>OV702290.1:380394722-381644722 GCA_916181665.1 Avena sativa | reverse complement strand
TCATCTCTATGTGTGAGTAATTCTCCTTGGGCTAAGGGCTTTGGCTAGCCATGTAGCGTTTGTGCATGTTATTTCTCATAGATGGGATCATATATTAGTTTGTATGACATGATGATTATTGTATCCTCTCTTGCCTCAATCTAAGGACTTGTCAGGTACCCAAGACCTCGAGAGTTGAGCTAGGTATAGGGAGTATGAGTAATGACTGATCTGCAGGTTGGGAACCCCAGTGACAGAAGGGGTAGTACGGTTGTATGTGAGGGATTTACTTAGGATTAATAGTGACATCACTATGCATATCATTATTTCTCTTTCTTCTATGGATGAGACTAGTAGGTTATTTCTATAAGCGGTTGCGGAGGCAATAGCCATTATGGATGCACTGCCCACATATATTTTATCTTGCTCTAACAATTACAAGCATACTTTATCTTTATATTTTATTCCCATCAGATGTTTTGCACAACTGGAGGTGAAACCAAACACCCTAGGCCCTCTCTCTCCATCGTCGACAATAACAAAAAGACACAAACTCTTGGTCCTGTAAAAACACAAAACGAATTCTAAAACTCCCGAAGGTCCATTATAGTAAATTCACTACGCATCTGCTTCCCGAGGATTCTATAACCTAGGCCTACTAGGGAAAAAGAAGCTATACTACATACGTAAGCCGGATCAAAGGTATCATGGAGCCTCTGCACCACGCTGAATCGGTCAATCGGATTCACGCCATTCTTCCTTGTCTACGGCTCGGAAGCCATCCTCTCTTTGGACATCGAGTTTGACTCACCCTGCAAGCTCCTCTATGACGAGAAAGCCAACCAAGAGGCAAGGGAATATGGTATGGACCTTCTCGAGGAGGCCCACGAGTTGGCATTGTCTAAATTGGCGTTGTACCAGCAATGCCTGTGTCACTACCATTCAAGCCAGATCTAACCCATCACAGTCCGCGAGGGTGATCTGGTTCTCCATCTGGTGCAGGACACGAAGGGTATGCACAAGCTATTGCCGCCTTGGGAGGTCCCCTTCATCATCAGCCAGGCGCTGCATAACAATTCCTACTACCTCATTGACGCGCAGCAGCCGCGCAAGAACAAGATGGACAAGCCGGACGAGGAGACAGAATGCCCTAGAACGCGGCCCTGCTCCATCCGTTTTACACCTAGTCGTCTAACAGTGTATGTATCCCGCGAACTCTATGAATGAAAAATGTGGAACCCCGAGAGATACTCAAGGGATTCTTGCTAGACATCTGCATATGTTGTTTTCCGGTTCAGTTTTTCTGGCTCTAGCAACCCCTACCCGGGGGCTCGCCGGATGGCTCGGATTGCTAATTCTATAAACCAACTGAGTAGTGTGCGATGGTGTCTGAGGCCCACTCTTCATCTCAGCTATAGACCGCAACCCGGCTATGCGGCTAGCAAGAGAAAAAGCCCGAGGCATCCCACACGAAAAATAGCGAAAAGATGCGATGGATCGAACGGTCTGGCCTTGTGCCTAGTTTGAGATTATCCGGCTACTGAATCTCCAGTACCGTGCGCAATGTATTCTCAGCTCCCTTCGATTCCAGCTGTAGACAACAACCCGGCTGCCCGGCAAGGACGCTGTGTAAATAGCAGAGCGCACGGGAAAGCGACTAAGTGTCCAGAGAAGCACACGCTAGTTTTCAAAAAAAACCAAAGCTATGATCCGGCTAATAAGTAACACCTTAACCGACTAACATATTAACAACGAACCTATATTTGTGTTTGTTTTGCATGACTACAATGAGTCGATCATCAAAAGGAGAGAAGATTCAAAGTCCTTGCCTTCATCAAGTTCTCCAAATCTCGAGGGCTACACCCATTGGGTGTGCTTGCGTGACCCCAGTGGAATCATGTAGTTCCGACCGGCTAAAGGAGTTTAGCCAGATATTCGGGACCAGGAGAGGGCAAGGGAAGGAAAAGAAGAAAAGATTCGAAGCACTTGTCTTCATCAACTACTCCGAATCTCGGGGGCTACACCTAGTGGGTGCGCTGACGCGCCCCCACTATTGGTCATGGTTGACCGGTTGGTCCAAGCAAGGTCAGGCTAGCCGGCTAGAGGCGTCTAGATGGAAGAAACTAAGAGTTTAAAGGAAACAAAGAAGAAGAAGATTCGAAGTCCTTGTCTTCACCAAGAACTCCGAATCTTAGGGGCTACACCCGCTGGGTGCACTGACGCGCTCCCACTGGAGTCGGTAGTGATCCGGCTAAAAGGGTTTAGCCGGACGAAGATAATCGAACGAACGTAACCGACAAAAGAGAAAAGCTTCAAAGTGCAGAAGATCACAAGGAAAAATGGAACCAAGCAAGCAGCATATTAAGATAAAAGGAGTCGAAGCACCCAAAAGTTCACCAACACAAACGACAGTTGGCACACAGAAAGAAACTATTACAAATTCGCCCGGCATTCGGGGGATCAAGTCTAGGCGGCGGGGCCCTTGCCGTGTGGTGGATCTTGCCTGGCTGTGGCTTCGGGAGGCGGAGGAGGCATGATAGATGTTCTGGATCCGACATCTCCATGTTCCAGCTGCAACGTCGGCTCGACCTCCGTCTCTGGCGTCCTGGCAGACTCCGAGTCGGTGAGGACTTCATCGACATCGGTGTAGCCGACAATCTTGATGGCGGAGGCACGGAGTTCGGGGTGAGCCTGGCAGATGGCGGCCAAATTGGCACTAGCGCGGAAGCCTCTGTCGATCTTCTCGATGCATGTGTCCTTACAACATCAATGCCAAGGCCATCTCCGCTCGAGCTCGCGCCGCGAAGTCCCTCAGCCGGACGACAGAAGCCGGCACCTCCGCGACCTTCGCCGCCATCTAGGCAATCGTCTCCGGTGCAGCCGCATCCAGCCACAAGAAGTCGAAAACCGCGTGAGCTACCTTCCGCGGCTCAGCGGCCTCCTCACCAAGAAGGGCAACCAGCTGCTGGGAGGTAGGATGCTCCCCTGGCCAGTTCTCCTAGAGCTGATTGTAAGCCAGCAGGTCTAAGGCCGGATAAAAGGCTGTAAGAAAAGCAAGTCAGGTCCGGTACCGGATCCGGATAGAAAAAAGCAAGTCGGCAGAAAGATTTACCTTTGGCATTGCGACCAATCTGCACCAGCTCATCTAGGAGGGCCTGATATGTCCATTTTGCATCACTATTCTATATCATAATTTACTGTTATTCATCGATATATTTCATATTCAGAGATGATACTTATGTTATTTCATCTGTTTTTGCATGGTTGATGACTTTTGGAGCATGGACCCCTGCAGTCAGGATTCTGATGGAAAAGGGGTTGTTTGGAGGCGAAATTCACGAAGATCAGAAAATCCGGAAAATACATGGAAAATCCTGTTTTTCCAGAAGATGAAGGAAGCCAGAAGGAGGACTGGAGATGGGCCATAGGGGGCCCACACCACCCCTGGCGCAGGCCACCCTAGGCCACGCCACCAGGTGGTGTGGCTGCCCTGGCCCACCTCTGGCTCTCCCCTATGGCGTATATAATCCTCCCAAAACCCTAATACTCGGGGGGCGACCACAGAAAGATTCTGCCGCCTCTGCGGGGCGGAAAACACCGAGAAAGATCTCTCTGGCAGACAGACTTCTGTCGGGGGAATTCCTTCCCGGAGAGGGGAGATTGTCGCCATCAACACCACTATCAAGATGGACTTCATCAGGATCATCATCATCACCATCATCATCAGCAGCAGCACCCTCATCACCATCTCCATATCGCTGTAACAATTGGGTTCAATCTCGCATAGTTCTTAGGGGAAACTTTCCCGGTGTTGATTACTCTTTGTAGTTGATGCTATTGAGTGAAACCATTGAACTATTGTTTATGTTCAGATTGTTATACATCATTATTCCATCTCTGATCATGATCCATATGATGTCTTGTGAGTAGTTCATTTTGTTCTTGAGGACATGGGAGAAGTCATGTTGTTGGTAGTGGAATTGTGTTGAGAAAGATTCAATGGTTTGTTAATTAAATTGTGGTGTACTTCTTCTAGTGGTGTCATGTGAACGTCTACCACATGACACTTCACCTATATGGGCCTAGGGGGATGCATTGTGTATTTGGCTACTAATCATAGGGGTTGCCGGAGTGACAGAAACCTGAACCCCTGTTAGGAAACCATTGCACAAGGGACGTAAGGGTCTTAGAGTTTAAAGTTGTGGTTAGGTTTCCACCTTAATTACCTTCTTGTACTTACGGATGTTTGCAAGGGGTATAATCACAAGTATGTATTAGTCCTAGGAAGGTCGGTACACTAGCACAGTTTCACCCACACAACACGTAGCAAGCTAAAGAAGATTAATCAACTATACGAAGCGAAAGCACTTGACGATATTCCCATGTGTCCTCGAGAACGTTTAAGTAATACAACCGGCTTGTCCTTTGCTAAATAAAGGATTGGGCCACTTGCTGCATTTATTCCTATTGTCTTTTCTTTAATCGTACTTTATTTACTTGCTTTATCAAAAACCCCTAAAAATCGGTTTGCTAAGTATTTGCAGAGAATTCCTGATCCATACCACTAGCGAGCACCTTCTGCTCCTCGTTGGGTTCGACACCCTTACTTATCGAAAATACTGCGATACACCCCTATACTTGTGGGTCATCAAGACTATTTTATGGCGCCGTTGCCGGGGAGTGAAGCGCTATTGGAGAGTGGAACTGGTAAAGGAAACTTCTACTGTGAGTATTGTTTACTTCTGTTAGTTGCTTTATTTTTGTTATAGATAATTCACTGAGTTTCTTATTTGGTAATGCTACTACCACTGCTAAGGTAGTAGATGAACCACCACCTGCTGAGAAATGATGCTTTTAAAATACCTACAAGAATTATTGGTCGTGTTATGGATAACTACTATGTTGGGAATGGAACTGTCCATCCTGGTGATCATTTGCTCTTTATACACGAATTATGCGGGTTGTTCAAGTGTGCAGGTATTACTACAGATCAAGTTAAGAATAAGTTATTCTCATTATCACTGAAAGGAAGAGCTGAAGACTGGTATAAGCTGCTGAAGAATGGTCAAGCTCTTGAATGGGAGGAAATAGTACCTCTCTTTTATTCAAAGTTCTATCCTCCTAGTGAGATTCATAAAGATCGGAATCAAATATACAACTTTTGGCCTCTTGATGGAGAGAGTACAACTCAAGCTTGGGGGAGATTGAAGTTACTAATGCTCAAATGTCCCATTCATGAGGTCCCCAACAATATTATTATCAATAACTTTTATGCAAGGCTCTCTCTACATGACAAGGATTTATTGGATGCTTCCTGTCCTGGATCATTCACTCGCATGGAAGAAGAAGCTAAATGGGATCTTCTGGACTGTATTCAAGACAATGTTGAAGCTTGGCAGAATGACAAAGGAAGATAGTCAGGTATAAATTATGATTATGAATGCATTGAATCTTTTATGGGAACTGATGACTTTCAGAATATTAAAAATGCTTATGGTCTAGACTCTCAAGCTATTGCTTCTTATTTTAAGGATTTTGCTTCCTACATTGAAGTGCCTAAAAAGAAGTGGAATAAGTATCATGAACCTTATAAAGATGTTGCTACGAGTGTTCCTGCAAGAAATACTAAAGTTTATACCACTAATCATGTTTTACCTGAACCTTATATTGAGAAAATGCCTTTCCCAGTTAAGATAAAGGAACATTCTATGATAGCTAGTATGGTTAATGAGAGTACAAGTAAAGCAATTGAACCTGATGAACAAATGGATGATGAGCCTATAATAGCAAATGTGAAAGACTTTGTCACTAAATATGTAGAATAGGTACACACTATCCTTTGTAAGGATACATCTAATATTTTTTCACAAAGTAGTGTTATGAGAGCTAGTGTTCCTGTGTTTTCTATTAGAATAAGTGATCATTGTTATGATGGCCCTTGGGATAGTTATATTGCTAAGTTTATGCATGATACTGAAAGTTACTATGAGAGAGGGAAAAGTGTTCTTATGTATCTCAATAATATCAAGTTTCCTCGTTTTATGCTGAAAGTTTTTATGTTGCATTTCTTTTGGCTTCCTATGCTAGTGGCCTCTGGTTTCAACAACTTGTTTGCTTACAAAATTCCCTTGCATAGGAAGTGGGTTAGACTTAAACGTGTGTATTTTTGCTTCTTGATGCTCCCTTTCAGCTCAATTCATATTCTTATGTGAGCATCTTTAAAATTATCATGCCCATCTTAATGGCTATAAAGAAAGAGCTCTTTGGGAGACAACCCAGTTTATTTCTGCTTTCAATTTGTGTTTGTTTCTTTGAGTCTTGAAAGTTATTACTTCGGTAATAACCTCTCCTTATCCTTTTGGTTTGGTTTTTGTGTCAAGATCAACCTCTAATGAGAGAGAAGTAATATTTGGGAAAGTTGCTGCCCCGAAATAGATTTTTGTGCTTCACCATAAAAATTCACGAGAGATCTCTGTACTTCGGATTGAGCTGTAATTATTTGTGCTTCTGCCCCAGGTTGTTATTTAACGTTCGTTAGTTTTGAACTTTTTGATTTGAGCAATAGAAGATTTTCGAAAAAATTGATCTTTACTTGCTGGTCTGTTTTGACAGATTTTTCCACTCTTGCATTTGCTTCTTTATTCGATTTCCTTTTTGAATTCTTTTTGGGTTTTCGGAAGGAGTTGCTATAGTAGCTTATGGTTTGATGGTTTTTAGTTGAAATTGGACCTAAGAGGTTTTATCACTTCACTTATACTAATGTTGCTAATAAGAACTGTGTGAAGTTTTGTGTGAAAGAAATTTCTAGGTAGTGGAGGTAATGGGGTAATAAGGAAGAGAAAGGTTTCATGACTCAAGTAATAAGTGTATGAAGATGAAGATATTAATGTTATTCAAGTTTTGCCTCCGGAAGAATGTATCAAAGACCAAATTCAGAGATCTACAGAGTCCGTTTTTGAATAGGTAACAGTTCTGGTAAGAAAAGCTCCACGAAAGATCTATCAAATTATATTTTCGCAGTTTCTAGTCAATAAGGAAAGCTACGAAGCGAAAGAGGGACGGAAATGGAGCCAGGGTGGCTAACACCACTCTGTGGCGCGGGCCCACCCCTGGCCGCGCCACCAGGTGGTGTGGCCACTTCGGACTCCGTCTCCGACCCGTTTTCTCCCAGTCCCTTCCTTTTGTTATGAAACTTTGTAATATATAATCCCCCGGATCCCCCTAGGTTCATATATCATGCTTTCGTCGTGTTTTCGTTTCGATCTGTTTCTGCCAGGAACTATTCTTGAAAGTTTAGAAGCACAATGGTGTCCGCCAAGGATAAGGGAAAGAAGCCTATGGAGGAAGATCTCCAAGAACCCGGGCAGGAGAAGGAGATCAAGAGTGAAGATGGAGTAGAGGAAAAGCACACCGTCACTACCATTGCAAGCATTGGAGTGGTGGCAAACCCTGCTAGGATCAGAAGGACTGCACGGATGTCAACTGGAGGGAAGCCTCCGTGTTACTGTATGGCTCCACGGACACCTTCTCCAAGCACCAAGAGTCCCTTTCATACCTTTGTTCATAACCATGCAGGAAAAGAAGACCACAAGGAAGGAGAGTGGGGAAAGAATCGCAAGAGCTAGGATACACAACCCGACATGATCATGATCCGCATCGAGCACAACTCGTAGTTGATTCGCACTCTCACCTACGAGATTGAGGACTTGTGGAAATTGATCAAAAAGCTCATCAAGAGAACACCACCACCACCGAAGGAGTAATTCATCATCAGGTTTGGGATCCCCTTGGTTTGTTCCAAGCTTGGGGGAGTGCCACGGTATCACATCACTATCTTCTATCTTTTTACCTTTTTGGTAGAGTCATATCATGAATAGTTAAGTTATCATGTAGGATGGTTTGTATTATGGAAGTGTCCCCTCTCTCGTTAGATATGTATCCCTTGGTGTGAGTTTCCATTATGGAATATTAATGAGAAGATCTATAATTTACTCTTTTGCATATCTTATATTAGTTTTCAATTCATGGTTATATGACTCTTGTTGTTAGTATTGGAATCACTTTGGGATCATTGAGTTAATTTAGTTGGTTTTGGCAAACCTGGCTCGTTCAGTAGCAACACTATTTTTGAGAGTTGAATGAAAAAGATAAAAGGTGCTCCAAAGAAATATAATTTCATCAACTTTCTTTCTTGATTTGCTCATAAGTTTAGTATTCTCTGGTTAAGATCTTTTGTGCTTCCAAGGAAGATTGCATGTTTGTTTTTATCACTTGATTGTTTGTTTGTTTCCTTCAACTCTTATACTTTCTACCCAGCCTTGCTAGTCGAAAACCTCTACTGAGAGGGAATTCTTCTCGTGCATCCATTCCTTAAACCAAACCCATGCCATTTGTGTCCAACATACCTACCTATTAGCACTATTGCTATTCCAAGTAAATTTATGTGAAAATTAGCGACTAAAGCTCTCACGAACTTGATGGCACACTTTACTTTCTTGCAATTAATAAACTTGACCCATTGTGCCCATCTATGTTGCGTATATGCTTGCGCTTTGTAATTTGAGAATTAGCAGAACCATGCTATCATGGGGAACGCTTTCAACATTGCAGTGGTACTTTGTACCTAGTTGATATCATGTTCTTTTGTCTATGGATGTCGTCGGTGTGAAATGAAAGGGGAGCTTGTAAATCCATGCTGACATGGTGGAAACCTGCAGCGTAACCATAACGAGCATCTATGAAGCATTCTTCTTATAAAAAAAGAGTCCGATATTGAGAAAAAAGAGAAAAAGACAAAAAAGATTATGAAAAGAGGAAAGAGAGAAAAAGCACCATATTCCCATGGTAAATAAGAAGATTGCTAAGATGCTTGTTGTCTGCTTGCCTTGTCCTTTTGATATGGGGATTCTTCCGTATCATCGGGCAAGGGGTACCCCGTTGGCGGTTCTCCATTATACACATGTGCTTACGATGACAAGAACTTACCGGTGACTAAACTTGAGTAGCATGAGGAGCTGCCCTCGTATTCAAGGGACATGAGATTCTCAATTTACAACTTGTCAAGCATGTCCTCGTATTTGATCACTTTAACCTTAATCACCTAAAGATGCCTATGATAGGGGAAATGAGAGCTGAAAGCTAATAAGTATCATAATTTTTGGGAGCTCTTTATGAAACTTGAAATTCCTGCTTCCCTCTGCGAAGGGCCTTTCTTTTACTTTTTAGTTGAGTAAGTAAACCTATTCCCCTCTATCTCAGCAAGTATTTTGAGTTGTTGTGCTTCATTCATTCATATAATGATTTATGCAATCATGTTTGTTATGTTCCTTGTTTTGCACATTGCTCTTATCTTGGTGTTTACTACTTTGAAAGCTATCATTCAAAATCAGTTATTTGTGAACTCCAGCAAATTATCAACTAGTCTTCGACCAAGAGCTAAGTTTGCCACTAAAAGTTATGATTCACTTTATGTATCTTTATTGTGTTTCCTTTACCTATTGCAAGTTAATTTATATAATAGTGAGTTGTCTTCTATTATGATCTATGTATTGATGAATGTCATGCTTCTTGTCCGTATTCTTTATCGACTCTTCACTCCATAAACTTGAGGTCATGTTTATTGAGCTTAGTTTCGCTTGGGGACAAGTGAAGTCTAAGCTTGGGGGGAGTTGTTACGTCCATTTTGCATCACTATTCTATATCATAATTTATGGTTATTCATCGATATATTTCATATTAAGAGATGATACTTATGTTATTTCATCTATTTTTTCATGGTTGATGACTTTTGGAGCATGGATCGCTGCAGTCAGGATTCTGATGGAAAAGGGGCTGTTTGGAGGCGAAATTAGCGAAGATCAGAAAATCCGGGAAAATACATGGAAAATCCTATTTTCCAGAAGACGAAGGAAGCCAAAAGGAGGAGTGGAGATGGGCCACATGGGGCCCACACACCCCCTGGCGTGGGCCACCCTAGGCCGCGCCACTAGGTGGTGTGGCCGCCCTGGCCCACCTCTGGCTCTCCCCTCTAGCGTATATAATCCTCCCGAAACCCTAATACTCGAGGGGTGACCACATCAAGATTCCGCCGCCTCTGTGGGGCGGAACACACCGAGAGAGAAAGATCTCTCCGGCGGACAGATTTCTGTCGGGCGAATTCCTTCTCGGAGAGGGGAGATCATCGCCATCAACACCACCATCAAGCTGGACTTCATCGAGATCATCATCATCATCACCACCATCATCATCATCAGCACCCTCATCACCATCTCCATATCGCTGTAACAATTGGGTTGAATCTTGCATAGTTCTTAGGGGAAACTTTTCCGGTGTTGATTACTCTTACTAGTTAATGCTATTGAGTGAAACCATTGAATTATTGTTTATGTTCAGATTGTTATACATCATTATTCCATATCTGATCATGATCCATATGATGTATTGTGAGTAGTTCGTTTTGTTCTTGAGGACATGGGAGAAGTCATGTTGTTAGTAGTGGAATTGTGTTGAGAAAGATTCAATGGTTTGTTAATTAAGTTGTGGTGTACTTCCTCTAGTGGTGTCATGTGAACGTCGACTACATGACACTTCACCTATATGGTCCTAGGGGAATGCATTATGTATTTGGCTACTAATCGTAGGGGTTGCCGGAGTGACAGAAACCTGAACCCCCGTTAGGAAACCATTGCACAAGGGACGTAAGGGTCTTAGAGTTTAAAGCTGTGGTTAGGTTTCTACCTTAATTACTTTCTTTTACTGACTGATGTTTGCAAGGGGTATAATCACAAGTATGTATTAGTCCTAGGAAGGTCGGTACATTAAAACAGGTTCACCCACACAACACTTAGCAAGCTAAAGAAGATTAATCAACTATATGAAGCGAAAGCACTTGACGATATTCCCATGTGTCCTCGAGAACGTTTGGTCATCTTAAGTAATACAACCGGCTTGTCCTTTTCTAAATAAAGGATTCGGCCACTTGCCGCATTTATTCCTACTGTCTTTTATTTACTCATACTTTATTTACTTGCTTTATCAAAAATCCCTAAAAATCCGTTTGCTAAGTATTTGCAGAGAATTCCTGATCCATACCACTAGCCAGCACCTTCTGCTCCTCATTGGGTTCGACACTCTTACTTATCGAAAATACTGCGATACACCCCCTATACTTGTGGGTCATCAGGGCCTTCTCCCACTCCCCTAGCCGTTTGATCTCCTTCTCCTAGTCTTTGCTGTGGGCATCAAGGAGATCGAAGGCCTGGGTGTAACACCCCAGATTTAGCTAATCCTTAATTAGGGTTTGATTGCGCATAGCATGAGCATCATATTCTCTAAATAAAATGCATGCAAAGAAGAACTAAATGCAAAACCCTAAAACTCTAGCTATTTCCCCCTCTCTCCAAAAGCAATTCAAAATAGTTCGAATTTTGAAAACTACAAAATGTGTGGAGGCCAAATTGACTGCCCCTGCAATATTTTATATACTTTTATACACCCTCTGGTATTTTGGTAATATTTAAAAAAGATCTGAATTTGAAAATCCAAATGGAAAAGGACAAAACAGAAAAGAAAAGGTTTCTGCTAAAAAATACAGCTAGAGCACAGGCCGAATCCTAGCTATCTTCGCGCCTACCTGCTGCCCACCCACGCGGCAGCCAGCAGCCACCCGCGGCCCAATCTTGGCCTAGGCCCAATACCGCTTCGTCCCTTCGTCATTTTCGTCCCCGACACCTAGCAGCTGCATGGCGCACTCTCCTCCGCTAGTCGTCGCCATGATGCACGCAGGCGTAGTGATGCACAATGCCGACGCCCTGGAGGTGGATAAGGACCCACCTGACCCTCTCTCCCTCGTCCCTATCCCCTCACTCGCTCTCCTGGCGTCTATCTTCCTCTCTTCTAGAGAGCTCCCCTAACCCTATCTTGGACCTCGCCAACACCCCGCCATCTCCGACCTCATCTCTCCCAACCCAACACACCACCGCAATCGCCGAGGTCTCCTCCTTCTTTCGCCCTACTCACGTGAGCCGGTGTGCTCCTAGGCGCCCCAATCATGCCCGTCTTCTCCGCCTCTGAAAGGGTAATTGCCCCTATGTGTGGTTTTGGTGATTAATGACAATCTCTATGGACTAATGTTTTCATTGAGTTTTATATGAAGGAATATTCCATAGGTCATGCTTGTAGTTCATGTGTTGGATTCAAGTATGGATGCCATGAAGATAAAGATATACCTTGAGTTTTAGCATCAAGATCATCAAATTGAAGAGAAGAATATGATATGTTCAAGATCTTGAGAGTGTGATCTCAATAGAAGAATTCAAGATATGGCTTTTAGCTGGTGTCATGATAGCCTCATTAGTTGAGCTATGGTTGACTAAGATTTAGAGAATGTAATCAAATGAAGAGTTCCTTATGTACCTCAAGATATTGAGATGGAGCATGAGAAGACACTTGGTTGACCAATGCAAAGAGTGAAGAGTGATTTCAAGTTGGTCAACACATGAAGCATAAACAATGTACCACATGGATCTTGTGGTGTGGTAAGCCTTGTCATTTATGCATCATGAACTAACCCATTATATATGTTCCTTTGTGTTTTATGTATGGGATAGGTATGTTTCCATGGGCATGCTTCAAAAGTGAACATCTCAATAGCCCATGAGAGGATGGCATCACGTGGTGATCACCATCAAGGTTGAGAAGGGCAAGATCAAGATAAGAATCTCGAGAAGATCATTTGCTTGAAGCTTGCCGTCCATATTGGTGATAATGGACATGTGAAGACGTGTTTTAATGAAGCTATCCCATAGTGGTGTATGGGGGAGCAAATTATGAGACTTCACGAAGCAACAATGATCAAGTGGTGCATTCCGGCTTGGATGGAGCTTGAAGCGTTGTCATCAAGATCAAGCGGGATGCGCAAGGCAAATGTATGGCCTTGATAGGTTTTCCTTTTACCGGTCTCAAGGTGGTTGTTGGGAGACCGGGTTATAGGATAGATAGCCGCACTATCAAGAGGGGCTTTCGGTTGGATAACTTGATCACATCGTCATAGGGAGCTCAATCCTTTGCGTACTTTGCATCTTCCTATTTTGTTGCTTCTTGGTGTTTCTCCATGTGAGGTTCTTGAGCTTGTTGCTAGATCTTCAACAATCCCAAGTTCATCGAAAACGGAATTCGTGTGCATCTTATATGGCGTTTTCGAGTTTGAAGGTTTTACCGGTTCTTCTTTTAGGGAGGCTCCATAACTTTCCTCATTTCGTTCTATATTCCTTTGTTGGACTATGATCTTTTCATGCACCATATTTTAGATCTTGTTTTCCTCGTCAAAACAATCCCAAGAGCATCGAAATCGGAGCCCGGATGCAAAAGTTATTGGGTTTTTCGTGAAGTCAGTTTCATCCCGGTTGTGGATCCGGTTCAACCGAGCCCCACACCGGACGGTCCGGTTCTAGCTCCGGTAGACCGGATCTCAGACCGGATTTTCTGGTTTTCACGTCCGAGTCTATTCCGGGTTGGCAAATAGAGGTATTTCAGTTTGTAGGTCGGTCCTCTGGCCTGGGGACCGAGTTTCCCGGTTCTGGGGCCGGTCCAACCGACTTTGGAACCGAGTTTTCGCTGTTTTCTCTCCAACGGCCATATTTGCTTTTCCCTATAAAAGGGCGTTCTTCCCCCCAACGTTTTTGGGTGTTCTTGACCACTAAATTGACCTCCATTGTTGAACCTCTTGAGCTTGCTTCCTCTCCCTTCCCTCCTATGATTCTTGCATCTTTTTGAGGGCTTTGGAAGAGGAGATCTAGATCTACAATCCCCACCAATCAATTCCTCCTCTAAGTGAGGGGAACCCTTTGGATCTAGATCTTGAAGTCATTGGTTGACTTCCACCATTGTTCTTCCTCTCTAATTCCTCCCTAGCACTTGTTGCTTTGGTGGGATTTGAGAGTGAGGGATTTCAATGCCCTTGGTGTTCTTTCTTTGCATACTTGCATAAGTGTTGAGCTCTCCACTACGATTTGTTCGAGTGAGAGACCATGAGCTTGTTGCTCTTGGAGGGTGACCTCCTAGTTGTCTTGGAGGTTGGTGCCATGGTGTCCTCTTCGTGGAAGATTGTGAAGAGACCCGGGCTTCTCCTTCGTGGAGCTTGTGAAGTGGTTGTGGAGCTTGCCATCTCCGGAGTGGAGGAAAAGCTAACCATAAGGAAAGGGCCTATTCCTTCATGGGATAGACTCGGAGAAGAAGGTGAGCCTTCGTGGCGTTGGGAATCCTTCATGGAATCCCACACCTCTCCAACGTGACGTACCTTACTTCTAAGGGAACACGGGAATACATCTTCGTCTCCGCGTGACTCGGTTATCTCTATACCCGAGCTTACTTTCCTTGTGATAGCCATCGATCTTGAAGTACTTATATCTTGCCTATCACTTATGGTATATTTATCTTGTGCTATCTTGCTTAGCTTAACTTATTGTAGGTGCACTTAGTTGAGCCTAATGTATTTAGGTTTTCTTCTTGTAAAATAAACGTTAGTTTAATTCTGCTTTCTATCAAGCCAAAACCGTAATAGTTTTTAAATTGCCTATTCACCCCCCCTCTAGGCGACATCTCTATCAATTGGTATCAGAGCTAGGTCTCTCCTTGTTTAGGCTTCACCGCCTAGAGTGTAAAGATGTCGGCTAGTAGTATAGTGCACAATGACACAATTATCTTTGATGGCACAAATTATATTTTGTGGAGAAATTGCTTGCTTTGTAATCTTCGGACCTTGTGTCCAAATATTGAGTGATTTCTAGATGTAGGTTTTTATCCTCCAATGGATCCTCAAAATCTATCTTTAGAGGATGAAAAAAATTTACATCTCGAAGCTCAAGTATCTAAGAAGCTCTTTTTCTCCTTGAGCCCCACAGTTAATTTGTTCTTGACGATTGTGAAGCACAAGTCATCTCATGAGATGTGGACCAAGCTTAAAGAAATATTTGGTGGGTCCATTTCTCATAGGGTTGGTGGTATCTCCGAGGATCTCTCTTCTCCTTCACATCATGAAGAGCTCCAAGTGGCTTCCACCTTCAGCCGCGATGAGATTTCAATTCCCTCCACTTCACCTACATGTGACAAGTCACAAGGTAATGGCATGGTGAGTGGAGAAATCATATGTAATGATGGTAGTGGTTCTCTTTACACCAATGATTCATGTTCTATAAATGCTAATGGTGTAGAGAGTTTGGACTTAAGCACTTATTTCAATGATAATTATATATCCCCTTGTGTTGCTAGTCCTTGCATATTGTCTAGAAATTATTTGAGTACTAGTGTAGATGATATGCTTGATTTGTATTGTTCCAAAAAACAAAATGCTTCTATTTCCTCTAGTTGTGTATCTAAAAATGTAGAGGAAATCAAACACCCTATGGAGCAAGACACAATCATGAATGGAGATTCAACAATATCCTCATCTTCATCCTCCTGTGCTCACATGTGCCTTATGGCAAGAGGATCAAAGGTATCTCCTACTTTGGATCCCAACATATCTTCTCTAGATAATAGCTATGATAATGATGATAGTGATGATGACCTTGATGAGGATACTAGTGCTCTTGTGCTTGAGTTGACTTTTTTGTGTACCTCTCTTCGTGGTAATAATAAGGCCGTTGCTTGTCTCAAACATGTTATGGACACCATAACTAAACAAACGGAAACCATAGAGGAGTTGGATTTCCAACTTGATGATGGGAGTCGTAGATTCCATCTCCTTAAGCAAGAGCTTGCCAAGGAGAACCACACTGATTATCTCCTCACACAAAAAATTGAATCTTATGAGCTTGAAAATGAAAAATCTATTAATGATGCTAGTGATACTAACTCTAATTCTTGTGAAGCATCTATGTTAAAGGAGAATGTTGAGCTAAGGGCTCAACTTGAGTTGCTAACTAGTAATTATGGGAAATTGGAAATAATTCATGAAAAGCTCTTGGCCTCTCATAATGATCTTCTAATCTCCTATGATGGGCTAAAGTTAGCTCGTGAGGCAAGTATCACTAAGGTAACATCTTGTGAGCCTCATTTGGACATTAGCACAACTTCTACTCAAAATGCTATTTTGCCATGTGCTAGTCCTAGTGATCCTTCTTGTCATACTATTGATAAAACTTGTCTTGGATTACTTGCTTTGCCTTGTTGCTCTAACAATGAAGCTTCCACTTCCTCGAGTACCTCTATTTATACTAACCATGTAGAGGAAATCAAAGATCTCAAGGCCCAAGTCACTTCTTTGAAGAAAGACTTGGAAAAGAGTCATGAAGGCAAATCCACACTCGATAATATTTTGATTGTGCAAAAATGCCCCAATGAAAAAAGTGGATTTGGATTCAACTCCACTAACAAGAACAAGTTCAAGAGCAACAAGAAGAAGAGCCAAGACCAAGTCAAGAATTTGTCTAAGATTATTTGCTTCAAGTGCAAGGTTGTAGGACATCATGTAAGATCTTGTCCATTGAAGAAAAAGCACTTGAATGATAAGCAACAAGGGAAGCGGCCACAAGGTCAAGGTCAAGCCCAATCTCAACCTCAAGTTGAAGCTAGGCCACTTCCCAAGAAGAATCAAGATAAGGCTCCCCAAGACAAGAAATCAATAAAGAAGAGAAAGGGGAGCACTTGTTGCTACATATGTCGTGAGAAGGGGCACTTGGCCTCTTCATGTTCAAATGGTACCTTATGTAACCCTATCATTGTTGATGATTATTATTCTCTTGGGAAGTATAAGGATGGCAATGTGTTTGCCAAGTTTGTTGGAACTCAAAGTGGTGTCAAGAAACAAACCATTTGGGTTGCCAAGCCTATTGTGACTAACCTCTTAGGACCCAACTTGGTTGGGGACCAACAAGCTCAAACTTGATCAATAGGTGTTATTGGAGGGAATTGGATATTTGGCTAACACATGAAGAATTAAGGGATCTTCATATACTATATTTGATCAAGCCAAGTTATAAGGATTATCATCTCCCTACCATACACCCAATGCGCCTCTTTGTGGTAACTCGAACTCAACTCCTTTATATTGAAAGTTACTTGCCCCTTTACATGTTTTGGTTTTGTACCAAGTATGTGTTTGTATTTGTTGTGCCTCATGCTTGATTATTTTGTGTATTCAAGTATGTATATGTGTTTGGCACATCATTTACTTGTGTGTTTTTCTTTGAGCCTCTAATGCATCTTGATGATATCTTTTTGGGCTCTTTTCGAGTGATTAATGGAGCATGCCATTTGGGAGACTGATATTCCTCATGCATCTCTCAAACCTTAAAATGTGTGTACATGAGTACTACCACTTAGTATTGATATTGCAAGCTTATCTAGTCACTATGTGGTGTGTCATACTCATGAGAAATTCAAATTCTAAATGTCCATTAATTATCTCTAGTTGAGGTTGTTTTTCCTCTTATTAAGAAAAAATGGATACCACATTATGGGGGAGTAATATGCTACTTTTGCATATCACAATCCTAGGAAATGTGAACATATGAGGTGGTGCCACTTAGAGTTGATATTGTTGATTATCTTGTATCTATGTGGCATGTTAGCTCAAACAAGGTCCTAATTTTTGTTAGAAGCTTTTATTGCTCATCTTTTTGGTCTTTGCTTGAGTAAGAAATTCTTGGTGTGGCTCTTCCTCAAATGCATATCTCTATATCTTATTTGGGAGACCATTTGCTTCAAGTTATTATAATCATTGGTTTGCATGATTGTGTGACTAGTTGAAGCTATCAAGAATCTCTATCTTTGCATAGTGCTTAATCTTTTTATTCCTATCCTATGCTTTTTATTGTGAAGATTTATCTTTAATATCCGTGCAATATACCACCGGAAATAAATTCCAATACACTCATTGTCTTCGACAATTGATATACTTGGGTGTGGTAACATTTGTGGATCATCTTCACCTTGGATTTCACCTGCTATTGCCTTTTTTTCTTTCCAAAAATTGTTGTAGCTCCTGTCTTCCTTGGCGTTTAAACATCTCTTTGATGGTGTTTTTGATTATTATCAAATGTGCTTCTAGTGGAAGACAAACCTTTTCTTCTCAGAACCTTGTGCCATTGTGAAAAGTGTTAAGCATTTGGTTTATTTGTTGAAACCTTGCTCTTTTGGGAGTTTGTTATCTCATTCTTTCTTCTCTGTGTTATTTGCTTGAATGAGATAAATCTTTGAGCATTTGTGTTTTCATCTCATCTTTTATGCTCAATAGTTTTTGCTTGGTTCATTTGTTGAACTTCGTTGAACAAATCTTGTATTGATTTGGTTCTTTTGATATAGTTTGGACAACAAATGTGTTTTGTCACACCTTGTATGCCTTCTTGAATATTTTGGTGTTTGTCCAAATTATATCTTCGTTGGTTCTTGAAAGTCTTGTGCATGCATGTTTAATAAATATATATCTTATAACATGTTTTGATTTCTTTGATCCAATATATAGGGTATACTCCATCAAATCCTTAAACGGATATGATGTGCATGAAATTCAAATTTCATCTCTAAATATGCACATATTTTTATGGAGTATGTCCTATGTGTTGTGGTTAGTCTAACCACTTTGGACCCAATAAGTTTGGGGACCAAGATGTACTTGAATGTTTTTTTAGGTACATTGGAGATTCAATGGAAGCTTGTCTCATCTATAAGGAAGGTGTTGTCACCATATGATAATTGGAGCCAAGCTAGGATGATCGAAGAATTCTTATCTACTACATCATACCATTGCTATCTCGGTAACAAGTATCTTATTCATGCATACTATTCTTCCATCCAATCTCTCATAGGTTGCATCTTGGCATGAATTTATTTGTTTGTAAATGTTGCCGTTCTTGCAAGGATCTTTGAAAGACTTTTCTATCCTTATTGCTTATGTGAGTAATTTGAGATGATGCATATAATGGAGAGTATATAAAATCATGTTCATGATTCACCAATCCCAAATATGCCTTCTAGCAATTTATTGCACATCAATTGCATTGAATCCTTCCTTTTGATACTTGTTGCCTTTCTCAAAATATCCCAACTAGCATTAGTTCCCTTAGTGCTAGTTGTGATGTTTTTGAGGTTTTATTTTTCTCTGGTGAAGTTCATTGATATACCATAAGAGAAAATAGAGCCATGGGCTATATATATGCATTTAAGAAAAATATCCTTTTTTGTATATCTTATGACTTCCTCTTGGATATCATGTATTCGTTTTTTTCCTCTTATGTGTCGATGTTTCTTTGTGGATTATTCTCATGTTTTTCCCACTTATAAACTAATATACACAAGAGTGTTAATCTCTCGCCTTGATATCCTCGCCTTTTGCCAACCATCTCACTTATCCACTTAGTTTTTAATGGTTTTGGTAAGGTCTTGATTTGTGAGTGCCCGGTCTACTTTTATTGCATCTTCACACACTCATATCTCATATTTGGTTTATTTTGGACTTAAGCTTGTCTTGACAAGTGTATTGATTTATATCTATACTCCTTGTATCTTGGTTGTGTTCTAAATGATATAGAGGGAGTGAGGATTCCATGTTTGTGCATGTTGTATTCAAATGAAACAACTCATTTATGCACAAACCTTGGGGAGATTCCTTATTTCATTTAGATCACTGTTTGTCCATTTGATTATTTGGATCTTTTGATTGTTTGCTTCATCCGTTGAAGTTTCTTCACCTTGTTATCCTTTTAGCAATATTTGATCCTCAAACTAGTTGATTTCCTCCAAGTATTTGTCAGTGGATATGTGCATATGATTTCACTCATATTATGAGAAATGCACACCTTGGGAGGAACTTGAACTATATTGGCCTTCTAACTTTGTCATCCATTTTGGCACTTGTTGTCAATGGGGGAGAAGTTTAGAGGGTTTTAAGGGAAATGGTTTTCTACTTAAGATTGGTTTGTTCTTAAGTGTTTGCCTTTCATGAATTTCATCTTTATTATGTATTGCATGGTTGAATATATAGTGGAAACTCTCCCAAAGGTTATGCTTGACAATATATGCAATGAAATTCAAGTTCATCACACGTGCATATATTGTGGGGGAGTTTGATCTATGTATGTTGGTTCTACTCACAATTCTTGCATTAGTTGTAGTTTGTGTGAGTAGAATCTGTTTTGATATGGGCTAGTATCTTTGTGTTTCTTAACCATATCAAATACAACCTCTTGTATACAACTTATTCTCGGATAAGTTGCGTACTTGTTTCTAATATTAATTATATAAACCCTCTTGTTGTGATTGTCATCAATTACCAAAATGGGGGACATTTAAAGTGTAATTGCCCCTATGTGTGGTTTTGGTGATTAATGACAATCCCTATGGACTAATGTTTTCATTGAGTTTTATATGAAGGAATATTCCATAGGTCATGCTTGTAGTTCATGTGTTGGAGTCAAGTATGGATGCCATGAAGATAAATATATACCTTGAGTTTTAGCATCAAGATCATCAAATTGAAGAGAAGAATATGATATGTTCAAGATATTGAGAGTGTGATCTCAATAGAAGAATTCAAGATATGGCTCTAAGCTGGTGTCATGATAGCCTCATTAGTTGAGCTATGATTGACTAAGATTTATAGATTGTAATCAAATGAAGAGTTCCTTATGTACCTCAAGATATTGAGATTGAGCATGAGAAGACACTTGGTTGACCAATGCAAAGAGTGAAGAGTGATTTCAAGTTGGTCAACACATGAAGCATAAAGAATGTACCACATGGATCTTGTGGTGTGGTAAGCCTTGTCATTTATGCATCATGAACTAACCCATTATATATGTTCCTTTGTCTTTTATGTATGGGATAGGTATGTTTCCATGGGCATGCTTCAAAATTGAAGATCTCAATAGCCCATGAGAGGATGGCATCACGTGGTGATCGCCATCAAGGTTGGGAAGGGAAAGTTCAAGATAAGCATCTCGAGAAGATCATTTGCTTGAAGCTTGCCGTACATATTGGTGATAATGGACATGTGAAGACGTGTCTTAATGAAGCTATCCCATAGTGGTGTATGGGGGAGCAAATTATGAGTCTTCACGAAGCAACAATGATCAAGTGGTGCATTATGGCTTGGATGGAGCTTGAAGCGTTGTCATCAAGATCAAGCGGGATGCGCAAGGCAAATGTATGGCCTTGATAGGTTTTCCTTTTACCGGTCTCAAGGTGGTTGTTGGGAGACCGGGTTATAGGATAGATAGCCGCACTATCAAGAGGGGCTTTCGGTCGGGTAACTTGATCACATCGTCATAGGGAGCTCAATCCTTTGCATACTTTGCATCTTCCTATTTGTTGCTTCTTGGTGTTTCTCCATGTGAGGTTTTTGAGCTTGTTGCTAGCTCTTCAGCAAGCCCAAGTTCATCAAAAACGGAATTCGTATGCATCTTATATGGCGTTTTCGAGTTTGAAGGTTTTACCGGTTCTTCTTTTAGGGAGGCTCCATACCTTTCCTCATTTGGTTCTATATTCCTTTGTTGTACTATTATCTTTTCATGCACCATATTGTAGATCTTGTTGTCCTCGTCAAAACAAGCCCAAGATCATCGAAATCGGAGTCCGGATGCAAAAGTTATTGCGTTTTTCGTGAAGTCAGTTTCATCCCAGTTATGGATCCGATTCAACCGAGCCCCACACCTGACGGTCCGGTTCCAGCTTCGGTAGACCGGATCTCAGACCGGATTTTCTGGTTTTCGCGACCGAGTCTATTCCGGGTTGGCAAACAGAGGTATTTCGGTTTGTAGGTCGGTCCTCCGGCCTGGGGACCGAGTTTCCCGGTTCTGGGGCCGGTCCAACCGACTTTGGAACCGAGTTTTCGCTGTTTTCTCTCCAATGGCCATATTTGCTTTTCCCTATAAAAGGGGGTTCTTCCCCCAACGTTTTTGGGTGTTCTTGACCACGAAATTGACCTCCATTGTTGAACCTCTTGAGCTTGCTTCCTCTCCCTTACCTCCTATGATTCTTGCATCTTTTTGAGGGCTTTGGAAGAGGAGATCTAGATCTACAATCTCCACCAATCAATTCCTCCTCTAAGTGAGGGGAACCCTTTGGATCTAGATCTTGAAGTTATTGGTTGACTTCCACCATTGTTCTTCCTCTCTAATTCCTCGCTAGCACTTGTTTCTTTGGTGGGATTTGAGAGTGACGGATTTGAATGCCCTTGGTGTTTTTGCTTTGCATTCTTTCATAAGTGTTGAGCTCTCCACTATGATTTGTTCGAGTGAGAGACCGTGAGCTTGTTGCTCTTGGAGGGTGACCTCCTAGTTGGCTTGGCGGTTGGTGCCGCTGTGTCCTCTTCGTGGAAGATTGTGAAGAGACCCGGGCTTATCCTTGGTGGAGTTTGTGAAATTGTTGTGGAGGTCGCCATCTCCGGAGTGGAGGAAAAGCTAGCTATAAGGAAAGGGCCTATTCCTTCGTGGGATATACTCGGAGAAGAAGGTGAGCCTTCGTGGCGTTGGGAAATCCTTCGTGGAATCCCACACCTCTCCAACATGACGTACCTTACTTCTAAGGGAACACGGGAATACATCTTCGTCTCCGCGTGCCTCGGTTATCTCTATACCCGATCTTACTTTCCTTGTGATAGCTATCGAGCTTGAAGTACTTATATCTTGCCTATCACTTGTGGTATATTTATCTTGTGCTATCTTGCTTAACTTAACTTATTGTAGGTGCACTTAGTTGAGCCTAGTGTATTTAGGTTTTGTGCTTATAAAATAAACATTAGTTTAATTCCGCTTTCTATCAAGCCAAAACCGTAATAGTTTTTAAATTGCCTATTCACCCCCCTCTAGGCGACATCTCTATCCTTTCAGCCTCCGACGACCACCTCCGTTGTCCGCGTCATCACCACAGCCCTCTTCCGGCCTCTCCATCGCGTGCTTCATGCTCATGGTGAGCTTCCGGTTCAAAGGGACCACCTGCTCGTCCTCCTCCTGCTACGTACCATGGTCGCACTGTAGCCGCCTACCGTTGTGTGCTATCGTGCGCTGCCGCTAGCCGTCGCCGTGCAGGTCGCTCCGACAACCAAATAGGAGCGGTGCCACCACCTTAGTGTCTGCATTGTCATGCTGGTTTGATTAGGCCAAATAGCGCAGCCCCACTCGCCCTCGCGTGCCACCGCCGGCCACCATCTATCACGCCGCCGTCGTGGTGATTTGGTGCTTGCGTGAGGTCGGCCATGGTGGCACCTGTCGTGGCACATGGCCCACCCATCACTCACTACGGGTAGCCTCTGCCCCGGTGAAAAACAGCCCCAACCCTGTGTGACGTTAGCGCTCGTCGTGCTGACGCAATAATCCAGTTTAAATTGTTTTAATAATTCCAAAAAATGGTTTAATATTGTAAAATAAATATCTAATTATTTATAAGTCAGAAAAATATGTATAATATATCAACATGTTCAGAAAAATGAGATATACACAATAGACTCATAATCATGCATTGTTAAGTAACTTTTATTGCAAGTTTAATTAGAAGTACAATTGAACCCACGTAGGTGACTCCGAGGTTTCCCCAGTTCTAGGGTTTGTGACCCTCGGACCCTTTTTAAAATGGTCGAGCATGCCTTAGGGATATATTTCAATACAATTTAACTTGTCATATCATCATCCTTGCTTGAGCATTGCATCAATGCCATGTGTTCATTGTTGTTCCCTCTTTCTTTCTGGTGTTAGCTTCTTACCGGTAGAATACGATATCGCGATTGAGATTGAAGACCGAGATCAATACCATCAAAGATCGATGAACAATACTTGACCAACTGTAAACAAGTCAAGTACAAGGCTTCCGAAGATCTATATATGAGTATCAACAAACAAGGTAAGCATAGCCCCACACAAAAAAGAATCCTATGATTTCGAAAGCATTTCAATTCTTGCCATGATGCATACGATTCTTCTATGGTCTTTTATCGATAGATAACTAGGTTTGGCTTGTGTTCATTGCTAGAGCTTATATATGTGTCCTTCTTAGCCAAGCTTAGCGGTCAGTGCTGGTTCATCCAGATGATGTATCAGACACAGAGAATCTTGTATGGCAGGAGAACGTGATGAGGTAAGATCAGTGGTAAAGGTTAAACATGCTAAGGCTTGTATGGGAGGCCACAGTGGGATGTGGTTTTTGTAGTCCCATGCTCGCCACCACTAGGACCCGAGTTCTTGCCTTTGGACCAAGACGACCACACAGGGTTTATGGGGACCTCTCGACTAACTAACTTGACTAGTATATTCCATGAGTCATGTAGTTCGGTGTTCCATTCAACATATGCATAGAAAATGTTTTGAAAGATTTAGCGGGTGAAGGTGCATCATAACAGGTAGGTAAGCGTGGCCGGGGTTGCTTGGGGTTGATGGAGCCCCTAGTAAACCATCCCCGACTCACATCTATAGGGACCGGCTTCGGGACTTGAACCGTTACGATGGAACCATCCTTAGGGCGTGACTCATGGTCTCGGCGAAAGCAAGGGAAAGATCATGTCTAACCATCCTGTGCCGGCCTTCCAAGGAATAGGGCTAATGATTCTAGCATTAAGAGTCGGTTAGTACATGTGGGTAAAGTTGTGCACCCCTGCAGGGTTAAATCTTTTCGAAAATTCATGTTCTCGGTTATGAACTTTTGGTTACCTAATTCTAAAATTATAGAGAACATTAACCTAATCGTAAAACTTGGAAGTTCAACATGTGCTTAAGGATGCTTCCTCATGGGTAGGAGGGGGTGATCCTAGTTGTGAGATGAGGATTACTTTGGTGGATATCAAAAGATGATAATCAATTCTTTGGAGCTGTCGCTCTCTTATCCCCTTTTAAAATATTCTGATTAGACCAGCTTATTCTCTCCCTTGTTTTATAAACAAAGATGGCTTTATGCAAAATAACCCCACCAGCCATATGTCTTGCGGAGTACACCCTGTACTGACCCTTGCTTTGTTGATACTTTTGGAGCAGAGTAAGAGTTCTCATGAAGACAAGTTCCGACCATACGACTCGACACTGACGAGTAGCTTGGGGTTCCCGGCCGGCAGCCTAGAATCTATGGGCTAGGACGTCATCGTTATGCTTCAGGCCTCTTAGGCCATTTTATAAGTTTGATATACTTAATAGAATATTTTGCCTTCCGTTGTTTGATGTTTGTGGTCAGTGACCTCTACTTGTAATGTTTTGGTTCTTTGCTCACTTATGAGCTTCTAGTAATAACTTTTGTGTCACAAGTTTACTGTTGTGTTACCGATTTCTCAATGAATATCCTCGAGCTCTAGGTTAAGCTTATGTCAGGCTAAGGTCTGGCATTTGTTTAAACTTGATCTCGAGGGTGTTACAGTTTTTGGTATCAGAGCAGTATCGATCGTAGGAAAACCATTCTATTGATCGATGTTGAGTCTAGTGCTTGTGAAAACTATAACATCCCAATTTCTGCAACCCTGATTAGGTGTCCAGAATGCAAAAATCAGGGGGAACAAAAACTTTTTCTTGTTCTTTGGTGTAATGTGTGCTTGTTGTTTTCTTGTGTTTGTGCATGTGAGTGTATACCATATGATACTCCTTACCTCAACATTAGTTTACAAAAGCTATTTAACAAAACTATCCTAGCTTAATTTACATATTCTCAAATGTTCTAGCATTTCAAAACATGAGCCAAGAAGCTTGTGTAACCAAAACTAGTTTAGTAGCTTCCATGAGCAAAACTATGGAGAGCTATAAACTCCTTATGTTTTCAAGATAGAACTTCAACTACTCTTACCTCTAGGATCTCCAAAACCTTTTTGTAAGCTTTTGAATTCTACTCTTGGTAGAGATACCAAGGACTCTCATCCTATCCAAACCACAACCTTTTCAGAATACCTATCCTTACCTCAAGCTAAGCTTGATGGTAACCCTAGTAGTAGGTTTTCTTAGTTTCTAAGATGAGTTGCCTTGATCCGCTGTCTGATGAATTGCCTTGATCTGCTGCTTGATTTCTATGCTTAGGAGATAGTATGAGCTACTCTAGGAGCTCATCACTAGGATCAAGAGGTTTCCAAATCACCACACCCTAAACAAGAATACAAAGAAAGATCTAATCTCTAGATACTAGGTGATCATATAAAACCCTTAACCAGATCAATTATAAAGATATCCCTTCTAGAAGTTTCCATGTCAATAAAGACCAATATCAATCATGGATCCTTTCTACTCAATCTACACTTCAACATCATTCACTTTATGATGCTTGGGTACCTTGCAACCCATCACAAACATCCCCTCTCATGTTCTAGTAAAAAAACCTAAGTCTGCCAAATTTGGCTGTTTGGAAAACTATTTCCAACATCACCTTTTTGAATGCCTCCTTTTCTCAACCCTTGTGCATTTTTGAAAATGCATATGAACCATCTTATTAACCATCCTAAGGACTAACAAGGCCTACTCTTTCCCTTGGTTAGATCATCCTCCAACCCACTTGTTATTGATGGTTTTGCAGGTAAGAAAAAAACTATTCCAGCAAATCTAGTCAACATGCCTACTTTGATAGAAGCTCACACCATCATCCAACCTTCTAAGGACCAACTATTTGCATGGTTATGTGCTACTCATATAGTTCTATCAATACCTACTTCACTTGTTCCAAGTGAATCTTTGTGCTTCTTAAACCCACAAGGTTTTGAAGGCTAGTTGATAATCTACTTTGGCAAGCTTATTTTATTCAAAGTTGGAAAGCCTGTCTTGGTGAACTCAAGAAATATCAAGCTCAAACCTCCATACCATGTTGATGTACATCACTTGGTATATCCATCCATCTACCCCATGCCCCAAGGGGAGATCTGAGCTCCAACATCTAACAAGGTTTTGGTGGTATGAAAATAACACCACCCTAGATCTTCAACTCCTTGTTTTTCCATCTAATTCAAGTTGGATTTCCAATTCCCAAGGTTGCAAATGATTTCTACACCTTGCCTAGATCATCATTCCTTATCATCAAGATTTATAAAATATTATCCATAATTATTATGGCCCCAAATCTATTTAATTCCTTTAATAGACAAAATCCCCAAAACATCATCCACAATGGAAAGTTTGGTTTTTGCCAAAACACTTCCTCAACCTTTGGCTCAAATTCAGATCCACATATAATATCCCGTCTTCCCACTTTAAAAATAAATAATTTTGAAGAGCTTTATTATTTCTTTTTGCCCATTTTCTTAAATGGCTGAATTGGAATAATAATTGTTTTAAATACTTTTATCTTCCAATAAATATTGGGAAAATTCCCCTAAGTGTGTATTCACATTTGGGACCATCTCAAACCAAAAACCAACCTTGTCCAATGTAAGATTATCAACTGATCTTCTAGAAACTACTTCTGCACTTTTTGAATAAATGATCTAAACTGGACAGAATTTCATCCAATAAAGCTCAATTAATTCATGGAGTTATATCTTGTCCACCCCCATCTACCAGCATCTTTGCCTCATCTAGCATAGGTGAAATTTCTAGACTTCCTTCGTGACCATCTATTTGATCAAATTGGGCAAACTAAGGAATTATCAAGCCAAACCAAGAATCAATCACCACCAAGGCTCACCACTACCCTCCACAGCACCACCCTTTAGTACTGGTCGTGTGCACTATAGCTAAGATACTGTAGCAACCCATCTCCCTTGTCCCATGTGCTTGGAAGTAAGGAGAGAGAGACAAGCATGCCAGGACAATGAATTGCAACAGCTGCCACTCCCTCCGTCTCTGAGCTCCAACACGACCAAATCTCTCCCTCACACCTTTCCACCACCCCTCTAGGCCAATCACGTGCCAGCCCTACCTCCCTTGCATGTCCAAAATGGACATTTCCCCTCTTAGAGCTCCCACCTTAGCTTAAATAGGCCAGAGGCCACCCCGTGCCTCCCCTCCCTCTCATTTGCATCCTCTCGCCCTCCCATACCATCCACTCTCCTTCCCTTGCTCTGGTTTAGCTGAGAGAGGAAGAAAATGGCCCCTCGGCCATTGTTCCAAGGATGAGCTTAGCCTCCTCTCCTCTACTATTTTCCCTCTACATGTCACCATGCTGCAACCTCCTTGATCTCCTCTACCTGGCCTTAGTCTTCCTTTTTCCCAGGAACGTCTCTACCATCACCGCTAGCGAGCACCGAAGCGAGCTCCACGGGCGTCATCACGTGAGCCACCTCTAGTAGCGGGAACCCCTCATGCCGCCCCTCTCTAGAGTCACCGAGGAGCACCGCTTCTCCTCCGCTGCTCCTCGGCCGCTGGCAAGCCCCCAGGTGAGCCTCCCTGCTGCCGCCGGCCGCGCTAGGGTTTCTGTCGCTGCTGTTCTGATTCGCTAGGGAAGACGAAGCTCGGTCGTCGATTGCCACTTAATCGAACGGCCCACGGCTTCCTGTACCGCTTCGGCCGCCGATGCTCACTGACGCGCGGGCCACGTTGCCAGGGATTCAAACCCCCACCCCGCACGCTGCCACGCCCCACCGTGGGCCGAAATCACTCCAGCCGGCCCAGTAACTCCTAGATCCCAGCCCAGCCCCTGCCCCTTTTAATCAATTTTCTCAGATCCAGAATTTGTAGCCTTTGGTTTGAATCCTTTTGAAAATGAAAACCCCCACTAAATTCCTATATCCAAAATTCCTAGTGTTTATGAATGTTTTCTTAAACATGCAGTATCTTTGGTTGACCCATATAGTGTCCAGATTTTCTATAGTAAATCCTTTACCCAGATGCATCCTTTCCACTATTAAAATCTTTCTGTAAGTTTTATAACTCTAAGTGAGTTAAAACCTTTTGTTCCTGAAAGGTAATAGTTATCCCCTTCATGTCCCCCTACCCCCACCAAAAATTGATTCCTAAATTGCCCCTAGTAAAAATAACAATAACAGTCACAATCTGACTTTAGAAAATTCCCAAGGCATATCCACAATACCTATTAGGATATTTCCAACCCTTAGATAAGTGGACCATCAATACCTATCCAAAACCAGTAGATAAGGAATTATTGACCCTCTGTTGAATTTTAGTGAATTAAATACTTCTGTATGAGGTATTATCACTAAATACAACACTCCAGGAGTTTGGCAACTCCAAAAAGAGTGAATTCAATTTCTGCAGAAAGGTATTTGAAATACCTAACAGGTGTTCTTGGTTTCATATCCATATCTAGTGCATATTTAATCTGGTGAAAAAGACAAATTGCCTACAGAACTGCCTTTGGGAATTTCCTGAGGGAATTCTAGTAATTATTTTGGAGTGATTCAAACTCTTAGTGAACAAGTGCATCATGCCCTACGTAACCACCCAAGGAAATAATTTCTGGAGCTGCAGTACTTTTCTGGTGAATTATTCCCTAAAACTAGAAGTTATTTCACTAGGAAAATCATAACTATTTAAAGAAAAGTGATAAAATAGTGAAACCACTTCTGTTGGTTTCATTTTATCAACATCTACTTGTAGGTATTATTTTTATACAATGGTATCATATAGAATATGTCCTTGGTCCAAAACCCCTCTCCTAGGTTATTTCTGGACTATAAAACCCTAAGGGATGTTCATCCCCTTCTCCAAGGCCATCTCAATCTCCTAAATTCAATCCTCTCAAAACCATATGAATCTTAATTCGGTATTATTCAATTGATTGCTGTATTGTATTGGTGCTTGTATGCCTTGTGTTGATTATGGCTTGGTCTATTTGCATGTGATATCCTGACGACGATACTTGCGATGAAATCGGAGAGCAAAAGAAGTGGTATTTATTATTGGTATTGGTATTCTGAGTTATCTAAAGAAGAAGTCTAGGGAAAATTATGCCATATTGCTGGTCTCAGGAAAGCCACCTTCTTGCTCATAAGCCTTGTCCTATTGTTTTACTTATGCATGTTTTATCTACTGTTTATTAAAAACTGCATTGTTTTACTATATATTAATGTATATGTATATGGTAGTGGTTTGGCTCCTCCGAACTACTACACTTTGGTACTACTAAGTAAAACCCCCTTGACGATACCTACTTGTCCCTAGTATGGTAGATGGTGTAATACACCATACCCATTTGGAGACCCCGTTTTAGCCGTAGCAAAAACTAGAGGATGGGAAGACCCTGGAAAAAGGTTTTTACCAAATGTTTTCTAATAAAACCTTGGTGAGGTGGGACCTCCCAAGATTTTTTAGAAAGAAAAAGGTTTTGTTTTACAAAATGCCGAAGGTAAGCTGGAGGAAAAAGGTTTACAAAAACGCACCTGGTTCTTTTTAGTTTAGCTATAACAACTTAACCCTGTGCAACCACATTACTCTGGAATGGGACAGGGCTGGATTTGATGTTTGTCTATTCTGGTATAAGCTGCGTCGCAACTACTACAGGGGATCGTGATCCCTGGAGGGTGGGCCTTCTCTGGACAAACGGTCCATGTGGGACATCGACCAGGAGAAGGAACGAAGGGTTTACGGACCTCCACGCGTTACTATGAGCCACTCATTGAAAGCACCCACTTTGTAAAGTGTAAAATGCACTCTGGTTGGTCCTACCTGACGTCTCGGTTTTGAGGGGAATAACACTCATAGGGTAGGCACATATACTGGAGTGGGCATCCGGAGAGTCTTGATCGGTTACTCGACCCACGATCGGTGTAGATCAGGGTAGTGTACCCGGATGGTGTGGGTAAAGTGTATGACCTCTGCAGAGTGTAAATATATTCGAATAGCCGTGTCCATGGTCATGGACGGGTTGGACAAACTTCTGTAGAGCGGTGCTAGTTTTGTTTTCAAAAAGGATTTCAGAAAAGAAATGACTTTGGAAATGTTTTGACCATGGGATGGACGAAAAGGATACCTATTTTGACCATGGGATGGTCAAAAAGGAAGGAAAGGATTTTGGACATGGGATGACCGGAAGGAGGAACAAATGGGTAACCCATTCCTAATGTTTTTCCAAAACTTTTCACAAAGGTTTCCAAAACGCTTTGCAAAAGTCTTCAACAAAGATATGTAGATGCTATATCTACAAGAAAAACTATTTGAGAAAAGAACCTCACTTGGAGCCCTCCTACTACCACAACCATATTGCATATCCTCTTGTTATTATTGTTATCTTAAGGTGGTTTGCGAGTGCATTCAAAGTACTCATTGGCATTATCCCTGGATATTAACTTGGCCAGATCTCAAGAAGAAGGGTGGTGTGGTGACTATGCAAGCTAGGAAGTTCTCCCAGTCAGTTGCCTGTAGGTTAAGGCATGGCTAGGGCTCTGCGCTTGATGAAGTTCCGCTGATGATTATTGATGTAGCCATAATGGGATGTAAGGTATGACATGTATCCGCTTAAGTATGGATGTTTACTTTGATACTTGTCGGTTATGTGCCACGACTAACTGATCATAGGATCGTGGTGTATGCATAACAGGGATTCTCGGAGGATTAATCTGGGGGCCCCACAAAAACTATTTTAAAGATGAAAGGTATTTGTGAAAACTCTAGTATGCTTCTTTTGCCCTTATCCAGTTTCGCTCCAACTCTGGGTCATTGATACGTCCATTTTGCATCACTATTCTATGTCTTAATTCACTATTATTCATTGATATATTTCGTATTGAGAGGTGATACTTATGTTATTTCATCTATTTTTGCATGGTTGATGACTTTTGGAGCATGGACCGCTGCAGTCAGGATTCTGATGGAAAAGGTGCTGTTTGGAGGCAAAATTCGCGAAGATCAGAAAATCCAGGAAAATATACGGAAAATCCTATTTTTCCAGAAGACTCAGGATGCCAGAAGATGGAGTGGAGGTGGGCCACAGGGGGGCCACACCACCCCATGGCGCGGGAAGGCCTAGGCCACGCCTGGGAGTGGTGTGGCCTCCCTGGCCCACTCCAGCCTCTCTCCTCTGGCGTATATCAACCTCCCAAAACCCTAAGACTCGAGGAGCAACCACAGAAATATTCCGCCGCCTCTACGGGGCGGAAAACACCGAGAGAGAAAGATCTCTCCGGCCGACAGATTTCTGTCGGGGGAATTCCTTCCCGGAGAGGGAAGATCGTCGCCATCAACACCACCGTCGAGCTGGACTTCATCGGGATCATCATCATCATCACCACCATCATCACCATCTCCATCCTCATCACCATCTCCATATTTCTGTAACAATTGCGTTGAATCTTGCATAGTTCATAGGGGAAACTTTCCTGGTGTGGATTACTCTTTCTAGTTGATGCTATTGAGTGAACCATTGAATTATTGTTTATGTTCAGATTGTTATACATCATTATTCCATCTCTGATCATGATCCATATGATGTCTTGTGAGTAGTTCGTTTTGTTCCTGAGGACATGGGAGAAGTCTTGTTGTTAGTAGTGGAGTTGCGTTGAGAAAGATTCGATAGATTGTTATTTAAGTTGTGGTGTACTTCTTCTAGTGGTGTCATGTGAACGTCGACTACATGACACTTCACCTATATGGGCCTAGGGGAATGCATTGTGTATTTGGCTACTAATCGTAGGGGTTGCCGGAGTGACAGAAACATGAACCCCCGTTAGGAAACCATTGCACAAGGGATGTAAGGGTCTTAGAGTTTAAAGTTGTGGTTAGGTTTCTACCTTAATTACTTTCTTGTACTTACGGATGTTTACAAGGGGTATAATCACAAGTATGTATTAGTCTTGGATGGGGCGGTACATTAGCACAGGTTCACCCACACAACACTTAGCAAGCTAAAAAAGATTAATCGACTATATGAAGCGAAAGCACTTGACAGTCTTCCCATGTGTCCTCGAGAACGTTTGGTCATCTATAGAAATACAACCGGCTTGTCCTTTGCTGCATAAAGGATTGGGCCACTTGCTGCATTTATTCCTACTATCTTTTATTTACTCGTACTTTGTTTACTTGCTTTATCGAAAACCCCTAAAAATCCGTTTGCTAAGTATTTGAAGAGAATTCCTGATCCATACCACTAGCCAACACCTTCTGCTCCTTGTTGGGTTCGACACTCTTACTTATCGAAAATACTGCCATACACCCCCTATACTTGTGGGTCATCAAGTCTATTTTCTAGCACCGTTTCTGGGGAGTGAAGCGCTATTGGAGAGTGGAACTGGTAAAGGAAACTTTTACTGTGAGTATTGTTTACTTCTGCTAGTTGCTTTATTTTCGTTATGGATAATTCGCTGAGTTTCTTATTTGGTAATGCTAGTACCACTGCTAAGGTAGTAGATAAGCCACCACCTTCTGAGAATGATGTTTTCAAAATACCTACAAGAGTTATTGATCGTGTTATGGATAACTACTATGTTGGGGATGGAATTGTCCATCCCGGTGATCATTTGCTCTTTATACACGAATTATGCTGGTTGTTCAAGTGTGCAGGTATTACTACAGATCAAGTTAAGAAGAAGTTATTCTCATTATCGCTGAAAGGAAGAGCTGAGGAATGGTATAAGCTACTGAAGAATGGTCAAGCTTTGGAATGGGATGAAATAGTGCCTCTCTTTTATTCAAAGTTTTATCCTCCTAGTGAGATTGATAAAGATCGGAATCAAATATACAACTTTTGGCCTCTTGATGGAGAGAGTACAGCTCAAGCTTGGGGGAGATTGAAGTTACTAATGCTCAGATGTCCCATTCATGAGCTCCCCAACAATATTATTATCAATAACTTTTATGCAAGGCTCCCTCTACATGATAAAGATTTATTGGATGCTTCTTGTGCTGGATCATTCACTCGTATGGAAGAAGAAGTTAAATGGGACCTTCTAGATCGAATTCAAGACAATGCTGAAGCTTGGGAGAATGACAAAGATAGAAAGTCAGGTAAAATTATGATTATGAATGCATAGAATCTTTTATGGGAACTGATGACTTATGGTCTAGACTCTCAAGCTATTGCTTCTTATTTTAAGGCTTTTGCTTCTTATATTGAAGTGCCTAAAAAGAAGTGGAATAAGTATCATGAACCTTATAAAGATATTGCTAAGAGTGTTCCTGCAAGAAATAGTGAAGTTTATACTGCTAATCATGTTTTACCTGAACCTTATATTGAGAAAATGCCTTTCCCAGTTAAGGTAAAGGAACATTCTATGATGGCTAGTATGGTAGATGAAAGTATGAATAAGGCTGTTGAACCTGATAAAAAAATAGTTGATGAACCCATGATAGCAAATGTGAAAGACTTTGTTGCTAAATATGAAGAAGAGGGACACACTATCCTTTGTAAGGACACCTCTAATATTGTTTCACATAGTAGTGTTATGAGAGCTAGTATTCCTGTGTTTTCTGTTAGAATAAGTGATCATTGCTATGATAGTCCTTATGATAGCTATATTGTTAAGTTTATGCATGATACTGAAAGTTACTATGAGAGAGGGAAAAGTGTTTGTATGCATCTCAATAATATCAAGTTTCCCCGTTTTATGCTGAAAGTTTTTATGTTGCACTTCGTTTGCCTTCTTATGCAAGTTGCCTTTGTTTTCAATATCTTATTTGTTTACAAAATCCCCTTGCATAGGAAGTGGTTTATACTTAAATGTGTGTGTGTTTTTGCTTCTTAATGCTCTCTTTCGCTTCAATTCATATCCCTATGAGAGCTTCTTCAAAATTATCATGCCCATCTTAATGGCTATAAATAAAGAGCTTTATGGGAGACAACCCAATTTGTTTTTGCTTTTAGTTTGTTTTTGTTTCTTTGAGTCTTGGAAGTTATTACTTCGGTAATAACTGCTCCTTATCCGTTTTGTTTGGTTTTTGTGTCAAGATCAACCTCTAATGAGAGAGAAGTAAGATTTGGGGAAGTTGCTGTCCCGAAACAGATTTTTGTGCTTCACCGTAAAAATTCATGAGAGATCTCTTTATGTCGGATTGAGCTGTAATTGTTTGTGCTTCTGCCCCAGGTTGTTATTTAACTTTTGTCAGTTTTGCACTTTTTGATTTGAGCAACAGAAGATTTTCTAAAAAATTGATCTTTACCTACTGGTCTGCTTTGACAGATTTTGCCAATCTTGCATTTGCTTCTTTATTCTATTTCCTTTTTGAATTCTTTTTGGGCTTTAGGAAGGAATTGCTACAGTAGATTTTGTTTTGATTGTTTTCATTTGAAAGTTGAAATCAAAAGGTTTTGTCATTTCACTTATACTAATGTTGCTAATGAGAACTGTGTGAAGTTTTGTGAAAAAAGAAATTTCTAGGAAGTGGAGATAATGGTGTAATAAGGAAGAGAAGGGTTTTATGACTCAAGTAATAAGTATATGAAGATGAAGATATTGATGATTCAAGTGGTGACTCCAGAAGGATCCACTAAATACCAAATTCAGAGACCTGCAGAGTCCGTTTCCAACTAGGTAACAGTTCTAGTAAGAAAAGTTCCGCGAAAATACAATCTAACTATATTTTTGCAGTTTTCAGTCAATGAGGAAAGCTACGAAGCAAAAAAGGGACGGAAACGGAGCCAGGGTGGCTCACACCACCCTGTGGCGCGGGCCCACCCCTGGCCGCGCCACCAGGTGGTGAGTCCACCCAGGAGTCCGCCTCCGACTCGTTTTCTCACAGTACCTTCTTTTTGATATGAAACTTCGTAATATATAACCCCCCGGACCCCCTGAGGTCCATATATCGTGTTTTCGTCATGTTTTTGTTTCGATCTGTTTCTGCCACGACATACTCTTTGAAGACTTAGACGCACAATGGTGTCCACTAAGGATAAAGGGAAGGAGCCCATGGAGGAAGACCCCCAAGACCCCGGGAAGGAGAAGGAGATCGAGAGTGAAGGTGACGAGGGGCAAGGCCAACGTCCGCACACCGGCACTACCATTGCAAGCATTGGAGTGGTGAAACCTGCCAAGATCAGAAGGACTGCACGGATGCAGACCGAGGGGAAAGCTCCTCGTCAAAGTTTGGCTCCACGATCACGTCCTCCACGCACCAGGAATCATTTCCATACCCTTATCCATGAGCATCAATACCAGAATATGCCCAAGGAGAAATTACCCTCCAATTGGGATTTGTCTCGTTCTAGCCATGCAGGAAAAGAAGACTTCAAGGAGGAAGAGTGGGGAAAGAATAGCAAGAGCTGCAATTCTCAACACGACATGATCATGAGCCGAATTGAGCAACTCGCAGCTTATTCGTAATCTCACCTTTGAGATTGAGGACTTGGGGAAACTGATCAGAGAGCTCATCGAAAGGATACCACCACCACCAAAGGAGTAATTCGTCATCAGGTTTGGCATCCCCTTGGTTTGATCCAAGCTTGGGGGAGTGCCGCAGTATCATATCACTATCTTCTATCTTTTTACCTTATTAGTAGTCATATCATGAATAGAGGAGTTATTATGTAGTATGGTTTGCATTATGGAAGTGTCCCCTCTCTCGTTAGATATGTATCCCTTGGTGTGAGTTGCCGATATGGAGTATTAATGAGAAGTTCTATCATTCACTCTTTTGCATAGCTTATATTAGTTTTCAATTCGTGGTTATATGATTGATCTTGTTGTTAGTATTGGTATCACTCTGGGATCATTGAGTTAATTTAGTTGGTTTTGGCAAACCTGGCTCGGTAAGTAGAAACACCTTTTTGAGAGTTGAAAAGAAAAAGATAGAAGTACTCTAAAGAAAAATAATTTCATCATCTTTCTTTCTTGATTTGCTCATAAGTCTAGTATTCTCTAGTTAAGCTCTTTTGTGCTTCCAAGGAAGATTGCATGTTTGTCTTTATCATTTGTATGTTTGGTTGTTTCCTTCAACTCTTGTACTTTCTACCTAGCCTTGCTAGCCAAAAACCTGTACTGAGAGGGAATTCTTCTCGTGAATCCACCTACTTTAAACAAAAACCCTTGCCATTTGTGTCCACCATACCTACCTAGTAGCATTATTGCTATTCCAAGTAAATTCTTGTTTTATCTACCACCCAAATTAAACTTGTTATGTGAAAATTAGTGATTGAAAGCTCTCACAAACTTGATGGCACACTTTACTTTCTTGCATTTAATAAACTTGAACCATTGGGTCCTTCTTTGTTGCGTATATGATTGCGCTTTATAAGTTGAAGTTAGCCGAACCATGTATCATGGGGACCGCTTTCAACTCTTCATTGGTACTTGTACCTAGTTGATATCATGTTCTTTTGCTTATGGATCCCGGTGGTGTGAAATAAAAGTGGAACTTGTAGAATCATGGAGTTTATATGTGTGTTAGAGAAACGCCTGGGCCACTAGCCTAAGCCATGCCTAATCATGGTGGAAACTTGCAGCATAACTATAGTGAGCATTCTATGAAGCATCCTCAATAAAAAAACCTATGCAAATAGCAAATAAGAAGATCGCTGAGATGCTCACTGTCTGCTTGCCTTGTCATTTTGATTATGGGATAGCTCCTGTGTCATGTGCAAGGGGTACCCCATTGGCGGTTCTCGATGATACACATGTATTTACAATGACAAGAGCTTGCTCGTGACTGAAGTTGAGTAGCATGAGGATCGGTACTCATAAGTAAGGGGCATGAGATTTCAACTTATAACTTGTCAAGCATATCCTCTTAGTTGTGTCACTTTAACCTTAATCACCTAAAGATGCCTATGATAGGGGCAATGAGAGCTGAAAGCTAGTAAGTATCATAATTTTTGGGAGCTCTTTATGAGACTTGTAATCCCTACTTCCCTCTTTGAAGGACCTTTCTTTTACTTTGTAGTTGAGTCAGTAAACCTATTCCCTTCTATCTCAGCAAGTATTTTGAGTTGATGTGTTTCATTCATTCATATGATGATTTATTCAATCATGTTTCTTATGTTCCTTGCTTTGCACATTGCTCTTATCTTGATGTTTACTACTTTGAAAGCTTTCATTGAAAAACCAGCTATTTGTGAACTCCAGCAAATTATCAACTATTCTTCAACCAAGAGCTAAGTTTGCCATTACCAATTATGATTCACTTTATGAATCTTTATTGTGTTTCCTTTACTCATTGCAAGTTGAGTTATATAATAGTGAGTTGTCTTCTACTATGATCTATGTATTTGATGAATGTGATGCTTCTTGTCCGTATTCTTTTATCGACTCTTCACTCCATAAACCCGAGGTCATGTTTATTGAGCTCAGTTTCGCTTGGGGACAAGCGAAGTCTAAGCTTGGGGGGAGTTGATACGTCCATTTTGCATCACTATTCTATGTCTTAATTCACTATTATTCATTGATATATTTCGTATTGAGAGGTGAGGTGATACTTATGTTATTTCATCTATTTTTGCATGGTTGATGACTTTTGGAGCATGGACCGCTGCAGTCAGGATTCTGATGGAAAAGGTGCTATTTGGAGGCAAAATTCGCGAAGATCAGAAAATCTGGGAAAATATACGGAAAATCCTATTTTTCCAGAAGACTCAGGATGCCAGAAGATGGAGTGGAGGTGGGCCACAGGGGGCCCACACCACCCCATGGCGCGGGCAGGCCTAGGCCGTGCCTGGCAGTGGTGTGGCCGCCCTGGCCCACTCCAGCCTCTCTCCTCTGGCGTATATCAACCTCCCGAAACCCTAAGACTCGAGGAGCGATCACAAAAAGATTCCGCCGCCTCTGTGGGGCGGAAAACACCGAGAGAGAAAGATCTCTCCGACAGACAGATTTCTGCCGGAGGAATTCCTTCCCTGAGAGGGAAGATCGTCGCCATCAACACCACCGTCGAGCTGGACTTCATCGGGATCATCATCATCACCACCATCATCACCATCTCCATCCTCATCACCATCTCCATATCGCTATAACAATTGCGTTGAATCTTGCATAGTTCATAGGGGAAACTTTCCTGGTGTTGATTACTCTTTGTAGTTGATGCTATTGAGTGAACCATTGAATTATTGTTTATGTTCATATTGTTATACATCATTATTCCATCTCTGATCATGATCCATATGATGTCTTGTGAGTAGTTCATTTTGTTCTTGAGGACATTGGAGAAGTCATGCTGTTAGTAGTGGAGTTGCGTTGAGAAAGATTCGATAGATTGTTATTTAAGTTGTGGTGTACTTCTTCTAATGGTGTCATGTGAACATCGACTACATGACACTTCACCTATATGGTCCTAGGGGAATGCATTGTGTATTTGGCTACTAATCGTAGGGGTTGCCAGAGTGATAGAAACCTGAACCCCCGTTAGGAAACCATTGCACAAGGGACATAAGGGTCTTAGAGTTTAAAGTTGTGGTTAGATTTCTACCTGAATTACTTTCTTGTACTTACGGATGTTTGCAAGGGGTATAATCACAAGTATGTATTAGTCTTGGATGGGGCGGTACATTAGCACAGGTTCACCCACACAACACTTAGCAAGCTAAAGAAGATTAATCGACTATACGAAGCGAAAGCACTTGACAGTCTTCCCATGTGTCCTCGAGAACGTTTGGTCATCTATAGAAATACAATCGGCTTGTCCTTTGTTGTATAAAGGATTAGGCCACTTGCTGCATTTATTCCTACTGTCTTTTATTTACTCGTACTTTGTTTACTTGCTTTATCGAAAACCCCTAAAAATCTATTTGCTAAGTATTTGCAGAGAATTCCTGATCCATACCACTAGCCAGCATCTTCTGCTCCTCGTTGGGTTCGACACTCTTACTTATCGAAAATACTGCGATACACCCCCTATAATTGTGGGTCATCAGTCATATTATCTTGTGTTGATTTGGAAAAGTTTTGATACCTCTTCTTGTCTTTCAAAACTTAGGTGCCTTCTGGGCATGTCGTTTCTCAGCCAGTTGACCTAGTGTAGAGTTTTCTAGAGTTGTGTGTGTTGTGAATTCCTTGTTTCCCCTTTGCTTTTTTTCTTTTGAGAGATTCCTTTCTGTCAAGATCTCTCTATCTTATGGAACCTACAATTTAAGGATCCATAATGTTCTGTTCTAGGCTTCGAGGTTTCCTTTCGCCTAGTGTGCCTCCTTATTATTTGATGTGTACTTTAGAAGTTGTTTCTTATTCTAGAATATACCTCATGATTGCTATTTTGTGGTGTACATTGTGTCACTCAAGTAGTAGTTACTTCTCTCTCGGGTTTTAACCCTCAGACCTGAACCGAAGATCCCGGATTATTGTAGATTCTTGTGTCATGAATCTTGTACATGAAGCTGATCTTTTAACCCAAGGTCCATTCAGTTGACCCCTGTCGTAATGTTCACACATCACCTCAGGATGGCTAGAACTATAATTCTGGTCTTCAAGCTTGTGGTCTTTGTCGCGATTAAACCTCGATAATTAAGGACTTCCCCTACCACTAGATACGGCAGATGTTCTTTAATTGAACCAAATAGATCATGACAAGAGTAATCCTTGTGAGTCTCGCATCTATACTTGTGACTATGCCACACATTACATCTTCTGTGCATTGGTTTTGGGAATAATGTTAATCTATGCATCCACATCTCTGGATTCTATGATGAGCATGTTCTTTTCCCCTTGTTGTTTCTGACCTTTGTCTATCAGTTGGTAGCCAAGTAGTGATTTGCATTGTTGTCTCCCGATGCAAGATACTCTTGTGGTCCCTCATGACAAATCATTTTAGGATGTCAGGAGAAACAAACTCCAGTACCTCATCATATCTAGGACCAGGTCAAAGTGTTGTAATCCGCGGATTAAGAGGCGTGATTAGCTTCTATCTGCTCTAGCTTAGAGTATCACACCCTTTTACAATAAGAGGTTGTGTAATTACCCACCCATCTTCATGACCTTCTTAATGAAGTGATGCTCCTGCACATAATTACCCACCCTTCCTCCAAACTTTCGTGCTCGTGAATGATGCGTGTGCATAGTAATGTGGCTATCTGAGATTCTTAGCAATTATTATTTCTTTGGACCTCAACCAGGACTCTTGTGTCATTCTTAGCGTGATGGTTAACCATAGCACTAAGCGAAGAATGATTGTGCTACCAAGTCCATTACCCTGGTGCATTCTCTTTGGTCAAAGAGTTAGGCTTGTGCCAAAGCTCTGAGACTATGTCTTCTTGCCTTACCAAGCAAGTTTCCTCTCGAACTAAGTGACATACCCGTGGTTCGTGATATTCTAGTTGTCTTCTAGAAGAATCACCATGTCCCCACATGACCGCGCTGTCAAGCTCTTGAGTTAGTAAGCTCTTTGAACGGCTGCTTTCTCCAAGAATATGTACTGGATACCCTAAACTAGTTGGTTGAGCTTAAACAACAACTTGGAGAGTTGGAAGACAAAAGTTCTATCCGACCTACTTCCTCTTAAAGGGATGTCTAGTATTGTTCATGCTAAAGAAAGATAGTATTTCCTTCATGGATATGTTATCTTCCCTCACCCTTGATTTGATTTGGGTTATCGTCAAATCAAACCCAGTTCCAAGGACTATCTTGATGATGTTGATTGTCATGGTGTTTCACTGAGTACATATTCATGTCTTTGGTCTGACCAATATAATTGTCTTGTTCATACGACATATGAGTCCATCTTCCTGGAGTATCTCGATAAGTTTTTTGTTGAGCCCATCGACAATATCCTTATGTTCTCCAAGCTAGAATAGGTTAATATGGAACATTTGGCATTAATGTTGGAAACTTTTAGGAACCATCTTCTAGTTATCTCGAAGTATGTGTTCTGGCTGTTAGAAGTGACCTTCTCCAATTCACGGCCACATGTTGAAAGATGTCGCCGTGAATTTGAGTAGAGTTATCTTTGTTCCCTTTAAGGACACATGTGTATTTCGTTACAAGTACTTCATGTATAAGCAATTGTCATTTGACAAGTTGTTGATACATGGATCTATAAATAGCTCAGTCTATTGGAGCTTAACACTGTAGTCCATGTCTTGAGAATCTAGTGACTACCTCTAGGGTAAATGTTGCAAACTTTCTGCTCGGACATGCTGAGTCTGAAGTATCATTCCACCGAACCAAATATGAATCTCAAGAAGATATGATGGTTGGTTTTCTTCAAGATTTTGACATAGGTCTCCTTGTAAATCTGGAAAGATTGGTATAATGGTTGACACAACTAGTCGAAAGGCCTATCGTCAAATTCCCTTGAATCAGCAATAACAACCACTGTTCATGAGCCTTCTTCTATGATTTATAATAGGAGTTGTGCTTATGGTTTCCTCTATATCCGAAGGCCGACCTTTACTTGATGTCTGCTTTCTCGAACATCAAGGAGAACATTTAAAGTAGTGTTGCTAAATGTCTCTCGGTCGATCCTCTAGACCCTTTTATGTTGGTGAGCATCTTGTTGTGCCAAGTAATTGAAGTCTAAGAATGAAGTTTCTTTTTCCTCGTGTCAAGAGGAATCTTCCTATCTATTCATCCTGGTGGTGTAAAGTGATACTACGATCTTCTGCAAAGATTTTGGTAGTCCTAGATGAATAAAGAGTTTCCTTCGTTTCTCGATCATGTTCTAGAGTGATGATGAGTTTTTGTAATCAAAAGTTTCTCTTGTTACATGTTCCTTGTGACTCTTATGAGTCCTCTCCACAAAACACCTTTTTGTCTTAACTTTCTATTGAATGAAGAGTGATCCTTATGTATCAAAAGTAGTTCAATGGCTTGGTTTTCGTATCTCTGTATCCCTAAAAGCTCTACTTAAGTTGTTTAGTAGAGTCCCATCTCTCGAATTCTGTGGTCATGTTCTTTCTGTTGGAAGCTTTCCTTTTCAGAAGCTTAAGATCTTCTGAAGCTCCCTGGTCTCAATCCTTATGAAGACTAGTTATCTATCAACCTTGAAACCTATCTCCTTTTGTTTCCTCTATTATCTTGCCATGTTTCATGTTCATAATCTCAGAGTCGTTTCTGAACACTCCTTCATGAGTTGACCATGAGATACTTGGTGCGTTGCCCAGTGTATTTCCCTCTTATCCTTAGAGTGACCATGTCTCTCTTCCTTCTTCCTACCTGCGAAATCTTGGGTCGAGATTCCCATAAGGGGGATAGAGCTATAACACCCTAGTTTTAGCTAATCCTTAATTAGGGTTTGATTGCACATAGCATGAGAATCATATTCTATAAATAAAATACATTTAAATAAGAACTAAATGCAAAGCCCTAAAACCCTAGCTATTTCCCCCTCTCTCCAAAACCGATTCAAAATAGTTTGAATTTTTGTAAACTACAAAATGTGTGGAGCCCAAATTAACTAAAAGGGCGCCTGCAATATTTTATATACTTTTATAGACCCTCTGGTATTTTGGTAATATTTGAAAAAGATCTGAATTTGAAAATACAAATGGAAAAGGACAAAACAAAAACGAAAAGGTTTCTGCTGAAAAAATACAGCTAGAGCCCAGGCCGAAGCCCAGCTATCTCCGCGCCTACCTGCCGCCCACTCACGCAGCAGCCACCCGTGGCCCAACCTTGGCCCAGGCCCAATACCGCTTCGCCCCTTCATCATCTTCTTCCCCAAATCCTAGCAGCTGCCTGGTGCAACATTCGTCGCTCGTTGTTGCCGTGATGCGCGCCACCGACGCCCTAGAGGTGGATAAGGACCCGCCTGACCCTCTCACCTTCGTCCCTATCCCCTCACTCGCTCTCCTGGCGTATGTCTTCCTCTCTCCCAGAGAGATCCCCTAACCCTAGTTGGGACCTTGCCGGTGCCCCGCCGTCTCTGGCCTCCTCTCGTCCAACCCAGCACACCACCACAACCTCCGAGGTCTCCTCCTTCTTTCACCCCTACTCGCATGAGCCGATGTGCTCCCAGGCGCCCTAATCGAGCCCGTCTTCTCTGGATCCGACGACCACCTTCATTGTCTGTGTCTTCGCCATAGCCCTCCTCCGGCCTCTCCATCATGTGCTTCATCCTCAGGGTGAGCTTCTGGTTCGAAGGGACCACCTGTTGGTCCTCCTCCTGCTCTATACCGTGCTTGCACCATAGCCGCCTGCCGTCATGTGTTGTTGTGTGCCGCCGCTAACCTTCGCCGTGCAGGTCGCTCTGACGACAAAATAGGAGCGGCACCGCCACCTTAGTGTCCTCCTTGTCACGCTGGTTCGATTAGGCCAAATAGCACATCCCCGCTCGCCCTCACGTGCCACCGCCGGCCACCGTCTGTCACGCCACCATCGTGGTGACATGGTGCTTGTGTCAGTTGTGCGCCAGCTCGGCCACGATGGCACCTGTCGTGGCACATGGCCCACTCGTCACTCACTTCGGGTAGCCTATTCCCCGGTGAAAAACGGCCCCAACCTTGTGTGACGTCAGCCTCGCGTCGTGCTGATGCAATAATCCAATTTAAATTGTTTTAATAGTTCCAGAAAATGGTTTAACATTGTAAAATCAATATATAATTATTTATAAGTCATAAAAATATGTATAATATATCAACATGTTCAGAAAAATGAGATCTACACAATAGACTCATCATCATGCATTGTTCAGTAACTTTTATTGCAAGTTTAATTAGAAGAACAATTGACTCCGAGGTTTCCCCTGTTCTAGGGTTTGCGACCCTCGGACCCTGTTTAAAATGCTCTAGATTGCCTTAGTGATATATTTCAATACAATTTAACTTGTCGTATCATCATCCTTGCTTGAGCATTGCATCAATGCCATGTGTCGATTGTTGTTCCCTCTTTCTTTCCAGTGATTGCTTCTTACCGGTAGAATACAATATCGAGATTGAGATCGAAGATCGAGATCAACACCATCGAAGATCGACGAGCAATACTTGACCAAATGTAACCAAGTCAAGTACAAGGCTTCCGAAGATCTATATCTGAGTATCAACAAACAAGTCAAGCATAGCCCCACACAAAAAATGAATCCTATGATTTCGAAAGCATTTCAATTGCTGCCATGATGCATACGATTCTTCTATGGTCTTTTATCGATAGATAGAGTATCCTATCTGTTGCATTACTCCCTTGAGTTTATATTACCTGATCCAATGCTCCTAGCATAACTAGGTTTGGCTTGTGTGCATTGCTAATGCTTATATATGTGTCCTGCTTAGCCATGCTTAGATATCAGTGCCAGTTCATCCAGATGATGTATCAGACGTAGAGAATCTAGTATGACAGGTGAACATGATGAGGTAAGATCAGTGGTAAAGGTTGAACATGCTAAGGCTTGTATGGGAGGCAATAGTGGGATGTGGTTTTTGTAGTCCCATGCTCGCCACCACTAGGACCCGAGTTCTTGCCTTTGGACCAAGACGAGCGTACAACCACACAGGGTTTATGGGGACCTCTCGACTAACTAACTTGCCTAGTAGATTTCATGAGTCACATAGTTCGGCATTCCATTTGACATATGCATAGAAAACATTTTGAAAGATTTGGCGGGTGAAGGTGCATCATACCAGGTAGGTAAGCGTGTTCGGGGTTGCTTGGGGTCGATGGAGCCCCTGGTAAACCAACCCCGACTAAGATCTCTAGGGACTGGCTTCGGGACTTGACCCGTTACGACGGAACCATCCTTAGGGCGTGACTCATGGTCTTGGTGAAAGAAAGGTAAAGGTCGTGTCTAACCACCCTCTGCCGGCCTTCCAAGGAAGAGGGCTAATGATTTTGATATTAAGAGTCGGTTAGTACATGTGGGTAAAGTTCTGCACCCCTGCAGGGTTAAATCTTTTCGAAAAGCCGTGTTTACGGTTATGAATGCTTGGTGACCGAATTCTAAGATCATAGAGAACATTAACCTAATCGTAAAACTTGGAAGTTCAACATGTGCTTAAGGATGCTTCCTCATGGGTACGAGGGGGTGATCCTAATTGTGAGATGAGGATTAATTTTGTGGATATCAAAACATGATGATCAATTCTTCGGAGATGCCTCTCTCTTATCCCCTTTAAATATATTCTGAGTGGACGAGCTTCTTTTCTCCCACGTTTTATAAACAAAGATGGCTTTATGCAAAATAACTCCACCAGCCATATGTCTTGTGGAGTACACCCTATACTCACCCTTGCTTTGTTGATACTTTTGGAGCAGAGTAAGAGTTCTCATGAAGACAAGTTCCGACCGTACGGCATCGACACTAACGAGAAGCTTGGGGTTCCCGGCCGGCAGCCTGGAATCTATGGGCTGGCACATCATCTTTATGCTTTAGGCCTCTCAGGCCATTTGTTTAGTTTGCTATAATTAATAGCATAATTTGCCTTTTGTTGTTTGATGTTTGTGGTAAGTGACCTATGCTTGTAATATTTTGGTTCTTTGCTCACTTATGAGGTTGCGGTAATAACTTTTGTATCGCAGGGTTACTCTTGTGTTACTAATTTCTCAGTGAATATCCTTGAGCTCTAGGTTAAGCTTATGTCAGGCTAAGGTCTAGGATTTGTTTAACCTTGATCCCGAGGGTGTTACAGTTTTTGGTATCAGAGTAGTATCGGTCGTAGGAAAACCTTGCTATTGATCGATGTTGAGTCTAGTGCTTGTGAAAACTATTTTAAAGCTGAAAGGTATTTGTGAAAACTCTAGTATGCTTCTTTTGCTCCTTATCCAGTTTCGCTCTAACTCTGGGTCATCTTATCTTGTGTTGATTTGGAAAAGTTTTGATACCTCTTCTAGTCTTTCAAAACTTAGGTGCCTTCTGGGCATATCGTTTCTCAGCAAGTTGACCTAGTGTAGCATTTTCTAGAGTTGTGTGTGTTGTGAATTCCTTGTTTCCCCTTTGCTTTGTTTCTTCTAAGAGATTCCTTTCTGTCAAGATCTCTCTGTCTTATGGAACCTACAATTTAAGGATCCATAGTGTTCTGTTCTAGGCTTCGAGGTTTCCTTTCGCCTAGTGTGCCTCCTTTTTATTTGATGGGTACTTCAGAAGTCGTTTCTTATTCTAGAATCTACCTCATGATTGCTATTTTATGGTGTACATTGTGTCACTCAAGTAGTAGTTACTTCTCTCTCGGGTTTTAACCCTCAGACCTAAACTGAAGATCCCGGATTATGCTAGATTGTGGTGTCATGAATCTTGTACATGAAGCTGATATTTTAACCCAAGGTCCATTCATTTGACCCCTGTCATAATGTTCACACATCACCTCAGGATGGCTCGAACCGTAATTCTGGTCTTCAAGCTTGTGGTCTTTGCCGCGATTGAATCTCGACAATTAAGGACTTCCCCTGCCACTAGCTACGGCAGATGTTCTTTAATGGAACCAAATAGATCATGACAAGAGTAATCCTTGTGAGTCTCACATCTATACTCATGACTCTGCCACAACTTACCTCTTATGTGCATTGGTTTTGGGAAGAATGTTAATCTATGCATCCACATCTCTGGATTCTATGATGAGCATGTTCTTTTCCCCTTGTTGTTTCCGACCTTTGTCTATCAGTTGGTAGCCAAGTAGTAATTTGCATTGTTGTCTCCCGATGCAACATACTCTTGTGGTCCCTCATGACAAACCATTTCAGGATGTCAAGAGAAACAAACTCTAGTACATCATCATATCTAGGACCAGGTCAAAGTGTTGTAATCCGCAGATTAAGAGGCGTGATTAGCTTCTATATGTTCTAGTTTAGTGTATCACACCCTTTTACACTAAGAGGTTGTGTTCAGTTTCATGACCTTCTTAATGGAGTGACGCCCCTACACATAATTACCCACCCTTCCTCCGAACATTCATGCTCATGAATGATGCGTGTGCGTAGTAATGTGGCTATCTGAGATTCTTAGCAATTATTATTGCTTTGGACCTCAACCAGGACACTTGTGTCATTCTTAGCGTGATGGTTAACCATAGCACTAAGTGAAGAATGATTATGCTACCAAGTCCGTTACCCTAGTGCATTCTCTTTGGTCAAAGAGTGAGGCTTGTGCCAGAGCTCTGAGACTATGTCTTGTTGCCTTACCAAGCAAGTTTCCTCTCGAACTAAGAGACACACCGTTGGTTCGTGATATTCTGGCTGTCTTCTAGAAGTATCACCATGTCGCCACATGACCGCATTGTCAAGCTCTTGAGTTAGTAAGTTCTTTGAACTGCTCCTTTCTTCAAGAATCTGTACTGGATACCCTAAACTAGTTGTTGATCTTAAACAACAACTTGGAGAGTTGTAAGACAAAAGTTCTATCTGACCTAGTTCCTCTTAAAGGGATGTCTAGTTTTGTTTGTGCTGAAGAAATATAGTATTTCCTTCATGGATATGTTATCTTCCCTCGCCCTTGATTTGATTTGGGTTATTGTAAAATCAAACCCAGTTCCAAGGACTATATTGCTGATGTTTCTACTCATGGTGTTTCATTTGAGTACATCTTCATGTCCTTGGTCTAACCAATATTATTGTCTTGTTCATACGACATATGAGTCCATCTTCCTGGAGTATCTCGATAAGTTTGTTGTTGATCCCATCGACAATATCCTTAATGTTTCTGACGAGGGTTTGACTCGTCAATGCCCATTGTTATGGACTTGGGTTTTGGAGAAGGAGGGAGCGCTGGAGACATCTATCGGCTAGCAAACAAGCACACAGGGGACAAAGGATTTACCCAGGTTCAGGCCTCGTAGAAGTCCAGGGTCCTGCTTGTCTGCTCGTGGAATTATCGAGGGAGTCGAAAGTTACAATGGTGCACAGACGAAATCTGGCGAGGGTTGTGGAAACTAGGGTTGCGTGTGTCCTCCTCGCCGCCCCCTCCTAGCCTTTATATAGATAGGATAGGTCTCAGGTAGCAGGTCGAGTCGGTTACAAGTTGGATTAAAACTCTAGTCTTGAGCTTCTTCTTGTCCTTCAAGCAATCGAGAGTCCGTAGGTTACTCGAGTCCCTCCATCCGGGCCTTGGCGACACCATGGGCCTGTATGTATTTGGACCGTATATGCCAAGATCGAGTACCCGTAGGGTATACCCATGTCAGTAGCCCCCGAGTGCCTAGTGGAATCGCAGATTCGACTGGGGACTTTTGAAGCCTTCGAGTGCCTAAATGAGTACATTTCGATTGCTTTTGTGTCATAGGGATTGTTGATTTATGTGCCTGATATAACCGAAGTATCGGTATCAGTTAACCACCTTAGGGTGAAACAACGCAATCTACTCAAATTCGAGTCCCCGGACTCAAATCCGGAAAAATGCTGGTGTAATTCGACTCAGGCCGCGGAGGACTTATAGGAGTCGAATTCTAGTGTATGGGTGTGAGCACTCGACGCGTCCGTCAAGGCATAATCATCGTACCTGCAGGCATGATATATCTCTGGTAGTGCGCAGCAGATGCGTTGCCAGGCCTTATTCAGGTCTTACCTTCACGCTGTAAGCGCGGCATCCGAACTTTTTGACATCGCGGATATGATGCGGGTAACCCAAGAGACGCAGTCTCTTTGTAGGGGAAAAATTATGAGGCGGTGTCGCCATGAGTTTCGAGTGTGGATGTTATCAACACACAGTTTTTTGTTCAAATAATCATAGGGTGCGCGACCAGCGCTTCCTATGGGAGTAGCCCCCGAGTGCCTGGTTGAGTCGAAGACTCAGGCAGGGACTAAAAACTTTTGCGACTGCTGTCGTCATTTGCTTGTTTATTTGGTTGATGGCCCAGGCAGGTACTAAAACACTTTCGCGACTGTTGTCGTCTTTGCCTGCTTGTTTCAGTCGATGACTCAGGCGATTAAATATTTTCGCGACTGCTGTCGTCTTTTGCCTGCTTGTTTCCGGTGCTCCCTATGGGAGTAACCCATGTTCATAATCGAACTGTGTTTCAAGTGATTGGGTTTGCTCTTTGTGCTGGTCCATGTTCCAGTAACAAGAAAAAGAAAAGTCGTAGGGGGCGCGGCCAACGCTCCCTATGGGAGTAGCCCCCGAGTGCTTGGTGGAGTCGAAGACTCTAGCAAGGACTAAAATAGTCGAAGTTCTTCACTGCATAGCCTTGGTGACATCAGTGCTGACTCTTGTATGACTTTAGTTGCCCACGTGAGCGAGTTTGACGGGACATGACGAGCAGTGGGTCCCACTTTCTGACTTTGATTTGACTGGGCGTGCGTAATCTTTATTTTTAACTGTGCATCCTCGATTTCCGCGCTTAATGGTAGAAGTGGGGGGACGGTTCGCGCTTCCTCTTCTCCACGTGTCTTACGCGATGCGTGCCACGCGTCCAATAGGGTTTTTGTCAGCCGTTGGATTGCATCTTCCAGGGGTTAAGTAGCGATGCTATGCCGGTAATTTTTCATCTGCTCTTTCTTCCTTGCTGCCATCGCCATTGCCGTTCCTGATTTTCTCTGCGACCATCTTCTCCACGACGCTGGACCAGATCCACTTGGTCCCCGGCTATTTTCTTCGCTCTCATCGCCGCCGTGCAATGGGGAAGAAGAAGGGAGGCGCTGTCGCTGATTCCGCGGCCACCCTCGCTGGAGCGAAGAAAAGAGGTGGCTCCGCTGCTGCGGCCACCAGTACCGCCGCCGCCGGGAAGAAGAAGGTCGCGGGCACCCGCGTGACCAATGACGCATGGCGCCCCTCTATCATCAAGGCGTCGGATCTCCGTCTTCTTCGCCAAGACGGAGTAATTTCTGCATCAGTCGCCGATTCGCGCGTCCCCAGTGGTGAGACCGTTCCTGTGCCTCCCGCTGGTTATCGAGTGATGTTTCTTGCATTCATCATTCGCGGTCTTTCCTTGCCTCTTCACCCCTTTCTTCGGGGTCTTCTGTGTTTCTATGGGCTCCAGCTCCATCAGCTGTCCCCAAATTCTCTCCTCCATATCACTCTCTACAAGTGCTGGCTCAGAATCGACCCGCACTTTGGTCTTTTCAAATGCATTTTTAAATTGAAGCATCAGTTCGCATCTGGCTCTTTAGTTTACGATGTAGGTGGTTGCAGAATCCATGTTGATCCATCCGCCACCTACTTTGATATCAAGCTCGCCAAGTCCGTCCAGGGATGGAGGGACAGATGGTTCTATGTGCGCGATCAGAAGGCCAATGACGAGCACTTTGGACTTGCTCCCTTCGATCCCGCGACTCCCTGCAAGAAGATGCATTCTTGGAAGAACGTGATCATGCCTTCCGAACTCGCGGAGACGAACGTGCTATATCAGCGTGTCTGTGACCTCGAGAGTCGCATAGGCGCAGAAGAGGGAGGCTGCGCCCTTGTGAGGACCTGGTTGCATCGTCACGTCCAGCCTCTCCAGGCCAAGGTCCATCCCATGTTCCAATGGGGTGGCTCTGATGATCCCACTCACGTGTCTACCGATGGCATGTCCGCGAGTGAGGTAGATAAGAGGGTGCGACTGGTTACGAAGTATACCCTCAAGGATGTGCTTCCGAACGAGCCGGTCATTCCTCCTTTCGATGCTTCGAATCCTCCCCTTGAGGTATGGTTGTGCTACGTAGTAGCGTTTTTTCTTGATTGCGTCTTCTATTGCTTATCTGTTTTGCTTTTTGTATGCAGGATTGGGCGGTGTCGCCTTGCATGCCTCCCCTCCCTGAGGGGATTATTCCTCGTGAGGCTGTGGAAGAGGACCAGTCTGAGTCGACTGTCCCTTCCGATGTGGAAGAGGAAGCCCCCGAGTCTGAGAGTCCGGATACTCGCAAGTGTTCGCGCAGCGAAGATTCCGACGCGTCGACTCCTTCCACTCTAGGAGGTGCAGCTGTTGGCGCCGAGTCGCCAATTCCCGCCGTTCCTGTTAGGGCTGTGGCACCGTCTTCTCGCAAGAAAATGCGATTGCCCAAGGAGTCTTCATCGGAGTCGGCGTAGGCCACATTTGATCTTGACAGATTTGACTGGTAAGTTTGCTAGTGTATTCATTCTTCGTTGTTTTCTTCTTATTGGCTTTGCCCTTTTTTGAGTGCGGATTTTATCTTGCAGTCAAGAGGCGTCGTCATCATCTGGCAACATCGAATTTTTGAAGGAATCAGGATTCGCGACCTCAAAGGCCAAGATGGAGGTCGAGCGTGCTCCTTCTCCTCCGGCGGCGGCCCACTCCAGGCACAATTCTTCGAGCTCTCCTCACGTAGGGGAGCATCGAGTAGTAGCTCGGATGATAGTTCAGCAATATTCTTCGGAGTCGCTGGAGGACCATGTAAGTATATCTACCCTTTTTTTATAAGTTGGCAGTCAACGCCCTTTGTTGCCCTCTGCTGATTCCTTGCTTTGCGCGACAGATCCTTGTAAAGGAAGTCACGCAGGTAGCGGAGCAAGTGATGGTGATAGGTCGCCGGCATGCGATGCTGGAGAAGCGCCACCGCGTGGTTGAGAGTGAGTATTCCATACCTGTTCTTTTTGTTTTCTCTGTATTTTGGCATTATCGACTGACAACCAGATTTTTGACTGTCCTGTAGCTGAGCATAATGCCTTACTGCGTGACATTGCCACGTTGGAGAAGACGCTGGCCACAACAGTAAAGGGGCGCGACGAGGCAATCGCGGCTCGTGATGAGGCCCAGAAGCGCGAAGAGGATCTGCGTGCCTCCTTTGCGGCTAGGGAGAAGTTGTTTGAAGAGCAACTTTTGTCAGTCGCCAAGGCCCTCTCAGGTACATCTACTTGGTAGATATTTTATTGATGTTCTTCCCTTCCTCTGTGGTGCCGGTGGCCTTAGGAGTTTGATCCGCGTACGTATTTTTGTTGTAGATGCCGGTGGCTTGAGCTTTGACCCGCAAGCCCTTGGTCGCGATGACGTTTTGGCGGGTGCGGTATCTGCAGTCGAAGACCGCAACGCCGTTGTCCAAAACACGTTGTCCAAAGCCAAGGCTAACCTGAGTCGCCTCCTGGAGGAGCTGATGCCGAAGGAAGAGCTGGTAGACAATGTGGAGGAGCTGGTTGAGTCACTCGCTGGGGGTGTACCTGCCACGTACAAGAACTCCCTCCGCGCAGCTGGCGCGACCATGTCGCTTGCCATGGTGCAAGCCCACAGAATCGAAGTGGATCCCTCTGCGGTGTCGAAGACAATGCCTGTTGGCGCGGATGGTCAGCAGGTAGTGTTCACTCCTTTTGCGACTGCTTGTGCCAAATATGGCCATTAGTTGATAAACACCGTTGCCAAGTATTCGGAGGAGCTGAATCGCGCAAAGAAGGCGGCAAAAACTTTGGCCTCAGGGGCTGGCGGAAAGTTAGTGGCATCTGATACTGCCACGGACTTGATGAAGCCCCCAAGGTCCTCGAAGTCGAAGAAGCCAGCTGCTCCGTAGTTAGTTTCTTGTAATAGCTGACGAACTCGCTCTTTTGTGATTGGAGATCATGCCTGTTGGCGAATGTGTTTGTACATACTTTTTATTGGTCCTGAATGCCCCTGTTACTTTTGACTTTTGAGTTAGTCGCCTTATGTTGCTTCTGACTTGATTTTTTGATAGGGTACATCAAGTGGCCCTGTGGTGGAAACCCCGGTCTCGCCATCTCTTGAGGATACAATGGCACCACCTCGCTCTAGAGTAGAGGAGCTTTCCCTGCTTTCGCGACTTCGTGATCGCGTTAAGCAGCTGGAGCATGAGTTGCCTGTGATCCATGGTAGCGCGGACGTGTGGAAGTCGAAGGCTGAAAAAGCCGCCGCCCGTGAGCAATATCTGCTTGGCGAGGTGACGCAGCTAGGCGACCAGTTTAAGTGTTAGTTTGCTCATCCTCATCTTTTCCTTTGTAGATGATCGCAATGGTACGTTGTACTCATGCTGTTGATGCTGCTTCGTGTAGTTGTTAGCGCGCACCGTCCGCAGGACGAGAGGGATAGGATTGCCATCCGCCTTCATGATCTCACCCAAGAGCAACTTCAGGAGAGTGGATACTTCTGGGTAGATCATGATCGTGCGACTGCGCTAGCGACCCTGCAGGATCGCGCCTCGCGAGTGCTACTTTTTCTGAAGAAGTCGCATTCGTGCTTGAAGAACATCTATCGGGCGATGTTCCCGCTGGATGATACTCCAGCAAGCCTGCTGGCCCTTCTGACGAAATTTCAAGATATGTCCGCGGTTCGTGAGTGCGTGAGGCAGCAGCTGGTGGCTGGTGCCAAGGCTGCGCTCTCCGTGGTACGTTTGCACATGCCTGACGTGGATGTCGCCGCCATTGCATCTGGTCCACCGGCGCCACCAGCAGGATCTTCCTGGAACATGGTGCCGCACTATCAAGCGGTGGATCGTCCAGCTGAGGAAATCGTCGACTTCTTCGAGGAACAGACTAATGTTGTTCTGTTGTAAGGGTAACCAAATATGTATCCTGCATACAAGTGTACTGGTGTTGTAAAGCTCATATATAGTTTGTAGATAATTTACAAATAGCTTTATAAGCGTGGGGTGCGTTGCACTTATGCGAATCCTTTTCGTTAGCCTAGCCATATTTGTATCTTTCCCTTGTCAACCTGTTAGCTGCGTGGCAACTGGGTTGTGTTTGTGTTAAGGGGTGCGATTGATGTGCCAGCTACTCGGGATGTGGCGTTATTGTTCGAAGAACATATGTATATAGAGTGGCGTAGCCCCCGAGTATGGAAGTTGACAAAAGAAAGGAGAACACGGAGTTTTGGGGCACTTAGCTTTTATTTATTCGGAGAACAGTACGTAGTACAATGTGGTGGCTAAGTAGCCTTGGCTGAGTAGCCTAATTTGCGATGCAAAATTAAAGAGAAACGACTAAGGGTAGAAGCGTCAAAGTGGTGCCACGTTCCAAGGGTTGGAGTATGCGACTCCTGTCTCTAAATATTGAAGGCGATAGGCGCCACCTTGGATTACTTCTGTAATCATGTATGGTCCTTCCCAGGGGGACTCGAGCTTGAGATGCCCCTGCTGCTTCAGTCGTAGGACCAGGTCACCTTCGACGAAGGATCTTGGGCGAAGCCTTCTGCTATGGTAGTTGCGCAGGTTCTGCTGGTAGATCGTAGATCTTTCTGTGGCGATTTCTCTTGCTTCGTCAAGGAGGTCGACGGAGTCTTCGAGTGTGAGGGATGACTCCTTCTCGCTGTAGGCGACTACGTGTGGTGCTCTATACTGTACTTCGACAGGTAATACTGCCTCTGCTCCGTGTACCATAAAGAATGGTGTGTAGCCGGTGGCGCTGTTTGGAGTTGTACGTAGGCTCCAGAGTACGGATTGCAGTTCGTTTGGCCAGCACCCCGCGGCTTGTTCGAGTGGCCGACGAAGTCGCTTCTTGATGCCACTGCAGACGAGCCCGTTAGCCTTTTCTACCTGACCGTTGGTCTACGGGTGTGCAACTGAGGCATAGCTGATGTTGATCCCCAGGTTCTCGCAGAAATCTTGGAACTCCTTGGATGTAAAGTTTGTTCCGTTGTTGATGATGATGCTGTGCGGCACGCCGAAGCGATAGACGATGGACTCGAAGAACTTGACTGCGCTATGCCCTGATTGCTTGGTCACTGGCATGGCTTCGATCCACTTGGTGAATTTATCGACTGCGACCAAGAGGTAGACATAGCCTCCTTGTGAGGACCTTGGGAGTTTGCCAACCATGTCGAGTCCCCACTGGGCAAAGGGCCAGGCCAATGGAATAGGCCGTAGTTCTGCGCCTGGTGCGTGTCGCTTGTCCGCGAATCGCTGGCAGGCATTGCCCTTTTGGACTATGTCCTTGGCGTCACACATGGCCGTGGGCCAGTAAAATCCAGCTCGTAGAGCTTTGGCGATGAGGGCGCGGCTGCCAGCGTGGTGCCCACAGGTCCCTTCATGGATGTCAAGGAGGACTGCTCTTCCATCTGCTAGGGAGATGCATCGCTGTAACACGCCTATGATGCTACGTTTATATAGTTCGCCGTTGATAACGACGAATGCCTTGGAGCGTCGCGCAATGTGTCGCGCATCTGTCGGGTCGTCCGGTAGGCGCTTGCTGAGGAGGTACGTAATGTACGGCTGCGTCCAGGATTATTCGATCATCATGACGCTCATTGGCCCCTCGAGTCCTGTGTCGAGCTCCAAATCATCGATTGGTGTTGGCTCATTGGGTGGTGTAGCCCCCGAGTCCGTTGCTGCGCTTGTTTTCTTCTCTGCGGCCTTCGGCTTGATGGAACGTTCGCATATGCACTCGAGAAATACCCCAGGTGGTATGGGTGCGCAGGTGGATCCTATGTTGGCGAGTGCGTCCGCCTCCTCATTGCTTTCGCAACCTATGTGTCGTAATTCGCATCCATCGAAGTCTCCTTCAAGTGTGTCATAGAGGTCGCAGTATGCGATCATGTTTAGTGCGTCGCACTCGTGCATTGCTTGGTTGACGACTAGTTTGGAGTCGCCATATATAATTAGCCTCTTTGCGCCGCAGGCTTTTGCCATCCTCATCCCGTGTAACAGGGCCTCGTATTCGGCCTCGTTGTTTGAGGCTGTGAACTGCGAAGACAACTCTGGTAGTGAGGCCTTGGACCCATCGAAGTGCATTGTCCAGAGGTAGGACATGTCTGGCCTGTCCGGGAGTTGGTTTTCCATCCAATGTACGAGGAAGTCCGAGAGAACTTGCGACTTGATTGCGCCGCGCTTTTCATATGTGATGTCTCATGGAGACAGCTCTATTCCCCAAAGCGCGACTCGCCCTATGGCGTCAAGGTTATTGAGGATATGCCCCAATGGGGCGTCGTTGACTACCACGATTGGGTGTTCCTGGAAGTAATGGCGCAGTCGCCGGGCGGTCATAAAGACGCCGTACGCTAGCTTCTGGTAGTGTGGGTACCGCTGCTTTGTTGGCGTGAGGACCTCGCTGAGGTAGTATACCGGGCGTTGTACGCCGTGGACCTTGTTTTCCTCGGCCTGTTCGACGACGAGCACTGTGCTAACCACTTGGTTGGTGGTGGAGATGTACAGCAGCAGTGGTTCCCTTTATCGTGGAGTTACCAATACTGGCGAGGTGGATAGTAGGCGCTTGAGGTCCTCGAATGCTTCTTGTGCTTCGTTGGTCCACTCGAACTTGTCAGCTTTGTAGAGGAGCTGATAGAAAGGCAGCGCCTTTTCTCCCATTCGACTGATAAATCGACTGAGGGCCGCGATTCGCCCAGCTAGTTGCTGAACGCCTCTTATGTTCTTTGGCTTCTCCATGGCCAGTATGGCCTTTATCTTTTTTGGGTTTTCCTCAATCCCTCTCGCGGAGATGAGATATCCAAGCAGTTGTCCCGAGGGTACGCCGAAGGCGCATTTGTCCGGATTGAGCTTTATCCGGTAGAGATCGAGATTGGCGAAGGTTTCACGCAAGTCGTCGATTAGAGAGGCTTCTTCCTTGGTCTTGATCACTATGTCGTCGATATAGACTTGGATGTTGCCACCAAGTTGCTCCTTGAGGCAGGCCTGCATGCACCGCTGGTACGTGGCTCCTGCGTTTTTTAGCCCGAAGGGCATTGTGTTGTAGCAGAACACGCCGAAGGGCGTTGTAAACGCGGTCATCTCCTGGTCTTCCTCCTTCATTCGAATTTGGTTATAGCCTGAGTAGGCGTCAAGGAAGCAGAGGCGCTCGCATCCAGCACTGGAGTCGATGATTTGATCGATCCGTGGTAGCGGAAAGTGATCTTTTGGGCAGTGCTTGTTAAGAGAAGTGAAGTCCACGCACATCCGCAGGATATCCGTGTCCTATTTTGGCACCAGCACCGTATTGGCGAGCCAAGTGCTTTCCTTGATCTCGCGTATGAATTTGGCCTCGAGGAGTCTGTTGATCTCCATTCCGACTGCCTGCACCCATGGCTCAGATAGTCGCCTTATTGTTTGCTTGACTAGCCTTGCGTCGGGGTTGACGTTGAGTGCGTGCTCGGCGAATTCCCTGGGAACTCCTGGCATGTCCGCAGGACACCAGGCGAAAATTTCCCAGTGCTCACGGAGGAATTCGACGAGCGCGAGTTCCTATGCGGGACTCAAGTTGTTGGCGATGAGGGACGTTTTAGCGGGATCCGATGGATGGACCTGCACCTTCTTTGTGTGCACAAATGAGTCGAAGGAGAGATCAGGTGAGCTTGGCCTACTCAGAGGGGGCAGACTGTTGCCTGTCGTTTCCTTCAATCGCGCGAGTTCCTCCTGTATGCCGAAGGACTGGGAGATTCTGTTGAATTCCCTGTCGCAACTGTCAGATCGCTCGAAACTCCCGTTGATCGTGATGACGCTGTTGGGACCTGGCATTTTCATCTGTAGATAGGCGTAGTGAGGTACTGCCATGAACCTAGCGAACGCGACGCGGCCGAGGATACAGTGGTATTGTGAGGGCCAGTCGACAACTTCAAAGTCGATGCGCTCGCGCTGGAAGTTCTTCGGCGTGCCGAATATGATGTCGAGGTTGATTTTGCCCAGGGGATATACGCCTTTTTCTTGTACGATGCCGTGGAATGTTGTGTCCGATGCCTCCAAGCAGGTTAGAGGGATCCTCATTCCTTGCAAGGTACTCGCGAATATGAGGTTGATACCACTTCCGCCGTCCATGAAGACGCGACTCATGTCGAAGCCTCCAATTTGCGCCTCGAGTACGAGGGGCAGTGACCTGGGCGAGGTACTTGAGGCGGGTGGTCGCGTTTGTCGAAGGTAATGCACGATTCACTTCCACTGAGGTACTCAGTGGTGGATGGTGGCGAGTGCATAGCCAAGTTGACTTGGCGAGTGATGGTCTTCTGCACCCTGTAGGAGGGGCGTCCCTTTTGGATCATCATGGTGCCCCTGGCCCGTGGGTATGGTTCGCCTCCGTGGTGCTGGTCCGGTGCAGCTCCGTTCGGGGGTGGCCTAGGTGATGGTGGTGGTGCGCCATGTGCCACTGCGCCTGGAGCGGTTTTGTTGCCTCTTTCGACCGCGTTGTGGTTCATCCGCACCAACCCCTCGTGTAGCTTGAGGAACTCGCGGCAGTCTTTGAGGAGGTTGCTGGATTTTCTCTTGCCGTCATGCTTGTCGATGTAGAAGTGTACCGTGCATGGTCCGGACAATTTATCTTCGATGGTGGTCGCGGGTGCTTCATCGCGGGTGCGGCGTTGCCATACTTGCGTGGTTTTCCCGGAGTCGTGATATCCGCCGCTGCGGTATCCGCTATTGCGGTTGTCGTCGCGTTTATCGACGTAGCCGGCGGCGACCATGTTGACGTCATCGCGATCGTCGTAGACGCGCATACGACGTTTGCCCCGGCGGTCGCGTCTGAGTTCTGCTTCCTCGTCAGAGTGAGCGCGGTTCTTCAGCGAATCTTCTCCGTCAGCCCACCGATTCGCGATCTCCATCAGGTGGTCGATGGTCTTGGGCTTTGAGCGTCCTAGCTCCTCCCTGAGTTCTATGCGGTGGACACCATCGTTGAATGCATCAATCGCGCGGTCTTCCGAGATGTTCTCCGCGGAGTTCTTGATGATGGACCACCTTTGGATGTAAGAGCGCAGCGATTCGCCAAATTTTTGCTGGCAGCATCTCAGTACTTCGATTGAAGCGGGGCGTTTGTATGTGCCCTTGAAGTTGCATACGAAGCTGTAGACCAGCTGCGAATGGATCCGCGCGGGAGGTTATTGAGCCATGCCCGGGCTGCGCCTTGCAGCTGTAGCTGCAAGCATTGCATGGCAGTACTTCGACTGCCTCCGTGCAGCCTGACTGAGGAGATGTGATCCTCTAGCCAGATCTTGGGGTCCTGTAGACCGTCAAATTTCGGGTTCTCCGATGGGAGTTTGAACCCTTTGGGCATTCTCTTTTGCCTGATGGATCTGCTGAAGCATCTGGCGCCGCAGAGCTCTCCATCTTCTTCTTCCGAATCAGTCGACCGAGCACGCCGTGCCCTTGACTTGTCGATCTTGCCCTGCGTGAGCTCGTCACGTGCATCGTAGTCGCGATCGTGTCGTTGAGAACGGCGGCGTCGAGACAGGTCGTGACTGTCGTCGCTTGACGAGGACGAGGGGTAGCATTTTGCTAACGCTTTGCCCTTTTTGGGGTTTGGTACTGGTTCTTTGTCGAGGGCGGCCTCGATTAGCCCAAGGCCCGCGATCGTAGATCGGTGCATGGCCGTCCGAGGATCTCCTGCTGGTGGCTGGTTATTGAGAAGGTACATGGTGGCCGCCGTCACTGCGGCTTGCGGCGTCCTGGGAACCACGTTGCCTCTCGTGTCGACTGTCATAGAGCCGAAATCGAGGATTTTCGCGGCGTCTATGCGTTCTTGTTCGGTGAGGTGAGCCATCCGCCACTGCCTCTTCTTGGCGAGATGTTCGTTGCCTCTTGAGGAGGATCCTCCGTAGGAGGAGAGCCCAGCACGACGAAGGCTTGACTCGTCTGCCGCCTTTTTACGTGCCTCAAGTTCCGCGATTGCATGTTTCTGGCGCTTGAATTCCTCCTTTAGGAGCCAGTGGTAGCCCATCAGTAGTTCTTGCGGGGACCCGGAGGGTAGAGGTGTACCTCGTAGGGCTTCGCGGCAGCGTTCCCACTCTTGCTCGTTGAGCCTGATCACGACGCGTTCGTCGGTTTGCTCGTTGATTATGGTGGGGCGTTCGACTGCTCCTCCAGTGCCACCGTTGCCACCGTTGGCGGCGTTGGGTGGATCGGTGCCGTTGCCGTGGTTGGCGGAGGTGTCGCCCGCGTTGATGACGGAGCACATGAAGTGATTTGGGAAGTTGTTGCTTCCACAACTTTCAGATCCGGAACCGTAGGTTCCCTCTTTAGTGGCCAGATCGCTTAGATCGAAGTCGCGACTGCTGTCGCTGACCATGTTTTCGACTGCCACCGGAGCGTTGAGCTCGCTGAGGGTGCCGATCGATGGAGGGAACAATGATGCCGGGGCAATCGCCGGTGTTGTCGGCTGATCAGGCATGCGGAGCATGCCCATCTGACCAACTTGGAAGTAGAAGCTCCTAATCGCTAGGCTGATTCCGTCGCCCACGGACTCGAAGGCCGGGCGAGTGGCCAGCGTGTGGACGGTGAAGTCGAAGGCGCCAAAGAGCTCGCGAATCTCCGCTGTTGTGGAGTTGTAGATCGCAGTTGATGGGGCCGAAGAAGCCGCGACATCAGCACTCCCAATTCCCACAGACGGCGCCAATTGACAAGGGTTTGACTCGTCAATGCCCATTGTTATGGACATGGGTTTTGGAGAAGGAGGGAGCACTGGAGACATCTATTGGCTAGCAAACAAGCACACAGGGGACAAAGGATTTACCCAGGTTCAGGCCTCGTAGAGGTCCCTACTCCTGCTTGTCTGCTCGTGGAATTATCGAGGGAGTCGAAAGTTACAATGGTGCACAGACGAAATCTGGCGAGGGTTGTGGAAACTAGGGTTGCGTGTGTCCTCCTCGCCGCCCCCTCCTAGCCTTTATATAGATAGGCTAGGTCTCAGGTAGCAGGTCGAGTCGGTTACAAGTTGGATTAAAACTCTAGTCTTGAGCTTCTTCTTGTCCTTCAAGCAATCGAGAGTCCGTAGGTTACTCGAGTCCCTCCATCCGGGCCTTGGCGACACCGTAGGCCTGTATGTATTTGGACCGTATATGCCAAGCTCGAGTACCCGTAGGGTATACCCATGTCAGTTTCCAATCTAGAATAGATTCGTATGGAACATTTGGCATTAATGTTGGAAACTTTTAGGAAAGACACTCTTCCAGTTATCTCGAAGTATGTGTTCTGGCTGTTAGAAGTGAACTTCTCCGATTCACGTGCAAATGATGAAAAATGTCTCCATGGATTTGAGTAGAGTACATGTGCATTTTCTTGCAAGTACTTCATGTATAAGCAATTTTCATTTGACAAGTTGTTAATACATGGGTCTAGCAATAGCTCAGTCTCTTGGAGCTTAACACTGTAGTCCATGTCTTGAGAATCTAGTGACTTCACCTCTACGGTAAATGTTGCAAACTTTCTGTTCAGACATGCTGAGTCTAAAGTATCACTCCACCGAACCAAATATGAATCTCAAGCAGATATGATGGTTGGTTTCTTCAAGATTTTGACATAGGTCTCCTTGTAAATCTGGCAAGATTGATATAGTGGTTGGCAGAACTAATCGAAAGGCCTATCGTCAAATTCCCTTGAATCAGCAATAAGAACCACTCTTCATGAGGCTTATTCTATGATTTATAATAGGAGTTGTGCTTATGGTTTCCTCTATATCTGACGTCCGACCTTTACTTGATGTCTACTTGCTCGAACATCAAGGATAAAGTAGTGTTGCTAAATGTCTCTCGGTTGATCCTCTAGACCCTTTTATGTTGGCGAGCATCTTGTTGTGCCAAGTAATTGAAGTCTGAGAATGAAGTTTCTTTTTCCTCGTGTCATCAGGAATCTTCCTATCTATTCATCCTGGTGGTGTAAAGTGATACCACGATCTTCGGCAAAGATTTTGGTAGTCCTGGATGACTAAAGAGTTTCCTTCATTTCTCGATCATGTTCTAGAGTGACGATGATTTTGGTAATCAAAAGTTTCTCTTGTTACATGTTCCTTGTGACTCTTATGAGTCCTCTCCACAAAACACCTTTTTGTCTTAACTTTCTATTGAAAAAAGAGTGATCCTTCTATATCAAAAGTAGTTCAATGGCTTGGTTTCCGTATCTCTATATCCCTAAAAGCACTACTTACGTCGCTTAGTAGATACCATATCTCGAAGTCTATCGTCATGTTCTTTCTGTTGGAAGCTTTCCTTTTCAGAAGCTTAAGCTCTTCTAAAGCTCCCTGGTCTCAATCCTTATGAAGACTAGTTATATATCAACCTCAAAACCTATCTCCTTTCGTTTCCTCTATTACCTTGACGTGTTTCATGTTTGTCATATCAGAGTCATTTCTGAACACTCCTTCATGAGTTGACCATGAGATACTCGATGTGTTGTTCAGTGTATTTCCCTCTTATCCTTAGAGTGACAATGTCTCTCTTCCTTCTTCCTACCGATGGAATCTCGGGTTGAGATTCTCGTAAGGGGGATAGAGCTGTAATACCCTAGTTTTAGCTAATCCTTAATTAGGGTTTGATTGCGCATAGCATGAGCATCATATTCTCTAAATAAAATGCATGCAAAGAAGAACTAAATGCAACACACTAAAACCCTAGCTATTTTCCCCCTCTCTTCAAAAGAAATTCAAAATAGATTGAATTTTGAAAACTACAAAATGTGTGGAGCCCAAATTGACTAAAAGGGCCCCTGCAATATTTTATATACTTTTATGCACCCTCTGGTATATTGGTAATATTTGAAAAAGATCTAAATTTGAAAATAAAAATGGAAAAGGACAAAACAGAAAAGAAAAGGTTTCTGCTAAAAAAATACAGCTAGAGCCCAGGCCGAAGCCCTAGCTATCTCCGCGCCTACGTGCCGTCCACCCGCGTAGCAACCAGCAGCCACCCGCGGCCCAACGTTGGCGCAGGCCCATTACCACTTCGCCCCTTTGTCGTTTTCATCCTCGATGCCTAGCAACTGCCTGGTGTAGCATCCGCCACTCGTCGTTGCAGCGATGCACGCAAGCGTTGTGATGCATGCCGCCGACGCCCTGGAGTTGGATAAGGACCTGCCTGACCCTCTGTCCCTCGTCCCTATCCCCTCATTCTCTCTCCTGGCGTTTGTCTTCCTCTCTCCTAGAGAGCTCCCCTAACCCTAGCTCGGACCTCGTCGGAGCCCCACCGTCTCCGGCCTCCTCTTGCCCAACCTAGCACACCACGGCAACGACCGAGGTCTCCTCCTTCTTTCGCCCCTACACGCGTGAGACGGTGTGCTCCTAGGTGCCCCAATCGAGCGCCTCTTCTCCGCCTCCGACGACCACCTCCGGTGTTCGCGTCGTCACCATAGCCCTCCTCCGGCCTCTCCGTCGCGTGCTTCATGCTCAGGGTGATCTTCCGGTTCGAAGGGACCACCTGCTACTCGACCTCCTTCTACTCTGTACCGTGCTCACACATTAGCCGCCTGCCGCCATGTACTGTCGTGCGCTGCTGCTAGCAATCGCCCTGCAGGTCGCTCCGATGACCAAATAGGAGTGGTGTCACCACCTTAGTGTCTGCCTTGTCACGCTGGTTCGATTAGGCCAAATAGCGCAGCCCTGCTTGCCCTCACGCACCACCGCCGTCCACAGTCTGTCGCGTTGCCGTCGTGGTGATGTGGTGCTTGCGTCAGCTATGCGCTAGCTCGGCCACGGTGGCACCTGTCGTGGCACATGGCCAACCCGTCACTCACTGCGGGTAGCCTCTACCACGGTGAAAAAGGCCCCAACCCGGTGTGACGTCAGCCTCATGTCATGCTGACGCAATAATTCAATTTAAATTGTTTTAATAATTCTAGAAAATGGTTTAATATTGTAAAATCAGTATCTAATTATTTATAAGTCATAAAAATATGTATAATATATCAACATGTTCAGAAAAATGAGATCTACACAATAGACTCATCATCATTCATTGTTAAGGAACTTTTATTGCAAGTTTAATTAGAAGAACAATTGAACTCCCGCTGGTGACTCCGAGGTATCCCCTATTCTAGGCTTTGCGACCCTCGGACCCTATTTAAAATGGTCAAGCATGCCTTAGGGAGATACTTCAATACAATTTAACTTGTCATATCATCATCCTTGCTTAAGAATTGTATCGATGCCATGTGTTGATTATTGTTCCCTCTTTCTTTTCGGTGTTTTCTTCTTATCGGTAGAATACGATATCGAGATTGAGATCATAGACCGAGATCAACATCGTCGAAGATCTACGAACAATACTTGACCAACTATAACCAAGTGAAGTACAAGGCTTCTGAAGATCTATATCTGAGTATCAACAAACAAGGCAAGCATAGCCCCACACATAAAAGAATCCTATGATTTTGAAAGCATTTCAATTCTTGCCATGATGCATACGATTCTTTTATGGTCTTTTATCGATAGATAGAGTATCCTATCTGTTGCATTACTCCCTTGAGCTTATATTACCGGATCCACTTCACCTAGCATAACTAGGTTTGACGTGTGTGCATTGCTATATCTTATATATGTGTCCTGCTTAGCCATGCTTAGCTGTCAGTGTTGGTTCATCCAGAGAGTCTAGTATGACAGGAGAACGTGATGAGGTAAGATCATAGTGGGATGTGGTTTTTGTAGTCCCATGCTGGCCACCACTACGACCCGAGTTCTTGCCTTTGGACCAAGACGAGCGTACATCCACACGGGGTTTATGGGGACCTCGCGACTAACTAACTTGCCTAGTAGATTCCATGAGTCACATAGTTTGGTGTTCCATTCGACATATGCATAGAAAACTTTTTGAAAGATTTGGCGGATGAAGGTGCATCATAAAAGGTAGGTAAGCGGGGCTAGGGTTGCTTTGGGTCGATGGATACCCTAGTAAACCAACCCCGACTCACATCTCTAGGGACCGGCTTCGGGACTTGACCCGTTATGACGGAACCATCCTTAGGGCGTGAGTCATAGTCTCGATGAAAGCAAGGTAACGGTCGTGTCTAACCACCCTCTGCCGGCCTTCCAAGGAAGAGGGCTAAGGATTCTGGCATTAAGAGTCGGTTAGGACGTGTGGGTAAAGTTGTGCACGCCTGCAGGGTTAAATCTTTTCGAAAAGCCATGTTCACGATTATGAACGCTTGGTGACCGAATTCTAAGATCATAGAGAACATTAACCTAATCGTAAAACTTGGAAGTTCAACGTGTGCTTAAGGATGCTTCCTCATGGGTACGAGGGGGTAATCCTTGTTGTGAGATGAGGATTACTTTGGTGCATATCAAAAGATGATGATAAATTCTTCGGAGATGTCGCTCTCTTATCCCCTTTAAATATTCTGATTAGACGAGCTTCTTCTCTCCCTTGTTTTATAAACAAAGATGGCTTTATGCAAAATAACCCCACCAGCCATAAGTCTTGCGGAGTACAACCTTTACTCACCCTTGCTTTGTTGATACTTTTGGAGCAGAGTAAGAGTTCTCATGAAGATAAGTTCGTATCGTACGACATCGACACCGATGAATAGCTTGGGGTTCTCGGCCGGCAGCCTGGAATCTATGGGTTGGGACGTCAATGATATGCTTCAGGCCTCTTAGGACATTTGTTAAGTTTGGTATACTTAAGAGCATAATTTCCCTTTCGTTGTTTGATGTTTGTGGTCAATGACCTCTGCTTGTAATATTTTGGTTCTTTGCTCACTTATGAGCTTGCGGTAATAACTTTTGTGTCGCAGGGTTACTGTTGTGTTACCGATTTCTCACTGAATAACCTCGAGCTCTAGGTTAAGGTTATGTCAGGCTAAGGTCTAGGATTTGTTTAACCCTAATCCAGTGGGTGTTACACTTGGCCCGACTGCCGAGGGCAGAGTCGCGCTCCTTGATGGTGGTCTCCAGTCGGTCCGTCTTCGAGTGTCACTCCTTGTTCTAGAGCCAAAGAGAGGAGTTGGACTTGGTCAGGCGGTCGTTCACCTTGGTCAGGCGGTCAATCTCCCGCTGAGCACAGACCATGATGGCTACGAGAAACTGGCTATCAGTAAAAAAAGAGACAGAAAAACCCGAGTAAAAGGACTTGCACTGGGAAGTGTCGTTCGCAATGGCAAGCTTCTGCTCCAGCGTCTGGTTATTCCCAGCCGAAGCCTCAAGCAATCGGATCTCCTTCACCGCCAACTCTAGGGTAGCGGCAAGATCCGCCAGGGAGGCGGTGGAGGAGGGATCGTCATCGACGGTGTTGAGGGCCAGCGACTCCTTTGCCTCACGGACCGCCACCCGCCATTCGTCCTGGACCACCACCAGCTCCTTACCAGCAGCAGACCTCCTCGTCCCCACGGAGGAGCCACCTCCACTCTGCGTGCTCGACGCGATGGTGTCCACCTAGACCACCGTAGCTGATGGAGCATCTCTTGTCCCGGCTCCTGTAGTCGGATCCACCTGAGGCGGCGGCGGCGGAGCCCTTAACATCGGAGTGGAGGCCGTGGCGGCAGCAGGAGCCGGAGCGGTAGGTGGTGCACCGGGCGGCGAGCCACTCGGTGCCCGCGCCGGGCTGGCAGCACCAAAAGAGACGAGGAAGCTACAAAGATGAGGGAAAAACTAGTAAGAAAAGGGAGGGAAGTGAAAAGACCAAAAGACGATGGGAAAATCCTTACCCCTACACCACCGGGGGCGGTGCCTTCTTGCGGCCAAGCTGGCTTAGGGGAGGGGCGCTGGTCCGGCTCCTCTTAGGGGGCGGCTCCTCCACCGAGGGCCGGCTGGATCCGCTCCCCCCCTACACCGGACCGGCTGGAGTCGTCATCCGTTGCTCAGTGTCGGGTCGGTTCAGGAGTCGGGGTGGCCTCATCCTCCTTGTCAACCGATGTGTAGGGGTCGTGCGCCAGCTCATCGTTCCGGTTTGACTCCTGCTAGACCGGCGTGCACGCGGCTCGAGGAGGTTGGGCGTGAAGTCCTGGAGGGGGGCCTCACCCTCTTCCCGGATGATGCAGGGGAAGTTCAGCCACAACAAGTAACAATGGGGCGTTAGCCGGATGAAACGAACAAGACGTAAGACAGAAGATACCAGTCGGATCAGGGAACTTACTCAGGGCACGCGGTTATCGTGTGTGTATGGGGCCTGCCCAAACTTCCAGTTCTCTAGCAGCCTCTCCTTCGTGATCGTCCACACCCACTCCTTGAGGTTGTTGTAGCGGGGATTGCGGCGAGATAGCTGGGTAGGGTCTAGCCGGCAAGAATAAAATCAGATCTTGTGGGAGCTTTGCTGCAGCGGCATCATCAGTCGGGGCATCCAGCTGAGCGTGATGTCCATGCCGGTTAAGCCGATAGTGATGAGGGACCACATCCGTCATAGCATCTCGTCCATCTCTGCCTTCTCGCTGTAGATCTTTAGGTCCTAGTTCTGCCGGGTAAACTCCACGTCCTAGAAATCTGGCAGCTTGATCTGGTCGAGCTTGGTGACATTGTAGACGTAAAAATACGACTGCTGCCACAGTCAGACCGTGTCCAGAAGTCTGAACTTGGGGTAGCCCGTATGCGAGTGGGAGTAGATCGACGCGCTGCCGCAGGAAACCAGCGGGCCCTGGGTGAACTGGACATGCGGCCAAACATGGAATAGCTAGAAGAAGAGCCCGAAATCCGGCTGGATCTCGAGGTAGCACTCGCAGAAGGCTGTGAAGTGTGCAAGAGTACCTACGGAGTTGGCGCCAAGGTGGTGGAGGCAGATATCAAAGAAGGCGAGAAAGGTCAAGAAGAAAGGGTGCATCAACAGAGCGAAGCCGCGCGCGAGGTGGGACAGGAAGATAACCAGCTCCCCCTCCTGGGGGTGCAGCGACTCCTCTTCCGGTGGCACAAGCCACACCTTCACCTCTGACTCCGGCAGCAGCACTCGCATCGCGCGATATTTGGCGATGTGGTCCTCCATCATAGACAACCCACACCAGGCGCCGCGCTCTGATGCCATCTCCTCTTCGTTGGCCATGGCGGTGGGTTCTCAGAAGCGGTGGCCCATGTTGCTGGCAAAACTTGACGGGTGGCGTAGTGAAACCGGCGGCAAGCGCACAGAGGTAGTGAGGAAGCAGAGAGGGTGCAGGGGGAAATGCGGAGGCAACGAGCGGAAGGGGAGAACTAATCTCCTAGGCGGTATTTAAGCCCAGGGGAGGGAAACCATCTATATTGCCGTGTGGCACCCACCAGGCCACACCTCTGCCACCGCTACAGATCCGCTATGCTAGCACCGCACGCATAAAGGATCCTGGGCCGGAAACCGAAACGTCAAGCGGCGGTTCCCGACGCACGGCAGCACAATGATGGCACGTGCGCGCGTTGTCGGCGTCAACACTGACGTCACGGGTAGCACAACCATTAGATGGCAGCCGGACACAAAATTCAAACGCAAGAGGGAAAATCCACACGTGCTCGGGGGCTAGTGTCAGGGGCATGACCCCTGGGTACCCCAACCAGACAAGAACAAAGAGAGATGGCTCGTGTCTGGCTAGTAGATCGTAGCCGAACGTAGGCACTTCATACCGACTACCAGCCAGTAGCCAGAACTAGGAAGGTTGACAAGACACGGATTTGGCTACATGGTCGTAGCTAGACGAAATCAGGAGGGCAGGACGATGTGCTGCATAGTGCATGGTACGCCCTGGTACAGCGACAAGACTCACAACTACGGGGCCATACCGATGACTTTGCGGGTGACGCATGCACAGTGGCTGGTTACTGACGACAGGCTCGCACGATGTTCAATGTACCCATGACGACCTGCACGGCGTGTACTTCGACATGACAAACCCTACCGGATACTGTAGATGACCAGCTGGCTAGGGCCCACCTATGGGACCCGCCAGCCGGTTTGGCCAGTGAGACCGTTAACCCTTTGCTTATATAAGGAGGGGCAAGGCTCTCGTACCAAGGGCTGAGCATTTAAGAGGTAGCTAGTTCATACAACTCGAGGAGCGATTGTACTCTATATTCTACTCATAGTTAGATCGGCAAGAGTAGGAGTTTGACCTCACCACGAGGGCTCCGAACTTCGGTACTTCATGTGTCTCGCCACACTTGCTCATACCCAATCCCACCTGCGAATATCGTCGAGAGCTTTCCTGCTAGTCCCCACACCTCTATCTAACCTTCTCAGGTACTGTCGTTCCCAATATAACGACATGTATCCTATGAAGACACATTTATCCACTTTGGGTACGAGTTTATCAGGATGAAGTTTCTTCACATGAACATCGCAACCCCTTACTTTAAGAAATGATAGCTTAGGTTTGTTTCCAAACCATAATTCATACGATGTCGTTTTAACGGATTTAGACGGTGTCCTATTTAAAGTGAATGCAGCAGTTTCCAGTGCATAACCCCAAAATGAAAGTGGCAGGTCAGTCATAGACATCATAGATTGAACCATATCCAATAAGGTAGGATTACGACGCTCCGACACACCATTACACTATGGTGTTCCGGCAGGAGTGAGTTGTGAAACTATTCCACACTATCTCATGTGTGTGCTAAACTCGTAACTTAGATACTCACCTCCATGGTCAGACCGCTGAAATCTAATCTTTCTATTATGATGATTTTCCACTTCACTCTGAAATTCCTTGAACTTTTCAAAGGTTTCAGACTTGTGTTTCATCAAATAGATATATCCATATCTACTAAAATCATCATTGAAAGTAATAAAATAATGATATCCACCTCGCGTCGACACACTCATTGGACCATAATTTACAAATCATTCGTATGTATGATTTCCAATAAATTTGTCGCTCGTAAAATGGGGTTCTGGTCATCTTACCCATTGATGGCTCAGTGTCGGCGCTAGAAAAGTGCTCTTGCGATGTTAATGTAGATCTCGTTGGGAACCCCAAGAGGAAGGTATGATGAGCACAGCAGCAAGTTTCCCTCAGTTATGAAACCAAGGTTTCATCGAACCAGTAGGAGCAAGGAAACACCCCAAAGGTGTTGCTAGTAACAACGTGGAGACCTGCACAACACAACCACAGAACTTTGTCCCCAACTTACAATGAGGTTGTCAATCTCACCGTGTTTTTTAGAAAACAAAGGATTAAACGTATCGAATGGAAAGAAGTAAAATTTTAAAGAAAGTAAACACAAAGCAGTAACAGATTGTAGATTGAATGTAAAAGACAAAGGACCGGGATCCATAGTTCACTAGAGGTGTCTCTCCTTAAGATAGATAACATGCTAGGTGAACAAATTACAGCGGGGCAATTGACAAACATCGAGAAAGCAATACATGCATATACTAATCATCTTGACTCCTTTGGAACTTGATTGGGCATTACAACATTATACATAGACCGCCTTCCAACTGCATATATGACTAATAATCCACCTTCAGGTTATCATCTAAACCCCCTCCAATATAAAGTTGCAAGCAACATATTATTGCTTTACGAACTACGTGTAAAGTAAACAATACGATTTTTCTATGAACAAAGGATTGTTGTTTTCTCCCTAGTAGCAACAGCACATCTCGTACCTTAGAGATTTCTATCACTTCCCCAGATTACTAGAGGCATGAACCCACTATCGAGCATAAATACTAACTCTTGGAGTTGCTAGCATCTACTTGGCCAAGATAGCTACTAAGAACGGAAAGCATGCAAGATCACAAATAACAAAGACATGATAGAATCAATAATCAATCTGAAATAGCATCTCAATATCCATCGAATCCCCGCAAACACAACATGTAGAATTACAAATAGATGATCTTGATCATGAACGGAGCTCACAAGATCTAAACATGAAAGCACAGAGGAGGAGAACCAGCCATCTAGCTACTACATGGATCTGTAGTCCAAGGATGAACTACTCACGCATCACACCGGAGGCTTGCATGGTGATGAAGAAGGCCTCCATGGTGAATTCCCCTCTCCGGCAGAGTGCCGGGAAGAGCTTCAGATCCCTCCCGATCTAGGGATGGAGATTACGGCAGCTAAATACTCTTTTGTGGATTTTTTGATCGGGCCCTTAGGGTTTTCGTCCCGAGGGCATCTTGTAGGCGGAAGGGGAGGCCGAGGGGGTGCCAGGGGCCACCACACCACCCCCTGGCGTGGGCCAAGCCTGGTCGGGCGGCCAGGTGGTGTGGCTGGCCTCTGGCCCCTCTCCGTCTCATATTCAGGCATCTGATGACTTCCGTAAAAATAGGCACTTTGGCTTTTGTCCCGTCCAATTCCGAGAATATTCATTTTCTGACTTTCCTGGAACCAAAAACAGAAGAAAACAGGCAGTTGGCACTGTGGCTCTTGTTAATAGGTTAGTGTGGACAAAACACAAGAAAGTGGATAAAACCAAGCATGGAACATCATAAATTATAGATACATTTGCAATGTATCACCCATAAGGCATGGCTCAGATGTATCAAATGATTCAAAATCAAGTGATTCCAAAAGTCCATCAGAATGGAGCTTGTTCATGTGTTTTACGCCAATATAACCTAAATGGCAGTGCCACATATATGCGGATATATCATTATCAACTTTAATCCTTTTAGCATCAACATTATTAATATGGGTATCACTACTATCGAGATTCAACAAAAATAAACCATTCAGCACAGGTGCATGACCATAAAAGATATTATCCATATAAATCGAACAACCATTGTTTTCAGATTTAAACGAACAATCGCTTCACAATAAACACGATCTGGATACAATGTTCATGCTTAGTGCAGGCACCAAATAACAATTATTTAGATTAATAACTAGTCCCGATGGTAAATGGAGAGGCAGTGTTCTGATGGTGATCACATCAACTCTTGATCCATTGCGGACAGGAATCGTGACCTCATCCCTTTCTAGATGTCGCTTGTTCCGCGGCCCCTCATTCGATTTACATATATTTGCAACAGATCTAGTATGAAATACCCAGGTGCTACTGCGAGTACTAGTCAAGTACACATCAATAACTGTTAGGGGATACCCCCGGGTAGGGTCACGCCGGGGTATAAATGCCGAGTTAGCCGAGGTACGGCAAGGTCAAAGCGAATGCTATCCGAGTCACCTCAAGGCAGGCCGAATCTTGGGGTAATCCGGACCAGGGGATGTCCACCTAACTGAGCCTCGACCTACTTAAGCTATAAGTCGGATATAAGAATTTAACTTGTATGCAGGAACGGGTGTGGCCGGATCAGCTATGATCCGGGTCATATCAAGCTTCTAGGAGAAGGAAGGTATCTCGCTGGTCAAAAGTAACCCCGGTACGCACTGCATGAGCAAAGCGGACAGGTGCAGGACTACTGAGGTGTGGCCGAAACAGGTGACGACGCCCGTGTCGGCTGACACAGGCGCCGCAGAGGCTCACGTAGCCTCTGCATGGGTGACGCGGGGGAAAAGCGACCCGGGCGTCTTACTATTTTGGGAGGAGGCATATTCCTAGGAATATGCCTCCACGTATGCCCTAAGTGGAGACCTAGCTACCCCTATATAAGGAGGGCTAGGGCCTCTGTAGAAGGGGTTGATCTCTATTGGCTAGGTTTTACTTGGTTCCTGAGGGCTAGCTAGCGGTGAGAGTAAGAGAGTTCCTACTTCCTCCTCTCTCCAATACAGCTCGAGAGCACTTGTAATCTGTGAAGGTGAATCGAATATAAAACTTCTGTGTGTGGAATCACCACACTATCCCTCCCTGGATTCCCCTTGTGCATTTATTCCCCACCTTTAGCCCATCCATGGCATCTGTCGTGACACCACCACGACAGTTGGCGCCCACCGTGGGGCTAGCGGCGCTAGCAGGGATGAAGATCCGGACGGGAAACCTCATCGGCACGGGCGAACGCATCGTCTCCAGTCTCGTTCAGCGTTTTGGAGCGCTGGATTTCGTCAGCAACAATGCTGGCTGCTTCGGCACGTGCCCTCCTCCGTGCAACGGCCTCTTCGTCAAGCTCGGCGCGCACAAGGTCTACGTCGCTATGGATGTAACGTGCGTTCACCCACGGCACGTCGTCAAGGCAAGCGAGCCACCCCTTAGCGTGGTTCTCGGGGCGCGTATCACTCGCTCCCCGGACCGTGTAGAGGTGATGATGACTGCGCCTGGCACCGGCACGAGCAAGGATCTGGCACCAGATCCGGAGGTAACACCCAAGGCACCGAGGAAAGGTAGAGGTCCTCCACTAGAGAGGCCTGAGAATGTGCTGCGGGAAGCGATGGATAGCTTGGAAAACCCTGTAGCAGCAGTAGTAGATCCGGCTCAGGCACAGGCCGAGCTAGAGGAAACTAGGCAAAAAATACTAGAGGGCGTGAAAAATATTGCCGCGGCTCAGCAGTCGTTGAACATGACACTGCGTGAGTACGCAAAGGCAAACAAAGTTGATGCTGTAAAAGTAAAGGGGAGAAACCTCATGAGTGAAATGAACAAAGAAGGTGATACTAGGAATGAGGAGTCAGAGAACTGTTTGTCTATGGGGCTGCCGAAGTATAGTACCCCGGCAAAGAACCTCAGAGCAGCGGATGCAGCCGCGTCCGAGTTAGAGGGTCTAATGGGTGAAGCTCGTCAGAGACAGCAAGATAGGGTTAATGAGCTAGTTCGGATCGCGAACAGGAAAAACGAGGAGTTGCTCAGGGCAAACCCGGAAAGAGCTGGGGCCTCCAAGATCGTTCATTCGGGGGTAGGTAACCCGAAGAAATCCGCTGGAGCCGCATCGTCTCCTCATGGTGGTCCTAGGAGAGAAGAGGTAGTAACCTCGGCCAGGAGAAACAAACAGATCGTCTTGTATGACCCGACAAGGGCAGGGAAAGGAAAAGAAGTACAGAGAGATGACGATCAACGAAGTGTGAGCCGAGGTGAACCTGGCCGAGGTAACCGCGACCAAGGCAATGTCGGTCAAGGGAACACTATAAATGGCAATGCTGGACAGCGCAACTCGGCAGGACAAACGCAGCAGCGGAATATACCAAGGCAAGAGCAAAGTGTCGGCCGAGGTATGCAACAGAGAGGTGCTCCACGAGAGCAAGACCGGTATAACGATGGAGATTCAGAAATGGTGAACGCAGTATACCCAAGGCCGGACTATCATGTGATAGGGTCGAGATTGGGAAGCAGGGATTTGATGCCAGATTAAAACTGGATCGGCTGTATAGGTCAGAACAGATTGAATGTCAAGGTCCTCCGGGTCTTGCCTGTTTTGGGCCCCGGATCATGAAGGAGCCTCCGGTACCTAATTTCCAATTACCTAGAGGCACAAAGACGTATGACGGCAGTACAAAGCCGGCTGTGAAAACTGCTACAGGCAACTTGAGATGGGCTGTGAGATATGTACCCCAGATGTTGGAAGGGCCAGCGAGGGTATGGTTGAACAATTTTCCACCCGAAAGTATTAACTGCTGGATAGATTTTGAGGAAATGTTTATCTGCAAATTCTCAAGTACATATCAGAGGCCAAATAGGCCACGGACCCTAGCTATGTGTAAGCAGATACCGAACGAGACGGACCGAGAGTTTTTAACCCGGTGGTGTACCGTGAGAAACTCATGTGACAGCGTGATAGAGTCACAGGCCATAGCATGGTTTGCACAAGGGTGCAGATATGCAACCGAGCTGTGGCAGAAGTTGCAAAGGAAAATGCCAACTACATTGGCAGAGATGATCTGGATCGCTGATTCGTATGCTTTGGGTGATCCGACTCAACCCAGGCTCGTCTCGAACGAGTCAAATGATGAGTACTACCAGAGAGATAGAGCCGGATCATCCCGGAGGAATGACTACAGAGGTAAAAGAAGAGATGACAGGCCGGATCACCGGTACAGTTTGCAACAAGTTGCAGTTGTGAATCAAGATCAGCCCGGAGCAGGGGGCAATCAACGTCAAAAAACTGGAGGGCAATGGACTCCGAGAAATGATGGCAAGAAAACTTGGACAGCAGAGCAAAAGAAACAGTGACAAGAAAAGAAGGACCATCCGAGGTATACTTATGAGTCAATGTTGGATCAGCCGTGTAAATTTCACATGCCAAATCCGAGTAACCCAGCGGGTCATACAACAAGGCAATGTGAATGTATGCGTAAGATAGAACAAGGTGGTTCGGGGAATGCTCAGGCACCCCGGAATGATCAACCCCGGCAGGAGTTACCCCAGCAGCAATTGCTCTCCGGAGCGAACACGCAATAGCTAATGTTGCCTCCCCCTCCGCCGATGTATGATAACCATGAGAGAAGGGATGCAGTACATCAGGTGGAAAACCAGCATCAGTCGGATCAGAGGTATCCCGGAAATGAGGGGAGGAATGAGTACAGGGAGCATCATCAGAGTTACTGTGTGTTCACCACTGAGGAGACACACAGAAAAAAGTTTGCAGCAACGACATATGGAGGTGAATGCGGTAATGCCCGCAGTGACGAGGTATATGCATTGGTCGGACCAGGAAATCACCTGGAACATCAAAGATCGTCCCAAACTTATGCCGAGTCCTGGTTCGTATGCGTTAGTGCTGAATCTGACGTTCATTGGGCAAAACATCAATGTGAGGTTCTCCAAGGTTCTGATTGACAATGGCAGTAGCATTAACATCATGTATGTGGATACAATGCGCAAGTTAGGTATCTCGAAGAACATGCTCCAGGCTACAAGGACAACTTTCCATGGTATTGTGCTAGGCATTTCTTGTGAGCCCATAGGCAAGGTCCGGGTTGACGTGTTGTTCGGCACGAGAAATAATTGCTGAACTGAAAATTTGGAGTTTGAAGTGGTGACCTCGAAAAGTGTGTATCACGCGTTACTCGGAAGACCAGCACTGAACAAGTTCATGGCAAGTTGTCACATCAGTTACTTGAAGATGAAGTTGCCCGGGCCAAACGGAGTGATTACCATTGCTGGGGATTTCCGACGTTCCATTGAGTGTGCCTCGGCCGGGTCTAACCTAGCCGAGTCACTCGTGATTGCGCAAGAGAAAAGAAAAATCCAAGAGGTGGCGACATTGGCTCAGTCCGCGCAGCAGTATATGCCGGCGCTAAGTAACCTGCATGGAAATGTCTCATTTCAAGCCATGAAAGATACCAAGAAGGTGCCTGTTGATGATACGTTCCCAGAGCGCACCATAACAATTGGTGCCGGGTTAAATGACAAATAGGTAAGCGAGCTCGTCAACTTCCTCCGTGAGAATCGGGATATTTTTGCTTGGTCCACACAGGACTTGCAAGGTGTTCCGAGGGAGTTGGCCGAGCACTCTTTGAACGTGAGACCCGGAGCAAAGCCGGTGAAGCAACCTCTCTGCTGCTTCGCCAAGGATAGGAGAAAGGTCATTGGAGATGAGATAGCTCGGTTACTAGCAGCGGGGTTTATCATGGAAATTCTTTACCCGGATTGGCTGTCTAATCCGGTGCTGGTCGAGAAGAAGAAAGATGATCCGAATGTGGCAGTGGTTTGGCATATGTCTATCGATTACACGAACCTGAATAAGGCGTGTCCAAAGATCCATTTCCGCTGCCAAGGATAGATCAGGTCATAGACTCAACTGCTGGATGTGAATTGTTGTCATTCATTGATGCATATTCTAGTTTCCACCAGATACCTCTGAATCCGGATGATCAAATAAAGACTGCATTTATCACCCCGTATGGGGCTTATTGCTATTGTACCATGCCATTTGGTTTACGTAATGCAGGGGCAACGTACCAAAGTTGTATGCAGAAATGTTTATACGACCAAATAGGTCAAAACGTACAAGTGTATGTGGATGATGTGGTTATCAAGACCAAGGAAAGCAAAACGCTCCTTGACGATATCAGGCAGACGTTCGCGAACCTAAGAAGGTTCCAGATGAAGCTTAGCCCGGAAAAATGTACCTTCGGTGTCCCGGCTGGAATGTTACTCGGTTTTCTTGTCTCCAGCCGAGGTATCAAAGTCAATCCAACTAAAATCCGAACCATTGAGCGAATGGAATTGCCGAAGTGTCTTAACGATGTACAGAAGTTCACTGGTTGCCTGGCATCGTTAAGTCGGTTTGTATGTCGATTGGGAGAAAAGGCATTGCCTCTCTGCCAACTCATGAAAAAGTCGGATAAGTTCGTTTGGACGCCGCAGGCCAATGAAGCCTGTGCTCACTTAAAGAAGATGTTAGCCACTGCGCCAGTGTTAGCCTCTCCACTATCAAAGGATCCAATGTTGCCCTATATAGCCAGAACCAACCGAGTTGTAAGTGTAGTGATTGTGGTAGAGCGCGACGAAGAGGGTAAGTCGATGCAAAGGCTAGTGTATTACCTGAGCGAGGTATTATCTGCCTCAAAGCAGAACTACCCACACTATCAAAAGGTGGCATATGGTGTCTATATGGCAGCTAAGAAGTTAAAGCATTACTTTCAGGAGCATCCCATCAAGGTAATATGTGAAGCTCCCATATCCGAGATAATGAGTAACAAGGATGCGAGTGGAAGAATTGCAAAATGGGCAATTGAACTAGCTCCCTATGCACCACAATATGACAGAAGAGAAGCAATCAAGTCTCAGGCTGTGGCGAACTTTTTTGTGGACTGGGCCGAGGTGCAATACGAACCGCCGCTACCAGATCCGAACTATTGGAGAATGCACTTTGACGGGTCAAAAACAAAAACCAGGCTAGGTGCCGGAGTTGTACTTACCTCGCCAAAGAAGGACCAGCTGAAATATGTGCTGTAGATCCATTTCACGGCATCAAACAATGTCGCTGAGTATGAGGCACTTGTGCATGGGCTCAAAGTGGCAAAAGAGATTGGGATACGTCGGATCCTATGCTTTGGCGACTTGGATTTGGTAGAGCAGCAAGTGCCGGGACTGTGGGACGCCCTTGATCCAAACATGGCGATTTATAGATTTCATGTGCAGAAAATATCTGGTTACTTTCAGGGATGTGAATTTCACCATGTACCCCGGGTGGAAAATGAGGCTGCCGACATGCTGTCGAAGATCGGATCAACCCGACAAGCAATTCCACCGGGTGTAGCATTGGAACACCTCAGAAAACCATGTATCATGCCGTCCCCATAAACCGACTCGATTTATGTCCCGGAGGATACAGAATCCGGAGTTGTGCCCATGGACATTGACATGGGGGGTGGTACGCGAAACCCGGGGACTGCCTCAGCAAACCCGAGGACTGCCTCAGCGAACCCGGGGACTGCCTCGCAGGACCCAGGGACTGCTCAGCGTGGTCCGGTTGAAGTTATGCCGGTGGATCAGATGGAAATTGATGAGGATGTGTGCCCTGTGTGAGCAATACCAGCTTGGGCACTGCATATATTTCAATTCCTGAAAGATGGAGCATTACCCACTAAGGAGGTGCTATCCAGGCAAACTCAGAGGAGAGCAAAGGCATACACGATCATTAATTTCGAGCTATACAAAAGGAGTGTGACTAATGACCTTCAGCGATGTGTTGACCCGGAAGAAGGGCTTGACACCCTCTGAGATATACATCAAGGGGAGTGCGGGCATCATGCCTCATCCCGAGCCTTGGTGGCAAAAGCTTTCCAGCATGGATTCTACTGGCCAAGTGCCTTAGAACAAGCAGAGGATCTGGTGAGAAAGTGCAATGGTTGTCAGAGGTACGCTACCAAGACACATATGCCAATGTCGGAACTCAAGACCATACCAATTACATGGCCATTTGCTATGTGGTGTTTGGACATGGTTGGCCCGTTTAAACCAGCAAGGGGAAATATGACTCACATTTTGGTCATGGTGGACAAATTTACAAAGTGGATTGAAGTGAAGCCTATAAGAAAATGTGATGGAGCTACGGCTGTAACATTTCTCAAAGACATTATCTTGAGATACGGTTATCCACACAGTATCATAACTGATAATGACACAAATTTTGCGGAAGGAGCATTTGCGCGTTTCTGCCAGGATAAGAAGATCCGGCTGGACATTGCCTCGGTAGCCCACCCCGCATCGAACGGACAAGTGGAAAGATCCAACAGATTGGTATTATCCGGGATAAAACCCCGGCTCATTGAGCCGCTGCAAAGATCAGCGGGGTGCTGGATAGAAGAACTACCAGCAGTACTGTGGAGTTTAAGAACAACTCTAATCGATCAACAGGCTATACGCCATTTTTTCTGGTATATGGGGCAGAAGCTGTATTACCAGCCGACATAGAGCATGATTCGCCTAGGGTCACCCAATACACAGAAGCCGAAGTGCAGGAAGCCCGGCAAAATGATGTTGATCTGCTGGAAGAAGCGAGAGAATTGGCATTGTCCAGATCCGCCACATATCAGCAAAATCTCTGACGCTATCATAGCCGGAAAGTAAGCCCCCGAGTTTTCCGGGAAGGCGATCTGGTACTCCGGTTGGTACAATATACTGCTAGTATGCACAAGCTATCCCCCCCATGGGAAGGGCCATTCATTGTGAGCAAAGCATTGCACAATGATTCTTATTATCTTATAGATGCAAAGCCACAGGAAAAGAACAAGGCGGACATGTCCGGCGAGGAATCAAAGCGTCCGTGGAATGTAGCTCTACTTCGTCCTTTCTACACTTAGTAGAGAAGTGTATGTATCTGAGTCTTCTCATATGTCGATATGTATGTCGGAAATGAGGTTATCAATGAAATTTTTGCACCTCGAGCAGTAACTCGGGGACTGCCTTAATAATATTTGTTGTCTTTTGTTATTTATACGTCGGCTGGAATAAGTTGTTCTACTTAACTCGGATTAGTAGTGTGTGAGCACCAAAAACCGAACTCTTCGACTTGCTGCTGTCCAACAAGAATTGGCTTCATGGCAAGCAAGAGGACAAGTTTGGAATTTCCTAGCACATGAAAAACGACTAAGGAAAAGAACTTAATCGAGCCGACGTTTGTTTTTCGAACTAACCTTGTATTTACTTTCAAATTATGATGCTGAATTATTTTGAGCTAAGCCTAAAGTTTCCAAGTATTGTTAAAAAAAATTTTGAAGCTCGGATTCGTAAGTCGTAAAACCGAAGCAAGGTAGATACGAGCCGAGCCAAAAGATTGGACGAACAAGAAAATGAAACTTGGGTACTACGCCCAAGTTAATCTGGCATAAAAAACTTAGTAGCAAAATATCACATGTGTACTAGATACAATTCCACCCGGCATACCGGGGATCTGATAAATTTTAAAGTGTTTTCACTTAAGGAGCAGCAGGAGGAGGAAGTTCGGCATCATCTTCGCCATCTTCGATGTCCGAGGCATCGTCCTCTTCATCCTCGTCTGAGCCAACTTCAATACTCTCAACGTTTTCATCACCAACGGCTTCTAGGAAGCTCGGTCCCTCATTCCATTCATGAATGGGAGCATATTCGACGAGGCTATGGGTGCAAGCCTGGCACCGAGCTACCCACTCCGGGTCATTGGTCCATTTGGATCCGGTGCGCATGCACGCCAGGAGGTTGAGGTCGATCTTCTCGTACCACGTAAGTACGTAGTGAAGAACGGTCTCAACTGCGGCACGTCTAGCGGATTCCCTCCAAAGGTCGAGCTGGGTCTCGATTTCCATCAACTTTTCACCAAGAATTGTGGTTCTCTCTGGAGTGTCTTCTGCAGGCCAAAACGTGTTGAAGATTCGTACTACAACGTCAAGGATATCCTTGCCATAGTTTTTGATGATTTCCACACGGGATGACAGGCTGACCAACAGGTCCTCCATGTCATAGGGAATCTCTTCACCGCCAGGAGCAACGAGAGTACCCCTCTCTTGGCGGAAATCAGCAACAGCGGCACTCGCAATGCCAGTTACCTCTGGAAATTTGCCTGAAAACAAGACACCAGAAGCGGGTAAGGAAAAGACATGAGAAGTAACCTGGAGAAATATGTCGGATAAGGGAAAGGAACTTACGTGAGATATGGATGTGGATCTAGGTCAACTCCTTGGTACAGTCATCGCGTCTTTTGCGAAGTTGCACAAGCTCAGCATTTGCCGACTCAAGCTTGATGTCGGCCTCCTTGAGTAGATCCTAGTCCTTGGTGATCTGGAGATTGAGGCGCTCGCGTTCTTTAGTGTAATCCTGGCCAACCTTTTGGAGCTTGGACTGGTGCTGTGTTTTCATTTTCTCCATCTCGGCCTTGAGCCTGGCGATCTCATCATCCTTGGTCCGGAGGAGGGCGAGCTCGTCGTCTTTCTTTTTGAGCTCGGCTTGATGCTATCCTCCTTGTTCGAGAAAATGCAGCATCATATCAGGCACGGGCACACTATCTTCAAGAGATGCTGAAATAGTGTATTGACCCGGCAGAGCCGAAGTATGAATGTTTGCCAAGCCAAGGAGGAAAGGAGATGGAGAGCATAGCAAGGTCGAACAAAAATAACTTACCCTTGATTTGGTCAAGGTTCCTCCTCATGAGGGTATTCTCAGCCTCCACCCCAGCTGTGAAAACCGAATGATGGGTTAGTTCGGCAGAAAAAGATGAAGAAAAATGGAGAAATGTCAAGGAAAAAACTTACCCCTTTTCTCGTGTTCAGCGAGAAGTGCAGTCTGCTTTGCACGCAGCATCTTATGAGTGTCCAGGAGACGCTGAAACTCGGTTCTACGGCGGTTGGTGGTCTCCTGAAAAGAATGCAAGAATACAACTTAGCCTGGCGCAATTTCAAAATGTACAAAATCCGGGCCAAGTGGAACTTAACCCGGCTCTAGGTGTGTGCATATTCGAAGAGTACAAGATCCGGGCCAAGTGGAACTTAACCCGGCTCTAGGTGTGTGCATATTCGAAGTGTACAAAATCCGGGCCAAGTGGAACTTAACCCGGCTCTAGGTGTGTGCATATTCGAAGTGTACAAGATCCGGGCCAAGTGGAACTTAACCCGGCTCTAGGTGTGTGCATATTCGAAGTGTACAAGATCCGGGCCAAGTGGAACTTAACCCGGCTCTAGGTGTGTGCATATTCGAAGTGTACAAGATCCGGGCCAAGTGGAACTTAACCCGGCTCTAGGTGTGTGCATATTCGAAGTGTACAAGATCCGGGCCAAGTGGAACTTAACCCGGCTCTAGGTGTGTGCATATTCGAAGTGTACAACATCCGGGCCAAGTGGAACTTAACCCGGCTCTAGGTGTGTGCATATTCGAAGTGTACAACATCCGGACCAAGTGGAACTTAACCCGGCTCTAGGTGTGCGCATATTCGAAGTGTACAAAATCCGGGCCAAGTGGAACTTAACCTGGCTCTAGGAGTGTGCAGATTCGAAATTATCAAGGAGCTACATTAGTTTCCTAAGGAGCATCCGGCCGAGTAACAAGTTACTCCCCCGGAGGCTCGAGGACTAATGGTTATATTACTAATATTACAACTGGCTAAGTGAAAGGGGAAGTAACGTACCTCCATCATCCAACCCGCGAGGTTAATTGCCTTAGTGGCTGTGTTCATCTGAGCGGATAATTCGGCGGGACCGAACCTCTCCGGGAGATTGTCGTCATGGACGAAATCCGCCTTGTTCCAATTGTTGATGAATTCAATCAAGTTCGGAGGGTATCGCTCGCCGGTGGGCATATGGGGCGCCACCAAGCCCTTCGCATGCGCCTCCCTCCTCTCAACCAGGGCAAGGGCCGGGCTGGTGTGCAGAACAAGTTGCTGCGCATCAGCTGCCTCGGCAGGGGCGTCCTTCGGTGCTGGAGGCTTCTTGGGAAGCATGGATGCGAGAGTACGCTGTCCTGGTGGCATCAGGGGCCTTTTTGCCCTTGGGCTGCTGGGAGGAGGAAGTGGTTGCAGCAGATTTCCCCTTGGGAGCTGCCTGGGTACTTTCTCGCTGAGACTGGGAAGTCTCGAACAAGGCGGAGGAGCTTGGCGCTGCTGATGTCGCTCTTGGTGTTGGTGTTGTTGCTCTTGCTGCCGGAGTTGGTGCTGGTGTTGGAGTTGGTGCTGGTGCTGGAGTTGGTGCTCGTGCCGATGCTAGAGTTGGTGCTGGTGCCGGTGCTGAGGTAGTCTCGGTAGTTGCTGGTTGCGGCGAAGCCAAAGTGGTGGATGCCGCTGCCTCGGTCGGGCCAGTCTCCTCCGCTCCAAGGTTGCCCCCCTCTTGACAAGGTGGAGTGGAACCCGGAGCAGCCGCAGAACCCTCTGGAATAGGGCTCAGCGAGCGTGACTCGTCGCCACGGGGGGGAGAAGGGCTGGGTCGGAGTGGCGAAGCAATGCCGGATCCACTCTGAGGGACCTCCACCGTGGCCTTGCCGAATCAAACAGTGTCGGATGACAAACTAAAACAATACAATAACAAGTAAGCGGCAGAGGGAAAATAGGCTTACGCATCTAAGGTCAGAGGCTCCTTGGGCTTCCGAGCCCTTCGTGCAGAGGCCTTGGTTGCGGGCTTGGAGGCAGTTTTGTCCACGGACTTCTTTCGCCTCTTGGTTGGCTGAGAAGGTCCGGAGGACGATGTTGATGCAGCTCCCCGCTTCTTCTTCGGTGCAACCGGAACAAGGTCACCCACGGCAAGGGGAGGGTCCTCATGGATCTGCCCACCGGGGTTAGCTGATGCCGGAAAAGCATAAGAAAGGGGGACAGCATCAAAAGCTTCCATCACCTCCACATCCGAGAGATCTTCATCGTCGGGCCAATCTCTAATGGAAGAGAGTTTAACAGTGGGTCACTTCGTCGTGTCGGTCATTGGGAGGAACATCTCTTGATCTGGCTCCTCCTCGTCCGAGGTCTCCTGGTCAGGCGCCCACTTGAGGGTGGAATCGTTGCCATCTTCGATGGTTTGCTGAAGGAATTGCTAAGGAAAAGAATAGACAACAGAGTTAAAAATATAACCACAACCGACATACGATTTAATTCGGAGAAAGTTTGCGGCACGAAACTTACCACGGGAGGAAGCCTATCTCGGCAATAGTGCTCAATTTCCCACATCCACTCAGAGGAGAAGTCCTTGTAGGTGGTGAAGAGGGCCTTGACCCGGCGATAGATCTCCGTGTTGCTCAACTCGAAGGACGAGGTCAGGTTGGGGTCGCGGCCCTAGCTCATATGGCACACTTTGTGAGTGCGCTTCTGGAGGGGGGAGATCCGGTTGCGGACGAATGTGATCATGGCGTCCTCGTTGCGCAACCCGAGCTCCTTCAGCTCCGCGAACCTTTTATTGACCTGGTTGGCCAAGACTGTGGGCTTCTTGGGAATAGCGTCCCACAGCTCCAGGTTAGGAGGACCCGAGTGTAGGGGAGCAGCCGGATCAAGTCTTCGGTACCGTCGTTCCGAACATAAAAGAAAGTCCAGGCCCATCCCTTGTAGGAGTCTAGCCCGGTAACTCGGGGGAAGACGGATAGCCTTCGGGGAGAGATGGACGCAGCCCCGAACTACGTAAGCTGCTTGTCCTCCGGATCAAGCTGGATGTTCGGAATTACGTTGCGACAGAGACCGAAAAACCGGATCCATAGCTCCTTCGTGGGCCATAATCCGGCATAGCCTTCGATCGTGGAGGCAAAAGCAGAGAGAGAAGTGATGGCGTTGGCAGGAAGGTGGTGCGGCTAGAGTTCGTAGGTTTTCAACCAGTCTTGAAAGAAATCGCTGACCGGTAGAATGAACCCCCGCTAGAAGTGTGACAAGAACACCACATACTCACCCGGATTGGGTGAGGGTGCGAGTTCGGTGGAGGCGAGGCGCGCGGTGACGCCGGCGGGGATGCGCCTGGTGCGGTAGAGCCAGTCTAGGTCATCCTGGCAGACCCAGGATCCGACCCACGCACCACAGTATGCCGTGGCGGCGTCTTCCTCCATCTCCTGCTCGGCGACGGCGAGCTCCTCCTCTTTCGTCTCGAGTTCACTGCCCTCGCTAGCACTAGTGGCTGTGGGGGGCAGCGGCCTAGACTGACAGCGTCCTGTGGCGGAGGAGGTGCGCAGCGGCGACGGCTATGCAGAGGCGTGAGGAAGCAGTGCGGCGGCGGTGCTGCTACTCAGAAGTGGTGGCGGCGGCGCTGCTACTCAGAAGCGGTGGCGGCGGCGCTGTCGCGGGAGAAGAAGAAGAAGAAGAAGAGCTAGAGGCAGAGGGGCGCGGAAGTGGGAAAAGACCTAAGGGGCGTGCCCCTCCCCTATTTAACCACTCCCTCGAGGGGGGAGTGGGATCGTGTTTTGCGGTTACGCCACACGGTGTGATCGTGTATAGCCCGGATCGACCAATCAGCAATAAGCCATACGGGAGGCCACAGGGAGTAGCGGATCCCATGACACGACGCATTGATGCAGTTAACGAGGAGGCAGGCGTGACGTGACCCACGCACAGTGATAACTGACAATTACTGTGCCGGTTACTGTGGCTGGCCCTTAAAATGAGGCAACCTAATTATTAGCCTCCACGTGGGTAAGCGTACGAGAGAAGGAAAGAAGACCCGGACGAGATTGTGGTAACCCGGCCAGCAAGTGAAAACTTGGAATGTGCCAAGGGAAAGTAAAACCATGAGATCCGAGGTAAGAGGAAACTCGGAAATGAAATACGAAGCTCGGTGAAATTGAACCTAATGTGGCCTTAGCGGCTAAGGCAGCTAAGGCCGCACCAGCTTCAGGGACTAATGTTGGGGGGATACCCCCGGGTAGGGTCACGCCGGGGTATAAAGGCCGAGTTAGCCGAGGTACAGCAAGGTCAAAGCGAATGTTGTCCGAGTCACCTCAAGGCATGCCGAATCTCGGGGTAACCCGGACCAGGGGATGTCCACCTAACTGAGCCTCGACCGACTTAAGCTGTAAGTCGGATAGAAGAATTTAACTTGTATGCAGGAATGGGTGTGGCCGGATCAGCTATGATCCGGGTCATATCAAGCTTCTAGGAGAAGGAAGGTATCTCGTTGGTCAAAAGTAAGCCCGGTACGTACTGCATGAGCGAAGCAGACAGGGGCAGGACCACCGAGGCATGGCCGACAGAGGTGACGACGCCCGTGTCGGCTGACGCAGGCGCCGCAGAGGCTCACGTAGCCTCCGCATGGGTGACGCGGGAAAAGCGACCCGGTCGGCTTACTATTTTGGGAGGAGGCATATTCCCAGGAATATGCCTCCACGTATGCCCTAAGTGGAGACCTAGCTACCCCTATATAAGGAGGGCTAGGGCCACTGTAGAAGGGGTTGATCTCTATTGCCTAGGTTTTACTTGGTTCCTGAGGGCTAGCTAGCGGTGAGAGTAAGAGAGTTCCTTCTTCCTCCTCTCTCCAATACAGCTCGAGGAGCACTTGTAATCTGTGAAGGTGAATCGAATATAAAACTTCTATGTGTGGAATCACCACACTATCCCTCCCTGGATTCCCCTAGTGCATTTAGTCCCCACCTTTAGCCTATCCATGGCATCTGCCGTGACACCACCATGACAATAACATGTATATCAAATATACCTTTGTTCATCTTGCTGACCTTCTTATCTGCCAGATACTTGGGGCAGTTGCGCTTGTAGTGGCCAGTCCTGTTGCAATAATAGCACTAGGTATCAGACTTACGGCCAGCCCGGGTGTGCGTCTCAGGCGCAACAACAGATTTTCTGCCCTTCTTGAAGTTACCCTTTTGTTTACCCTTCTTTTCTTTCTTGAAACTGGTGGTCTTATTGATCATCAACACTTGATGTTCTTTCCTAATCTCCACTTCAGCAGTCTTAAGCATTGATAGAAACTCGGGGAGAGACTTCTTCATGCCCTGTATGTTATAGTTCATCATGAAGCTATTGTAGCTTGGTGGCAGAGATTGGAGAACAAATGTATTCCTAAGTCAATGGGAATCATTATTCCCAAGGACATAAGCTTATCGGCATACCCAGACATTTTGAGTACATTCTCACTAACGGAGCTTCTCTCCACCATCATGCACCTAAAGAACTTTTCAGAAGCATCATAACTCTCTATCGACAGCATGGGTATCGAAAATAATTTTCAATTCACCCATGGTATCAAAGGCATTGCCATTCTCGAAACGCTTTCGAAGTTCTGGGTCTAGCCCGTACAATATGCCGCAATGAACCATATTGTGGTCCTCCTGATGAGTCAAGTAGAAATTATTTTCCTTGCCAGGGGCATCAGGAGCTGGTGGGCGGCTAGCAGTGCTTCTAGTACATATTGCTTTTACGCAGCAGTGAGGAGAATCCTCAAGTTCAAGGCCCAGTTTGTAAAGTTGCTACCATTCGTCACAAGTTTCTTTCTCCATGAACACATTGAAATTAAAAGCAGGTGGTGTCATCTACAACATAACTTGTAAAGTTTATTTAGACAAGGTTTATGATAGATTGATTTCAACTAATCCAAATTACAAATAAACTCCCACTCAAAAACAACGTCCCTCATGTCTTTTTGGTGATTGCATGAACCAGGTCGACTACACCAAGTCTGATCATCACGTGAGACGATGTAGCTTCAAAGGCGGGCATCTATATGGGCGTCATATCAACCATATGACTCATGCTTAACCATTTGGTATGTTTCCGAGGCCATGTTTATACATGCTATCCTCACCAAGAAAAACCTTAGTATTCACGTGTGTAAAACTGTCTTACACCCGTTGTATGCGAACGTAGAGTCTATCACACCCGATCATCACGTGGTGTCTCCGAACGATGAACCTTCTTAACGGTGCATACTTAAGGAAGAACACATATTATATTGATATTTAAATGAGGGGTCATCTTATAATGCCACTAAAGCGCCAAACAGGCAATATATGATGCAAACAAACATCATATGCATAAAGTTAAATGATATGGTTCTTACACTTGATCACTGTCATGTGCATCGTGGTATGATCTTTATCATTCCTACGTGTGTAAGTTCAAGGTCTATGGAACTTACACGTTGGGTATGCTATAATTTCCAAGAGTATCAACCATACTTATAATTGTAACATTACCATATCATGACACTTGCCCACCAACAACTAATCTAGACGCTTCTAATTTATCAATTGCATGTTTTACGTGGCTTAGGGATTGAAGCTAGAACCGGTCTTACCTACGAGCATGGAACCACAATGATGATAACCAAATTATTAGCAACTCGTTTTAAATTAGATATTGACTATGGTAGGAGAGACAAACACCCGCTAGCCACTTATGCAAAACTAGTTGCACGTCAAGTGTGGAACAGGTCTCATGTGCAAGGACATGTAAAGTTAGTCCGAGCTGCTTCATCCCACTATGCCACCAATATCCGAAATACCTATAAGATGCAATATCATGATCATCATCGCCCACATATGCTTATGTGTTCTACCCGTACAAAGCATCTACGCATATATCAGGCTCTGCTGCCGCTATTGGGTTTGTAGCATAGAAAACAAAAACAAATCCTATGATGGGAACTACTAAGCACCAAGATATATCTACCTAGATACAAATAACGGGTGGATATACATCCATAGAGAACATACCCTTGAAGACCAACAAAGTGTTATGAGGTTGGACTAGTGGATAATGTAGTCATACGCTTGTCGATCACAAAATCGAGAGGAAGTCCAACGCCGCAAATCAGCAGCGCATCCATGATCACACACACGTCCAGTCCACCGAACAATCTCCTCCTCATCGCTCCAGCGATGCAGCGTAAGCAGGAACTTCTTCTAGACAAAAATCCATCGGGAACATGTATCTCGCTAATCCAAGACCATAGGGGGATAATTCATGAGGGGTATAGAGATCCTTCATGAGGAGGTGTGAGATGACAGGAGGGAGTGGGGGATTTTTATAGGGAGATGGGGCAGCCCCTCTCCATGTCCGGTGCCCAAGGGAGGTTCCCCCACCTCTTCCTCATTCATGTGGTGGAGCTCCCACTCACATCAATTTTGCATGCACTCAAAATTCTACTCATCCCCATTAAATTTCCACCAAATTTAATGTAAACTCTCATTTAATAAAACTCTTTTATTTATTTTATTCAGAATTTTGTTAATTAACAAACATTCACATGAATCCCTATGCAACATTTCAATATCACATGCAGAACCAATTTTAGCAATTTCACCCGAAACAGTTTTGGTGTCCATTGAAATAATTCCAACGTTTTGTAATTATTTTATCTGAAACATATTTGATCCAAATTTTGTCGGTATCCATTAAGTGTGTCACCCTATGGTTCGCGGAAAATTCACGCATGATCGAGACCATGCTTCGATCAATAGTCAGCAATGGGACCTGGAGATCCGTACTAACTCCTACACATTCAATAATGACTTTTGTGATCATGAGAACCTTTAACGTTAGTAACTAAATCCCATTGTCTCGCAATATAGTACATGTCCGAGATTTGATCATCGTTATCCCCATACCTAGTTTGATCTCGTTACCAACATGCACTCTTTTCTCATTCCTGTGATATAACATTCTAGTGATCACATCACTTGCTTGCAAGCTATCTCAATGTGATATCACCAAGAGGGGCCAGAGTATATCTATCCGTTATCAGGATGGACAAATCCCACTCTTGATCCATGAGCCTATACATAACACCTTCGGAGTATCTGAACCCACCTTTATTATCACCCTGTTATGGTGTGATGCTTGATGTTATCAAGTTAGTCTTCTAGTGTTAGTGATTGACATGATATCATGGTCTAAGAACTAGAATTACTTCGTATGATACTATAGAAATTTAACACAATGACTTTGATTGTATTTCTATACTTCAGATGAATTTTCATCACATCATTCCACAAATGTTGTGACCTTGTTATTAACAACATCCAATGTACATGATTAGGAAACCTTAATCATCTTGTTAATCAACGAGCTAGTTTATATGAGAGGCATTACTAGGAACTTCGTATTTTTTTATCAAACACACATGTATTAACGTTTCCAATTAATACAATTATAGCATGCAAAATAAACATCTATAATATACTTGGAATATGATTATAGCAACTTTATTATTGCCTCTCAGGCATATTCCCTTCACCCTGCTCATTCCACGAAATTATGTTGTTCACTTGAACCTTCTAAATGTCATGTCTTATTCTCTTTGCTCAATGATACCTGGTTTGTACAAGACCTTATATCATGTATCCTATATTGTTCGGTCTTGTTACTAAAAAACGCATTTACTCATTGCCATGATATCACATCCCTGTGACCTAGTCACATGCTTGCAAGATCATATATGTGGTCTCACCGAGTGGGCCTAGAGTATCTATCCGTCACTCGGATAGGCAAATCCCGATATCGATCACACACCTTAACCATTCTTATAGAATACCTGCAACACACCTTTATGGCCACCTAGTTACGGACATGACGGTTGATGTGATCAAAGTAGCCACCAGAGATGGTGATTAAACAAGATCTCACGGTCGAAGGATTAAGTCACTATGCTTTTATAGATATTGCCACATTAAACTTTGTGACTAGATCACATTCAATTCTATGATCGGGTGTGTCCATCACTTCATTAAGTGACCGTGTTGTCAGGTGACTATTTTAAGTCAAGTCCATGATCGGGAAACCTCGAGCATCATCTGCCCAATGCACTAGTACTAGAGGATACTAGGGACCTGGTTGTTCGTATACCACACATGTATTTATGTTCCTGTTAAATATAGTTATAGCATGATACAAAACTATTATGAATATATGGAGATATAACAATAAAACACTTTATTTATTGGCCTCTAGGAAATATCTCCTTCAGGTTCCAGGGTTTGGCATGCTTTACCTAGAAAAGTGTTTGTCGGATTCACTTCATCATATGACTATATCTATAGGAAACTTCGGTGGCTAGAGAGAGTGCCTCGGTAGCATGAATGGTCATGTTATTATATCTTACTTTGGTACGACTGCAGAGTTGCTCCTAGAGTGATGGCCGAGTGGAGAGTATTTTGATGGAATTTTTTAGCAGCCGCTATAGTTGGTCAAATCTAGTGTAGCCTTGTTCCGGGGTCATGGAACATATTTGGATTGAGTCACACTTTGAGTTTAATCATGTCAAGTTCGGAGTAACATCACTAAAGTTGAGCATTTTAATGTTATTAGCCGCCTTTGTGGCTAGAGGCTAATGAGCCTAGTATGGTCGTGATAAGATTATATTGTGAAATTAGATAAATTGTTCCACCACGTAACCACTATGACATGGGAACCTGAATACTCGTTTCGACCATATGCTCTTCCCTGTAAAGGTAAGTTGGTAAGTTAAATCCAACAGTTTAGCTTGGACTCGGAATTTATATTCTGTACATATACCCTACTACCTTTTAGAACCTATGTCATGTCATATAGCTCTCAAATTGGTTGTATTTTCTTGATGACTCGTGAATATATTAAACATACTTAGCTTTTAACATGTCAGATTTTGTCACCATTGTTGTTGAGTACCTGTTTACGAGAACTAAGAATCGGTATCCTAGGAAAAACCTTGCGTCTAAAGCGTTTCGCGTCTCCGTCATTATCTATATCTCTATTTCCATAAGATCTTATCGAGCCCCCATGTGAACTAACTAATGTACAAACTACTATGTGCACCTACGGCACGATGAGCTAAGCCTCACAATATGATGTAATATTTGAACCTATTGCATTCTGCTACCAAATTATATATTGGTATTGTCTTTGTTTGCTGAGTTGCCACATTCATCGTGTTTTTGGGCCTAGAATGTGAGGCATTTTGATCCTCTAGATCGGGGTGCCACAGTCGCCTCATCAATACTATGTTTGTGCGCTTGATCCCGAGCAGATGAACCACTGCCCGTTCAAGACCTCTCTCCATGATCATGACTATGGTGTGACCAAAGCTACCGAGGCACATCATTCATTCGCCGACCAAATATGCTCAGGAGAAACTGAAAGGATCGTGGATAGCTAGAAGTTTGTAAATCACCACCATGTCATCAGAGTTGGGAGTGAGAGAAATCATGGGAAGCAACAATAACATCATATCTTCAACATATACATCTAGATCAAAAGCATCTAATCATGGATATGTGCTCTGATAGCACTGTGGGGGTTCACACATGCAAAACAAAAAAATCGCCCAACATGAACAACCAAGAGCTAACCATGAAGACACTAGCAAGAACAAACCTAGATCTCATGCCGATGTTGATGTAGAAGAGGACGTTAGTTGATGCAAATATTGATGACGAATGAGTCAATCCCCGTAGATAGGTGTATCCCTCCCAGCCATGAGTATAATGTGCACTCGATTCTAGGATTGAATGGATGATCCCTCCATGGATTACACGTGTACAATCCTCCAACCCGTTAGCATTCCGCCTTTGCAGAGGTCAACACTAATGGTGCTCGTCCTGTAGTCTTCCAGAGAATACTACTATGGTGTAGCAAGAGAGTGAGAGAGAGAACGCAGAGCAGTTGTGGTGTGCTTTAGACGAGAGGTCTGGGGGCCCTTATATAGGAGGAGGGGAGGGGTGCATGCCCTAGGGTTCCACCCCTAGGGCACCGACCAGGTTGAGGCGGCAGCCAAGGAGGGGTGGTGCCCCCTCCTTTGGCAAGTCTCTAATCTCCTACTTAATAGGATATCACCCCTTCCTTCTTTGGTTGATTGCAATATTTTTTAAGGCAATGTCGTTATATTCCTAGTTTACAAGATACAATCAGAACCTTCCTTCAATGGAGATATAATTGGATGCCTTCCTCTTTTATGCATCGCAGTAATTAGGAAAGTCGAGGTGGCCCCCATAGGCTCATGTGCGAGCCCTGGAAAGGCTAGGAATCAGCCATGGGTGGGACCTGGTGGCCTAGGCATCACCCCTTAGGTGTACCTTCCCCCTCTTATCCTTTTCGACCACCGGAACCGCTTCCGACACTTTGTAGCGATTCCAATTTCTCTCAGATGCTCCTGGTACCTTGTTCCTATATATATTCCGGAATGTTTCCAAAAGCTCTCTGACATAAACATTGTATTGATATTATAATGATGATCCTTGGAATCACCACCGACCACTTCGAAACCACCTTTCCAAATTAGGTCATGTCACCGTAACAATTTTGATTCCTCTCAGAGGTGTCTCGATGAATCCCAGAACCATTCTAGTATGTCTAGAAACTATTCTTAACATCTCTCTCTATAACGTACAATATAGGTTACAAGAACAACTTGATTGTAATAACTTAAGCATGTATCCTATCAAGTTCGTTAGTAACTCGACATGAGTCCGAAAGACTTACTGGATCAATAACCAATATAGGAGCATAAACACCCGTGATGGTTCCCACTTCACTATGCGAAGATCACATCGAGTGAACCTGCTCATTGTACATATGCTAATCCTTCCACTTCGTGATATTCATGTGACAATATGAGGCAAGATATTGGTATCTTCGTGGATAAACTCTTGATCACTATACCAGTTATCATCGTTATGATTTCACTTTCTTTAACTCATATTTGTATTCCGATGTCCTTTATGATCTCATCATAACTGTGTATACGTAGACACTAGGGTGACATTGTAATACAGAGTGGGCCCGGAGAATATATTTCCATCATCAGGAGGAGCACGATCCCACTTATTGAACTATCCAAGTACCTAGTCATACTTTCATGCTTATCTCAGAAAATCCGTTATTACCATCTTTGCAGTATGGACTTGGTACAAGACCAAGGACAAACCTGATGGTATGAGGCTGCTTGATATTCTCATGGTATTTAGGATTCATGCATAATATAATGGTCTGATGATATTACGATTAACAACATGATATTATGTCATAGTAAATCATCATGTGGATCTATTCCATACCCTAGTCTCTCTAGATAATGTACTCTCATTGTTGGTGGTATACTATTTTCCTATGATCAGGAAACTTGATCATCACTCAACGACATGAGCTAGTCCCATAAGCTAGACTAGGGACATCTTGGCAGGTTATCTTTACTATACATGCATGTGATGCATCCTTTTATTCTCACAATCAAGGTTCACAACAGTTCTAGTATAGTTTGATGATCTTATATGTTGAACAATGGATTATATAATAATATTCATTATTATTGCCTCTAGAGTATAATCCCAACAGATTCTACTATTACAAGAACACAATTTGCAAATCAGAGACATAAGAGCTAAAGATAAGCATGTAGATGATCATCTCTCACGTATGGAAGGTATAATTTATGATCTTGTACCTATAATAAGTCTTTTCTTGGATAACATTTTGCTACTATGGATGTTCATGATCCTTGGTTTGCGGATTATGCTAGCTTCCTTATAGGTAAACATATTCTAGCTCATATATCACATCACCAAAGGAAGAAGTTCTTTAATGATCCGAGACATTATTTTTGGGATGATCCATACTTATATCATCATGGACCTGATGGAATGATTAGAAAGTGTGTGCCTAATCATGAGATGCAGGCAATCCTACAAGATTGTCATGACAACCCTTATGGAGGGCATTATGCAGGTGATCGAACAGTCGCTAAAGTGCTCCAATTAGGATTGTATTGGCCAACCTTATTTAAATACACACCCATGTATATTAATAATTTTGATGCTTGCCAGTTCACGGGAAATATTGGTAAGAGACAAGAAATGGCTATGAATTATAACCTGATTATAGAACCATTTGATGTCTGGTAGAACCATTTGATGTCTGGCGAATGGAATATATGGGACCATTTACACCTTCCAATTAATTCACTCATATTCTTGACATTGTTCATTATGTTAATAGATGGGTTGAAGCAATAGAAACTTCCCATGTAGATGTACCTACCTCCATAAAGATGATTAAGGACATCATATTTCTCTATTCTAGAGTTCCTATATTTTTAATAACTGATAGTAGAACTCATCTTATGAAAAGAACTTTCGGGAAGATATTACATAAGTATGGAGTGACACATGATGTTGCTTCACCTTATCATCCATAAACAAGAAAGTCGAGCTCTCAAACATGTAAATAAAGGTGATACTTCATAAGATAGTGTGGAAGTCAAGGTTGGACTAGGCAAAAAAATTGAATGATTCACTTTGGGCCTATCACACAGAGTAGAGCTTATTGGGGTATAAAAAGTGATACACTTACCCTTAGAACTAGAACATATAGGTTATTAGGCTATAATTTTTTTTAACTGTGATTCAAATCTATAGGAGACAAAAGTTTACGAGATATGCATTCTTTAGATGAACTTAAAAGTGAAAGCATATGAGAATGCTAGAATATTTAAAGAAAAGGTTAAAAAATGGCACAATAAGAAAATAGATAACCATGTGTTAAAAAAGGGGGTAAAGTATTACCGTACAACTCTCGTTTCAAGTTGTTTCTAGAAAATCTAAGATAGAAGTAGGATGGTCCATATGAAGTAGACGAAACATATCCATCTGGAGCGGTGAAACTGAAAGGATAGACTTCTTCCACATAGGTCATCAATAGACAATGCTTGAAGCACTATCGCATTGACGAGACATATGACATTTAGGTAATATATTTAATCACCGCAAAAGATATGATAGAATTCAGGTACGTAGAACATGAACCTCTTTGAAAATTCTCTTTTGAGAATTCTGCTCATCGCTAGTCTTAATTTTGCCTTCCTCTTTACTCACATCTTACTCCCCTACTTTTCCAAGTGATTTGAGAGTTTTCTGAACCTCGTACTGGTGCATAATATGGCCTCACGTGCCTGTACCAGTGCTTGTTCTTACCTCTTACTATTTCATTTGCGACTTCACACATTCGAGCAAGTGGTATGGGCACACCATACGATGAAATGCCCCCATACCAGTGGTCATTATTATATCTGATTCTTCTCCTATATTTGACTTTGTTTTTACCTTCGGTACGAGCGCGTCATATAGATGACGTGTCACTATACTTTTCTCTGGTTATTTTTCATCTCCATTTTGTTCGACTGAGTAAACAAAAAGAGAAGAAGTATGTCGATAATAATCTTTGTATGGGTGCGTGGTAAAGACACACCCCGCCCGTACCGATGCCTATTGTCGCGACAGTAAGTACATTTTACCCTATTTTCTTTCTTTCCTCCATTAAATGTCCCAGTATTTTCCTCTGAAATTAATTAAGCAATATCTAGGGTTGTTACCCATCTACATCACCTCCACCCAAACTTTCAAACATCCAATCTAATCTGATCATCCTAGAGCTATGCAGCCCTTTCATATCAAGTAGATCTTGATGAAGAAAGGAGAGTTACACATGAAGATGATCTAGAAGATAGAGTCTCATGGAGTTTCATCCTCATCAAGCCATGAACCATTGGAGGTGGTACCACTCCAAATATGGGGCAGATGTTCCCACCATGACTTGAGATGATGAGACACATAGAACAACAAAAGAAGAAGGAAGATGAATATCCTCCAAATCCTTGCAGGTATAATCTTCACAGATCTTCTCTGAAATATTCTTTTAGCCATCTCTCAAGACAAGAAAGGTGCAACCGGATGAGATTAAGGAAAATATTACTAAACTTGAACAAGTCTCAAACGCATGTGTTGATATTGTTTGAGAAGGGGTTGACATCTACTAGATGATGAGAAAAGACCTTAATAAAAAGTTCGGTGACATAAATGATAGAGTTGAATCCCTTGTTAAAATTGTTCTTGAGATGGTAGAACATAAGAAAGAACTCTACAAAGTGGTGAAAGATCAATAAGATTCTATTGTAGAACTATCTACTCATCTTCCATGTATTGCTCATTCTTGCAGCCTAAATATTGAGAAGGAGGAAGACATCTTCTTCATGCTCGACAAGAATTAAGTATCAACGAGGGGTTATCTGATCCCACCTAGGTTGATTCCAAACTTGGGGAGATCTTTTAAAACCTTGTAATTTAGTCTAGAATTTTAGAATGTTTACCTTCTTGCACTCATGTTAGTTTTATTTTGAAAGTTTGCATAATAAGTTGCAACTTCAGCTCCCTTGGAGGAGGAATGTATTACTCCCTCCGTTCACAATTACCTCGCATTCTGGGTTTAGTCAAAGTCAAGCTTTGCAAAGTTTGACCAATAATATAAGAAAAAATACCAACATGCATGATTTCCAATGCATATAATATGAAAATATAGTTTATAACAATTTTAATACAATAGTTTTTATGTTGTTAATGTTGATATTTTTTATTAAATATATGGTCAAAGTTTGTAAAGTTTGACTTTGACTAAACCTAGGATGCGAGGTAATTGTGAATGGAGGGAGTATATCCTTTGGATTTTGAGCCTTTATTATACTTGAAATATTTCTTTGTGGATATTTTGTTATATGTATGAATTAGGTTGAGTTCTATTGTACTTTACTTAATGGTGATTATAGAATCTTCCACACTATTAGTACTGATGGGAAATTTGAAGAAATTTTGATAATCTGTTGTAGACCATTGGTTTTATTATACGAACTAAATGAAAGTGCCAAATAAAGAGCAAGGAAGTGAGTTAAGAAAATCAAACAATGTTACTTTAAAAATTATAATAAGTACAAGATGAGGTGGATACTCAACCCACCAACTTGAATTACTTCATAATCATCTTGGGAGTCAATATTAAAAGTTTTGATGTATTTCGAGTCTTCTCGTGAGACTGGGAAGTATGTCTAGCTTATTTGAACAATACTCTCAATTGCATAAATGCAGAGTAAAAGGTAAATGTGTGCAAAGAATGAATAGACATATGTACTATGATCATGAGAGGAAATCAAAGAGACTGTTCGGAGTTTTGAATCCCAAGTGGATGTGGGAAGTTCTAAATATATTTCAGATCTCCTCACAAAACTTGTTCGGTTGAACTTACTATTTTATATCGTGCTGTTGTTCAATATTCATATAAATGATTTTTACTAACATGTGGAAGCTTTCTATGCCATTTGACATGCGGGAGTGTGATAGAATACACGAGTTGGTTCTATATGTTTCATTATAACTGTCTACTACAATGCCTCGTGTAATTTAACGACTCACGCTACCCTGTCTATTAAAGATACTATCTTTCTCAGGGATGATCAAGATTCTAAGCTTGGGGAATCATGTTTACCTTTTGTTTTTGCATAAGTAGTGATAAGATTTTGGTATTTTATAGCACTCATGCGCATATTTTATGCTTGTTTTCACTAGGATCCCGGAATCAAAGATGTTGATAGATAAAACAATTAAAGCTATCAATTTTGGGTATAAATATGCTAATTGGAGGCCATTAAAACCTTCCATACAATTTCCCACGCACCTGGAAGAGAGGGCAAGGAAAACACAATTTGCAAGAGGCAATCAGAGGCTTTAATGAGCATTGGTATGGGCGGGGCCGTTCCGTACCACCCGCCCGTACCATGTGCTGGCAGCATCGCCTCGCTAAATACTTCTGCCCATGTGGATGGATCTATGATCCGACATTTAGAGACACCAACTCATAGAAACCTCACCTCAGAAGGGATCTAAAGGGGCAACTAGCAGAAGGGCATCAATCCTTGCCGCTATGAAGATGCTTGAAGTCCTAGACATCATCTCTATCATCAACTACTGCATAACCATGATCATCACCATACCCTGCGATTCATATACGTGCATCTTGTTATAACTCATAAACTATGTTGTGGATTTACAACAGTATCCATCGATCCATTTGTATTCCATTCATATTACTATGATTATGTTGATTGCCTTCATATGTAGTATTTTCCTTTGTTATTGAGGAGATGGAGAAACCCTAGCAAACATTGTGTGTTGATATAAAGATGATCTATAACTTAGGTTTATAGTGTATGTATTAATTAACTCTCTTGATGTTATGTGAATGTACACCACATAACAATTACCTTTGGGACTTGGGAGGGGATTACCGTTAGATGTATGGTGGTGTTGACGGTGTTAAGTGACATGTCACACAAGAGTATCATTTGTGCGATCAACGGGGATAATTGGGGACTCACAAAGCTTTGTCGATAACCATGGGTTAACCTTTAATAGTGGGGAATAAGGGTGGTTGGCCTATGATAAGAGCTATGGTTATGAGGGATAAAATATCAGATGATTTTTTTGCGTAGAATTTCGAGAATTTTATTGAACTTGGTTTCCAAAACACTCAGCTCGTAAGTTGTTTACAGTGAACTACAGACTCTCATCAATCTAGCTACTTGTAAGCTCAAGTGTGCAAGCATGCTTGGCACACAAATGAGCCGAGTTATTAGCAGCATGCCTAACATGCTGAATAGAAAAAGATTCAAAACTAGAAACCAACTCCCCAACTTAATCTAGGATAGGTGACACAATGTATTGATCATCACGGCGCGAAGTCCAAAGGTTGACCACCTCTAAGTTATTCATATCCATTACAACATGAGAAAAACCTCTCAGTCTTGCAAAGATAACTCCATCACACATAGCTAGAGCTTTAATAATGAGCGGATCTGTAACTTCCTTATAGGGTTTACTCCAAGCAACAACAAAGGAAAAGTGAGAGCGTGCAACACCCCCTCCATAGCCATTTGAGTTTTGCACATCGATGGCACCACCAATGTTGATTTTAATCCATCCCGGATCTAGTGGTCTCCACAACTGTCCAGGGACAGCCCTCGGCTTCATTCCCTGTAGATCAAGCATCTGTAGCTTCTCTTTGATCTTCTTAAAATATTGGTATGGATCATACTTCTCCTCATCATGAATCCCTCTATTGCGTGATAACCAAATTGAGTACATGATACTGATAATTGTTTCTCTCTACTCATCATTAAACATCTGATCACAAAGAATATCCTTTCCCCAAATAGTTGGATGTAGGCGTAGAAGATTCAGTTCAAAAACCCTCCTTGCCTCAGTCTAGTACTTCTATGCATGCGAGCACGGAATCAAAATGTGCATAATATCTTTGTTTGTCGCTAGATAGACTTCACACCTACTTGTTTCCTTAATGTGTCGATAGTTCAGAGTAGATGCATCCAGAGAATACTCCGTAAAACCCTCCACTAGAACACTCTCACTTTTTGCAATACATTGAGCTTCTAAAGCTTTTCCACAACTGTCCTTCAGCCGTTGAAGTATCCATGGCCAACCCTTCATCTAGAGCTGATTGCTCTTTATTAATCACTAGATCTAGGTATGCTGATTTTACAGTGTAGATTTCAGACTTCTCAAAAGCCCATGCCCAAGTATCATCTCCACCAATAGACCTCAAAGGAATGTTCAGTATTGCATATACATCTAGTGCTCAGCATTGATGATTTCCAAGTCATCCTTTTTGCATTTATAGACTCTGAAACTTTCACAAGTGGTAGTTGACCTTTTCTCCCCATAGGTTTTCAAGAATAGGTTCCATGAATCCATTTTTCCTCACAGGTGGAGATCGATGCACCATCACCCACCCTCTTGATCAACCCCGTCAACAGAGCCTCCCTTCCTGCAACTATTGCTCGCCAAGTGGCTAATGAACTTCGGAGAACAATAGCTTGCAAAAAATTGGCATTTGGGAAATATTTTCCTTTCAATACCTTTGCACGTAATGATTCTAGGTGTAAAAAAAACCTCCATCCGTGCTTCCCCAACAATGCAAGATTGAATAGCTCGAGATCACGGAAATCTATTCTGACCTTTACCGTCGGTGATGCGAGTTTCTCCCAGGACAACCAATGTAGGGATTGTTTATCCAGGGTACTACTCCACCAGAATCTCTCCATACCTGAAGTAAATTTTTTAAAAACTTTTTTGTTAATTTAAAACAGCTCATACTATAAGTCAATAGAGCTTGGATGACTGATTTAAATAGTGTTTCGTTTGTAGCACAAGACATCGTCTGCTCAAACCATCATTGCATACATCCATGTGCAAGTTCACCACTATGATCAAACATGCCACCGGTAATATGTCCAACAGCTGTTGGTAAGACCAAATATCATTCATTAAAAGATTCTACTAATATTCCAAGTGAATTTTAGATATTCTCTGTCAACTGTTGCAGAGCATTTGGACTAAAATAAATCGAACTTTTCTCCTTGTTTACTTTCTGTCCCGAGCACTCAGCATATATACTCAACACCTCATTCAGTCGTTGAGTACTATCTGTATTTGCACTCATAAAGATTAGACTGTCATCACCAAAGAGAAGGTGATTAACCTAGGGTTACCTAACACTCACCCATATTCCTCGATCCACATATGTACTATAGTTATTGAGAAAAGAAGTAAAACCCTAAGAACATATTAGGAACAAATACGATGACATTAGGTCACCTTGTCTCAATCCCCTTGAGGTGGTGAAACCTTGGAGTAGCTCCCCATTAGCTTTGACAGTAAACCTTACTAATGAAACACACTTCATGATTAAGCACACAAAATTACTGTCAAAACCCAATTTCAATAGAATCGCTTCTAGATAGTGCTAGTCTATCCTATCATAGGCTTTCATCATATCTAACTTCATAGCGCAAAAATCCTTTTTATACTTCTTATTTTTCCTCAAAGCATGCACACTTTTATAAGACACTGAGACGTTATCTGTAATTAACCGTCCTGGAAGGAAGACGCTCTGTTCCTCCCCAATTACTTCATCTAGTAAAATTGTCATACGATTTGCAATATATTTTGCTGAAATTTTATAAATGACCGAGTAGAGAGAGATTGGACGATATTGAGAAATATATTATGGATTATGCACCTTCAAAATAAATGTAATAGCCATGTTATTTATCCCGAGAGGTAGCTCACCACCATTCAGAAACCCCAATATTGCTAGCACCAAATCATATTTCAACAATTCCCAATGCCTCTAGAAAACCCCTGTAGTGAAACCATCCACTCATGGCGCTTTAGAACAATGCTAATTTAATATCTCCAACCACAAACTCTCTTACTAACATATAGTTCATTTGTTATGTGAATTTTAGAGTAACCACATCGAGCAACTCACTCATGTACCTATACCCCAAGGACAAATACAGATAAGTATAGAAATTCTGAATCTCCTCCTTCACCTCCTCCGGCCATTCACAAAGATGGCCATCTTCTGAACTTTTCAGCGTTGTTATTCAATTCAATCTCTTTCTTTTGGCTGCTTGAGCATGGAAGTATGATGTATTACGATCACCACACTTTATCCACTAAACCCTACTCTATTGCTTCATCCAAATTTGTCCATGTTTAAGGGCTTCTCTTAATTGTTTTGCTACTGCATGTTCCTCATCTGTTGACCCATAGCCAACCAATGTTGTCCGAAGCCTCTCCAGGCGCTGCTATAATTTGTGCACTTTCTTCCGCAAACTACCAAATTCCTTTGGCCCCCACGAACTCAGATCATTCTAGACTCCTTTAAGGTCCGCTACAACACCCTCCAAACCCTACTGGCCTACGCCACGCTACCAAGATTTATTGACTATCTCATCTAATGAGTCTGCCAAACGTTCTCATACCGAAATTGTTTCTCTCCACTTCTATCATTTCTAGTTGGTCGACGAAGCTCTGTCACGACAAAGTAGTGATCTGACTCGGTTGAGCTAATATGTCTCACCCTAGCCAAATAAAATAGTTGCAAGAATTATGCATTGTCTAAAGACCGGTCCAGGTGTGCCTTTACATTTGCACTCCCCTGTTTCTTATTGTCCCATATATAAGGAACACCAGACCATCCCAAATCCTGAAGAGATCAACCATCAACATCTTGGAAAGCCCTCATCTGCCACTTTGGCCTTGGTGTCACGCTAAAATGCTTGTCGCCATATAATGTTTCATTGAAATCTCCTATGCACAACCACGCATTATGTGGGATAGCATACAAAGTATGCAAGAACCTCTAGCTATGGTGTTTATTTTCACCTCTCGGTTTTACGTAAAAACTTATGAATATCCACGGTGACAAGTAACTATCAATCACCATAACATATACATCAACATTTCCTTTACTGCAACTCTTGAGTTCTAGCTCAACCGCACTCGACAAAAATAGGCCAATTCCACCACCCAACCCATCACTATCGACAACAACACATCCTGCAAAGCCAAGTGTATGCTTCAAATTTTCAACTCTCGTCCTACTAATTTGTGTTTCCATAACAAACATGAGGATGGGACCTTCTTCACTCACCACATTGCAAAGATCCCACACTGTCTCGAGATTCCGAAGTCCCCGACAGTTGATACCTATGCAATCATTGCTCCTTGTGGGGCTGGATCACAACCTCCACATTAACTTGTTCTCCCTCCTTAGTGCTTGTCCTCTTCTTCTTTGGGAACCAACGAGTATTATCAAGATTCATTGGGGAACCAATTGTAACTCTCTTCCTATTTGATCATCCATAATCATCAAATTGGGGTTCATAGCAGGAGGATTTTGCTTCCCTATATCAACCCTTTTATAGACTTGGCATCTTCCCCTTCCACGACTACCAGCTCTAGTATCCTAAATATTTCATTAAACTGCATCACCTGTTGTTTCACATTATTATTCCCGAATTGAAAAACATGCCCAGCATCTGTATTCTGACTTGATTCCCCTCCATGCATGTATGAAGGATAAGCATATTCACTTTGAGAGAACTCCGGATTGGCTTTCCACCCCTGGAAGAAACTCTGTCCACCAGCCCAGCTCTACTTTTTACACTAGGTTCTAAAATTTTCAATGTAAGGCCAATTACCTTTTGAATCTCTCTCGGCTAGTGTTGGGAATGTATTAGCAGCATGTACTAAAACACCACATGAAAAACATACTCAATGTTGTACCAATCGACTTTCTTCGTGCGCCCCGATTCCACTTGCACCCATTTGTCTAGAGGCTTCTTCACCTCACTACAGGAACAAGTCAAGGCACTGATGGCCAGAAGCCGACGGCTATTTGTCGGGGTCGTCGGTGTAGCCCCCTAGGCGGGCAGTCGAACAAACTTGCCGTCAGCATAGATTGGCCGTCGGTGTAAGAAAAGTTAGGCTGACAGCAGCCGTCGGCATAGACCGGGTCGTCAGTGTAGTCCGGGCCATCGGCGTAGTCGATTGGCCATCGACAAAAAAGCCGTCGGCGTAGATTTAACAACTATGCCGATGGCTTTGCCATCGGCATAGTTATTTTCCCTTTTTGCCACATTAATCCAAGAAAAATCATAATCAAATCATTCTAATTCAGAAAAATACATATAATATATCAAAAATTTGCACAAAAATAAGATCTATCCATTTAAACTAAATATTAGATATTTGTGTTGAATAAAATATAAAAACATTACAAATACTTCCGTATAACACATTTTTCATTTTCCAAATACTAAATATGGGGTGTTTTATGAAGCAACCACCAAATGAAAGTTTCAAAATGCTACCCCCCTATTTTTATAAAATAATATACCACCTTACATGGACAATATCCCAACCGGGAAATCTTAAACCTTTCTGTCCACCCCTGGTGAAAAAGTCAAATTAGTGCAGAATCGATAGGAACTAGGTCACATTTGAACAACAGGTACATTATCTGATGCTCATGAGTTTTTCCAAAAATAATTTTTAGACTCACAATATGCTATTTTATCAAATATCCAATGCAAGTTTAGCGAGGCTCATCCCCTAGCTAAGAACCTTCATGCTCGCCGTTTTGACCATAGTTTGAAACAGGCATAAGAAATTGAAAAATGGTCTGAACAATATAAAATCTTCGCGTAGTGTCATATTATGTGACATATTTGCAAGGAAAAATACCAAACTTGGTATATTGATTGCATCTTAAAAAATCTTCTTAGAAATGACCTATCATGTTCGAGGTTACCAAACGACCAATGCTATGGCCAGAATTGCGGCATAGTTTGTGGTAATGTGCCCATATTGTGCACTCATGTGCATATTGGGATGACGAACAATGTTGTACGAGGAAGTTTTCTTTTTTGTCGCATGGAAAATCCATTTCCCATTTTTCGAGTGCTAAAAATATGGTGTTTTATGAAGCAACCACGAAAGGGCTAATTCAAAATATTATCACCCCATTTTTCTAAAATACTAGACCACCATACATGAACAATGTCCCAACCGGAGGACTGCAAACCTTTCCGTACACCACCGATGAAAAAGACAAATTCCTGCTGAATCGGGAGGAAGTGGGTTAGATTTGAACTATAGGTACATTATCTGATGCTCATGATTTTTTGCAAAAATCATTTTATACTCACAATATGTTATTTTATCAGAGATCCAATGCAATTTTAGCGAGGCTCATCACCTAACTAAGAACCTTCATGCCCACCGTTTTGACCATAGTTTGAAACAGGCATAAGAAATTGAAAAATAGTCCGAACAATGTAAAATCTCCGTGTGGTATCATATTATATGACATAGTTTCAAGGAAAAATACCAAACTTGGTATATTGATTGCATCTCAAAAAAACCTTCTCAGAAATGACCTATCATGTTCGAGGTTTCATGGCTTTCAGGCTAAACGACCAATGTTATGGCAATAATTGCGGTATATTTTATGATAATGTGCCCATATTATGCACTCATGTGCATATTGGGATGATGAACAATGTTGTAGGAGGAAGTTTTCTTGTTCGTCGCACGGAAAAGCCATTTCCCATTTTTCAAGTGCTAAAAACAGGGTGTGTTGTAAAGCAACCACGAAAGGGCTAATTCGAAATTCTACAACCCTATTTTCTTAAAATACTAGACCATCTTAAATGGAAAAAGTCCAAACCATGGGATCTCAAACATTTCCATCCACCCCTGGTGAAAAAGATAAATTCGTGCTGAATCGGTAGGAAGTGGGTTACATTTGAACTATAGGTACATTATCTGATGCTCATGATTTTTTGAAAAATTCTTTTTTATACTCACAATATGCTATTTTATCAGATATCCAACACAAGTTTAGCAAGGCTCATCCCCTAGCTAAGAACCTTCATGCTCGCCGTTTTGACCATAGTTTGAAACGGGCATAAGAAATTGAAAAACGGTCCAAACAATGTAAAATCTTCATTTGGTATCATATTATGTGACATAGTTGCAAATAAAAATATCAAACTTGGTATATTGATTGTATCTCAAAAAAACTTTCTCTGAAATAACCTATCATGTTAGAGGTTTCATGGCTTTGAGGCTAAATGACCAATATTATGGCCAGAATTGTGACATAGTTTGTGATAATATTCCCATATTGTGCATTCATGTGAATCTTAGAATAGCAAACAATGTTGCAGGAAGAAGTTTTTTTTGGTCGCACGAAAAAGCCATTTCCCATTTTCCGAGTGCTAAAAACAGGGTGTTTTGTGAAATAACCACGAAAGGGCTAATTCAAAATGCCACCACCCCATTTTTCAAAAATACTAGACCACCTTACATGAAAAATGTTCCAATCGGGGGATCTCAAACATTTCTGTCCACTCCTATTGAAAAAGACAAATTCCTGCTGAATCGGTAGGAAGTGGTCAAATTTGAACTATAGGTACATTATCTGATGCTCATGATTTTTTTGCAAAAAAACATTTTTAGACTCACAATATGCTATTTTATCATATATCTAATGCAAGTTTAGCGAGGCTCATCCCTAGGCTAAGGATTTTTTAAATCCTCAAATTCAGAAGGGATTTTTATCTGATTTTTTGAAGATTTGAACTCTATTAAATAAATTTTATTTGGAAAACCTTGCAGTACACTAATAAAAATACATGATGCATGATTAAATAGATGATAGGTATGTCATGTTTGGATTCTTCTTGTTTTTCTGATCGATTTAGATATATCATTTGTCGAATTCCGATTTACGGATTTAAAGATATGAACATTTCCATATTAAATAAAAAGCAAAAAAAAATATTTTATTTTTATTTTAAATCAAGATTATTATTACTTATACATTTTTGTTAACTTAAATAATTGTTTGAAATTCAAAAAATAGAGGTGTGCGACACCATGATCTAAAGGTTAATAGGAATGATACGGTAGTATTATCAACAAGGTCTAATTTCTTTATCGGAAGCTCATTCGGACCAAACAGAGAAGTTAAGTGTGCTGGGGCTAGAGTAGTGTTAGGATGGGTAACCAATCGAGAAGTTCGATCATAAGTGCAATTTAAATGGATATTAAGCGTATTTAGATCTTAAAAAAGCTTGTGCGATTAACGAGTCAAGCAATTTAAAAAATTGAATTTTTCTTAAAAAAGAAACTAAAAATCTTGGAAAAAATCTTTAAAAAACTAGGCGTCGGCGTAGCCAAACGACCATTTTGACGTTTAGGTGGAACCCATCTCAGCTATGACGATGACTTAGCCGTCAGTGTGGCGTACTAGGCTGACAGCTTTACTAGGCCGACGGCAATTTAGTCTAGGCCAACGCCGTGCTACGCCGACGGGTGCTATCGGAATAGACCTACACCGACGACAATTTGGCCTATACCGACGGCTTTTGGCCGACGGCATAGTGAGGCGTCCTGTAGTGCCTCAATCCAAACTCTAGCTCTCAGAGCTCCTCCAATGGCGAAGCCCCTAGAGTCAATATTTAGTTTCTTCACTCTTCTGACCTGTCATGCAATACAATCTATCCATGAAGGACCAAGCAGATTGAAGGGGAGGTTCACCACTCGTGCCCATATCATCATTTTTTCAGGCTTTTCCAGAACCACACCATGTTTTCCATCCCATCATGGCGATCCTTCCCAGATCCGATCCAGATCCATCTTGCTCTCAACCTCAGCAACAAATATGTTATCTCCAATCGATCAGAATGTGAGCCCACGGGGATTACCCCAATCCGGCTTCAAAGTGTCCATGATCGTGTTGACATGCAGAACTCCATCATACAAAACCTTGCCATCCACCAACCACTGTGGTGCCTCCATCCCCTCTTCACCATCTTCCACAATCACCCTAGTTATCCCCGACTCTGTCGGATTCAAACGCTCCATCTGCTCTGCCACTTCAGCACCATCCACCTCCATGTCCACCGCAAGACCGAAAAACCCTATCCAAAACCACCCACTTGTGAGCCAAGGGTGAGAAAGGACATAAAGTCCCCCCATTAGTCACCCCGAGCACAGCAGACAAGGGATCAGATCAGACGTAGGGAATCAAAGGATCGCTTGGAAATAGAAATCTAGGTGTTTTTGCCTCGAAGATCAAAGAATTTCCCCGAGTACCGCCGTCCACTAGAAACCATAGGTTTCTAGGAAAAATAGCTTGCAAAGATCCGCTAGGCCAAAATATCATATGGCTGATCTGTGATCATCTGATTTGAAACTTCTCGCATAGTACACATGAACAAGTACATAGATTTATCCTAACCATAATTAATATATTTGCTACTAGTGGATCCAACACTACCTAATAATGTTTTAACTCTATTGCGGTTTCAAGTCCTTTACATCGCGGATTCCTCTCTATTTATTTTTCTTAGTTTATTACTACTTTGTTCACACACACAAACACTCATTTACTCACAACATTCTCACTGAAAATCAAAGACAACACTTAACACTCTTTGGTTAATAGTAACGAAGGGCATTAAGACCTCTACCAGTAGCTCTGTGTGGTTCGATACTCTTATTTTAAAATTAGCTACTAACGAACTATGCAAATATAATCATCATTACTCTTGTGACTTGTAGAGAAACTACTATGTGGTGTACAGAGGGAGGTGTCTAGAAGTGTACACCCAATGGAGTAAGTGATAGGATCAAGTGAGAATTGTTACTCCAACAACAACTACTAAGGGTTTGATACTTTGGAGGAGGCAGAGGACCTTAGTTCACATTCTTGGCCCATGAGAACATCAACTACTTGGTTCATGAGAACGACAACAATCATGGACAACCTCCTCGAATCAGGCTTTTGCCAAGCTATATTAATATAACAACCGTCTGCTGAGCGAGACAACACAATGCCCAAAATAAAACAAAGAAAATGAAGAAGAAAAAAAGAAGAGCAAACAAGGCCGACAACAGTGGCTTGACGAAAATGAGGATGACCCACAAGCGATGCACCCTCCGGAGAAGATCCACCACGCTCCTAGATCTCCGAAGCGTCGTGTACCAAGCAACACCTCCAAGAAGGGAAGCGACGACAATGACACTGCTGGCTGGACGGGTCCTAGGGTTTCCCCCGGTACAATACAGGTGGTGGGGAAGAGATAATGCTAACACCCTTTACGAAGGTCGATGACACCTGCAGGCGTCACCGCGTCGGTGCCTGGACAACAAGGATTTCTCCCGATCCCTAAAAAAATCACACTCCTAGACACTTCATATGGCTCCACCCAGCTCACCGCCCACCTGCACATGCCACCGCGATCTTGCAGTCACCCCCGCCATCTCACCATGACGCACGTTGTGAGGTTGGTATGACCAAAAAATAAACTTTGGCGGGTTTCGGCGGTATAGTAACACAGGAGGGAACTACCTCCAACGTTGGACGACGATAACCGACCGGATGTAGCAGCAAGGGAAAACATGCCCTCCCTAGCCCAACCGATCCCAAATGGGCATGTGAAGCCCCGCCGACACAGTACAGCAAGGGTGTCCCTAATCTTTTGTCCACTAGTGGATCCGCTGCCATCGGAGATCCCCGCCGCCAAGAAGCAATGCGACACCATGCTCACCCGGGCCAACCGGACTGCCACCGGTCCGAGCAAGAAGGCCACATATGCCAACATCCCTAGTCACCACTTTGACGAGCCACGACACAGACAACAGGGACCGGTACACGTCAACAAAGAGGAGCAGAAGGCAGACACCCATAGCAGGAACGACACCTCCGTGTCGCTCGCGAGTCACGCCCTATAGAACCCGCCAGGGTCTAACTAGCGACAACTAGCATTGGGACCACCTGGCCCAAGACTGGACCTAGCCACACACAGCCAGGGGAGTGCGACTGGCCTCCCTCAGATATCCAAGGCATGGACACTAGCCATGGCCCATCAGGCCTAGATCAGGCCAGCACTGGCCTAGATAGGGCCGACATGGCCCAACCACCACCAACCACTCTGCCGCCCACTACTACCTCAAGTTATTGGCCTTGGACCTCCGGTCGTCCCTGTCGATCGCTGTCGCTACACCAAGTCACCTAGCCGTCGTTGTTGCAAACCTCTGTTGCCGCCGCCACCCGAGAACTGCAGGAGCTTGGGCCCCCGCCACTTCCGGCCGTAGCAGCCGCAAGCAATAGCAACCAGCACACCTCCTCCCCCACCTGCTACTGCAGAGGAAGCCGACTGTGACCCATGCCACCCATGGCCCCTACAACCCTATGACCGGACGCAACACCGCCACCACGTCTCATGTCGCGTCGTGGTTCATCGGAGCTCCACCTCGCCATGTCGTCCGATGAGAGAACCACGCCCTGGCCTAGCAGCGATGACCCGCGACCATCCCACCGAGCAAGAGGACGAAGGACCCCACCACCACCGGCACCTACGGGATTTTCTCGACCGTGCCCCTTGGCGGCACCAAGGAAGGAGGAGGGAGGTGAGGGAGGGCCTGAGAGTGGGGATCTAGGGTTCCCTCCCTATCGCCTCGTGGGGGCAGCGCGGGAGGGTTCTTGTACTCCGTATTTCTTTATCCAATCACGGACAACAACATGCAGACAATATTGTCGAGAGAGAACAACATCTGCACTTTATTGCAGAGCTAGAACAGTGGGTACAATTTGTTGTAGAGGAAGAACAACACCATGTCCAACATGATAGCCTTGTCATGGTGGTGGCACGGTAGATGCCATGGATAGGCTAAAGATGGGGCCAATGTGCACTAGAGGAATCCAGGGAGGGATAGTGTGGTGATTCCACACACAGATGTTTGTATTTCTCTCGTATTGATGAAGGATTACAAGGGCTCCTCGAGCTATTCGCGGGAAGGAGACTAATTCTCTTACTTCCCACAACTACTCTCTAGGGTTTTCCCTTAGACCAAAATGACCGACCGCCTCTATAGAGGCCCTGATACACCTTATATAGGGGAGCCCAGGTTACAAATCTAGGGCATACGTGGAGGCATATTCTCCGAATATGCCCCTTGGTTAAGCAAGATGCTCCTTTTACACTTTAACCGGCTAGTCCAGACTCAGGGCGTAAGCCTCCCTAAGCCCTCTTCAGCATTGCATCATTCAACACTGGTGGCATAAGCCGACATTGGCTACGTCATCCTTGTCAGCCACCCCCCGCTAGTCCTTCCCTCTGTCCTCTTTGCTCATGTTAAAGTTGACAGAGACCATCTTTTGACTAGCGATATTCCTTCCTTGTCCTATAATCCAAGTAGTAACCCGGCTAGCGCCTGGCTTACTCAGCCACGGGGGCACCTGCCAACAAGTTGTAAAAGGCTAGCCGACATATGCTATATGTTGGCCGGGTCAAGGTTAGACGAATACCATTTGGGTCGGGTCCCTCCGTAAGTCAGCCTGACTTGAGGTGACTCGGCCAACATATGCTTTGACCTTACCATACCTCGGATAACATGGCCTTTATACCCTGCGTGACCATAACCGGGGTATCCCCCCAACATTATTCCTCGAAGCTGGCGCGGTCTTGGCAACTTCAGCTGATAAGGCCATAGCAGGTTCAACCTACGAAGTTCTGCGCTCTCCTCACCGAGTTATCCAGTAACTCGACTCCTTTGGCTTGACATTCCCTTGGCTCATTCTGAGTTGTTACTCGTTGTCCGGGTTATATTCTACTTGTCTGAGTCATCTTTCCTTATTTCATATGCTTCCCTACGTCCTACGTGGAGGGTAATCATTATTTCGCCTCATTTTAAGGGCTCGCGCCAGTTACTGCGCCGGTTACTATATTCACTGTCAGGAATAATGGCTGCAAACGTCATATCGTGGCAACCTCCTCATTAAGTGTATCACCACATCGTGTCATGGGATCCGCTGCTCCCTATGGCCCTTTGTGTGGCCCGCGTTTGATTGGTTGATCAGGAAAATACACGGACACAAGGTGTGGCTCTGCCACAGTGCTGGATCACACTACCGCTGTCAGGGGCGTGGTTAAATAGGGGATAGGGGCGCCCCATGGGGATTTCCCCCATATCGCACGCGCACCAGTTCTTCCTCTTTCTTCTCTCCGACAACAGCATTGCCGCTATCGTTGCTTCTGCTTTTCCTAGCGCCACCGCGAACCTTCTCCCCCATAGCCGCGCCGCCGCTTTTCTGCAACCTCGTCGCCACGGGACCTTGCCAATCTTGATCCTTGCGCCCCGTCACCGATTGGGTTTACGAGGGCAGAGACTTGGAGATGGCGGAGGAGGTGTTCACCATCATAGAAGAGCGGGGAGGTTGGGCCGGTTCTTGGGTCTGTAAGGACGACATCAACTGGCTGTATTGGACCCGCCGCGTCCCCATTGGAGTCACCTTCCGTCTCCCCTACCAGGAGATTGCTCCCTCGCCTAATCCAGGTGAGTTCGTAGTATTCTTGTCGCGCTTCCAGCGTGGCTTCGGCCTTCCTGTTAGTGATTTCTTCCATGAATTCATTAACACCTTCAAACTCCAACCTCATCATCGTCCAGTGAATGCCATCACTTCCCTTTCTACCTTCGCTTCCGGAGTCGAGGGTTGCCTCGGCCTCTGGCCCATAGTCCATCATTGGTTCAAGTTCTTTTCTGTCCAAGCCCATGTTATTCCTGATAAGGAGGCTGCCCCCGCCGACAAATCCATGACTCAATGCGGGGCAGCTTCAATTTTTCCCTGGAAGAAGTCCATCTTCCCCGGGTCACTGTCCTTGAGTCCTGCAAAGGTTGGGCCCGGACTTTCTTCTATGTGAGGAATAACAACACCGAGGAGGACCTGATTTAGCTCCTCCCTTACAAGATTGGTGTTCCGGACCGAACTCTACAGGGCCGTGTTCCAAGGAAGTCCGCTTCCTTGGTGGTTCTGGTGGAGAAAAGGCTCAATGAGTTGGTCGCATTGAAGCTACGCGGCGAAGACATCATGATCACCTTCATCCACAGCCGGATCTCCGCCTCCAGAAGCGTACACACAAGCTCTGCCACATGAGTGGTCATCTTGACCCAAACCGCACTTCCTCCTTCGAGCTCAACAATACCGAGATATTCCACCGAGTCAAGGTAATCTTCAAGGTGGACAAGGAGTTCAGCACATATTGGGAGTGGGGTTTTGAGCATTTCTGCCAAGACAAGACACCTCCCGGGGTATGTTTCCTTACTTGATCAACTATCCGAGTTATGTAGTATGTCAGATTGTTTCCCCTACTCGAGCTAATGAACTTTCATCTTCAGTTGTTTACTCAGCACACAGTCGAAGATGGCCCCAAGCCTTACCTGAAATGGGGGAAACATCGCGAGGCTAAAGACGAGGTGGAGCCAGATCCTGAGACCTTCTTGCCCACTCCAGATCCAACTTCTAGACAAGCCCCAGGTAAGGCCTCTTATTTAAGGGATAGGATGGATGATGATGACGACTCCGATATTGAGATTATGGAGGTACTTGATTCGGTGCTTGCATCTTACTTGTTTACGGTTGATTTGGCTATAGCTACCCCGACTGGGCAGGTGCACGAGGATCCTCCTCTCGGCATGGGCGACCCGGTTCCTGCCCCCCTCCAAGAAACGCCAAGCAACCTCGGCTACTGCTTCTGAGGAACCTCCCCCCAAGAAGAGGCAAAAGATATCCAGCTTCAAGGGTGTTGGCAAACCCACGCCCAAGGCCACAGTCTGGCGAGCGCCTAGGCCCAAGGAACCTCCAACCTCATCCGAGTAAGTCCTTTTTCCTTCCTTGTCCATTTTTGGATTGTACTTTACTATCCTCGTGTATTTCTTGTTTCTCTCTTTTTGCTATAACTTATCCTTCTTTGCCTAATTCGGAAGGGCTGCCAGGGAGATCCCCAGGGTGGTTCCAGCATCTCTTTGCCTATCTGGAGTGCCTCCTCTCCAACACGCAACAATGATGTTTTCCCGTTGAGCCCCATTCAAGAAAGCTCAGCGGCCGCTCCGAATCTGAGTCCACCTTGCCATGAGGAGGACAACGTCGGTGCGGGGGGAAGTGGCGCTGCCGAGGACACAGCAATGCCGGATCTCCCCAGCTTCTCTTCCGCTCAGGTGCAACCTGCTTTCACTGAGGTGTCAGTTTCATCGACACCGACTCAAGTTTCTCCTCCACCAGTTCCAGCACCAGCAACAGCGTCAGCTCCAGCACCAGTTCCAGCACCAGCTCCAGTACCAGCACCAACGCCAACATCAGTTCCAGCATCAGCTCCAGTAGCAGCACTAGTATCAGCACTAGCTCTAGCACCAACTCCTGCGTCAGCACCAGCATCAGCACCCAAAAAACCTCAGAATGATTTGTCCGAGTCAACTCCTTCTATCAGGGAGATATTTCAACTAGCATCCCAGGCCCAGTTTGGAGCGCAAGCCTCTGCTCCTCTGTAGTGGCCCAAGTCCGGCAGCAAGAGGAAGAAACCTGCTGAGGTTTGATGTCTACGCACTTCTATTCTTTTAGACAGTAGTTGGGCCTCCAAGTGTAGAAATTTGTTGAACAGCAACAAGTTTCCCTTAAGTGAATTACCCAAGGTTTATCGAACTCAGGGAGGAAGTGGTCAAAGGTATCCCTCTCAAGCAACCCTGCAATAAAGATACAAGAAGTCTCTTGTGTCCCCAACACACCCAATACACTTGTCAGGTGTATAGGTGCACTAGTTCAGCGAAGAGATAGTGAAATACAAGTGGTATGGATATAAGACAACGGTGCCAGAAAATAGCTTGATGGCGTGGAAGAGACTAAAGGAAAACTGAAATAAAGATAGCAACAAGCAAACATGTAACAGATCTAGTCGCAAACGGTGTTTCAATGTTTAGGAACAAGGCCTAGGGATCATACTTTCACTAGTGAACACTCTCAATAAATATATTCTCTTCATGATACTACCCTAAACTACTCTCCGGTTGGACACTCTAATCCATGGTAGGGCTATAACAGCACACCTCAAACTCTGCCTTCCCCATCTTGATAACCCCACAATGTCACCTTGAGCGCTAGATGGTTCCAACAAACACCACAATTTCATAAAGACATCCAACTCCAAATATAACTCATAACAAGTATTTGTAATCTCTAGCCTAAGTGTCACCATGGTGTGCATGATATCACTTTCACACACGTGGGGAGAGCCAGAGATCTATTAAAGCACTTGAGTACCAAGGTAGATCTACTTGATTACAAAGCTCATGATCACAATATGATCATGCATAGACAGAGAGATGAACACATAGCTATCGGTAGAACCCTTAACCTCGAGAGAGAACTACTCCCTCCTCATTATGGGAATCAGCAACGACGATGGACATGGTGGTGGAGATCGATGGAGATGGTTCTGGGGACACTTCCCCATCCTGGCAGGGTGCCGAAACAGAGACTTTCTGTCCCCCGAATCTCCCCTTCGGTCACGGCGGCGCTGCCAAATTTTTCGTGGCTGGAGGCTGGATTATTTCGGGTTTGCTCATCAGGAGGCTTCTTATAGGTGAAAGGGGAGGCCGAGGGGGTGCCCTAGGCGGCCACACCACCCCCCGGAGCGGGCCAGGCCTGGCCACATGGCCTGGTGGTGTGGCCGTCCTCTGGCCCCTCTCCGTCTTGTCTTCTAGATCCGTGTCCCCCTCGGTGAAATATTGACTTTGGCTTTTGTCCTGTCCAATTCCGATAATATTCATGTTCTGACTTTCCTAGAACCGAAAACAGCAAAAAACAGGCAGCTGACACTGTGGCATCTTGTTAATAGGTTAGTCCCAGAAAGTGTATAAAAATAATCCAAAGTGTGGACAAAACATAAGAAAGTAGATATAAAATAAGCATGGAACATCAAAAATTATAGATACGTTTGCCTACACACTGCTACCCGGCTAAGGTGTAAGTAATTTAAGCCAGCCGACATATAGAAAGTAAACACAGAAAAGACAATTATTAAGGCAGTCCCCAAGATTTCTGCTTGGGGTGCCGAGGTTTCATTGACATGCTCATTGCTGACATACATACCGAAATATGAGATATTCGGATACATACACTTCTTTGCTAAGTGTAAAATGGATGAAGTAGAGATACATTCCATGGACGCTTAGATTCCCCACTCCTGTGGATGTTCATCGATAAGATAATAGGAATCATTGTGCAACGCTTTGCTTACAATGAAGGGTCCTTCCCATGGAGGGGATAACTTATGCATGCCAGCAGTGCGCTGCACTAGCCGAAGTACGATATAACCTTCCTGGAACACTCGGGGGGCTTACTTTCCGGCTATGGTAGCGTCGGAAATTTTGTTGATATATGGCGGATCTAGACAAGGCCAGTTCTCTCACTTCTTCCAGCAGATCAACATCATTTTGCGGGCCTTCTCGCACTTTGGCTTCTCTGTATTGGGTGACCCTGGGCGAATCATGCTCTATGTCGGCTGGTAGTACAGCTTCTGCCCCATATAACGAAAAAATGGCGTATAACCTGTTGATCAATTCGGAGTTGTTCTTAAACTCTATAGTATCGCTGCTAGTTCTTCTATCCAGCACCCCGCTGATCTTTGCAGCGGCTCAATGAGCCAATGTTTTATCCCGGACAGAACTAGTCTATTGGATCTTTCCACTTGTCCGTTCGATGCGGGGTGGGCTACTAACCCAATATCTAGCCAGATCTTCTTTTCTCGGCAGAACCTCACAAATGCTCCTTCAGCAAAATTTGTGCCATTATCAGTTATGATACTATGGGGATGGCTATATATTAAGTTTATATCTTTGAGGAATGTAATAGTTGTTGCTCCATGATATGTTGCTAACGTATCCATAATTTTCGATGGTCCATGCTTGGTTTTATCTACTTTCTTATGTTTTGTCCACACTTTGGAGTACTTTTCATATGATTTCTTGGACTAACCTATTAACAAAAGCCACAGTGCTAGCTGCCTGTTTTCTGCTATTTTTGGTTCGAGGAAAGTCAGAAAATGAATATTCTCGAAATTGGACGGTACAAAAGCCAAAGTCAGTTTTTCACCGAGGGACACCTGGAGCCAGAATACGAGACGTAGAGGGGCTGGGGCCCGGCCACACCACCTGGCCGTGCGGCCAGGCCTAGCCCGTGCCAGGGGTGGTCTGGCCTCCCTAGGCACCCTCTCGGCCTCTCCTTCCGCCTATAAGTTGCCTCCGATACAGAAACCCTAAGTACCCGATCAAAAATCCGTGAAAGAGTCTGTAGCCGTCGTCATCTCCATCCCTAGATTGGGAGGGATCTAAAGTTCTTCCCGGCACCCTGCCGGAGAGAGGAATTCACCCTGGAGGCCTTCTTCATCATCATGCAAGCCTCCGGTGTGATGCGTGGGTAGTTCATCTCTGGACTACGGGTCCATGTAGTAGCTAGATGGCTGGTTCTCCTCCTTTGTGCTATCATCTTTAGATCTTGTGAGCTCCATTCATGATCAAGATCATCTATTTGTAATAATGCATGTTGTGTTTGAAGGGATCCGATGGATATTGAGATGCTATTTCAGATTGATTATTGATTCTATCATATCTTTGTTATTTGTGATCTTGCATGCTTTCTGTTGTTAGTAGCTATCTTGGCCAAGTAGATGCTAGCAACTCCAAGAGTTGATATTTATGCTCGATAGTGGGTTCATGCCTCTGGTAATCTGGGGAAGTGATAGAAATCTCTAAGGTACTAGATGTGATGTTGCTATAGGGAGAAAACAAAAATCCTTTGTTCATAGAACAATCATATTGTTTACTTTACACGCAATTCGTAATGCAATTATCCGTTGCTTGCAACTTAATACTGGAGGGGGTTCGGATGATAACATGAAGGTGGATTATTAGTCATAGATGCAGTTGGATGGCGGTCTATGTATAAGGTTGTAATGCCCAATCGAATCTCAAAGGAGTCAAGATGAGTAGTATATGCTTATATGCTTTCTCGATGTTTGTCAATTGCCCCGCTGTAATTTGTTCACCCAACATGTCATCTATCTTAAGGAGAGCCACCTCTAGTGAACTATGGACCCCGGTCCTTTCTTTTACTATCAATCTACAATCAACTGTTTACTGCTTTGTGTTTACTTTTTGCAAACTATTACTTTCTTCCACTTGATATGTTTAATCCTTTGTTTTTAGCAAAACCGGTGAGATTGACAACCTCATCGCAAGTTGGGGACATAGTTCTGTGGTTGTCTTGTGCAGGTCTCCATGTTGCTGCTGGCACCAGTAGTGCGCCCTGCCAAAGTTCAGTTAGCTACACCTTTCGGGTGTTTCCTTGCTCCTACTGGATTGATAACCTTGGTTTCATAACTGAGGGAAAACTTACTGTTGTGCTCATCATACCTTCCTCATGGGGTTCCCCAACGAGCTCGTTAGTACACGAGTCAGCAAGTATATTTTCTGGCGCCGTTGCCGGGGAGTCAAGGACATCTTCACAAGGGGAGTCCCTCATAACCAATCTCTTTAATTTGTTATTTTTGTTTTTCTTAGTTTACTTTGGCTTTGTTTGCTTGTTTCTTTATCAAAAACACACAAAAAATTAGTTTTACAAGTTTGCTTTCTTTATTAAAAACACACAAAAAATTAAGTCTTTCGGTAGTTGTTACCTCTTTCTTAGCTCACCATGTTGATCCCTAAATTCACCTTGAAATACCTTTCAATAGGTAGTGTCTCTATAATTGGAAAAGATATTATTGAAGAATTCTTTAATCATGTTAGTAAGCATGAGGATATTGATGATAGATCCCTTCTAGAGCTTGCTCCAAATTATGAAATTGCTGCAGCTTCTTTAGTTCACATGTTGGAGGCTAGGTTTGTTAACCTTAACCCCTTAATGCAAGTAATGTTTCTTAAACTTAAGGAAATTTAGGACCCTGAAAAGAGAGATTTTATTCTAGAAACTTTACTTAAAGATTTCTATGATGTTGCTAGGGAAGCTAGAAAAATCTTTGGACGTTTTAATATGCTAGGCTCATGTGTAGATGTTGTTGGTACATGAGAAAAGATGAACAAAACCAAACCTAATGGGGAGGAAATTAAGATACCAATACCTTTCAAACTTGTAGCAATGCATGAAGCGATAGAAAAGAATCTCGATTGGATTGTTCTCGAAAACCCATTTGATGAAAATAGTGAACCCAAGAGCATTGAGAGGGGATCCTATAGAACTTATTTGGATGAGATACCTTGCCTTGTTGAAGATATTTCTGGTATTACGCTTAATGCTTCTTCATTTGAGAACACTTCATTGTTTTTCTTGTTTCTTATGCCTAACTTAAAGGCGTTAAAGAAAAGTACTTATTGGGAGATAACCCAAAAGTTTTAGATGAGTCTTGAAAGTTATTACCTCTGTAATAAGCGCTCCTTATCCTTTTTATTTGCTTTTTGTGCCAAGAGTAACCTCTAATGAGAGAGAAGTAATGATTGGGAAAGTTGCTGTCCCGAAACAGATTTCTGTGCTTCACCGTAAACATTCCTGTAAAATCTCTGTGCTTCTGCCCCAGGTTGTTATATAACTTTTATTAGTTCAACACTTTTCAATTTGAGCAACAGAAGGTCATCGAAAAAAATCGTCTTTACCTGCTGATCTGTTTTGACATATTTCTGCTATTTTCTGCATTTGCTTCTTGTTGGTTCCTTTTTAAGTTCTTTTGGGGAATTGAGATTTTTGAGGGAAGTGCTAAAGTAGCTAGTGTTTTAATGGAAGTTTTATTGGTGTTGAAACTGAACCTAAAGACCTATTTGAAGGGTTCGCAACATAGGAAACAAAAAAATTCCTACGATGGGAACTATACGCCAAGATCTATCTACTAGATACAAGCAACAGGTGGATATACATCCATGGAGAACTTACACTCGAAGACAACAAAGATTTGTTAACGAGTTGGAACTCGTGGATGATGTAGTCGTACACTTGCCGATCTCAAGATCGTGATGAAGTCCAGCAGGTCCGTCTCCAGCACGTCCTTCAGATCCAGCTCCAGCAAGTCCAACACCACCAAGTCCAGCACCGCAAAGCAGTGGTGCATCCCTGATCGCACACACGTCCGGTACCCCAACAACCTCCATCCCTCGCTCCAGCAAAGCAGCGGAAGCAGCAACTCCTTTCCAGATAAAGCCACCGGTAACATGCATCTCTCTAATCCGAGACCATGGGGGAATAATACTAGAGGGGGAGAGAGATCCTTCACGAGGAGGTGTAAGTGTGAAGGTGTGAGAGGGGGGCCTTTTATAGGAGGAGGGGGGGTGCCTCTCCCCATGTCCGGCGCCCAAGGGGTGACCCCTCACCTCCTCATTCATGTGGTGGTAACTCCCTCCACATAAACTTGCCCCTTCACATTCTCTTTTAAAGTCTCCACTTTAAATGCATTAAATTTCTCCAAATTTAATGCTCTCTCATTTAATAAAACTATTTTATTAATTTTATTCAGAATTTTTTTAATTACTTTAATTAACAAACATTCACATAAAACCCCCTACAACATTTCAATATTACATGCAGAACCAATTTCAGCAATTTCACCCGAAACAGTTTCGGTGTCTATTGAAATAATTCCAGTGCTTTCTTAAATATTTATCTGAAACATATTTGCTCCAAATGGTGTCGGTATCTCTTAAGTGTGTCACCCTACGGTTTGCGAATAATGTAGACATGATCGAGACCCCTCTCTGATCAATAATCAGTAGCGGGACCTGGAGATCCGTACTGACTCCCACACATTCAACGATGACTTATGTGATCGTGAGAACCTTTAACGCTAGTAACTAAATCCCTTTGTCTCGCGATATATTACATGCCCGAGATTCGATCATCGGTATCTCCATACCTAGTTTGATCTCATTGCCGACATGCACTCTTTTCTTGTTCCCGTGATATAACATTCTAGTGATCACATCACTTTCTTGCAAGCTATCTTAATGTGATATCACCGAGAGGGCCCACAGTATATCTATCCGTCATCGGGGTGGACAAATCCCACTCTTGATCCATGAGCCTCAACATAACACCTTTGTAGCACTGAACCCACCTTTATAGTCACCATGTTACATTGTGACGTTTGATGTTATAAAGATACTCTTCCGGTGTCAGCAATTAACATGATCTCATGGTCTAAGGACTAAGATTACTTCATATGATGTTATAGCAATATAAACATAATGACTTTGATCATAATGCTATACTTCGGATGAATGTTCATCACATCATTCCACCAATGTTGTGACCTCGTTTTTAACAACATCCAATGTCCATGATCAGGAAACCTTGATCATCTTGTTAATCAACAAGCTAGTTTATACGAGAGGAAGTACTAGGAACTTTTTATTTTGTTTATTAAACACACATGTATTAATGTTTCCAATTAATACAATTATATCATGCAAAATAAACATTTATCATAAACATGGAATAAGATAATAACCACTTTATTATTGCCTCTCGGGCATATTGCCTTCAGTCTCCCACTTGCACTAGAGTCAATAATCTAGTTTGTAAACTTGTATATACAACACTTAGGTATTGAATATACGCGTTTGCTAGTGGTTAACATAATCTTCGGATCTGACAGTTTCAGGTCAGTGTGTATTTGCATGTCTTTGTGTCTCTACACATCACTCATTCTCAAATGAAATGGCATTGCATAAATTTGGTCCTTTGCTGAGACCTTTAGTTCGTTCGGGTTAAAATATGTTAATATTATTGTCATACAATATATCTTGATAGTATTAGCCCACTTTGAACCACACCTACTTTGATAACAAACTACTTAACACAAATGCCCTCCTATGCTGCTACTATAGGAGTCATATACTTAGCCTTTTGTTGTAGTATCCGTCACAATGTCTCAACTTTGGAACTTATCCAAATCCATCATGGAACATCCTTTCCATTAGATTGTGCCACCCATAGTCTAAATTGAGATAAATTTAATTTGTATCTTGTGACAAAACTAGTATCAATGTAACACTTTACAATGAACTACCATTAAATATTTGTCACTTATACATGATATATTCTTAGTTCTTCCAAAGCTCATAAGAATATCTTTACTGTTGTCCAATGATCATCTTATGATTCATTCTGGTATGTGCTCATAACATTTAGAGCATAGGACATATTTGGATATATACATCACGGTATAATCAATCAAAATATTCATGTGATTTTACTCACGAAGTGTTGAAACACTTGAATCTTGATACAATCATTTCCATGCAGCAAGAACCTATCTTGTTGTTTCCATATTGAACCCTTTCAATATCTCATATATGTATGTCTGGCATAACCATATTAGCGCCTCAATCTATCCATATAGACATTGATGCCAAATATTCCGGTTTTGCCCAAGTCTTTCATCGAAATCCTATTTTAATGAAATTCTTAACTTGTGTCAATAAAATATACATCATTTCCAATCAACAATATGTTCTCTACATAATGTATTAGAAATATGTCTCAGCACTCCCACTTAATTTCTTGCAAATGCAAGCATCTTCATCATCTCCGATGAATTTAAACTCTTTTAACAGTTTCATCATGGTGAAGATTCCAACTCCGTTATGCTTACTTCAACTATTGAAGTTTGCATGCCCTTTTAGCACCCTTTGAATTAACAAAACCCTTCGGACCATGTCTTGTACACGTCCTAGGTAACCATTCTATTAGAAGAACATTGTTTTGTTTGTTCAACTACCACACATCAAATTATATGTAGTGGTTGCTACATTAATCCGTCAAGACTAAATATCTCTATGAAAGATCAAATCTTGTCATAGTCAACTCCTTGAACATTGTCGTAAACTTCTTTCCGACATGTCGACTATTTCACAGATGTTAAACATCCATGTCTATTTCTTTATAGATCCAAACACGACCGATAGGCTTCACGCCTTTCTAGAGGGTCTTCCAACTTTAGAAACTTGATTTCCCGTGTATGAATACTATCACGGATTCTATGACTTCTAGTCATTTTATGGAGTCAGGGCCCATCATTGCTTCTTTTCATGTAGTCAGTTCATCATTGTCAAAACAATAATGACTTGCTAATCAAATCACAGTATTTGATTCTTACCGACCCACACAGTTCAATAGGAACTCTAATCTCTGAGATCACAATCTTTGTAATCACGGGAGCCATGAGCATTGTGGCCACCACCGGGACACTTTCCGGCGCTACGTTACTTAGCACATATAGCTAAGGTTCAACAACCTTATCAAAGTTCTATTTTCCCCCCACTTAACTTTTCACGAAAAAATCCTTCTCAAGAAACTTGACGTTCCAAGTAACAAACTCTTTTTTTCTCAGTGTTATGGATAAATTCCCAACAAATTCTTTGGGATAACCTACAAAGACGTGCTTATCCAGCTTTGGTTGTAAACATTTTACTTATGCATAGGATACCAAAATTTAAGAAAAGACAATTCAGGTTTTATCCCAAACCATAACTTATATGGTGTCATTTCAACGGATCACGATGGTGCTCTTTTCAGTGTAAAAGCGGTAGTCTCTAAAGATTCAATCCTTAAAACATAATGGCAGTTTTATAAATGACACCTTTGATCTTACCATGTCAAACATGGTTTGATTTCATCTCTCAAATATGCCATACTCCTATGGTTTATCGGGAAACAAAAATCATGGAACAATTCCTCAAATCTTAGGTGTTTTTGCTAAACATGTAACTCAAATATCTTCCTTTATGATCGAATCATAAACTCTTTATTTTCTTGTTACAATGATTTTCCCCATCATCTTGAAAGTCTTTGAACAATTTTCAAATGTTTCATACTTCTTCCTTATTAAGTAAATATATAGATATATTCACTTAAATTTCTAGAGAAAGCATATGAAGCAAAAAGATCCATCGCATATGGCTACATATAATGGATTATATACATCATTTGTATAATATCCAATAAGTTAGTCATCTGTTTCTCTTTGGCCTATGGACAGAGTTTCAATTATCTCGAGGAAAGTCTCACAAGCGTCAATTGATCAAAATCAAAGACTCCAAAAATCCATCAACATGGATTTTCTTCATGTTTTCTTTCCAATATAATTTAAAACAGCGATGTCACTTCATAAGTGATCTTTCAATCATTTGTCTTGTGACATTTTAGCAATAGTGTTTATGGATGTGATTTCTCCAACTAGACATGTAAAATTTCATTCATCCTTTATGGAATACGGTAATTATCTGAACAACCATTGTTCTCAAATACCGGAACAAAATAACAATTATTAAAACAAATCTTGAAGGCTAGGTTTGACGACAACGAAAAACACAATAACACATTATTTGTTTTTGATAAACATCATCACTTATTCTCTTGCTAGTTACTTAGGCCGTTGTAGTTCATGAATTGTGTTGTTCTATATGACACTTCACACCAACCAAATCAGTATCCAGTACCGGTATCCAATACCTCAGAACCACATTGTTTAACAAGCAAGGAATACAGCCATAACATGTATATCTTCTATATACCTAAGTTGGACATCTCCAACCTTTTCTTTTCTACCAAATATTTTATAGATTCTCTTTCAACAATTCCTTTTCTTTTAAAAGAATCTATCAACATCACTACTGGTGTCATTCACATGACACATAGTACAAAGTGTATATAGTCAAATACTAATACCTTTGGACTTGCACTTTGAAGTGGATCACCATCATCAAATGTTTGGTGTTCTTTCAAAAATCCATTCTTTAGTAATCTATTAGTGTAGTAAACATTTTACTTACATCTTCTATTCATCCTTATCATGACAACTTTCATGATCAAGCTACTATAGCCTGTAAGGAAGAATCGCGAGTATAATGTTAGTTCCCAAAACCTTTTTGGGAGATCCGGATGCTTAGCATCTCCATCCTTCACAAATTCTCATACAATATGAGAACATGTATTTTGCTAAATTATACTCTATCATAATGCAACCAAAAACATTGTTTCAGATATCACAATATCTTTCACACATGATGGTTTCTGAAATAATTTTCAGCTCCTATATAATCTTGATATGAAAACAACTTTTGAATATCAATAATTATGGAGGCAAACATGATACTTTAGATACTAACATTGGAATTCTTACTCTTGATTTAATACTGCTTATTAAACTTCATGGAGTAAATAGAGTTTGCTTAAAGTTTGCAATACGACTTATAAACTTTAAATTGACATTCAAAACAATATGATACCAGTTTGTAAAGTAAATATCCAGAATTCTATAGTTCTATTATCTCAATTAAAATTAAGCATAAGGTAGTGAACAGACGCCAATGACTACAATAAATTATGCAAATTCAGTTCGATTTAGTTTATGACAAATTGAGTTCGACTAATCCAAATTAGAAATGAACTCCCACTCAAAAACGACATCCCTCGTGCCTTTTTGGTGATTACATGAACCAAATCCACTACACCAAGTCCGATCATCGCGTCAGTCGGTGTAGCTTCAAAGGCGAGCATCAATATGGCCATCATATCAACTATATGACTCATGCTTAACCTTTCGGTCCGTGTTCCGTGGCCATGTCTGTACATGCTAGGCTCGCCAAGTAAGAACCTAGGTACTCGTGTGTGTAAAACTGTCTTACACCCGATCATCATGTGATGTCTCGAAACACGAACCATAGAATGGTGCATACTTAAGGAAGAACACTTTTTTTATCTTGATATATAAATGAGGGATCATCTTAAAATTCTACTAATACGCCAAACTAGCAATATAAGATGCAAGCATCTAATGTGTAAAGTGAGATGATATGGTCCATGCATTTGATCTCTACCATATGCATCATGGTATGATCTCTATCATTCCTTTGTGTCTAAGGCCAAGGTCTATGGAACTTACACATTGAGTGTGTTGTAAGAGTATCTATCATACATCTACTTACAACAATACCATATCAAGACACTAGCCCAGCAACGATCTAAACTAGACGCCTCTAATTTATCAATTGCAAGTTTTATGTGGCTTAGGGCTTTCGGACATAGAACCGGTATTACCTACAAAAATGAACCACAACAAGGATAACCAAGTTATTAGCAACTCGTTGTAAATCAGATATTGACTATAGTAGGAGAGACAGACACCCGCCAGCCACTTATGCAAAACTAGTTGCATGTCAGTCGTGGAACCGGTCTCATGTACGATGACATGTAAGGTTGGTCCAGGCCGCTTCATCCCACTATTCCACCAATATCGAAAATACATAGAGGATGCAATAACATGATCACCATCGCCCATATATAAGCATATGTGTACTACCCGTGCAAAGCACCTACGCATAGATTAGGCTCTGATACCACTGAAGGTTTCGCAACATAGAAAACAAAAAATTTCCTACGATGGGAACTATACGCCAAGATCTATCTACTAGATACAAGCAACGGGTGGATATACATCCATGGAGAACTTACCCTCAAAGACAACAAAGCTTTGTTAACAAGTTGGAACTTGTGGATGATGTAGTCGTACACTTGCCGATCTCAAGATCATGATGAAGTCCAGCAGGTCCGGCTCCAGCATGTCCTTCAGATCCAGCTCCAGCAAGTCCAGCACCACAAAGCAGTGGTGCATCCGTGATCGCACACACGTCCAGTACCCCAAAAACCTCCGTCCCTCGCTCTAGCAAAGCAGTGGAAGCAGCAAGTCCTTTCTAGATAAACCCACCGGGAACATGTATCTCGCTAATCCGAGACCATGGGGGAATAATACTAGAGGGGGAGAGAGATCCTTCACGAGGAGGTGTATGTGTGAAGGTGTGAGAGGGGGGCCTTTTATAGGAGGAGGGGGGTGCCCCTCCCCATGGCCGGCGCCGAAGGGGTGACCCCTCACCTCCTCATTCATGTGGTGGTAACTCCCTCCACATAAATTTGCCCCTTCACATTCTCTTTTAAAGTCTCCACTTTAAATGCATTAAATTTCTCCAAATTTAATGCTCTCTCATTTAATAAAACTATTTTATTAATTTTATTCAGAATTTTTTTAATTACTTTAATTAACAAACATTCACATAAAACCCCCTACAACATTTCAATATTACATGCAGAACCAATTTCAGCAATTTCACCCGAAACAGTTTCGGTGTCTATTGAAATAATTCCAGCGCTTTCTTAAATCTTTATCTGAAACATATTTGCTCCAAATGGTGTTGGTATCCCTTAAGTGTGTCACCCTACGGTTCGCGAATAATGCAGACATGATCGAGACCCCTCTCCGATCAATAATCAGCAGCGGGACCTAGAGATCTGTACTGACTCCCACACATTCAACGATGACTTATGTGATCGTGAGAACCTTTATCGCTAGTAACTAAATCCCTTTGTCTCGCGATATATTACATGTCCGAGATTTGATCGTCGGTATCTCCATACCTAGTTTGATCTCGTTGCTGACATGCACTCTTTTCTCGTTCCCATGATATAACATTCTAGTGATCACATCACTTTCTTGCAAGCTATCTTAATGTGATATCACCGAGAGGGCCCAGAGTATATCTATTCATCATCGGGATGGACAAATCCCACTCTTGATCCATGATCCTAAACATAACACCTTTGTAGCACTATACCCACCTTTATAGTCACCCTATTACGGTATGACGTTTGATGTTATCAAGATACTCTTCCGGTGTCAGCAATTAACATGATCTCATGGTCTAAGGACTAAGATTACTTCGTATGATGTTATAGAAATATAAACATAATAACTTTGATCGTAATGCTAAACTTTGGATGAATGTTCATCACATCATTCCACCAATGGTGTGAAATAAAAGGGGAACTTGTAAGATCATGGAGTTTGTATTTCTGTTAGAGAAACGCCTGGGCCGCTAGCCTAAGCCATGCCTAATCATGGGGGAAACTTGTAGCATAACAATAATGAGCACTCTATGAAGCATCCTCAATAAAAACCTATGCAAATAGCAAATAGAAAGATCGCTGAGATGCTCATTGTCTGCTTGCCTTGTCATTTTGATTATGGGATAGCTCCTGTATCATGTGCAAGGGGTATCCCGTTGGTGGTTCTCTATGATACATATGTACTTACAATGAAAAGAGCTTACTTGTGACTAAAGTTGAGTAGCATGAGGTTCGGTCTTCGTAAGTAAGGGGCATGAGACTTCGGTTTATAACTTGTCAAGCATATCCTCTTAGTTGTGTCACTTTAACCTTAATCACCTTCAAGATTCTTATGCTAGGGGCAATGAGAGTTGAAATCTAATAAGTACCATAATTTTTGGAAGCTCGTTATTGACTTGAATCCCTACTTCCTTCTATGAAGGCCTTTCTTTTACTTTTATGTTGAGTCTCCGCCTTCTATCTTTATGCACCTACTTTGTGAGCATACTGGCCATTCTTAGTTCTATGTGCATTGTCCCAAGACTGGTTGATTGATGCATAGCTTTGATATTGGTTGTTTAAAACTATTTGTATCTAGTCACTCTTATGAACTTTGAAGGTGTCCTATGCATTTATGTTTGCTACTCTATGAGGGACAAGCTGAATACCACTATGCTATGTTTTCTTTATGTGAAACAAACAAACGTCTTGAAAAGCATTGTTATTCATGAATCTTTTGTTTGTGACTTTTCATGTTGCAACATAGTTTATTTATCTTATTGCTATAACTTTGTCTTTCATGTTATGATTGAAGTACTATGATCCTAGCTTCGAATGTTTTACAAATACTTTGATCAAGTTTATGATTGTGCATGTCACCTCAAAAATTATTCTTTCTTTTTATCACTTACCTAATCGAGGACGAGCAGGAGTTAAGCTTGGGGATGTTGATACGTTGCTAACGTATCCATAATTTTTGATGTTCCATGCTTGGTTTTATCTACTTTCTTATGTTTTGTCCACACTTTGGAGTACTTTTCATATGATTTCTTGGACTAACCTATTAACAAGAGCCACAGTGCCAGCTGCCTGTTTTCTGCTGTTTTGGTTCCAGGAAAGTCAGAAAATGAATATTCTCGGAATTGGACGCGACAAAAGCCAAAGTCAGTTTTTCACCGAGGGACACCTGGAGCCAGAATACGAGACGGAGAGGGGCTGGGGCCTGGCCACACCACCTGGCTATGTGACCAGGCCTAGAACGCGCTAGGGGGTGGTCTGGATGCCCCAGGCACCCCCTCGGCCTCTCCTTCTGCCTATAAGTTGCCTCCAATATAGAAACCCTATGTACCCGATCAAAAATCCGCGAAAGAGTTTATAGCCGCCGTCATCTCCATCCCTAGATCGAGAGGGATCTGAAGCTCTTCCCGGCACCCAGCTGGAGAGGGGAATTCACCCTGGAGGCCTTCTTCATCATCATGCAAGCCTCCGGTGTGATGCGTGAATAGTTCATCTATGGACTACGTGTTATGGGTCTCCTTGTGGATTTACCCTTGGAGTGGCCTGATCTTCATGGATTTGAGGCGGAAGTGAGGGAAAACATGATGAACACAACTCGAATGCAAGGTAAAGATACAAACACATGCCAAATCACACCCAATTCGATTTGCTCCTGTTGGTTAGAACAACCAACACAATAGAATCCTCGGCGAGAGACCTTGCGGTAGAATCACCAAAGGAGAGATCGGCAAGTGGACGGTAGAATCCAAATCAAGGAGAGAGTAGCAACCAAGTAGAATCCCAAAGGGGATAGACCAAGCACTACTAGAATCCTTGATAGGGAGAGACTTGAGGAGGGTCTTGATAAATTGGAGAAGGGCACTGACTCCAAGGCCTTGTAGAACTCATAGATTTACTATTGAGAGGGGGTTCCCATCTAGGGTTTGGCACATGCCTCAATTCATCATTATCTCTAGGGTTTCAAGGAAGGGGTGGGGGCATATATATAGGCCAACCACGAGCTAGGGGTAAAACAGGCATAAGCAGGAAGTTTGGGGGCGTTACATGGTCCAAGCCCAGCTTAAGACGTGCAGGCCCACGATGCTCGGGCCGGAGACTCTAGTGTGGGGTTCAGAGACTCCGGTGTAGACCGAAGACTTCGGTCTGTCTCCGATGTCGCCTCTGGAGGGGGTCTCAGACTGTCCCAGGTGCAGGTTCGAGGCTCGGTCCGGATACCAGGCCAGAGACTCCGGTGTGGTAGACCGGAGACTCTGGTCTGCTGGTCCGGAGACTTCGGTCCTGCTTCAGTAGCTTCTTGCGTCTTCTCTTCCAGGCCTCTTGCTTGGGTGTCTTGGCTTCAGGGCCATCCTTGCTACATCTTCTTGGCATCATGTTCATGGACCTAGTCACATCATGAGCATTGGTCTCAAGTAGGATTCCATTCGCATCATAACCAACAAAAGGCAAAGCATGGAAGGAGTTCACCTTTGGAGTGATGATTAGAGTGGCATGATGTGGACCAAAGGTGGTTTCCTTATGTTGGGCTACATCATCTCCCCCCGCTTGAAAACGAGTCGACCTCGACGATGTTCGTTCATCATGCAAGGAAGGCGGTGTGTCCTTGGCCTTGTTCTTGTACATGGTCGGATCACCCGTGTCGAAGCCATTCTCAAACTTGTTGAAGAGCTTGTGGTACATCTTACCAGCATGTTGTGGTTGGAGATCTTGTAGCCTTATCCTTATAGTTGGTGGTGTATCTTGGGTACCTTGCAAAACCGACAACAAAGAGAGAGAATTGTATGAATGATTGTTAGTATGGGTCACACTCAAGTCTCTCTTCTCACATTTTCTGGCTTGCATCGTGGCACTCATGATTTTTCCACTCATTTTTGGCTTGTGGCACTCACTCTCTTGATGGTGGTTCACTCTCTCACCACTCATCTCACAAGGGTCCTTAGCTTGCTTTATCTTATTAATGGGTGTCATGTTTGATGCGATGACTTGGCTAGGCGTCATGGGTTTGAGCACGAATTTCTTGTCATTCCATGATGTATTGCTCCTTTATCGTATTGCCATGGCCTTCCAAGTAGCATGTGGCACACGGACATTGGCACGACATCACACTTGACGGTGTCTTCATGTGGTCCAATCTTGAAGGATATGTGGACCTTTTATGTTATCTTGAGTGCTCCATTGTCATCCAGCCATTGGACATGGTAGGGGTGAGGGTTCTCTATGCATTGAAACTTGAGTTTCTCACAAAGCTCCGTACTTGCGAGGTTTTGGCAACTACCTCCATCAATGATCACTTTTATGGATTTGTCATCAATCCCGGCACGGGTTTGGAAGATATTGAGGCGTTGGTCCTCTCTTGGGATGGACCTTGTTGGCAAGATTTGAGCTATGACAAGTGCGGGGCCCAGATCATGCTCGCATACAACTGTATCATCCTCTTCCATTGCAGTTGTACTTGCAATAGCTCGTTGAGTGAGAGCTTCATATTCCTCTTCACTCACGGAGTAGGTTGCGCCATTCGCATCTGTAAGCATCACTCGTGAGTTGGTGCACTCATATTACTTGTGACCTTTCACTCCACACTTGAAGCAAGTGACTTGACTATCCGATGTCGTCTTGGAGGAGGGTGCTATCATGGTCTTTGCTTGCTTGGGTGAGCTTGTTACTTGGTTTGTTGGCTTGGCGGAAGCATTTGTATTGATGGACGCAAAGTATGACTTTTGCTTGTCATAGGAATTCTCCTTTTGCAAGTGCTGCTCGGCTTTGGTAGCTTGATGGAGGAGCTCGGTGAGGTTCTTGTACGGTTGAAAGTCAACAATCTTCCTTATTGGGAGGCTCAACCCGTTGAGGAACCTTTCTATGGTTTGCTCTTCGAGTTCTCTAACATCAGCTCGCATCATGGTTTTCTCCATTTCCTTGTAGAACTCTTCAATTGACTTGGTCCCTTGTTTCAAGTTTTGTAGCTTGTCGAAGAGATCTTGGCGATAATGCTCGGGGACGAAGCGTGTGTACATCACTTCCTTCATCTCGGTCCAAGTTTCAATTGGAGGTTCCTCATTCTTCTCGCGGTTCTTTTGAAAGTCTTCCCACCAAACATTTGCATAGTCCTCAAACTCAAGGGATTCCATTGCAACTTTCTTCTCTTCGGAATAGTTGTGGACTCAGAAGATCTTGTCAACTTTGAGCTCCCAATCAATGTATGCATCGGCGTCTTCTTCTCCCTTGAACTTTGGCATAATGAACTTGAGCTTCCCAAACTTGCCCTCTTCATGTTCACGGTGATAGTTGCAGCGATCTTGCCTTGTGCTTGCTTCACTTGGTGCACGTGGTGGTGGAGGAGGAGCTTGATGTTCTCGAGGATGCGGTTGAAGAGGAACTTGATGCGCAAAGTCTCTTCTACGCCTTTGCTTGGGATCATTTGCATTCATTGGTTGTTGATGACGATGGTGGGGTTGAGCATAGCGGTTGTTGTGTCGCGCACGGTGTGCATCCTCGTCATCATCACTCGTATCCCATTGTGGTGCTCGATGAACTTGTTGTTGATGGCAACGGTCATGGTTCGGGTGTTGGCGCCTATCAACGCGGTTGTGTTCACCATGGCGTTCTTGCTCTTGGGGTGGTGGTGGCGCTTGTACCATAGCTTGTTTTGGAGGGCGACCATGTTCTTTTTGGTGTTGTGGATGCGCTTGGTGATCATGGTGTCGATGACATCTTGTGTGGTGCGGTTGTTGATGTTATGGCTCAACCACTTGTTCATGGTGATGACGAGCTTGATGTTCCCCATTGTGGTGGTGGGGTTCTCCATGATGAGAATGGGAGCGCGGGGGTTCGCCATGATGACTTGAGGAGCGCGCGCGAGACGAACTCGATGAGCTTGAATGGTGTCCATGACGGTTGCCGAGGTTGGCAATAGCTTGGTGAAGAGCTTGGAATTGAGCATTGTGCTCCACTTGGCGTTACCTGTCACGGTAGTCGAATTCTCGAAAAGTTTCATCAAGCCGGCTCTCAAGCCTCTCAAATTGGGCATTGAATTCTTGGCATTGCACCCATAAGTTGTGGTGCGTGGCAAAACCATCTTGGTTGTTGAAGTTGCCATCTCCACTTTCTCCGCTTTCCCTAGACATGTAATTTGACCACAAGTGAAACAAGGGTGGTATTAGTGGTATGGTATGTGCTATGTTGCCTCACCAAGTCAAAAATTGGAAAGGTTGTTCTTGCCGAGAGCAAAGGGAATACACAAGACACACACACGCAGAGGCCTATGGTGGATGCGTAGGAAAGTGGATAGCAAATGGAACAACCAAACGAAAAGGTTATTGTCAAAAGTGGGTAAAATCCAACCAAAAACAAAGTCAAAGGAAAAGGTCAAAAGGGTGACGAGAACCTACGACTATACACACATAGTGGAGATTAATGTGGTTAACACGACTATGAAAATGAGCAACGGACAAAATTGGTCCTAACGAAGACTAATGCTCGGTGTCGTACCAACACTAGGAGAGACCGTAGCCCGTTTGCCACAAGATGGAGAAGCAACGGATTTGTACGCTTGCCTTACTCTTTGATGCACTCGACGATCGACGTAGAGCTCGTTGGGAACCCCAAGAGGAAGGTATGACGAGCATGGAAGAAAGTTTTCCCTCAATTATGAAACCAAGGTTTAATCGAACCAGTAGGAGCAAGGAAACACCCCAAAGGTGTTACTAGCTGAGCTTTAGCAGGGCGCACTACCGGTGCTAGTAGCAACGTGGAGACCTGCACAACACAACCACAAAACTTTGTCCCCAACTTGCGATGAGGTTGTCAATCTCACCGTGTTTTGCGGAAAACAAAGGATTAAACGTATCGAATGGAAAGAAGTAAAAGTTTGCAGAAAAGTAAACACAAAGCAGTAAAAGATTGTAGATTGTATGTAAATTAAAAGGACTGGGATCCATAGTTCACTAGAGGTGGCTCTCCTTAGATAGATAACATGTTAGGTGAACAAATTACAGCGGCGCAATTGATAAACACCGAGAAAGCAATACATGCATATACTAATCATCTTGACTCCTTTGAGACTTGATTGGGCATTACAACATAATACATAGACCGCCATCCAACTGCATCTATGACTAATAATCCACCTTCAGGTTATCATCCGAACCCCCTCCAGTATTAAGTTGCAAGCAACATATTATTTCTTTACGAACTGCGTGTAAAGTAAACAATACAATTGTTCTATGAACAAAGGATCGTTGTTTTCTCCCTAGTAGCAACAGCACATCTAGTACCTTAGAGATTTCTGTCACTTCCCCAGATTACCAGAGGCATGAACCCACTATCAAGCATAAATACTAAATCTTGGAGTTGCTAGCATCTACTTGGCCAAGATAGCTACTAACAACCGAAAGCATGCAAGATCTCAAATAACAAAGACATGATAGAATCAATAATCAATCTGAAATAGCATCTCAATATCCATCGGATCCCCGCAAACACAACATGTATGGATTACAAATAGATGATCTTGATCATGAACGGAGCTCACAACATCTAAACATGAAAGCACAAAGGAGGAGAAACCAGCCATCTAGCTACTACATGGATCCATAGTCCAAGGATGAACTACTCACGCATCACACCGGAGGCTTGCATGGTGATGAAGAACGCCTCCAGGGTGAATTCCCCTCTCCGGCAGGGTGCCAGGAAGAGCTTCAGATCCCTCCCGGTCTAGGGATGGAGATGATGGTGGCTACAGACTCTTTCGTGGATTTTTGATCGGGTACTTAGGGTTTTCGTACCGAGGGCAATATATAGGCGGAAGGAGAGGCCGAGGGGGTGTTGGGGTCGTCCAGACCACCCCCTGGCACGGGCCAAGCCTGGTCGCACGGTCAGGTGGTGTGGCCGGACCCCAGCCCTTCTCCGTCTCGTATTCTGGCATCTGATCCCTTCCGGAAAAATAGGCACTTTGGCTTTTGTCCCGTCCAATTCCGAGAATATTCATTCTCTGACTTTCCTAGAACCAAAAATAGCAGAAAACAGGCAGCTGGCACTGTGGCTCTTGTTAATAGGTTAGTCCAAGAAATCATATGAAAAGTACTCCAAAGTTGGAACAAAACACAAGAAAGTGGATAAAACCAAGCATGAAACATCAAAAATTATAGATACATTTGCAATGTATCAACATCCCCAAGATTAACTCCTGCTCGTCCTCGAGTAGGTAAGTGATAAAAAGAAAGAATTTTTGAGGTGGCATGCACCATCAAAGACTTGATCAAAGTATTTGCAAAACATTCAAAGCTGGGATCATAGTACTTCAATCATAACATGAAAGACAAAGTTCTAGCAATAAGCAAATAAACTATGATGCAACATGAAAAGGCACAAACAAAAGACTCATGAATAACAATGCTTTGCAATACGTTTGTTCGTTTCACACAAAGAAAACATAGCATAATAGTATTCAGCTTGTCCCTTAATAGAGTAGCAAATATAAATGCATAGGACACCTTCAAAGTTCATAAGAGTGACTAGATACAATAGTTTAAAACAAGCAATAACAAGTTATGCATCAATCAACTAGTCTTGGTACAATGCACATAGAACTAAGAATGGACACTATTCTCTCAAAGTAGGTTCATAAAGATAGAAGGTGGAGACTCAATATAGTGGTGGAAGAAAAACCTTTTGTAAAAAGGAAGTAGGGATTCAAGTCTCATAAAGAGCTTCCAAAAATTATGGTACTTAAAGCTTTCATCTCTCATTGCCCCTATCATAAGCATCTTGAAGTGATTAAGGTTAAAGTGAACAAACTATGGTGTACATGCTTAACGAAGTATAAGTCGGAAATCTCATGTCCCTTCTATACGAGGGCCGCTCCTAATGCTACTCAAGTTTAGTCACCGGCAAGTTCTTGTCATTGTAAGTACATGTGTATCATTGAGAACCGCCAACGGGGTACCCCTTGCCCGATGATACGAAAGAACCCCCATATCAAAATGACAAGGAAAGCAGACAACGAGCATCTCAGGATTCTTTTATTTACCATGGGAATATGGTGCTTTTTTCTCTCTTTCCTCATTTCATAGTATTTTTTTTTCTTTTCTCTTTTTTCTCAATATAGGACTCTTTTTTTTATAAGAAGAATGCTTCATAGACAGCTCATTATGGTTACGCTGCAGGTTTCCACCATGTCAGCATGAATTAGACCAGCGGTCCAGGCGTTTCTCTAACACAAATACATAACTCCATGGACTTACAAGCTCCCCTTTCATTTCACACCGACGACATCCATACACAAAAGAGCATGATATCAACTAGGTACAAGTACCAAGTGCAATGTTGAAAGCGTTCCCCATGAAAGCATGGTTCTCCTAATTCCCAACAAATAAGTGCAAGCATATACAACATAGAAGAAACAATAGTTCAAGTTTATTAAGGGTAAGTAAAGTAATGTGTGCCATCAAGTTCGTGAGAGCTTTAATCACTAGTTTTCTCATAACAAGTGGAAGATAAAAAAAGCATGAATATACTTGGAATAGCATAAGCTAGTAGGTAGGTATGGTGGACTCTTTGGAATAACTTGGTTTAGGGAGTTGGATGCATGAGTGGAACTCATACTTTGTTGTGGAGGCTAGCAAAAGAATGGGAGCGACAAACTAAGAGAGCAATAATGGCCATAATCATGCAGAGCGACAAAACATCATTGATCAAAGCATAAAGTGATACTACAAGTTGAAAACTAAAGGATCATAAAGGCTATGGTGACTTGAGATAGTCATAACATGGTGTGAGCATGTGCCAAGTCAACCCAAATAAAGCATCAAAGGAGAATACCACTATACTATGCTTTAATATGCTAAAACAACGCATGATTCATCCAAGGCACATTAAGAAATCTCAATTGTTTATAACAAGTCATGCTACAGAAAATAATACTAAGCATAAAGCCAAAACAATATCAAGCATGGCATGACAAAGCATAGCCACAGTCAAAAACGAGCTCTTTTTACCACATAAGTATGAACTTTCCTACTCATTTCCAAACCAAACCAAACTATTCGCAAACCAAAGTGTGAAAGAGGGGGTCCAACCAATTTATTCATAAAACTAAGCAAACCAAAGCAAACTAAAACCAAAACGAAAACGAAAAAGAAGACGCTCCAAGAAAAACATAATTGTGCATGAAACAATAAAAATGAAGCGTTTGGAAGAAACCTGGGATTTTTATTGATAAAGAAGGGGATGCCCTGGGAATCCCCAAGCTTTGACGCTTGTACTTCTTGGATATTTCTTGGGGTGACATGCGTGGCATCCCCAAGCTTGAGCTTTAGTCCATCCTTCATCTCATTACTCATTCCTTCCATACACCTGAATTTTTTCCTGCATACAAAACTTCACACAATCTTTATTAGCAACATTAGTGCACTTAAGATAAATAAGTCTCAAGGTTCAGTTCTAACACCAAATAAACTTCCATTAGAACACTAGCTAATGTAGCACTTCCCTCAAAAATCTCAATTCCCCAAAGAAACTCAAGAAGGACCTAACAAGAAGCAAATGCAGAAAATGGCAGAAATCTGTCAAAACAGACCAGCAGGTAAAGATGATTTTTTTGGAAGACCTTCTGTTGCTCAAATCAAAAAGTGTTGAACTAACGAAAGTTATATAACAACCTGGGGCAGAAGCACAAACAATTACAGCTCAATCAGACATACAGATCTCTCTCAGGAATTTTTACGGTGAAGCATAGAAATCTGTTTCGGGACAGCAACTTTCCCAATCATTACTTCACTCTCATTAGAGGTTACTCTTGGCACAAAAAGCAAATAAAAAGTATAACGAGAGGTTATTACAGAGGTAATAACTTTCAAGACTCATCTAAAACTCTTGGGTTATCTCCCAACAAGTACTTTTATTTAACGCCTTTAAGTTAGGCATAAGAAGCAAAGAAAGAATCAAGTGTTCTCAAATGAAGAAGCATTAAGACCAAATTTTGTTTTCATAGGAGAAGCAAAAGAAATATTTTCTCTCTTTTTAGGGAAGTGTTCTATACCTTTCTTGATTGGGAGTTGATATTTAATGGTGCCTTCTTTCATATCAATGATGGCACCAACAGTTCTAAGAAAAGGTCTTCCCAAAGTAATAGGACAAGAAGCATTGTATTCAACATCCAAAACATAGAAATCAACAGGGACATAGGAATCATTAACCATAATAAGAACATCATTAAGACTCCCCATGAGTTTATTTTTAGCATTAGCATCAAGTGGGACATTCAAATAACAATCTTCAAGAGGAGGCAAATCAAGCATATCATAAATCCTTCTAGGCATAATAGAAACACTACTATCAAGATCACACGAAGCTTTGAAATCAAAGTCATTCACTTTCATATTAATGATGGGTTCCCAACCATCTTCTTGTTTTATAGGAATAGAAGCTTTATGTTTCATCTTTTCTTCTTTAATCTTTATGAGAGCATCAGTAATGTGTTTTGTAAAATCCATGTTCATAGCACTAGCATTAGGACTTTTAGCAAGCTTTTGTAGGAACTTAATAACTTCAGAGATGTTGCAACCATCAATATCAAAATCAACTTTATCATCTAAAGTAGTAGGACTATTACTAGCCTCAACACTAGTGGTAGTGATAGTAGAAACACTAATGTTTCTAGCAATTTCATCTTCTCTTTCCCACTTAGCATGTAATTCAGCTAATAGTCTAACATTTTCATCAATTCTTACTTGTATGGCATTAGTAGCTGCAAAGGGATTGTCATTAGTTTCAGGTTTAGCAGCCATTTTATTAATCAATGAAGATTGAGCTTCATACAAAGATGATATATCTCCTTTCAGCATTAGAGTTTAAATTGTAAACTAGGAATTTCCCTATTCAGGCTCTCAAGTTGATGGCTAATGTTCTTCAGAATGATAGATTGTTCCTCCATAGTTTTAGTAAAAAGTTTATTTTGCTCATACTGCATTTGCGTGAAGTTTTTAGTGGCTCTTTCAACTTCTAAAATTCTTCCTTCACTAGGTAATTCAGGTTTACCATTATAGACATAAGTATTACTAGGAGGGTAGGGCCTATAATTGTTGTTACCAAAATTGTTCCTATAAACATTATTACCATAAGCATTGTTGCCAAAATTATTATTTCTTATGAAGTTCACATCAACTTGCTCTTCTTGAGCAACCAAAGAGGCTAAAGGAACATTATTTGGATCAATATGGGCTTTCCCATTAACAAGCATAGACATAATAATATCAATCTTATCACTCAAGGAGGAGGTTTCTTCAACAGAATTTACCTTCTTACCTTGTGGAGCTCTCTCAGTATGCCATTCAGAATAATTAACCATCATATTGTCCAAAAGTTTTGTTGCAGCACCCAAAGTGATGGTCATAAAGGTACCTCCAACAGCTGAATCCAATAGGTTCCTTGAAGAATAGTTCAATCCTGCATAAAAAGTTTGGATGATCATCCAAGCAGTCAGTCCATGAGTGGGACAATTCTTTACCAAAGATTTCATTCTTTCCCAAGCTTGAGCAACATGCTCATTATCAAGTTGTTTAAACTTCATTATTTCACTTCTCATGGATATAATCTTAGCAGGAGGATAGTATTTTCCAATAAAAGCATCTTTGCACTTAGTCCAAGAATCGATACTATTCCTAGTTAAGGAATTCAACCATTCTTTAGCTTATCCTCTCAAAGAGAAAGGAAACAATTTCAGCTTAATAATATCACCATCTATATCCTTATGCTTTTGCATCTCACAAAGTTCAACAAAGTTATTTAGATGGGAAGCGGCATCTTCATTACCAATACCAGAAAATTGCTCTCTCATAACAAGATTGAGCAAAGCAGGTTTTATCTCAAAGAAAGTATTTTCAGCCACAGGTGGAGCAATGGGAGTGCTCATAAAATCATTGTTGTTGGTGCTAGTGAAGTCACACAACTTAGTGTTTTCAAGAGTAGTCATTTGTTGGGTTTTCAAATAAGAAAGCAAACAAGTAGAACTAAATTTTTTTGTGTTTTTGAAGAACAAAACAAGCAAACAAAGCAAAAAGAAAACTAAGCAAAACAAAAACAACAAAGTAAAGAGATTGGTTATGAGGGACTCCCCTTGTGAAGATGTCCTTGACTCCCCGGCAACAGCGCCAGAAAAATTGTTGGCGCGTGGTTGACGTGGGAGCTTCTTCTTGTTCTTCAGTCCCCAGCAACGGGGCCAGAAAAGATCTTGATGCACTCGACGATCGACGTAGAGCTCGTTGGGAACCCCAAGAGGAAGTTATGATGAGCACAGCAGAAAGTTTTCCCTCTATTATGAAACCAAGGTTTAATCGAACTAGTAGGAGCAAGGAAACACCCCAAAGGTGTTACTAGCTGAGCTTTGGCAAGGCGCACTACCGGTGCTAGTAGCAACGTGGAGACCTGCACAACACAACCACAGAACTTTGTCCCCAACTTGCAATGAGGTTGTCAATCTCACCGTGTTTTGCGGAAAACAAAGGATTAAACGTATCTAATGGAAAGAAGTAAAAGTTTGCAGAAAGTATACACAAAGCAGTAAAAGATTGTAGATTGTATGTAAAGTAAAAGGACCGGGATCCATAGTTCACTAGAGGTGGCTCTCCTTAGATAGATAACATGCTGGGTGAAAAAATTACAGCGGGACAATTGACAAACATTGAGAAAGCAATACATGCATATACTAATCATCTTGACTCCTTTGAGACTTGATTGGGCATTACAACATAATACATAGACCGCCATCCAACTGCATCTATGACTAATAATCCACCTTCAGGTTATCATCCGAACCCCCTCCAGTATTAAGTTGCAAGCAACAGATTATTTCTTTACGAACTGCGTGTAAAGTAAACAATACAATTGTTCTATGAACAAGGCATCGTTGTTTTCTCCCTAGTAGCAACGGCACATCTAGTACCTTAGAGATTTCTATCACTTCCCAGATTACCAGAGGCATGAACCCACTATCGAGCATAAATACTAACTCTTGGAGTTGCTAGCATCTACTTGGCCAAGATAGCTACTAACAACAGAAAGCATGCAAGATCTCAAATAACAAAGACATGATAGAATCAATAATCAATCTGAAATAGCATCTCAATATCCATCGGATCCCCGCAAACACAACATGTATGGATTACAAATAGATGATCTTGATCATGAATGGAGCTCACAAGATCTAAACATGAAAGCAGAAAGGAGGAGAAACCAGCCATCTAGCTACTACATGGATCCGTAGTCCAAGGATGAACTACTCACGCATCACACCGGAGGCTTGCATGGTGATGAAGAAGGCCTCCAGGGTGAATTCCCCTCTCCGGCAGGGTGCCGGCAAGAGCTTCAGATCCCTCCCGATCTAGGGATGGAGATGACGGCGGCTACAGACTCTTTTGTGGATTTTTGATCGAGTACTTAGGGTTTTCGTCAAGAGGGCAATATATAGGCGGAAGGAGAGGCCGAGGGGGTGTTGGGGTCGGCCAGACCACCCCCTGGCGTGGGCCAAGCCTGGCCGCGCAGCCAGGTGGTGTTGCCGGCCCCCAGCCCTTCTCCGTCTCGTATTCTGGCATCTGATCCCTTTCGGAAAAATAGGCACTTTGGCTTTTGTCCCATCCAATTCCGAGAATATTCATTTTCTGACTTTCCTGGAACCAAAAACAGCAGAAAACAGGCAGCTGGCACTGTGGCTCTAGTTAATAGGTTAGTCCAAGAAATCATATGAAAAGTACTCCAAAGTTGGAACAAAACACAAGAAAGTGGATAAAACCAAGCATGGAACATCAAAAATTATAGATACATTTGCAATGTATCACTCTTGCTCGCACTCTTGCTTAGAAGCTTTGGACTCTCTTTTGTATTGGTATCTTTCTCTTTTTCTCTTGCTTGTAAGCTATTTTTTGTAACTCTTTCTTTGCTATGCTATGGAGTCAAGTTTTTTCTATTGCCTCTACACTATGACTTATGCAAGAGCAAGCGCACAATGCTTCGGCAAACTCAAGATGAGCTACTCTCGATAGGTTAGGTAACACACAAAGGAAGAAGGGGTTAACAAGGGTGGTGCAAGTTATACCTTGTGGTGATGTCGCACTTGCAAACGTTGGTGGAGGGATGGTTCAAGTTCCGTGGTGTTGATGTCGAGTGCGAGGCATTGAGGAAGCTTTTATTAGTTGACAGACACGCACACGAAACACAAACATCAAAAGGAAAGCAGTCGAAAAAGGAAAAGGGGGTTAAAAATTTTGTCAGGGCCGGAGACTCCGGTGTTGCTAGTCCGGACACTCCGGTGTAGGTCGGAGACTCCGGTCTTGCGGCCCGGAAACTCCGGTTTGGGCCGGAGACTCCGGTCTGCCGGTCCGAAGACTCCGGTCTGGAGTCTGCACGATGAATAGCTCGTGCTCTTGAGCGGAAATTCGGCCCTTGAACCCTCAAATCCAGAAAATTTCGACCAAATTGGGCTGGAAAACGCAGGGCACAAGTAGACCAACTCCAAAGACAAGTTTCTATTGGACTAAAACCACAATCAACTCACCAAAACGAGAGATCGATCCAAAAGCAATTTGGGGCTATATTTTTGGTATTTTTTAGTTTATGGTGGAAATCGAAGGGCAAAGTCAAATCCGTGGCAACCAAAAGCTACTGATACCAGTTGTTATGGGTCTCCTTGTGGATTTACCCTTGGAGTGGCCCGATCTTCACGGATTTGAGGCGGAAGTGAGGGAAAACACGATGAACACAACTCGAATGCAAGGTAAAGATACAAACACACGCCAAATCACACCCAATTCGATTTGCTCCCGTTGGTTCAAACAACCAACCCAATAGAATCCTCGGCGAGAGACCTTGTGGTAGAATCACCAAAGGACAGATCGGCAAGCGGACGGTAGAATCCAAATCAAGGAGAGAGTAGCAACCATGTAGAATCCCAAAGGGGAGAGACCAAGCACTACTAGAATCCTTGATAGGGAGAGACCAAACACTTGAGGAGGGTCTTGACAACTTGGAGAAGGGCACCGACTCCAAGGCCTTGTACAACTCATAGATTTACTATTGAGAGGGGGTTCCCATCTGGGTTTGGCACATGCCTCAATTCATCATTATCTCTAGGGTTTCAAGGAAGGGGTGGGGGCATTTATATAGGCCATCCACGAGCTAGGGGTAAAACAGGCATAAGCAGGAAGTTTGGGGGCGTTACATGGGCCAAGCCCAGCTTAAGGCGCGCAGGCCCAGGATGCTCGGGCCGAAGACTCCGGTGTGGGGTCCGGAGACTCCGGTGTAGACCGGAGACTCCGGTCTATCTCCGGTGTCGCCTCCGGAGGGGGTCTCAGACTGTCCCAGGCGCAGGTTCGAGGCTCGGTCCGGAGACCAGGCCGGAGACTCCGGTGTGGTAGACCGAAGACTCTGGTCTGCTGGTCCGGAGACTCCGGTCTTGCTTCAGCACCTTCTTGCGTCTTCTCTTCCAGGCCTCTTGCTTGGGTGTATTGGCTTCAGGGCCATCCTTCCTGCATCTTCTTGGCATCATGTTCATGGACCTAGTCACATCATGGGCATTGGTCTCAAGTAGGATTCCATTCGCATCATAACCAACAAAAGTTAAAGCATGGAAGGAGTTCACCTTTGGAGTGATGATTAGCATGGCATGATGTGGACGAAAGGTGGTTTCCGTATGTTGGGCTACATCACTACGGGTCCATGTAGTTGCTAGATGGCTGGTTCTCGTCCTTTGTGCTATCATGTTTAGATCTTGTGAGCTCCGTTCATGATCAAAATCATCTATTTGTAATTCAGCATGTTATGTTTGCGGGGATCCGATGGATATTGAGATCCTATTTCATATTGATTATTGATTCTATCATGTCTTTGTTATTTGTGATCTTGCATGCTTTCCGTTGTTAGTAGCTATCTTGGCCAAGTAGATGCTAGCAACTCCAAGAGTTAGTATTTATGCTCGATAGTGTGTTCATGCCTCTGGTAATTTGGGGAAGTGACAAAAATCTCTAAGGTACTAGATGTGTTGTTTCTACTAGGGAGAAAACAACAATCCTTTGTTCATAGAACAATCATATTGTTTACTTTACACGCAATTCATAATGCAATTATCTGTTCCTTGCAACTTAATACTGGACGGGGTTCGGATGATAACCTGAAGGTGGATTATTAGTCATAGATGAAGTTGGATGGTGGTATATGTATAATGTTGTAATGCCCAATCGAATCTCAAAGGAGTCAAGATGAGTAGTATATGCTTGTATGCTTTCTCGATGTTTGTCAATTGCCCCGCTGTAATTTGTTCACCCAACATGTCATCTATCTTAAGGAGAGCCACCTCTAGTGAATTATGGACCCCGGTCCTTTCTTTTACTATCAATCTACAATCAATTGTTTACTGCTTTGTGTTTACTTTCTGTAAACTATTACTTTCTTCCACTCGATACGTTTAATCCTTTGTTTTCAGCAAAACCGGTGAGATTGACAACCTCATCGCAAGTTGGGGACAGAATTCTGTGGTTGTGTTGTGTAGGTCTCCACGTTGCTGCTAGCACCGGTAGTGTGCCCTGCCAAAGTTCAGCTAGCTACACCTTTGGGGTGTTTCCTTGCTCCTACTGGATTGATAACCTTGGTTTCATAACTGAGGGAAAACTTACTGTCGTGCTCATCATACCTTCCTCTTGGGGTTCCCCAACGAGCTCGTTAGTACACGAGTCAACACCCCATCACATTTCCTGATTGGCTTTACCTCAGTCCACTTGGTAAACTTGTCCACGATAACCAAGATATGAGACATGTTTCCTTTTGCCGACTTAAATGGGCCGACCATATCCAAACACCATACCGCAAATGGCCAAGTGATAGGTATAGTTTTCAGTTTTGACATAGGCATATGCATCCTCATGGCGTACCTCTGACAGCCATTGCATTTTCTTGCAAGATCCTTTGCTTGCTCCAAGGCATTTGGCCAATAAAATCCATGCTAGAAAGCTTTTGCCACTAATGCTCTAGATGATGCATGATGACCACATTCCCCTTGATGGATATCCCGGATGATGCATGATGGCCACATTCCCCTTGATGGATATCGTTGTAGAACACTTGTAACACATCTTTTGTATAGTTCGGCGTTGATAATAGTGTATGCCTTTGCTCTTCTTTGGATTTGCCTTGAAAGTATCTCATCACTCGGCAAGGTTCCTCCTTTTGAGAACTCAAATATTGGCTTTGCCCATACAGGTATAGCTCGAACTGGGAAAAGCTCTTCATCAATTTCCATTGCATCTATCAACATAACTCTATGCGGGTCAAGCTGAACAGTCCTAGGGCTCTACAGGGCAGTCCCCGGGTATTCCGAAGTAGTCCCGGGGTTTGCGGAGGTGCTACCCCGATCTATATCCATATGGGTGGCTTCTGATCCGGAGTGAGCCAAAACATAGATTGAGTCGGGTTCTGGTGAAAGTGTGATGGATGGTTTTCTCAAGTGTTCCAATGCAACACCTGGTGGGATTGGCTGCCGAGATGACCCCAACTTAGATAATACGTCGGCTGCCTCATTTTCAATCCGAGGTACATGGTGGAATTCACATCCTTCAAAGAACCCACTTATCTTTTGAACATGGAATCTACAAAGGGCCATGTTTGCATCCAGAGCATCCCAATTGCCAGACACTTGCTGCACCACCAAATCCGAATCACCAAAACATTGTATCTGATGTATTCCCACTTCCTTTTCTACCTTAAGTCCATGCACGAGCGCTTCATACTCGGCAACGTTGTTCGATGCGCTAAAATGGATTTGGAGGACATATTTCAACTGATCTTTCTTGGGCGAGGTAAGCACTACCCCGGCCCCCAGTCCTTCATTTAGCTTTGATCCATCAAAGTGCATTCTACAATAGTTTGAGTCCGGCAAATGTTGTTTGTATTGCATCTTAGCCCAATCCACGAAGAAATCTTCTACTGCTTGAGATTTGATCGCATCTCTTCTATCAAACTGCAGTGCGTATGGGGCTAATTCAATTGCCCCTTTTTGCAATTTGGCCACTGGCATATTTGTTGCTCATAATCTTGGATATGGGCGCTTTGCATATCACCTTGATGGGGTGTTCCTCAATGTAATACTTGAGCTTCTTGGCTGCCATGTATACACCATTTTCTGATAGTGAGGGTAATTCTGCTTTGAAGTTGATAACACCTTGCTTAGGTAATACACTGGTCTTTTCACTGACTTACCTTCCTCATCACGCTCCACCACAATCACTACACTTATGACTCGGTTGGTCGTGGCTATATAGAGCAACATCGGCTCTTTAGATAGTGGAGAGGCTAACACTGGTGCAGAAGATAACATCTTTTTTAATTCATGGAATGCACTATCAACTTGCGGTGTCCATGTAAATTTGTCTACCTTGTTCATTAACTAGTAGAGGGGCAATGCCTTCTCTCCCAGCCGACTTACAAACCGATTTAATGATGCCAGGCAACCAATAAACTTTTGCACATCGTTAAGACATTTTGGCAGTTCCATTCTTGCTATGGCTCGGATTTTTGTGGGGTTAGCCTCGATACCTCGACTGGATACGAGAAAACCGAGTAACTTCCCAGCCGGTACGCCAAAAGGACATTTCTTCGGGTTAAGTTTTCATCCGAAACTGCCTTAGGTTCGCGAATGTTTGCTGGATATCGTCAAGGAGCGTTTTGCTTTCCTTAGTTTTTATCACAACATTATCCACATAAACTTGCACATTTCGACCAATTTGGTCATGTAGACATTTTTGCATGCATCGTTGATACATTGCTCCTGCATTATGTAAACCAAACGGCATAGTACGATAGGAATAAGCCCCATACGGGGTGATAAACGCAATCTTTATTTGGTCATCCGGGGTCAAAGGTATCTGGTGAAAGCCAGAATAAGCATCTATGGAAGATAATAACTCACAACCGGCAGTAGCATCTATGACCTGGTCTATCCTTGGTAGTGGAAATGGATCTTTTGGACAGGCCTTATTCAGGTTCGTGTAATCGATACACATACGCCACACCACAGCCACATTCGGATCATACTTCTTCTTCTCCACGAGCACCGGATTAGAGAGCCAATCCGGGTAAAGTACTTCCATGATAAACCTGATTACAAGGAGCCGAGCTATCTCATCTCCAATGACCTTTCTCCAATCTTCGGTGAAGCGACGGAGAGGTTGCTTCACCGGCTTTGCCCCGGGTTTTACATTCAAAGAGTGCTCGGCCAACTCCCTCGGCACACCTTGTAGGTCCTGCGTGGACCAAGCAACGATATCTCGATTCTCACGGAGGAAGTTGACGAGCTCGCTTTCCTATTTGTCGCCTAACCTGGCACCAATGGTTATGGTACACTCTGGGAACTGATCATCAATGGGCACCTTCTTTGTATCTTTTGTCGCTTGAAATGACACACTTCCATGCGGGTTATTCAGAGCCGACATATCCTCCTGCACAGACTGGTCCAATGCCGCCACCTCCTGAATTCTCCTCTTCTCTTGAGCAATCACAAGTGACTCGGCTAGGTTAGACCCGGCTGAGGCACACTCAATGGAACGCCTGAAGTCCCCAGCTATGTGATGACCCACAAGTATAGGGGGTGTATCGTAGTATTTTCAATAAATAAGAGTGTCGAACCCAACGAGGAGCATAAGGTGTTGACGAGTGGCTTGGAGCAGGAATTCTCTGTATATAATTAGCAAATGGATTTTTAGGGGTTTTTGATAATGCAGATAAATAAAGTGCGAGTAAATAAAAGAAAATAATAATAGATGCAGCAAGTGGCCTAATCCTTTCTTTAGCAAAGGACAAGCCGGTTGTATTACTTAAGATGACCAAACATTCTCGAGGACACATGGGAATACTGTCAAGTGCTTTCGCTTCATATAGTTGATTAATCTTCTTTAGTTTGATAAGTGTTGTGTGGGTGAACCTGTGCTAATGTACTGACCTTCCTAAGAATAATACATACTTGTGATTATACCCCTTGCAAGCATCAGCAAGTACGAGAAAGTAATTAAGATAGAAACCTAACCACGGCTTTAAACTCTGAGATCCTGCACTCCCTTGTGCAAAGGTTTCCTAACGGGGGTTTAGGTTTCTGTCACTCCGGCAACCCCTACGATTAGTAGCCAAATACACAATGCATTCCCCTAGGCCCATAAAGGTGAAGTGTCATGTAGTCGACGTTCACATGACACCACTACACTACTAGAGAAAAGGCTATAGGAGACATGCACATTAGAGGCGCATTTATAATATATGCGCCTCTGATAATATCGGCGAGGCGCACCAACTAGACATGCGCCTCTAGTATTAAAATAGGCGAGGCCCATATTTGTAGGATGCGCCTCCGCTAGTCTCTGTACGGACAAAATCTGGCACCCCCATATTATGTGAGGCGCATTTTGATAATATGCGCCTCCAATATATTAGATAGGCGAGGCGCATATGGCAAGAATGAGCCTCGCATAAGTTGCATGGGCCCAGGAGGATATCTTTGGTCGAATATGTGAGGCGCATATGGCAATATGCGCCTCCTATACTTGATAATATGTGAGGCGCATATACCATATGCGCCTCCTACAAACTGGCAGATCCTCCCCCCCCCCCCCCCCCCCCCCCCGTGGATCGCATTTTCAGTTTTGTAAGAAATAAAAAAATGATAAAACTTCAAAAAAAATAATTCCTTTGAGCTGTAGTTAGATTTTAGGGTATAGATCTAGACAAAATTGAAAAACATGAATTTCGATGTATTTTGCAAAAATATGTCATGGCAAGGTAAAACGCTATAACTTTTGCATACGATGTCAGAAAAAAAAATCTTTAACCTATCAAAATGATCATCTCGAAATTCCCTACTCGAATTCAACCACCTATGGTCGTTCTCGATTTTACAGAATCCCCAAATTCGAAAAGAGTAAAAAGTTATTTAGGGTAGAAGATTTTTTACTTCAAAAAAATAAAAAAACTATTCGAGGCACATATCATATGATATGCCCCTCGCATAGGTAGAGCCGGATTCAAATTCGAAACAGCCACTACCACACCTACCACATCTCCTCCTTCTCCTCCACCTCTCCTCCTCCTTCTCCTCCACCTATCCTTCTCCTTCTCCTCCACCTCTCCCCCTTCTCTCCTTCTCCTCCTCCTCCTCCACCTCCGGTGGCATCCTCCTCCTCTTCCTCCGGTGACCTTCTACTCCTCCTCCACCTATGGTGGCATCCTCCTCCTCTTCCTTCAGCGACCTTCTCCTCCTCTTCCTCCGGCGACCTCCTCCTCCACCTCCGGTGGCATCCTCCTCCTCTTCCTTCGGCGATCACTTCGGCCATGGCCTCCACAACCACACTGACCACCTCCTCCACCTTTGGCGGCCTCATCCTCCTCCACCATCTCTGGCGACCCCCATGGATATGGCCTCCTGCACTTGCTTGTGGTGGTAGGTTGTGGCCACGGGCACGGCCTCCGACGAAATTCCGGCCAGATCTAGATCTAGCCACCATTTTTTAAAATTCAAAAATAATAGCCGAGGCACATTTGGATCAATATGCGCCTCGCATATGCAGAATATAGGAGGCGCATTAGGATCAATATGCGCCTCACATATTCTGGGTATGAGAGGCGCATATGATCAATATGCGTCTCGCATATCTAGGATATAGGAGGCGCATATGATATGCGCCTCGCATAACAAATACTAGAGGCACGACGCTAGAGGCGCATATCATATGCGCCTCGAATAGGGTTTTTGGTGCGTCTCAGGTAGGGTTTTCCCTAGTAGTGCTAGAAGAATAACACCACAACTTAAATAACAAACTATTGAATCTTTCTCAACACAATTCCACTACTAACAACATGACTTCTCCCATCTCCTCAAGAACTAAACAAACTACTCACAAGACATCATATGGATCAATATCAGAGATGAAATAATGATAAGTAACAATCTGAACATGAATGATTATTCAATGGTTCCACTCAATAGAATCAACTACAACAAGTACTCAACATCGGAAAGTTTCCCCTATGAACTATGCAAGATTCAACCCAATTGTTACAGCGGTATGGAGTGGTGATGATGGTGTTGGTGGAGATGATGATGATGATGACGATGATCCCGATGAAGTCCATCTTGATGGTGGTGTTGATGGCGACGATCTCCTCTCTCTGGGAAGGAATTTCCCTGGCAGATTTCTGCCTGTCGGAGAGCTCTTTCTCTCTCTGCAATTCCCCGCAGAGGCGGCGAAATCTTTCAGTGGTCGCTCCCCTAGTCTTAGGGTTTAGTGGGGAATATATACGCCAAAGAGCAGAGCCAAAGGTGGGCTAGGGTGGCCATACCACCTGGTGGTGCGGCCAGGGCTGGCCCGCGCCAGAAGTGGTGTGGGCCCCCTATGGCCCATCTCTGCTCCCCCTTCTGGCTTCCTTCATCTTCTGGAAAATAGGATTTTCCGTATATTTTTCCGGGATTTTCTGATCTTCGCAAATTTCGCTTCCAAACAGTGCCTTTTCCATCAGAATCCTGACTTCAGCGGTCCATCCTCCAAAAGTCATCAACCATGCAAAAACAGATGAAATAACATAAGTATCATCTCTTAATATGAAATATATCAATGAATAACAGTAAATTGTGATATATAATAGTGATGCAAAATGGACGTATCAACTCCCCCAAGCTTAGACTTCGCTTGTCCCCAAGCGAAAACTGAGCTCAATAAACATGACCTCAGGTTTATGGAGTGAAGAGTCGATAAAATAATACGGAAAAGAAGCATCACATTCATCAATACACAAATCATAATAGAAGACAACTCACTATTATATAACTTAACTTGCAATAAGTAAAGGAAACACAATAAATATACACAAAGTAAATCATAATTGGTAATGGAAAACTTTTCCTCTTGGTCAAAGAATAGTTAACAATTTGTAGGAGTTCAAACATAATGGGGTTTTCAATAATAGATTTCAAAGTAATATTCACTTAAGATAATAGTAGTGTGCAAAACAAGGAACATAAGAAGCATGATTGAATAAATCAGCATATGAATGAATGAAACACAACAACATAAAATACTTGTTGAGATAGAAAGGAATAGGTTTACTGACTCAACTAAAAAGTTAAAGATAGGCCCTTTGCAGAGGGAAGCAGAGATTTCAACTTTCATCAAGAGCTTCCAAAAATTATGGTACTTACTAGCTTTCAGCTTGCATTGCCCCTATCATATGCATCTTGAGGTGATTAAGGTTAAAGTGAACAAATATGAGGATATGCTTGACAAGTTATAAGTTGAAAATCTCAAGCCCTGTGCTTACGAGTACCAGACCTCATGCTACTCAACTTTAGTCACGACTAAGTTCTTGTCATTGTAAATACATGTGTATCATGGAGAACCGCCAACGGGGTACCCCTTTGCCTGATGATACGGAAGCTTTCCCATATCAAAATGAGAAGGCAAGTAGACAATGAGCATCTCAGCGATCTTTTTATTTGCTATTTTCATAGGTTTTTATTAAGGATGCTTCACAGATTGCTCACTATGGTTATGATGCAAGTTTCCACCATGATTAGGCATGGCTTAGGCTAGCGGCTCAGGCGTTTCTCTAACACATATACCAACTCCATGAGCTTACAAGCTCCCCTTTTATTTCACACCACCGGGATCCATAAGAAAAATAATCATGATATCAACTAAATAAGTGCAATGTTGAAAGTGTTCCCCATGGTAACATGGTTTTGCTAACTCTCAACTTATAAAGCACAAGCATATACGCAACATAGATGGGCACAATGGTTCAAGTCTATTAAGTGCAAGAAAGTAAAGTGTGCCATCAAGTTTGTGAGAGCTTTAATCACTAATTTTCACATAACAAGTTTAATTCGGAAGGTAGATAAAAACATGAATTTACTTGGAATAGCAATAATGCTAATAGGTAGGTATGGTGGACACAAATGGCATAGGTTTTGGTTCAAGGATTGGATGCACGAGAAGCATTACCTATCAGTATAGGTTTTAGGCTAGCAAGGCTAGGTAGCAAGCATAAGAGTTGAAGGAAACAAACCAACATACAAGTGATAAAAACAAACATGCAATCTTCCTTTGAAGCACAAAAGATCTTAACTAGGGAATACTAACCTTATGAGCCAAATAAGAAAGAAAGATGATGAAATTATATTTCTTAAGAGTACTTTTATCTTTTTCATTCAATTCTTATAATAGTGTTGCTACTGACCGAGCTAGGTTTGCCAAAACCAACTAAATTTACTTAATGATCCCAAAGTGATACCAATACTAACAACAAGATCAATCATATAACATAAATTTAAAATTAAAATAAGATATGCAAAAGAGTGAATGATAAACTTCTCATTAATATTCCATAACGGCGACTCACACCAACGGATACATAGATATCTAACGAGGGGGGATACTTCCACAATGCAAACCATCCTCCATGATAACTTCTCTATTAATGATATGACTCTACTAAAAAGGTAAAAAAGATGAAATATAGTGATGTGATACCGCGGCACTCCCCCAAGCTTGGAAGAAACCAAGGGGATGCCAAAACCTGATGATGGATTACTCCTTCGGTGGTGTTCTCTCGATGAGCTTTTCAATCAATTCCTCAAATCCTCAATCTCGAAGGTGAGAGTACGAATCAACTCCGATTTGTTCTCAATGCAGTTCATGATCATGTCGAGCTGTGAATCCCAGCTCTTGTGATTCTTTCCCCACTCTTCCTCCTTGAAGTATTCTTTTCCTACATGGTTAGAACGAGGTATGTCCCAATTGGAGGGTAATTTTTCCTTGGGCATATTTTGGAATTGATGCTCATGTATAAGGGTATGGAAGGGATTCTTGGTGCGTGGAGAAGGTGACTATGAAGCCAAGCAATGACGCGGAGTCTTCCCTCTAGTGAACATCCGTGTAGTCCTCTTGATCCTGGCGGGATTTGCCACCAATCCAATGCTTGCAATGGTGGTGCTGGTGTGCGGATGCTGGCATTCCTTTGCCTCCTCTTCACCTTCACTCTCGATCTCCTCCTACTGCTCAGAGTCTTGGAGATCCTCCTCCGTAGGCTCCTTGCCCTTGTCATTGGTGGAGACCATTGTGCTTCTAAAATTTAAGAATAGTTTCTGGTAGAAACATATCGAAACGAAAACACGATTTGAACACGATATACGACCCTCAGGGGATCCGGGGGATTATATATTACGAAGTTTTACAATGAAAGGAAGGTACTGGGAGAAAACTGGTCAGAGACAGGCTCCGGGGCAGCCACACCCCCTAGTGGCGCGGCCAGGTGGGCCTGCGCCACGGGGTGGTGTGAGCCACCCGGCCTCCATTTCCGTCCCTCTTTCTACTCATTGCTTTCCATGTTAGATAAAAACTGCAAAAATATAACTTGACAGATTTTTCGCGGACCTTTTCTTACCAGAACTATTACCTATCCGAAAACGGACTCTATAGGTCTCTGAATTTGGTCTTTAATAAATTCTTCTGGAGTCACCGCTTGAATAACATCAATAACTTCATCCTCTTAAACATATGTTTGATTCATTTAACCATTCACCATCTTATTACACCATTTTCTCCCACAACCTGGAAATTTCTTTCACACAAAACTTCACACAATTCTCATTAGCAACATTAGTGCATGCAAGATAATAAACCTTCAAGTTCAATTTTAACTGAAGTCCATCAAAATATAAGCTACTGTAGCAACTCCTTCCGAGATCCCAAAAGGAATTCAAAAAGGAAATCGATTTAAGAGGCAAATGCAAGAGTGGCAAAATCTGTCAAAACAGACCAGCAGGTAAAGATCAATTTTTTAGAAAATCTTCTGTTGGTCATATCAAAAAGTGCAAAACTAACGAAAGTTAAATAATAACCTGGGGCATGCACACAAAACATTACAAATCAGTACGATGTTCTGGGATTCTTCACGATTGTTTTATAGTGAAGCACAAAAATCTGTTTCGGGACAGTCACTTCCCCAAATATTACTTCTCTCTCATTACAGGCTGATCTTGACACAAAATCAAACAAAAGGATAAGGAGAGGTTATTGCAGAAGCAATAACTTCCAAGACTCAAATAAACAAAAACAAACTGAAAGCAAAATATATTGGGTTGTCTCCAAAAAAATCTCTTTCTTTATAGCCATTAAGATGGGCATGATAATTTCAATAATTGTGGGATCCCCGGATTATTTATCCGAGAAATCCCTGTTATGCATATTTCCACGTTCCCATGATCAGTGAGCCATGGAACATAACCGACAGGTACCATTACAACATCTGAAACATAACGAAAATACAAGACTTACATAAAAGCCATTATGGCGACAACATCATTAGCAGCGGAACGTCGCCAAGCGCAGAGCCCAATCATGCCTCAACATACAGGCAGCTGACTGGGAAGACGGCCTAGCTCGATGGACGTCACCTTAAACTCCTGAAAGTCTGGCCAAGTAAATAGCCAGGGACAAAGCCGTGAGTACATGGAATGTACTCGCAAACCACCAAGATAAGTGAAACAAGGAAATGCAGTTTTGGCTATGGCGAGATAGCTCTATCTGGGGTTGCTTTTGAAAAGCCTAAACTAATTATGAAGTTATGGCATCTCCGTATCTTTGTTGAAACAGAGTTTTGAAAACATGCTTCTGTTTTATAAATCAAGACATCTCCATACCTTTGTTGAAAAAGAGTTTTGAAAACTGTTTTGTCATGAAAACCGTTTTTAAACATCTTGGACCCTTCGGATCAAAACAAAGCCTTCGAACTCGGGTTCCCCCTGAACCTTCATCCTTAGAGTACTTGTTTCCCAAACAAGCACAGTTTGGGTACTCCTAGCCAACACCTTTACAACCGTCCTTGACCATGGACACGGCTATTCGAATAGATTATACTCTGCAAAGTTTGCACACTTTACCCACAAGAATCAATACATCCACCGGGATACAACCACGCCCACTACCACGGTAGATGGGGGTCCGGATAATCAAACCTAACCTTTCACTTGTCAACCCTAGAAAAGGCATGCTTTTCCTCTTGGGTTTGTTCTCCCCAGCAACGAGTATGTGGCTCCCAGCCATAGTCCTTCCTTTCGTACACGTGCATACCCAAGCCACAACTTGGCGTATACCTTAAATTTGGTGACTCCACTTCCTTCCGTACTACCTAAATCATACCGTCCGCGGGAGACCCAATTGTTGCACCGGACTGCTGATAGTTCAGGCTCATTCTTGCCGAGGCAAGCGACAGGCTTCAGATCCTTGATCTGGGGGCGCCTGCCCGGACGTCTAGGAATCTCTCCCTATAAGCATGGTAGGGCTGCCTCGGCTAATGCGGACAAACTACGAGCTAAGCCCCAGCACCTGGGGTAATGTGATTGCGCGGATAAAAATTGTTCCAGTAAAGGCGTAGAACATCCCATCACATCCTCCTTTCTTCTCATCACCATTTCTTTTGTTAAAACTTCCACTGGGAACGATGCCTCTTCCTAGGGTTTGACAAAGCCGTTTTGAAACATTTGTAGTGGGCAAAATCCCAAAACAGTTTATTTTTGTCAAAACCGAGGTTCCAAGGAGGTAGAATGCTAACCATCATACTCTCGCTCTAAAGGGGATAAATTATGGGTTCATCGGGGTGGTGCCTCGAAGGACACGAAGTAATAACTTGGAGGAACCAAGTTACCATCGCAGTATTTATAAAACGAAACATGCAGGTAGATAATGCAATTTATAAAGAAGATACAAAACAGGTAAAATAGAGTAGGACATATATCAGAGTTCAGGAAATGGTGGCTTGCCTGTGATCAGCAATAAGTCCCTGGACTTCTTCAGATGACCAAGAATACCCAATAAAAATATTAAGAATTTCCTTCCTTCTTGTCGTCGGACACTCACACTATCGTCGTCATTGGATACACATGCAAGCAGACAATATCACAATCAATACAAGGCATGCAAGCATCAAACGATACAGCAAGCAAACATGAGAATTACTACTGGACTTGGGAGGTTTTGGAGAAGTGGGATTTTAATGGTGGCATTTACAAGATTGCCACTAGGGTGTGTTCTCTTAGAAGATAGTTGTCAAGGCTAGATACAAAGAGCTTGGATTAGGGATCTGTGGTTAGTAGTATATCAATGTGCAAAAGTGATATCCCCAGATAGGTCTTGACAAGACAAAACCAACACAAGTGGTTTCACTTAAAAATCAATTTCCTAGTTTTAGTTATGATTTTTATAGTGGAAATAACTCTAGTTTGAGGAAATAATTCACCAGAAAAGTTCTGGAGATCCAAAAATTATTTCCTTGGATGTTTAGGGAGTACTTGATGTACTAAACCCTAGAGTTGGAACTAAGTCAAAAGAATTAGCAGAATGCCCTCAGGAAATTCCTAAATACAGTTATGTATGATTCTTCTCCTTATCACCAGATCAAATCTATAGAAGCTATTGAATTGGTCCCAAGGACAAGTGATAGGTATTTAAAATACGTTTCTGTGGGAATTGGATTCACTCATTTTGGAGTTGCCAAACTCCTGGAGTGATTTATTTAGTGAAAATACCCCTTACAAAAGTATTTAAATCACTAAAATTCAACTAGAGCTCAGTAAATTCTGAGCTGCTAGGATTTGATATATATTGATCCTAGGAGGTACTGGGAGGTGGAATGAGGTCCATACCTCATTTGGTTGGACCTGGGGAATTTATCTAAGACAGAAAGTTGCTAGTTTTGTTATTTTTGCTAAAGGCAGTATACTATTCAACTTGTCATGGCACGAGTGCTGGGTGATAGGTATGTCAAATACCTTCCAGTAGGGCTTTAGTTCATCTCAAATGGAGATGTGGAACTCTCTCTGGAAATTAATTAGTGAACCAGGTTCATTTTAGCAGATTAATTACTAGCAAATAATGGAAATTATTTTGGGCATCGGGTTGCCTCTGCATGTTTGAGAAAACATCAGAGAACAACCAGAAATTTAGATCTAGGCAATTGGACTTGATTTACAATTTTATTTGGATTTAATCCTAGCAGAAACTTTTCTGGAATAATGGATCTGCTAAAAGAAAAAGGAAAAAGGGTGCGATGGGCCGGATCTAGGGAGCTACTGGGCTGCAGAGGAGGATTCGGCCCACAGCGCTCGGGGCGACGCGCGGGAGGGCTCGGGTTGAAACTGACCAGCGGGGCCTGCTGTCAGCGAGCGAGAGGCGCCGAAGCGGTACCGAGCAACGGTGACCGTCGGATCAAGTGGCAATGGACAGCGCTTAGTCGTCGTCTACGCGACAAAGGGTGGTCGGCGACGAAACCCTAGGCAGCGGCGCCGGCGAGGGCAGGGTGCTCACCAGAGGGCTCAGGGAAGGTCGGGGATGGTGCGGGACGACGCGGTGGTCGACGACTAGCCGAACGAGGGGCGACACAGGGTGATCTGACGCCGGGAGGTAGCTGGCGCGTCATAGGCCGAGAGTGACCTTGTCGGTGCTCGCCGGCGGGGGCAGATGAGTTGGCCCTGGACAAAAAGGAGAGCACCGTCAAGTAGAGGAGAGCTAGGGGAACTCGTGGGCTGACATGCAGAGAGAATGGAGTAGGGAGGAGAGAGTCTTGCTCGATTTTGTGAGGAGGCCGAGAGCTCCTTTCCTTCTTCCTTCGGATAGCACAGAGTAGGGGAGAGGGTGGGGTGCTCGGGAGAGGTAAGTAGGGTGGAGAGGGGGCAAATGAGGGCAGTGAGCTAGCTGGGGAAGGGCTGCTGGCCATATATACCAAGAGGGAGGAGTAGATGTGGTGAATTACCATTTTGGACATGGTGGAGGGTAATGTTGGCCAGGGATTGCTCCAGGGGGAGGTGGAGAGGGGCAGGATGGGGTTTTGGTCATGCTGGACCAGAGAGGGAGGGGTGGCATCAGTGGTAATTATCTAGAGAAGATCTTTGTAAGAATTGGGGTTATTTCTCCTTCTTTCTACTATGATAAGGGCAAATGAGGATTTGTTGGGGTGGAGCTTGAAATGGTGGTCGACCAAGGATGTGTCCTAGTGTTGAGGATAAGCATTGATCAAGAATTGATGGAAAAAGGAAGTGCTTAGAGTGGTGATTTGCTTAATTGACAAATATTTATCTAATAGATGGTTGTGAAGGAAATCCCAAATCTTGCATTGGACCAGAGGAGAAAATGGTACTGGTAGATAGGTGAGGTCAAGGTAGACTCCTAGGAATTATTTGGGATTTTTATGTGGGGTTTAAGTCCACTTAAATCCATTTACTCAAAAAGGACATAAATGATTTTTAGAAGATCATTTGATAAATTTGCATTGTACAAGGTTGGATTTTGGGGTGGAAGGGTCCCAAATGTGAATACACACTTAGGGGAATTTTCCCAAGATTTATTGGGGATTAAAAGTATTTAAAACAATTATTATTCCAATTCAGCCATTTAAGAAAATGGGCAAAAAGAAATAATAAAGCTTCCCAAAAATATTCATTTTTAAGAGGGATAGATGAGGTAGGATATGGGGCACTCACATGAGTCAAAAGTTGGGGAAGTGGTTTGGTAAAAATCAAACTTTCCTTTATGGAGGGAGTTTTGGAGATTTTGACTATTTAAGGAATTAAATAGTTTTGGGGCCATAATAATTATGGATAATTATGGATAAATATTGAGGATCAATGTAGAGGAGATATACAAGGTGTAGCAAGCATTTGCAACCTTGTGGAATGGACTTCCAACTTGAATTTGGTGGAATACCCTAGATTAGGGATCTAGGGAGGTGTTAATTTCATACCACCAAAAGATGCTTGCATCTTGGAGCTTATAGCTCACCTTGGTGCAAGGGATAGATGGATAGGTAGGCCAGGTTATATAGATGGTCATGGCAGAAATAGTTTGAATTAAAAGCATTGGAGGTGGTCTAGGGGTGATGGCAAACTTTGTTGAATATAAGGCTGCCATGCAGAAGGAGTTATGATGCCTTATAAACCATGTGGGTTTAAGCAGCACAGAGATCCATTTGGGACAAGTGGAGTAGGCTTAGGTTGACATCAATGAGTAGAACACAACCATGCAGAGAGTTGGTCCATAGGAGGTTGTATGAGGGTGTGAGCTTCTAGCAATGTCGGCATGATGACTAGTTTTGCAGGAAATGTTATTTTCTTGACTGCAAAACCATCATGGACTAGTGGTTTGGAGGAGGATCTAACCAGAGGAAAATGTGGGCCTTGGTAGTCTTTAGGATGTTTAACAATATGGTTCAAGTGCATTTCCAAAAATTCACATGGTTTGAGAGAAGGAGGTATTCCAACAGGTGATGTTGAGACTGTTTCCAGACTTAGCCGAATTTGGCAGTTTTGAGGAACTTGTCTAGAGCATGAGAGGGAATGTTCTTGGAGGAGTTGCAAAGTATCAGAGCTTTAACAAGTGGGTGATATTGAAGTGTAGAGTGAGTAGAAGAGATCCTTGCTTGATATAGGTCTTCATGGACTTGGGAACATCTAGAATGGAGATCCTCAGAATGGATCTGGTTAAGGGTTTTTGGATGATCACCTAGTGGCTAGGGATCACATCTATGTTTGCATTCTTGCCTAGGGATTGATTATTTGGAAACATATTGATCCTAGTGATGAGCTTCTAAGGTATCTCATTTTACTTCCTAAGCAAACAAATCAATCAGCAGATCAAGGCAACTCATCTTATACTAAGCATAACCAATAGTGAGATTACCATCAAGCCTAGCTTGGGGTAGGGTTGGGGCATTTTGAAGGGGTTGAGTTTTGAATAACGTGAGAGTACTTGGTATCTCTACCAAGAGTAGAATTCAAATGCTTTTTGAAAGAGGTTTTGGGAACACTGGGGATAAGATTAGTTGAGTGTTCTATCTTGAAAACATAAGGAGATTGTATTATATATCTCTCCATAGTTTTGTTAATAGAAGCTACCAAAATAGTTTTGGTTACATAGGCATCTTGGCTCCTGTTTTGAAATGCTAGAATGTTTGAGAATATGTAGAGTAAGCCAAGATAGTTTTTGATAAATAGCTTTGCTCAACTGAGGGTGAGGTAAGGAGTATCATAAGATACACATCATAAGCACAAGTGCAAGCAAACAACAAGCAAGCACTACACCAAAGCACACGAAAAGTTTTTGTTCCCCCTGATTTTTGCATTCTGGACGACTAATCAGGGTTGCTGAAATTGGGATGTTACAATAATGCTCACATAAGATTATGAATTGAAGTAAAAGAGAGCATCAAGAAGCAAAAAATACACATGTTTAAGTCTAACCCACTTCCTATGCAAGGGAATTTTGTAAGAAAATAAATTGTCGAAACCAGAGGTTGCTAGCATAGGAAGGAAAAACAAGTGCAACATAAAGACTTTCAGCATAAAGCGAGGGAACTTAATATTATTGAGATGCATAAGAACAATTTTCCCTCTCTCAAAATAACTTTCGTATCATGCATAAATTTAACGATATAACTATCACACGAACCATTGTAGCCATGATCACTTATTCTAACAAAAAACACAGGGACACTAGCTCTCATAACACTACTTTGTGAAACAATATTAGAAGTACCCTTATAGAGGATAGTGTGTCCATCTTCTACATATTTAGTGACAAAGTCTTTAACATTTTCTACTACAGGTTCAGCAGCTATTTGTTCATCAGGTTCAATAGCTTTATTTGTACTTTCATTAACCATACTAGCTATCATAGAATGTTCCTTTACCTTAACTAGGAAAGGTATTTTCTCGATGTAAGGTTCGGATAAAATATGATCAATATTATGAACTTTAGTATCTCTTGCAGGAACACAATTAGCAATATCTTTATATGGTTCATGTTACTTATTCCACTTCTTTTTAGGAATTTCAATATAGGAAGCAAAAGCTTTTAAATAACTTGCAATGGCTTGAGAGTCTAGACCATAAGCATTACTAATATTACAAAGTCATCAGTTCCCATAAAAGATTTAATGCATTCATAATCATAATTTATACCTGAATTTCTTCTTTATCATTCTCCCATGCTTCAGCATTATCTTGAATACGGTCTAGAAGATCCCATTTAGCTTCTTCTTCCATGCGTGTAAATGATCCAGCACAAGAAGCATCCAATAGATCCTTATCATGAAGAGAAAGTCTTGTGTAAAAGTTATTGATAATAATATTGTTAGGGAGCTCATGAATAGGACATTTGAGCATTAGTAACTTCAATCTCCCCCAAGCTTGAGTTGTACTCTCTCCATCAAGAGGCCAAAAGTTTTATATTTGATTCCGATCTTTGTGAATCTCACTAGGAGGATAAAACTTTGAATAAAAGAGAGGTACTATTTCCTCCCATTCAAGAGCTTGACCATTCTTCAGCATCTTGTACCATTTCTCATCTCTTCCTTTTAGTGATAATGAGAATAACTTCTTCTTACTTTGATCTGTTATAATGTCTGCACACTTGAACAACCCACATAATTCATGTATAAAATGCAAATGATCACCAGGATGGACAGTTCCATCTCCAAAAGAGTAGTTATCCATAACACGATCAATAATTCTTGTAGGTATTTTAAAAGTATCATTTTCAGTAGGTGTTGGTTCATCTACTACCTTAGCAGTGGTAGTAGCATTACGAAATAAGAAACTAAGTGAATTATCCATATTGAAATAAAGTAACTAACAAAAATAAACTCACAGTAGAAGTTTCCTTTACAAGTTCCACTCTCCAATAGCGCTTCACTCCCCGGCAACGGCGCCAAAAAATAGTCTTGATGACCCACAAGTATAGGGGGTGTATCACAGTATTTTCAATAAGTAAGGGTGTCGAACCCAACGAGGAGCAGAAGGTGTTGATGAGTGGCTTGGACCAGGAATTCTCTGTAAATACTTAGCAAATAGATTTTTTAGGGGTTTTTCATAATGCGGATAAATAAAGTGCGAGTAAATAAAAGACAATAATAATAGATGCAGCAAGTGGCCCAATCCTTTCTTTAGCAAAGGACAAGCCGGTTGTATTACTTAAGATGACCAAACGTTCTCGAGGACATGTGGGAAACTGTCAAGTGCTTTCACTTCATATAGTTGATTAATCTACTTTAGTTTGATAAGTGTTGTGTGGGTGAACCTGTGCTAATGTACTGACCTTCCTAGGACAAATACATACTTGTGATTATACCCCTTGCAAGCATCCGCAAGTACAAGAAAGTAATTAAGATAGAAACCTAACCACAACTTTAAACTCTGAGATCCTACACTCCCTTGTGCAAAGGTTTCCTAACGAGGGTTTAGGTTTCTGTAACTCTACAAACCCCTATGATTAGTAGCCAAATACACAATACATTCCCCTAGGCCCATAAAGGTGAAGTGTCATGTAGTCGACGTTCACATGACACCACTAGAAGAATAACACCACAACTTAAATAACAAACTATTGAATCTTTCTCAACACAATTCCACAACTAACAACATGACTGCTCCCATGTCCTCAAGAACTAAATGAACTACTCACAAGACATCATATGTATCAAGATCATAGATGAAATAATGATAAGTAACAATCTGAACATGAACAATAATTCAATGGTTCCACTCAATAGCATCAACTACAACAAGTAATCAACACCGGGAAAGTTTCCCCTAAGAACTATGCAAGATTCAACCCAATTGTTACAGTGGTATGGAGTGGTGATGATGGTGTTGGTGGAGATGATGATGATGGTGATCCCGATGAAGTCCAGCTTGATGGTGGTGTTGATGGTGACGATCTCCCCTCTCTGGGAAGGAATTTCCCTGGCAAATTTCTGCCTACCGGAGAGCTTTTTCTCTCTCTGCAGTTTTCCGCCCTGTAGAGGCGGCATAATCTTTCTGTGGTTGCTCCCCTAGTCTTACGGTTTCATGGGGAATATATACGCCAAAGAGCAGAGCCAGAGGTGGCCCAGGGTGGCCACACCACCTAGTGGCACGGCCAGGGCTGGCCCGCGCCAGGGGGTGGTGTGGCCCCCCTGTGGCCCATCTCCGCTCCCCCTTCTAGCTACCTTCGTCTTCTGGAAAAATAGGATGTTCCGTATATTTTCCAGGATTTTCTGATCTTCATGAATTTCGCCTCCAAACAGTGCCTTTTCCATCAGAATCCTGACTTCAGCGGTCCATCCTCCAAAAGTCATCAACCATGCAAAAACAAATGAAATACCATAAGTATCATCACTTAATATGAAATATATCAACGAATAACAGTAAATTATGATGTAGAATAGTGATGCAAAATGGACGTATCACTATGGTGATCACTCCCCTGCCTCAGGGAACTTCATCTTCAAATAACTGATATGAGTACTTGCCATAAACTTTTTTAGAGCAGGTGTGTCGAGTAACGCATGATATATGCTTTCCAAGTTTACAACCTCAAACTCCAAGTTTTCAGTTCGGCAGTTGTCCCTTGTGCCTAATAACACGTCAACTCGGACCTTGCCAATGGGCTCACATGAGATAACAGACACGATGCTGTGGAAAGTGGTCCTTGTTGCTAGGAGCATATTTTCTGAATTTCCAAATTGTGCATGGTATCCTTGTACATGATCTTAATGTTACTGTCATTGTCTATCAGCACCTTGGAAAACCTCACATTGATATTCGACCCAATGAATGTCGGATATAACACTAGTGCATACGATCCAGGAATCGGAATGAGCCTAGGGTAATCCTTGATGCTCCAAGTGATTTCCTGTTCTGCCCAAGGCATGTACCTCGTTACAGCTGGCATTACCGTGTTCACCTCCATATGTCGGCGCTGCAGGCTCTTTCTATCAGTCTCTTCTATGGTGAACATGCAGTAGCTTTCGTGATGCTCTATGTACTCGTTTATACCGTCATTATCGTGATACCCTTGGTCTTGTTGTTGCTGGTTATTCACTTGATGCACTGCATCCCTTCTTCCATGGTTCTCATACCTCGGTGGAGGTGGAGTCAACATCAGTTGCTGTCCATTCCCCCAGTCAGCTGTTGCTGCCGAGGTGCATCGTTCTGAGGTGCATCGTTCCAAGGTGCTTCATGCCGAGCTCCATCATGCTGAGGTTCATCATGCCGAGGTGCCTGAGCATTCCCTGAGCCACTCTTCTCTAGCTTCCTCATCCATTCACATTGACGGGTTGTATGATTCGCTGGACTATTCGGACTTGGCGTGTGGAACTTGCACGGCTGATCCAACATAGACTCGACTGTGTATCTTGACCGATCCTTTCTTTCCTGCCACTGTTTCTTCTGCTCTGGCGTCCAAGGTTTCTTGCCCTCACCCTTTTGCTGCCAATGTTGCCCTCTATTTTTCTGACGCTGGCTAGCACCAGCATCGGACTGATCCTGATCTATAGCCGCCACTTGCTACGAGTTGTACCTGTAATCCTGACGATCATCTCTCCTCTTACCCTGGAAGTCATTGTGCCACGATAATCTGGCACCCTCATGAGGGTAGTATTCATTGTTGGATTCACTAGACATCATCTGAGGCTGGGTTGGATCTCCCAAGTCATATGATCAGCAATCCGGATTGTTTCGGCCAAGGTAGTAGGCATATCTCTCTGCAATTTTTTCCATAACATACTTGCATTTCTACACCCTTGGGAGAACCACACAATAACTTGTGATTCAATTACTCCTTCACAGGAATTTCTCACAAGAGAGTCAAGAACTTCCGGTATGTTTCATTCGGTCTTTGCTTGCACAACGCCCGAGTCTGTGGCCTATTCGGCTCTTTTACGTGCTTGAGAAATTACTAACAAACATCTCCTACAAGTCTATCTAGCAGTTGATGCTTCCCTCTAGCAAGTTATTTAACCAGACCCTAGCTGGACCTTCTAACATTTGAGGTACGTACCTCACTGCCCATCTCAAATTTCCTCCGGCTATGTTGACTGCAGTTTCATAATCAATGAGCCAATCGTTCGTCTTAGTGCTATCATCATACGTCTTTGTTCCTCGGACAAGCTGAAAGTTCAGCATTGGCAGCTCCCTCATGATCCGAGGTCCAAAACATGCTAGACCCGGAGGGCCTTGCACTTCAATCATTTCTGACCTGTAGATTTGGCCCAGTTTCAGTCTTGCGTTATCCGGCTACAAATTCCTGTTCCCCAATCTCGATCCAATCACATGGTGCTCTGGTCTAGGAAATCCGGCCTCAGCCATTTCCGAGTAACCATCATTGTACCTATCCTGACCTGGACGAGCATTTTGCAGCTGCATTGTTGGGCCAGCACTTCTCTCCTGTTCAGGTGTATACTGTTGCTGCTGTTGCTGAGGTACATTTTGCCCTGTTCCCGCCGTATTATGCTGTCCGGCATTGCTGTTGGCAGCATTTCTCTGACCAGCATGGCCTTGGTTGCAATTACCTCGACCAGCTTCACCCTGACTGGCACTGTGGCGATCCTCATCGTTTTGCACTGATTTTCCTTTTCCTGCCCTTACTAGATCGTACGGGACCATCTGCTTGTCCTTTCTCCCCGAGGTTACCACTTCCTCTCTTCTGGGGCCATCATGAGGTGATGACGCAGCTCCAGCAGACTTTGCTGGGTTATTCTTTGCCGAATAAACCATGTGCGATGCTCCGGGTTGTGCCGGGTTTGCCTTGTTTATTTCCTCATTATGCTGCCATGCTACCCTTAACAAGTGGTTAACTCTCTAATGTTGCATTTCTCGGTCTTCTTCGGTCAAACCCTCTAACTCGGATGCAGCTGCATTGGCGGCCCTGATGTTTTTCGCCAGGGTACTATATCTCTCCAGCCCTGCTGTTACTATAGTATCTATCTGACCTGGCTTAGGCATATACTCCTTGTCAATCTCAGTAATCAGGTTTCTACCTCGGATTTTTACTCCGTCTATACGGTTTGCCTTTGCATACTCCCGCAGAGTGATGTTCAGTGACTGCTGTAAATCAGCTACCTTTTTCGCACCAGCTAGCATTTTCTGCCTAGTTTCCTCTAACTCGGCCTATGCCTGAGCCGGATCTACCACTGGCGCTATGGGTGTTGCTAAGCTATCTATTGCCTCCTGCAATACATTCTCTGGCTTCTCTAGTGGAGGGAATCTAGACCTTGCCTGCTTTGGCGTGGCATCCGGATCTGGCGCCAGGTCCTTGCTTGCTCCTGCATCAGGCGCCGCCATCATGACCTCAGCGCAACTTGCGAGGCGAGTGATACGCGAGCCGTGAGTCGCGCTGAGAGGTGGTTCGCCTCCCTTAACGACGTGCTGCGGATGAACGCAGGACTCGTCGACACCGACGTAGATCTTGTGGTGCCAAGCTTGATGAAGAGGCCGTTGTGCGGAGGAGGGTGCCTGCCGAAGCTTCCAACGTTGTCGTTGACGTAGTCCAGCGATCCAAAGAGTTGAACAAGCCCGGAGACGATGCGTTCGCTGGTGCCAACTCCTACTAGTGCCGCTAGCCCCACGGTGGGCGCCAACTGTCGTGGTGGTGGCACGACAGATGCCATGTATAGGCTAAAGATGGGGCCAATGTGCACTAGAGGAATCCAGGGAGGGATAGTGTGGTGATTCCACACACAGATGTTTGTATTTCTCTCTTGTTGATGAATAATTACATGGGCTCCTCGAGCTGTTCGTGGGAAGGAGACTAATTCTCTTACTGCCCACAACTACTCTCTAGGGTTTTCCCTTAGACCAAATTGACCGACCCCCTCTATGGAGGCCCTGAAGCTCCTTATATAGGGGAGCCCAGGTTACAAATCTAGGGCATACGTGGAGGCATATTCTCCGAATTTTCCCCTTGGTAAAGCAAGATGCTCCTTTTACACTTTAACCGGCTAGTCCAGACTTAGAGCATAAGCCTCCTTGAGCCCCTCTGCGGCGTTGCATCATCCGACACTGGTCGCGTCAGCCGACATTGGCTACGTCATCCTTAATGGCCACGCCCTGTTGGTCCTTCCCTCCGTCCGCTTCGCTCATGTTATAGTGGACAGAGACCACCTTTTGACTAGTGAGATTCCTTACTTCTCCTGTAAGCCAAGTAGTAACCCGGCAAGCACCTGGCTTACTCCGCCAGGGGGGCACCTGCCAACAGGTTGTAAGAGGCTAGCCGACATATGTTATATGTCGGCCGGTTCAAGGTTAGATGAATACCATTTGGGTCAGGTCCCTTCATAAGTTGGTCTGCCTTGAGATGACTCGGCCAGCATATGCTTTGACCTTACCGTACCTCGGCTAACATGGCCTTTATACCCGGCGTGACCCTACCCGGGGGTATCCCCCAACAAGCCTCGTGGTGATTTTGAAGTTGATCTTCTACTAGATCCGTGTGTATGATCATATGTAGTTCTATGTGTCTCCTTGTGGCATGCTCGCTAGATTTTGAAAAAAGTAACCATAAGGAGCTTTGTGCAGGCAGCAAAACAAGGGTTTATCACATCAGAATATGCAACAAACTGTTGGGAATATGCCCTAGAGGCAATCATGGTTGATGATATTTCCCAAAGTATTCATAAAGTAAAGTTGTCCTTATATGAACATCAGATATGTATCACTGAATATATGATTCAGTTGTGGAACTATATATTCATGGTTGTTCATACTAGATTGTCCTTGGTCGTTGAGGTTGTGCTGGACACACAACTTAGACCAATGTGCTAGTCGGCTAATGACACGGTTCCACTTGTCATGGGCATGGGGATGCTATTCCGACTTACACTGATTCGGTTAAAGAGTTTAACGAGTCGGACTGACCCACAGTTGAGATGCAACAAGCATGTTGTCATTTGTAGTCTCAAGAAATGGAATCCTTTGACCTAAGGTGATTGCATGATCCGAGTTGTGAATTGCCAACTTAGGTTCTATCAAACGTTGTTCCGTAAATGGGCAGTTATAAAGGTAGAGTTCGGGTTGGTTGTTAAGCAAGCTGCGTGACGTGGATTACCAAGAGGGATTTGTCCCTCTGTAATGGAGAGATATTCTCTGAGCCCTCTCGTGTGATATGATTCAGAAGCATGGCCATGCGCTACTCGGTTAAGTGTTAACTGAGGAGTCGGACTAAGATTTAGTCCAGTAAATCACATATCATGGTACGAGAAGAGAGTTAAGTTATTAAAGGGATGACAACTACTCACCTATAGCTTAACAATTATATCATGAGGCAAAGGGACTTGGACGAAAGTCATATTGAAGGTTCGTCTTCTGACTTTACGACACTTGGGAGTTGGCACGTCTTGGTAGAGGCTGCTACCATCTATCGACTTGAGACCGAGTGTTCATGGGAGTGAGTTGGACTCAAAGCCATGACGGGATACTTGGAGGAGTAGCTCATGGCGTGTCCAGGTGTACATGAACCTACAGGGTCACACACTTAAGGGTAAGGAGCCCATATGGATTAGATCCATGTGAAGATTGGAGTACGGTCTAGATGGGCCACAAGCGTTGAGCCCAACTAGGAGCGTATATAAGTGGAGTGACAAGGGATAGTCCCTGACCTAGCCGTCACTTTCTCCACTTCCATTTCGGGCTAGACAGGATCTAGCAATCCTCTGTCCGAAACTCCTTCCTATACGTGTGGATACCGGTAGACGCGTTGCATGTTTGGCGCTGGAGGCGAAGGTGTTCGTGAGGATCTGGCGGAGAACTATCCGCGGGATCCCGAGGACTGTCTGAGGGATCGTTCGGCACTGTTTCGACGCGCTACATTAACTTCCACATTCGCGTGTCTAGCGGTAATCGCATGGCCTTGGGTGCACCGCGTAGAGGTAAAAAGTTAAGTTTATCTCTGTGTGGCCCAAAACAAATGATGTGTGCGGGCAACTAAATAAAGTGGCGAGTGAAGAGAATAGCTCAACCCACGCACGAACCCCCTAGTGAGACAACAAACGAGCTGCACACCATGGTCTGCCGAGCCGGGCCGAGAATGTGATGCAAGCTAAGGCAATTTAATAAAGTGGGGATTGGAGAAAATAGCCGAACCCATGCACCAACACCCTCGTGAGACAACAAAGGGGCTGCACAACATGGCCTGCCCAGCTGAGCCGAGAATGTCATGCAAAAGCTAGAAAAACGTGCCCATCAGCGTGCTGCCCATAGCTAGCTTACCCCAGAGCGTCTCACAGTAGTGGTTCATTCTTACCCGGAGTAATTAATCAGTACTCAGCTTGTGCATGCTAGATCTCAGAGGTGCACTCAGCTGCTGCTAGACCTAAATTGAGCGTCTCGTTGCTTCACTCTACTGCAAGATACTAATAATCAATCTGCCGGGGAGGAGACAGCATGGACCCGGCGTCGCGTGCCCGCGAATAAAACCACGCACGGACCGGTGCCGAGATCTGGCCTTGGGACACGCATCATGCATCACGCAGAGCCCGACCATGTGGTGGACCGGCCGCATCACATGCTTGCTTGCTTGACGACGATAGCTGATCGACACGCCTCGACAGGGAAAAGGAGTTCGTTTTGCTTGGAATTATTCACAAGGTTTGGAGAATATTTCAAAGTACAGACATGGTACTCATGCTAGCCGTATGGTCACGAAGGTGCCGTCTAGGAATCGATCACGGGAGCTTGCTGAGTTGAGCAAAGGAAAATATCACGATCCATCCACTATGATCGAAATCATTGCTGAGTTGAGCACTGGACCGTCTGGGCGTCACGACTCACGAGAGCTTGCTGAATCGAGCAAAGGAAAAGGTCACGATGCATCCACTACAAGCAGCCGAGTGAGTCAAAAGGAGAACTAGCCGCTCGAGTGTGACCTCGATCTATTCTTTCCAGGGGGAGCGTTAGCTGCAATTAACTTTTCGAGCTCGACGAATCTTAAGGTCGAGGACGTGCTCATGATCCTGCATCAAGATCGAGAGGATTTAAAAAGATGTGCAAGTTGGGTTTTAGCCAACGTACAGCTTGCTCACCGTGGCGTGGGCGAGGAAAGTCGAGGAAATGGGACCGGCCGCCCAGACTGTCTAGGCGCGTCTGAATCGGTCCATACGAGCATGAGGCCCACGTGTGCACGTTGCAGTGGAACGGACGGACGCGTCCAGCAAGAGTCGGACGACTAAGGGCATCTCTGTCTGGCGGACGCGCGCGACGTCGTGGTGTCGTAGCGGCCCATCCACCCGACACGACCGGCTCGATCCATTTATGTATCTAATTTGCGTGACCGCTGGGTCGGTCCGAACAGCGCGCGCGGCCTCACGCGTCCGTCCTCTTGTTCAGCCGGGCCTATAGCCAGCGGCACATTAACACTTCTCCCCAAACCCTCCATTTTCATATCCCGCGGCCAGAGTAGGAGCAGCCACCACCGCCGTTACCACCTGCCGCCGTCACCCGTCGCGACATCGAGCAGACCGAACTCCGGCCACGCGCGTTGCCGGAGTTGACTGGACGTTCCACAGACCATCCTGCCTCCCCCGGCCTCCGCCTATCAATTGGACGCGCACAACATGTTCGATCGTTTGCCGAGGTGCGTTCGTCGATCCTTTCTTGATTATCTAGACTGCTCCGGGGGTTCGCATAGCCATTGATGGTAGCCTATTGGACAGATGGGTAAGAGCCGAAGGGGGATCGAGTTCTTCTATAAGAATTTTGTTGAGTCGTCGTCCGACGAGGAGTCTGATGGTGAGATCGAAATTCTACTTGCAGCTGCACAGATGGTGCATGACCACTACCTCCTCCCGCCGCGTAGAGGTGGCTCGTCAAAGCGGCGTGAAGCCAACCATGAACACGACCGGGAAGGTGGGCACACACGCCTTTACAAGGACTACTTCCACCCAACTAATCCGGTCTTTAAAGAGAAGGCATTCCGTCGCCGCTATCGGATGTCCACGAACCTATTATTGAACATACTCAATATAGTGAGGGAGTATGACGACTACTTTGAGGCCAAGTACGATTGTACCGGTAAGTTTGGTTTCTCCTCCTACCAGAAATGTTCAACTGCCATTCGACATCTTCCATATGGAGTGCCTGGTGATATCCTCGATGACTACATGCGCATGAGAGAGTCTACATGCCATGAGCCATGTATAGATTAGCGCAGTTGTAGCAGTGTTTGGCGACGTATACCTCAGAGAGCCAAACACCGAAGACACTGCCCGCCTTTTGTCCATCAACGAGCGTAGGGGGTTTCCTGAAATGCTTGGCAGCATCGACTGCATGCATTGGCAGTGGAAGAACTGTCCTTTTGGTTGGCAAGGGCAGTTCAAAGGGCATGCGGAGGGTTGCATTGTCATACTTGAGGCTATTGCATCACAGGATCTCTGGATTTGACACTCCTTTTTTGGCATGGCTGGATCGAGAAATGACATCAATGTGTTGTAGAGGTCTCCGATGTTTGCTAGGCTGGCAGAAGGCAATGCCCCATAAGTTTCCTATGAGATCAATGGCAATGCATATGATATGGGGTACTATCTAGCTGACGGTATCTATCCATCCTGGGCCATTGATACATTGCAAATGTATCTATAATTTTTGATGTTTCATGCTTGGTTTTATCTACTTTCTTATGTTTTCTCCACACTTTGGAGTACTTTTCATATGATTTCTTAGACTAACCTATTAACAAGAGCCACAGTGTCAGCAGCCTGTTTTCTGTAGTTTTTGGTTCCAGGGAAGTCAGAAAATGAATGTTCTCGAAATTGGACGGGACAAAAGCCAAAAATCCTATTTCACCAGAAAACTCCCGGAGCCAGAATATGAGACAGAGTGGGGCTGGGGCCCAGCCACACCACCTGGCAGCGCAGGCTGGGCCTGGCCGTGCCAGGGGGTGGTCTGGCCGCCCCAGGCACCCCCTCGGTCTCCCTCTTTGCCTATAAGATGCCTTCTAACCTAAAAACTCAGGGAGTTTGACGTTTTTCCAGAAGGAGTTCCGCTCCGCTGCCACCACCAGATTCCATGAAACAGCACCAGAAACTCCGTTCTGGCACCCTGCCGGTACGGGGAATTAGAGGAGATCATCGCCATCATTGCCACCATCGCTTCTCCATCAACCATCCATGTTTCCCCCATCTATGAGTGAGTAATCCTCTGTTGTAGGCTATGGGGATGGTAGGGATTGGATGAGATCGTTCATGTAATGGCATTGGATTGTTAGGGCATGGTGCCTAGTATCTTTTATTAGTGCTTTATGACTTTGTTGCTACTTGTTATGTTTAATGCTTGTCACTAGGGCCCGAGTGCCATGATTTCAGATCTGAACAAGTTATTGATTCATTATGATAGTATTGTTTATGGTCTTATCTACAAGTTGTATACACACGTTGTTGTCCGGAACCAATGGCCCCAAAGTGACAGAAATCGGGATAACCGGAGGGAATGGCTTTGATGTGAGGATCACATGTATTCACGGAGTGTTAATGCTTTGCTCCGGTGCTCTATTAAAAGGAGCACCTTAATTGCCAGTAGTTCCCTTGAGGACCCGCTGCAAACGGGATGGCAGAACAAAAGATGTTGTGCAAGTTCTCATTGCGAGCACGTATGACTATATATGGAACACATGCCTAGGATTATCTAGTACTTGGATGCTTTATCTTATTTATCTGCAATTGCCCTATGTTCTGATTGCTATGTGAATTGTCTTGTCCATGCAAAGCACGTCCATCCATCCCTATGCCTGCCGCACTCGAATCTGTAGGGGTTCCGCGCATAAAAACAATAAATTTTACACTACGCCCCTAAACCCCTGAAGCTGCCAGGACCTATCTATTAGTAATACAGTAACGGGAGGGGCTTTTCGCGAACTTACCCTTGAAGACCGAAAAGCATTGTCAACGCTCAGGAGAGCGTTGTTGATGTAGACGAGCCGAAGCCAACCTCAAGGTCGTGATGAAGTCCTTGCCCTCCTTCTGGCTCCAACGACTTGAGTGCCTCAAGTGCGACACCTCGTGGGGAGTTACACACGTCCGGTGCCTGACGATGACTCACGCTTCCCCGATCCAGCAGCAGTTGCAGAAGTAGAGCTCCCGGATCCGAATCCCGCAGCGCGACGGCGCTCCACGGTGAAGATGTCTCTCGCTCGCGCAGTCCAGACTTGGGACCACGGTCACGAGAGAGAGAGAGGGGAGAGAGAAAATATCAATTAGAGGTCCTCCCAAAAGTGGGGAGACCTTTATTGATTATTGGGTGTATTTTTCTAGGCCAAATACCCCACTTTATATAGGGGGAGGGGAGGTACTAAAGGAGAGGAGGGGGTGGGGTGGCCGCCGGCCAGCCCCTAGTGGGCCCCGCAGGGGGGCTAGGCCCAGCCGGCCAGCCCCCTTGGCCCCTCTCCCTCTCTCCTTTCCCTAATGGCCCTCTCCCTCCGGAATTGGCCCATTAAGTCCTTTGACCTTTTAATTGATTTTCTCTTTATTAAATAATTATGAATAAATGATTAAATCAATATTTAACATTCATTCACACATCATTTAATCTCCGTGGCTATGGAACACCTTCCACCTCCACTCCAGACATCCTCCGGACTTACCGAAACCCTTCCGGTTTTCTCCCTTCTTTTCTTCGGCGATTCTACCGATCCTATAAATGCTCTCTAAGCATCATCAAGCCCTTAAGCGTGGTACCCCATGGTTCGGTAACACTCCAGACATGGTCGGGACACTCTCGCACCAATGATCGACAGAGGGACCTGGATGGCCATGTGACCCCTGTGCGTTCCACAAAGATCTTTCGTCGTTTGAACCGGGACAGTCGTGTCTTATTCCCATTGTCTCTCGATACTTGCATTGCCCGAGATCTGATCAATGACATCACCATGTCGTGTTCAATTTCGTTACTGAACAATGCTACTTGACTCATTCCGACAAGTGATATCCCCGTGATCAAATCACACGCTGCGCAGCTATTGGATATAACTTCTCTGAGTGGGCCCTTGAGTATCTTCCCGTCACATGGACAGACAAATCCCGCTCTTGACATATATTGCCTCTACGGTTTCCTCTAAATACCTGAACACACCTTTATAACCACCCTTTTACCAGATGGCGTTTGATGCTATCTAAGCACTCTCGGGAGACAGTGATTGATATAGCCTCATGGTCTAAGGAATAGTCTACGAGGATCCATTTCTAATCATCGTAACTTGAACTTCGTGACATGATCGGGTCACGATGTTTAGGTTGGGTATTGGTTCATCATCTCATTCTCCGAATGTGATGACCTCATTTCCAACTGGCATAAATGCCACATGATCAGGAAACATGATCATCTGTTGACCAATGAACCAGTGACTAGAGTTTCACTAGGAACCCCTGGTTGTTTGTATATCACACGTGTATTGATGTTTCCACTCAACACAGTTATAGCATGATATAAAACTTAATCATAAACTATATGAAATATGATAATAGTCCTTACTACTATTTGTCTCTAGGACATATTTCCAACAGAATCCTACTGTTTACTGCTATTGTTACTGCTGTCTTTACTTTATTGCCGTTGTTACTTTACTATTCTTACTACAAAACGGTTGCTACTGATAAACTGCTATGAGCAAGATTGTTTCCAGGTGCAGCTGAATTGACAACTCAGTTGTTAAGGCTTATAAATATTCTTTGGCTCCCCTTGTGTCGAATCAATAAATTGGATTTCACTTCCCTCGAAAATACTGCGATACACCCCCTATACTTGTGGGTCATCAAGACTATTTTCTGGCGCCGTTGCCAGGGAGCATAGCTTTATTTATCAAGTCCACTTGGAATCACTGTTGTTCAAGCTTAGTTTATTTCTGCCTTGTTGCTTGTTTCTTTATCAAAAATACAAAAAATTAGGTCCTACTCTAGTTGTTATTTTCGTTGGTCTGTTATTGTCTTACTTTATCATGCTTTCTATCATGGTTGTTTTCTTTGAAACTGAATCTTATTGGCAAGGTGGGTTCACGAAAGATCAAAAATATTATTATAAGGAACACCGCTTGTCACAAAAAGGGAAACACTTATGGGAACAAAATGATAAATTGTATACCATTGATAGAAACGTGTTCTCTACTTATAATGTTACTTATTGCTTTGATAAATATTGTTGCTGTAAGAGGTATAAACACCTCCCTTTTCAATGTGAGTATAATGAGAATGTTACCTTTTCTTCTTATGTTAAAGGAAATTATGACTTTTATGATGTGGAACAAATTGAAGAATTTATTGCTTGGAAGGGTGCATTTGAACTTGCTAGTTTGCTTGAAAATATTGATGATTCACCTTATAAATATGAGGTTCATGATATAATTAGATTTTGCTTTGATAATTACAAGGAAGAAAATGTCTATATTCTTGAATATATTAATAGATGCTTTCCACAAATGGAAGAGACTAATGCCTTGCAGGATCCTATGGAAGAAGAAATTGATGAACATGAAAGCTATTAGATGAAAAAGAGGACGAGAGTGATGAACAAAAGGAGGAATAATGGATTAGCTACCCATGCCTACCTTCTAATGAGACTAACTCTTTATCCCTTACATTATTTGATTGTCCCCCACACTTACCAAAGAAGGATGAATGTTATGCTCATGTTATCTGTGATAATCCTTTATTTGTGCCTAACTTCGAGATGCATGGCACTAAAGAAATTGTTTATGATAAAGCTCTAGACGATGGTCCTATATTGAATGATCAGTCATCTTGTTATAGAATTGTTAAAAGTGGGTTTGAGGTTTTAATCCCACTATTTTTGAGCTTGATAAAAACTATGTTTTGGTAGAACATGAAAAGCATGCTTTATGTGATAGTTATATTGTTGAATTTATTCATGAGGCTACTGAAAATTATTATGAGATAGGAAAATATGGTTGTAGAAGTTTTCATGGTATTGAAACACCTCTCTATGTGCTGAAATTTTTGAAGTTATTCTCGTTTTATCTTCCTATGCATGTCACTTTGTTCTTTGCGAATTTATTTGCATACAAGATTCCTATGCATAGGAAGTGGATTAGACTTAAATGTGTTTTGAATTTGCTTCTTGATGCTCTCTTTTACTTCAATTCATATTTCTTATGTGAGCATTCTCTCAAACTATCATGCCTAACTTAAAGGCGTTAAAGAAAAGTACTTATTGGGAGATAATCCAAAAGTTTTAGATGAGTCTTCGAAGTTATTACTTCAGTAATAACCGCTCTTTATCCTTTTTATTTGCTTTTTGTGCCAAGAGTAACCTGTAATGAGAAAGAAGTAATGGTTAGGAAAGTTGTTGTCCCGAAATAGATTTCTGTGCTTCACCGTAAACATTCGTGTAAAATCTCTGTATATCCTTTTGAGGCGTGAATTTTTGTGCTTCTGCCCCAGGTTGTTATCTAACTTTCGTTCGTTCAACACTTTTCGATTTGGGCAACAGAAGGTCTTCGAAAAAAATCGTCTTTACCTGCTGGTCTGTTTTGACAGACTTCTGCCTTTATTTGCATTTGCTTCTTGTTGGTTCCTTTTTGAGTTCTTTTGGGGAATTGAGCTTTTTGAAGAAAGTGCCATAGTAGCTAGTGTTTCAATGGAAGTTTTATTGATGTTGAAACTGAACCCAAAGACTTATTATCTTGAGTGCACTAATGTTGCTAATAAAGATTGTGTGAAGTTTTATATGAAGAAAAAATTTCAGGTGTATGGAAGGAATGAGTAATAAGATGAAGCATGGACTAAAGCTCAAGCGTGTCACCCCAATAAATATCCAAGAATTACAAGCGTCAAAGCTTGGGGATGCCCAAGGCATCCCCTCTTAATCAATAAAAATCCCATGGTTCTTCCAAACGCTTCATTTTTATTGTTTCATGCACAGTTGTGTTGTTCTTGGAGCATCTTCTTTTTCGTTTTCGTTTTGGTTTTTCGTTTGCTTTTATTTCTTAGTTTTCTGAATAAATTGGTTGGATCTCCTCTTTCATGCATTGTTTTTCAAATAGTTTGGTTTGGATTGGAAAAGAGTAGGAAAGTTCATGCTTAAGTGGTAAAGAGAGCTTGTTTTTGACTATGGCATGTGCTTTGTCATGCCATGCTTGATATTGTTTTGGCTTTATGCTTAGTATTCTTTGTTGTAGCATGACTTGTTATAAACAATTGAGATTGCTTAATGTGCCTTTGAAGAATCATGCATTGTTTTAGCATATTAAAGGATAGTATTGTGGTATTCTCTTTTCATGCTTTATTTGGGTTGACTTGGCACATGCTCACACCATGTTATGACTATCCCAAGTCACCATAAGCCTTTATGATCCTTTAGTTTTCCACTTGTAGTATCATTTTATGCTTTGATCAATGATGTTTTGTCGCTCTGTATGATTATGGCCATTATTGCTCTTTTAGTTTGTCGCTCCCAGTCTTTTGCTAGCCTCCATAACCAAGTATGAGTTCCACTCATGCATCCAACTCCCTAAACCAAGTTATTCCAAAGAGTCCACCATACCTACCTACTAGCATATGCTATTCCAAGTATATTCATGTTTTTATCTACCTTCCAAATTAAACTTGTTATGAGAAAACTAGTGATTAAAGCTCTCACGAACTTGATGGCACACTTTACTTTTCTTGCCCTTAATAAACTTGAACCATTGTGTCGTCTTTGTTGTATATGCTTGCACTTATTTGTTGGGGATTAGCATAACCATGCTGTCATCGGGAATGCTTTCAACATTACACTTGTACTTTGTACCTAGTTGATATCATGCTCTTTTGTCTATGGATGTCGTCGGTGTGAAATGAAAGGGGAGCTTGTAAGTGCATGGAGTTATGTATATGTGTTAGAGAAACGCCTGGGCCGCTGATCTAATCCATGCTGACATGGTGGAAACCTGCAACGTAACCATACTGAGCTGTCTATGAAGCATTCTTCTTATAAAAAAAGAGTCTGATATTGAAAAAAAAAGAGAAAAAGAAAAGAAAAAAAGAGATTATGAAAAGAGGAAAGAGAGAAAAAAGCACCATATTCCCATGGTAAATAAGAAGATTGCTGAGATGCTCGTTGTCTGCTTGCCTTGTCATTTTGATTTGGGGATTCTTCCGTATCATCGGACAAGGGGTACCCCATTGGCGGTTCTCTATGATACACATTTACTTACGATGACAAGAACTTACCGGTGACTAAACTTGAGTAGCATGAGGAGCGGCCCTCGTATTCAAGGGACATGAGATTTCTAACTTATACTTCGTCAAGCATATACTTCATAGTTTGTTCACTTTAACCTTAACCACTTCAAGATGCTTATGATAGGGGCAATGAGAGGTAAAAGCTAATAAGTACCATAATTTTTAGAAGCTCTTTATGAGACTTGAATCCCTACTTCCTTCTATGAAGGCCCTTCTTCCACTTATATATTGAGTCTCCACCTTCTATCTTTATGCACCTACTTTGAGAGCATAGTGGTCATTCTTAGTTCTATGTGCATTGTCCCAAGACTTGTTGATTGATGCATACCTTGATATTGCTTGTTTTAAACTATTTGTATCTAGTCACTCTTATAAACTTTGAAGGTGTCCTATGCATTTATATTTGCTACTCTATGAGGCACAAACTGAATACTATTATGCTATGTTTTCTTTATGTGAAACAAACAAACATCTTGCAAAGCATTGTTATTCATGAATCTTTTGTTTGTACCTTTTCATGTTGCAACAATGGTTGCATTGTCTTATTGCTAGAACTTTGTCTTTCATGTTATGATTGAAGTACTATGATCCCAGCTATGAATGTTTTACAAATACTTTGATCAAGTTTAGGATGGTGCATGTCACCTCAAAAATTATTCTTTCTTTTTATCACTTACCTACTCGAGGACGAGCAGGAATTAAGCTTGGCGATGTTGATACATTGCAAATGTATTTATAATTTTTGATGTTCCATGCTTGGTTTTATCTACTTTCTTATGTTTTGTCCACACTTTGGAGTACTTTTCATATGATTTCTTGGACTAACCTATTAACAAGTCAGAAAATGAATATTCCCGGAATTGGACGGGACAAAAGCCAAAAATCCTATTTCACCAGAAGACTCTCGGAGCCAGAATATGAGACGGAGTGGGGCTGGGGCCCAGCCACACCACCTGGCCGCGCGGGCTGAGCCTAGCCGCGCCAGGGGATGGTCTAGCCGCCCCAGGCACCCCCTCGGTCTCCCTCTTCGCCTATAAGATGCCTTCTGACCTAAAAACTTAGGGGGGTTCGACGTTTTTCCAGAAGGAGTTTCGCTCCGCCGCAACCACAAGATTCTACAAAACAGCACCAGAAACTTTGTTTTGGCACCCTGCCGGGAAGGGGAATTGGAGGAGATCATCGCCATCATCGCCATCATCGCCACCATCGCTTCTCCATCAACCATCCATGTTTCCCCCATCTATGAGTGAGTAATCCCCCGATATAAGCTATGGGGATGGTAGGGATTGGATGAGATCGTTCATGTAATGGCATTGGATTGTTAGGGCATGGTGCCTAGTATCTTTTATTAGTGCTTTATGACTTTGTTGCTACTTGTTATGCTTAATGCTTGTCACTAGGGCCCGAGTACCATGATTTCAGATCTAAACATGTTATTGATTCATTGTTTATGGTCTTATCTACAAGTTGTATACACACATTGTTGTCCGGGTCCAATGGCCCTGAAGTGACAGAAATCGGGATAACCGGAGAGAATGACTTTGATGTGAGGATCACATGTATTCATGGAGTGTTAATGCTTTGCTCCGGTGATCTATTAAAAGGAGCACCTTAATTGCCAGTAGTTTCCTTGACGCCCCGCTGCAAACGGGCTTGCAGGACAAAAGATGTTGTGCAAGTTCTCATTGCGAGCACGTATGATTATATATGGAACACATGCCTAGGATTATCTAGTACTTGGATGCTTTATCTTATTTATCTGCAATTGCCCTATGTTCTGATTGCTATGTGAATTGTCTTATCCATGCAAAGACCCCATCCATCCCTATGCCTACCGCACTCGAATCCTACTGTTTACTGTTATTGTTACTGCTGTCTTTACTTTACTGCCGCTGTTACTTTACTATTCCTACTAGAAAACTGTTGCTACTGATAAACTGCTGTGAGCAAGATTGTTTTTAGGTGCAGCTGAATTGACAACTCAGTTGTTAAGCCTTATAAATATTCTTTGGATCCCCTTGTGTCGATTCAATAAATTGGGGTTCACTTCCCTCGAAAATAGTGCGATACACCCTCTATACTTGTGGGTCATCGGCCATCTCTGTGAAGACAATCTGCAACCCTGGAGATGAGAAATGCAAGAGGTTTGTGAAATAGCAAGAGGCCACTAGAAAGGATGTGGAGCGAGCATTTGGTGTGCTTCAGTCAAGGTGGCCATTGTTCGATACCCTGCTAGAACGTGGAGGACAGAGAGGATGTGGGATGTGATGACTACTTGTGTGATCATGCACAACATGATCGTCGAGGACGAGCGTGATGACGGTATCTTGGACCAAGGCTTGGATTTTCAGGGTCAATTGGTTGAGCCAGAGCCAGGTGTAGCATCTTGGGAAGAATTTATGTAAGTGCATAAAAATTTGCTTCACAAGCAAACCCATGACCGGCTTCAACTAAATCTGGTTAAGCATATATGGGCTCGTACAGGAAATCAAAATGCTTAACCCCTAATTTATTTTCTGCAATTTGAGTGACATTTCGTTATTTTTATCGAACAATGCCATTGTGTACTATTCATATGTAAGCATTATTTTAATTATATTATCTAATCTACTTTATTTGCTTGTCAAAATATACATTTGTCTGTATAATTTGACTGAACTATTCATATGCAAAGGCCAGCTCTGGACACCGCTGGCCAGGCGCGGACATTTGGGTCGCGCCGCTGGGCACGATCGGCCGGACAGGCTGGACCGCTACCTCAAAGTGACCGCGGGCCGACCCAAACTGACAGAAACGGACCGTTTCGGTCGCGTGTTTGGGTTGACCCGGTGGAGATGCCCTAAGGCCATCTACATCGGACCAACCCAACCCGTCCGACTGAGCGCATTCGAACTAGTCCGAGTGGATCGGTGGAGGGCTGCGCGGTGGCCTGCCGGTGGGACCTATTCGGACAAATGCGCCCAGATCGACCCATCCGTGCATTAAATTTGGGCAACAGTTGCTTCGACCCACACAGCGCGCTTGTCCTCGCGCGTCCTCTCGCTTGTTCGCACAGGCCCTTTCGCCAATGGCACAAGAGACACTCTCCTCCCCAAACCCTCGCTCTCCATATCCCGTGGCCAGAACAGGCATGACAGTTGCCACCGCCACTGCCCGCTGCAGTCGTCGCCCCCGCAATATTGTGCAGCACCGTAGACCACGTGTGTTGCCAAAGTTGACTGGACGCGCCGCAGGCCATCCTGCTACCCAGTCCTTCGCCTGTCGACTAGACGAACCACAACCTCTGGAGTGCGACGTCGCGCACAACCTGTTCGGTCATTTGACTAAGGTACGTTCGCCGGTCATTTCTAGGTTTTCTAGTCCCTATGGGCGTTGGCATGGCCATTGATGGCCATATACTTTAAGATATGGGTATCAGTCGAAGGGCAATCGAGTTCTTCTACAAGAATTTCATCGAGCCATCGTCCGAGGAGGAGTTCGACGGTGAGATTGAAATTTTTCTTGGAGCTACACAGATGGTGCACGACCAATACCTCCTACCGCCATGTATAGGTGGCTCGGCGAAACGGTGTGAAGCCAACCATGAACGCGATCGGGAAGCTAGGCACGTACGTGTTTACAAGGAATACTTCCACCCAACTAATCCAGTCTTCAAAGAGAAACATTCTGTCGCCGCTATCGGATGTCCAGGAAACTGTTCTTGGACATTCTCAATGGGGTGAGGGAGTATGACGATTACTTAGAGGCCAAGTACGATTGTATCGGTAAGATGGATTCTCCTCTTACTAGAAATGTTTTGCTGCCATTCGGCATCTTGCATATGGAGTGCCTGGTGATCTCCTCGACGACTATATGTGCATGAGCAAGTCCACATGTCATAAGACCATGTATTGGTTTTGCACTGCAGTTATTGCGGTGTTTGGAAAAGTATATCTGAGAGAGCCAAATACTAAAGACAATGCCCGCTTTTTGTCCATCAACGAGAGTAGGTGGTTTCCTTTTGTCCATCAATGAGAGTAGGTGGTTTCCTGGGATGATTGGCAGCATCGACTTTATGCATTGGCAGTGGAAGAACATTCCTTTTGGTTGGCAAGGGTAGTTTAAAGGGCATGCAGAGGGTTGCACCGTCATATTAGAGGTTGTTGCATCAAAGGATCTCTAGATTTGGCACTCCTTTTTTGGCATGGATGGATCAAGCAATGACATCAATGTGCTACAGCGGTCTCTGGTGTTTGCTAGCTTGGTAGAAGGCAATGCCCCACAGGTTTTCTGTGAGATCAATGGCAATCCATATGATATGGGTTACTATCTAGATGACGGTATCTATCCCTCCTGGCCACCTTTGTGAAGACGATCTGCAACCCTAGAGATAAGAAATGCAAGAGATTTGCGAAAGAGCAAGAGACCGCTAAGAAGGATGTGGAGCAAGAATTTTGTGTGCTTCATTTAAGTGGACTATTGTTCGATATCCTGCTAGAACCTGGAGCACGGAGAGGATGTGGGATGGGATGACCGCTTCTGTGATTATGCACAACATGATCGTTGAGGACGAGAGGGATGAAGGGACCTTTGACCAAGGCTTTGATTTTTAGGGTCGATTGGTTGAGCCAAAGCTAGGTGTAGCGTCTTGGAAAGAATTCATGAATGGAAAAATTCATACAAGTGCATAAAAATTTGCGTCATAGGCACACCAATAACCAGCTTCAGCTAGATTTGGTTGAGCTTATGTGGGCTCGTGCGAGAAATCAAATAGGTTAACCCCTTATTTGTTTCTTGTAATTTGAGCGATGTTTGGTTATTTTTTATCGAACCATGTGAGTATAAATTATTAGTAATTTTTATCGAACCATGTGAGTGTGAATTATTGGTACTTAATCCCTATTTTAATTAGAATATCTATGTAGTTTATTTTCTTCTCAAAATATACATTTGTCTATGTACTTTATGTTTAAATATGCAAAACGATGTAATTTTGGTCAGCGCTGGATGGCGCGGACAAATGGGTCGTGCCGCTGAGCGCGATTGGCCGAGCAGGCCGGACCATGATCCAAAGAGACCGTGGCTCGACCCAAACGGACAGAAACAGACTGTTTGGGTCGGTCCGGTGGAGATGCCATAAATTTGGGGAAGCAATGCGTTGTGCTAGATAGCGTGCGGACCAAACTCATGTTCGGCCATCGATTGACTGAGACGGTTTATAAATAGCACATTAATTCTATAAACTTTCTCATTAGTTTGATAACCGGTTATATGAAAAACTATGTCTACATAACCTAAACTAGACAATGGCTATTCCCTAGCCTATGTCTTGCCGTCCGCGTGACCCAAGGGTCTAGCTCCACTGACGTCCCCGTAGGATCCGCTGTCGGCTGCCTTGTGCGCCCTCCGGTGCCGCTCGCGCAGCATGCCGTCCGCACGGCAGTGGTTCTCCACCGACATCAGCGGCAAGTCTAGCGCATTGGCTCAGTATGCCAACGCCGCTTCAAGCTCCGCCGCCCAGTGGTCCCTACCCTCCTACGCCACCCACCTGGCCTCTGTCGCAGTGCCGGTGGACGCCTCTACGTGCACGGTCTCGTAGGACTTGACAGTGGCCTGCTGCTCGTCGCTCCTCTCCTGCTCGTCCTCCTCAGGCTCGTTGTCAAAGTCTTCGAGAAAGCCACCATTGTCCTCTGTCCATGTGTCTATCACCACCCCCATCGTCATGGCTGCCGCATGAGCGACGCGGTCCACCTTTGCGGTGTTGCGCGTCACACGTCCGTGTGTGCTGTGGCGTAGCCTAAAAAGGCAACTGCAGCGCTAGCGCGTGCGCCCTACTTAGCCTCCTCCTTGGCCTCGGAGTTGGCATGTCGCGCACCACTTCAGCAGCGGCTTCGGCCCACCTCCCGCACCGTCGCTCGGGCCACCGTCCGGGCGACGGCGTGGCCTATGTTGCGCACCACGGCTTTGACAGCATTGCACGCCACCTGCTAGACCACCTCCTTCATTGCCAGCTCTGCCACCTCTCCTTCACGCACAAAGTCTTGCGCATTGAAATTGCGGGATATCTCCATCGCTTGAACCTCCACACCGGGCTCGGACTGATCCGGGAAGCGGTCACGACCGATGTCCTTGAGGCGGGACCAGGAGACTAGATTGTGGCGAGGTATGGTTCGTGAGCTTGGCCAGTTCCTTCTATGGCGAGCTTGTCACATCGGCGGTCGTATTTAGAGCCACGGACTAAGCAGGAAACGCACTGACCCGATGCGCCAGTTTTCCGGCCATGGGAGGGAAACAACTACGGAGCGTGCGGGAAACATGAGCTACTGTTGGCGGGAATACACCGGCCACGCGGGAAGCCCGGAGGGATTGGCGATGTCCCGTCGCCATTATAGGTAGCGCGTCAATCCTTGACAGTAGGCGGGGATGGTCAAAATTCATTGGGCCGCTGGGCACACCCCACGACCTAAACGGACCGTGACACAATTTCTATCTGTGGGTCAACCCATTCAGATAGAAACAAGCCGTTTGGGTGTTTAAAATGGGTCGTGTCACTAGAGATGACTTAGAATAATAAAAGACTAAGGGCTTGCTTGAGTTCACTAGTGGAAAACGTGTCTTTAGTTCTGGTTTCTAAGGGCCAACCGAGACTAAAAAGGCGGGACTAAAGGTCACCCCCTTTGGTCCCGGTTCTGTCACAAACTGGAACTAAAGGTCCTCACAAGGCTACTTAAGCATGCTGGGCCTTTAGTCCTAGTTCGTAATTTTTTTTTCAAATTGTTTTTCAATTTTTTCTTGAACTTTCGAATTATCTGACTCGTTAATCTCTCACATCTCTCATTTCTTAACACTAACTATACTTAATCTTAGGTTAAGTTACACTTAAGGTTAAACTTCCCAGTCGATCACCCATCCTAGCACTACTCCATCCCTAGCACACTTAACTTCCACATTCCATCTCTCCCACCTCGCGCGAAGGACCCTTATACCTTTTTGTCAAGACTAGTATATCAATCCTATTAATTTATATCATTATGTCAACCGTCTTTATTTTTTAAAATTACGAACAACTATTTAAGTAAATAATAAATAATTAATAATAATACTTTATTCCAATGAAAATAAAAAACTAATTAAATTAATATTTTATTCATTTTTTGCCATTTATTCATTATGACATAAATAATATCTTCAAATCTGTAAATTGAAATTTGACAAATAATATATTCATTATTATCAGAAAAATGTGAGGAATTCAAATATGACATAAAAAATTACTAAAAAAATATAATTTTTTCTTTTTAAATTTTAAGAATCTAAAAGAATCCAAAACGGTCTAAGGAGGTTGAAATCAAAGAGGAATTTTTTCTGTACGTTTTGATTGGGATCATATACCAAAGTTATAGCCATTTGATTTTTTCAAGATATTTTTTTGCAAATTATGTCGAAATTCATGTTTATTAATTTTCGTAACAACTAAATCATTTAATATAACTACGGTTCGAAGGATTTTATTTTTGAAACTTTTTATAATTTTTTAGAATGATTTTGAAACTAAAAAAGACGATCCCAGCCAAGGGGGGTGGAGGAGAGCCGTTCTCCTGCCGCGGCAGGATTTGTGCCCGTTTTCCTGCCGCGGCAAAATTTAAGAATTCTTTTTGCCCATTTTCTTTAGTCCCAGTTGGTAATACGAACCGGGAATAAAGGTCACTCTGATACGAACCGGGACTAAAGGGATCGGTACCGGCCGCAGCCTGTCGCAAACCCTTTAGTTCCGGTGTCTCCAACCGAGACTAAAGGTCCCGTTTAAACCGGGACTAAAGATTGTTCCGTTGGAACCGGGACTAATGTGAGCATTAATTCTGGATCCAACTACAACCGAGACTAAAGGGTTAGACGAAAAGCTCTTTTTCTACTAGTGGTTGCACCCTCTGATCCGTCCTCCTTCTTGAGGTAACCGCTTATTACACGTATCGTTGTATGTATATGTACTAGATGACCCAGTATGCTGGCGAGACGAGGTCTTGGAAGAAGGATCAGTTTGCCACAACGACGCCTTATGTGGTCGGGCTAGGGGGAGAGTTGGTCGGAGGCGAGAACATGTAGTGCAGGTCGTCGTCTAGAGAGGCATGCAATGCATGCACCGCCAGAGCATGGCGCAACACGATAAACAGGAGCAAAGCCGGGAAAAATGGTGGCCGGTGTCAAAGAGAGAAACGAGAATGCGTGCCTACGAAACATACCACTAATGTATATGCATATAGCTCACCCGGCTAAATGCATAGCTAATACTAATCGGAATTTCCATAATGTGTTTTTAGCAAACTCACATAATAAGAAACAATAATTGTTAATATAGCGTAAAAATCAAGCCGGATTACAAAAGTAGTTTTTCTAGAGTTATTACAAAAGTAGATACCTTAGATCATCTCCACCGGGCCGACCGAAATCGTCCGTTTCTTTTTATTTGGGTCGGCCCGTGGTCGCTTTGGGATAGTGGTCCGGTCTGTTCGGCCGACCGCACCCTGCGGTGCAACCCAAATGTCCGCGCCTGGCAAGAGGCACATCACCGACGCCGGCGCCGGTGTATTTCCAGTGCATTCCCGCCGCACCGTCGCCTGCCGGCTTTCTTCTCGTCGTTTCCCGCCTCTTCCTACCGACTCCCGCCTCTTCTGAACGTTTCCCGCCGCATCCAGTCGCGTCCATAAAAAGAGAAGGTCAGCCGATGTAGGCACAGCCAGAAACCCTGTCTCCATGGACCTCCATGCCTAGCCATCCTCGTCGCCGATTTGGCAGCCGCGACAATTGCCCAGAAATCCCACCCTCCCCCTAGAGCGCCCGTTGCCGTCGTGGTGGCCGGACCTGCCGGAGGAACCGGACGGGTGGCCGTGCGCTGTCCGGGCCGACGCAACGGTCACACAAATTAGGTGCATGGATCGGTCGAGTCCGGATGCGTCGAACCGGATGGATCGTGCCCCTGGAAGACCATATATGCCCTGTACGTCCGCGCGGACACGCTCAGACGCGTCCGGACGGGTTGGATCGACCCGGTGGATATGTCCTCACGGAAACAAGAGGGGCTGCGAGAGCGGGCGCGACGACTGAGAGAGGCCACGAGCGAGCGAAGGTTCACTCACGGAAACAAGCCGCGTCTGGAGAAAATCACAAGCGATTGGGTGGAGCAATGGGTTGCTTTCTTCACATTTTGGGCTGTCAGTGCTTCACATTCTGAGCGTGACAACATGTTCCGTTGCTGGTCGTTCAAGGGATTGGGGTCAATTTATTTTTTCACTGGGTCATTTTTACATATTAGGCAACATGTACATGGGTTTGGCCAAGATCGTCGGGGTCCACTGACCCCGGCCTGACACTGTAGCTCCGCCCCTGACGATCAATATGGACGAGAGCTCCGACTCAGAGAACATGCATGGTGTAGCCTAATGAGTGGCTGCTCTGCCGCCACTCGCTTCAAACAGAGAGCGCGGCTGGCTGCACCAGCTCACGTTGCTCGTAGAGCATCTCTAACCCATCCTCAAATAAAAGAGAAAATATAATCCTTTAATGATTAAAGCCGCACTGAACCGATCCCGTATCACCGTTTAGAGGAGAAAAAAATTAGGAGTCATGGTTTTTGACTCGCATATAAACGCGGCCGCGAGGTTGACTCCTATATATTTTCTCCCTCCCCGCCACCGTCTAGTTGCCTTCCCCGCTGCCGGCCAGCTTGCTCTCTCACCGCTGGCTGCCGGAGTCGACCTCCGCCGACGCCTAGAAGGCTGCCCCCCTCTGAACTTCTCTGGCTAGCCAACGACGCCAAAATCGACCGACACAAGCTACTTTCCTCGGCCGCAAATCCGCCATCGACTTCACCAGATTCGACGCATTGCGGCAGGGATTCATCGTAATATGGCCGGATCCACGCGGCCCAACACCATCGGCATGTCTTCGTCCTCGCTACACCGAAACATCTCGCCAGCTTTAGCGTTGAAGGAGATCCTAGAGCTCGCAGGAGCACCGGCGTCAGCACCCGCACCCGTGTCAGCACCCCACCCGCACCATCTCCAGCTCCGGCAACCGCACCTGCACCAGCACCAGCTCCGGCAACAGCACCCGCACCAACACCATCTCAACACAGCGCTGGACCAAGGTACGGCGCCAGACCAAGGTGAGTTTTATCCCAAATTTTTTGCAAAAGCTCATTGATTTTGGAGGACGAGGGCGATAATTCTTCTTTTACATCATAGCAAGGTGAAGAATAAAGAAGCAAAATGGGTGGAGGATGAGCACAATAATTTGTATTTTGCATGGCATCATCAGACACTTGTTGGAGCTAACCAACCGTTCCAAAAAAATTGGGAAGAGATCCATCACAATTTCAGTCAAAGACCTAGTCGAGAAGCTAGATCGATATCATCGATTATGAATAGGTTGAACATGCTAGTAATACGCTCTAATGCCATACAAGTTATGGGGTATTAATGTTCTATCAATTTGTATGATTAATCTATCGGTCTATATGAATTATGAATTTTATGTTATATGTTCTCGTATATTCATGTGATCATCGGGTATATATGAAATATGTGTTGTGTTCTCATGTATTCATGTGCTCAATTTGCAAATTTTGTTGAATAATATTTTTACTCCTCTAAATTATTGGTGATCGGATCCAGGGCACAAAATTTAGTGAAGTATATTTGCTCCTCCAAAGGATAGGGAGCCTTTTAGAGCATCTCTAACCCATCCCCTTTCGGCTGTTAGTGGAGTATATTTTCTCCTCTAACGACAGAGCCGACTCTAACCCATCCCCTTTTGGCTTTAGAGAAGAAGAATTTTTAGGAATCGGCCTCGGCGACTCGCGAATATACGTGCTGGAGGCCACAATTTCCATATTTTTTCTCCTCCACCCCCTCCCACTGCCCCGCCGCCCCGCCGCACCATTCCCGCCGTCCCGCCGGCCACCGGTTTCGCCCACCGCCTTCCCAAAGCACCACAACCCCATTTGCCTCCATTCGCCCATGTCGCGGATACTCACCGTTGCTAGAATCGCCCCTTAGAGCTGTCGCATCAAGGTGGATCTCGCCTCCGATCGAAACCGAAAGAAAGCTTGTCCCTAGCCACGGCGAGGTTGATTTTGGTGGGGAAAAGCCTTGAGAGGGGAAGGAGGTGGTGTAGAGCGACCACATGCGTCGAGTTGGTGGCCGTGGCCGAGGTCCATGGCCGGATTCCGACGAACTTCTCCCGGCGGCGGAGACGCTGGTTCGTGTCGCTCGGTCGTCGCACAACCACTAGGAGGGCGTTTGTTGGCAACGACCTTGCCACTCATCCATCCTCTAGCCCGCCCGGTCATCGAGTCCCCTTTTGGCCGGCGCAACTGCTCCAGCCACGATCAGCCCTTCCGTCGTGCACAAGGTACTCGATCGAATTCCCCTATGATATTTGGGTTTATTTTTCGGCTTTGTTTGTGACCGATAGAATTCTGCTGTAGATGAAGAGGTTGCGAGAGATGATTTTCGACGATTCTTCGTCCGAGGAGGAAGATGATGAATACGAGGATTTGGAAATGGCAATGATTATGATTTTGAACAGAGATTTTCGGGTGCTAAGGAGGAGATCCTAGTTTGGCCATGCATGGGTCAACCGAAACAGAACCAAGGGTCATGAGAAGATCATGCGAGATTATTTCAACCCCGATGCCACCTACATAGACAAGCAATTTCGGTGCCGGTTTCAGATGCAAAAAAGACTTGTTCCTCGCCATCACAAGATCCGTCGAAGCTCATGATGATTGGTTCAAGCTTCGGAGGAGTGCTAAGGGAGAGGTCAGTGCTAGCCCGGTGATGAAGTGTGTGGCGTCCATGAGGGTACTTGCATATGGTTGTTCAGCCGACGCCATTGATGATTATGTTCGCATAGGAGAGGATACAGTTTTGGAGTCCGTAAGATGGTTTTCCAAAGCTGTGATTGAGATCTTCGGGCCAGAGTATGTGAGGGCACCCAATGAAGAAGACACTGACATGCTTCTTGCTTAAAACGAAGAAAGAGGATGGCCCGGGATGCTAGGTTCAATTGACTGTATGCATTGGACTTGGAAGAATTGTCCAGCTGGTTGGATGGGCCAATACAAAAGCCACTACAAAGATGCAACAATCATCCTCGAGGCAGTTTCCTCGCATGATCTATGGATATGGCATTCATTTTTTGGATTTCCTGGCTCTCTCAATGATCTCAATGTGTTGTCGAGGTCACTACTGTTTTTAAGGCTTGCGAAGGGTGAAGCTCCTCCATGCAACTATGAGATCGAAGGCCATCAGTACACAAAGGGTTATTACCTTGCTAACGGGATCTACCCTCCATAGGCCACATTTGTGAAGATAATCCCCGGCATCTTTGGAATAACCCAAAGAGATCACACTTTGCTACAGAGTAAGAGACAACAAGGAAAGATGTGGAGAGAGCTTTCCGTTTACTTTAGAAGCGTTTTGGCATTATTCGTGGACCTGTGGAGTATTGAAAACCAGAGGTCCTCTGGAATATCACGACATGTTGCATCATTTTGTATAACAAGATCATCGAAGATGAGAAAGATATGGATGATGAATTTAGGTACATCTCAAATAGAGACCCTGTTGTGCCTAAGCATGATCTATCTAGGATCGACCAGTTCCTCGCAATGCACTGAAACATCGAGACTAAGGAGGCACATAATCAGATATATGTTGATCTTGTTGAGCATCTCTGATGTCTCCACTGCAATTAGTTGTGTTTGTTTTTATTGATTTTCTTGCAAACGATTCGATCTATTACATTCAATTCGGTTACTAATATTCAACTATTGGATTTATTATATTTATTTGGGTTTGTAATAATGAATAATTTGATTTATTAAACTTATTTCAGTTTGTAATAGTAATAGTTTTGTTCAAAGTTTTGATTTGCAAAAAACAAAATTTTACTCTAAACGTTTGGAAATCGGTTCCGCGGCGCTAAATTTAGAAAGGGGACTGTTTTCTCCTTTAAAGAAAAGGGAATGGGTTAGAGATACTCTTACTACTCTAAATTATTAGGAATAAGTTAGAGATGCTCTTACTAGACGGTCCGATGGGCTGAGCTAGCGTGAAGGCCAAAAATGAGAAAATAGTCTGTACAGGCGCTATCCACCATAACCTTAGTAATAACGCAGCCGACGAAATCAGGACAGCCATAACTTTTATCTTCTTGTGTTGTCTATGTATGTTGCCATATGTGTTCGAGATTTTTTAACTTTAGGGCTAACACCCACGAGTAATTTTTAGTTGCATACATGTGGACCCTCTTACGGTGGCTCCACATGTCAGTGAGTTATAGAAACCTGGCTTTGGGGCTCATAAAATCAGCCAATTTGTGTCCCGCTAGCTAGCATCACTACCAGAACTAGCACTACTTTTATTGCGCGGTTAGCATAAATGTAATTACTTGCAAGGAATGCTTTGACCTGAAGAGGGGAAAATCAACTTTAAGTAGGTAGATCGATCTAAGGTACTAACTAGCTATCGGTGAGAAAAAACATACTCCCTCCATCTCAAAATAGATATCGCAAATTTATATAAATTTAGATGTATCTAAACATCTAAATATAAATAAACTACCAACATGACATTTGATTGAGACGGGAAACAAGAATAGTTTATGTACTTTTAAATTGATCGGCCTATTGTTCTGAATCGACTTCTTCTTATCTTTGGCTTACCAAGCCCTTTTAACTTGTGCATAAGATCTCAGTTGTCCAAACCAATGGAATAGGGTTGTTGTGTTAGGTTTTCCTGGAAGGGAGATATGCCAGAGCATTGACATAACTCGCGGAGGCTTCTTCTTAGCTTTGTCTTACCAAGCCCTACTAACTTGTGCATGAGGTCTCACTTGTCTCAACAAATGAAACAGGTTATCGTTTATAGGGTTTTCCTGGAAAGAGATATACCAAGTCAGTATGTTTAATGGTTCCCTTGTCAGTCCCTCCACAATAACACTACGTTCGAGATAGAAGGACACAAAATTATGCTGCAAACCAATCCTTGAATTATTCCTATTCTCACCTTAAGAAGATCTGTCTAAGCTTGTGGGCGCTAGATCGGAACATATTTTTTTATTCAAATGAGACAACACCGCAAGAAAAATAAATACATACACTACGGGAATAACATTATACAACGACGGCCACATTCTACGCTGACGGCAAAATTTCGGGGTTGTCGGCGCAGCTTGACGGACTCGGCAGCCGGCTGCGCGGCCGTCAGCCCAGTTTTGCCGTCAGCATAGGATGAATAGACCGACGGCAGCCGTCGGTGTAGGCGATTATGCTAACGGCAGAGCGACGGCGTCAAGTCTACACCGACGGCAAAGCCATCTGCGTAGCTATTTTTTCTTTTTACCACATTAATCTTAGAAAAAACATAACTAAATCGTTTAAATTCAGAAAAATATATATAATATATCAAAATTTGCAGAAAAATAAGATCTATCTATATGAACTCAAATATTGCATATTTTTGTTCAAATATATATAATACAAATACTTTCGTAAAACATATTTTCATTTTTTGAGTGCAAAAACGGGGTGTTTTATGAAGCAACCACCAAATGAAAGTTTTAAAATGATACCGTCCCATTTTAAAAAAAATACTAGACCACCTTAAATGGACAATGTCCCAACCAGGATATCTTAAAACATTCCGTCCACCCCTTGTGAAAAAGACAAGTTAATGCTGAATCGGTAGGAAGTGAGTCAGATTTGAACTACAGGTATATGATATGATGGTCATGATTTTTTGCAAAAATAATTTTTAGATTCACAATATGATATTTCATTAGAGATCGAATGCAAGTTTAGCGAGGCTCAACCCTGAGCTAAGAAAATCTTCATGTCCTCCGATGTAGAAAGTTTGACGATAGTTTGAAACGGGCATAAAAAATTCAAAAACGGACGAAACAATGCAAAACCTTCGCGTGGTGTCATATTATGTGACATAGTTACAAGAAAAATTACCAAACTTGGTATATTGATTGTGTCTCAAAAAAACTTCACAAAATGACCTAACTGAATCGAGGTTTTCTGGCTTTTAGGTCAAATAACCAATGTTATGGCTAGAATCGTGGTATAATTTGTGATAATGTGCCCATATTATGCATGCATATGTATCATGGGATGGCGAACAATTTTGCAGGAGGAAGTTTTCTTTTCGTCGTACCAAAAAGCTATTTTTCATTTTCCGAGTGCAAAAAACGGGATGTTTTATGAAGCAACCACCAAATGAAAGTTTTAAAATGATACCACCCTATTTTTCAAAAATACTAGACCACCTTGAATGGATAATTTCCTAACCGGGGTATCTCAAAGCTTTCCGTCCACCCCTCGTGAAAAAGATAAATTTATGACGAATCGATAGGAAGTGAGTCAGATTTGAACTACAGGTACATGATTTGATGGTTATGATATTTTGCAAAAATCATTTTTAGGTTTACAATATGCTATTTCATCAGATATCTAATGCAAGTTTAGCGAAGCTCAGCCTCGAGCTAAGAACCTTCATGCTTGCCGATTTAGAAAGTTTGACGATAGTTTAAAACAGGAATAAAAAATTCAAAAACGGTCGAAACAATGCAAAACCTTCACGATTATGTGACATAGTTGTAAGGAAAAATACCAAACTTGGTATATTGATTGTGTCTCAAAAAAATCTTCACAAAATGACCTATCTCAATCGAGGTTTTCTGGCTTTCAGGTCAAATGACCAATGTTATTGGTAGAATCACGGCATAGTTTGCGATAATGTGTCCATATTGTGCACGCATGTGTATCATGGATGGCAAACGATGTTGCAATAGGAAGTTTTCCTTTTCATCGCACTTAAAAGGCATTTTTCATTTTCTGAGTGCAAAAAAGGGGTGTTTTGTGAAGCAACTGATACATTGCAAATGTATCTATAATTTTTGATGTTCCATGCTTGGTTCTATCCACTTTATTGTGTTTTGTCCACACTTTGGAGTACTTTTCATATGATTTCTTGGACTAACCTATTAACAAGAGCCACAGTGCCAGCTGCCTGTTTTCTGTTGTTTTTTGTTCCAGGAAAGTCAGAAAATGAATATTCTCAGAATTGGACGGGACAAAAGTCAAAGTGTCTATTTTTCCGGAAGTCATTAGATGCCAGAATACGAGCCGGAGAGGGGCCAGAGGGCGGCCACACCACCTGGCCGCGCGGCCAGGCTTGGCCCGCGCCAGGGGGTGGTGTGGCCAGCCCAGGCACCCTCTCGGCCTCCCCTTCCGCCTATAAGATGCCCTCGGGACGAAAACCTTAAGGGCCCGATCAAAAATCCATCAAAAGAGTCTGTAGCCGCCGTCATCTCCATCCCTAGATCGGGAGGGATCTGAAGCTCTTCCCGGCACCTTGCCGGAGAGGAGAATTCACCCTAGAGGCCTTCTTCATCACCATGCAAGCCTCCGGTGTGATGCGTGAGTAGTTCATCTCTGGACTACGGGTCCATGTAGTAGCTAGATGGCTGGTTCTCCTCCTTTGTGCTTTCATGTTTAGATCTGCATGTTGTGTTTGCGGGGATCCGATGGATATTGAGATGCTATTTCAGATTGATTATTGATTCTATCATGTCTTTGTTATTTATGATCTTGCATGCTTTCTGTTGTTAGTAGCTATCTTGGCCAAGTAGATGCTAGTAACTCCAAGAGTTGGTATTTATGCTTAATAGTGGGTTCATGCCACTGGTAATCTGGGGAAGTGACAAAAATCTCTAAGGTACTAGATGTGTTGTTGCTACTAGGGAGAAAACAACAATCCTTTGTTCATAGAACAATCATATTGTTTACTTTACACGCAGTTCATAAAGCAATAATCTGTTGCTTGCAACTTAATACTGGAGGAGGTTCGGATGATAACCTGAAGGTGGATTATTAGTCATAGATGCAGTTGGATGGCGGTCTATGTATAATGTTGTAATGTCCAATCAAGTCTCAAAGGAGTCAAGATGATTAGTATATGCATGTATTGCTTTCTCGATGTTTGTCAATTGCCCCGCTGTAATTTGTTCACCCAGCATGTTATTTATCTTAAGGGCAGCCACCTCTAGTGAACTATGGATCTCGGTCCTTTTTGTTTACATACAATCTACAATCTTTTACTTCTTTGTGTTTACTTTCTGCAAATTTTTACTTCCTTCTATTCGATACGTTTAATCCTTTGTTTTCAGCAAAACACGGTGAGATTGACAACCTCATCGCAAGTTGGGGACAAAGTTCAGTGGTTGTGTTGTGGAGGTCTCCACGTTACTACTAGCACCGGTAGTGCGCCCTGCCAAGGCTCCGCTAGCACCACCTTTGGGGTGTTTCCTTACTCCTACTGGTTCAATTAAACCTTGGTTTCATAACTGAGGGAAACTTGCTATTGTGCTCATAATACCTTCCGCTTGGGGTTCCCAACGAGCTCTACATCAATACCGCACCAGCACTTTTCTAGCGCCATGCATTGAGCCATCATTTTCTGGCGCCATTGCCGGGGAGTCAAGGACATCTTCACAAGGGGAGTCCTTCATAACCAATCTCTTTACTTTGTTATTTTTGTTTTGCTTAGTTTCTTTTTGCTTTGTTTGCTTGTTTTGTTATCAAAAACACACAAAAAATTAGTTTTACTAGTTTGCTTTCTTATTTGAAAACCCAAAAAAAATTGACTACTCTTGAAAACACTAAGTTGTGTTACTTCACTAGCACCAACACCAATGATTTTATGAGCACACCTATTGCTCCACCTGTGCCTAAAGATACTTTCTTTGAGATAAAACCTGCTTTACTCAATCTTGTTATGAGAGAACAATTTTATGGTATTGGTAATGAAGATGATGATTCCCATCTAAATAACTTTGTTGAACTTTGTGAGATGCAAAAGCATAGGGATATAGATGGTTATATTATTAAACTGAAATTGTTTCCTTTCTCTTTGAGAGGAAAAGCTAAAGAATGGTTGAATTCCTTAACTAGGAATAGTGTTGATTCTTGGACTAAGTGCAAAGATGCTTTCATTGGAAAATACTATCCTCCTGCTAAGATTATATCTATGAGAAGTGAAATAATGAAGTTTAAACAACTTGATAATGAACATGTTGCTCAAGCTTGGGAAAGAATGAAATCTTTGGTAAAGAATTGTCCCACTCATGGACTGACTGCTTGGATGATCATCCAAACTTTTTATGCAGGACTGAACTATTTTTCAAGGAACCTATTGGATTCTGCTGCTGGAGGTACTTTTATGACCATTACTTTGGGTGCTGCAACGAAACTTCTGGACAATATGATGGTTAATTATTCTGAATGGCATACTGAGAGAGCTCCACAAGGTAGGAAGGTAAATTCTATTGAGGAAACCTCCTCCTTGAGTGATAAGATTGATATTATTATGTCTATGCTTGTTAATGGGAAAGCCCATATTGATCCAAATAATGTTCCTTTAGCCTCTTTGGTTGCTCAAGAAGAGCAAGTTGCTGTGAACTTCATAAGAAATAACAATTTTGGTAATAATGCTTATAGGAACAATTTGGTAACAACAATTATAAGCCATATCCTCCCAACAATGTAATGCTTATAGAAACTCTTACAACAATAATAGGAGTGCTCCCTCTGAACTTGAAGTTATGCTTAAAGAGTTTATTAGTAAACAAACTGCTTTCAATAAAACTATTGAGGAAAAAATCTCTAATGCTGAAAGAAATATAGCATCTTTGGCTGAAGCTCAATCTTCTTTGAATAAAATGGCTGCTAAACCTGAAACTAATGATAATCCCTTTGCAGCTACTAATGCCATACAAGTAAGAATTGATAAAAATGTTAGACTATTAGCTGAATTACATGCTAAGTGGGAAAGAGAAGATGAAATTGCTAGAAACATTAGTGTTTCTACTATCACCACCACTAGTGTTGAGGCTAGTAATAGTTCTACTACTTTAGATGATAAGTATGGTTTTGATCTTGATGGTTGCAATATCTCTGAAGTTATTAACTTTCTACAAAAGCTTGCTAAAAGTCCTAATGCTAGTGCTATGAACATGGCTTTTACAAAACACATTACTGATGCTCTCATAAAGATTAAAGAAGAAAAGATGAAACATAAAGCTTCTATTCCTATAAAACAAGAAGATGGTTGGGAACCCATCATTAATATGAAAGTGAATGACTTTGATTTCAAAGCTTTATGTGATCCTGATAGTAGTGTTTCTATTATGCCTAGAAGGATTTATGATATGCTTGATTTGCCTCCTCTTGAAGATTGTTATTTGAATGTCTCACTTGATGATAATGCTAAAAAGAAACTCATGGGGAGTCTTAATGATATTCTTATTATGGTTAACAATACTTATGTCCCCGTTGATTTCTATGTTTTGGATGTTGAATGCAATGCTTCTTGTCCTATTACTTTGGGAAGACCTTTTCTTAGAACTATTGGTGCCATTATTGATATAAAAGAAGGCACCATTAAATATCAACTCCCACTCAAGAAAGGTATAGAACACTTCCCTACGAAGAGAGCGAAGATTTATTTTGATTCTCCTATGAAAACAAAATTTGGTTTTAATGCTTCTTCATTTGAGAACACATGATTCTTTTTCTTGCTTCTTATGCCTAACTTAAAGGCGTTAAAAAAAGTATTTATTGGGAGATAAACCCAAAAGTTTTAGATGAGTTTTGGAAGTTATTACCTCTGTAATAATGCTCCTTATCCTTTTTATTTGCTTTTTGTGCCAAGAGTAACCTCTAATGAGAGAGAAGTAATGATTGGGAAAGTTGCTATCCCGAAACAGATTTCTATGCTTCGCCGTAAAAATTCGTGTAAAATCTCCAAACGTCTTTTTGAAGCGTGAATTTTTGTGCTTCTGCCCCAGGTTGTTGTCTAACGTTCGTTAGTTCAACACTTTTTGATTTGAGCAACAGAAGGTCTTTGAAAAAATTCGTATTTACCTGCTGGTCTGTTTTAACAGATTTCTGCCGTTTTCTACATTTGCTTCTTGTTGGTTCCTTTTTGAGTTTTTTTGGGGAATTGAGCTTTTTGAGGAAAGTGCTACAGTAGTTAGTGTTCTAATGGAATTTTATTTGGTGTTAGAACTGAACCTTAAGACTTATTAATCTTGAGTGCACTAATGTTGCTAATAAAGATTGTGTGAAGGAAAAATTTCAGGTGTATGGAAGGAATGAGTAATGAGATGAAGGATGGACTAAAGCTCAAGCTTGAGGATGCCACGCGTGTCACCCCAAGAAATATCCAAGAAGTACAAGCGTCAAAGCTTAGGGATGCTGAAGGCATCCCCTTCTTCATCAATAAAAATCTCAGGTTTCTTCCAAACACTTCATTTTTATTGTTTCATGCACAGTTGTGTTGTTCTTGGAGCGTCTTCTTTTTCGTTTTCATTTTGGTTTTTTCGTTTGCTTCTGTTTGCGTAGTTTTCTGAATAAATTGGCTGTACGCCCTCTTCCATACGTTGGTTTGCAAATAGTTTGGTTTGGTTTGGAAAAGAGTAGGAAAGTTCATGCTTATATGGTAAAAAGAGCTCGTTTTTGACTGTGGCCTATGCTTTGTCATGCCATGCTTGATATTGTTTTGGATTTATGCTTAGTATTCTTTGCTGTAGCATGACTTGTTATAAACAATTGAGATTCCTTAACATGCCTTGGATGAATCATGCGTTGTTTTAGCATATTAAAGCATAGTATAGTGGTATTCTCCTTTGATGCTTTATTTGGGTTGACTTGGCGCATGCTCACACCATGTTATGACTATCCAAAGTCATCATAGCCTTTATGATCCTTTAGTTTTCAACTTGTAGTATCACTTTATACTTTGATCAATGATGTTTTGTCGCTCTGCATGATTATGGCCATTATTGCTCTCTTAGTTTGTCGCTCCCAGTCTTTTGCTAGCCTCCACAACAAAGTATGAGTTCCACTCATGCATCCAACTCCCTAAACCAAGTTGTTCCAAAGAGTCCACCATACCTACCTATTAGCTTATGCTATTCCAAGTATATTCATGCTTTTGTTTACCTTCCAAATTAAACTTGTTATGAGAAAACTAGTGATTAAAGCTTTCACGAACTTGATGGCACACTTTACTTTTTTGCATCTAATAAACTTGAACCATTGGGTCCTTCTTTGTTGCGTATATGCTTGCGCTTTATAAGTTGAAATTAGCAGAACCATGTTTCATGGGGAACGCAACATTGCACTTGTACTTTGTATCCAGTTGATATCATGTTCTTTTGCTTACGGATCCCGTCGGTGTAAAATAAAAGTGGAACTTGTAAGATCATGGAGTTTGTACGTGTGTTAGAGAAACGCCTGGGCCTTGTAACACCCTCAAATCGGCCCTATGTAAGTTTTAGCCCTTTCCGCCAAACCCGCATAGCAACGATTCAAGGATGCCCACCAGGCACTTTCATGCGGGTGGAAAACGAAGTAATACCATTACACAACAGTCCTCGATGGGACCCACAGAACAGATATATATACAACAGGGACTCAACGAGTCTAGAATACAGATATATGATACAAAGATCCAAATCACCTTGAAAATGATAGAGCGTCCGACTACGGACAAGATGGAAATGGGGCTAAGAGCCCTGAAGGATAACCAATGGCGTCCATAACCCTGCCCAGGCCAAGCCGGAAGGGTAACCCTTCTAACGACGTTGATCTCAAACCTGCTAAAACAAAAGGGGTGCCGACAAAGGGCAAAGGAAAAAGAGGAGCGTTAGTACTGAGGCCAGTACATGGCGAGGCTAGAATTCGGCGGCTCTCGCCTACATAGGTATGGTGGGCTGAAGCGGCAGCGCAGCGGCACTAAACAACCTATAGAGACTCGATACAACTGGCGGTTATCAGAGAGGGATAAGAAAGACCTATTCGGATTCAACCTGAAGCTAACACCAAACAAACCCATCCTGGTATTTCCCCCTCGAGACCAAACGAGGAAGTCGGACCAAGGAACTCACACCGTTGGCAGTTTTACTCATTCCATTATAGTTGCAGCAATTACTAATCAGATATATAGCATGAGTCATCCTGATAGCATAAGTAGTGGGCAGTTTTAATCATCAATCCATTATAGTTGGAACATTTACTCGACAGATATAATTATCCCGAGGAATTCCAAAACCCAGCAATTGTTGACACTTTTATCACATTCCATTGGAGTTGCAATACTTACTAGGCGGATATAGTATGACACAGATCACCACCGATCCACCAGTTGTTGGCACTTTTATTATCCATTCCGTTATAGTTGAAGCTGATTACTAGTCACATATTAAGTCAAATTTATAGCGCTACTTTAGTTATGCTTGTCTATGATCGAGATACTGTGCTCCAAGTCGTCCATAACCGCTGACACGGCTTTCAGAAAGTTTTACCCTGCAGGGGTGCACAAATAGCAACACACACTCGATCAACCTCGGAAAAACCAAATCAAAACCCAACGAGGCATTCACGACAAAGCGATCACAGGATTCACAAATATTTCAGGGGGCCACCCCATTAAGCTACCCGCAACGAAATTGGCCGGCTCCGAGACGGACCCAAGGTTTGCGCCAATGGCTGTAAACGACTGGGAACCCGAAATTGTGACTGGGCTTGTCGATACCACGAAAACACTCCCCAATCCTAAACAGTACAGGTGCTCCTCGCACAATCTTAAATAAAACAGTAAAGCATGGCATAAGTACAGGATAGTAACAAATCCCCAAACTACTTTGTGGCCCCAAGAAATAGAAATGAATCAAGCTCTGGCTCAGGGGGGTCCACGGCCTCTCGGATGTGGATAGTGCGAAAAATCAAGGAACAGGTATCAAGTACTCGGGGTCCTAAGGGACACAAGTGAGCGTGGAAGAACCAAATAACATCTATTGCCCACCGATGCCTCTACATTAGTTATATCTAGCATTTTAATAGGTGTATTTAAAGTCATGATCATCTCCACCAGTAAGCATCTCCACCAGTAACATCTGCCAACATTTCAACAACTGTGGTACTTGACAACACAAGATCGCACCTGAGCAAGCAACTACGACTCGCAAGGCCAGCTATCTACCAAACACGGGTAATAGGAGGTGTCCAAGGCAATATAGAGGCTGCACAGGATATAACTGGTGCACGGAAACTAAAGCATCACGACACGGATAGCAATAGATCAACAGGAGGAAAATAAAGACTATAAATGCAAAATAGGTAGAAGGGGAAGAGATGGTCGCCTGAGAAACACTACCGACGGATCATATCCGGAGAACTTGTCGATACTCGCATCAACTCATCGGCCTAATCCGCGAAGAAGCAAACACTAGAAGAAACGCCGGATGCAATATTTAATACTACGGCAGAAGATCCGGCATGATTATGATATGATGCATGGCATGGCACAGATGCGGTGCAATTAGGCAGTATTAAGCAGAACCGGGGTCCCGACTATTGATTATATGGTTCAAGTTATTTATCTACCCGCAATTTAAATGTTGTCTTAATAAGACAGATCATGGCATCGGTTCGCTACACCAATTTAAATGGAGTCCGGAATAAGACAAAGATATCCCGCAGAAACACTCCATACTTAATTATTAGGTGAATCGGCATAATGCCCTCAAATCACAGACAGTTATGCATGCATGATGATTTAATGATGCGACAGGTAGATATCATATTATAAAAATAGAGGCTTAGGGTCACACATCTGGGTTCGGAAGATCTTGGGTTCCGGGGGCGCGGGTCTGGGTCTCAGTGTTCGACGGGGATCAATCTCGGCGGGAACGTTCTCGGACAACGGAGTAGATCTTGGCGTTTTGGTAAGAAGGACTTGGTTTGGCGTCGGGGTCACATCGGATTCGCCCTGGTCGATGTCGATCTTGTCGTCGCGAAGATCTTGTCGGGTCCGCGTATCGGGTCGGTCTTGGCGTTCGGGATGACGAACTTGGCGTTTCGGTGGCGATCTTGGCAGTCTTCGGAGCCGGGTCTCGCATCCGGGAAGGAGTACTTGCGGTTCCCCGTGAAGGCGATCTTGACGCTCGGTGCCCGCGAAGTAGATCTTGTTGATCCAGCGTCATCGCGTTCTATGTGGACCATCTTTGGATTGTTGAATATGCACAGCAGATCTTGCCGATACCGAAGCGGAGATAGCATGTTTGTCATCTCATCAGGGACACACCCGTATCAACACCTCACCAACACGGCCAAAGGCAACATCAAACATCCACACCATCTCCTCGCTAGCCCCATCACACAAGTAAGCAGGGCACATACTACAGGCAAACGCGAGCAAAAAGGAGGATGGGGTGAGGATCTGTGGCGGCCAGGGGGAGGCGGAGGTTGCAGAGGTGGGGCCGCAACGATCGGGGATGGCGGTAGGCTTGGAGCTCCGAGCGGCATCATCGCGGTGGCCGGATGCGGGACCAGGTCGAGGCGAGGAGGTGGGGGGCCACGAGGCGGACGCGGCCTAGAGGAGCAGGGGCAGCGCCTGCGGGGAGGTGTGGTGGAGGCGAGGGCGACCGTAGCGAGGTGGCGGGGTCGGTGACATGCCCAGGTCGATGGCGGGCTGGGCGATGGCGAGGCCGACGGAGGAGCGGCTGGGGCTCTACGACGGCGAGCTTGCCACGGGAAGGGGCCGGCGGCGTGGGCCTGCAGGCGGCCGGAGCCCGCAGAGCGGTGGCGCACTGGAGGAGGTCGAACAGGCGGCCCCGGGTCGGCGAGGAGAGGGAGAGCCGGCGATGCGGGGCACGCGGGGCCCAGGAGGCGGCGCACGGCTGCCGTCGGTGGCGAGGAAGGAGGGGACGGCTGGATGTGGGCGGGGCCGTAGGAGAGGGAGACGCTGTCGGCAGGGTAGGGCGAGGCAGTCGCCGCGGGGAGCTTGCAGCCTCGGAGGAGGAGACGCGGGGAAGGGGACGAGGAGGAGGCTGACGTGGCCGGCGCGGCGCATCTGGTGGTGGGGCGGGCGGCTGTGCGGGGGAGGAAGGGGCCGAGCGGAGAAGGTAGGAGACAGCGGCGCACTATAGAGGTGGCGGTGGAGGCCGAGGACGGCGGCGGGGTTGGTGGGAGATGGGAGGCTGCGGGGTAGGTGGAAGGGCGACCGCGTCTCTGCGCATGGGGCCAGGGAAGCGCGCGTGGTAGGTGTGTCCAGGGGCGGTGGAACCGGGGACGGGGTGGGAAACGGTAGGTGGGGGTGGGGATCGATGCAGGTGGTTGTGGGGGTTGGTGGGCGCGACTCGGGATTGCCCTAGGTGGTGGGACCAGGCGACAGGAGTGGGCAGGTGGCGACCAGGTGGGTGGGGAGACGTGCAGGGTGGTGTGGGTGTGTGTGTGTCCACCGGTGAGGTGGCGGGTGTGAGGGGAGGTGGCGGCTGGTGGTTGGCTGGAGTGAGGTGGAGGTGTGAGGTGGAGGTGTGAGGTGGAGGGAGGGGATTGGTAAGGCTGAGGTGGAGGGAGGCTGGGTAGGATAGGATTGGGTAGAATTAGGACTAGATATTTTAGACTAGGGTTTGGAGGTGGCCGGCCGGGCTTTCGGGCCTAGCGGACTGCCTCCCAAAAAAATAAATTAAATATTTTATTTGTTTAAAACGGGGCGTTTGATATCTGTTTATAGACGAAACAAAATATTCCGGAGACCCAGGTTTTAATTTGAATAAAGACAGGAACATTTAGAAAACAAAACTAGGCGTTACGAAAATAGTTTAGACAAAAACCATGCATGAGGATGACGATGCTCAAATGCAATGTGGCATGATGTCATAAGCATGCGGTCATGATGATGCAATGCACAAAAACACAGTGATTTTCTAGTAGTGGTTTTTGCGGGGCGCCACAATTCGACACCACTAACAATGGATCTCGCCCTCGAGATCCGCCTCATGGTACCGGGAAGAAGGTCGGCAATCTGAATCTTCTCGCTTCATGTAGATCCTCGCGACACCACTAACAAGAGGTCATTGTCCGTGATCATCGAGAGAACACTCCGGGGACAAAGGCGAAGGTAGAGGTATCAACAAACAAATCCACCTCCCACTTCGACAGAAGGGGAGAAACGATGCATTCTAATCCACTTCAATGTACGAGAGCAAATAGATTGAGTAGTCGGCATTGGGGCCAATCTATCACGCACCTAAACTATTACTCCGCACATTCAGTGGAAAAGCGTGCAGCCATTCTCGGAATTAGACTGAAGATCTCGACAATCGAGGTTCGGAACAAAGGGGTGATGCGGCTCTGCATCGGATCTGGCGTAGAGGATGTCGTCGTGTCGGAAAACACCGGAAGGCACAAGAAGGAACAGAGAGAAGTCCAACAGATGAAGGATTCCTCAGATAACACGAAGACCGGATGTAGAAACACTATTGCCAGAGGAGGGAGCGAAACCCTGAAGGTACGACGGAAAACCCAACCACGAGAAATCCTGGACTAGAAGAAGGGAAGGGAACATATCCAAAACACGCAGAGGTAAGAGAAGAACAGCAGAGGGGTAAGGAGTAAAAGAAGACCTAATCAGATCTATCCAACCGATTTTGCAAAATAGTTTTGACACTCTACTTCGACCATTAGCTAGGTTATCCTACAGGCTGGACTTGTGGGGTATCGTAACTGCTGAGCTCTGATACCACTCTGTAACACCCCCAAATCTGCCATATGCAAGTTTTAGCCCTTTCCGCCAAACCCGCATAGAAACGATTCAAGGACGCCCACTAGGCACTTTCGTGCGGGTGGAAAACGAAGTAATACCATTACACAACAGTCCTCGATGGGACCCACATAACAGATATATATACAACAGCGACTCAACGAGTCTAGAATACAGATATACAATACAAAGATCCAAATCACCTTGAAAACGATAGAGCGTCCGACTACAGACAAGATGCAAATGGGGCTAAGAGCCCTGAAGGATAACCAATGGCGTCCATAACCCTGCCCAGGCCAAGCCGGAAGGGTAACCCTGCTAACAACGTCGATCTCAAACCTGCTAAAACAAAAGGGGTGCCGACAAAGGGTAAAGGAAAAGGAGGAGCGTCAGTACTGAGGCCAGTACATGGCGAGGCTAGAATTCGGCGACTCTCGCCTACGTAGGTATGGTGGGCAGAAGCGGCAGCGCAACGACACTAAACAACCTATAGAGACTCGATACAACTGGCGGTTATCAGAGAGGGATAAGAAATACCTATTTGGATTCAACCTGAAGCTAACACCAAACAAACCCATCCTGGTATTTCCCCCTCGGGACCAAACGAGGAAGTCGGACCAAGGAACTCACACCGTTGGAAGTTTTACTCATTCCATTATAGTTGCAGCAATTACTAATCAGATATATAGCATGAGTCATCCTGATAGCATAAGTAGTGGGCCGTTTTAATCATCAATCCGTTATAGTTGGAACATTTACTCGACAGATATAATTGTCCTGAGGAATCCCAAAACCCAGCAATTGTTGACACTTTTATCACATTCCATTGGAGTTGCAATACTTACTAGGCAGATATAGTATGACACAGATCACCACCGATCCACCAGTTGTTGGCACTTTTATTATCCATTCTGTTATAGTTGAAGCTGATTACTAGTCATATATTAAGTCAAATTTACAACGCTACTTTAGTTATGCTTGTCTATGATCGAGATACTGTGCTCCAAGTCGTCCATAACCGCGGACACGGCTTTCAGAAAGTTTTACCCTACAGGGGTGCACAAATAGCAACACACACTCGATCAACCTCAGAAAAACCAAATCAAAACCCAACGAGGCATTCACGACAAAGCGATCACAGGATTCAGAAATATTTTAGGGGGCCACCCCATTAAGCTACCCGCAACGAAGTTGGCCGGCTCCGGGACGGACCCAAGGTTTGCACCAATGGCTGTAAACGACTGGGAACCCGAAAGTGTGACTGGGCTTGTCGATACCGTGAAAACACTCCGCAATCCTAAATAGTACAGATGCTCCTCGCACAATCTTAAATAAAACAGTAAAGCATGGCATAAGTACAGGATAGTAACAACGCCCCAAACTACTTTGTGGCCCCAAGAAATAGAAATGAATCAAGCTCTGGCTCAGGGGGGTCCACGGCCTCCCGGATGTGGATAGTGCGAAAAATCAAGGAACAGGTATCAAGTACTCGGGGTCCTACGGGACACAAGTGAGCGTGGAAGAACCAAATAACATATATTGCCCACCGACGCCTCTACATTAGTTATATCTAGCATTTTAATAGTTGTATTTAAAGTCATGATCATCTCCACCAGTAAGCATCTCCACCAGTAACAGCTGCCAGCATTTCAACAACAGTGGTACTTGACAACACGAGATCGCACCTGAGCAAGCAACTACGACTCGCAAGGCCAGCTATCTACCAAACACGGGTAATAGGAGGTGTCCAAGGCAGTATAGAGGCTGCACGGGATATAACTGGTGCACGGAAACTAAAGCATCACGACACGGATAGAAATAGATCAACAGGAGGAAAATAAAGACTATAAATGCAAAATAGGTAGAAGGGGAAGAGATGCTCGCCTGGGAAACACTGCCGACGGATCATATCCGGAGAACATGTCGATACTCGCATCATCTCATCGGCCTAATCCGCGAAGAATCAAACACTAGAAGAAACACCGGATGCAATATTTAATACTACGGCAGAAGATCCGGCATGATTATGATATGATGCATGGCATGGCACATATGCGGTGCAATTAGGCAGTATTAAGCGGAACCGGGGTCCCGACTATTGATTATATGGTTCAAGTTATTTATCTACCTCGCAATTTAAATGTTGTCTTAACAATACAGATCATGGCATCGATTCGCTACACCAATTTAAATGGAGTCCGGAATAAGACAAAGATATCCCGCAGAAACACTCCATATTTAATTATTAGGTGAATCGACATAATGCCCCCAAACCACAGACAGTTATGCATGCACGATGATTTAATGATCCGACAGGTAGATGTCATATTATAAAAATAGAGGCTTAGGGTCACACATCTGGGATCGGAAGATCTTGGGTTCCGGGGGTGCGGGTCTAGGTCTCAGGGTTCGACGGGGATCGGTCTCGGCGGGAACGTTCTCGGACAACAGAGTAGATCATGGCGTTCCGGGAAGAAGAACTTGGTTTGGCGTCGGGGGCACATCGGATTCGCCCTGGTCGGTGTCGATCTTGTCATCGCGAAGATCTTATCGGGTCCGCGTATCGGGTCGGTCTTGGCGTTCGGGATGACGAACTTGGCGTTCCGGTGGCGATCTTGGCGGTCTTCGGATCCGGGTCTCGCATCCAGGAAGGAGTACTTGCGGTTCCCCGTGAAGGCGATCTTGATGCTCGGTGCCCCCGAAGTAGATCTTGTTGATCCAGCGTCATCGCGTTCTATGTGGACCATCTTTGGATTGTTGAATATGCGCAGTAGATCTTGCCGATACCAAAGTGGAGATAGCATGTTTGTCATCTCATCAGGGACACACACGTATCAACACCTCACCAGCACGGCCAAAGGAAACATCAAACATCCACACCATCTCCTCGCTAGCCCCATCACACAAGTAAGCAGGGCACATACTACAGGCAAACACGAGCAAAAAGGAGGATGGGGTGAGGCTCTGTGGCGGCCGGGGCGAGGCAGAGGTTGCAGAGGTGGGGCCGCAACGAGCGGGGCTGCTCGGTAGGCTCGGAGCTCCGAGCGGCATCATCGCGGTGGCCGGATGTGGGACCAGGTCGAGGCGAGGAGGTGGGGGGCCACGAGGCGGACGCAGCCTGGAGGAGCAGGGGCAGCGCCTGCGGGGAGGCGTGGCGGAGGCGAGGGCGACCGCAGCGAGGCGGCGGGGTCGGTGACGTGCCCAGGTCGAGGGCGGGCTGGGCGATGGCGAGGCCGACGGAGGAGCAGTCGGGGATCTACGACAGCGAGCTTACCACGGGAAGGGGCCGGCGGCGTGGGCCTGCAGGCAGCCGGAGCCCGCAGAGCGGTGGCGTGCTGGAGAAGGTCGAATAGGCGGCCCCGGGTCGGCGAGGAGAGGGAGAGCCGGCGATACGGGGCACGCGGGGCCCAGGAGGCGGCGCACGGCTGCTGTCGATGGCGAGGAAGGAGGGGACGGCTAGATGCGGGCGAGGTCGCCGAAGAGGGAGACGCTGGTGGCGCGGTAGGGCGAGGCGGTCGCCGTGGGGAGCTTGCGGCCTCGGAGGAGGAGACGTGGGGAAGGGGACAGGGAGGAGGAAGACGTGGCCGGCAGCGGCGCATCTGGTGGCGGGGCGGGCGGCTCTGCGGGGGAGGAAGGGGCCGAGCAGAGAAGGTAGGAGACGGCAGCGCATTGTAGAGTTTGCGGTGGAGGCCGAGGATGGCGGCGGGGTTGGTAGGAGATGGGAGGCTGCGGGGTAGGTGGAAGGGCGACCGCGTCTCTGGGCGTGGGGCCAGGAAAGCGTGCATGGGAGGTGTGTCCAGGGGCGGTGGAACCGGGGACGGGGCGGGAAACGGCAGGTGGGGGTGGGGATCGATGCAGGTGGTTGTGGGGGTTGGTGGGCGTGGCTCAGGATTGCCCCAGGTGGTGGGACCGGGCGACGGGAGTGGGCAGGTGGCGACCAGGTGGGTGGGGAGACGTGCAGGGTGGTGTGGGTGTGTGTGTCCACCGGTGAGGTGGCGGGTGTGAGGGAAGGTGGCGGCTTGTGGTTGGCTGGAGTGAGGTGGAGGTGTGAGGTGGAGGGAGGGGATTGGTCAGGGTGAGGTGGAGGGAGGCTGGGTAGGATAGGATTGGGTAGAATTAGGACTAGATATTTTAGACTAGGGTTTGGAGGTGGCTGGCCGGGCTTTCGGGCCTAGCGACCTGCCTCCCAAAAAATAAATTAAATATTTTATTTATTTAAAACGGGGCATTTGAAATCTGTTTATAGACGAAACAAAATATTCTGGAGACCTGGGTTTTAATTTGAATAAATACGGGAACATTTAGAAAACAAAACTAGGCGTTTCGAAAATAGTTTAGACAAAAACCATGCATGAGGATGATGATGCTCAAATGCAATGTGGCATGATGTCATGAGCATGCGGTCATGATGATGTAATGCACAAAAACACAGCGATTTTCTAGTAGTGGTTTTTGCGGGGTGCCATAGGCCTCTAGCCTAAGCCATGCCTAATCATGGTGGAAACTTGCAGCACTACTATAATAAGCACTCTATGAAGCATCCTCAATAAAAACCTATGCAAATAGCAAATAAAAAGATCTTCTGAGATGCTCATTGTCTTCTTGCCTTGTCATTTTGATTATGGGATAGCTCCTGTATCATGTGCAAGGGGGTACCCCGTTAGCGGTTCTTTATGATACACATGTACTTACAATGACAAGAGCTTACTTGTGACTAAAGTTGAGTAGCATGAGGATCGGTCTTCTTAAGTAAGGGGCATGAGATTTCAGTTTATAACTTGTCAAGCATATCCTCTTAGTTGTGTCACTTTAACCTTAATCACCTTCAAGATGCTTATGATAGGGGAAATGAGTGCTGAAAGTTATAAGTACCATAATTTTTGGAAGCTCTTTATGAGACTTGAATCCCTACTTCCTTTTATAAAGGCCTTTCTTCCACCATTATGTTGAGTCTCCACCTTCTACCTTTATGCACCTACTTTGAGAGCATAGTGGCCATTCTTAGTTCTATGTGCATTGTCCCAAGACTAGTTGATTGATGCATAACTTGATATTGCTTGTTTTAAACTATTTGTATCTAGTCACCCTTATGAACTTTGGAGGTGTCCTATGCATTTATATTTGCTACTCTTTGAGGGACAAGCTGAATACTATTATGCTATGTTTTCTTTATGTAGAACAAACAAACGTCTTGCAAAGCATTGTTATTCATGAATCTTTTGTTTGTGCCTTTTCATGTTGCATCATAGTTCCTCTGTCTTATTGCTAGAACTTTGTCCTTCATGTTATGATTGAAGTACTATGATCCCATCTTTGAATATTTTATAAATACTTTGATCAAGTCTTTGATGGTGCATGTCACCTCAAAAATTATTCTTTCTTTTTATCACTTACCAACTCGAGGACGAGCAGGAGTTAAGCTTGGGGATGTTGATACATTGCAAATGTATCTATAATTTTTGATGTTCCATGCTTGGTTTTATCCACTTTCTTGTGTTTTGACCACACTTTGGAGTACTTTTCATATGATTTCTTGGACTAACCTATTAACAAGAGCCAGAGTGCCAACTGCCTGTTTTCTGCTGTTTTTGGTTCCAGGAAAGTCAGAAAATGAATATTCTCGGAATTGGACGGGACAAAAGCCAAAGTGCCTATTTTTCCGGAAGTCATCAGATGCTAGAGTACGAGACGGAGAGGGGCCAGAGGGCGGCCACACCACCTGGCCGCGTGGCCTAGCTTGGCCCGCGCCAGGGGTGGTCTGGCGGCCTTCGGCACCCCCTCGGCCTCCCCTTCCGCCTATAAGATGCTCTCGGGACAAAAACCCTAAGGGCCCGATCGAAAATCCACGAAAGAGTCTGTAGCCGCCGTCATCTCCATCCCTAGATCGGGAGGGATCTGAAGCTCTTCCCGGCACCCTGCCGGAGAGGGGAATTCACCCTGGAGGCCTTCTTCATCACCATGCAAGCCTCTGGTGTGATGCGTGAGTAGTTCATCCTTGGACTACTGATCCATTTAGTAGCTAGATGGCTGGTTCTCCTCCTTTGTGCTTTCATGTTTAGATCTTGTGAGCTCCGTTCATGATCAAGATCATCTATTTGTAATTCTGCATGTTGTGTTTGCGGGGATCCGATGGATATTGAGATGCTATTTCAGATTAATTATTGATTCTATCATGTCTTTGTTCTTTGTGATCTTGCATGCTTTCCGTTGTTAGTAGCTATCTTGGCCAAGTAGATGCTAGCAACTCCAAGAGTTAGTATTTATGCTCGATAGTGGGTTCATGTCTCTGGTAATCTGGGGAAGTGACAGAAATCTCTAAGGTATTAGATGTGTTGTTGCTACTAGGGAGAAAACAACAATCATTTGTTCATAGAACAATCGTATTGTTTACTTTACACACAGTTCGTAAAGCAATAATCTGTTGCTTGCAACTTAATACCGGAGGGGGTTCGGATGATAACCTGAAGGTGGATTATTAGTCATAGATGCAGTTGGATGGCGGTCTATGTATAAGTCAAGATGATTAGTATATGCATGTATTGTTTTCTCAATGTTTGTCAATTGTCTCGCTGTAATTTGTTCACCCAGCATGTTATCTATCTTAAGGAGAGCCACCTCTAGTGAACTATGGATCCCGGTCCTTTTTCTTTACATACAATCTATAATCTTTTACTTCTTTGTGTTTACTTTCTGCAAACTTTTACTTCCTTCCATTCGATACGTTTAATCCTTTGTTTTCAGCAAAACACGGCGAGATTGACAACCTCATCGCAAGTTGGGGACAAAGTTTTGTGGTTGTGTTGTGCAGATCTCCAAGTTGCTACTAGCAGCGGTAGTGCGCCCTGCCAAGGCTCAGCTAGCAACACCTTTGGGGTATTTCCTTGCTCCTACTGGTTCGATTAAACCTTGGTTTCATAACTGAGGGAAACTTGCTGCTGTGCTCATCATACCTTCTTCTTGGGGTTCCCAACGAGCTCTACATCAACACCGCACCAGCACTTTTCTGGCGTCGTGCATTGAGCCATCAGCAACCACAAAATAAAAATTTCAAAATGATACCACCCTATTTTTCAAAAATACTAGACCACCTTTTATGGACAATGTCTCAATCGGGGTATCTCAAAGCTTTCCTTCTACCCCTCATGAAAAAGACAAATTCATGCCAAATCGATAGGAAGTAAGTCAGATTTCAACTACAGGTGCATGATCTGATGCTCATGATTTTTTTCAAAAATTAGTTTTAGGTTCACAATATGCTATTTTATCAGAGATTCGATGCAAGGTTTCCTCTTCGTAGAACCAAAAAGCCATTTTCTATTTTCTGAGTGCCAAAAACGGGATGTTTCATGAATCGTGGCATAGTTTCAGCTAGTCTAGTATTACAAAATTATGATACATAATTAAATAGATGATAGAGATGTCATATTTGGATTCCTCTCATTTTTCTGATTGATTTGGATATATTATTTGTCGAATTACGATTTACGGATTTGTAGATATAAATTATTCAATTTTAAATGGAAAAAGGCAAAATAAAGAAAATTTATTATATTTTTATTTGAATTGAAGATTATTATTATCTATTCATTGTTGTTTACTTAAATAATTGTATGGAATGTAAAAAAATAAAGACGTCTAACATTATAGTCTAATGGTTAATAAGATTAATATGATAGAATTCACAACAAGTTTTAATTTCTTTATCGGAAGCTAATGTGAAAGGAATGGAGAAGTTAAGCATGCTGGAGCTAGAGTAGTGTTAGGATGGGTGATCGATCAGAAAGTTTAACTACTAGTATAATTTGACTTGAGATTAAGTGTACTTAGATAGAATTAAAAATACATATGAGGTATTAACGAGTTAAACAATACAAAAATATGAAAATAAAATTTTTAAAAAATTAAAAAAATATTTGAAAAAAATTGAATTTTTTTTTTGAAAAATCTAAGCCGATGGATTTGACGTCGGTGTAGCCAAACTGACGTTAGTCATCTAGGTGGGATCCATATGGTCTACGCCGACGGCTAGCTATATACACCGACGGTTTTTCTACGCCGATGGGTAGAGGGGCTACGCCTACGGGCTAGTACGCCGACGGCCACTATCGGTGCAGCCAACGCCGACGGCTTTCTCGGGCTACATCGTCGGCGCTTGGATGATTTCACGTAGTGATAAGACATTGATAATGATAAAATACAAGTGAGAAAGTCCAAATACAACCGACAACTTTGCCTGCGGCAATCTTAGGATAATGAGAATGAGAATGCAGCTTAAAAAGGGAGAGCAAGTTATGAAGTGGGTGAGCGAAGATAAAGGAGACCCATACCCTTTTTAATATCTTCCAAATAACATATTCGAAATAAAACATTACCAAGCACTTGTAGAATTATTGATTTAAATGAAGAACAAATAGGCATCCTTGTAAAATTATTGATTAAACTTGCCATGATTTTGTAACTCCTGGTGTTCTCTTAGTAATGCAAGTCCTATTCACAAAAAAATACAAAATGTCCATAATCCAAATCACACCAAACCAAAAATGAAAATTGTCAATGTAGATCCACCTCTCGACCCATCTAATACTCGGGCCATGTGGCCTCATTGTCCTTCCGATGTACATACCACCCATCAACTATAACATTTCTCGATAGAATACTTATAAATTCTCGTGCAGAGACAAGGAGGAGGATGATGAACATCAGGGAATGCAATACACAGTATTCGTCGGTGGGCACGGAGGCAGAGCACTTTCCTCTGGGTTGCTCACGGGCGACTCCGAGGTGCCCACAGCGCCGCCGCCACAACCTCCCCTCTCCATCCCCCAACCCCCGCCGCCACTGGAGGAGGCCGACCAACTGCTAAAGGCGGCGGCGAGATGCCCCCACCAGTCGTTTTTTTCCTAGAATCCAGCTTCCCCTAAAGAACCCACCCCCAAATCGACGACCGCCAGATGCGCCGCCGTCACCGTTCTCCGTGGCGGGCCCCTGCACTAGTACAAACGTGTTACTTAGAGACGTCAATTTACCATGGGCCTTAGCCGATTTCTCGTTCTGGCTCAAGCGCATAGCTTCTAAGAGCACACCACCTGAGCCGGTTTTTGTTTGCGGCTCTAAGATACGAGGCCTCAGACGGTGTAAAAAGGAAAACGCCTCTAACATATACGAGATTGAGACGGCCCGTATTTCTGACCGCTTGCAAGAACTCCTCAACCTCAGATGGCCTATACTGGGGACCGTCTCCAATAGTTAGGCGACCTGAGTCGGATTGTAACAAAGATCGTCTCCAGAACTAGTGTACCTCGAAGCGGCTTTTAAAGTGAAAAGGTCTCCAGTGTGTGTAAACCATTTTAAATAATAGCATGCTAATTCAAACTCGATCACAGTTAGCATGACACATAATTATGATTCACCAGATAGGTAGACAGATAAACTAAAGAACTTATAGCAGGACGATCACGGTAACATTAGCCAGATAGTTGGGAAAATCCATAAAAATTTAGCCATTACACGTTATGGAAATACATACAAAGTGCAGTCCATAAATTAGTTAGCTAGCATAATTAGTACTCTCTAACAAACCAGAATTATATTTATGATCGGCCGCCTGGTGGAAGTTGCTGAACCAGAATATGTACCTCTCCATTATCTTTTTCATCAAAGCAAAAAAGCACAATGCTATCATGATTTAAGTTGAAGCTTTTCACAACCTTCTCTCATCCAGTCGTCAAGATTGTATTTGACCCATCTTCCATCTTCATCCTAACCATCTTTGGCTTTTTGCTCTTCATTTGTCAAACATGACCATCAATAGGTTTATCAAGGTGATTCTTTAGGTATTTTCTTGTGAACTTAGCTCCAAATGTTTAGGAAAATACAGATAATTGAAGAATTAGCATGCTTGTGATTACTGTAAGTATTTAAATACCACAGGGTAGCTTGTTGATAACATGATCAAGAATATATCATCTTACCAGCTTGTACTTCTTTTTTATGATAGATGAATAGGTAAGCTTGTAGACGTAGTACTTGATTTTTGGTGAAAATTCGGGTTCACACCAAAATGTCGTTCCAAAAAGGCTCTGCTTATCAAAATCAGTCTCTCTCTTGTGTTGAAGCCCTGATGCAACAACACATAAAAAATTCAATGCGGTGAAATATTAATGTATATTGTCTAAACGCATGCAAAACAGATGTCTGTAATTTTGATATTCTTTTGATACCTCTAAACTCAATTCTCTCAGTGGACTCTTCATCTGTTGACTGGAATTCAAAACCACCAAAAGTTATGCGAAAATTGTCACCGCTAGAGAGCGTGACTGCATTGTCAATGCAGGTTCCCATCTGTTAAATAGATACAGATAGAGACCATCTTAATAGACGAATGAAGTGACAATTAAATCTCTATTGCTGGAAGTGATAATTGCATATTTTAAGATTTATACAAGGGGAATAGAGTTGGGACAGATCTATGCCGACTGGGGGAGGCTCTCCTATCGGCGCCATTGGGTATTTGCAGCTCGGTAACCCTGAACCTTAAATTCGATAAGCAAATGGCAAATTCCATAGCAAAATTCCTAAATGAAAGCTGCTGATTTAGGATTTTAGGGGTTTGGTTTTCACGCATACCTACCTGGACAATGAAGGGATCCTCGGAGGCAAGGGAGAGTGTCTGCACCGCAGGGGACCGGAGGCGGCGATGGTGGAGAGGCAGGGGACTGGAGGCGACAGTGGTGGAGGGCGGCGGTGGTGGACAATGGTCTGGGCGGGCGGGAAAGAACAAAAGTGGCACAAATCTGAAATATTTGTCCAAATATATTCAGATATTTGGCGCCAAATACTAGCCTCAAACGGCTGCAAGTGTAAAAAGTCTCAAAGAAAGTATGTTCTCCGAATATTTCACATTTTTTCCGCCAAGTACTTGATGACTAGTAATTTGAAAAGAGCTAATATTCGTAACTCAGGATATATTCGGAACTCCGATATTTAATTATCCTAAAATTTGAGAATTATTTATAATTTAAAGGCAATGAAAGGTGTGTATACATTCTTGCTAGAGTGAAATTGAGTCCTCTAAGACTAAATGAGGTTCATAAATTGAAGAAAATAATTGGCATAGTAAAAACCTTGGATCTTTATCCTAAAAAGCATGACGACTAGTGTTCATGCGCTTTGCTGCAGAGAAATAAGGTACAATTGTTTTGAATTTGACTAATTGAAATGTTTAATCATGAAGTGAGATCATTTGATTACTTAATTATGAAATTTTCACCAATATAATATTTTTTCATGTATTCTTTGAAGGAAATCTTGTGGAGTAAATATTCGGACATCCGTATATATTCCGAACTCCAGATTTCGCTAATCCTAAATTTTGAGAGAAATAAGGTGAAACTGTTTTGAATTTGACTAATTCAAATGAGGTTCATATCATGTTGTAGAGCAATAAAGTGCAACTATTTTGAATTTGACTAATTCAAATGTTTAATACCGATACGAGATCATTTAGTTAGTTCAATACGAATTTTCCACCAATTTAAAATCTTGTTAACGTATTCCTTTACAATTATAATATAATTGAGCACTAGAGATATTTGGTAGTGTGCATGAGCATGATCAGTAATATAATTGAACGCTATTTTTTAGAAACTCTATATAAATGAGTAGATTAATATATATATAAGCTTATTCAGAACCCCCACCTAACTATCCTTTCCCCACCTAACCACTTTCTTCCTCATCACATCTACCCCCGCTGGCCTCCTGTGCCCTACGCGCCATCGGCCACCCTCCTCACCGCGCGTCGTCGGCCTCCTCTGCTCTACTCGCCGCCGGCCACCCTTCTTCCCGCGTGCATTAGGGAACAGGGAGCCAGAGAGAGGAGGGCGTGGGCTCCTAGGAGGGGCGGCCGGGGACGGCGCCTGGTGGCAGGATCCTGCGGAAGGGCTTCGGTGGCCGGGGAACAAGGGACGATGTGGTCGGGGTGAGCTCGGTCAACGGGGAGGGCGGCGGCGGACATGCGACGAGGGCAACACGGACGACAGTGTGCAGGCTCGACGGGTAGCGAGAGAGGCGAGCGGCGGCGGTGGAGATGAGCCGGAAGGCGGCGGCGGAGGGGTCATGATCGGGCGATACGTAGCGTCGCGCAGGAGGAAGCAGTCGAGCGAAGGTTGGTGCGTCGCAAGGATGAGGTAGAGCGGGGCAAGGTGGGGCCAAGCGGGTCGGCAATCCGCAAAAAAAATCGGTATTCCGCCAGGAAGTTTACTAGTATAGAAAGAGGGAGTTAACTTGTACATATGGGGCAGTTAAAAAGTTCATGAAAGTTAACTTGCACATGTGAAAGTTAACATTTATTATTACTGTTACAGACTGGAAGTTAACTAGAAAAGAAAAACAAGTTAACTCGTATTTGCGTGAAAGTTAACAAGGGGTTCCTAATGTTCGTGTGAAAGAAAAATGTGCTCCGTCAGAAGTTAACTAGCATAGAAAGAGGAAGTTAACTTGTACACACGGGACAGTTAAGAAGTTCACGAAAGTTAACTTGCACATGTGAAATGCGGAAGTCAACATTCATTATTACCGCTATAGACTGGAAGTTAAATTGAAAAGAAAAAGGTTAATTCGTGTTTACTGTTTACATGAAAGTTAACAAGGGTTCCCGGTGTTCGTGTGAAAGAAAACAGCTGCTCCGTCAGAAAGTTAACTGTCATAGAAAATTAGAGTTAACTTGTACACACGGAGAAAGTTAAGAAGTTCGTGAAAGTTAAATTACATAGACAAAAATTAACACTCATTATTACTGTTAGAGACTGAAAATTAATTTTGAAAGAAAACGAGGTTAACTCGTGTTCGCGTAGAAACTAATAAGGAGTTCCTGCTGTTCGTATGAAAGAAAACAGAAATTATTTAGAAAACAGTTTTTGAATATTAATCTACAACCCGTGCGCTGTCGCCTTACCCGCGCGGCGTCGGCCAGTAGAATATTAGGAGGGGCCATATATTTAAAACTGGTTGTAGAATATTAATCTACAACCCGGGTGCCCTATATAGACCGATCTAGTGGAAATCGGCCCGTACCAATTTTGAGAGAAAATAGCTCCACTTTCCTACTCGGTTCGTCCTATCATCCCGACCTCCTCTTGCGACACGCATCCCACCCCTGGCTGGCCTCAACTACCCCGCTGCCGGCCAGCTTGCCCCCGCGCCGCCGACCGTCCCCAGTGCGTCGCCGCCTGTTTACCCGCGCGCTGCCGACCAGCTTCCCCGCGCGCCACCAACCAGTCCCCGTGCGCTGTCGCCTTACTCGCGCGGCGTCGGCCAGCCCCCGTACACTGCCGCCTGTTTAACCGCGCGTTGTCGGCCAGCTTCCGCACCCGCCGCCGGCCAGCTTCCTCGCGCGATGCCGCCTGCTTCTCCGCGCGCCGCTCACCAGCGTCCCCGTGCGCACTGGAGTTCCCCTCTCTATGTTTCTCTCGCTGGGAACTTCTCAGGCAGGTGCACCGCTGCACGCAGAGCCTCACCTTCGGCAATTCAGTTGCATAATTTTGGGAAAGTAGAAAAGGCCTTCCAGCAACAGTTCAGTCAGCGATATGTTTTTTCTTGTTTCAATTTTATTTTTTGATTGTATCGATGCGTTAATGGGCGGAGCTCCCGTGGCTGTAGCGCCGTCGCAACTGGAGCAACGAGCTCCTGCCATTTTTTCCGAATTTCAGGAGTGCAGGACGCTGACTTGAGCGCAGGTCGTGGCGGGCGTTGAGGCAGCCGAACAGGACGACTGACTGACACAGCCCTGAATCTTACTCCTGAACAGTCTTGCTGAACCGGCCATGAGATCTGTTGTTGCTGGAAGATCAGGCGCATGATGCGTCTGTCGACCTCGCATGCGTGGATGCATCTTGTCACCCCTGGAGCACTGTTGTTTGTGGCTAGTGGCTACATATTCAGAACGGTAAAATTATTCAGGATTTTTCTTCCTTTGGGTTCAATTATTGCAGTACTATAAGCAAAAAATAATGCATAGTGGTTGGTCATTGTGGATGCATGAGGGCGAGCGGCCTCCCATGCGTCTGCACAGATTAGCGATTGGTGTCTTGTGCTGAATACCGTTTTAGCCGGAACATTGCTCTAGCCTGAACATGGCATGCACGCTCTCTTGTGGTGTTAGGAGGCCCATGTAGAGCAGTGATCAGCAGGTGCACACAACTTATCCTCAAAAGCTCATAGATTTTGTATTTGGGCGATGTATGCACATGCTGGTTTGTAAGATTGGCAGCCTGCTGACTTCTATTCCTGGCAGCCTGCTGTGTCAGCAGCCTGCTGACTTCTATTGTACAGACACAAGGCATCCGTGTCAGGTCCAGCTAATTAACCCCACAGGCCACATCCCATCACACACTACTGTACATACATTTTCTTTTTTGCGGGGACGCTGTACATGGATTTATCAAACACAAAATCCTTGTGCTGAAAATAACAACAACTGGACTGGCAGATTTTTCAAAAGTTCCTTCTTTTCCGTACAAAGATCTTCTAGACAACAAAATCATACACAGTAGAATGTTTCAAAGAATACACCTAAACTTCATAGCGTTTCAAACAAAATGTTTCCAAAGAGTACACAAGGAAGTTCGGGTGCACGGAAGTTCAACACAAAAACTGTTCTTGTTTTCGTAAAAATATCGGCAAAAAAACTAGACAGTTTAGTTAATCTTGCGTGGTAAGTATGACGAATAGTACATCGGCAGTTGTTAATTAGGAAAGTACATGCTGTCGCGGCTCTGGACTGTTTAGGTAGACAAACACGAAAAGTTCAGGCAGTCGAGAAAAAAATACAGGAAAAAATAAGTACATGACACTAGAGAAAAATAAGTACACACAGTGGAGCAAATAAGTACAGGCAGTGGGGAAAAATAAGTACAACCATAATACATATGGCAGTTCAGGTGCACGACAGTTTGCGTAAAATTTATTTTCCATTTTCGTAAAAAGTCGCGGGCAAGTTTATAAAATCCGCGATAAGTTCAACCGAAAAATTCTAATAAGTGCAGGGGTCTTACAAAGGACAGTTCAAACTCTGAACCGCAAAAATTTCAGGTGAACCCGTTGGAAAAGTTTAGGTGCGCTATCGCGGACAATTCCGGTGCGCTCACGGTAAAACTTCATGTGCGATATCATAGAAAGTTCAGTAAAAATACATGGACATTTCATGCGCGCTCACGTGAAAAGTTCAGGTGCACTATCATAGACAGTTCAGAAAATCCATGATAAAAAGTTCAGGTGCGCTTCTTTGGCAATTCAAACAATTACATGCATTTTAACTATGCTTGCAGGAAAAGTTCAGGTACGATATCGCGGCAGTTCAGAAAGTCTGTGATAAAAAGTTTAGGTGCGATATAGCAGAAAGTTCAGTGAAATGCATGGACGTTTCAGATGCGCTCATGGGAAAAGTTCAGGTGCGCTATCGTGAACATTCAGGTGTGCTCGCGGGAAGAGTTCAGGTGCACTCTGCGAGCAATTTAAAAAATCGTTGGCATTTTAAACTATGTTTGTGAGGAGCCGAAAGTAATTTAAGAATTACGCCTAAACTATAAACAATTATCAAAAATAATCTGAACGAAAAAATATGCGCCTACTCTATATATCTTTCCAATGACATATCATTTATGTCATTCCGACTAACGGTTGAAAGAAAATCAACTAAATGGCGTGTGTTGAGAATATACTTTCCGGGTATATCCACTGTGACTCGTTGACCAGAGTGGCCCACTTCGGGTTTGAGCTTTGATCCACGGGCGGCTTAGTCAGGGAGAGAAGACGGAGTTCTATCCGTCTATGGAAAGGCCCAGAAGACTTACCGACTTAGGCTTGTTTATTTACTTATAGTCCAAGATGTACTCTGTAACCGACTCTTAGTCGTAGTCGGATAGGTTTGTCCTGTAACCCTAGACCGGATATCTATATAATCCCTCCTAGGAACCAGCCTTTAGGGCACCCCACAATCTACAATCTCAACTCGCACAGGCGAACCTCTCTTGTAATCTGTACATCCGGCTCTGTCATATTATTAGATTGCTAGCAGGAGTAGGATCCGTCCAAAGCCGACGGATTTGAACCTGGGTAAAGCTTGTGTGTTCACCGTCCCAGAATACCGTAGCCTCACACCCTCTTTCTCCACACACACACACCTCGAGTACCCCCTCTCGGCGTACATTGCTTCAATCCGATGACAGTTGGCGCCCACCGTGGGACAGGTGAGTTTGGGATCTTTGTTCCGGGCAGAATCTGCGTGAATCGGAAACGGTGAAACAATCGCCGTTGGTCGGGTCCTCTACCCCAGCGACGTCCCTCTTGTACTTCTCGACGAGACTTGGATTCCTGCTAGGGAACCTGTGACAACCTACACCATCATGTCCTTTAGAGAGACCGACGCCTATCTCGGTTTCGCTAAACCGTCTAAACCCACCCCAGCGGTGATAATAGAGGCGGAAGAACTTTCTGGATCCACTTTGTCTGTGAAAGCGATAGAGTTCTAGGTCTTAGAAAACCCCAATCCCACCCAGCCCGCACTTGAAGCGGAGATAGTGGAGAAGATCGGATCTGAAGAAGATCTCCTCGCGGAGGATAAACCTGAAGCGGATATCCCTGTAGAGTTCGAATCTCAGGAGGCTCTCCCCACTAAGGTCGAAGCTCAACAAGATCAAAGCAGCTACAACTCTGGTTCCGGCTCCGCCAACCCGGAGCGAGACAATCGTTCTTGAGGAACACGTTGAGGCGTATGATGGGGCTTGATGCCAGCATGGAGGAGATCCTCGAGACCATCAAGTGTTTCGAATAAGCCCATGAAGAGAGTCGTAACTACCTCAGAACACACACATCACACTTCATCGGCTACGTTGGATCTGAATCCGGCTCCGCCGATGCTGGAGATGACAACGACTCAGTGCTGGAGGCAATAGGAACAAACGTAGACTTACCGACATCTTTGGATGACTCCATGACGTCAGCATATTTCCGAAAGTTCTTCGAGAAATATGACAAGGAATTCAACTCCAAGACTGTGGAGGAAGGAGAAGCTATGGATCAAAGCCCGCACAACAGCATGGAGGAAGGATCTGGAGAAAACTCTCCAGAACCACAAGACGATATGGATCTCAGAGATAATCCCGACGTCCAAATGTCTAAGAGTACTAATAGAAGTCTAACTCTAGGACTTGAACCCAAATCCGTCTTTGCTACCGGCGCAGCCAAAAAGGCAAAGAACACAAAGAAGAAGACTCCGACTAAGGACCTCCCAACTGACGAGGTAATAGCCGAAGAGTACGAAGTACTCAGATGGAGATTTGATCCCAAATGAGCCCAAGGATACTCCATTGTAAGGACACATGGTTACCCCTGGTGCCCGTAAACTCCTTGGAGAAGCTCTTACCATGCCTATCCCGATAGCTGCGGGACTTACACCTGCGGAGTTGGAAGACAGGGTCCAAGCCCTAGAAGAGAACTTTCAGGTACTCCTTGAGGAAACCACAAATATCCTTGAGGAGAAGAAGTGCATTGCAACTGCAGGATTTCCTAGCACCCGGCAGTACCAGAAAACCCGGAACGGTCCTGAATTGGCCAATAGAAACCAAGATGTTCACAAACCCTTTTTGAAGGAGATACAGCCGCGAGGAAGTCTCGGATCGACAGCAAGGGTAACCGGGTGTATAACACACCGGTAGAAAATGCTTCTGCGGCTCGATATCTCCTGGCAAATAATCCAAGTCCAGACCAGGTCAGGTTGAGTGTGAAATTACTCAACAAGGGCCTGGAGCAGCAAAAGGTCACCACATTCAGAAGCGGAAAGTTGGTATCCATGTCAAATTAATGCCGCACGGATACGGTTTGACACATAGATATAAGACCCCAATGCGATCTGGGACAACGTCACTGTTCCGACCCTCGGGAAGACAACTACTCAAGAACCAGATCTTTAGGACAGCGGCACAGACCCGCATGAAGCTGGCACATTGTTGCCCCAACAGCAGAGCGAGACGCTGTTGTAGCAATGGTCCAACTGAAGGGAATATGCCCGAGAGGCAATAATAAAGTGGTTATTATCTTATTCCTTGTTTATGATAAATGTTTATTTTGCATGCTATAATTGTATTAATTTGGAAACGTTAATACATGTGTGTTTAATAAACAAAAGGAAAGTTCCTAGTTATGCCTCTCTTATAAACTAGCTCGCTGATTAACAAGATGATCAAGGTTTCCTGATCATGGACATTGGATATCGTTAATAACGAGGTCACAACATTGGTAGAATGATGTGATGAACATTCATCCAAAGTATAGCTTTACGATCAAAGTCATTATGTTTATATTCCTATAACACCATACGAAGTAATCTTAGTCCTTAGACCATGAGATCATGTTAATTGCTAACATCGAAAGAGTAACTTGATAACATCAAACGTCACACTGTAAAAGGGTGACTATAAAGGTAGGTTCAGATACTCCAAAGGTGTTATGTTGAGGCTCATGGATCAAGAATGGAATTTGTCAATCCCGATGACGGATAGATATACTCTAGGCCCTCTCGGTGATATCACATTAAGATAGCTTACAAGAAAGTGATGTGATCACTAGAATGTTATATCACGGGAACGAGAAAAGAGTGCATGTCGGTAACGAGATCAAACTAGGTATTTGGATGCCGATGATCGAATCTCGGACATATAATATATCGCGAGACAAAGGGATTTAGTTATGATGTTAAAGGTTCACACGATCACAAGAGTCATCGTTGAATATGTGGGAGTCAGTACAGATCTCCAGGTCCTGCTGCTGATTATTGCTCGGAGAGGGGTCTCGATCATGTCTACGTTATTCACGAACCGTAGGGTGACACACTTAAGGGATACCGACACCATTTGGAGCAAATATGTTTCAGATAAAGATTTAAGGAAGCGCTGAAATTATTTCAATAGACACCGAAACTGTTTCGAGTGAAATTACTGAAATTGGTTCTGCATGTGATATTGAAATGTTGCAGGGAAATTATGTGAATGTTTGTTAATTAAAGTAATTAACAAAATTCTGAATAAAATAAATAAAATAGTTTTATTTAATGAGAGCTTGTATTAAATTTGGTGGAAATTTAATGCATGTGAGTGGAAGTGTGAGTGGAGGCATATTTATGTGAGTGGAGCATCCACCACATGAATGATGGAAGAGGTGGGGGCACCACCATGGCTGCCATGCCATGGCCCTTTGGTTGCCCCCCTCTTCCCTATAAAGGGCCCCCTCTCCTCCTCACAACACATACCTCCTCGTGAAGGATCTCTTTCCCTCTCTAGTTATTCCCCATGGTCTCGGATTAGCGAGATACATGTTCCCGGTGGCTTTATCTGGAAAGGAGTTGCTTCTTCTGCTACTTTGCTGGAGCGAGGGATGGAGGTTGTTGGGGTACCAGACATGTGTGTGATCACGAATGCATCGCTGCTTTGTGGTGCTGGACTTGGTGGTGCTAGAATTGCTGGAGCTAGATCTGATGGACGTGTTGGAGCCGGACCTGCTGGACTTCATCATGATCTTAAGATCGGCAAGTGTACGACTACATCATCCACGAGTTCCATCTCGTTCAAAGCTTTGTTGTCTTCGAGGGTAAGTTCTCTATGGATGTATATCCACCTGTTGCTTGTATCTAATAGATAGATCTTGGCGATAGTTCCCATCGTAGGAATTTTTTTGTTTTCTATGCTGCGAACACCAACCTCCCCGGCGACATTCGAATAATCGTAGGGAAGATGAAGAAGCTCAACATTGGGAGCAGGACCCGCAAAGGATGCCCCCTCCTAGACACACTAGCCATCTGGCTGAGCCACATCATAATTACGACAATGAAGGACGAAGGAACGATGAACACCGCGCTGGAACAAGCCGGCATGGTGGCTGTCACCATGAAACCCCAGATAGGGGTAACAATCCACCACCACCTTCTCCGCCAAGCAGTCACCATAGCGGATCTCATGGAGGAAGCCAGAGGGGACACCGTGATGGAGGTAGTGGCAGAAGAAGCAGGAGTTCGGCTCATGGGCATCGTGGCTGCAGTGAACAAGCCAGACAACGTGCCCTATCACCAAGTGCCACCAGGCATAGGATCAATTCAAACATTGAGGCACGACGCTACAAGTCAGACAATATCTACGTAGGTCCAAAATGCTTCAGACAGCGTGTATGACAAAGAAACTTTATGTAAGGGTTGCCATATCAAGACACATACATCCCTATGATGGCGTGGCTCGACCACACACCTGGCTCCAGGATTTCTTTCAGGCCTACTACATTGCCAAAGGAGGAAACAACTTGGTCGCGACCTAGTATCTCCCTCTTATGCTGAGGAAGACGGCTCGGTCATGGCTCAACGAACTCCTGGAAAACATCATCCACACCTGGTATGATATGCAAAGTGCTTTCTTTTGGAACTTCAAGGGAACATACATGGGACCCTACACGGTCAGGGATCTGCAGCGGTGCACCCAGAAACCAGGAGAAACTTGCCAGGATTACCTCAGATGATGGATTAACACAAAGAACTCATGTGAGGGAGTAAACGATCAAATTTCGATTGAAGCATTCATTGCAGGATTCCCAATTGGTTTATTATGCCATCCTTTAAAATGTGACAAAGTAACTAATTTAGGAGAGATGATAGAGATGGCAAGCAAGTACGCTGACACCGATGATGATGCAGAGGGACTGCTGAATGTGCTGGTTGGACCATAGTCGGCAAAACAACCAAAGCAGCAGGCCACAAAACACAAAAAACACCTTGGAAGAGAAACCAAATCTGGAAACTGCATCGGTCAAAGCAACATTCGTATTTGGAGGACAAGGAGGCGGTCGGGGACGAGACCGTGGACCTTCCAGAGTCCAAGGTAGAGGAGACCAGTAACCTGGCAAAACCTACTCGTGGGCCGACATTGTCAATAATCCGTGTGTGCATCACCCGGACGACAACGGGGGTCGTCCCACACCAATGCTGAGTGTCGTTTCAACGATGACATCAAGAAAGACGAATCTGTTGGCTATAGGGCCAAGCAATGAAAAGGAAAGAAAAATTCCAACAAAGATAAAGAGACCAAGGAAGATTCTGACATGGAGGATGCAGAAGCTTCAAATCCCAAGTCGGATGGAAAGAAGACCTACCCAACAAAGAAAGACACTTACGTCTACTTCCTCGGATCTCAACCAGCCAAGGTCAAAAAGGCGGTGATGCATGAGCTCAACGCAACTGTTTTGGTTGTTCCTCAATTCTTAGACTGGTTGGAAGTTACAATCAGTTTTGACTGAAGTGACCATCCGCCTAAGCTACATAGGCGAGGAAAGTACGCTCTGGTCGTTAATCCACTTATTGAAGGCTATGGATTCTCCAAGACCCTCGTGGACGGTGGCAGCAGCATCAACATCATCTACATCGAAACGCTGTGCCAGATGAGGATCTTGGAAACACAGCTGAATCACAACTCTATGACTTTTCACGGAGTTGTCCCTGGAAGACAAGCAATGTCTCTAGGGGAAATCACTTTGGATGTTACCTTTGGAACTCCAAAGAACTACCAGATGGAATCACTTTCCTTCGAAGTGGTCTTGTTCAAGAGCGCACACCACACTATCTTCGGGCGTCCAGCCTACTAGGCCTTCATGGTTCGCCCTTGCTACATTTATAATATGATGAAAATTCCTGGTCCCAATGGCGTCATTAAAATCTGGGGAGACCCGAAGAAAGCATGAGAATGCAAGGACGGAAATGCCGCCTTTGTTGAAGCCGTATTGCACGCCCAGGAGTATTAGGAGATCAAGAAAACCATTGACCCATCCGAGATGCCCGTGATGAAGAAGGAGGTTACAAAGCCAACTCCGGAGTTCAAGGCAATAGAAGAGACGGATACGACACCGTTGGAGGATGATGACCCCTCCAAGGTGACCCAAATAGGTGTAGGTTTAGATCGCGCATAGGAAAGCGCGCTCGTCAAGTTCCTCAAAGGTAATAAAGATATATTCGCATGGCATCCATCTGACATGACCGGAGTACCTAGGAACTTGCCAAGCACAGTCTAAATGTATACCCAATGCTAAACACGTCAAACAGTCCTTACGATGTTTTGGCGATGAAAAGCGAAAAGCAATAGCTAAGGAACTGGCCCGACTTGAGTTAGCCGGATTCATAGAAGAGTTCATCCATACTAATTGGTCGGCCAACCCTATAATGGTCCCTAAAAAGGACACCACTTATTTAAGGATGTGTGTTGATTATACTGCCTTGAACAAGGCTTGTCCTAAAGATCCGTTCGCTCTGCCGAGAATTAATCAAGTGATTGATTCGACAGCAGGCTCGGAAATCCTATGTTTTCTCAACGCATATTCCGGATATCACAAAATTCGGATGAAGGAGTCAGACAAGATAAATACTTCGTTCATCACGCCTTTCGCAACCTTGTACTATGTTATGATGCCTTTTGGGCTCAAAAACACAGAGCCACGTAGCAGCGCACTATGCAGCATTGCCTCCATGATCAAATCGGACGCAATGTGCATGCATATGTGGACGACATAGCTGTGATGTCCAAAAAGAAGGAACCACTAATTTCTGACTTGGAGGAAACATTCAGTAATCTATGAAAATACAACATAATGCTCAACCTAAAGAAGTGTTTCTTTGGAATCCCAGCCAGAAAATTGTTAGGCTTCATCGTGTCTCAACAAGGCATAAAGGTGAACCGTGACAAAATAAAGACTATACTCAATATTTCCAGGATGACTCGCCTGAAGGACGTACAACGATTAACTGGCTGCATTGCTGCAGTCAGTCGGTTCGTAAGCCGGCTCGGTGAAAGAGCTGTGCCACTATACAAGCTCTTGAAAATACCAAGAAGTTCCTTTCGACTAATGAAGCTGAAGCTGCACTACAAGATCTAAAATACGTACTTTCATTCACCCCTATTCTTGCACCACTGGAGCCACATGAGCCGATCTTGTTATATTTAGCTGCGACAAACAGAGTCGTCAATGTCGACATGGTGGTGGAACGATCGGAAGAAAAATAGGAACACTTGGTGTAGAGTCCGACTTATTATCTCAGTGAGGTCTTGACTGAATCAAAGCAAAGGTATCCTCATTACCAAAAATTAGCCTATGTTGTATTCTTCGCATCCAGAAAGATACAACACTATTTTCAAGAGCACAATATTACCGTGGTGAGTACAGCTTCCATGATAGACATAATCAACAACCGTGATGCCATAGGACACGTCGCTAAGTGGGGCATAGAGCTAGCAACTTTTGACATTGAGTACAAACCATGAACATCAATCAAGTCCTACATTCTTGCTAACTTTGTCGCTGATTGGACAGAGACAGTCGAAAACACAGACCTTCCAGAGACATAATTTTGGACCTTACACTTTGGCGGGTCTAAAGCATGCGGGGGCTCGGGGGGTGGCGTGGTACTCAGGTCACCCCAAGGTGATAAACTGTTCTATTTTTTGCAGATTCACTTAACGACAACAAATAATATTGCTAAATATGAGGCACTTCTAGATTGGAATTCGATTTGCAAAAGGCATCGGCATTCACTGACTAATGTGTTACGGAGACTCATATTTAGTTACTCAGCAAGTATCCGAAATCTGCAATGCCAATAAACACATGGCTGCTTATAAAGCCATCATGGATGATCTATCTAAATCGTTCAAAGGGTTTGAAGTCCAACACATTCCCCAACCGGAAAATGAGGAAGCAGACGCTCTATCAAGAATAGGCTCTACGCGGAAACATGTCCCGAATGGTGCTTTCTTAGAGCACCTAAGAGTTCCCTCTATCATAGGAGTTGATGACGAGTATCCAACCAAATATGACTCACCACTCATAGCGGTCCTAGTTGTAATTCCCAGCTGGACCTAACCCTACCTTGATTTCTTGGTAGAGAATAAATTACCCGAAGACGAGGTTCTGAGCCAACAGATCGTCCGACGAGCAAAAGACTACACAGTAGTGGGAGGTGAGCTCTATAAGTGGAGTGCCTCTGAGTTTTTCAATGCTGCGTTTCTCTGGAAGAAGGCATGGAAATCCTAAGGGAAATTCATGAAGGCGAATGCGGACATCATGCTGCAGCCAAACCTTTAGTGGCAAAAGCCTTTAGGCACGGTTTTTTCGGGCTTACAGCTAAGGCAGATGCTGAAAGGCTAGTCAAGATGTGCAAAGGTTGCCAAAAATACGCAAAACAAGCCCACGTTCCAGCTGATCAGCTACGAACAATTCCGATTACATGGCATTTTGTGGTCTGGAGGCTTGACATGGTAGGACCGTTTCAGCGGGCTCAAAGTGGATACACTCACCTTCTTGTGATGGTGGGTAAATTCACAAAACGGATTGAGGCAAAACCCGTCACAAGTTGTGATGGAGCAACAACCAAAAAGTTCATCAAGGACGTGATCATCCGATTTGGGTATCCGCACAGTATTATTATCGACAACAGGAGTAACTTTTCTATGGGAGAGCTAGTCGAATTCTGCGATGAACAGGGGATCCAGCTTGATATTGCATCCATCGCACATCCACAGGCTAATGGACAAGTCAAAAGGGCCAATGGTTTAATTCTTCAAGGCCTACGACCAAGACTCGAAGTGTCAACACCCGGATTTTTAATCCCAGATGCCTGTTATGCCATACATGGCAATCCCAGGATTACCATTTTTGCGAGATATAACAGATTGGATATCATAGTACATCATCCATTACAAACCATAATAAGGTCTTACACAAATAAACGATCTCATGATCCAGTCTTAGTACAAACAAGTAGCAGAATAAATAATGTAGCGGTGGGCGCCATCTTCAGTGTCACAAGCAATGCTGACGATGGGAGATGATCCTAGTTGTTGTAGCCATCCTATTGTCCTCCTTCCGGATAGTCCTCCTCATAGTCTGGCCACGGGAATAGCCAGGGACAAAGCCATGAGTACTCTTTAAGTACTCACAAACTATCACTAACAAGTAAGGTAGTTCTAGTAGGAATGCTAAGTTCTAAGCTTATTTGTAAAGTTAAGTTTGAAAGCTAAGCTGAGTTCAGAAACAAAGAAAGATAAAATAGAGTTCTAAATCACCTAAGTGGGAACTTAGTTGTCATAGTCACAACCATGTTGTGGTTAAGTCATGTCACAATTCATTTCATAAGTCATTTTGAAACCATCTGTCAATGGAACAGTATGGCCACTCCAACTGTCCATAACCACGGACGCGAGCATTCGAATAGTTTGACACTTTGCAGAGGTGGTACACTTTCACCACAAAATTCAATACATCCGTCAGGGATAACCCTGAATCATCATACTTAGTATGCGTATAATCAAACATAACCTTTCCTTTACACACTCTAGTATAAGCACCTCTCCTATGAGCTTGTCCTCCCAGCCATGGACATCTGCCATCCAGGGTCCTGCCTAGGTGGACAACATTGAGAGGTAGCCTCAGCTCAAACCTCTCCCGCAAGGTAACCAATACTAATGCATATAAACTTCCGGCTAAGCCTTACCCAATTCAAGTATCGTGGTTGTACGGTAAAATTGGAATGGTATCGCATCTGAACCCAACCATCAGTTTTTATAAAGGGCTAAGGCTCATGCCTCAACATTTTCATCATCATAAACCATTTGTGTTTCTCAACACATGTCAAAACATCTCAATAGAATGACTCGTCATTCCAAGGTTTTCATAAACATTTTCACCAAGTATTCCCATCTTGAGTGATCAAGTTTTTGGTTTAGCTCTAATCACTAAGTTAAGAGTGTTCACTAAGGTGGAATGCTAATCTCAATCTCATGCCATAGAATGACATCTAAGTCTAACTAGATAGGCCAAGTTTTATACTCTTTATGCTATCTAAACTACTTTCTAAAATCTCACAAAGCATTACTAGAAGTAGAGAAACTTTGGAAAGTAAGAGGTAAAACTTGTATGTAAAACTTGGGATGGGTATAAATCAAAAAGGGTATAACCAAGCATGCTTAAGGCATTTGCTGAAGTTAAGGGGGCAAGTGTTAACTTGCTTAGTTCTAGCTTGCCTTGATTGGTGCAGTGGTTGAAATTCTCCTCGTCTTCTTCGGGGTAGAACTCCTCCTCGTCGTAGACTTGGTCGGTACTATCGTCTATAAATACATACGGGATACACAATCGCCAAACAATACTTAACTAGTTTATTTAGCACACTAAGGCACACACTCAATGATCTAGTATCATCACATTCATCACAAGATTTAATGAACTAGTTTCATTTATTTTATTTAAGAAAAGTAATTTCTACTCATTGAAAATAATTAAGATTTAATATTCTCCAATTAAAATATGGGATCATGTGGACACATGTCATCACCACATATTCTAATGCATGGGAATGTGATTTAAATGTTGGATTACATTTTATAAAGTTTAGGATTCATATTTAAATGATTTAAAGTGACTAGAAATGCCTATATAGCATTATTTTGGTACTAGTCCAAAGTCACTGCATGCAAACCTAAATATTATTACATATTCATATAGGTATAGTAAAATGTGATTTTTGAGAGTTGGAATCAACTCAAAAGCTATTATGGTTGATTTTTGAAAAATGTTTGAATGTAGAAAAGTCTCTATTTTGTTATTTTTTTTATAAGTGATCTATAACTATAATTGATTTAAATCCAATGGGCCTGGATAGAGATTTAAATTATCTTTCTAGAAAATTGGAATCATTTATTTTGGTTTGGTAGAACTTTCTGAATTAATTTTTAAACTAGTGGATAGAAACTAGATTAAGTCTAAATTAGAAAATCTTTATTTGAATTCTAGGGCCAGCACGGGAAACTAAACGGGCCGGCCTAGTGACACTCCGCGGTGCAGCTGACAAATGACAAGGGGGTCCCACATGTCAGCGGCATAACTAAACGCGAAGCGGTACGAGGCGATGTGGATTGTGTGATTAGAACCTAGATCAATGGCTCTGGTTCATCATCGACGACGGACTGGTCACCGGCGAGACTGAACCCTAGCAGCTCTGTGGGGGTCGATTGGGGGCTTACCAGGGCTCCAGCTAACATGGAGATGGGGGCAATCGAACGAGGGGACACCGGCGGAATCAGGCGAGGACGCGGCGGTTCCTGCGGTGGTCGCGATCGACGGGCCCCTTTTCTCCTCTCCTGCGGCGACTCCGGTGAAAATTCCGACGAACGGCTGCTCGAGCGGCTCCGGCGAGAGGTGTGAGGGACTCAGTGGGAGGTGGCGAGTGTTGGAGTGTGGAGAAATGGTGCTAGGGAGGGCTCCTTTTATAGGTCGACGAGGAGACCGTGGGGTGCAACAGTGAGCTTGTCGGTGACGGTGGTACAGAGGGCTAGAGGCATGGGCGGGGTAGGCGGACGGTGGCTTGCCTCCTGGCGGTCAGCTATGATGCAATGGCGTAGCTCGGGGCGGTGGTATGTGGTCGGGAAAGGCTGGCGCTCTAAGCGGCAGAGGCGGTGCTCGACGCTGCGTGCGGTGGCTGCTGGTCGCGCGGCGGGAAAAGGGCATGTCCTGGAGCATGCTGGGGTTATGGCGGAGCGACGCGTGCAAGACGAGGGCAAGGCGCGGCTTGTTTTGGCCTGTCGGGGATGGCGCTCTGGCGTGCTCCGTGCATGGCGCAGAGGCTCGGTGCGTGGGCGTGCCTCGATGGTCCAGGGGCTGGCATTGCTCGGGGAAGGGACCATGGGCGGCGGTGCTATCACGCCTACCTCCCAGGCACGACGGAAGGGGGCTGGGTTGTCTCCTGCGAGCTGCCCGTGCTCGACCGGCAGGCATGGCTTCGGGGTGGCGCAGAACTAGTGCGTACAGTGAAGGGGTCTAGGATTAGGGGCTCTGGTTGGTGCTCGGGTGACCAGGGGACAAAGTTTTAACCAAATGGCTTGATAATGCATTGATCAAAACAGTGTTAGTTAGGCAGGTTGTTCTATGATCACAAGGTGTTCGACACAATGGCCGCAAGAGAAATAAATTTTAATTTTGAAATGATTTTTGGTGTGTTACTTGATCTCATGCTTGGTAGACTGTGCTTGCTTGGGATGGTCAAGGTGAACTCATTTGAATGGTTTTTGAAAAAGTGGGATCTATGCATATGAAATGGATTCCATTTTCAAATGCCATTTAAAATTAGTGCTTAAATGTTTTTGTAAGATTTCAAAGTGGACCTTGGTAGATCATTACTTGTACTAACAAGGGGTTCAAAGAGTTTGACTTCTAGGAACACCTAAAGTGGCCTAGTGGATTAAAATGGCCAAAGTGACCATTTGCCTTTATTAATCTTATTTGATTTCTTTTTCTTTGGATCTTGTTTTTGAATGATCTAGATGATGTGGCTTTCACCTTTGAATCATTTTACAACCATTAGAACAAACAAACATGGCAATTCCAAACAATTCTATTTTAATGCAACACACATATGCATTCTTAATTATTTTAATGATAAAAAGTTTTTGTTAACCCTCAATTGGGTGATTTGGATCTTAATATCTTTGATTAAAGTTTTGGGATGTTACACGAAGCACCACTACATCATGTTGCGGGGCTTGGGCGGACGAATTACCGTTCGTAATATGGAGTTTAGGAACCACTCCTAATAGGTCAACCGGATACACACCTTTTTTCTTGGTCCATGGTGCAGAAGCTGTTCTTCCGAGTGATGTTATTCACAGCTCTCCCCGAGTCGCCGTGTATATCGAAGAGGATACCGAAGTTGCTCGACAAGAAAACCTCGATATGCTTGAGGAAGTCCACATAGTTGCTGAACAAAGATCTACAACCTATCAGCAAAAGTAACGAAGATATTATAGTCAGAGTGTCAGGAATCGGTCTTTTAGGAAGGGCGATTTGGTTCTTCAAATAGTGCAAAAAAAAGAGCACAAACTTTCCCCTATATGGGAAGGGCCCTTCATGGTTAGTCGAGTATTGCACAATGGTTCTTACTACCTAACAGACATGAGGCCAGAAAAAGAGAGACTTGCTACTAAGAAAAAAAAGAGAGCTAGAGGCAGTACAAACTGGATGAAACAGACCGTCCTTTCTTTGTAATCAGATATGTGTACATGTTCAAAGTGAAATAAAATATTGGTCTCCTCAATGTTTTTTTTGAGATGTTTTTATGCACCATCTTATTTCTGAATGATCATGTCACGGTCGAAAATCCCAGAATACTTGAAAGTATATGCTCATGTTTGTTCTGGTTAAGATTTCCGATTCTAAAAATGCTACCTTCGGGTATAATTCTAAATTTTCTAATTTATACTTGGGTTTTTATCTGATTGCTGGATGCGGGTATTTTCCGAGTAGTGAATTGTTGGTACTAGAAGACGGTTTGATTCCGGGTTTAAACTGGTTTAGCAATTGAGCTCCATTGCTCGACAAAGTTTCCATGCGGAAGGTTTGCTGGCTCATAAAAGGGACGAGGAGGAAAGCCAGATAAACAAAACAACAACGTGCTTACGTATTTTTTCAAGCACATCAAAATAAAGCCAAAAAGTGCTAAGAGTAGTAACAACATCAGTTGTTACAAGCTTAGAACTAGCAAAATAATATCCTACTTATTACAATCAGACTGTTTTCAGAATAACACATTGTTTTCTGGTACACTCTATGATGCAGGTGAAGAGGCAGGATCTGCTGGCTCGCTAGATACATCACACGTATCACCCCGATATCTGTCGGATACAAGTAAGTCAGACTCAATCTGCTCACCGTCTTCGGAAACTTCAGCAGTTGCTTCTTTGGGGGGGCACTTCAACAGGCGTGAGGAATGGCTCATCATAACTGGTCAACTCAGCCACGCGAGAAGCGTATCAGGCGCAAGAATCCTAGATTTCCTTGATATTCCGCTCCTTGCCATCTTCATCAACAATCGAATAACCCCTGGTCACTTGCCATATTTCCATGCTTCCATGGTGGCTCATTACCATTGCCAGGGCATTCTATTCCGCGGTGCGTGCACAGGACATATTCCAATCCTTGATGTGCTGGGGCATATCCTTTTCCTGTCTCGTAGCTCAAAAGACGACACTGAGTCAAGGCCAGAGAGCCAGACTGATTCACCAATTTCTTCCAGTGACTGGCAGAAATCATGGATCAGGTCCCCAACAACAACAAGCCGACTAGTACGAGGCTCGAATGAAGATGCATCCAGCATGTTGAGAGGACCTATCATAAATAAAAAAGCAAGGTCAGCAAAATATATTCGAGTCTCGTAATTCCGAAAAATCAATAACCCAGGGATAGAAAAACTAACCAAACATAGTGTCATCTACTTTGGCCTTCTCCTCTCGAAGGCTTCAGAGTTCATCCCGGAGAGCTTCAGTGGTGTCCTTCCCTCTGTCCAAGGCATCTTGCAAGTGCGAGATTGTTTTGTCTTACTTGGCGATGGTGCGATCACGCGCTTCAGTTGCATGATTGCTATATTCAAGAACACTTGCGATACTAGTCTCATGATCTTCTTTGAGTTTCTCCAGCTCAGCTCGCAAGTCTGCATTCTCCACCTCCAAGACTTTGAAATTCTCGGCTTGCTCAATCAACTTGCAGGATTGATTAACAAGTTCTGGCAAAGTATTAAATAAAATCCGGATAAGTATTTGGCTATAGATCAAGAGCAAACTATACAAAGGAAGCCTAAAATGTTTACCTTCAGCCTCATCTTTGGCAATTTGAGCTTTAAATTTTCAAGCCGGAGAGCTCTGATCTCTCTACGCTTGTTAGAGATATTATTCAGTAATTCCTAGTTATAAGCATTAACTTTTTGTAAGTCATAATAGTAAGCAGCGTCAGAAGTCTACTAAGACTCGAGCTAATATTTTAACTAAGTTAAATATCAACAAGAGCCTTGGGGGGCTATACTAGTTCATTCTTTGGCATCCTATAAAAACATAAATCCGGATTTCCTATCCAACTTCATGCTTGGGGGATAGAGGATATGATATAAAATACAATAAAGAGAAGAATCAGATTATGACTTACAAAATGTTCATGAGTTAATTTATTGAGGCTCATGTGCACCTCGGTAGAAACCTTCTCGGTGAGAGTCTGTGGAATCACTGGTTGTGGCGGAGCCACACCAGCCTTCAACTTCTCGTCACAAAGACGAACTTGGTCAAGAAGTGCGGCAAGTTTAACATCTTCAGCTTCTTGCGCTTCCTCCTCCACTGAGATATTTCGGCTCTCCATGCAATGGAGATCTAGCTTCTGGATCTCTTCTACGCTCTTCCGAGTAAGGCCAAGTTTGGCGAAACCCGGGTTCCACAGAAGGTTCTCTACGAACGTCTCAGCTGAGGTATCATTACCCTTTGTGGGTTCACCCTTTCCAAGTTTCGAGTCACCTACGGTGAGATAGGTTTGCGAATCAAGGTTCTCTTGCTCTGACTAGTAATTGAGCACGTGCACATGCACGTTCCGCATAATAAAAAAGTGTGTAATTTACACCGCATTCGATGTTGTTTATAATTTTTATCATCCAACCGAGTAAGTTGTATAAAAGTATTGCTTAAAATTTGATATTCTTGTAAAAACCTAGTTTAGCGACATTTTCAAGCTTAGTATAAAAACCTGATGGTAGATACAAAAATACAACTTTCTCACTGTTTATACCAAATTGAACCAACTTAACAATTGTCAGAAAAGTTTGCATCAGCTTATAAAACTGCAAGACATGCATATAACATTAACATTAAGTATACCTTGTACATTTCAAAGCGCAATTAACATGAAATCAGTACATTCATAATAGCTTGGGAGGACCACAAGAACACTAATTCATACGCTTCTGTACAAAATCAGTAATCATAAATAACAATGGTTACCCGCAAAAAAGTTATGGTTGCACAGAACAATAGACAAAAGAAGATAAGGTGAAACAAATTGTAGCACTATTTGTGACATATATTACACAATGAGGCATATACATTCATGTACGCATTTAACCACCATCTCCATTCTAGCAAATACAAATGTTCTCCATCTTAACCAATCTCGACAAAGCCGCAACATCAAACAGCATTGAGTATGGTAGCTGAATGTTAAAGGGATGAATGCATGTAATCTGTCCAACATATGTAGCTTTGTAGCGAATCCCAGAATTTAAACTTTATATAGCTTAGACGCTCATCTAAGTCTGCTCCTGTAGCTTAAGATGCTCAACTTCTGTGTGAAAAAATAGGTTATATACAAAGTAGATTAAGATGCTCATCACAATTCAACTGTGCAGTCTGTGTGTGATGCAAACCTGGGTGTTAAATCTGAGTTCTAACCGGTCTGATACTGGAGCACAGTGATGCACTCTCTCTGACATTTTAACTGAAAACATGCACACATCGTAACTGAACACCTATATATTTGAAGATACCGTTCTGCAATATTGGTTTCTAATAAAAGAAACAAACAAGGCTTGAAGCAGGCTCTATTAAGAATCTACAGGACTAACTATTCCCCTTATACATGGACTTTTATTCATCTGTGTGGACATCTGGTTGCAACACATAACTAAACCTAAGGCTATCAAACAAGAAAGAACAAACCAAATAAACTGTAACACCCTCGCCCGATAAGCCTGAGTTCCCGTGTATAGTGCCAATCCCTGGATCGGTTCACTGGCACACACAGTACAGATTAATACCAAAGAACATAGCAGTGCATCATTATTACATCGAATGATCAGAATTTGTAATTATTACATAGTGCTTAGCTCAAAAGCTATCTCAAATAACAAAGTAGCATACGGAAGCATAAACAGATAGTAGGCTCCATCTTCAATTGTGCCACAGGCGAACAACTGTTGAGTGGAGTATCGCGACCTATTCGATCACTCAGAATCGGTATAACCTGCAACATTAAACGTAGCAGCCCCGAAGGGTCAATACTTGGAATGTACTGGCAAGTGAAACTATGAGAGAAGCAGCAAGACTTATATGTACATGCATATCTGGCTTGTGGGGTTCAGGCTTAGTTGCAGCAGCAAAATACTTTATCCTATCTTTTGTAAAACATTTGATCTTCATCACACAACCCAATTATGTTTCAACCACAAGTTTTAGCAATTACAAGTTAGAATGAATGAGAACATGTCATAGCACCCATAATTCAGCAACTCAATTGTCCATTACCGGGGACACGGCTAAGTACTTAGTTTTACACCCTGCAGGGGTTGTACACTTTACCCATATGACTTGGTCGACCCGCTCGTACCACGACGCATAATGAGTCATGATAGGGAGAATCGCAAGAAGAGACAATTCGGGAAGTAGCTCCCCAAGCCCATCCACGCACAGTACCAACCTATCACATTCACTACATCACTGGATACGAAGAGCTCGGATCGCCACGACCTACTAAGTCCATCCAGCCACTCATAACTCACTGGCATATGGTTGCACACGAAAGCTACCAAATCAAGACACTAATCATTTCTCAAAAAACTAGGTGGCCATCCACAAGTGAGCTACTCGGGTAAACCATGGACATGGGCCCGGCATTAACGAACCAAGCAATTACCAATCCACCCAGAGAGTTCATTAAATAAGTTGTTTTCAAACTTTCCAAACACGTTCTTTCAAAAAAACTTTATCACGGTGTATCCCACCCTCGTCTACATAAGCACAACTAAGCACACTACTTACGGCGGCTCACCTAATAGGAAAGGCTACGACATAGTAGGATATAACATAGCAATAGTTAAAGCTTGCAAAACAAAACAAGCTACAATGCATATAAAAAGTAAATAGGACATTTATAAATTTCCACTTGCCTTAGTAGTTTTCGGAGTCAAACACACAATCCGGACAATCAAAAGGGTCACAATCCTCACAATCTACACGAAAGCAATGCAACAAATAAACAACAACACATAGAGATCAAACCAGTGCAACAAATGCATGGATGACACTTTAATAAAAGTTTCGGTAGCTATTTAGTGTTCTCTGATCATTAAACTACAGATGACATGCAAGGAATGATTTTTAATGCATTAAAATCATTTATTGCATTAATTAGACACATTTAATAGGCTTTATGCAATTTAATTCAACCTTTGTTGTAAACAGTGTGGTAAATTCTTGGTAAAATATTCCTGGATAGAGGTTTCAATTTAGAGCCAGTAGCAAAAGGATTAAGGTCAAAATAGTTTACAGATCATTTTGTAGAATTAAAATACTACAAAAATCCTTTTAATGTGTGAAACATTATCTGTACTGTAAAATTGTAATTTTATTCCAGAATCATGTTCTATACACTTTTGTGAATCCAGGGGTATATCATTTATATTTTTCAGAGTTGTATTTTATTTTCTGTGAATTAATTGCTCCAAAAAGGTATTAATACAATTTAAATAATCACGATAATTTATTATGGTAAATGTCTGATACAATTACATATAATATTCTACACAAAATTGTGAATTCAACGGTATATTATTTGCAATTTTTAGACATAGTATGAATTTTTAATGGATTTTACAAGTTAGATCTATAATCTGCAACTGGACAGGTTGACCGTACAGTCTGACTGGGACTAGACGCTGACCTGACGATGACGTGGCGGTGACGAGGCAACTGATCGGGACGATTGAATCTCGACCGTCGGGATGAGATCCGGTGGCTAGAAGAGAAGTTGGCTCCAAATAGGCCCGATTCCTAAGAATATGCCTTCTCCCAAAGTAGTAAGCCGACCGGGTGCTTTTCCCCCGCGTCACACATGCAGAGGCTACGTGAGCCTCTGCGGCACCTGCGTTAGCCGACATGGGCGTCGTCACCCTTATCGGTCACGCCTCGGTGGTCCTGCCCTTGTCTGCTTCGCTCAGGCAGTGCGTACCGGGGCTTCTTTTGACCAGCGAGATTCCTTCCTTTTCCTAGAAGCTAGATGTGACCCGGATCATAGTTGATCCGGCCACGCCCGTTCCTACATACAAATTAAACATGCATTTCCGACTTACTGCTTAAGTCGGTTGAGACTTAGTTAGGCGAACGCCCCCTGGTCCGGGTTACCCCGTGATTCGGCCTGCCTTGAGGTGACCCGGCCAGCATCTGCTTTGGCCTTGCCAAACCTCGGCTAACTCGGCCTTTATACCCCGGCGTGACCCTACCCGGGGGTATCCCCCAACATTAGTCCTCGAAGCTGGTGTGGTCTTAGCTGCCTTGGCCGCTAAGGCCACATCAGGTTCAATTATGTTTGAGATTTGGATGTTATTTCCGAGTTACCTCCTTGTCTTGGATTATATGGATTTACGTTCCCCTTGCACGTTCCAAGTTTTCACTTGCTGACCGGGTTACCACTTCAACTCGGACCTCATGGTTTTATTTTCCCACTGCACATTCCAAGTGTTCACTTGCTGGCCGGGTTACCACAGTCCCATCCGGGTCTTGCTTCCTTCTCTCGTACGCCAACCCATGTGGAGGCTAATCATTATGTTGTCTCATTTTAAGAGCCAGCATAGTAACCGCCGCAGTAATTGTCAGTTATCACTGTGCGCGGGTCACGTCACGCCTGCCTCCTCGTTTACCGCATCAACGCGTCACGTCATGGGATCAACTCCGCTCTGTGGCCTTCTGTGTGGCTTCCTGCGGATTGGCCGAGGTGGGCTATACACGGCCACACCGTGTGGCATATTCGCAGGACGCGATCCCACTTTCCCCTTGAGGGAGTGGTTAAATAGGGGAGGGGCGCACCCCTTAGGATTTTTCCTCTTCCGCGCCCCTCTGCCCCTTGCTCTTCTTCTTCGTCTTCCTCGCGACCGCGCCGCCGCCAGTGCTCCCAAGTAGCAGCGCCGCCGCCGCATCTTTTCCTCCACACCTCTACATCGTCGCCACCGCTACGCGCCTCCTCCACCACGGGTCGCTGCCAATCTAGGCCTTTGCCCCTCGCTGGCGCTAGAGGGCAGCGAACACCAGATGACGGAGGAGGAGCTCGTCGTCGCCGAGCAACAGATGGAGGAGGACACCGCGGCGGCGGACCATGGTGCGTGGGCCGGGTCCTGGGTCTGCCAAGACGACCTGGACTAGCTCTACCGCACCAGACGCATTACCGCCAGCATCGCCGCTCGCCTCGCCTCCGCCGAACTGGCCCCCTCACCCAATCCGGGTGAATACGTCGTGTTCTTGTCCCACTTCCAGCAGGGGTTCGGTTTTCCAGTCAGCGACTTCTTCCGGGATTGGCTAAGCACCTACGAACTCCAGCCGTACCACCTTCCTGCCAATGCCATTACTTCTCTTTCCGCTTTCGCCTCCACGATCGAAGGCTACGCCGGACTATGGCCCACAAAGGAGTTGTGGATCCGGTTTTTTGGCCTTCGTCGTAATGTCATCCCGAACATCCAACTCGATCCAGAGGACAAGCAACTCACTCAATTCGGTGCTGCGTGTATCTCACCCCGGAGGTTGTCCGTTTTCCCCCAGGTCACCGAGCTGGACTCCTGCAAAGGGTGGGCCCAGACTTTCTTTTATGTCCGGAATACGGGCACTGAAGACTTGATCCGGCTGCTTCCCTATACTCCGGGTCCACCTAACCCGGAATTGTGGGACGTCATCCCCAAGAAGCCCACGGCCTTGTCCAATCAGGTCAACAAGAGGTTCGCGGAGCTGAAGAAGCTCGGGTTACGCAACGAGGATGCTATGATCACGTTCGTGCGCAACCGAATCTCCCCCTCCAGAAGCGCACCCACAAGGTGTGTCACATGAGCTTCGGCCGCGATCCCAACCAGACCTCTTCATTCGAGTTGAGCAACACGGAGATCTATCGCCGGGTTAAGGCTCTCTTCACCACCCACAAGGATTTCTCCGCTGAGTGGACGTGGGGAATAGAGCATTATTGCCGTGATAGGCTTCCTCCCGCGGTAATCTTCGTGGTGCAAACTTACTCCGGATTAATTTTATGTCGGTCATTGTTGCATTTTTGACTCCGTTGTTCTTTCTTCTCCTCAACAATTCCTTCAGCAAACCCTCGAGGACGACACTCATTCGACCCTTAAGTGGGCGCCTAACCGGGAGACCCCGGACGACGAAGAGCCGGACCAGGAGATGTTCCTCCCGATGACCGACGCTTCGAAGCGACCCACCGGTAAACCCTCTTCTATTAGAGATTGGGCCGATGATGAAGATGACTTGGATGTCGAGGTGATTGAACCTGTTGACGATGTCCCCCTTTCTTATGCTTTTCCGGCATCAGCTAACCCCGGGGGGCATATCCACGAGGACCCTCCCCTTGCTACAGGCGAACCTGTTCCAGTAGCGCCGAAGAAGAAGCATGGAGCTGCACCAAGTTCCTCCTCCGGACCTTCTCAGCCCACCAAAAGGCAAAAGAAGTCCGGAGACAAAACAGCCTCCAAGCCAGCAGGCAAGGCCCCAGCACGAAGGGCTCGGAAACCCAAGGAGCCCCAAACCTCGGATGTGTAAGTTGATTTGGCATCGCATTGTTCTTCCTTGCATTGTTGTAGTTTCTCTTCTGACATTATTTGATTTGGCCGGGTGGTGGAGGAGGTCCCTCAGAGTGGATCTAACATCTCTTCGCCGCTCCTTCCTAGCCCTTCTCCCCCTCGTGACAACGAGTCACGCCCGCTGAGCCCTATTCTAGAGGGTTCTGCGGCTGCTCCGAGTTCTATTCCACCTCGTCAAGAGGGTGGTAACCTCGGAGTGGGGGAGACCGGCCCAGCCGAGGCGGCAGCATCCACAACTTCGGCTTCGCTGCAACCAGCAACCACCGAGACTACCTCGGCACCAACACCAGCAACTACCCCAGCACCTATAACCGATCCAGCACCAGCACCGGTTTCGGCACCAGGACCAAGTCCGGCAGCAAGAAAATCAGCAGCGGCACCAAGTCCAGCAGCAAGAGCACCAGCGCCAAGCTCCTCCGCCTCATCCGATTCTTCTCAATCTCGGCGAGGAAATACCTCGGCACCTCCTAAGGGAAAATCCTCTACAAGTACTTGCTCTTCCCAGCAAACAAAAGGAAAAAAGGCTCCTGACGCTACTAAGGCAGCATTCGTCGAGGCTGGGCAGCATACCCTCACATCAATGCTTCCCAAGAAGGCTCCAGCAGCGAAGGACGCCCCTGCCGAGCCAACTGACGCACAACAGATGGTTCTGCACACCAGCCCAGCGCTTGCCTCGGTTGAGAGGAAGGAGGCGCACGCGAAGGGCTTGGTGACGCCCCATATTCCCACCGGCGAGCGGTACCCTCCGATGTTGATTGAATTCATCGACAACTGGAACAAGGCGGAGTTCGTCCATGACGAAGATCTCCCGGAGAGGTTTGGCCCTGCCGAATTCTCTGCCCAAATGAACACAGCTTCTAAGGCAATAAACCTCGCGGGCCGGATGATGGAGGTATGTCACTTCCCCTTTAGATGCTGTAGATAATAACCATTAGTCCCCGAGCCTCCGGGGGAGTAACTTGTTACTCGGCTGGATGCTCCTTAGAAAACTAACGTAATCCCGTGATAGCTTCGAATATGCATACACCTAGAGCCTGGTTAAGTTCCACTTGGCCCAGATTTTGTACACTTTGAATATGCACCCACTTAGAGTCGGGTTAAGTTCCGCTTGCCCGGATCTTGTACACTTCGAATATGCACCCACCTAGAGCCGGGTTAAGTTCCGCTTGGCCTGGATCTTGTACACTTCGAATATGCACACACCTAGAGCCGGGTTAAGTTCCACTTGGCCCGGATTTTGTACACTTCGAATATGTACCCACCTAGGGCCGGGTTAAGTTCCGCTTGGCCCGGATCTTGTACACTTTGAATATGCACACACCTAGAGCCGGGTTAAGTTCCGCTTGGCCCGGATCTTGTACACTTCGAATATGCACACACCTAGAGCTGGGTTAAGTTCCGCTTAGCCCGGATCTTGTACACTTCGAATATGCAACCACCTAGGGCCGGGTTAAGTTCCGCTTGGCCCGGATCTCGTACACTTCGAATATGCACACACCTAGAGCCAGGTTAAGTTCCGCTTGGCCCGGATCTTGTACACTTCGAATATGCACACACCTAGAGCCGGGTTAAGTTCCACTTGGCCCAGATTTTGTACACTTCGATTATGCACCAAGCTAATTTATGTTTTTGTACTCTTTTCAGGTGACCACTAATCGCCGGAGTGCTGAATTCCAACATCTGCTGGATACCCACAAGATGCTACGCGCAAAGCAAACTGCACTTCTCGCAGAACACGAGAAAAGGGGTAAATTTCTCCCTTGGCGCTTCTCCGTCTTTCTTCGTCTTCCTCTGCCGAACTAATCTCATCATTCGGTTTCCGCAGCTGGGGTGGAGGCTAAGAACAAGATTATGCAGAAGAACCTGGAGCAGATCAAGGGTTAGTCATTTTTGTCCGACCTTACTGTGCTTTCCATCTCTTTTTCTCCTTGGCTCGGCAAACATTCATACCTCGGCTCTGCCGGGTCAACACACCATTTCAGCATCTCTTGAAGATAGTGTGCCTGTGCCTGATATGATGCTGCATTTTCTCGAACAAGCAGGGCAGCATCAAGCCGAGCTTAAGAAGAAAGATGATGAGCTCGCCCTCCTCCGGACCAAGGACGATGAGATCGCTAGGCTCAAGGCCGAGATGGAGAAAATGAAAGCCCAGCACCAGTCCGAGCTCCAAAAGGTTGGCCAGGATTTCACAGAAGAGCGCGAGCGCCTCAATCTCTAGATCGCCAAGGACCAGGATCTACTCAAGGAGTCCGACATCCATCTTGGGTCGGCGAATGCTGAGCTTGTGCAGCTTCGCAAGAGGCGTGATGACTGCACCAGGGAGTGGACCTGGATCCTTAGCCATGTATCACGTAAGTTCCTTTCCCTTATCCGACATATTTCTCCGGGTTACTTCATATGTGTTTTCTTTAGCTTCTTCCTTTGCCTTGCTTCCAGGCAAATTTCCAGAGGGCACTGCTATTGCGAGCGCAGCCGTTGCGGACTTCCGCCGAGAAAGGGGTACTCCCGCCGCTCCTGACGGTGAAGAGATTCCCTATGACATGGAGGACCTGTTGATCATCTTGTCATCTCGCATGGAGCTCATCAAGAATTATGGCAAGGACATCCTCGACGTTGCAGTTCGCATCTTCAACACGTTTTGGCCCGGAGAAGATACTCCGGAGACCACCGCAATTCTTGTTGAAAAGCTGATGGAAACCGAGACCCAGCTCGACCTCTGGAGAGAGTCCGCTGGATGTGCTGCAGCTGATACCGTTCTTCACCACATACTCACGTGGTATGAGAATATCGATCTCAACTTCCTGACACGCCTGTGCACATGATCGAGATGGACCAACGACCCGGAGTGGGTAGCTCGGCACCAGGCTTACGCCCATAGCCTCATCGAATACGCTCCTATTCATGAGTGGGTTGAGGGACCGAGCTTCCTTGAAGCCGCTGGGGACGAAGAGGTTGAGAGAGATGAAGATGGCTCGGACGATGATGGAGAGGGTGATGCCTCGGATATTGAAGACGGTGAAGATGACACCGAACTTCCTCCTCCTGCTGCTCCTTGAGCGAAAAAACTCGAAAATTTATCAGATCCCCGGTATGCCGGGTGGAATTGTATCCAATATACATGTGATATTTTGCTACTAAGTTCCTATGCCGGAGTAACTTGGGTGTAGTCCCCGAGTTTCTTTTTCTTGTTCGTCCAATCTTTTGGCTCGGTTCGTGTCTACCTTGATTCGGTTTTACGACTTACGAATCCGAGCTTCAAAAATTGTCTTAACAATACTGGGAAACTTTTAGACTTAGCTCAAAAAAATAAAACAGCATAGTAATTTGAAAGTAAATACAAGGTTAGTCCGTAAAACAAACATCGGCTCGATTAAGTTCTTTTCCTTAGTCATTTTTCGTGTGCTACGCAATTCCAAACTTGTTCTCTTGCTTGCCATGAAGCCAATTCTTGTTGGACAGCAACAAGTCGAAGAGTTGGGTTCTTGGTGCTCACACATTACTAATCCGAGTTAAGTAGAACAACTTATTCCAGCTAACGCACAAAAAACAACGAATATTATTAAGGCAGTCCCCGAGTTACTGCTCGAGGTGCCAACATTTCATTGATAAGCTCAGTGTCGGCATACATACCGACACATGAGAAGACTCGGATACATACACTACTTTGCTAAGTGTAGAAAGGACGAAGTAGAGCTACATTCCATGGACGCTTAGATTCCTCGCCGGACCTGTCCGCCTTGTTCTTTTCCTGTGGCTTTGCATCTATAAGATAATAAGAGTCATTGTGCAATGCCTTGATCACGATGAACGGCCCTTCCCATGGGGGGATAATTTATGCATGCCGGCAGTACGCTGTACCAACCGGAGCACCAGATCGCCTTCCCGAAAGACTCGGGGGCTTACTTTCCGGCTATGATAGCGTCGGAAATTTTGCTGATATATGGCGGATCTGGACAATGCCAGTTCTCTCGCTTCTTCCAGCAGATCAACATCATTTTGCCGGGCTTCTTGCACTTCGGCTTCTGTGTATTGGGTGACTCTAGGCAAATCATGCTCTATGTCTGCTGGTAATACAGCTTCTGCCCCATATACCAGAAAAAATGGCGTATAGCCTGTTGATCGATTCGGAGTTATTCTTAAACTCCACAATACCGCTGGTAGTTCTTGTATCCAACACCCCGCTGATCTTTGCAGCGGCTCAATGAGCCGGGGTTTTATCCCGGATAATACTAATCTGTTGGATCTTTCCACTTGTCCGTTTGATGCGGGGTGGGCTACCGAGGCTACATCGAGCCGGATCTTCTTATCCCGGCAGAACCGCGCAAATGCTCCTTCCGCAAAATTTGTGCCATTATCAGTTATGATACTGTGAGGATAACCGTACCTCAAGATGATGTCCTTGAGAAACGTTACTGCCGTAGCTCCATCACATTTTCTTATAGGCTTCACTTCAATCCACTTCGTAAACTTGTCCACCATGACCAAAATGTGGGTCATATTTCCCCTTGCTGGCTTGAACGGGCCAACCATATCCAAGCACCATACGGCAAATGTCCATGTAATTGGTATGGTCTTGAGTTCCGACATTGGCATATGTGTCTTGGTAGCATACCTCTGACAACCATTACATTTTCTCACCTGATCTTCTGCTTGCTCTAAGGCACTTGGCCAATAGAATCCATGCCGGAAAGCTTTTGCTACCAAGGCTCGGGACAAGGCATGATGCCCACACTCCCCTTGATGTATATCTCGGAGGATGTCAAGCCCTTCTTCCGGGTCAACGCATCGCGTTGGTCACACTCCTTTTGTATAGTTCGGAATTGATTATTGTGTACGCCTTTGCCCTCCTCTGTGTTTGCCTAGATAGCACTTCCTCAGTGGGTAACGTTCCATCTTTCAGGAATTGAAATATAGGTAGTGCCCAAGTTGGTATCGCTCATACAGGGAACACATCCTCATCAATATCCATCATATCCACCGGCATAACTTCTACCAGATCAGGCTGAGCAGTCCCCGGGTCTTGCGAAGCAGTCCCCGGGTTCGCTGAAGCAGTCCCCGGGTTTGCCGAGGCAGTCCCCGGGTTTCGCGCGCCACTTCCCATGTCAATGTCCATGGGAACAACTCCGGATTCCGTGTCCTCCGGGACATAAATTGAGTCGGTTTCTAGGGACGGCCTGACGGATGGTTTCCTGAGGTGCTCTAATGCTACACCCGGTGGAATTGCTTGTCGGGTTGACCCGAGCTTCGACAACATGTCGGCCGCCTCATTTTCCACCCAAGGTACATGGTGAAATTCGCATCCCTCAAAGTAACCAGATATCTTCTGCACATGAAATCTGTACAGTGCCATGTTTGGATCAAGGGCGTCCCAAAGTCCCGACACTTGTTGCACCACCAAATCTGAGTCGCCAAAGCATATGATCCGACGTATCCCAATCTCTTTTGCCACCTTGAGCCCGTGCACAAGCGCTTCGTACTCAGCGACATTGTTTGACACCGCGAAATGTATCTGGAGCACATATTTCAGTTGGTCCTTTTTTGGCGAGGTAAGTACAACTCCGGCACCTAGCCTGGTTTTTGTCTTTGATCCGTCAAAGTGCATTCGCCAATAGTTCGGATCTGGTAGCGGCGGTTCGTACTGCACCTCGGGTGTAACTACCTCGGTGAATTACGCTCCTAGTTACAAGCCTGGATGAGCAGAAATGGTTGAAATAGTACGGTGGGGCCCAAATGCCACTCACAGGTAGACCTTTCGGCCGTCCCAACCATTTCCAAACATCGGGACAAGAACAGGCGGCGTAATCGGTAGGCGAAGGGATCAACTACATACACAAATGAGTATGTATGCAAGCCACCATACAATAGTACATCAGAGCCATTCCATCTAAAAAGAAAGGAAATATAGCAACGCCATACGGCAAGATCCAAATATCCTAGATAGATATAATAGTTTAGGATATCTCCTCATACATCAAACATCAGAGTATCAGGCGGAAGCGGAAGACAAAATCCGAGTACGGATAAGAAGCAAATCGGCATAAGATGCCCCATAAATAAGCAGATCCCGCCCACAGATCTCACGGATCCCCGTTCCCGGAATCTCTACACCGAATGATCGTTGCCCACATCGTCCGTCTCTTCCACCCAGTATCCATCTTGCGAGTGTACCTGTTCATCTGAACCAATAATTTATCGTGTGAGACCCTAGGGGTACTCAGCAAGTCTTTATGCCTCTAAAGGGGACACAACCTGGGGTGACGCAATTGCAGCAAAAGATAAACCCTAACAAGTCTATAGATACTCGCTAACCATCCACCTAACCAGAGATAGACGGATGTCCGTGAATTAATAACAACAGTTATAACAGTGAAAACGGTAATCTTAACAGATCCATCCTCCTCCTCGCTTACCGACGAGGAAGCGGACGAACACCCCCCCATCCGTTGGCAGTTTTATTATCCATTCCATGAGTGTTGCACTATTTACTAGTCAGGTACCTAGTCTAGTCAAATTAAGAGCGGTACTTTAGTTATGCTTGTCTATGATCGAGAAACTGTGCTCCAAGTCGTCCATAACCGCGGACACGGCTTTCAGAAAGTTTTACCCTGCAGGGGTGCACAAATAGCAACACACACTCGATATGCCTCGGAAAAACCAAATCAAAACCCAACGAGGCAGTCACGACAAAGCGATCACAGGATTCAGAAATATTTCAGGGGGCCACCCCATTGAGCTACCCGCAACGAAGTTAGCTGACTCCGAGACGGCCTCAAGGTTTGCGCCAGTGGCTGTGAACGACTGGGAACCCGAAAATGTGACTGGGCTTGTCGACACCGCGAAAACACTCCGCTTTCCTAAACAATACAGTGTGCAGTACCTCGCACAATTTAAATGAAACAGTAAAGCATGGCATAAGTACAGGATAGTAAATAAAACCTCATACTAGTTTGTGGCCCCAAGAAATAAGAATGAATCAAGCTCTGGCTCAGGGGGTTCATAAGCCTCCCGGATGTGGATAGTGCGAATATTCTTGGAACAGGAATCAAGTACTCGGGGTCTTACGGGACACAAGTGAGCCTGAAAAACCAAATAGCGAATATGGCTCACCGATGCCACTTTCATTAGTTATCCCATTACTACTCAGATTAAGTTGTATAGGTACCTCGTTATCCATCAGACACTCACATACCCTACACATGCTGTTCTACGACTCGCATGACTCAAACAACTCCTGTAGTAATGGCTCATGGGATGGAGGAACAAGCTTCGGTGGGGTTTAAAAGTAAAGGTTATGCATTACTTGGGATTCAAATTAATGCAATCGCAACTCAATGATGCAAGAATAAGATAGAGGCAATAGGTACTATATGTATGCAGGCATGTGGTAGTGCTTGCCTGGCAGCTCAGTTGAAGCAAGGGATGGATCTGGGTAGTGCTCCTGGTTCTCTTGGTATATCCCCTGCTCAGCGTCTATTCGGAGAAGAACCAAACAAACAAGGGCCAACATAAATAAAGTGCGCAAGCATATGAATTAAATGCGACAAGCAAGCAATCATGCCATGATGAATGATGCACAATTTGCATGGCACTAAAATAGCATGGCATGGGTGAGTTGTGGAATACAAGAAATAAACATTTTATTGGGTTTTGGCCACATTTTATTCTCATATTAGTTGCTGTTCACATTATATTTATATGATGCATGCTTCAAAACATAACAAGGAATGCATAAACAGAAAGGTCTCGTCGAGCTAATCATTTTAGACATATCATTTGTTAAATTTGGAGTTATAAAACAAAAGTTAATAATTAATTAAGGTGGAAGGGCATTTTAATGTAATTTTAACCAACTTGGAATTTTAAATGTTCAAAATAAATTTTGAATGGCATAATTGAAATCCTCACATTTTTCTGATTTGAAAACATATATTATTTGTATTATTTGGATTTATATTTCAAAAGTCATTTAAAAACAGATTTAAATTTGAATTTGAAATAGATTTTAAAAGATTTGAATTATAAACAGAAATCCAGAAAACCTCTTTATACCCAGACAGATCCAGACACAGTCACTGACGGGTGGGGTCAACTGCTGACTGGGCAACAAGCGCGCTGAAAACTTTTCTCACCGCGAGCTAGCTAGTCCCAGCGTATGACATGTGGGGCTAGCGGCCACGGGGTCCACGTGACAGCGACGAAAGGGGCAGGCACTGACAGATGGGGCCAAGATGGAGCGTGGGTTGATATTACTAGAGGCCAGGGGGTTCTCTGCAAAAACGCTGGCGCGGCTGACTAGTGGGGTCCTAAGGAGCGCGGGTTGCGACGAGCAAAACGGCAGGGGGTTAAGCGAAAAACGACCACGCGATGCACTGTGGATCTGCTTCCTCTGAAACTCTGACGACGAGATGGTGCTCGACAGGGCGGGCTCGGTGCAGGGTTCGAACCCACGACGCGGGCCACGCGCGCGGTGGGCGGAGCCGCTGCGGTAGGCTAGGGGGTTGTGTCAGGTGGGGCTACGCGGCGAGATGAGGGATACGCGAAGAACAGAGCACAGACGGCGACGAACCTGCCGTGCACAGAGGGCGTTCGCCGCCGGGATCCGCTCGTCTAGGAAGTGAGAAACAGCGGGAGGGTGCCAGAGAGGTGCAGCAGCTCACCGGGAGGCTGTCGGTGGCGTTGGATCGGGCAGGGGCGCTGACGATCGTCGACGTGGCTCGCGGACGGCGGCTAGGGTTTCGCGTCGGGTCGGCGGTGGTCCAGGCGATGCCGGTGCTCCTCCTCCTCGCTGGCGTGTACCGGGCGAAGCAGGGGGTTCTCCTGGTACTCCTCAACCACTCCCACGTCGTGCTGCACGACTGGATCGACGGGGTGCGGTGGAGGCCGACGGTGGCCGGCGATGGGGTAGCGGCGGCGATGGAGAAGAAGGAAGGAGGGGAGGGCAGGCGCCTGGGTGGATCTGGGGCAGAGGAGAGCCAAGGGATGGTGGTAGATAGCAGAGAGGGAGAGGGGGTGCCGTGGGGAGTGGGGTAGATGGAAAAGGTGGCTCGGCCACCTTTTTCCCTCCTTCCTCTCCTCACGTGCTCGGTCGGGCAGGGCAGGGCAGGGGCAGGGGGTGGCTTCCAGGTGGGACCAGAGGGCGAGGCCAGGGTGGCAGGGGCAGGCTCGGGCTAGGGGGCCACTAGGAAGGGAGAGAAGAGAGGGAGAGAGGGTAGGCTCGGGTTAGGGTTTGTGGGAGCCTCGGGTGAGCTAGGCTCGGGTAGGGTTTGGTCTTGGGTAGCTAGGGTCGGGGTGGTCAGGTGGCTAGCTGGGTGGGGCCAGGGGACCATGTGGTGAGAGAGGAGAGAGAGAGACCGAGAGAGAGAGGTGGTGTACATGTTAGGGTTAGGGTTTAGCTTAGATGGGGGGGGTATGGTGATGATGGGGTAGATGATTAGGGTGGGATCTTAGCTAGAGGGTAAGAGAGAGAGATGAGAGATGTGGGCTTAGGGTTACTCTTGTCAAGATCAAGTCAAGCTCAAACAAAGCTAGCCCAAAGAGAGAAGAAGAGGAAAAGGTGGTGATGGGGTGGATAGAGATGGTGATGAGGTTTAAGCAAGATCAAAATAGATCAAGCCCAAAAGAAGGAATAGAGATAGAGAGAGATGATGATCCACTCAAGATTCAAATAAAAACCAAATACTAGAAAAGGTGGCACTTGCATGGCCCATGCAAAATATTTAATACCATGTTGATTCTTGTGAAAACAATAATATTAAACATGGCATTGTTCATTTGCATTTCCAAAGGTGGAATAAAGCCAAGCAAAAGAAATGAAAGGATGCCCCATGTGGAGTAGTTGGAGATGGCCATGTTTGAAATAAAATGAGACATGCTAGTGTGTATGTTCCACTAGATGATTACTAGTCCCAAAAATATTCCCACATGAGCATAAATCCATAATAATCCATATGGAAGCTAGGAAAAAGGGTTCCACTCACAAGGCATGCAAAGGTGGCCATGTGGCTCTCATATATCAATAATGTGAAAACAACATGATGCTAAGATGAGAGCATGTGGAAAGAATTGGATCCATCCCAACCCACATGAGCTAGAGGTAAAACCAATAAGTGCCAAGCTCATATTTAGTTGGATGGTGGAATTATAAGGTGGTGAAAGAAAGGTGGTGGAGTTAATAAAAGATATGCCCCCAACTCAACTTGGGCATTAAACAATATATCAAGAACCAAATACAATATCAAGAGGCAAATACAATTTACAATGCATATAAGATAAGAACCAAAACAAAAAGGGTTTTATATGATGCTCAAATGCAAGGTGGCATGATGACATGAGCATGATATAATGATGATGCAACTAATTATATATATGAAGTAGCCATTATATAGACTAGGCTAGTAGCATTACAATTGTTAGACAATTGGGATGCTACATCGGGCCACTCCACAAAAAAGTCCGCCACAGCTTGAGACTTCATTGCTTCTCTTCTGTCATATTGTGGCGCATAAGGAGCTAGTTCAATTGCCCATTTTGCAATTCTTCCACTCGCATCCTTGTTACTCATTATCTCGGATATGGGAGCTTCACATATTACCGTGATGGGATGTTCCTCAAAGTAGTGCTTCAGCTTCTTAGCGGCCATGTACATGCCATATGCAACCTTTTGATAATGTGGATAGTTCTGCTTTGAGGCTGATAACACCTCGCTCAGGTAATACACTGGCCTTTGCACCGACTTACCTTCCTCGTCGCGCTCCACCACTATCACTACACTTACAACTCGGTTGGTTGCGGCTATATAGAGCAACATTGGCTCTTTTGATAGTGGTGAGGCTAACACCGGTGCGATGGCTAACATCCTCTTCAAGTGGGCAAATGCTTCATTGGCCTACGGCGTCCAAACGAACTTATCCGACTTTTTCATGAGTTGGTAAAGAGGCAATGCCTTTTCTCCCAACCGACATACAAACCGACTTAGCGATGCCAGGCAACCCGTGAACTTCTGGACATCGTTAAGACACTTCGGCAGTGCCATTCGTTTGATGGCCTCGATTTTAGTTGGATTAACCTCGATACCTCGGCTAGAAACCAGAAAACCAAGCAATTTCCCAGCCGGGACACCGAAGGTACATTTTTCCGGGTTAAGTTTCATCCGGAACCGTCTTAGGTTCGCAAACGTTTGCTTGATATCGTCAAGGAGCGTTTTGCTTTCCTTGGTCTTGATAACCACATCATCCACGTACACTTGTACATTTTGACCAATTTGGTCGTGCAAATATTTTTGCATACATCTTTGGTACGTTTCCCCTGCATTACGTAAACCGAACGGCATGGTGCGATAGCAATAAGCCTCATACGGGGCAATAAACGCAGTCTTTATTTGATCATCCGGATTCAGAGGTATCTGGTGGAATCCAGAATATGCATCAATGAATGACAACAATTCACACCCAGCAGTTGAGTCTATGACCTGATCTATCCTTGGCAGTGGAAATAGATCTTTTGGACACGCCTTGTTCAGGTTCGTGTAATCGATACACATTCGCCAAACCACTGCCACATTCGGATCATCCTTCTTCTTTTCCACTAGCACCGGATTAGACAACCAATCCGGGTAAAGAACCTCCATGATAAATCCTGCAGCTAGTAACCGAGCTATCTCATCCCCAATGACTTTCCTCCTATCTTCGGCGAAGCGGCGGAGAGGTTGCTTCACCGGCTTAGCTCCGGGTCTCACATTTAAAGAGTGCTCGGCCAACTTCCTCGGAACACCTTGCAAGTCCTGTGTGGACCAAGCAAAAATGTCCCGATTCTCATGGAGGAAGTTGACGAGCTCGCTTTCCTATTTGTCACTTACCCCGGCACCAATCGTTACGGTGCGCTCCGGGAACATATGATCAATGGGAACCTTCTTGGTGTCATTCGTGGCCTGGAATGAAACACTTCCATGCGGGTTACTCAGCGCCGGCATATACTGCTGCGCGGACTGAGCCAATGTCGCCACCTCTTGAATTCTCCTTTTCTCCCGCGCAATCACAAGTGACTCGGCTAAGTTAGACCCGGCCGACGCACACTCCATGGAACGTCGGAAATCCCCAGCAATGGTAATCACTCCGTTTGGCCCGAGCAACTTCATCTTCAAGTAACTTATGTGACAGCTCGCCATGAACTTGTTCAGCGCTGGCCTTCCAAGTAATGCGTGGTATGCACTTTCCAAGTTCACCACCTCAAACTCCAAATTTTCGGTTCGGCAGTTATCTCTCGTGCCGAACAATACGTCAACCCGGACCTTGCCTATGGGCTAACAAGAAATGCCGGGCACAATGCCATGGAAAGTTGTCCTCGTGGCCTGTAGCATGTTCTCCGTGATGCCCAGCTTGCGCATTGTGTCCGCATAAATGATGTTACTGCTACTGCCATTGTCGATCAGTACCTTCGAGAATCTTACATTAATGCTAGGGCCAATGAACGTCGGATCCAGCACCAACGCATACGAACCAGGGCTTGGCATAAGTTTGGGATGATCCTTGATGCTCCAGGTGATTTCTTGGGCAGACCAAGGCATATACCTTGTCACTACAGGCATTACTGTGTTCACCTCCATATGTCGGTGCTGCAAGCTCTTTCTATCTATTTCCTCGGTGGTGAACACACAGTAACTCTGATGATGCTCTCTGTACTCATTCCTCCCCTCATTTCTGGGGTACCTCTGATCCGGCTGATGCTGATTTTCCACCTGATGCACTGCATCCCTTCTCTCATTGTTATCATACCTCGGCGGAGGGGGAGGCAACATTAGCTATTGCGTGTTCGCTCCAGAGAGCAATTTCTGCCGAGGTTGATCATTCCGGGGTGCCTGAGCATTCCCCGAACCACCTTGTTCAATCTTGCGCATCCACTCACACTACCTCGTCGTATGACCCGCTGGGTTACCCGGATTTGGCGTGTGAAATTTACACGGCAGATCCAACATCGACTCATATGTGTACCTCGGACGATCTTTCTTCTCTTGCCACTGTTTCTTTTGCTCTAGTGTCCAAGTTTTCTTGCCATCGTTTCTCGGAGTCCATTGCCCTCCGGTTTTCTGCCGCTGGCTGCCCCCTGCTCCGGGCTGATCTTGATTCACAGCCGCAACTTGTTGCGAACCGTACCGATGATCCGGCCTATCATCTCTTCTTTTTACTTTGTAGTCATTCCTCCGGGATGATCCGGCTCCATCTCTCTGGTAGTACTCATTGTTTGACTCGTTGGACACGAGCCTAGGTTGAGTCGGGTCACCCAAAGCATATGAGTCAGCAATTCGGATCATCTCTGCCAACGTGGTAGGCATTTTCCTTTGTAACTTTTGCCACAGCTCGCTTGCATATTTGCACCCTTGTGCAAACCATGCTATGGCATGTGATTCTATCACGCCCTCACATGAGTTTCTCACGGTACTCCACCGGGTTAAAAACTCCCGGTCCGTCTCATTCGGTCTTTGCTTGCACATGGCTAGGGTCTGTGGCCTATTTGGCCTCTGATACATACTCGAGAAATTGCTGATGAACATCTCCTCGAAATCTATCCAGCAGTTAATGCTTCCGGGCGGCAAATTGTTCAGCCATACCCTTGCTGGCCCCTCCAACATCTGGGGTACGTATCGTACAGCCCACCTCAAGTTGCATGTGGCAATTTTCACGGTTGTAGCATAATTTATCAACCAATCCTCCGGCTTGGTACTGCCGTCATATGTCTTCGTGCCCCTGGGTAACTGGAAGTTGGGTCCGGGTGGCTCCTTCATGATCCGGGGCCCAAAACACGCAGGACCCGGTGGACCTTGACATTTGATCTGTTCCGACCTATATAGTCGATCCAGTTTCAACCTGGCATCGTCCGGCATCAAATCCCTGCTTCCCAATCTTGACCCTATCACATGATAGTCCGGCCTTGGGTATCCCGTGTTCGCCATTTCCGAATCTCCATCGTTGTATCGGTCTTGCTCTCATGGAGCGGCTCTCTGTTGCATACCTCGGCCGACACTTCGCTCTTGTCTTGGTATATTCCGCTGCTGCGGTTGTCCTGCTCCCGCCGAGTTTCGCTGTCCGGCATTGCCGTTGACGGTGTTCCCTTGACCGGCATTGCCTTGGTCGTGATTACCTCGGCCAGCTTCACCTCGGCTCACACTTTGTTGATCATCATTTTTCTGTGCTTCCTTTCCTTTCCCTACCCGTGTTGGTTCATACGAGACGATCTATTTGTTCCTTCTAGCCGAGGTTACTACCTCTTCTCTCCTTGGACTGCCATGAGGAGACGATGCGGCTCCAGCAGATTTCTCCGGGTTACCGATTGCCGAGTGAACGATCTTGGAGGCCCCAGCTCTCTCCGGGTTAGCTCTGAGTAGTTCCTCATTTTGTTTATTCGCAATCCGAACCAACTCATTAACCCTATCTTGTTGTCTTTGACGGGCCTCACCCGTTAAACCTTCTAACTCGGATGCAGCCGCATCCGCTGCTCTGAGGTTCTTTGCCGGGGTACTATACCTCGGCAGCCCCACGGACAGACAGTTCTCTGATTCCTCAATTCCCGTATCACCTTCTCTATTCATCTCGCTCATGAGATTTCTCCCCTTTACTTTTACATCATCAACTTTGTTTGCCTTTGCGTACTCACGCAGCGTCATGTTCAACGACTGCTGAGCCGCAACTATCTTTTTCGCACCCTCTAGTATCTTTTGCCTAGTTTCCTCTAGCTCGGCCTATGCCCGAGCCGGATCTACCGCTGCTACTACAGGGTTTGCCAAGCTATCCATCGCTTCCCTCAACACATTCTCTGGCCTCTCTAGTGGAGGACCTCTACCTTTCCTCGGTGCTTTAGGTGTTACCTCCGGATCTGGCGCCGGATCCTTGCTTGCGCCTGCACCTGGCGCAGTCATCATCACCTCTGCATGGTCCGGGGAGCAAGTGATACACGCACCGCGTACCACGGTGAGGGGCGACTCCCCTGCCTCGACGACGTGCCGCGGATGAACACATGACACGTCAACAGCAACGTAGAACTTGTGCGCGCCGAGCTTGACAAAGAGGCCGTTGCACAGAAACGGGCGCGTGCCGAAGCAACCAGCGTTGTCGCTGACGAAGTCCAGCGCTCCAAAGCGGTGAACAAGCCCGGAGACGATGCGTTCGCTGGTGGCGATGGAGTTTCCCGTCCGGATATTGACCCCTGCTAGTGCCGCTAGCCCCACGGTGCGAGCCAACTGTCGTGGTGGTGTCACGGCAGATGCCATGGATAGGCTAAAGGTGGGGACTAATACACGCTAGGGGAATCCAGGGAGTGATAGTGAAGTGATTCCTCACACAAAAGTTTGTATTTGCTTCATTCCCAAGATTACAAGTGCTCCTAGAGCTGTATTGGCGAGAGGAGTAAGAAGGAGCTCTCTTACTTTCACACACTGTTCACCCTTAAAACCCTAACCAAATCAGAATAGCGGAACCCCTTCTACAGAAGCCCTAGCCCTCCTTAGGGGGGGGCTAGGTCTCCGCTTAGGGCATTCGTGGAGGCATATTCCTAAGAATATGCCTTCTCCCAAAGTAGTAAGCCGACCGGGGTGCTTTTCCCCCGCGTCACACACGCAAAGGCTACGTGAGCCTCTGCGGCGCCCGCGTCAGCCAACATGGGCATCGTCACCCTTGTCGGCCATGCCTCGGTGGTCCTGCCCTTGTCTGCTTCGCTCAGGCAGTGCATACCGGGGCTTCTTTTGACCTGCGAGATTCCTTCCTTCTCCTAGAAGCTAGATGTGACCCGGATCATAGTTGATCCGGCCACGCTCGTTCCTGCATACAAATTAAACATGCATTTTCGACTTACTGCTTAAGTCGGTTGAGACTTAGTTATGCGAACACCCCCTGGTCCAGGTTACCCCGTGATTCGGTCTGCCTTGAGGTGACCCGGCCAACATCCGCTTTGGCCTTGCCGAACCTCGGCTAACTCGGCCTTTATACCCCGGCGTGACCCTACCCGGGGGTATCCCCCAACACTATTGTTATCAATAGTAGAAGGAAGTTGTTTTGTTGGTGTGCACATTCCACTGATAGCTGCAGAATCTAAATCTAATTGCCGCTGGCGGCTGCAAAAAAGTTCAAGTCAAGGGTGAGGGTGAGTAGAGTAAAGAATTACAAATTTGATTACCTTCTTGTCATTGGGCTACTAATATCCATGGCTGGAGTAGAGGCCTTCGAGGGTGTAGTCTGAATAACCAAGGATATTGCTTCAATTTGTGCAGATGGTGCTTCAATCTGTTTAGCTTGTGGTTGAACTTCAATTGCCTTCTTGCTCTTGTTTCTCACTCTCTTCGGTTTAGGTGGTGCTGGTGGAGGTGCGTTAGGATCAAGGACTGTCTCATTGCAAGTTTTCTTCATGTGGCCCTTTTGATGAAAAGGTTTACATGTGACGGTTCTGCGTGTCGTTCCTCCTTCTTCCCATCCTTTATATCTTCTTGTCCTTGGCCTCCCAGCTGCACGTTTCAGAAAGGGGGGCAAAGTTTAAATCCAAGGTCCACCTTAGGCCATTGGCACCTATCTGTCATTGGTCCCACGTAATTTTCATATGCTTTTTTGAACTTGTGAACCGAGTAGCAATCGTCAATGTAATCTTCCATCTTGGGATTTCTCATGTTAGTGATAACATGTACAGCATGATAGCAAGGCAAACCAGTTACTTGCCACTGCCTACAAGTGCATGTTCTATTTGTGAGATCGAGTGTGTGCCTCCATGGTTGCAGTTCCTTATCAACACCTGGAACCTCAGCTAAAAGAGCAGCGCTGTCTTGATCTCTGTTAGAAAATCTGTGGATGTATGGCAATCCTCGACTCTTAGCATTTACATCCTTGACAACACGAGGAAGAATTTCCCCACGCAACTTATAAGATATTCTCCTTCTCAAGTCCATTTTCTCCATTATCATCTGTCTTATTCTATCAAAAAGAGGAATGACTAGAAGAGACTTTTCTGTTCTAATCCAACTATTGAAGGATTCAGCAATATTATTGGTCACATAATCTACTTTGCTGATTTCAGAGAATTGGTACCTTTTCCACATGTGCTTGTGGTTGTCTTCCAACAACTGAATGCCTTCGGGACATGCTTCAAGCATAGGATTGTAGTGTTGTTCAAACTGAAGAATTCGGAAAGCTCTACAAGCTGGCCACAAGTGCTTCAGGAAGACATCACCACGGAATTTTTTCATGAATTTCTTGACTAAGTGCCTCATGCACTCTCTATGCTCCACCCCATTTGTGAAAATTTGGGTAACAGCAGCATATATACCTTTACCTGCATCTGTGGATATAACCAATCCAGGGGGTGACCCGATAGCCATGTGTAGCCTATCAAAAAACCATGCCCAGTTATCAGACGTCTCCGAACCAAATACACCATAAGCTACTGGAAACATCCAATTGTTTCCATCAATAGCAATGGCAGATGCAAGTTGTCCTTTCCACTTGCCAGTTAGTGTTGTTGAGTCCACCCCAAGATACGGTCTGCAACCATAGAGAAACCCATCAACACATGCACGCAGGGCAACAAACATCCTAGTGAACCTATGCTTGTCCTCTACATCCTTATCAAACTCAATGTCCACTATGCTTCCTGGATTAGTCCTCTCCAACTCAGCTTTGAAGCTAAAAGCATCCTCAAAGCTAGCATCCCAATCACCTTGGAGCTTCTTTAGAGCCATTTCTTTTCCATCCCAGACAACCCAATTTGATATCTTTATTTTGTAATTTTCTTCTAATTTCTTTCGAAGTTTAGTCGGACCCGATGCTAGAATCCTTTGAGAGCCATTCCATGAACCTATCGCATACCCAATGGTTATTTGCCATGCAGTTCTTCTCCACTGTCCCTGTGCTTCCACAATTATGTTTCCTTGGCATCTTCTTTATCTACATTAACAAATATACAGATCAGAACCATGCTACATAATAAACTGAAAAAATAGATAAACTGAAGCAAACATGCATACCTGCCAAGTTCTTCCATCTTGAAGCTGGCTTGCATGTATCCTCCACTTGCACCTCTTAGCTTTGCAATAGCCCCTATACCTTGTTGATTCAGAATATGGAGCTGCAATTTCATATTCACCCTTTACTTCATATTGCCTAATAGCCTTCTTAAAGGAGTTACCATCCTCGAATGTAACACCAACTTCAATTTTGGGGTTCTCAAAATCTGTCACATGGACAATGGTCTCACACCCAGCCGTGTCATCCACAACAAGGTCTTCTTGAAATGACTCATCTGAATCATTCCCGTCATCTCGGTTAGATTCATCAGAGTCCGTAAGCAACTCTTTGTATTCACACTCATCATCTACACCAACATACTCAACCTCTGCATCAACCCAATCATCAAGAATAGGTGGTTCCTCGCTGCTAGAAGACCCATGCTCACTATGAGCAGAGCCATGCTCATTGTCAATAGACTTTTGCTGTGGTGGCTTATCAGCTAGAATTAGAGGGGCTGTTAGCTGCGGCTCACAACTAGATGTACTAGTATCCTCTTTACAGACAACAGAGACCATTATAGGAAGCCTCCTTTCATCCCAATACATATCTATCACGGTCAATAACAAAGTGTCATGGTTGATTTCTGCAAAAGAATTGTGAACTTTATCCCAGAAAGTGAATTTCTGATTGACTCCATGTTTAATCTCTTGATCAAGTTCTTCACTGAAATCTTTGAAATTGACAAAATCGCGGTCTAAAACTTTTAGCTGGTTCCTAGTTGAATGCCAAACTTGTGTCCCAGTGTCACCAAATTCAGCATACGCACAGACCCGAACATCAATTCTAGTAGCTGAACTAGAGTCCATCCTATGAAAATTAACAGGGACTTAAATTAGAGACTAGACTATGATCAATTGACATCTAATTGACAAGGAAATTGACTTACCCATCAGGCACCCAGGAGAAGCTGTCGTCCATGGCCGCCGAGATCAACTTGGTCCAGCACGAGGACAGGGACGTGGTGACGCCGGACGTGGACGGGGGCGAGGACAGGGACGGGCTGGCGGGCGACGGGGACGAGGCAACGCCGGCCGTAGATGGGGAAGGGGACGGCTGGCGGGCGGGCGACGGGGCGACGCCGGATGGCGACGGCGAGATGAGGGCGACATCAGCTGGGTGGCGAGCATAATGGATGGGAACGAGCGGTTCCTTTCCTTCCAATTTTTTTAATGCCTTTCCCCACCTGATGGACTCTGAACCTTTCCGTTTTAGGCCACACGGTGTGTCACGGTAAATATACACGAAATTATAATGGTACTTAGCAAAGCCATTAATTTGTGGTGTGATTTGGCAAACGTCTCATAATAACGATGTGCTGAGCAAATTTTCCCTTTCTTTATATCTTTTGCATACGAACTCCAAATGACATGATTCTTGTTTCTAAATTTTTCTAAAATTCAGTAGATCAATATAGGATTATTTTTGTCAATAATTTGACTACTTAAAATTAGTGATTTCATAAAACCCAGTGTATTTCTTTTATAGATGCATTTTAGCAATTCAAAATAAGGGTTTAAACTAGTGTTTTGCAACCCAATTTTTTCATGAATGCAAATGATGCAATGCAATTGTATTTTTTTTCTAGTCCCAAATTTCTAAAATCTTGGGATGTGACAGACTAACCCCCTTAAGATGAATCTTGTCCCGAGATTCAAAATGGCTAGCGAGGTTTGGGTGGTGTTCTCGAGAGGCTAACACCCTTAATAGAATTAAACTTGGTATCTCCGTGGAACCATTGAGCTATATCTGATTCTTCTTCCTTCTGGGTATGGGTTTAATGTCCATCTATCGGACCTTTATTCTTAACCATCCAATCCATGCTAGAGTTGCATCTAAACCATGTGAATTCCAATATAATTAAGCCAGCGGGGAATGTGTATGCTACCAATATCCAGGATTTAATTGTGGCATCTTGTACTAGCTAGCAATTCTTCTCCAATGAATTCACTCTAACAGATCCTTCAAGTAACTCCAGAAGTAACTATTCTTATCCATGAATGCCTTTATATGAATGAATAAGGTGCAGCAGTATTGAAAAATTATGAGTACGATGTATGAATTAGCCAGGAACTTACTAGTCACGAAGCATGGCTTGTTGAGTGCTTTTCTAGCATGAACATGATTCACAGTTGCCTTCGGGGTTGAATCTGGCTTGTCTCCAGCTTCAATCTTCTTCTCCGGACAGTTATCAGCATAGTGTCCCTTCTGGTTGCACTTGAAACATTCCACGTTGCTGAGATCTCGATTTCCATTGTGGTGATGGCCATTGCCTCCATTGTGGTTGTGTCTGTTGCCTCCATGCTTGTGGTGTCCAGAGTCTCCATCATAAGAAGTGCGAGATTTTTGGTTCGAGCTAGAGTGGTGATTGTTCTGCTTCCTTTTGCGATTCTCCACCTGCTGGTGTTTCCCTTCCAGAATTCTAGCTTTGTCCATCAGCTCTTGGAAAGTAGGGCAATAGACCATAGACAACTGAAGTGAAAGCTCATCACCGAGACCATCCAGGAACCTCTCTCTTCTCTTAGAATCAGTGTCCACATCCTCAGGTGCATAGCGGGACAAGTTGTTGAATTCCTCTATGTAGTCCGCCACAGTGCGGTTAGTTTGGTGCAGGTTGTGGAATTCCTTCCTCTTCAGGCTCAGGGACCCAGCAGAGACGTGGTTGGTCTTGAATCCTTCCTCAAACATAGCCCAAGTAACTGTGTCCAGCGGGTGGGTGATCTGGAAAGCATCCCACCAAGAAGCAGCCGATCCTTCCAGCAAGTGAGCAGCAAACCTCACCTTTTCAGCATCAGTGCAACCAACGGTCACCAAGTCCTTGTTCACAGAGCGGAGCCAGTCGATATAAACCATGGGCTCAGGTGCAGAGGAGAACTTAGCTGGCCTCAGCCTTAGGAACCTGGTGAGAGCATCTCCTTGGGGCTGGTTGTTCCCATTGTTGTTGTTGTTATTGTTCTAACTTGCCATAAACTGAGTCAGCACCTGAGTCAACTGTGCCTGTGCTGCAATAAGCTGAGCAATCTCATCGGGCTGGCGGCGGGGAGGCATCTGTTGGGATAGCATAGACGAGTTGTAGATAGAAAGACTAGAGAAGTATTACTACCCATAACTATATGAAGCAACCAATTGGCACACAAGCAAACAATCATAACATGTAACACTCAAGCCAAAATAGTTTTTTTAGGTTCCAGAAGTTTTATTTTAGTGGCATACCATCCACAAAATAGTTCTCCTTTGTTAAAATTCGTTTGGGGTGAACCTACAATCTTAAAAGCAATTGACAGAATCTGTCCAGAACCTACAGCAGTGTTCACGAATATTTATGGGCACCTTAAACTCATCAGGATTTTTAGCCAATTTTTGTGCAGGTGACACAGGTAATTACTCTCCAGATCCTAAAATATGAGCGAAATCCGAGTTACCAGTAAGGAATTAAAAATCGCGCGGTACAATTGGTCAGGCAGAAAACTACAGGAGTAATACCACAGATTTTTAATCAAACCTTCATTAATTTATTATAAAAACTGTCAAAAATATTCTGAAACTTTGGAGTATCAAATAGTACAACATAGACATAATAAACCAGCTAACATACAAGTTCTTGCAATGATCGATAGCTAGATCTAAACGAAATCATATCAAAACTATATGGTGGTCATCATCTAACTATTCTTGGATCTCGCACTTCTTCGCACGAGTGCTCATCTATGAGTTTTGAACAAGATGAGATTAGAAAAGAAAGATCAAGAATTACAAGAATCTAACAAGTACAAAGTTTTGAGTTCATCCACAAAGAGTCTTCCTTCTACGTTTTAAAACAGAGAAGTCTGGGAATTGAAGTAATAAGAAGATACTAGAAAGAAATGTAAGATGAGAATAGATAGAATGAAATAGGGTTTATATTCATATGGTTTTCCTATTCCAAACCTAGGTCACGATCCTACAGTCAACACACTGCTCTGATACCATTCTGTAACACCCTCGCCTGATAAGGCTGAGTTCCTGTGTATAGTGACAATCCCTGGATCGGTTCACTGGCACACACAGTACAAATAAATACCAAAGAACATAACAGTGCATCATTATTACATCGAATGATCCAGAATTTGTAATTATTACATAGTGCTTAGCTCAAAGGCTAGCTCAAATAACAAAGTAGCATACGGAAGCATAAACAGATAGTAGGCTCCATCTTCAATTGTGCCACAGGCGAACAACTATTGAGTGGAGTGTCGCGACCTATTCGATCACTCAGAATCGGTATAACCTGCAACATGAAACATAGCAGCCCCGAAGGGTCAATACTTGGAATGTACTGACAAGTGAAACTATGAGAGAAGCAGCAAGACTAATATCTACATGCATATCTAGCTTATGTGGTTCAGGCTTAGTTGCAACAGCAAAATACTTTATCCTATCTTTTGTAAATCAACATTTGATCTTCATCACATAACCCAATTATGTTTCAACCACAAGTTTTAGCAATTACAAGTTAGAATGAATGAGAAATGTCATAGCACCCATAATTCAGCAACTCAATTGTCCATTACCGGGGACACGGCTAAATACTTAGTTTTACACCCTACAGGGGTTGTACACTTTACCCATATGAAATTGGTTGACCCGCTCGTACCACGACACGCATAATGAGTCATGATAGGGAGAATCCCAAGAAGAGACAATTCGGGAAGTAGCTCCCCAAGCCCATCCACGCACCGTACCAACCTATCACATTCACTACATCACTGGATACGAAGAGCTCGGATCGCCACGACCTACTAAGTCCATCCAGCCACCCATAACTCACTGGCATATGGTTGCACACGGAAGCTACCAAATCAAGACACTAATCATTTCTCAAAAACCTGGGTGGCCATCCACAAGTGAGCTACTCGGGTAAACCATAGACATGGGCCCGACATTCACGAACCAAGCAATTACCAATCCACCCAGAGAGTTCATTAAATAAGTTGTTTTTAAACTTTCCAAACACGTTCTTTCAAAACAACTTTATCACAGTGTATCCCACCCTCGTCTACATAAGCATAACTAAGCACACTACTTACGACGGCTCACCTAACATGAAAGGCTACGACATAGTAGGATGTAGCATAGCAATAGATAAAGCTTGCAAAACAAAACAAAACAAGCTACAATGCATATAGAAAGTAAATAGGACCTTTATGAAATTCCACTTGCCTTAGTAGTTGTCGAAGTCAAACACACAATCCGGGCAATCACAAGGGTCACAATCCTCACAATCTACACGAAAGCAATGCAACAAATAAACAACAACACATAGAGATCAAACCAGTACAACAAATGCATGCATGACACTTTAATAAAAGTTTCGGTAGCTATTTAATGTTCTCTGATCATTAAACTATAGATGACATGCAAGGAATGATTTTTAATGCATTAAAACCATTTATTGCATTAATTAGACCCATTTAATAGGCTTTATGCAATTTAATTCAACCTCTGCTGTAAATAGTATGGTAAATTCTTGGTAAAATATTCCTGGATAGAGGTTTCAATTTAGAGCCAGTAGCAAAAGGATTCAGGTCAAAATAGTTTACAGATCATTTTGCAGAATTAAAATACTATAAAAAGCCTTTTAGTCTGTGAAACATTATCTGTACAATAAACTTGTAATTTTATTCCAGAATCATGTTCTATACACTTTTGTGAATCCATGGGTATATCATTTATATTTTTCAGAGTTGTATTTTATTTTTTGTGAATTAATTGCTCCAAAAAGGTATTAATGCAATTTAAATAATCACGACAATTACTTATGGTAAATGTCTGATACAATTACATATTAATATTTTACACAAAATTGTGAATCCAACGATATATTATTTGCAATTTTGGACGTAGTATGAATGTTTTATGGATTTTACAAGTTAGATCTATAATCTACAATTTTAAATTCGAACGGAATATTCCTAACGATGTTGACCGTGCAGTCTGACTGGGACTAGACGCTGACCTGACGATGACGTGGCGGTGATGAGGCAACTGATCGGGACCGTCGGGATGAGATCCGGTGGCTAGAAGAGAAGTTGGCTCTAGATAGGCCCGATTTTGCCTCACAAAGGATTAAAAATAGATCTGTGTTAGAGAGATAAATCCGTAGATCAAATCGAAAAACTTTGAACATGAAAGTTGTGGAGGATGATTAGATCTACCTTTTCACCAAAGGAATTTGGATTTCAAGAAACGAGCGCGAGAAAATCTTGTAATTACACCATCAGATCTAAATATTGCGTTGCGAAATTCTCCGGCTATGGTGGATGAAAAGAGGTGAGGTTTGTCGGAATTGAAATATTTTGACGAGATCTACAACTTTCATGTTGAAGTCGAAGACATCCGACGAAGTTTAGATAGGTTTAGAAGCAAAATATGATTCGGTAGGGTGTAGATTCGGGATTTCGAGAAGGAAAAGTGTTATAGCTGTGACTCCAGGGGATTATATAGGCTTTTAGGATGGTGGGAAGATAGATCTTGAAGTAGAGAAAAAGTAGAAACAAACGGAAGTCAATTCGAAATTATAGATAAAAAGTTATAAGTGTTTGAATAGAGATAGATTTGAGAAACACGATTCCGCACGAATTTTGATGCAACCTGGGCATCGATCCTTTCTCCCCTGTGCTGGTGGTTCGGTCGGCTGAGTGGGCTCGGCCATTTCGGTATTTTTTTCATATTTTGGTATTTTCTTTATATCTTTTGCATATGAACTTCAAATGACATGATTCTTGTTTCTAAATTTTTCTAAAATTCAGTAGATCAATATAGGATTATTTTTGTCAATACTTTGACTACTTCAAATTAGTGATTTCATACAACCCTATGTATTCCTTTTATAGATGCATTTTAGCAATTCAAAATAAGGGTTTAAACTAGTGTTTTGCAACCCAATTTTTTCATGAATGCAAATGATGCAATGCAATTGCATTTTTTTTCTAGTCCCAAATTTCTAAAATCTTGGGATGTGACATAAATTTGGCAATCTCAACCCACAAAGAGGATCATGTCCTTGGAGTATAGTTGTACATAGCATCATGTCAATTAAAGGGAGAGCATAGATTTTTGCATTTCCTAATTTATGGGCGTCGTGGAACTGCTGTGGAGGCGAGGAACGGCTATGGCATCGCCGTCGAGCTACTGTGGATTCCAGTCTGTGGGGTTGCCATCGAGTTGCTGTTGTGGTGCCTGGCGGCGGTAGTGGGAAACGGCTGTGGCGTTGCCGTCAATCTGATGTTGTGGCAGCTTCCAGTCCCGTGGTGGGATTGGGTCAGCGTGATTGGCGGCGAACTGGCTCTGTCCCGCGGTGAACCAGGGAACCGCTGTGAGGTGTGGCGGGCGGGATCAGGGTCGAGGCGTTGGTTTTTTCGGGGAGGAGCTGCGGGCGTGGGAATTGAGTTCATCATTGGGCTAATCCTGGTTGTTGGATTTAGATGATGGACGGTAATGAGTACGGGGGTATGATACATCATTGGACAAATCTGGATCATTAGATGATGCAAATCATGAGGCTGATGTTATTTGGATCCGCCACCTCTGCGTCTTTTTATGTTAGTCTAGATATGTGAGCCGAAACATCTTCGGTGCACGGAGAAGAAGTACTCTCTGGTGCTGATGATGGTCTTGCAGTAGGAGTAGGAGGCGGGGCAGTAGGAGAGCCCAGAACTAGCTTCTACTGGCGTAGAGGATTCGCCAGTTTTCCTTTTGCCTTGCTCTTGGCAATCGTTTTGGCCATGGATGGTAATAGAGTAAAGAATGTTGCAATTGAGGGAAAGAACAAATTAGTACCTTCTGAAGAAAGTGTACCTCTTTACAACGGGCACTTTTTGAGTGCCCACAGAAACAACTGGAGCCTTGCGCTTCTAGGTAAGCACCTCCGGTAAAACTTCAAGTTCTTCATCCTCCTGAGGAACCGGATCCTTAGGTGGATATCCCTCAAGTGGAGAAAGCTCCGACTCGGGGAGGTCACCAAGCTATAGTATTGCAAAACTATAGCAAATTATAAGATGAGCACATCGTTAAGAATGAAGGAAATAGCCAAAAAACTTACATGTGTCACGGGTTTGTTGGTAGTGTACATATCTAGAGATAGATCTGGAATCTTCCTCTCAACTCGCTCCTTGATCAACCGTTTGATCTGGGACTCATATTCCTTGTCCGGGATGGAGAGCGATCTGATCCCGAGGCTGTGTTTTCTACTTTTGGTGACCGTGTGTATAAGCCGGTCACCATGGTGCTATAGGGCTTAAATCCAGTGTGCCAGCCAACAGTGAATCAAGTCGGATCCTTTCAGACCCTTGTGTTTCATCAAGTACTCAATCTGTCTGTTGGCAAGAAGAAGATCGTCAGGAAGAGACGGAGCTTCCGCATCCCAGGACTCTTGGTGCGTGGTAGCACTGTCAACGAAAGCTGGAAAAGCAATTTCTTTGCCTGGAGCCGGTTTGTCCTTATGATAAAAGAACGTGGACAGCCATTTTTTCACCGACTCACTAGCCTTAATATTGGGGTAGACTCGGTCTCTCCTAAGAGTCAGGCTAAGAGTTCCGATAATGTAGGGATTACCGGAAGTGATGGAATTCCTCCGGGTACCGAAGTAGTACCAGAACAAGATAAGACTCGGTTTTATTCCGAGATAGCCCTCACTCAAGGAAGCATAAGCGCTAAGTTCAAGAATCGTGTTTGGGAGGAAGTTGTGGAGCTGAACTCCATAGTAATATATAACCTTAGAGAAGAACTCTGAGGCAGAAATATCAAACCTCTGTCGAGGTGAGTACCAAAGTGAACTCTGTCATCGGCATAAGGGGTGGGGATGATCTGATCATAGCATCTCCGCCAATCGCCAGCGCAGAGGAGGCCTTCCTTATCGACCACACGAAGCTTCTTTCTCCGCCACCGTAGAGGTCACCGCCGTGCCAGAAGAAGAGGCATCAGCCATTTTGTGGGCAATGGGGACCGTGGATGGGCGACATTGTGGATTTAGGTGAAAGGACGGAGGAGCTTGTGCGTGGTGGCGTTGGGAGGAAGGAGAAGACAATGGCACTGGTAAGGAAGAATGAGGAGAGATAGACCCCTTATATCCCTGGCCTGCGCCAACATTTGTGCAAGACCAACAGTAATCGTGCCACGCGTCGTGGAAGGAGCTGAGTAACCTCCTCGCAAAGATTATGCTGCCTCGATCTCCGTGCACGCATTAAAACAATGCCTCGGTTCCGCAATAAGCGGACCCACCAACGGTCATGCTATCAGGAATTTCTGCCAGTGACCTGACTTGACCTTGACTGATGTTAGGTTATGTCAGAGACCAAGTTCCGACTTAGTTTGAATTTCAAGCTGGAAACTGGATAATATACTCATAGGTCCGACTCGTTTTGAGACTGGGATCCTATCTTTTTTTGAGTTTTAGGAACCCTTCAAGATTCTGCAAGCCGAAGATGAATCAAGCTAGATGATGAAATCCGACTCTGGATCTTGGAGGCTTCTAGGGGCTACTATTGGGGACATACTTTCTGGGTAGTTCCACTGTGACTCGTTGACCAAGGTGGCCCACTTTGGGTTAGAGCTTTGCTCCATGGGCGGCCCAGTCAGTGAGAGAAGACAGAGTTCTATCCGGCTACGGGAAGGCCTATAAGACTTATCGACTTATGCCTGTTTAGTTACTTGTAGTCCAAGATATACTCTATAGCCGACTCTTAGTCTTAGTCGGATAGGTTTCTCCTGTAACCCTAGGTTGGATATCTATATAATCCATCCTAGGGACCAGCCTTTAGGGCAACCCACAATCTACAATCTCAACTCGCGCAGGCGAACCTCTCTTGTAATATGTACTTCTGGCTCTGCCATATTACTAGATTGCTAGCAGGAGTAGGATCCATCCAAATCCGACGGATTCGAGCCTGGATAAAGCTTGGGTGCTCACCGTCCCGGAATACCGTCGCCTCACACCCCCTTTCTCCACACGCCTCGACTACCCCCTCTCAGTGTACATGTCTTCAATCCGACGACAACGTCCGTCCATGTTTTGAATACATCCGGATTTCAGTATTTTTAAAATTAATTCTAAACCATGTAAAATTCTAAAACATGTCATTCACAAAAAACATGCGCAATTTGAATACCGTTCGAATGGTATATAGAAAATAGTCTTGATGACCCACAAGTATAGGGGGTGTATCGCAGTATTTTCGATAAGTAAGAGTGTCGAACCCAACGAGGAGCAGAAGGTGCTGGCTAGTGGTATGGATCAGGAATTCTCTGCAAATACTTAGCAAACGGATTTTTAGGGGGTTTTGATAAAGCAAGTAAACAAAGTACGAGTAAACAAAAGACAGTAGGAATAAATGCAGCAAGTGGCCCAATCCTTTATGCAGCAAAGGACAAGCCGGTTGTATTACTTAAGATGACCAAACGTTCTCGAGGACACATGGGAAGACTGTCAAGTTCTTTCGCTTCATATAGTTGATTAATCTTCTTTAGCTTGCTAAGTGTTGTGTGGGTGAACCTGTGCTAATCTACCGACCTTCCTAGGACTAATACATACTTGTGATTATACCCCTTGCAAACATCCGTAAGTACAAGAAAGTAATTAAGGTAGAAACCTAACCACAGCTTTAAACTCTAAGACCCTTACGTCCCTTTTGCAATGGTTTCCTAACGGGGGTTCAGGTTTCTGTCACTCCGGCAACCCCTACGATTAGTAGCCAAATACACAATGCATTCCCCTAGGCCCATATAGGTGAAGTGTCATGTAGTCGATGTTCACATGACACCACTAGAAGAAGTACACCATAGCTTAAATATCAAACTATTGAATCTCTCTCAACGCAACTCCACTACTAACAACATGACTTCTCCCATGTCCTCAAGAACAAAACGAACTACTCATAAGACATCAAATGGATCATGATTAGAGATGGAATAATGATGTATAACAATTTGAACATAAACAATAATTCAATGGTTCACTCAATAGCATCAACTACAAAGAGTAATCAACACCGGGAAAGTTTCCCCTATGAACTATGCAAGATTCAACACAATTGTTAGAGCAATATGGAGATGGTGATGAGGGTGGTGATGGTGATGATGATGATACCGATGAAGTCCAACTTGATGGTGGTGTTGATGGCGACGATCTCCCCTCTCCAGGAAGGAATTCCCCCGACAGAAATCTGTCTGCCGGAGAGATCTTTCTCTCTTGGTGTTCTCCGCCCCGCAGAGGCGGCAAAATCTTTTTGTGGTCGCTCCCCAACTCTTAGGGTTTTGGAAGGAATATATACGCCATAGGGGAGAGCCAGAGGTGGGCCAGGGTGGCCACACCACCTGGTGGCGCGGCCTAGGGTGGCCCGCGCCAGGGGGGTGTGTGGGCCCCCTGTGGCCCATCTCCACTCCCTCTTCTGGTAGCCTTCGTCTTCTAGAAAAATAGAATTTTCTATATATTTTCCCAGATTTTTTGATCTTCACGAATTTTGCCTCCAAACAGCACCTTTTCCATCAGAATCCTGACTGTAGCGGTCCATGCTCCAAAAGTCATCAACCATGCAAAAACAGATGAAATAACATAAGTATCACCTCTCAATACGAAATATATCAATGAATAATAGTGAATTATGATATAGAATAGTGATGCAAAATGGACGTATCAACTCCCCCCAAGCTTAGACTTCGCTTGTCCCCAGGCGAAACTGAGCTCAATAAACATGGCCTCAGGTTTATGGAGTGAAGAGTCGATAAAAGAATACGGACAAGAAGCATCAGATTCATCAAATACATAGATCATAATAGAATACAACTCACTATTATATAACTTAACTTGCAATGAGTAAAGGAAGCACAATAAAGATACATAAAGTAAATCAAAATTGGTAATGGCAAACTTAGCTCTTGGTTGAAGAATAGTTGATAATTTGCTGGAGTTCACAAATAACTGGTTTTTCAATGATAGCTTTGAAAGTCGTAATCACCAAGATAAGAACAATGTGCAAAACAAGGAACATAAGAAACATGATTGAATAAATCATCATATGAATGAATGAAACACAACAACTCAAAATACTTGCTGAGATAGAAGGGGATAGGTTTAGTGACTCAACTACAAAGTAAAAGAAAGGCCCTTCGTAGAGGGAAGCAGGGATTGCAAGTCTCATAAAGAGCTCCCAAAAATTATGATACTTACTAGCTTTCAGCTCTCATTGCCCCTATCATAGGCATCTTTAGGTGATTAAGGTTAAAATGATCAAATATGAGGATATGCTTGACAAGTTGTAAATTGAGAATCTCATGTCCCTTGAATACGAGGGCCGCTCCTCATGCTACTCAAGTTTAGTCACCGGTAAGTTCTTGTCATCGTAAGCATATGTGTATCATAGAGAACCACCAACGGGGTACCCCTTGCCCGATGATACGGAAGAATCCCCATATCAAAATGACAAGGCAAGCAGACAACAAGCATCTCAGCAATCTTCTTATTTACCATGGGAATATGGTGCTTTTTTCTCTCTTTCCTCTTTTCATAATATCTTTTTTTTATTTTTCTCTTTTCCTCAATACCGGAGTCTTTTTTATAAGGAGAATGCTTCATAGATACTCGTTATGGTTACGCTGCAGGTTTCCACCATGTCAGCATGGATTAGACCAGCGGCCCAGGCGTTTCTCTAACACACATGCATAACTCCATGGACTTACAAGCTCCCCTTTCATTTCACACCGACGACATCCATAGACAAAAGAACATGATATCAACTAGGTACAAAGTATCATTGCAATGTTGAAAGCGTTCCCCATGATAACATGGTTCTGCTAATTCACAACTTACAAAGCGCAAGAATATATGCAACATAGGTGAGCACAATGGTTCAAGTTTATTAAGTGCAAGAAAGTAAAGTGTGCCATCAAGTTCGAGAGAGCTTTAATCACTACTTTTCACATAACAAGTTTAATTTGGGAGGTAGATAAAACAAGAATTTACTTGGAATAGCAATAATGCTAATAGGTAGGTATGGTGGACACAAATGACATAGGTTTTTGGCTTAAGGAAGTGGATGCACGAGAAGAATTCCCTCTCAGTACAGGTTTTTGGCTAGCAAGGCTAGGTAGCAAGTATAAGAGTTGAAGGAAACAAGCAAACATACAAGTGATAAAAACAAACATGCAATCTTCCTTGGAAGCACAAAAGATCTTAACTAGAGAATACTAGACTTATGAGCAAATCAAGAAAGAAAGATGATGAAATTATTTTTGTTTAGAGTACTTCTATCTGTTTCATTCAACTCACAAAAATAGTGTCGCTACTGACCGAGCCAGGTTTGCCAAAACCAATTAAATTAACTCAATGATCCCAAAGTGATACCAATACTAACAACAAGATCAATCATATAACCACGAATTGAAACTAATATAAGCTATGCAAAAGAGTAAATGATAGACCTTCTCATTAATATTCCATAACGGCAACTCACACCAAATGATACATATCTAACGAGAGAGGGGACACTTCCATAATGCAAACCATCCTACATGATAACTTCTCTATCATGATATGACTCTACTAAAAAGGTAAAAAGATAGAAGATAGTGATGTAATACCGCGACACTCCCCCAAGCTTGGAACAAACCAAGGGGATGCCAAACCTAATGACGAATTACTCCTTTGGTGGTGGTGGTATCCTCTTGATGAGATCTTTGGTTAATTTCCCCAAGTCCTCAATCTCGAAGGTGAGGGTATGAATCAACTCCGAGTTGTGCTTGATGCGGTGCATGATCATGTCTGATTGTGGATCCCAGCTCTTGTGATTCTTTTTTCCATTCTTCCCTCTTGGAGTCTTATTTTCCTGCATGGTTATGGATAAAGGTATGGAAGGGACTCTTGGTGCTTGGAGAAGGTGTCCTTGGTGCCAAACAGTGACGTGGAGGTTTCCCTCCAGTTGACATCCATGCAGTCCTTCTGATCCTGGCAGGATTCGCCACCACTCCAATGCTTGCAACGGTAGTGCCGGTGTGCTTTGCCTCCTCTTCACCTTCACTCTTGATCTCCTTCTCTCGCTCGGGGTCTTGGAGGTCTTACTCCATAGGCTCCTTTCCTTTATCCTTGGCAGACACCATTGTGCTTCTAAGATTTCAAGAATAGTTCCTGGCAGAAACAGATCGAAACAAAAACACGATATACGAACCTCGGGGAATTCAGGGGATTATATATTATGAAGTTTCACAACAAAAGGAAGGTACTGGGAGAAAACGAGTCGGAGACAGAGTCTGGGGTGGCCTCACCAACTCGTGCCGCGGCCAGGGGTGGGCCCACGCCACAGGGTGGTGTGAGCCACCCTAGCTCCGTTTTCGTCCCTCTTTCACTTCGTAGCTTTCCTTATTGTCTAAAAACTGCAAAAATATAGTTGGATAGTATTTTCGCGGAACTTTTCTTACCAGAACTGTTACCTATTTGAAAACGGACTCAGCAGGTCTCTGAATTTGGTATCTAGTAGATTCTTCCGGAGTCACCACTTGAATAACATCGATATCTCCATCTTCATACACTTATTACATGAGTCATAAAACCTTTCACTTCCTTATTACACCATTTTCTCCACTACCTGGAAATTTCTTTCACACAAAACTTCACACAATTCTCATTAGCAACATTACTATAAGTGAAGTGATAAAACCGTTTGAGTTCAACTTCAACTGAAAACCATCAAAACATAAGCTACTGTAGCAACTCCTTTCGAAAACCCAAAAAGAATTCAAAAAGGAAATCGAATAAAGAAGCAAATGCAAGAGTGGCAAAATCTGTCAAAACAGACCAGTAGGTAAATATCAATTTTTTGGAAAATCTTCTGTTGCTCAAATCAAAAAGTGCAAAACTAACGAAAGTTAAATAACAACCTGGGGCAGAAGAACAAAAAATTACAGCTCAATCCGACATACAAAGATCTCTCACGAATTTTTACGGTCAAGAACAATAATCTGTTTCGGGACAGCAACTTCCCCAAATATTACTTCTCTCTCATTAGAGGTTGATCTTGACATAAAAACCAAACAAAAAGGATAAGGAGAGGTTATTACTGAAGTAATAACTTCCAAGACTCAAAGAAACAAAAACAAACTGAAAGCAAAAGTCAATTGGGTTGTCTCCCAAAAAGCTCTTTCTTTATGGCCATTAAGATGGGCATGATAATTTTGAAGATGCTCACATAGGAATATGAATTGAAGTGAAAGAGAGAATTAAGAAGCAAAAATACACACATTTAAGTCTAACCCACTTCCTATGCAAGGGAATTTTGTAAACAAACAAGTTGTTGAAACCAGAGGCTACAAGCATAGGAAGGCAAAACAAGTGCAACATAAAAACTTTCAGCATAAAACGAGGAAACTTGATATTATTGAGATACATAAGAACACTTTTCCCTCTCTCATAGTAACTTTCAGTATCATGCATAAACTTAACAATATAACTATCACAAGGACCATCGTAACAATGATCACTTATTCTAACAGAAAACACAGGAATACTAGCTCTCGTAACACTACTTTGTGAAACAATATTAGAGGTATCCTTACAAAGGATAGTGTGTCCCTCTTCTACATATTTAGTAACAAAGTCTTTCACATTTGCTATTATGGGTTCATCAACCATTTGTTTATCAGGTTCAATAGCTTCATTCGTACTTTCATTAACCATACTAGCTATCATAGAATGTTCCTTTATCTTAACTGGGAAAGGCATTTTCTCAATGTGAGGTTTAGGTAAAACATGATTAGCAGTATAAACTTCAGTGTTTCTTGCAGGAACACTCTTAGCAACATCTTTATAAGGTTCATGATACTTATTCCACTTCTTTTTAGGCACTTCAATGTAGGAAGCAAAAGCCTTAAAATAAGAAGCAATAGCTTGAGAGTCTAGACCATAAGCATTTTTAATATTTTTAAAGTCATCAGTTCCCATAAAAGATTCAATGCATTCATAATCATAGTTTATACCTGACTTTCTACCTTTGTCATTCTCCCATGCTTCAGCATTGTCTTAAATACGGTCCAGAAGATCCCATTTAGCTTCTTCTTCCATGCGAGTGAATGATCCAGCACAAGAAGCGTCCAATAAATCCTTATCATGTAGAGGGAGCCTTGCGTAAAAGTTATTGATAATAATATTGTTGGAGAGCTCATGAATGGGACATTTGAGCATTAGTAACTTCAGTCTCCCCCAAGCTTGAGCTGTACTCTCTCCATCAAGAGGCCAAAAGTTTTATATTTGATTCCGATCTTTATGAATCTTACTAGGAGGATAAAAATTTGAATAAAAGAGAGGCACTATTTCCTCCCATTCTAGAGCTTGACCATTCTTCAGCAGCTTATACCATTCCTCAGCTCTTCCTTTTAGTGATAATGAGAATAACTTCTTCTTAACTTGACCTGTAGTAATACCTGCACACTTGAACAACCCGCATAATTCGTGTATAAAGAGCAAATGATCACCGGGATGGACAGTTCCATCCCCAACATAGTAGTTATCCATGACACGATCAATAATTCTTGTAGGTATTTTAAAAGCATCATTCTCAGCAGGTGGTGGTTCATCTACTACCTTAGCAGTGGTAGTAGCATTACCAAATAAGAAACTCAGCGAATTATCCATAACAAAAATAAAGCAACTAACATAAGTAAACAATACTCACAGTAGAAGTTTCCTTTACCAGTTCCACTCTCCAATAGCGCTTCACTCCCCGGCAACGGCGCTAAAAAATAGTCTTGATGACCCACAAGTATAGGGGGTGTATCGCAGTATTTTCAATAAGTAAGAGTGTCGAACCCAACGAGGAGCAGAAGGTGCTGCCTAGTGGTATGAATCAGGAATTCTCTGCAAATACTTAGCAAATGGATTTTTAGGGGTTTTTGATAAAGCAAGTAAACAAAAGACAGTAGGAATAAATGCAACAAGTGGCCCAATCCTTTATGCAGCAAAGGACAAGCCGGTTGTATTACTTAAGATGACCAAACGTTCTCGAGGACATATGGGAGGACTGTCAAGTGCTTTCGCTTCATATAGTTGATTAATCTTCTTTAGCTTGCTAAGTGTTGTGTGGGTGAACATGTGCTAATGTACCGACCTTCCTAGGACTAATACATACTTGTGATTATATCCGTTGCAAACATCCGTAAGTACAAGAAAGTAATTAAGGTAGAAACCTAACCACAACTTTAAACTCTATGACCCTTACGTCCCTTGTGCAATGGTTTCCTAACGGGGGTTCAGGTTTCTGTCACTCTGGAAACCCCTACGATTAGTAGCCAAATACACAATGCATTCCCCTAGGCCCATATAGGAAGTGTGATGTAGTCTACTTCACATGACACCACTAGAAGAAGTACACCACAACTTAAATATCAAACTATTGAATCTCTCTCAACACAACTCCACTACTAACAACATGACTTCTCCCATGTCCTCAAGAACAAAACGAACTACTCATAAGATATCATATGGATCATGATCAGAGATGGAATAATGATGTATAACAATCTGAACATAAATAATAATTCAATGGTTCACTCAATAGCATCAACTACAAAGAGTAATCAACACCGGGGAAGTTTCCCCTATGAACTATGCAAGATTCAACACAATTGTTACAGCAATATGGAGATGGTGATGAGGGTGCTTATGGTGATGATGGTGGTGATGATGATGATGATCCCGATGAATTCTAGCTTGATGTTGGTGTTGATGGCGACGATCTCCCTTCTCTGGGAAGGACTTCCCCCCGCAGAAATCTGTCTGCCGGAGAAATCTTTCTCTCTCGGTGTTTTCTGCCCCGCAGAAGCGGCGGAATCATTATGTGGTCGCTCCCCGAGTCCTAGGGTTTCAGGAGGAATATATACGCTAGAGGGGAGAGCCAGAGGTGGGCCAGGGCGGCCACATCACCTGGTGGCGCGGCCTAGGGTGGCCCGCGCCAGGGGGTGGTGTGGGCCTCCTATGGCCCATCTCCACTCCCTCTTCTGGCAGCCTTCGTCTTCTGGAAAAATAGGATTTTCCGTATATTTTTCCGGATTTTCTGATCTTCGCGAATTTTACCTCCAAACAGCACATTTTCCATCAGAATCCTGACTACAGCGGTCCATGCTCTAAAAGTCATCAACCATGCAAAAACAGATGAAATAACATAAGTATCACCTCTCAATACGAAATATATCAATAAATAACAGTGAATTATGATATAGAATAGTGATGCAAAATGGACATATCATATATCATTTACTTAATTCTGCTAAGCCTTTTAGGAATAATTTCAGAAATACTATGTGCAAAATCGAGAAATTCGAAAATCTGAATCACGTAACTGCTCTTAAATTTTAACATATTTGCAAAAATTGTAAGAACAAAAGAGTTGCACCTAATTCATGGATTTTCAATGCCATATTATTTGTTTGAATCGGATAAACGGTTTGAAAACAACGGGCAAAATACTTTCCTATAATAGAAAATCCATGAAAATGGTATATTGTATATTTAAAATTAATATTAAACAGTACAAAATTACAGAAAACTTCAAAAACAAAACAATTGTGCAATTTGTGTATAAATCCAACAATATGTCGCTTATGTCATTCCGAAACGGTGTGAAAACTGCGACTTAAATACTCTACGGAAATAAAAAACGTACGAGAAAACACTAATTAGTATATTTAAATTTATCATAAAACTATTCAGAATTTTGAAAAACTATCAAAAAATAAAATATGCGCAATTTGCATAGGTATCCAATGGTATTTCATTCACGCAATTTCGATAAGTGGTTCAAAAACCATATCGAAAATATGGTTTATAGACGTACTATAGCGGGAAAGTTAGCGCTATTTACTTAGAAAGTTCAGGATTGGTTGTAGATTATCTACAATCAATTGTATAATAGACGAGGATCACGAGAGACACTACGCATATATTGTCTTACATGCAACCAGGTAATAATTAACTTAAAAAAAATAAAAGCAGGGGCAGCAACAGGAGGCCGGGACATGGAGACACCTAGCAGGGGTAGCAGGAGGAGGCCGGGACAGCCTACTCGAGGGGATACATACCAGTCCTCACATATTCATGGAGGAATTTTTCGAAAGCTACGTTCTGCGCCAATGTCTTTGGCCTCGGCTTTTGCGAACGTCCACCGCGTGCTGGATCATGGTGTTGAGGTCTGTGTCAATACAGAATGGGGAAAACAGTTTCCCCCTATGGTAGAAAGGGATTTACCCATACCGTAACTGCCTCAGCACGTTGTGACATTTTTTGTCCCTAGAGTATTTGCTAGAGTCCAAGTCATCAGAATGCTCCTGTTGATTTTTAAGAACATAACTTAAAACTCATATATATGATTGAATTTTCTTACAACACATATCAAAGAGAATGCATCTCAGCAATATATAGTTTGATCAATTCATATTCATCTCAACAAAATGACTATTAATTGGATCATAGTATATGTAGAATAAATCTGGGGGCCTCATAAGTTTCTTCAGGGATGCCATAAGCAAACTAAGTACCAATTGCATAACCTATTATTCTTATACATTTCACTTGGTTCGCTAACTCATCCCTGAAAAAATCTGACACCAATATGTCCGCCTCTCTTTTGGGGAAAATTTGAATCATTGGCCACAATAAGAAATTGAAATGTAATCCTACGAAACAATATTTAGGAATATACATATTCAGGTACAAAAACAATCTTAAATATTATAATTATAAATAACCAAAAACCAAACAATCTTCAGGTACAGTTAGAAACACCTTCTGTTCAAAACCATGTATATACATATGTATCATACGAATCATTCAAAGATCAGAAACAATTCAAAGATCATAAATATAGTTCCATATAAGAATAAATCAAAGACCACATAATTTTTTCAAGAGATGGAGTTGAAGAACCAAAGTGCCAGCAGCACAACCTATATTGTTTATGTACATTGCTGCCTTAGGTTCACCAACCCATTTCTAAAAAACGACACCAACAAATGTGTCACCGCTGCACTCTTCTGGGGCAATTTTTAATCATCAGCCTCAGTGAGAAACTGAAATGTAATTCTTATACAATATGAATGCATGCAATAACAATTCAAAGATTATAGTTCTATGAATGTAGAATAAATTTGGGGGCCTCATAAGTTTCTTCAGGGATGGCGTTAGTGAACAAGTACCAATTGTACAACCTATTGTTCTTGTACATTGCCGTAGGTTCGCTAACTCATCCTTGAAAAAAATTTGACACCAATGTGTCTGCCTTTCTTTTGGGGCAAATTTGAATCATTGGCCATAATAAGAAATTGAAATGTAATCCTATGAAACAATATTCAGGGATATACATATTAAGGTACAAAACCAATCCTAAATATTGTAATTATAAATAAAAAAAAACCAAACAATCTTTAGGTACATGTAGAAACAACTTATGATTAAAACCATGCATATACATATGCATCTTACGAATAATTCAAAGATCATATATATAGTTCCATATGAGAATAAATCAAGGGCCTCTCATAATTTTTTCAGAGATGGATTTGGAGAACCAAAGTACCAATAACACAATATTATTTGTGTACATTGCCGCCTCAGGTTTACCAACCCATCCCTAAAATATTACACCATCATATGTGTCTCCCTTGCACTTTTTTGGAGAAAATTTCAATCATCGGCCTTAGTGAGAAACAGTTCAAAGATCATAGTTCATATGTGTAGAATAAATCTGGGCCTCATATTTTTTTAGAGATGGAGTTAGTGAACCAAAGTATCAATTGCACAACTTATATTGTTATACATTGCCTTAGGTTCACTAACTATCCCTAAAAAAATCTGACACCATCGTATGTGTCTCCCCTTGCACTCTTTTGGGGCAAATTTCAATCATTGGCCTCAGCGAGAAACAATTCAAAGATCATAGTTAAAAGATCATAATTCATATGTGTAGAATAAATCTGGGGCCTCATATTTTTTTAAAAGATGGAGTTAGCGAACCAAAGTACCAATTGCACAACTTATATTGTTGTACATTGCCTCAGGTTCACTAACCATCCCTAAAAAAATCTAACACAATATATGTGTCCCCCTTGCACTTTTTTGGGGAAAAATTGAATCATTGGCCTCAGCGAGAAATAGTTCAAAGATTATAGTTAAAATATCATAATTCATATGTGTAGAATAAATCTAGGGCCTCATATTTTTTTTAAAGATGGAGTTAGCGAACCAAAGTACCAATTGCACAACTTATATTATTGTACATTGCCTCAGGTTCACTAACCATCCCTAAAAAATCTAACACAATATATGTGTCCCCCTTCCACTTTTTTGGGGAAAAATTGAATCATTGGCCTCAATAAGGAATATAAATGTAATGTTATATGCATGTTGTGTATCGAAATCAACACTCATCTTGCAAACCCTAAAACCCCTAAAATAAACTATTACAGATCGGTTAAATTTATAGCACAAGAAGAACCGTATGAACAACAACAAGCAAATGTAAATTTACTAGATGGCAGATAAGCATATCTAATCAAATCTACAAAACAATTGACCGTTCAAACTATATATTTCCTACATCAAGAGCAAAAGAATCTATAGACGATTAAGCAAATCCTACATATAAACAATGAAATCTATGGCTGCGACTAGAGAAGCTAGCAAAGTGTACCTCAGACTCCTCCTCCTCGAACTCGACATTCTCCGCAATTGTGTCGAGGATTTCTTCATGGAGGATGGGGTCTGCATGTAGAGCATCGTTGCCTCCTCTTGCCGCATGCCCCTCATCTAGATCTGCCGCTAGCATCACGACATTGTTGGCCACCTTCTACTCGACTGCGATGGCGACTAGCTGGACGGAGCCCGAAGCCTCGACGGCGCTGCGACGAGAAGCATGCGTGCCCGTAGTAGCCTCCTCCACCTTCTCTCCAACTAGCTTCACCTCCGTCTCATCTCCACGCGTACGCTTCATGGAGCAGCTAGGGAGGGCGGTGGTGCAAGCAATGGAGCTTCAACACGCGCGGAAGCTGCAAATTGGGGTTTTATGACTAGACAAGTTGGGGAAAATGACATGAGCTCGTGGAAGAAGAAGGCTGAGCGGGTTTATGTACGCGGGATCGTTGGTAGTCCTCGAGTGGACACGTGGGTGTGGATTCGTGTGGGTGGGGGGCTAGCACGATCTCCATTTTCTAACTGCATTAACAGCACGTGCATGCTTTCCCTCAAAAAACACGCGCATGCTACCTGGGAACGTGCACGACGCTAGTTTTCAAGACGAGTGTAATGGTCCGCCTCAGTACACACCTAGAGGCAATTAATATTTCTGACCGGCTACGGTTTAGTGATCTAGAGAGATGGCCAATAATTTACGTCGTCTCAGGTTCAATTTAGAGGCGATTTCTTTTATAGACCGGCTGAGGGAGGACTCTTATTAGAGATGGTGCAGATTAATAACGGTTTGATATTACTGTTAGAGGCAGTCAAAAAATTATGATCCCTTGAGGTTGATGAACATAGCCAGGGATTTGTATTTTTAGAATAAACCGGCTCTAGACATCAGTCCCCAATAATGAGTTTGTACTAGTACTGGCTTCCGCGTCGTCGGGCTCGGCTGTGTTTTGCACGTCCTTCTGCGCTACCCCGGGTGGCGCACGACGGCGCGGGTGGACACGAGCATCCGCTCAGATTCTGATCCAGATCGTCCCCTGCCACGTGTCCCGGCCGCTCTGGCCCCGTCGATGTGGCCCCGTCGATGTCGCCTCACGGTCGAGCTCCAGCACGGGGGCGAGTGTCGCCCCTTTGATGGCTTGTTGTACGGGGTCGGACACGGTGGAGTTTGCCGCTCCTTGGCGGCCTACAGCGCACATGCATTTGGGGACCTCCCCGGCCTCTTCTGGTCCTGCTCAAGACAGCGTGCTCAAGAAACAACGAGACCGCGCCGGCTTGTGCTCCTGCCCAGTCTCGGCCCTCTGTTTCTTGGTTGCGGCGTTTCTGATCGGCTAAAGTTCGTGCATATGACGCTGCCCCTGAGGAAACCTATGCTCATGCTTGTGCATGGGTGCGGACCACGGCATCACCGTTACGTGTCGCTAACCTCGTTGGAGGCGTGGTTTCCGAGCTGCACCATGCTACCAACCTTCTTGCCCTAGGTCTTAATGGTCGTACAGGTGAGGTCTGAGCGAAAGCTCTGCGATGGCGGTGCTCATGGGCATCGTAAAACTTCTAGGAGGCGTCGCTAGGGACCCCTGTTTTTGCCATTGACGTTGGTTGGCATGCTAGATAGGACATGCGCATGAGAGGTTTCAGTCTTGGCCCGATTGCCATTTTGATGAGGGTATCCGGCGGCGAGGCCTTTTCCTCGCAGTGCTTCCGTGTGGTTCATTTTCCCTCCGTTGAGCTGATGTGTAAGCTAACCGCGATGATGCTTGGATGTTTCTATGTGTCCTGCAAGCTAGGCTCTGTCTAATGGCGTCTGACACTGTCCCAATACCGAGCTTCGTGATACTACTGTGGTCTAGGTTGATCAGCACACTTCAACGACGTAAGTGCCCTTCCTCTCCTCGCAAGTGCTTCTTGTTGTCCCTACGACGGAGCTTGTGGTCAAGGTTCGTGAAGTCGGGTGACATTTCAGTCTTGTAATGCCCTTTGAAGGCATTGGTGCTCGCATCTGAAATCTCATCTTGGTGGAGCAAGACCCTTCGACAAAGCCGATGACACTCGTTGAGCCATTGGTCTAGATCGCCAGCTCGTGGATGACTGCTTGTGTGTGGGTGGCGATGCATTTGCAAGGTCTCGGTATTGTGATTCCCTTCGACTACGTCTAGTGGCACTCCTCTCTCTATGGCATGTGTGTTGTCTCCTGGTGATAGTCCCCTTATGTGTAGGCTACGAGTGTTGTTCAAGTGATATGTCGTATTCTTTTTTCCTTCTCTGATGTAATAAACCTATGTATCCTGACCGATGTCAAACCACGAGGGTGGGCAAGTGCCTGGTCTTGTAATGCTCTTTTGATGCAATATATTCAGGTGGGGATTCTCTCCCCTGGTGAAAGCTTTAAAAAATAGTATCTGACGGGGCGATGGATGGCTAGATCGCGTCGATTACTCCTGGTGCCCATCGCTAACCATAACGATAAGAGCTGTTGGCTTGGCACTAAACCAAAGCGCATTGTCCATTAATTTTTGATCCCGTGGATTCGGATTCCCGAAATTTCACGTTGATATGCAATTAGTAGCCAGAAATGAGATATGGTGCACTGTCCCCTGACTCGGAAACATCATCCCAAAATCATATTCGAAAACGAGGTCGGGTACGGTACAATTTGATGGCCGAAACGCTAGGTTTGTCGTCCCCTCAGAATTGTCTCTAGCACCGCTAGTTTCTCAAGGTTGGGAGTCGAGCGAGGTCAGAGACAAAGTGGCGAGGGATGTCAGGCAATGTGCACTCCTATGTAGACCATCTGCCTCAATTCAAGGCCCATCTGGCTTGATTCTAGACTCAAAGAAGAAAGAATCCGTGTTGATCCATCAGATCATCCCCGATTCATCTAGACCGTGTCCCGGCTATAGATGGGTTCATTCTAGACATGTTTTTTCCGACCCACCTATTGGGATATGCTAAATGGGTATCACCATTGCATGTCTCTGATCCAGATAACCCAGGTGGTCCATAGTTGGTAGCACGACCCATGGCCTGCTGGGCGGCCCAGTTAGATGGATCTAGAAGGGAGGCCCATGCCGGAAGAAGGAAGGCTATGGTGCAGTTACCGACCTATCCAGAGCCTTGGAGTACAAGACACGAAGACTAGTTTGTATTAGTACAGGACTCTATAATGCTAGGTTCTGGCGTCTTTATAAGCCAGACTTGTAGGATCCTTTAGGGCACAACATACATCGATGCACACTCGAACCTAGGTAAAGTTCCTACACCGTTGTGGGACTTGAACCTAGGTAAGCTATGTTACCTCGTACCTGCCAACTCGCTGCCTCCCCCCACCTCTCTAAACACACTCTATGAGAACCCCTCCATGGCGTACTCGTCGGTAATACCATGAAAGTTGGCGCCAACCATAGGGCAAGAGGCGCTTCGAGCTCTACACTAGGTGAGGTCCAATATCTTCGCGGGAATAGGTGACACTGTGGCCATTGGGAATGTTCTCTTCTCCAAAAATGTTCCAATCGTCCCTCAGTACGAGTTCTGGGTCCCGGCGAAGATAAACCCCACCCGCTGATCCATTGTTCCAATCGGGGATATCCATCTCTTTATCGGCAAAATCGACTCGGGTCCTAGCTCCCAGGAAGTCGGAAACGCATCAAGGCCTGCACGGACTGCCTCCGGACAGGACACATTCGCAGAAGGATCAGGCTCGGATCTCTTTTCGGAGTTTGCTAGCTCTGATTAGGAAAACTCAAGACCCACCCATACCGCCCATGTGCAGGATATAATGGTGGAAGGACCCCGCAGATCCACTTGGCTTCCTTGAATGTTTGAGAAGTGTAGGTCACACTTTGTCGGCGTTGTCACCGTCTTCGATATGGCTAGATGTGTCCAAAGGACAAAAGAGTCCTCCTGAGAGTACCTCGCCATATGGATGAGGGTGAGGGAAACCCTGGAGGGTGACCGCACTAACGAACTAGTATACCACTCCGTGGAGGGGCTTATGCCCGACACACTTCTCTGGCATACGCTCAGGAGGCGACAGACTTCTAGCTTTCTTATCGTTAATGAGATGATCACAACTGTTAACAGTTTCACTGACTTCAATGAGAAGCTGAGGCTAAGATCGCTTCCGCAATCAGAAAATCCAAGACTACCGGCCCCGCACCTTCTACCTCCAACTCCGCCATCGAAAACACCGAGGCCAAATCTGACTCAGTACTCGACGCACTTTACACCGACATCAACATGGATGGCGGCGGTTCAGAGACTAACACGGATGGATACGATGCTTCCATAAGGGATATCAAGGAGTTTGAGAGGGAGGAGCACGCCGAAAAAGCCGACATTCCCTGCCAGGTATTGGTGGCCATCAGGAACGTGATATAAGAAGATCAGCAGGACCAGGGAGACACAAAATATCTGCCAGCGGTGACCGATGCCAAAGCTATGGTGGCCAATGGTAAAAAAGTTGTCGATCCTCAGGGTTCGGCTAAAACCATGCCCCCTTCGGCTATCCCCTGCATCAGCCGCATGAATTCACTACCAGACCCAGTGCTACAAACCAAACAAACCTACCGCCTCTGCCATCCACGTCAGCAGCTCGTAACCCCTTGGTCACTCCCACCGAAAAGGTGATGTACGGCCAACTCCTCGTCGAACTGTTAACAGTCTCCCATAACCAGAGCATTACAGAGCTTGATGAGAAGTGCTAGGAGATCCTCGCGGAGGCCAAGTGCATTGCAAAACAGGGCACCCAGCTGGACAGGGATATGGCCAAGGCCCATCAATCGATCAAGACGGAAAGAGCAATTGAGGCTGAGTACAAGCAGTTGTTGTTGAAACACAAGGAAAAGAAAGCTCCGGCTCACATCATCGATGATCCCGACGTTCGGTGCAACATGGGCTGGGCTCCAGCCAAACTGACAAAAGCTACCCCCTACATAAATTTGGCTGGGAAGCAAGTCATGCCAACCCCCGCTCTCAATATTGTCGTTGACAAGAACTTACTCGAACATGATAGATCACCTGAAGCAGTGGATCAGGTCTATGACCTCGTCGCCAAGGATTGCAAGCAACAGGAGAAGGCCACCTTGTAGAGGCTGGAGTCCAACCTGGAGTTTTGCCATTCTAGCATGAACAACCACCACAGACCAAGATCTCCTCGTGATGAAGGATCCCACACAGGCTCCACGGAACGTAGGCAGAGGGATGCGCGCAACAGGACTGATGCTATCCTAATATCCTCTGGCAATAGAGATAAGGATCACCCCCATCCCTCTCCACCACCCCCGTAGTCCTGGTATCGTGAGGACCCATAGCCAGGCCACCGTACAAGCATGCCACCGCCTAGGCGCCCTAAGGTCGGCATCGATATACGTGACCAGGAGGAGCAACCTCGCATGACGAAGAGTGCAATGGCAACAACAGACACATGAGAAAATCTCACAAGGAAGCCATGCGTCCAACAAGCAATCACGATAGGCGTGATGACTCGCATGGAGGGAGTAGCAAGAAGTAGGGCTAGAATTATAACTCGAAACTCGCGAGCTAAATGAGTAACTCGTGAATTGGCTCGACTCGGCTTGAACTCGATGTCTAAAGAGTCGAGCCGAGTTTTAGATTTGAACTCGTTTGATCACCCAAGCTAAATGAGCTACTCGCGAGCGACTCGTTTAGCTCGTTAAACTCGTTCAAATATAAAATTTGAAATTTTTCACTTATAAGTTCCATACTATGAATGTTTCTTGTACTTATAATGGTGTAGAGCTACTATATTTTCCATTCGATCTTGCCTTTGTGTTATTATAAAAGTACTATCTTTGTTCTATTTCTTAATTAGTAGGATAATTACTAATTTTTCTTATATGTGCTCTTGTTTGTAACTCATAACGTGCTAAACGAGCTACTCGCGAGTTACTCGTGAGTTTACCGAGTCGAGCCGAGTTTCAAATATGAACTCGTTTTGTAAATGAGCCGAGCCAAGCTAGCTCGTTAGTTGAACGAGCTTTACCGAGTCGAGCCGAGCTGACTCGGCTTGGCTCGAATTCCAGCCCTAGCAAGAAGGCTAACCCACCACCGCCACTGCGACCGTCACCACCTAGTAGCCACCATGGCGAAGGATCGTGCAAGTCTCACAACTCGCGCCACAACACCTCTCCCCATGGCAGAGAATAGCATAAGCAACAACCGGAGTTGTATGATGCATGATCACGCCTTGATAAGATCCATGAAGCTCGACAAGATCCAAACTTGGGGCCACGTTGCTTTGGACTGGTTATCCGGGCCACAACCTACCCTAAGGGCCTCCGGATTGACAAGACTATCAAACCCTATGAGGGCACTACCAGGCCAACCACGTGGTTGCAGGACTACCGCAAAGCGATTGAAATCGCAGGGGGTAACCCCAGCATCACCATCAAGTACCTCCCACTCATGCTCGCTGGCACCGCCCGGCAATGGATCAACGACTTGCCAGAGAAATCAATCTGTAATTGGTTGGACATGCATGAAGTGTTCACAAAGAACTTTGAAGGTACATACAAACGTACATGTACTTTCGGTGACCTAAAGTGGTGTGTGCAAGAAAAGGACGAATCTTCTCGGGCCTACCTATCCCTTTGGCTTGATATGAAAAATTCATGCGCGGGAGTACACAACCAAACAGCTATGGCCGCCTTCATAGATGGTCTGGAAAAGGGAACACTGCTCTGACATACGCTGAAGTGCACTCAAGACAAAGGAAAACTTGACCTCAACTCAATGATTGCCAAGGATAGTGAGTTTTTTGCTATCGACGACGACGCTCGCGGGTCCCTACTTGTAGTGGCTATTCCCACCCAGACCAAGAAGAACAACAACAATAAGAGGCAGAATCCGCCAAAAGACAAAAAAGCAGCTGACACGGTCGCCATGACTTTTGCTGGAAGAGGCGAAGGCAGACAACATGGTCGTGGTCGGGGGGCTGGTCGTGGGCAGCAACAAAGTGAGTCTAGACCCATAGCGCCCTACGTTCCCCATACGTACGAGGAGTACCGGGATAAATCCACTCATACCAACTGCCAATACAAGTTTGTCAACGACCTCAAGTAATACCCTGACTCTGGCTACAAGCAAAGTCAGAAGAACAGACCCCGCGGAAAGGCTAATGGTGTTGGGCCACGCAGAGATAAACAAAACATTTTCCCTACGCGGTGAACCCAAGATCTAGCTGAGGTAGTAGGCCACGAGAATTACCACTAGACGCGCAGTTGCGGAATCGATGAAGCACGTCGCTTGATGCAGTGCAGTCCTCACGATCCATTCTGATCCATGATCATCGAAGTGCTAAACGTACATCACCTCTGCCAGTATCCACACGTACAAGGAGGAGCGCCGGTGCTGGACTGCTAGGTCTGGTATGGCGGCGACAAGACTGGACTCGGGATAGGGTTTCCAACACATGGAGTGACCTAACCATGTGCTCTAAGCACCTGCGCCCCAACTTATATAGGGAGTGAAAGTGGGCTCCACTCACTTGTGGCCCATTCACTAAAAGGCCTATATTAGAAATTGCGAGTCCAACTCACTGACTTAGTCCATGTCTTATTTGGGTCCAACCCAAATAGATTTCTGGTTTGGGCCTAACACAAACTAGCTCCCGCTCTTAAGTGTGTGACCCGACATGATCATGGTGACTCGGACACGATCCGAGTCCCACTCATGACCGATCAGTCGGCAGCGGCTCCTAGCAGAACGTGCCGACTCCCAAGTACCAAAGAGTCATGACAACATACCTTCCAATGCAACTTTCGTCCAAGTACCTTTTGCCTCACGATATACATTGTTGAACTATAGACGAATAATCGTCATCCCTTGAATAACCCGACTCTCTTTCTCAATCCGAGATAAGTGATTCATCCGACTAACTCTTAGTCAATCGCCTTGGTTAACACTTAACCGAGTTGTGCATGGCCATGCTTTCCGAATCATATCTTCTGAGAGGGCCCAGAGAATATCTCTCCAGTCGGAGGGGCAAAATCCCATCTTGATTATTCACATCACGCAACTTGATTCTCAGTCGACCCGAACTCTGCCTTTATAACTGCCTAGTGACAGAACAACGTTTGAGAGAACCTAAGTCGGTGATCCTCAACTCAGATTGTGTAATAACCTCAGGTCTAAGGATTACATTGATTAAGACATACAAATGACAACTTGTTCGTTGTACCTCAATATGGGTCATTCCGACTCGCTAAAATCTTTTGTCGAATCCATGTAAGTCGGAATAGCATCTCCATGACCATGACAAGTGGAACCAATTCATCAGCCGACTTTCACATTAGTCTAAGTTGTGTGTCCAGCACAAGCTTAGTGACCAAGGACAACTAGTATGAACAACATGAAAATATAGTTCCACAATCGAATCACATATTCAATGATACATATCAGTAGTTCATACATGGACAATAACTTTATGGGTACATTGGGAATAACATCATACATGATTGCCTCTAGGGCATATTCACAACAGTCTCCCACTTGCACTAGAGTCAATCATCCGACATCACATGTCTAGGCATCTAATGCCCATAGCTCTCAGGTGTGCCTCATGCTTCGGCTGTGGTAGCGGCTTTGTCGACGGATCCGTAATATTTGCATCCATGTGTACCTTGTATAACTTGATATCACCCTGATCCACGAACTGGCAAATCAGGTGGTACCGCATGAGTATATGTTTGTTCTTCTATTGTTGTCTAGGTTCCTTCGCTTGTGCAATAGCAGCATTGTTATCACAATACATGTCTAACGGATTGGACGATCCCTGAACCACACCAAGATCCATGAGGAAATTTCTCATCCAAACGGCTTCCTTTGCCGCCTCCGAGGAAGTAATATACTCAGGCTCTGTTGTAGACGCAGACACTCTCTCTTGCTTGGAACTCTTCTAGCTCACAGCCCCTCCGTTTATCACAAACACATATCCGTATTGTGAACGAGAATCATCCAAGACAGTGAGATAACTCGCATCCATGTAACCTCTTACACCGAGTTCATCCTCACCTCCATAAACCAGGAACATATCCTTAGTCCCTCTCAAGTACTTAAGGATATTTTTAGCCGCTGCCCAGTGGATTTCTCTAGGGTCAGCCTGGTACCTGCTCACAAGACTTAGAGCATAGGAAACATCCGGCTGATGGGTTCGTAGCATGGAAAACAAAAAAATTCTACCGCAAGAACGAACAAAACCCAGATCTTATCTAGATAAAAACCAAGATCTAATCTATTAGACATGTGCAACGAGATAGATCTGTACTAACCCTCATAGATCCGAAAGCGTTACGAGATTGGATCTCGTGGTTGATGTAGTCGATCACTTGCCGATCTCAAGATCGTGTGGACGATCCTTCCGGCGCCGTGTTCCGGCAGCGCTTCCGCAGTCGGTCACACGTGCGGAGTCGAAGCAGACCTTCCTCTCCCCGTTCTAGCGAGCAACGGAGGTAGTAGATCTTCTCCACGGAATCCCAGCAGCACGCCGGTGTGGTGGTGGTGGAGTAGAGAATTCTGCAGGGCTTCGCCTAAGCCTGAGCAGAGGGAAGGAGGAGGAGAGAGGCGGCGTCTAGGGTTTGGAGTGGGGGGGGTAGGGGGTGGCGCCCCCACCCCTCTATTTAAAGGAGGGAGGCGCCATGAGAGGGGGAGTCCTAGTAGGACTCCCCTCCCTTCCTTGGCCGGTGGATTGGGAGGGGAGGAGGAGTCCTCCTCCCCCACGACTCCTTGTCTTGCCCCACAAGGACTCCTTGATCCTTTCTTGGTTTTCAAGCAAACTCCAAGAAATCTCCTAGAACCTTCCGGAACATTCCGAAACCTTCTAGAATCCCCATACAAATACTCCGGAACATTTCCTAACTTAGAAAATGATCCCCAATATATGAATCTCATTCTCCGGACAATTCCGGATCTCCTCGTGATGTCCCGGATCCAATCCGAGACTCCGAACAACATTCGGTCTCCAACGCACATTCCATATCTACTTAAAACAACTTCGAACCTTAAGTGTGTCACCCTACGGTTCGTGAATATGCAGACATGATGAAGACACCTCTTCGATCAATAACCATCAGCGGGATCTGGAGATCCTATAACGGCTCCCACACACTCAACGATGACTTCGTGATCGATAGAACCATTAACATATGAAACCAATTCCCTTTGTCATGCGATATTCTACTTATCCGAGGTTTGATCGTCGGTATCTCTATACCTAGTTCTACCTTGTTACTGATAAGTACTCTTTACTCATTCCGTGATATGTCATCCCTTGTGACCTAGTCACATGCTTGCAAGCTAACTAGATGACATTCCACCGAGAGGGCCCAGAGCATATCTATCCGTCATATGGATGGACAAATCCCAATCTTGGTCCATGCGCTTCAACACATACTTTCAGAATACCCAATGACACCTTTATAACCACCTAGTCACGAAGCGGTGTTTGATGTCATCAAAGTACCCATCCGGTGATGGTGATTAACATAACCTCATGGTCGAAGGATTAGGTTACTATGCATTTGAAAGCTTATAGCAATACGAACTTAATGACTTGATCTTATGCTACGCTTACTATGGGTGTGTGTCCATCACATCATTCTCCTAATGATATAACCTTGTTATTAATGACATCCAATGTCCATGATCAGGAAACCATGATCATCAATTAATCAACAAGCTGGTTCAACAAGAGGCTTACTAGGGACTCTTTTATGTTTACAAAACACACATGTATTAGTGTTTCCTTATAATACAATTATAGCATGGGATGTAAACATTCATCATAAACACAAAGATATAATAATAACCACTTTTATTATTGCCTCTTGGGCATATCTCCAACAGTCTCCCACTTGCACTAGAGTCAATAATCTAGATTACATGGTAATATACCTAACACCCATGGCATTCTGGTGTTGGTCATGCTTTGCTCTAGGGAGAGGTTTAGTCAACGGATCTGCCACATTCAGATCAGTGTGTACTTTGCAAATCTTTATGTCACCATCTCGGACATACTAACGAATAGCATGGAAACGTAGCTTGATGTGCTTCAGCTTGCTATGTGACCTTGGCTCCTGTGCATTAGCTATGGCACCTGTGTTGTCACAGTAGATGGCCATCGGGTCCAGCGCACTGGGAACCACGCCAAGTTCAGTAATGAACTCCTTCATCCATATGGCTTCTTGTGCAGCCTCCGAAGCAGCTATGTATTCCAATTCAGTTGAAGATTTCGCCACAACGCTTTGCTTGGCACTCCTCCAGCTCACTGCAGCACCATTCAAAATAAATACGTATCCAAACTGTGACTTCGAGTCATCTGGATCGGTGTTCCAACTAGCATCAGTGTAACCGTTTACAACAAGCTGTTCATCACCTCCATAAGAAAGAACCATATCCTTAGTCCTATTCAGGTACTTTAGGATATTCTTGACCGCTGTCCAGTGTTCCATTCCATGATCACTTTGATATCTGCTAGTCAAACTAACGGCATGTGCTATATCCAGCCTTGTACACAGCATGACATACATGATAGAACCTATGGCCGAGGCATAGGGAATATTATTCATCTTTTCTCTATCTTCTGCCATAGCCGGACTTTGAGTCTTACTCAAGGTCTTACCTGACAACATGGGCACGAACCCCTTCTTGCTCTCTTCCATTCTAAACTTCTTTAGAACTTTGTCTAAGTATGTACTTTGTGAAAGCGCTATTAGGCGTCTTGATCTATCTCTATAAATCTTGATGCCTAGAATATATGCCGCTTTGCCAAGGTCCTTCATTGAAAAACTATTATTCAAATAGGTTTTGACGCTATTAAGAAGTTCTATATCATTCCCAATCAACAATATGTCATCTACATATAGTACTAGGAATGCTACAGAGCTCCCACTCACTTTGTTGTAAATACAAGCTTCTCCATAAGTTTGTATAAATCCAAAGTCTTTGATTACTTTATCAAAACATTGATTCCAACTCCAGGACGCTTGCTTCAGTCCATAAATGGAGCGCTGAAGTTTGCATACCTTGTCAGCATCTTTAGGATCGATAAAACCCTTGGGTTGTACCATATACAAATCTTCCTCAATGTCACCATTAAGGAATGCCATTTTGACATCCATCTGCCAAATCTCATAATCGAAATATGCAGCAATTGCTAACAAAATCCTCATAGATTTTAGCTTCGCTACTGGTGAGGAAGTCTCATCGTAGTCAACTCCTTGAATTTGTCGGAACCCTTTCGCGACAAGTTGAGCTTTATAGACGGTAACATTACCATCAACATCTGTTTTTCCTTTTGAAAATCCATTTGTTCTCGACAGCCTTACGGCCATCCGGTAAGTCCACCAAAGTCCATACTTGGTTTTCGTACATGGATCCCATTTCGGATTTCATGGCTTCTAGCCATTTGTCGGAATCTGGGCTCACCATAGCTTCTTCATACGTCGCAGGGTCATCAATATTGTCCACCAACATGACGTTCAAGGTAGAGTCATACCAATCAGGAGTGGTACGAACCCTCGTTGACCTGCGAGGTTCAGCAGTAACTTCGTTCGAAGTTTCATGATCACCATCATGAGCTTCCTCTCCAATTGGTGTAGGCGGCACAAAAACATCTTCCGGTGCTGCGCTACTCTCAACTCCGAGAGAAGGTTCAATAACCTCGTCGAGTTCTACTTTCCTTCCAGTCACTTCTTTCGAGAGAAACTCCTTCTCAAGAAAGGATCCATTCTTGGCAACGAAAATTTTGCCTTCGGATCTATGATAGAAGGTATACCCAATTGTTTCTTTAGGGTATCCTATGAAGACGCATTTCTCCGCTTTGGGTTCAAGCTTATCAGGTTGTAACTTCTTTACATACGCTTCGCAACCCCAAACTTTAAGGAACGACAACTTAGGTTTCTTATCAAACCACAATTCGTACGGTGTCGTTTCAACGGATTTAGATGGTGCCCTATTTAAAGTGAATGCGGCTGTCTCTAATGCATAGCCCCAAAACAATAGCGGTAAATCTGTAAGAGACATCATAGACCGAACCATATCTAAGAGAGTTCGATTACGACGTTCGGACACACCATTACGCTGTGGTGTTCCCGGCGGTGTCAACTGTGAAAGTATTCCGCATTTCTTTAAATGCATGCCAAACTCATAACTTAGATATTCACCTCCGCGGTCAGACCGCAGAAACTTAATCTTCTTGTTACGATGATTTTCCACTTCACTTTGAAATTCCTTAAACTTCTCGAAAGTTTCGGACTTATGTTTCATAAAGTAGATATACCCATATCTACTTAAGTCATCCGTGAAAGTGAGAACATAACGATATCCACCACGCGATGCTACACTCATTGGACTGCACACATCGGTATGTATTATTTCCAATAAGTCTGTAGCTCGCTCTATTATCCCAGAGAATGGATTCTTAGTCATTTTTCCCATTAGACATGCTTCGCATCTTTCAAGTGATTCAAAATCAAGTGATTCAAGAAGTCCATCAGAATGGAGTTTCTCCATACGCTTCACTCCAATGTGACAAAGACGACAGTGCCACATGTATGTAGAATTATCATTCAATTTTATTCGTTTAGCATCTATGTTGTGAACATGTGTATCACTACTATCGAGATTCAATAAGAATAAACCATTCATCTCAGGTGCATTACCATAAAAGATATTACTCATATAAATCGAACAACCTTTATTCTCAGACTTAAAAGAGTAACCGTCTTGCAATAAACAAGATCCAGATATAATGTTCATGCTTAACGCAGGCACCAAATAACAATTATTTAAATTTAAAACTAATCCCGAAGGTAGATGTAGAGGGAGCGTGCTGACAGCGATCACATCAACCTTGGAGCCATTTCCAACGCGTATCGTCACCTCGTCTCTTGCCAGTCTTCGCTTATTCCGCAGCTCCTATTTTGAGTTACAAATATGAGCAACCGAACCAGTATCAAATACCCAGGCACTACTATGATTACTAGTAAGATACACATCAATAACATGTATATCGAATATACCTTTCTTCTTGATGTTTCCGTTCTTCAGATCCGCCGGGTACTTAGGGCAGTTACGCTTCCAGTGACCAGCACCCTTGCAGTAGAAGCATTCAGTTTCAGGCTTAGGACCAGCCTTGGGCTTCTTAGCAGGTGCGGCAGCTTTCTTGCCGCCCTTCTTGAAGTTGCCCTTTTTCTTAGGCTTGCCCTGTTTCTTGAAATTGGTGGTCTTATTGACCATCAACACTTGGTGATCCTTCTTGATCTCCACTTCAGCAGTTTTCAGCATGGACGATACTTCAGGCAACGTCTTGTTCATGCAGTGCATATTGTAGTTCATCACAAAGTTCTTATAACTCGGTGGCAGTGATTGGAGGACACGGTGAATCCCTAACTCATTAGGAATCGTTATCCCCAACTCTTGGAGCTTGTTTGCGTGCCCAGACATGGTGAGCACGTTCTCGCTAACGGAGCTTCCCTCTTCCATCTTACAGGTAAAGAACTTTTCGAAGGCCTCATAGCTCTCCACGGCCGCGTGAGTCTCAAAAATGAGCTTGAGCTCCTTAATGATCTGGAACGGGTCGTGGTGCTCAAAACGCTTCTGGAGCTCCGTTTCTAAATCGTACAGGATGGCACACTGAACTGTGGAGTAATGATTTTTCCGAGTGGCGTAAACATTCTTTACGTCATCGGTGGCATCTTCTGCAGGTGGGTCACCTAGCGGTGCTTCGAGCACATAGGTCATCTGACCAGCCCCGAGGACAATCTTCAGAACACGGAGCCAGTCCGTGAAGTTCCTTCCATTGTTCTTAAGCTTTTCTTTCTCTAGGAATGTATTGAAATTGATGGAGAGATTTGCCATAATCTACAACAAATTTGCAAGTAGTTTAGACTAAGTTTATGATAAATTGAGTTCAATTTTAATTCTTAAATTAACTAGGTGAACTCCCACTCAAAACAACATCCCTCACATTGTCTTAGTGATTACACGAACCAAGTCCACTACACCAAGTCCGATCTTCACGAGAGAAGATGTAGTTTCATCGGTGAACAATCTTCATGTTCATCATATCACTTATATGATTCATGCTCTACCTTTCGGTATTCCGTGTTCCGAGACCATGTCTGTACATGCTAGGCTCATCAAGATTAACCTTAGTTTCCGCATGTGCAAATCTAGCTTGCCCCCGTTGTATGCACATGTAGAATCTATCACATCCGATCATCACGAGATGCTTCGAGACGACGAGTCTTAGCAACGGTGCCAACTAAGGACGAACACTTTATTACTTGAAATTTAGTGAGAGGGATCATCTTATAATGCTACGATCGCGATCTAAGCAATACAAGATGCATAAAGGATTAACATCACAGGCAATTCATAATTAGTGTGATATGATATGGCCCTTTCTTCTTATGCCTTTGATCTCCATCTCCAAAGCACGGACATGATCTCCATCATCACCAGCATTGCGTCAAGGTCAGTGGCGCCGCTTCATGGTTGTCCATCATCACTAGCAACTATTACAACTACTTGGAATAAAGCTATTACAAGATGAATAGACACGCAGGTCTTAACAGAATTAAAGACAACCATTAGGCTCCTGCCGGTTGCCATATTACAACAAAGATCATTGCATACATCAAATATAATCACAATCACATGAAGGCCATATCACATCACAAAACCCCTGCAAAAACAAGTTAGACGCCTCTAATTTTCTTTGCATGTTTTACGTGGTTTGGGGCTTTCGAATAAGAACGGATGTTACCTACGAAACTGAACCACAACGTTGATACAAGTGCTATCAAGTGCAAAGTGTAAATTGGATCTATACTATGGTGGGAGAGACAGACACCCGCAAAGCCACTTGTGCAAAGCAAGTTACACGTCAAGCGTGGAGCAAGTCTCATGTGCGATGACATGTAAGGTTAGCCCGAGCCGCTTCATCCCACCATACCGCAAGATGCAAAGTACACAAAGCAAAAGACGGCACGAGCACCAATGCCCACAAAACCATTGTGTTCTACTAGTGCAACAGATCTACACATAGATACGGCTCTGATACCACTGATGGGTTCGTAGCATGGAAAACAAAAAAATTCTACCGCAAGAACGAACAAAACCCAGATCTAATCTAGATAAAAACCAAGATCTAATCTATTAGACATGTGCAACGAGATAGATCTGTACTAACCCTCGTAGATCCGAAAGAGTTACGAGATTGGATCTCATGGTTGATGTAGTCGATCACTTGCCGATCTCAAGATCGTGTGGACAATCCTTCCGGCGCCGCGTTCCGGCAGCGCTTCCGCAGTCGGTCACACGTCCGGAGTCGAAGCAGACCTTCCTCTCCCTGTTCTAGCGAGCAGCAGAGGTAGTAGATCTTCTCTACGGAATCCCAGCAGCACGATGGTGTGGTGGTGGTGGTGGAGTAGAGAATTTGCAGGGCTTCCCCTAAGCCTGAGCAGAGGGAAGGAGGAGGAGAGAGGCGGCGGCTAGGGTTTGGAGTGGGGGGGCAGGGGGTGGCGCCCCCACCCCTCTATTTAAAGGAGGGAGGCACCATGGGAGGGGGAGTCCTAGTAGGACTCCCCTCCCTTCCTTGGCCGGCGGATTGGGAGGGGGAGGAGTCCTCCTCCCCCACGACTCCTTGTCTTGCCCCACAAGGACTCCTTGATCCTTTCTTGGTTTTCAAGCAAACTCCAAGAAATCTCCTAGAACCTTCCGGAACATTCCGAAACCTTCTAGAATCCCCATACAAATACTCCGGAACATTTCCTAACTTAGAAAATGATCCCCAATATATGAATCTCATTCTCCGGACAATTCCGGATCTCCTCGTGATGTCCCGGATCCAATCCGAGACTCCGAACAACATTCGGTCTCCAACGCACATTCCATATCTACTTAAAACAACTTCGAACCTTAAGTGTGTCCCCTACGGTTCGTGAATATGCAGACATGATGAAGACACCTCTTCGATCAATAACCATCAGCGGGATCTGGAGATCCTATAACGGCTCCCACACACTCAACGATGACTTCATGATCGATAGAACCATTAACATACGAAACCAATTCCCTTTGTCACGCGATATTCTACTTATCCGAGGTTTGATCGTCGGTATCTCTATACCTAGTTCTACCTTGTTACTGATAAGTACTCTTTACTCGTTCCGTGATATGTCATCCCTTGTGACCTAGTCACATGCTTGCAAGCTAACTAGATAACATTCCACCGAGAGGGCCCAGAGCATATCTATCCGTCATATGGATGGACAAATCCCAATCTTGGTCCATGCGCTTCAACACATACTTTCAGAATACCCAATGACACCTTTATAACCACCCAGTCACGAAGCAGTGTTTGATGTCATCAAAGTAGCCATCCGGTGATGGTGATTAACATAACCTCATGGTCGAAGGATTAGGTTACTATGCATTTGAAAGCTTATAGCAATACGAACTTAATGACTTGATCTTATGCTACGCTTACTATGGGTGTGTGTCCATCACATCATTCTCCTAATGATATAACCTTGTTATTAATGACATCCAATGTCCATGATTAGGAAACCATGATCATCAATTAATCAACAAGCTAGTTCAACAAGAGGCTTACTAGGGACTCTTTTATGTTTACAAAACACACATGTATTAGTGTTTCCTTATAATACAATTATAGCATGGGATGTAAACATTCATCATAAACACAAAGATATAATAATAACCACTTTTATTATTGCCTCTTGGGCATATCTCCAACACCGGCCTAGTATAAATCATAGCATACATGATGGATCCGACTACAGAAGCATACGAAATCGCACTGATCCGACTTTGCTCATCAGTTGTCGAAGGAAACTGAGTCTTGCTAAGTTTTACACCATGGTGCATTGGTAAGAACCCCTTCTTAGACGATTCCATGTTGAACTTCTTCAACACTTTATCCAAATATGTACTCTGACTCAATCGAATGAGTTGCCTTGATCTATCTCTATAGATCCGGATTCCTAGTATGTAAGTCGCCTCACCCAAGTCTTTCATCGAAAAACTCTTTTCCAATGATTCCTTGGTTTCTTGCAACATCTAGACATCATTTCCAATAAGTAATATGTCATCCACATATAAGATCAGAAAGTTTACTTTGCTCCCACTAAACTTCTTGTATAAACAAGAATCATGATCACTCTTGATGAAACCAAACGATTTGACTACCTCATCAAAGTGAATTTTCCAACTCCGAGATGCTTGCTTCAACCCATAAATGGATTTCTGAAGCTTTCATAGCTTGTCAGCATTAGACGGATCGACAAAACCCTCGGGCTGTATCATATACATGTCGTCGGTTAAATTTCCATTAAGGAAAGCCGTCTTGACATCCATCTACCATATCACATAGTCGAAATAGGCTGCTATAGCTAACATGATCCGAACTGACTCAAGCATCTCTACGGGTGAGAAAGTCTCATCGTAGTCAATTCCTTGAACCTGTCAGAACCCCTTTGCGACAAGTCATGCCTTATAGACAGAAACATTTCCATCCATATCAGTTTTCTTCTTAAAGAACCATTTGCACTCGATGGGTCTTGCACCGTCTAGCAGATCAACCAAGTTCCAAACTTGATTTTCATCCAAGGACTTTAACTTGGATCTCATGGCTCCAAACCATGACTCAGAATCAGATCCCACCATAGCTTCCAAATAAGGTGCTGGCTCATCACTGTCCAATAGCAACACATCACGAACACTTTGCAATCTGGCCGATCTTCGCAGTGTCGATGCAGTTGTCGGTTCAGGTACCATGACCGGCTCAACCTCTAAGGCTTTTGCTGACTCGCTGTTGGCCGGTACCTCTCGATTTTCTTCGAGCTGCACCGTGTCCCACTGACTTCCCGACTGAGAAACTCTTTCTCAAGGAAGACACTAATACGAGCGACAAACACTTTGCCCTCTTCTCGGTTGTAGAAGTAGTAACCCAAGGTTTCCCTCAGATACCCCCACAAAAATACACTTATCCGACTTGGCTGTAAGCTTGTCCGACTGAAGTCGCTTGACAAAATCTTCATAACCCCAAATCTTAAGAAAAGACAAACTTGGCTTCTTACCAGTCAACATCTCATTTGGTGTCTTCTCTACCGACTTTGATGGTACTCTGTTTAGTGTGAATGCTACAGTTTCTAGACAATAGCCCCAAAATGATAAAGGCAGATCTATCCGACTCATCATTGATCGTACCATGTCCAACAAGGTCCGATTCCTCCTCTCTGACTCACCATTTCTCTATAGCGTTCCTGGAGGAGTGAGCAGGGGAACTATTCCACAACTCTTTAGATGGTCATCAAACTCATGGCTCATGTACTCGCCTACTCGATCCGACCGAAGTGAAGGGAATATGCCGAGAGGCAATAATAAATTGGTTATTATCTTATTCCATGTTTATGATAAATGTTTATTTTGCATGCTATAATTGTATTAATTGGAAACGTTAATACATGTGTGTTTAATAAACAAAATACAAAGTTCCTAGTAATGCCTCTCATATAAACTAGCTCATTGATTAACAATATGATCAAGGTTTCCTGATCATGGACATTGGATGTTGTTAATAACGAGGTCACATCATTGGTGGAATGATGTGATGAACATTCATCCGAAGTATAGCATTGCGATCAGAGTCATTATGTTTATATTGCTATAACATCATACGAAGTAATCTTAGTCCTTAGATCATGAGATCATGTTAATTGCTAACACCGGAAGAGTATCTTGATAACATCAAACGTCACACCATAACAGGGTGACTATAAAGGTGGGTTCAGTTCTACGAATGTGTTATGTTGAGGCTCATGGATCTAGAGTGGTATTTGTCCATCTCGATAACGGATAGATATACTCTGCGCCCTCTCGGTGATATCACATTGAAATAGCTTGCAAGCAAGTGATGTGATCACTAGAATGTTATATCACGGGAATGAGAAAAGAGTGCATGTCGATAACGAGATCAAACTAGGTATTTGGATACCAATGATCGAATCTCGGACATGTAATATATCACGAGACGAAGAGATTTAGTTATGGCGTTAAAGGTTCACACGATCACAAGGGTCATCGTTGAATATGTGGGAGTCAGTACGGATCTCCAGGTCCCGCTGCTGATTATTGATCGGAGAGGGGTCTTGATCATGTCTTCATTATTCGCGAACCGTAGGGTGACACACTTAAGGGATACTGACACCATTTGGAGCAAATATGTTTCAGATAAAGATTTAAAAAAGCGCTGGAATCATTTCGATGGAAACCGGAATTGTTTCGGGTGATATTGCAGAAACTGGTTCTGCATGTGATATTGAAATGTTGCAGGGGGTTTTATGTGAATGTTTGTTAATTAATGTAATTGACAAAATTCTGAATAAAATAAATAAAATATTTTTATTTAATGAGGGCTTGCATTAAATTTGGTGGAAATTAATGTATGTGTGAGTGGAATTTTGAGTGGAGGATTTTTATGGGAGTGGGAGCTCCACCCACATGAATGTGGAAGAGGTGGGGCCACCACCATGGCTGCCACGCCATGGCCCTTGGCTGCCCCCCTCTTCCCTATAAAAGGACCCCCTCTCCTCCTCACAACAAACACCTCCTCGTGAAGGATCTCTCTGCCCCTCTAGTTATTCCCCATGGTCTCGGATTAGCGAGATACATGTTCCCGGTGCCTTTATCTGGAAAGGAGTTGGTGCTTCCGCTGATTTGTTGGAGCGAGGGATGGAGGTTGTCGGGGTACCTGACATGTCTGCGATCACGGATGCACCGCTGCTTTGCGGTGCTGGACTTGGTGGTGCTAGACTTGCTGGAGCTGGATCTGATGGACGTGCTGGAGCCGGACCTGCTGGACTTCATCACGATCTTGAGATCGGCAAGTGTACGACTACATCATCCACGAGTTCCAACTTGTTAACAAAGCTTTGTTGTCTTCGAGGGTAAGTTCTCTATGGATGTATATCCACCCGTTGCTTGTATCTAGTAGATAGATCTTGGCGTATAGTTCCCATCGTAGGAAAATTTTGTTTTCTATGCTGCAAACCCAACAGTGGTATCAGAGCCTGATCTATCCGCAGGTGCTTCGCACGGGTAGTACACATATGTTTATATGTGGGCGATGATGATCATGTTATTGCATCTTCTATGTATTTTGGATATTGGTGGCATAGTGGGATGAAGCGGCCTGGACCAACCTTACATGTCATCGCACATGAGATAGGTTTCATGACTGACATGCAACTAGTTTTGCATAAGTGGCTGGCAGGTGTCTGTCTCTCCTACTATAGTCAATATCTGATTTACAACGAGTTGCTAATAACTTGGTTATCCTCGTTATGGTTCCATGTTCGTAGGTAAGACCAGTTCTATCTCCGAAAGCCCTAAGCCACGTAAAACTTGCAATGGATAAATTAGAGGCATCTAGTTTAGATTGTTGCTGGGATAGTGTCATGATATGGTAATGTTGTAAGTAGATGTATGATAGATACACAAAGGAATGATAGAGATCATGCCATGATGCATATGATAGAGATCAAATGCATGGACCATATCATCCCACTTTACACATTAGATGTTCGCATCTTATATTGCTAGTTTGGCGCTTTTAGTAGCATTGTAAGATGATCCCTCATTTAAATATCAAGATAAAATGTGTTCTTCCTTAAGTATGCACCATTCTATAGATCGTGTTTCGAGACATCACGTGATGATCGGGTGTACTCGACTCTACACTTTCATACAACGGGTGTAAGACAGTTTTACACACGTGAGTACTAAGGTTCTTACTTGGCGAGCCTAGCATGTACAGACATGGCTTCGGAACACGGACCGAAAGGTTAAGCATGAGTCATATAGTTGATGTGATGCCCATATTGATGCTCTCCTTTGAAGCTACACTGACTCACGTGATGATCGGACTTGGTGTAGTGGATTTGGTTCATGTAATCACCAAAAAGGCACAAGGGATGTCGTTTTTGAGTGAGAGTTCATTTCTAATTTGGATTAGTCAAAATCAATTTGTCATAAACTAAATTGAAGTGAATTTGCATAATTTTTTGTAGTCATTGGCATCTGTTCACTACCTTACGCTTAGTTTTAATTGAGATAATAGTACTATAAAATTCTGGATATTTACTTTACGAACTGGTATCGTATTGTTTTTGAATGTTAATTTAAAGTTTAGAAGCCCTATTGCAAACTTTCAGCAAACTTCATTTACTCCATGAAGTTTAATAAGTAGTATTAAATCAAGAGTAAGAATTCCAATGTTAGTATCTAAAGTATCATGTTTGCCTCCATGGTTATTGATATTCAAAAGTTGTTTTAATATCAAGATTATCTAGGAGCTGAAAAATTGTTTCAGAAACCATCATGTGTGGAAGATATTGTGATATCTGAAACAATGTTTTTGGTTGCATTATGATAGAGTATAATTTAGCAAAATACATGTTCTCATATTGTATGAGAATTTGTGAAGGATGAAGATGCTAGGCATCCGGATCTCCCAAAAGGTTTTGGGAACTAACATTATACTTGCGATTCTTTCTTATAGGCTATAGTAGCTTGATCATGAAAGTTGCCATGACAAGGATGAATAGAAGATGTAAGTAAAATGTTTACTACACTAATAGATTACTAAAGAATGGATTTTTGAAAGAACACCAAACATTTGATGATGGTGATCCACTTCAAAGTGCAAGTCCAAAGGTATTAGTATTTGACTATATACACTTTGTACTATCTATCATGTGAATGACACCACTATTGATGTTGATAGATTTTTTTAAAAGAAAAGGAATTGTTGAAAGAGAATCTATAAAATATTTGGCAGAAAATAAAAGGTTGGAGATGTCCAACTCAGGTATATAGAAGATATACATGTTATGGTTGTATTCCTTGCTTGTTAAACAATGTGGTTCCGAGGTATTGGATACCGAATTGGTTGGTGTGAATTGTCATACAGAACAAAACAATTCATGAACTGCAATGGCCTAAACAACTAGCAAGAGAATAAGTTATGATGTTCATCGAAAACAAATAAAGTGTTATTGTGTTTTCCGTTGTCGTCAAACCTAGCCTTCAAGATTTGTTTTAATAATTGTTATCTTGTTCCGGCATTACGAGAACAATGGTTGTTCAAATAATTACCGTATTCCATAAAGGATGGATGAACTTTTACAACTCTAGTTGGAGAAATCACATCCATAAACATTTTTGCTAAAATGTCATAAGACAAATGATTGGAAGTGACATCGCTGTTTGAATTATATTGGAAAGTAAACATGAAGAACCTCCATTTTGATGGATTTTTGGAGTATTTTGATTTGATCAATTGACGCTTGTGAAACTTTCCTCGAGGTAATTGAAACTCCGTCCATAGGCCAAAGAGGAACGGATGACTAACTTATTAGATATTATACATGTTGATGTATATAGTCCATTATGTGTAGACATATGCGATGGATCTTTTTGCTTCATATGCTTTCTCCAGAAATTCAAGTGAATATATCTATATATTTACTTAAAAAGGAAGAAGTATGAAACATTTGAAAATTGTTCAAAGACTTTCAAGATGAAGTGAAAAATCATTGTAACAAGAAAATAAAAGATTTTATGATTTGATCATAAAGGAAGATATTTGAGTTACAGGTTTAGCAAAACACCTAAGATTTCAGGAATTGTTCCATGAAATTGCATTTCCCGATAAACCACAGGCGTATGGTATGTTCGAGAGATCAAATCAAACCTTGTTTGACATGGTAAGATCAAAGGTGTCATTTATAAAACTGCCATTATGTTTTAAAGATTAAAGCTTTAGAGACTAGCCCTTTTACACTGAAAAGAACACCATCGTGATCCATTGAAATGACACCATATGGGTTATGGTTTGGGATAAAACCTGAATTGTATTTTCTTAAATTTTGGTATGCTATGCATAAGTAAAATGTTTACAACCAAAGTCGGATAAGAACGTCTTTGTAGGTTATCCCAAAGAATTTGTTGGGAATTCCTCCATAACACCGAGGACAAAAGAGTTTGTCGCTTGGAACGTCAAGTTTCTTGAGAAGGAATTTTTCGTGACAAGTTAAGTGGGAGGACAATAGAACTTTGATAAGGTTGTTGAACCTTAGCTATATGTGCTAAGTAGCGCAGCGCCGAAAAGTGTCCCGGTGGCAGCCACAATGGTCATGGCTCCCGTGATTACAAAGGGTGTGATCTTGGAGATTAGAGTTCCTATTGAACCATGTGGGTCGGTAAGAATCAAATAGCGAGATTTGAAATAGAAGTTGTTATTGTTTTGACAATGATGAACCGACTGCATGCAAAGAAGCGATGATGGGCCCTGACTCCATAAAATAACTAGAAGTCATAGAATCCGTGATAGTATCCATACATGAGAAATCAAGTTTCTAAACTTGGAAGACCCTCCGGAAAGGCGTGAAGCCTATCGGTCATGTTTGGATCTATAAAGAAATAGACATGGATGTTTAACATCTATGAGATAGTCGACATGTTGGAAAGAAGTTTACGGCAATGTTCAAGGAGTTGACTATGACAAGATTTGATCTTTCATAGCGATATTTAGTCTTGACGGATTAATGTAGCAACCACTACATATAATTCGGTATATGGTAGTTGAATAAACAAAACAAGGTTCTTCTAATAGAATGGTTACCTAGGACGTGTACTTGACACGGTTCGAAGGGTTTTGTTAATTCAAAGGGTGCTAAAAGGGCATGCAAACTTCAATAGTTGAAGTGAGTATAGCGGAGTTGGAATCTTCACCATGATGAAAATGTTAAAGGAGTTTAATTTCATCGGAGATGATGAACATGCTTGCATTTGCAAGAAATTAAGTGGGAGCGCTGAGACAAATTTCTAATACATTATGCAGAGTACATATTGTTGATTGGAAATGATGTATCTTTTATTAACACAAGTTAAGAATTTCATTAAAATAGGATTTCAATGAAAGACTTGGGCAAAACCGGAATATTTGGCATGAATGTCTATATGAATAGATTGAGGCGCTAATATGGTTATGCCAGACATACATATATGAGATATTGAAAAGGTTCAATATGGAAACAACAAGAAAGGTTCTTGCTGCATGGAAAGGATTGTATCAAGATTCAAGTGTTTCAACACTTGGTGATTAAAATCACATGAATATTTTGATCAATTATTCCGTGATATGTATATATCCAAATATGTCCTATGCTCTAAATGTTATGAGCACATACCAGAATGATTCATAAGATGATCATTGGATTATAGTAAAGATATTCTTAGAGCTTTGGAAGAACTAAGAATATATCATGTATAAGTGACAAATAGTTAAAGGTAGTTCATTGTAAAGTGTTCCATTGATACTAGTTTTGTCACAAGATACAAATTAAATTTATCTCAATTTAGACTATGGGTGGCACAGTGTAATGGAAAGTATGTTCCATCATGGATTTGGATAAGTTCCAAAGTTGAAACATTGTGACAGATACTATAACAAAAGGCTAAGTATATGACTGCTATAGTAGCAGCAAAGGAGGGCATTTGTGTTAAGTAGTTTGTTATCAAACTAGGTGTGGTTCAAAGTGGGCTAATACTATGAAGATATATTGGATGACAATAATATCAACATATTTTAACCCGAACGAACTAAAGGTCTCACCAAAGGACCAAATTTATACAATGCCATCTCATTTGAGAATGAGTGATGCGTAGAGACGCAAAGACATGCAAATACACACGGACCTGAAATTGTCAGATCCGGAGATTATGTTAACCACTAGCAATCGCGTATATGCAACACCAAAAGCCATAGGTGTTCAATACGCAAAGTTTTTCAAACTAGAATATTGACTCTAGTGCAAGTGGGAGGCTGAAGGGAATATGCCCGAGATGCAATAATAAAGTGGTTATTATCTTATTCCATGTGTATGATAAATGTTTATTTTGCATGCTATAATTATATTAATTGGAAACGTTAATACATGTGTGTCTAATAAACAAAATACAAAGTTCCTAGTAATGCCTCTCATATAAACTAGCTTATTGATTAACAAGATGATCATGGTTTCCTAATCATGGACATTGGATGTTGTTAATAACGAGGTCACATCATTGGTGGAATGATGTGATGAACATTCATCCAAAGTATAGCATTATGATCAGAGTCATTATGTTTATATTTCTTTAACATCATACGAAGTAATCTTAGTCCTTAGACCATGAGATCATGTTAATTGCTAACACCGGAAGAGTATCTTGATAACATCAAACGTCACACCATAAGAGGGTGACTATAAAGGTGGGTTCAGTGTTACAAAGGTGTTATGTTGAGGCTCATGGATCAAGAGTGGGATTTGTCCATCCCGATGACGGATAGATATACTCTGGGCCCTCTCGGTGATATGACATTGATATAGCTTGCAAGCAAGTGATGTGATCACTAGAATGTTATATCACGGGACCGAGAAAAGAGTGCATGTCGGTAACGAGATCAAACTAGGTATTTGGATGCCAATGATCGAATCTTGGACATGTAATATATCGTGAGACGAAGGGATTTAGGTCCGACGTTAAAGGTTCACACGATCACAAGGGTCATCTTTGAATATGTGGGAGTCAGTACGGATCTCCAGGTCCAGTTGCTGATTATTGATCGGAGAGGGGTCTCGATCATGTCTGCATTATTCGTGAACCGTAGGGTGACATAATTAAGGGATACCGACACCATTTGGAGCAAATATATTTCAGATAAAGATTTAAGAAAGCGCTAGAATCATTTCGATGGAAACCGGAATTGTTTCAGGTGAAATTACAGAAACTAGTTTTGCATGTGATATTGAAATGTTGCAGGGGTTTTATGTGAATGTTTGTTAATTAATGTAATTGACAAAATTCTGAATAAAATAAAATAGTTTTATTTAATGAGAGCTTGCATTAAATTTGGTGGAAATTAATGCATGTGTGAGTGGAATTTTGAGTGGAGGCTTTTTATGGGAGTGGGAACTCGACCCACATGAATGTGGAAGAGTTGGTGGCACCACCATGTCTGCCACGCCATGGCCATTGGCTGCCCTCCTCTACCCTATAAAAGTCCCCCTCTCCTCCTCACAACACACACCTCCTTGTGAAGGATCTCTCTCCCCCTCTAGTTATTCCCCATGGTCTCGGATTAGCGAGATACATGTTCCCGGTGGCTTTATCTGGAAAGGAGTTGCTGCTTCCGCTGCTTTGCTGGAGCGAGGGACGGAGGTTGTCGGGGTACCGGATGTGTGTGCGAGCACGGATGCTCCGCTGCTTTGCGGTGCTGGACTTGGTGGTGCTGGACTTGCTAGAGCTGGATCTGATGGACGTGCTGGAGCCGGACCTGCTGGACTTCATCATGCTCTTGAGATCGGCAAGTGTACGACTACATCATCCACGAGTTCCAACTCGTTAACAAAGCTTTGTTGTCTTCGAGGGTAAGTTCTCTATGGATGTATATCCACCCGTTGCTTGTATCTAGTAGATAGATCTTGGCGTATAGTTCCCATCGTAGGAAAATTTTGTTTTCTATGATGCGAACCCAACAGTGGTATCAGAGCCTTATCTATGCGTAGCTGCTTTGCACGGGTAGTACACATATGTTTATATGTGGGCCATGATGATCATGTTATTGCATCTTCTATGTATTTTGGATATTGGTGGCATAGTGGGATGAAGCGGTCCGGACCAACCTTACATGTCATCGCACATGAGACCGGTTCCACGACTGACATGCAAATAGTTTTGCATAATTGGCTGGCGGGTGCCTGTCTCTTCTACTATAGTCAATATCTGATTTACAACGAGATGCTAATAACTTGGTTATCCTCGTTGTGGTTCCATGTTCGTAGGTAAGACCGGTTCTATCTCCGAAAGCCCTAAGCCACGTAAAACTTGCAATGGATAAATTAGAGGCGTCTAGTTTAGATCGTTGCAGGGCTAGTGTCATGATATGGTAATGTTGTAAGTAGATGTATGATAGATACTCTTACAACACACTTAACGTGTAAGTTCCATAGACCGTGGCCTTACACACAAAGGAATGATAGAGATCATGCCACTATGCATATGATAGAGATCAAATGCATGGACCATATCATCCCACTTTACACATTAGATTTTCATATCTTATATTGCTAGTTTGGCACTTTTAGTAGCATTGTAAGATGATCCCTCATTTAGATATCAAGATGAAATGTGTTCTTCCTTAAGTATGCACCGTTCTATGGATCGTGTTTCGAGACATCACATGATGCTCGGGTGTACTTGACTCTACGCTTTCATACAACGGGTGTAAAACATGAGGCAGAAATAATGTTTCGACTAAGCACTAGAACATAATAACAATTATTCATCTCCATTAAGAATCTGGAAGGTAAATGAAGTTGCATCGTGCCGACTTCCAATGTAGCGAGTCTCGCTTTGTTGCCGACTTGAATGTCAACGTCGCCTCTCGCCATGCTCCTAGTTCTTACCAGTCCCTGCAACGAGTTGCATATGTGAATGAATGATCCGATATCATATACCCAAGAACTACCAGGTGCATCAGCAAGATAGATGTCTATAACATTGCAAACAAGCGTACCTGAGCTGGAAGTCACACCTCCAGTCTTGGATTTATCAGCCAGATACTTGATGCAATTCCTCTTCAAGTGGCCACCCGCCTTGTAATAGAAGCAAGTGGATCCGGCTGCAAGAGATGACTTAGTCCCTGAGGAAGAGCTTTGGATAGGGTCCTTAGCCTTACCTCCTGACTTTGCCTTCTTCTTCTTAGTCCAAGAACTCTTCTTGAATTTAGCCTTATTCTGCACCATCAACACTTGACTGGCGCCTTTCTTGAGATCTGCCTCAGCCTACTTGAGCATACCATGTAATTTAGTGAGCTTCTTATCCATACCACGCATGTGGTAGTTTGATATGAACTGACCATACGCACTAGGAAGAGAGTTCAGAATTATGTCCATAGCAAACTCTTCGCTAATGGGGTAGCCCAGCCTTTCTAGAGACTGCACGTAACCATTTTGATCACATACGGACTTAGTCGATCGCCATCCTTAAGCTTGCAACTCAACAAAGCCTGAGAGACCTGATACCTCTCAGTCTTCGCCTGATCCTAGGACATACTTTTGAGGCTTTCGATCATATCGTAGGCCTCAACATCCTCGAACTGCTGCTGCAAGTCTGGTTCCATGTGAGCAAGCATAAGACAGCTAATCTCTGTAGACTCATCATAAGTCCTACAGTAGGTATTGGTGGTTGTGACACTCGCTACAAAAAATGTCCGAGCATGGATTTTATGAGCCCACTACAAAAAATGTCCGACTTGTGATGGTGCAGCACTATCGGGGAAACCGACTAGACCTTCTTTGAGGGATTACTTTCTACCAACTATCTAATAGAGATAAAAGAGATACATAACAATAACACAAAATAAACAATTATAATGTGAAATGGTATGGCTATCTTCATTGGCGATCTCTATCTCCACAAAGCCTGTAATCCGACTCGTGCCAACTCTTGTCACGTACCGCCTTACATCATGTAGCCGACTTGCACATCGACTTGCATGCCATCCGGGTTCTCCAAACAACTACACTAGCTAGTTACATAGAGAATCCGACACGCAGGTCGTTATACAATAAGATGACAACACCTAGGCTCTACCCGGATGACAAAAACCTTGATACGCAGATCACGTATGGATTACAAACATCACATGCACATAAGCCATACCATTCACAACATCATCCTGCAAAAACAAGTTATGCATAGATATAATATCTACCGGCGTTGTGAAACTCGCAACAACATCTAAGGTGCTACGACAGGGTGAAGCCAGCTGTCCGAACATGGATTTCTTCATCGGATAAAACAATTTTACCCAAATCTGATCCATACTCCGATTCGACCAAACTCTTTGAATTTCGATCACTGCATCCAGATTTACGTGTCACAGTCTACCCCCATTGCGGAAGCCCACCGGTAGGGGTATGTCGTTCCACGACCTCTGCAGTATGATCACAGAAACCAGATCATCCAATTCCCCGAGTATAGTTGATCCAATCAACCTCATACAAAACCTACGTATATCATAGATCGACCACACAAACTGCAATTAGATCCAATCTAACGCCAACCCCACATCACATATGCATGATATCGAGCCTAAAACCAGAAGTTATTGCTCTGATACCACAGTTGGGAAACACAGAGATAAACAAAACTTTTCCCTACACGGTGAACCCAAGATCTAGCTGAGGTAGTAGGCCACAAGAATTACCACTAGACGCGTAGTTGCGGAATCGATGAATCAGCTTGCTTGATGAAGTGCAGTCCTCGCGGTCCATTCCGATCCATGATCATCGAAGAGCTGAACGTACAACACCTCCACCAGTATCCACATGTACGAGGAGGAGCGTCGGCGCTAGACTGCTAGGTCCGGTACGGCGGCGACAAGACTGGACTGGGCTAGGGTTTTCAACACATGGAGTGACCTAACCGTGTGCTCTAAGCACATGCGCCCCAGATTATATAGGGAGTGAAAGTAGGCTCCACTCACTTGTGGCCCATTCACTAAAAGGCCTATATTAGTCACTGCGAGTCCAACTAACTGACTTAGTTCATGTCTTATTTGGGTCCAACCCAAATAGATTTCTGGTTTCGATCTAAGCCAAACTAGCTCCTGCTCTTAAGTGTGTGACCCGACAGGCTCATGGTGACTCAGACACGATCCGAGTCTCACTCGTGACCGATCAGTCGGCACCGGCTCCTAGCAGAATGTGTCGAATCCCAAGTACCAAAGAGTCATGATGATATACCTTCCAATGTGACTTTCATCCAAGTCCCTTTTGCCTCATGATGTTGTTGGGTTCGCAGCATAGAAAACAAAATTTTTCCTATGATGAGAACTATACGCCATGATCTATCTACTAGATACAAGCAACGGGTGGATATACATCCATAGAGAACTTACCCTTGAAGACAACGAAGTTTTGTTAACGAGTTGGAACTCGTGGATGATGTAGTCGTACGCTTGCTGATCTCAAGATCGTGTGGAAGTCCTAGCACCGCAAATCAGCAGCGCATCTGTCCTCGCACACACGTTCAAGACACCGAACAACCTCCACCTCCTCGCTCCAGTGAATCAGCAGAAGCAACAACTCCTTCCAGACGCAAGGCCACCGGGAACATGTATCTCGCTAATCCAAGACCATGGGGGAATATATCTAGAGGGGGAGAGAGATCCTTCATGAGGAGGTGTGCTTTGTGAGGGAGGAGAGGGGGGCCTTTTATGGGAGAGGGGGGCTCCTCCCCTCCCATGGCCGGCGGCCAAGGGGGGTGCCCCCACCTCTTCCTCATTCATGTCGTGGAAGCTCCACTCACATCAATTTAGCCTCCACCCAAAGTTCCAATCAAATGCATTAAATTTCCACCAAATTTAATGCAACTCTCATTTAATAAAACTCTTTTATTTATTTTATTCAGAATTTTGTTAATTACTTTAATTAACAAACATTCACATAAAACCCCTTGCAACATTTCAATATCACATGCAAAACCAGTTTCTGCAATTTCACCCAAAACAATTCCAGTTTCCATCGAAGTAATTCCAGCGCTTTGCAATTCTTTCGTCTGAAACATATGTGCTCCAAAATAGTGTTCAGCAACCCTTAAGTGTGTCACCCTATGGTTCGCAAATAATGCAGACATGATTGAGACCCCTCTCAAATCAATAATCAGAAGCGGGACCTAGAGATCCATACTGACTCCTGCACATTCAACGATGACTTCTGTGATCGTGAGAACCTTTAACGCTAGTAACTTAATCCCTTTGTCTCATGATATAATACATGTCCGATATTCGATCATCAGTATCCAAATACTTAGTTTGATCTCATTACCGACATGCACTCTTTTCTCGTTCCTGTGATATAACATTCTAGTGATCACATCACTTGCTTGCAAGCTATCTTAATGTGATATCACCGAGAGGGCCCAGAGTATATCTATCCATCATTGGGATTGAAAAATTCCACTCTTGATCCATGAGCCTCAACATAACACCTTCGTAAGCACTGAACCCACTTTTATAGTCACCCTGTTACGGTGTGACGTTTGATGTTATCAAGATACTCTTCTGGTGTTAGCAATTAACATGATCTCATGGTCTAAGGACTAAGATTACTTCGTATGATGTTATAGCAATATAAACATAAGGACTTTGATCGTAATGCTATACTTCGGATGAATGTTTGTCACATCATTTCACAAATGTTGTGACCTCGTTATTAACAACATTCAATGTCCATGATCAGGAAACTTTGACCATCTTGTTAATCAACGAGCTAGTCTATAAGAGAGGCATAACTAGGAACCTTTTATTTGTATATTAAACACACATGTATTGACGTTTCCTACCAATGCAATTATAGCATGCAAAATAAACATCTATCATATACAAGGAATACATAATAACAACTATTATTGCCTCTCAGGGCATATTTCCTTGAGTCTCCCACTTGCACTAGAGACAATAATCTAGTTCACATAGTGATAAATCTAACACCCATGGAGTTCTGGTGTTGATCATGTTTCTCCCTAGGGAGAACTTTAGTCAACGGATCTGCTACATTTAGGTCCGTGTGTACTTTACAAATCTTTATATCTCCATCCTTGACATGCTCGTGAATGGAGTGAAACTGGCGCTTAATATGCTTGGAACTCTTGTGAGACCTTGGTTCCTTGGCGTTGGCTATGGCTCCATTGTTGTCACAATAGATCACCATTGGGTCCAATGCACTAGGAACCACACCTAGTTCTGCTATGAACTCCTTCATCCAAACCGCTTCCTGCGCTGCTTCTGAAGTAGCAACATATTCCGCCTCCATCGTTGATCCAGCCACCACAAGTTGTTTGGAACTCCTCCAACTAACTCCTGCTCCGTTCAAGAGAAATACGTATCCGGATTGAGACTTAGAGTCATCCGGATCGGTGTCAAAGCTAGCATCGACATAACACTTAGCGACTAGCTCTTCTTCACCTCCGTATATAAGAAACATATCCTTAGTTCTTCTTAAGTACTTAAGGATATTCTTGACCGCTATCCAGTGTTCTGAACCTGGATCACATTGGTACCTACTAGTCAAACTAATAGCATGTGCCACATCCGGTCTTGTACATAGCATGGCGTACATTATAGAGCCTATGGCTGAGGCATAGGGGATTTTATCCATTATCTCTCATTCTTCCGCCATAGCCAGACTTTGAGTCTTACTCAATGTCTTGCCTTAAAACATAGGTAAGAGCACCTTCTTACTTCCGTCCATATTAAACTTCTTTAATATCTTATCAAGGTATGTACTATGCGATAGCCTAATTAGGCGCCTTGATCAATCTCTATAGATTTTAATGCCTAATATATATGAAGCTTCACCAAGGTCCTTCATCGAAAAATTGCTATTTAGATAACTTTTAACACTATTTAAAAGATCTATATCATTTCCAATCAATAATATGTCATCCACATATAATATCAGAAATGCCACATTGCTCCCAGTCACTTTCTTGTAAATACAAGCCTCTCCATAAGTTTGGACAAATCCAAACTCTTTGATAACCTCATCAAAGTGGAGATTCCAACTCCGGGATGCTTGCTTAAGTCCATAGATGGACCGCTAAAGCTTGCATAACTTATCAGCATCCTTAGGATCGACAAAACCCTTAGGTTGTATCATATACAACTCTTCTTCAATATTACCATTGAGGAACACAGTTTTGACATCCATCTGCCATATTTCATAATTGAAATATGCAGCAATTGCTAACATAATCCTAACCGACTTTAGCATCGCTACGGGAGAGAATGTCTCATCGTAGTAAACTCCTTGAATTTTTTGAAACCCCTTTGTGACAAGTTGAGCTTTATAGATGGTCACATTACCATCAACATCAGTTTTTCTTTTGAAAATCCATTTATTCTCAACGACCTTTCGATCGTGAGGTAAGTCCACCAAGGTCCAAACCTGGTTTTCATACATGGATTCCATCTCGGATTCATGGCTTCTAGCCATTTGTTGGAATCTGGGCTCATCATCGCCTCTTCATATGTCGTAGGGTCATCCATTTCATCAATCATGAAATTTATAATAGGATTGCTGTACAGTTCAGGAGTTGCACGTGTCCTACTTGACATGCGAGGTTTGGTAGTATCCTCTTTCAGAGTTTCATGATCATTATCATTAGCTCTCTCTTCATCAGGTGAAGTCAACTCCGAAACAACTTCCGGCGCTGCGCCACTCGCCATTTCATGAAGAGAAGGTTCAATGACCTCTTCAAGTTCTACCTTCCGACTACTCACACCTTTCGTGAGAAACTCCTTCTCAAGAAAGGATCCATTCTTGGCAAAAAAAACTTGCCCTCGGATCTGTGATAGAAGGTATACCCAATCGTTTCCTTAGGGTATCCTATGAAGACGCATTTTTTCGCTTTGGGTTCGAGTTTATCCGGCTGAAGTTTCTTCACATAAACATCGCATCCCCAAACTTTAAGAAATGATAGCTTAGGTTTGTTTCCAAACCATAATTCATACAGTGTCATTTCAACGGATTTAGATGGTGCCCGATTTAAAGTGAATGCAGCGGTTTCAAGTGCATAACCCCAAAATGACAGTGGTAAGTCAGTCAGAGACATCATAGATCGAACCATATCCAATAAAGTACGATTACGACGTTCCGACACACCGTTATGTTGTGGTGTTCTGGCAGGTGTGAGTTGTGAGACTATTCCACAGTCTTTCATATGTGTGCTAAACTCGTAACTAAGATACTCTCCTCCATGGTTGGACCGCAGAAATTTGATCTTTCTGTTATGATGATTTTCCACTTTATTATGAAATTCCTTGAACTTTTCAAAGGTTTCAGACTTATGTTTCATCAAATAGATATACCCGTATCTACTCAAATAATCTGTGAAAGTAACAAAATAACGATATCCACCTCGCGCCGACACACTCATTGGTCCACACACATTAGTATGTATGATTTCCAATAAATCCGTCGCCCGTTCCATTGAACCGGAAAACGGCGTTCTAGTCATTTTGCCCATAAGGCATGGCTCACATGTATCAAATGATTCAAAATCAAGTGATTCCAAAAGTCCATCAGAATGGAGTTTCTTCATGCGTTTAACGCCAATATGACCTAGACGACAGTGCCACATATATGAAGATATATCATTATCAAGTTTAATCCTTTTAGCATCAACATTATGAATATGCGTAATACTACTATCAAGATCCAACAGAAATAAACCATTCATGAGAGGTGTTTGACCATAAAAGATATCATTCATATAAATTGAACAACCATTGTTTTCAGATTTAAAGAAATAACCACTTCGCATCAAACACGAGTCGGATACAATGTTCATGCTCAGTGTAGGCACCAAATAACAATTATTTAGATTTATCACTAATCTCGACGGCATATGGAGAGGCATCGTTCCGACGGAGATCACATCAACTCTTGATCCATTGCCGACCCGCATCGTGACCTCATCCCTTGCTAGCTGTTGATTATTCCGCAGCCCCTGAATCGAGTTACATATATTAGCAACCGATCCCATATCAAATACCCAGGTGCTACTGCGAGTACTAGTCAAGTACACATCAATAACATGTATATCACATATACCTTTGTTTGCCTTGCCGGCCTTCTTGTCCGCCAAATACTTGGGGCAGTTGCGCTTCCAATGGCCAGTCTCCTTGCAATAGTAGCACTCGGTATCAGACTTGGGGCTAGCTCGGGATTTCTTTTTAGGTGCAGCAACAGATTTGCCGCCCTTCTTTCCGTTTTGCTTGCCTTTCTTGTCCTTCTTGAAACCGGTGGTCTTATTGATCATCAACACTTGATGTTCTTTCCTAATCTCCACTTCTGCAGTCTTAAGCATTGACAGAAGCTCGGGAAGAGACTTCTTCATGCCCTACATGTTATAGTTCATCACGAAGCTCTTGTAGCTAGGTGGTAGAGAGTGGAGAACATGATGTATGCCTAAGTCAATGGGAATCGTTATTCCCAAGGACACAAGATTATCGGCGTACCCAGACATTTTGAGTATGTGCTCACTAACGGAGCTGTTCTCCTCCATCATGCAGCTAAAGAACTTTATAGAAGCATTATAACTCTCTACGGCAGCATGGGTAATAGAAATCATTTTCAATTCTCCCATGGTAGCAAAGGCATTCCCATTTTTGAAACTCTTTCGAAGTTCTGGCTCTAGCCCATACAGTATTCCGCAATGAACAAGTTGTGGTCCTCCTGACGAGTTATATAGACATTCTTTTCCTCGTAAGGGGCATTAGGAGATGGTAGGGGGCATAGCGGCGCCTCTAACACATATTGCTTTTGTGAAGTGATACATTGCAAATGTATCTATAACTTTTGATGTTCCATGCTTAGTTTTATCCACTTTCTTGTGTTTTGTTCCAACTTTGGAGTACTTTTCATATGATTTCTTGGACTAACCTATTAACAAGAGCCACAGTACCACCTGACTGTTTTCTGCTGTTTTTGGTTCTAGGAAAGTCAGAAAATGAATATTTCTCGGAATTGGACGGGACAAAAGCCAAAGTGCCTATATTTCCGGAAGGGATCAGAAGCCAGAATACGAGACAGAGAAGGGCTACGGGCCGGCCACACCACCTGGCTGCGCGGCCAGGCTTGGATCGCGCCAGGGGGTGGTCTGGCCGACCCCAGCACCCCCTCGGCCTCTCCTTCCGCCAATATATTTCCCCCGGGACGAAAACCCTAAGGACCCGATCAAAAATCTACGAAAGAGTCTATAGCCGTCGTCATCTCCATCCCTAGATCGGGAGGGATCTGAAGCTCTTCCCGACACCCTGCCGGAGAGGGGAATTCACCCTGGAGGCCTTCTTCATCACCATGCAAGCCTCCGGTGTGATGCGTGAGTAGTTCATCCTTGGACTATGGATCCATGTAGTAGCTCGATGGCTGGTTTCTGCTCCTTTGTGCTTTCATGTTTAGATCTTGTGAGCTCCGTTCATGATCAAGATCATTTATTTGTAATCCATACATGTTGTGTTTGTGGGGATCCGATGGATATTGAGATGCTATTTCAGATTGATTATTGATTCTATCATGTCTTTGTTATTTGAGATCTTGCATGCTTTCCGTTGTTAGTAGCTATCTTGGCTAAGTAGATGCTAGCAACTCCAAGAGTTAGTATTTATGCTCGATAGTGGGTTCATGCCTCTGGTAATCTGGGGAAGTGACAGAAATATCTAAGGTACTAGATGTGCTATTGCTACTAGGGAGAAAACAACGATCCTTTGTTCATAGAAAAATTGTATTGTTTACTTTACACGCAGTTCGTAAAGCAATAATCTGTTGCTTGCAACTTAATACTGAAGGGGGTTCGGATGATAACCTGAAGGTGGATTATTAGTCATAGGTGCAGTTGGATGGCGGTCTATGTATTATGTTGTAATGCCCAATCAAGTCTCAAAGGAGTCAAGATGATTAGTATATGCATGTATTGCTTTCTCGGTGTTTGTCAATTGCCCCGCTATAATTTGTTCACCCAGCATGTTATCTATCTAAGGAGAGCCACCTCTAGTGAACTATGGATCCTGGTCGTTTTACTTTACATACAATCTACAATCTTTTACTGCTTTGTGTTTACTTTCTGCAAACTTTTACTTCTTTCCATTCGATACGTTTAATCCTTTGTTTTCCGCAAAACACGGTGAGATTGACAACCTCATCGCAAGTTAGGGACAAAGTTCTATGGTTGTGTTGTGCAGGTCTCCACATTGCTACTAGCACCGGTAGTGCGCGCTGCCAAAGCTCAGCAAGTAACACCTTTGGGGTGTTTCCTTGCTCCTACTGGTTCGATTAAACCTTGGTTTCATAATTGAGGGAAAACTTTCTGTTGTGCTCATCATACCTTCCTCTTGGGGTTCCCAACGAGCTTTACGTCCATCGTCGAGTGCATCAAGATCTTTTCTGGCGCCGTTGCCAGGGAGTCAAGGACATCTTCACAAGGGGAGTCCCTCATAACCAATCTCTTTACTTTGTTGTTTTTGTTTTGCTTAGTTTCTTTTGCTTTGTCTACTTGTTTTGTTCTTCAAAAACACAAAAAATTAGTTTTACTTGTTTGCTTTCTTATTTCAAAAATACAAAAAAATTAGTTCCTATCTCTTTATGTCTAGCCTTGCTCCAATCACTATGTCACCCGAGGAAATGATTTTCACTTTCAAACAAGGAATTGAGGAAAGTTTTAAAGAAGCTTGGTCTAGAATCTCTGATCTACATGAAAAAACTGAGCCTAAAATGACTCAAAGCTTGTTCCTTAGCAGTTTTTACCTTCGGATTGCTCTTTGCTATAGATATGCTCTAGATGCTGTTGTGGGAGGAGATTTTCTCCAATCTAATGAGGATGATTCTATTAATGCTATAAAGAAATTGATCCTCACTTACAACATGCCTAGCCAAACTGATACTTCTTTCGTGAAAATATTTGCTAGGTTGGATACTCTTGAGGCTAGAACTACTAGATTAGAAGGGTGCTATAATCGTTTAGGGAGCATCATGATTATGTTCCAATAAGCTCTGAACCATCAAAGTGGTTCCCTATAGTAAAGATTGAGATAAACGCTGAAACTTTTCAAGCTCGCTGTGATATCATGTTTGAATCTTGCCTTATGCCCAAAGATATTTATAAATCTCTGGATACTTGGGGGCTCACTGAGGGAGGAAAAGAAATATTTCTTACTAATAATACTACCATATTACCTCTTGGAATAGCTGAAGGAGTGTTTACAAGAATCCTTGGGAAAACGATTTCTATTGATTATCTTATTATTGAATGTGCAGGAAAAGGACAAATTACACTTGGGAGGTCCCTATTGGAACTTCTTGGAGCAATAATAGATGTGGGAAAGGGGACCATGCACCTTTCTTCTCCACCAAACAATCATATTTTCCCGAAGTTTAAGAATAAAAAGAAGAGAGGTAAGGGCAAGAAAGTTGGTTTTAATGCTTCTTCATTTGAGAACACTTGATTCTTTCTTTGCTTCTTATGCCTAACTTAAAGGCATTAAAGAAAAGTACTTGTTGGGAGATAACCCAAGAGTTTTATATGAATCTTGGAAGTTATTACCTATGTAATAACCTCTCCTTATCCTTTTTATTTGCTTTTTGTGCCAAGAGTAATCTCTAATGAGAGCGAAGTAATGATTAGGAAAGTTGCTGTCCCGAAACAGATTTCTGTGCTTCACCGTAAAAATTCCTGAGAGAACTCTGTACGTCGGATTGAGCTGTAATTGTTTGTGCTTCTGCCCCAGGTTGTTATCTAACTTTCGTTAGTTCAACACTTTTTTATTTGAGCAACATAAGGTCTTCGAAAAAATTCGTCTTTACCTACTGGTCTGTTTTGACAGATTTCTGCCATTTTCTGCATTTGCTTCTTGTTAGTTCCTTCTTGAGTTCCTTTGGGGAATTGAGATTTTTGAGGGAATTGATACAGTAGATAGTGTTCTAATGGAAGTTTATTTGGTGTTAGAACTGAACCTTGAGACTTATTTATCTTAAATGCACTAATGTTGCTAATGAGATTGTGTGAAGTTTTGTATGAAGGAAAAATTTCAGGTGTATGGAAGGAATGAGTAATGAGATGAAGGATGTACTAAAGGTCAAGCTTGGGGATGCCATGCGTGTCACCGGAAGAAATATCTAAGAAGTACAAGCATCAAAGCTTGGGGATGCCCAAGGCATCCCCTTCTTCATCAATAAAAATCCAGGTTGTTCCAAACGCTTCATTTTTATTGTTTCATGCATAGTTGTGTTTTTCTTGGAGCGTCTTCTTTTTCATTTTTGTTTTGGTTTTCGTTTGCTTTGGTTTTCTTAGTTTTCTGAAAACATTGGTTGGACCCCCTCTTTCACATTTTGGTTTGCGAATAGTTTGGTTTTGTTTGGAAAAGAGTAGGAAACTTCATACTTATGTGGTAAAAAGAGCTTGTTTTTGACTGTGGCTATGCTTTGTCATGCCATGCTTGATATTGTTTTGGCTTTATGCTTAGTATTCTTTGCTGTAGCATGACTTGTTATAAACAACTGAGATTTCTTAATGTGCCTTGGATGAATCATGTGTTGTTTTAGCATATTAAAGCATAGTATAGTGGTATTCTCCTTTGATCCTTTATTTGGGTTGACTTGGCACATGCTCACACCATGTTATGACTATCTCAAGTCACCTAAGCCTTTATGATTCTTTAGTTTTCAACTTGTAGTATCACTTTATGCTTTGTTCAATGATGTTTTGTCGCTCTGCATGATTATGGCCATTATTGCTCTCTTAGTTTGTCGCTCCCAGTCTTTTGCTAGCTTCCACAACAAAGTATGAGTTCCACTCATGCATCCAACTCCCTAAACAAAGTTATTCCAAAGTGTCCACCATACCTACCTACTAGCTTATGCTATTCCAAGTATATTCATGCTTTTGTTTATCTTCCACTTGTTATGAGAAAACTAGTGATTTAAGCTCTCACGAACTTGATGGCATACTTTACTTTACTTTCCCTTAATAAACTTGAACTATTGTGTCTTCTATGTTGTATATGCTTGCACTTATTTGTTGGGAATTAGCAGAACCATGCTTTCATGGGGAACGCTTTCAACATTGCACTTGGTACTTATACCTAGTTGATATCATGCTCTTTTGTATATGGATGTCGTCGGTGTGAAATGGAAGGGGAGATTGTAAGTCCATGGAGTTATGTATATGTGTTAGAGAAACGCCTGGGCCGCTGGTCTAATCCATGCTGAAATGGTGGAAACCTGCAGCGTAACCATAATGAGCTGTCTATGAAGCATTCTTCTTATAAAAAAAAGAGTCCTATATTGAGAAAAAAAGAGAAAAAAAAGAGATACTATGAAAAGAGGAAAGAGAGGAAAAAGCACCATATTCCCATGGTAAATAAGAAGAATGCTGAGATGCTCGTTGTCTGCTTGCCTTGTCATTTTGATATGGGGATTCTTCCGTATCATCGGGCAAGGGGTACCCCATTGGCGGTTCTCAATGATACACATGTACTTACAATGACAAGAACTTACCGGTGACTAAACTTGAGTAGCATGAGGAGCGGCCCTCGTATACAAGGGACATGAGATTTCCGACTTATACTTTGTCAAGCATGTACACCATAGATTGTTCACTTTAACCTTTATCACTTCAAGATGCTTATGATAGGGGCAATGAGAGCTGAAAGCTATAAGTACCATAATTTTTGGAAGCTCTTTATGAGACTTGAATCCCTACTTCCTTTTTACAAAAGGCTTTTCTTACACCACTATATTGAGTCTCCACCTTCTATCTTTATGCACCTACTTTGAGAGCATAGTGGCCATTCTTAGTTCTATGTGAATTGTCCCAAGACTAGTTGATTGATGCATAAATTGTTATTGCTTGTTTTAAACTATTGTATCTAGTCACTCTTATGAACTTTGAAAGTGTCCTATGCATTTATATTTGCTACTCTACTGAGGGACAAGCTGAATACTAATATGCTATGTTTCCTTTATGTGAAACAAACAAACGTCTTGCAAAGCATTGTTATTCATGAATCTTTTGTTTGTGCCTTTTCATGTTGCATCATAGTTTCTTTGCTTATTGCTAGAACTTTGTCTTTCATGTTATGATTGAAGTATTATGATCCCAGCTTTGAGTGTTTTGCAAATACTTTGATCAAGTCTTTGATGGTGCATGTCACCTCAAAAATTCTTTCTTTTTATCACTTACCTACTCGAGGACGAGCAGGAGTTAAGCTTGGGGATGTTGATACGTTGCAAATGTATCTATAATTTTTGATGTTCCATGCTTAGTTTTATCCACTTTCTTGTGTTTTGTTCCAACTTTGGAGTACTTTTCATATGATTTCTTGGACTAACCTATCAACAAGAGCCATAGTGCCAGCTGCCTGTTTTCTACTGTTTTTGGTTCCAGGAAAGTCAGAAAATGAATATTCTTGGAATTGGACGGGACAAAAGCCAAAGTGCCTATTTTTCTGGAAGGGATTAGATGCCAGAATACGAGACGGAGAAGGGCTGGGGGACAGCCACACCACCTGGCCGCGCGGCCAGGCTTGGCCCGCGCCAGGGGGTGGTCTGGCCGACTCCAGCACCCCCTCGGCCTTTCCTTCCGCCTATATATTGCCCTCGGGACAAAAACCCTAAGGACCCGATCAAAAATCCATGAAAAAGTTTGTAGCCGCCGTCATCTCCATCCCTAGATCGGGAGGGATCTGAAGCTCTTCCCGGCACCCTGCCGGAGAGGGGAATTCACTCTGGAGGCCTTCTTCATCACCATGCAAGCCTCCGGTGTGATGCGTGAGTAGTTCATCCTTGGACTACGGATCCATGTAGTAGCTAGATGGCTGGTTTCTCCTCCTTTGTGCTTTCATGTTTAGATCTTGTGAGCTCCGTTCATGATCAAGATCATTTATTTGTAATCCATACATGTTGTGTTTGCGGGGATCCGATGGACATTGAGATGTTATTTCAGATTGATTATTGATTCTATCATGTCTTTGTTATTTGAGATCTTGCATGCTTTCCGTTGTTAGTAGCTATCTTGGCCATGTAGATGCTAGCAACTCCAAGAGTTAGTATTTATGCTCGATAGTGGGTTCATGCCTCTGGTAATCTGGGGAAGTGACAGAAATCTCTAAGGTACTAGATGTGCTGTTGCTACTAGAGAGAAAACAACGATCCTTTGTTCATAGAACAATTGTATTGTTTACTTTACACGCAGTTCGTAAAGCAATAATCTATTTCTTACAACTTAATACTAGAGGGGGTTCGGATGATAACCTCCAGGTGGATTATTAGTCATAGATGTAGTTGGATGGTGGTCTATGTATTATGTTGTAATGCCCAATCAAGTCTCAAAGGAGTCAAGATGATTATTATATGCATGTATTGCTTTCTCGGTGTTTGTCAATTGCCCTGCTGTAATTTGTTCACCCAGCATGTTATCTATCTAAGGAGAGCCACCTCTAGTGAACTATGGATCCCGGTCCTTTTACTTTACATACAATCTACAATCTTTTACTGCTTTGTGTTTACTTTCTGCAAACTTTTACTTCTTTCCATTCGATACATTTAATCCTTTGTTTTCCGCAAAACACGGTGAGATTGACAACCTCATCGCAAGTTGGGGACAAAGTTCTGTGGTTGTGTTGTGCAGGTCTCCACGTTGCTACTAGCACCGGTAGTGCGCCCTGCCAAATCTCAGCTAGTAACACCTTTGGCGTGTTTCCTTGCTCCTACTGGTTCGATTAAACCTTGGTTTCATAATTGAGGGAAAACTTTCTGCTGTGCTCATCATACCTTCCTCTTGGGGTTCCCAACGAGCTCTACGTCGATCGTCGAGTGCATCATGCTGCAGTTAGAAGAATCCTCAAATTCATAGCCTAGTTGGTGAAGTTGCTATCATTTGTAGCAAGTTTCTCTTTCTGCATGAACACATTGAAATTAAAAGCAGGTGGTGCCTTCTACAACAGAATTTGTAAAGTTTATTTAGACTAGGTTTATGATAGATTGAGTTCAACTAATCCAAATTACTAATGAACTCCCACTCAAAAATGACATCCCTCGTGTCTTTTTGGTGATTACATGAACCAAATCCACTACACCAAGTCCGATCATCACGTGAGTCGGTGTAGCTTCAAAGGCGAGCATCTACATGGGCATCATATCCACTATATGACTCATGCTTAACCTTTCGGTCCATGTTCCGAGGCCATGTCTGTACATGCTAGGCTCGCCAAGTAAGAACCTTAGTATTCACATGTGTAAAACTGTCTTACACCCTTTGTATGAAAGCGTAGAGTCGAGTACACCCGATCATCACGTGATGTCTCGAAACACGATCCAGAGAACCGTACATACTTAAGGAAGAACACATTTTATCTTGATATTTAAATGAGGGATCACTTACGATGCTACTAAAAGCACCAAACTAACAATATAAGATGCAAACATCTAATGTGTGAAGTGGGATGATATAGTCCATGCATTTGATCTCTATCATATGCATCATGGTATGATCTTTATCATTCCTTTGTGTGTAAGGCCAAGGTCTATGGAACTTACACGTTAAGTGTGTCGTAAGAGTATCCATCATACATCTACTTACAACAATACCATATCAAGACACTAGCCCAGCAATGATCTAAACTAGACGCCTCTAATTTATCCATTGCAAGTTTTATGTGGCTTAGGGCTTTCGAAGATAGAACGGTCTTACCTACGAACATGGAACCACAATGAGGATAACCATGTTATTAGCAAGTCGTTGTAAATTAGATATTGACTATAGTAGAAGAGACAGACACCCGCCAGCCACTTATGTAAAACTAATGGCATGTCAGTCGTGGAACCGGTCTCATGTGCGATGACATGTAAGGTTGGTCCAGGCCGCTTCATCCCACTATGCCACCAAAATTCAAAATACATATAAGATGCAATAACATGATCATCATCGCCCACATATAAACATATGTGTACTACCCGTGCAAAGCACCTACGCATAGATCGGGCTCTGATACCACTGTTGGGTTTGCACCATAGAAAACAAAAAATTTCCTATGATGAGAACTATACGCCAAGATCTATCTACTAGATACAAGAAATGGGTGGATATACATCCATAGAGAACTTACCCTCGAAGACAACAGAGTTTTGTTAACGAGTTGGAACTCGTGGATGATGTAGTCGTACGCTTGCCAATCTCAAGATCGTGTGGAAGTCCTAGCACCGCAAATCAGCAGCGCATCCGTCCACGTACACATGTTCAAGCCACCGAACAACCTCCACCTCCTCGCTCTAGCGAATCAGCGGAAGCAGCAACTCCTTCCAGACACAAGGCCACCGGGAACATGTATCTCGCTAAACCGAGACCATGGGGGAATATATCTAGAGGAGGAGAGAGATCCTTCACGAGGAGGTGTGCTTTGTGAGGGAGGAGAGGGAGGATCCTCCCCTCCCATGGCCAGCGGCCAAGGGGGGTGCCCCCACCTCTTCCTCATTCATGTGGTGGAAGCTCCACTCACATCAATTTAGCCTCCACCCAAAGTTCCACTCACATGCATTAAATTTCCACCAAATTTAATGCAACTCTCGTTTAATAAAAATCTTTTATTTATTTTATTCAGAATTTTGTTAATTACTTTAATTATAAAACATTCTCATAAAACCCCTTGCAACATTTCAGTATCACATGCAGAACCAGTTTCTGCAATTTCACCCGAAACAATTCCGGTTTCTATCGAAATAATTCAAGCGCTTTGCAATTCTTTCATATGAAACATATGTGCTCCAAAATGGTCTTCGGAAACCCTTAAGTGTGTCACCCTATGGTTCGTGAATAATGCAGACATGATTGAGACCCCTCTCAAATCAATAATCAGAAGCGGGACCTGGAGATCTAGACTAACTCCTGCACATTCAACGACGACTTCTGTGATCGTGAGAACCTTTAACACTAGTAACTTAATCCCTTTGTCTTATGATATAATACATGTCCGAGATTTGATCATTAGTATCCAAATACTTAGTTTGATCTCATTACTGACATGCACTCTTTTCTTGTTCCAGTGATATAACATTCTAGTGATCACATCACTTGCTTGCAAGCTATCTTAATGTGATATCACTGAGAGGGCCCAGAGTATATCTATCCGTCATCGGGATTGACAAATTCCACTCTTGATCCATGAGCCTCAACATAACACCTTCGTAAGCACTGAACCCACCTTTATAGTCACCATGTTACAGTGTGACGTTTGATGTTATCAAGATACTCTTCCGGTGTTAGCAATTAACATGATCTCATGGTCTAAGGACTAAGATTACTTCATATGATGTTATAGCAATATAAACATAATGACTTTGATCGTAATGCTATACTTCGGATGAATGTTCATCACATCATTTCACAAATGCATTGACCTTGTTATTAACAACATCCAATGTCCATAATTAGGAAACTTTTATCATCTTATTAATCAACGAGCTAGTCTATAAGAGAGACATAACTAGGAACCTTTTATTTGTTTATTAAACACACATGTATTGACGTTTCCTATCAATACATTTATAGGATCCAAAATAAAGATCTATCATATACAAGGAATACATAATAACAACTTTATTATTGCCTCTCAGGGCATATTTCCTTCAGATGTACCTTGTCAAACTATAAGCAAATAATCGTCATCCCTTGAATAGTCTGACTCTCTTTCTCGATCCGAGATACATGATTCATCCGACTAACTCTTATTTGATCACCTTGCTTATCACTTAACCGAGTCGCGCATGGCCATGCTTTCCGAATCATATCTTCCGAGAGGGCCCAGAGAATATCTCTCCAGTCGGAGGGACAAAATCCCATCTTGATTATTCATATCACGTAGCTTGATTCTCAGTCGACCCAAACTCTGCCTTTATAACTGTCTAGTGACGAAACATCGTTTGACAGAACCTAAGTCGATGATCCTCAACTCAGATTGTGTAATAACCTCAAGTCTAAGGATTACATTGATTGAGACATACAAATGACGACTTGTTCATTGTACCTCAATATGGGTCAGTCCGACTCGCTAAACTGTTTAGCTGAATCCGTGTAAGTCAGAATAGAATCTCCATGCCCATGACAAGTGGAACCAAGTCATGAGCCGACTTTCACATTAGTCTAAGTTGTGTGTCCAGCACAACCTCAATGACCAAGGACAACTAGTATGAACAACATGAATATATAGTTCCACAATCGAATCACATATTCAATGATACATATCAGTAGTTCATACATGGAAAATAACTTTATGAATAAATTGGGAATAACATCATACATGATTGCCTCTAGGGCATATTCCCAACAAAGGGGAAGAAGAAGGAGGAAGAGTCCAAGGATTCATATGATATTGATAAAGACGCAGACCCCAAGCCCCCCGATAAGGGCGATGGCAAGGGTAAGAACCCCTTTGAAAAGAAGCCTCTGATATACCACACTTTCCTTGGCACTCCCACCATCCGAGCCTAGAAAATATCTCTAAGGATACTGATGGCCACCCTCCTTGCAATTCCCAGTACGTTAGGTGGTCGGAAATTCCAGTTACTTGGGACAAAGAAGATCACCTAGAGCTCATCCCAACAGAGAGCGAGTATGCCATGGTCATTAACCCCCTAATTGACGACAACGAGTTAACAAAGTTCCTCATGGACAGTGGAAGCAACATCAACATTATTACCTTGATACATTGCACAAGATGAACTTGACAGAGACACAGCTAAGGCGGATCAACACCATGTTTCATGGCATTGTTCCTGGCCGGCAAGCTCAGTTCCTTGGTTGCATCACCCTTCCATTCGCCTTTGGTGATGTCAATAATTACCGCCAAGAGCACATGACCTTTGAAGTGGTGCCCTTCAAGAGCATGTACCATGTCATATTTTGATGGGACATCTTCCACTCCTTCCTTGCTAGGCCATGTTTCTACAACAAGAACAAGATACCCGGAGCAAACGGCATCATCACTGTTGCTGGAAGCTTCACCAAGGCAAGGGAGTGCAAGCTGAGTGAAGCCGCCTTCCTTGAAGCGGTATTCTATGGTGAAGAGTTCAAGGAGATCCAGCATTAGGTTGATGCCTCGGAGATGCTGGCTTCAAAGAAGCAAATTTCTGATCCTGAACCCGCATTCAAGGCTACCATCAAGACCAAGCAGGTGGAACTTGTGGAAGGAGATTCCTCCAAGACCACCTCCATTTGCATGGACTGGATCCCAAATAGGAAAGTGCGCTCATCGAGTCCCTCCGTGAGAATAGGAACATCTTCGCCTAGCAACTTGCCGACATGAAGGGTGTACCTTTGGAACTTGCTGAGCACCGCTTAAACATCGATCCTAAAGCAAAACCGGTGAAACAACCTCTATGGCACTTTGATTATGAAAAATGACGAGCCATATGCAAGGAGCTATCTAGGTTACTTAAGGGTAGTTTTATCTGAGAAGTTATTCACACCCATTGGGTGGCCAAACCTGTACTGGTCCCCAAAAAGGGAACCAAAGAATTAAGAATGTGCGTTGATTACACCATCTTGAACAAAGCATGTCCGAAGGATCCGTTTTCTTTGCCTCTCATTGACCAAGTTATTGACTCGATGGCTAGCTCAGAACTTCTGTGTTTTCTCGATGCATACTCGGGATACCACCAAATCAAGATGCAAAAGTCGGACTAATTGGCCACTATGTTCATCACTTATGGAATGTATTTCTACGTCACGATGCCATTTGGGTTCAAAAACACCGGCGCTACGTACCAGCGGACAATGCAGGATTGCCTACATGACCAAATAGGTCGCAATGTACACGCTTACATGGACGACATCACGGTGACGCCAAAGAAATCAAACGATATCATCGCCGACTTGTAGGAAACCTTCGCCAACCTTTGGAAATACGATGTGATGCTCAACCCCAAGAAGTGTGTCTTCGGGGTCCCAACCGGCAAATTGTTGGGCTTCATAATTTTGCATCACGGAATTGAGGTCAACCTAGAGAAGATAAAGGCCATCATCGACATCAAATTCCCGACATACTTGAAGGACATACAGAGGCTCACAAGCTATGTCGCAGCAGTAAGCCGGTTCATCAGCTGACTTGGAGAGAAGGCAATGCTGCTGTACAAGTTACTCAAGAAGGCAGATAAATTCATATGGACGGACGAGGCAGATGCATCACTTCAGGAGTTGAAGAGAATACTCTCCTCTACACCAATACTTGTAGCACCAGAGTCAATGGAGCTAATGTTAATATACATGGCGGCAACCAACCGGGTCATTATCAGCATTGTTGTGGTGGAGCGCAAGGAACCAATGCACGAACACGGAGTTTAGTGACTAGTTTATTTTGTAAGAAATGTCTTGACGGAATCCAAGCAGCATTACCTGCACTACCAGAAGCTAGCTTATGGAGTTTTCGTTGCTTCACACAAGGTAAGGCATTACTTCCAGGAGCACTCCATCACAGTGGTGAGCAAAGCTCCACTGTCCGACATTATCAATAACAGTGATGCTATAGGAAGGGTGGAGAAGTGGGGCATCGAGCTTGCCGCCTTCAAAATCACCTACAAGAGGCGCGACGCTATCAGATCTTAAGCATTGGCAAATTTTATCGTAGATTGGGTAGAACTGCCAGAAGACACTCCTATGCCAGAGCCAGAGTTTTGGGTAATGCACTTTGACGGGTCCAAGTTACTCAATGGCTCGGGGGATGGTGTATTACTACAATCACCAACATGGGAGAAGCTACAGTACGTCCTGCAGATCCACTTCAACGCTACGAACAACATGGCTGAATATGAGGCCCTCATTCACGGACTTCGTGTGGCCAAGGATATTGGCATCAAGCGCATAGTTTGTTGTCGAGATTTCGACTTGGTTTCCCAACATGTGGCTAGCATATGGAACACGCGGAACCATATTATAGCGGCATATTATGATGAAGTAGATGAAATAGCCAAGTGCTTTGATGGCTACAAAGGCAAGTACGTCAAAAGGGAGGAGAACGAAGCGGTAGACCTACTGTCTAAGCTTGGATCAGCCCACAGACCAATTTTGCCTGGTGTTCTCATGGAGAATCTATGGACACCATCTCAGAAAGGAGCGAACCCTAAAAACCAAGATAGAGTGGATTCATTTGTTAACACAATAACATTGACCTCTCTAGATTGGAAAAAACCATTAATGGACTACCTTCAAGATGGAACACTGCCCACCGACGAAGTCGAAAGCCGGCAGATAGTACACAGAGCAAAAACCTACGTCATAATAGACAACTAGCTATATAAAATAAGTATCATAGGAGTATTCCTATAGTGCGTATCCAGCAACAAGGTATGGATATCCTTAGAGAGATACATATCGGAGATTGTGGGCATCATGCCGCTCCCCGATCGTTGGTCTCCAAAGCCTTCCAGGAAGGATTCTACTAGCCGACCACCAAAGCAGACACAGATAAGCTGGTGCAGACTTGTACTGGATGTCAGTTCTATACATGGCAACCACATGTTCCAGCTAAAGAATTGCGAACGATTCAAATTACTTGGCCATTTGCAGTCCGAGGGCTTGACATGGTTGGTCCCTTGAAGACGGCACCCTGTGGGTTTACACCCTTGCTAGTTGTAGTAGATAAATTCACCAAATGGCTTGAAGCTAAACCCACTAGAAAGCTCGATGGTGCAACATCCCTGAAATTTTTCCAGGATCTAGTGGTGAGATTTGGTATCTCGCATAGCATAATCACCGACAATGGAAGCAACCTATCACTCGGAGAGGTAGAGGCTTACTATCATGATAAAGGTATCCGCCTTGACTTAGCATTTCTAGCACATCCACAGTCCAACTTTCAAGTCAAAAGGGGCCAATGAATTAATTCTGCAAGGAATCAAACCACGCTTGGACGCACTGCTACATAGAGTAGCTAGAGCCTGGGCGGAGGAGTTACCATCTGTTTTGTGGAGTTTACAAACAACACACAACAGATCTACCGGCTTGACCCCCTTCTTCATGGTTTATGGAGCAGAAGCAATCCTACCATCCGACATCCTCCACGATGCATCGAGAGTGGTCGCCTACAACGAAGATGACACTTAAGAATCCATATGCCTATCTGTGGACCTTCTTGAGGAAGAACACGTCATGGAATGCCAGAGATCCACCACTACCAACAGAAGCTACGCATCTACCATTATCACCGCATTAGGCATCGCTCATTTACAGAGGGGGACCTGGTGCTTCACCTCAAGCAGAAAAAGCCACACAAACCATCCCTGCATTGCTAAGTACCATTCGTCATAATCAAAGAGCTTCTCAGTGGTTCCTATTACCTCATCAATATTCGCGAGTTGGAAGATAGGCTAGGAAAAGATCGCAAGTGCAAGCAACTTGACCCCGATGATGATTATCTGGAGACTGATCGGCCATGGAACATAGCACCGCTACGTACTTTTTACACTTTGCATATTTTATATTATGTAATAAGTACCTTATATGATCAATGAAATAAAGCATTTGGTTCACTCATATTTGCTGAGCCTTTTACCTCCTTTAGTGTTCATTTTTGGATCATGTAAATCCTTTATGTGCAAGTTTGCATTTGCACTTGTGAAAATTCCGCCTACGGGCGTTAGCTTAAGTTTATTGGTCTACATGTTTTCTGTCATTTTTATGTGGATTCTGGAGTAATGATTTTTCGGCACTCAAAGTCGGTGATTTTGTTCTCAGGTTCTTGGCGGTGCTATTAAGCATCATCTCCCGAGAACATAGTTCTGTTCTATGAGTCTTCCGTCTTATGAAAGGTCAAGCATAAGAATCATAATAATGGAGGATCCAGTACTTGCTTAAAAAATACATACATGCTGGAGATAGATAAGTAGCAGGAGGCTTGTAGGCAAGTTTTTTCCGCATACATACAAAAAATTGCAGAGATATATTTAATACAACAAGTGTTTATGGCTCTGTTTCATGGGACTTCGATGCTGCATCATCAGCAATAGGAGAAGCAGGCTTGGAGAGATCGTGTAACTCGGAGGACCTGAGGGTAGAGTTCGAGTCCGCTTGATCATCATCCATCTCCTCGGCTAGCACGAAGACGTCTGCCTTGACTAGCTTGGAAACCTTGGTATCATAGCCATCAAGGGAGTTACATGTAGCATCACCATCAATTTCTTCATCAAGATTCGGCATACTAGAGGATATCATGTCCATGTCGGCATCGTCATAGCTTGCCTTCACCAAGGACAAGGCCATCCTCGCGCTAGATTGAATAGAGGATGCTTTCTAGTCCTTTATTTTCTCAAGGGCTTGGCGTAGGATCTCTGAGTACTTGGCGACATAATCTGTCATGTTGATGGTGATTCGAGGGGCTTCGCTATCTCCTTGGCTTGAGTAAGTCCATTATTAATGAAGTTGCCGGCAAGAATCATGCACTCCTTTAAATCTGGAGCACCTTCACCCATGTTGGTTATACCAATGGGAGCTGTGTTTTCATCAGAAATAAGGGTCATGAGCACAATAGTAATGTACATTTATTGAACTTACAGAATTGAGAAAGATGGAGGAAAGTTAACGAAGATGCTGGTTTTAGCTTGGTGGTAGGTTTCTGCCAAGATGTCATGCTCCTTCAAGAGTTTCTTGTACGCCTCAAGGCCTTGAGAATTCTGTGCTTCAGTAGCTTGGTTTTGCTCCTTAAGTCGTTCATCTCCTTCTTTAGGCGCTACATCTCAATGTTAGAAGATTCTTGCAGAACCTTCATCGACTCTTCAAGCCCTTTGACGACAACAACTAGGTCTTTCTTCAGGATCTTATTCTCATTGTCCAGCTCTTGGATATGCTTGGATTGCTCAACGATGCTCTTGGCCTTGGAAATGGCATATGCAAGTCGAAACAAATGCAGCATATGAGAATCAACATGAAATGGCTATAAAGGAAGGATTAGGGAACTATTGGAGGAAAACTATTTTTGATCTATTCCTTCAAAAAGGTTGTTTTACCCTTTTCAAGATACAGTTCTTTCTGCAGCTTGGCATACTCCGCATTGACCGCCTTCCTCCGGGTATTCTCATTCTGGAAAGAGAAGAGTACTTAGTTTCTATGGAGAATCTAGTCAGAACTTATCAGTTCCAACTAAAGGCTCGGGGGCTACAATATCCGATTTTAATTCATGTGTGTTCTCTCTTAGAGTATCTAGCTAGAATTATTCATTCTACCTAGAAACTGGGGGGCTACACTATCATGTTCTACCCTTAGTTCTTCTCTGGAGCACGTATGCCAATAACTATTGGTTTTCTGCCTAAGAGCTCAGGGGAAATATTATAAAGAGAAATGTTAAAAGATCGAAGACTTACGATTGCTATAATCTTGAGGTTATTTGCCAAATTGGCATATTTCATCGTGGAAGGTCCTGGCATTGTTATAAATAGCATTCGACTGATGATAAGATCATCCAAGCTCAGCATTGGAGGAGGTAGAGGCATAGCAGATGAAGTAGCCGGAGGCATAGATGAAGCCCTGGCCATATCATGCGTTATCATATCAGTTGATGGAATAGAGGTTCCCGACTTGGTTATTACTTCTGCTTCTGCTTCCTCTGCCAGTTGCTTCCCTTCTTTGGTGGGATCCTTAGTCGGAGCTTTAGACACATTTGAAAAGGTACTCTCCTGTGTCGCCTGGCCGCTACGAGCAATATCCATGCTGGCAAAACCTGAGACATCTGGTGTTGGGTTGATGTATATCTCCATGATGGAGGTTTCACATGCGACAGGGGACAAGCTTCCTGCAGAGCCTATTGCAGGCTTGACAATGGGAGTCAGGGGAGTAAAGGCGGGAGAGGACTTGGTCAACATCTCCCGAATATTTTTAGAACCTCCAACATCTTTGGATGTTTGTTTCAAACTAATACCGAATATCTTCCTGAAATGTACAAAGTATAAGTACATGGATTGAGTAGGTGCAAAGTAAGTCGGAGAATGAATATACTATCGTGGTGGTGGCACGGCAGATGCCATGTATAGGCTAAGAGTGGGGCAAATGTGTACTAGAGGAATCCAGGGAGGGATAGTGGTGATTCCACACACATAATCTTGTATTCTTTCTCAATCAATGGTGGATTATAAGGGCTCCTCGAGCTATTCATGGGAAGGAGACTAATTCTCTTACCACCCACACATTACTCTCAAGGATTTTCCCTTAGTAAAAATGGCCGATTCTCTCTATGGAGGCCCCGGTGCTCCTTATATAGGGAACCCAGGTTACAAGTTAGGGTATACGTGGAGACATATTCTCCGAATATGCTCCTTGGTAAAGCAAGATGATTCTTTATCTCTTTAATGGACTGGTCCGGACTCAGGGCGTAAGCCTCTCGGAACCCCTTTATGGCGCAGCATCATCCGACATTGGTGGCGTCACCTGACATAGGCTAGGTCACCCTTGTCGGCCACTCCCTGCTGGTCCTCCCCTCTATCCGCTTTGCTCACACTACAGTGGAAAGAGGCCACCTTTTGACAAGCAAGATTCCTTCCTTCTCCTGTAAACGAAGTGGTAACCTAGCTCATGCCTGGTTAACTAAGCCCCGTGGGTACCCGCAAACAAGATAACTGAGCTAGCTGACATATGCTTTATGTCGGCCAGGTTAATGTTAGTTGAACATCCACTGGGCCGGGTCTTCCCGTAAGTCGGGCTGCCGTGAGGTAACTCGGCCAACCTCTGCTTTGTCCTTGACGTACCTCGCCTATTATGGACATTGTACTCCAGCGTGACCCTACTCGGGGTTATCCCCCCAACATTAGTCCCCGAAGTTGGTGCGGTCTTAGCAACTTCAGCTGATAAGGCCACAGCAGGTTCAACCCGCAAGATTCCATGTTTTTCCTGCTAAGTTACATAGTGAATCGACTTATTCACTGTTGATTTCCCTTGCCTAATTCCGAGTTATTCCTTGTCAGCCGGGTCATTCCATCATATCCGGGTTATCCCTTGGTTCTTTTCCTTCTCTCGTACGCTTCCCCACATCCCACTTGGAGGGTAATCATCGTTTTGCCTCATTTTAAGGGCCTGCGCCAGTTACTGTATTCATTGTCAGGGATAACTGTTGCAAACGTCACTTCATGGCAGTCTCCTTGTTAACCGTAACACCACGTCGCGTCATGGGATCCTCTATACCCTGTGACCTTTCTTGTGGCTTGCTTTTGATTGGTTGACTCAGCAGATACACGACCACATCATGTAGCCTAGCCGCACAACCAGATCCCACTACCTCTCTCTTTGGCATAGTTAAATAGGGGTTGAGGGACGCCCCTTGGTCATTTCCCCCACCCTCGCACGCATCTGCCTCCATTCTTCCTCTTTCTTCTTCATAGCAACAGTGCCGCCGCCGCTACTTCCACTCCGTGTAGCGCTACCGCCACCGTGCCCTACTGCTGTGCTTCTCCGCCGTAGCCACGCTGCCGCTTCCGCGTAGCCACAACAATCCAGGCCACTGTCCCCCATCATAGATTGGGTCTACGAGGACAGTGACTTGGAGATGACTGAAGAGGAGATTGCCATTGTTGAGGAGGAGGAGGGCAGCGAGGTGCACGAGCGCCGCGCTTGGGCCGGCTCTTGGGTCTGCCATGATGATCTTGATTGGCTCTATCGGACTCGCCGCATCCCCAAAGGGGTGACCTGCCACCTCCGCTGCCAGAAGATTGCTCCTTCACCCAATCCAGGTGAGTTTGTGGTCTTCCTCTCTCACTTTCAACATGGCTCCGGTCTCCCTATTAGCGAATTCTTCCATGATTTCATCAACACATATGAGCTCCAACCGCATCACCTTCCGGCAAATGCCATCACCTCGCTTTCCTCCTTTGCATCTGGATTAGAGGGGTATGTCAGACTTTGGCCCACCATTCATATTTGGTACAAGTTCTTCGGTCTCCGCAAAAGTGTCATCCCTGATCCTTTGGATGTTCCTGCCGACAAAACATTAATTTAGTGCGGTGGAGCCTCTACCTCTCCCTAGAAGAACTCCGTATTCCCCTGAGTCACCAGCCTTGAGTCTTGCAAGGGCTGGGCCCGGACGTTCTTCTATGTGAGGAACAGCACTGATGAGGATCTGATCCGGCTGCGCCCCTTCCAACTAGGTGTGCCAGCTACATCTTTGTCGAACTGAATCCCAAGGTAGTTCACTCCCTTGGCGAATCAGATGGAGCATAGGATCAAGGAGCTGAACAAGTTGGGGATGCACAACGAGGATGTGATGAACACCTTCATTCGTAGCTGAATCTCTCCCCTGCAGAAACATTCCCACAAGCTCTGCCATATGAGCGGGCACCTTGATCCCAACTGGACCTCCTCGTTCGAGCTCACCAGCACTAAGATCTTCTACTGGGTCAAGGCTATCTTAAAGATAGAGAAGGAGTTCACCGAGGAGTGGGAATGGGGGTTGGAAAATTATGCCTGGATAAGTTGCCTCCTCTGGTATGTTTCTCACTTGATACCTTTTCCGAGTCTTGTCTTATGTCGGACCGTATCCTCACTTGATCCTTTTGTATTTTTGCCTTCAGTTGTTTCTTCAGAAGACCATTGAGGATGGTTCGAAGGCTTCCCTTAGTTGGGCGAAGGACCAAGACACCTCGGACACAGAGGATCCGAATCTAGAAATATTTTTGCCCACTCCAGATGGCTCCAAACGAACGTTTAGTAAGGCCTCTTCTTTAAGGGATTGGCTTGATGATGATGAAGATGATGATTGTGAGATTTTGGTGGTACTTGACCTGATGCCCATCTCATATGCGTTTCCGGTTGATTCGGCTTCACCTAATCCGGCCGGGTAGGTCCACACTGTTCCGCCTCTTGCGATGGGCGAACTATGCCTATCTTGGCAAGGAAGCGGGCCCGAGCTTCGGCTCCCTTGACCGAGCCGGCTCCGGCCAAGAAGAGACAAAAGAAATCCGGCGATAAGGCCATCACCAAGTCTACCCCTAGACTCAAGCCCCGGTTCGGAGAGCGCCGAGGCCTAGAGAACCTCCTACTTCCTCCGAGTAAGCTTCCTTTTTATTTCTTATTTATCCTTCGGGTAATATCACTCTGTCTTCATATATTCTCGTTTCTAACTTGTATTTGCTTTCTGTTTGACTCGGCAGGGCTCCCAAGATGATCACCCACAGCGTTCCAAGCATTGCCTCGCCTATCCGAGATGCTCCACCTTCTCCCTGCAACGACGATGCATGCCCCCTGAGTCCTATTCTGGAGGGCTCAGCGACCGCTCCGAACATTAGCCCACCTCGTCAAGAGGAGTTGAATGTCGGCATGGATGGAAGTGGTGCTGCCGAGGATACGGCTATGCCGAATCAGCCCAGCTCTTCCTCGGCTCAGCCGCAACAATATGATGAAGGCGCCAGCAATACCGGCGCCGAACCAATTGTCACCGAGGTGCCGATAAAACCGGCATCATCCCAAGTTCAACCTTCACCAGCCCTAGCACCAACACAAGCACCAACACCAGCACCTGCACCAGCTCCTGCTGCCTCGTCGGAGTCTCCCCAGACTCGGCGAGAAGACAGACCCAAGAAATCTTAGTCGATATCTTCCACGCCATCACCTTCTGCCAAGACATATTTCAGTCAACATCTCAGGCCCAGCCTGGAGCGCAAACCACAACTCCTCAGCAGCGGCCCAAGACAGGTAACAAGGCCAAGAAAGCTACCGAGGTTGCTAAAGACCAGACTCCCAGAGGATCCAATATTGAATCTGGATAGTGTACTCTCACGTCCATGATAAAGAAGGGTAGTGCTGCCTCTGGGTCATCTGTCTCCTGGTCTGCTTCCAGTAAACAACTTACCTTACACACCATCCTGGCAGCAGCACAGATTACCAGGAAAGAGGCTCATGCCAAAGGTTTGGTGATGACCCAGACGCTCAGCAGCGAGAGCTATGGTTCTTTGATTTAATATGTTAATAATTAGAATGACGCCGAGTTCATCAACCTCAACGATAAAATCCTAGAAAAGTTTGGTCCCTCCGAGTTCAGCGCTCAGATGAACACTGCTTCCAAGGCTATTTCTCTTGCAGGCCGAATGATGGGGGTAAACCTCTTCATCATGACCTTACATAATGCAAGTACTTAGATATATATCCACTAGTCCCCGAGCCTCGGGGAGGTGGTGGGGGGGGGGGGGGTAGCTTGTTACTCGGTCGAATGCTGTTAGAAAACTATCATAGTTCCTTTGTAGTTTCAAATATTCACACACCTAGAGCCGGTTAAGTTCCACTTGGCCCAGATCTTATACACTTCGAATATTCACACACTGAGAGTCGGGTTAAGTTCCTCTTGGACCGGATCTTGTAAACTTCCAATATTCACACACCTATAGCCGGGTTAAGTTCCACTTGGCCCGGATCTTGTAAACTTCGAATATTCACACACCTAGGGCCGGGTTAAGTTCCACTTGGCCCGGATCTTGTAAACTTCGAATATTCACACACCTAGAGCCGGGTTAAGTTCCACTTGGCCAGGATCTTGTACACTTCAAATATTCACACACCTAGAGCCGGGTTAAGTTCCTCTTGGCCCGGATCTTGTAAATTTCGAATATTCACACACCTAGAACCAGGTTAAGTTCCACTTGGACCGGATCTTGTAAACTTCGAATATTCACACACCTAGAGCCGGGTTAAGTTCCACTTGGCCCAGATCTTGTAAACTTTAAATATTCACACACCTAGAGCCGGGTTAATTTCAAATTGGCCGGAATCTTGTAAACTTCGAATATTCACACACCCAAAGCCGGGTTAAGTTCCACTTGGCCCGAATCTTGAAAACTTTGAATATTCACACACCTAGAGCCGGGTTAAGTTCCACTTGGCCTGGATCTTGTAAACTTCGAATATTCACGCACCTAGAGCCAGGTTAAGTTCCTCTTGGCCCAGGTCTTGTAAACTTCAAATATTCACCATGAGCTAACAATGTTATTTTCAGATCACTACCAACCGCCGTACTACCGAGTTCCAGTGGCTCCTGGATACACACAAGGATCTCCGCGCGAAGCACGGTGGATTGATCGCTGAGCTGAAGAAGAAATTTAAGTTATCCCACTTCGATATTTTATCCTTACTTCTTTGCGTCATTTGTTGTCCGAACTAACTTGTTATCCAGATTGCATAGGCGAAGTTGAAGCCGAGAACATCATCATGAAGAATAACTTGGCCAAGATCAGAGGTAACTCGTCTTAGTTATTTAGCCTTTGTCTATTTTCCTTCTGACTCGGTAGATAATTATACCTCGGCTCTGCCGGGTCAACACACTGTTGAAGTGACACTTCAAGATAGCATGCCTTTGCCTGACATGATGCTCCACTTTCTCGAACAAGCATGCCAACATCAGGCCGAACTCCAGAAAAAGGATGATGAGCTCACCAAGCTTCGCCTCAAAGATGATGTAATAACTTGGCTCAACACCGAAATCAAGAAGCTCAAAGATCTCCATAAGGTTGAGCTGGACAAAGCTGACCAGGACTTCTCCGAGGAAAAGGAGTGGCTGAAGACTCAAATTTAGAAGAGTCGGGACATGCTGAAAGAAGCCGACATCAAATTTGAATCGGTGAATACTAAATATGTAACCCTCAAGCATAGTAACGCTGCTTCACTTGTAGAGCTAGGTCAGATCCTTGACCATATCTCTCATGAGTTTCCCCTCCTTTGTCGTCATTCCTTTTTCCGGGTTATGAATTTGTGCTCAATTATTTTGCTTGTCCCATTTGTAGGAAAATTTCCAGAATCTGATGCCATTGCCAGAGCTACAGTTGATAGATTCCACATGCAGAGAGGTACTCCGGTTGGCCCCTCCACTAAACCAATTCCTTATGATATAGTGGACTGCCTGGTGAGCCTTGCTTCTAGGGTGGAGACCATCAAGAGATATGGTTCGGACATCATGGACGCTGGTATCCGAGTCTTCAATGCCCTTTGGCCCAATGAGCCCGCTGCATAGGGTCCTGCCCTGCTGATTGAAAAAATGGTGGAGTGTGAGACTCAGCTGGACCTTTGGAGAAAATATGCAGTGCATGCTGGAGCTGATACGGTTCTGAGCTTCTAACTATCATGGTATGAAACCTTGGACATGAACGTTCTTAGCTGTATGCTCACCGGATCATGATGGACCAATGACCCGGAGTGCATCGCTCTTCGCCAAGCCCGCACTTATGATCTTATCCAATACGCTCGCTGCCACGAGTGGAATGAAGGGCCGAACTTCCTTGGCCTAGTCGATGATGAATGCATTGAAGATGGTTCAGGAGATGAAGAAGAAGGCTTGGAGTTTGCCGAGGAAGTTGAAGATCCGGAGGGTGCCGAAGCTAACCCGGATGATGAGACATAAACCGAGGTTCCTCCGACTGATTTAGACTTGCCTCCACCTGCAATAGATGATCTGGCTCCTGCTGCCCCTTGAGCCCAAAAACACTTCAAATTTTTTAAATCCCCAGTATGCCGGGTGAAGATGTATTTAAGCACAATGGTTATGTTTTGCTACTACTAAGTTTTTAATGTCGGATTAACCTGGGCAGAGTCCCCGAGTTCCATTTTCTTGTTCCCCCAATTTTATGATTCGGCTCACGTCTACCTTGATTCGGTTTTTGACTTACGAGTCCGAGGTTCAAAAAATTGACTTAACAATACTTAGAAACATAGGAATAGCTCAAAATAATTCAACATAACAGAGGTAAATTGAATACAGGGGTTAGTCCAAATAACAACAGTCAACTCGATTACGCTACTTTTCCTTAGTCATTTTTCATATGTTCGGCAATTCATAACTTGTTCTCTTGCTTGCCATGAAGCCAATTCTTGTTGTACAGTAGAAAGTCGAAGAGTTAGTTTTTGGTGCCGACATACTACTAATCCGGCAAGCAATTTAAGCCAGCCGGCATATAAAAAGTAGATGCAGAAAAGACAATTATTACTAAGGCAGTCCCCGAGTTTCTGCTTGGGGTGTCGAGGTTTTATTCATGAACTCATTGCCGACATACATACCGACATATGAGAGATTTGGATACATACACTTTTCGCTAAGTGTAAAGCAGATGAAGTAGAGCTACATTCCATGGACACTTAGATTCCTCGCCGGACCTGTCCGCCTTGTTCTTCCCTTGTGGCTATGCATCAATGAGATAGTAGGCATCATTGGGTAATGCTTTGCTTACAATGAATGGCCCGTCCCATGGAGGGGATAGCTTATGCATGCCAGCAGTTCACTGCACCAGCCAAAGTACCAGATCAGCTTCCCGCAAGAACCTGGGGGTTTATTTTCCTACTATGATAGCGTCAGAGATTTTGCTAATAAATGGCGGATCTGGACAATGCCAATTCTTTCACTTCTTCCAGAAGATCAACACCATTTTGCCAGGATTCTTGCACTTCGGCTTCTGTGTATTGGGTGACTCTAGGCGAATCATGCTCTATGTCGGCTGGTAATACAGCTTCTGCCCCATATACCAGAAAAAATGGCGTATAGCCTATTGATCGATTTAGAATCATTCTTAAGCTCCATAATATGGTTGGTAGTTCTTCTATCCAGTACCCCGTTAATCTTTGTAGCGGCTCAATGAGCCGGGGTTGCTTTGAGAAATGTTACTGCAGTTGCTCCATCACACTTTCTTATCGGCTTAATGATGGCTCTGAAATATAGCCATCTATGTCCACATTTAAACTAGATATTATTCATATTTTTGATTAAATATATCTTTAAACCCTGCCACTAATGCCTAATATTCAAAGGGGTATGTAATGCTTTCTACCTATTTTTTCCTGCGCAGATAATGTCGTTTGAAGATGGGAATCACTATGTTAAAGTCAAAGATATGAGATTTCCAACAACCAGAAGAAACTAGGAGCCGTAAAGCAGAGGCAAACGCTTTAACGACCAACTATACGACCAGAACAAAATTCTGGCCGTATCGTTCCGGTTGTATATTTGGCTCCGCCACCGCTAGGTCAAACATAACAACTTTGATCAAGGTACCCTTATATAAAGAAGCCTCGGGCGACGATATAAGACCCTGGCTCATCCAAAAGTCTCTGCCCCAGATCATCAACCGCATCTAGATCTCAAAACCCTTCTCCATCTCCATAGCCATATTCCACCACTTGTAATAGTAGATCTCTTTTTTCGATTGGCGACATTGTAAGACTATTGCTATCAATCTTATGATTTTCATTACAATGTTTGTGATTGTTGATTTCAACTCTATGTGTGAGTAATTCTCCTTGGGCTAAGGGCTTCGGCCTAGCCATGTAGAGTTTGTGCATGTTATTTATCATAGATGGGATCAGGTATTAGTTTGTATGACATGATGATTATTGTATCCTCTCTTGCCTCGATCTAAGGACTTGTCAGGTGATGGCTCAAAAAGTGATGAGCTCGTTGGGAACCCCAAGAGAAAGGTATGATGAGCACATCAGCAAATTTTCCCTCAGTGATGAAACCAAGGTTATCGAACCAGTAGGAGCAAGGAAACAACCCCAAGGTGTTGTCTTCCAACTTGGAATCTTGCACAACACAACCACAGAACTTTGCCCCAACTTACAGTGAGGTTGTCAATCTTACCGGTTTTGCTGAAACAAAGGATGAAACGTATTGTGTGGAAGATAGTAATTGCTTGCAGAAAGTAAACAGTAAATAGTAGATTGTAGATTGATGGTAAAAGAATTGGCCGGGGTCCATAGTTCACTAGAGGTGATTCTCCTTAAGATAGTTGACATGTTGGGTGAACAAATTATAGCGGGGCAATTGACAGACACCGAAAAAGCATACATGCATAAACTAATCATCTTGACTCCTATGAGATTTGATTGGGCATTACAACATTATACATAGACCATAATCCAACTGCATCTATGACTAATATTCCACCTTCAGGTTATCATCCGAACCCCCTCCAGTATTAAGTTGCAAGCAATAGATAATTGCATTAAGCAAAGTGTGTAAAGTAAACAATACGATTGTTCTATGAATAAAGGATTGCTATTTTCTCCCTAGTAGCAACAACACATCTAGTACCTTAGAGATTTCTGTCACTTCCCCATATTCCTAGAGGCATGAACCTACTATCGAGCATAAATACTCCCCTTGGAGTTTCTAGCATCTTCTCGGCCAAGATAGCTACTAACAACGGAAAGCATGCAAGATCACAAATAACATAGACATGATAGAATCAATAATCAATCTAAAATAGCATCTCAATATCCATTGGATCCCCGCAAACACAACATGTAGGATTACAAATAGATGATCTTATCATGAACGGAGCTCACAAGATCTAATCATGGTAGCACAAAGGAGGAGAACCAACCATCTAGCTACTACATGGATCCGTAGTCCAGGGATGAACTACTCACGCATCACACCGGAGGCAGGCATGGTGATGAAGAAGGCCTCCAGGGTGATCTCTTCCCTCTAGCAGGGTGTTGGGAAGAGCTTCAGATCCCTCCCGATCTAGGGATGGAGATGGCAGCTACAAACTCTTTCGTGGAATTTTGATCGGGTACTTAGGGTTTTCATCCCGGAGGCAATATTTAGGCGAAGGGGCAAGGTCGGTGGACGCCAGGGGCCCATACCCCTGGTGGTGCGGCTAGGGCTGGCCGCCCCACCCTAGGGTGTGGCCTCCCTGGATCCCCTCTTCGTCTCCCCTCCGGACTCTGTATTCCTTCTGGTGAAATATTGACTTGGGATTTTGTCCGGTCCAATTCCGAGAATATTTCCTTACTAGATTTTCTAAAACCAAAAACATCAGAAAACAGGCAACTGGCACTGTGGCATCTTGTTAATAGGTTAGTTCTAGAAAATGTGTAAAAATACTCCAAAGTGTGGACAAAACATAAGAAAGTAGATATAAAACAAGCATGGAACATCAAAAATTATAGATATGTTTCCAACGTATCATCAGGTACCCCAAGACCCCGAGGGTTGAGCCATGTATAGGGAGTATGAGTAATGGCTGATCTGCAGGTTGGGAACCCTAGTGACAGAAGGGGTAGTACGGCTGTATGTGAGGGATTTACTTGGGATTAACGGTGAAATCACTATGCATATCATTAGTTCTCTTTCTTCTATGGATGAGACTAGTATGTTATTTCTATAAGCGATTGCGGAGGCAATAGAAATTATGGATGCACTTCCCACATATAATTTATCTTGCTCTAACAATTACATGCACACTTTATTTCTATCTTTTATTCCCATCAGATGTTTTGCACAACTACATGTGAAATCGAATGCCCTAGGCCCTCTCTCTCTCATGATCGCCAACAACAAAAAGACGCAAACTCTTGGTCCGGTAAAAACACAAAAGGAATCCTAAATCTCCCAAAGGTATGTTAAAGTAACTTCACTACACATCTACTTCCCGAGGATTCGATAACCTAGGTCTCCTAGGGAAAAAGAAGCTATACTACATCCGTAATACAGATGGAAGGTATCACTTAACTTCAATCAATTTGGTAAATTATCCACCATGACCAAGATGTGGGTCATGCCTCCTTTTGTCGGCTTAAATGGTCCAACATATCTAGGCACCATATAACAAATGGCCAAGTAATGGGGATAGTATTGAGATCCGACATTGGCATATGAGTCTTGGTGGCGTATCTCTGACATCAATTGCATTTCATTACTAGATCCTCAGCTTTCTCCAAGGCACTTGGCCAATAAAATCAATGCCGAAAATATTTTGCCACTAAGGCCCTGGACGAGGCGTGATGACCACATTCCGCTTGATGGATATCCTGGAGGATGTCTAGTCCTTCTTTCGGGTCAACACATCGCTGCAGGACATTTGTAACACTTCTCTTGTATAGTTCGGCATTGATTATGGTAAAATCCTTGGCTCTTCTTTGAACTTTCCTTGAGAGTACCTCATCATCTGGAAAAGTTCCATCTTTCAAGAACTCAAAAATTGGCTTGCCCATGTTGGCACCACACGAACTAGGAAAATCTCTTCATCAATTTCCATGGCATCCACCAACATAACTCATGCCGGATCAGACTGTCCAGTCCCTAGGTTTTGCGAAGCAGTCCTCGGATTACCCGAGGCAGTTCCCGGGTTTGTTGAGGTGTTCCCCCAATCAATGTCCATTGGGGTAAGTCCTGATCCGGGGAGCTTTGGGATATATATTGATTCGGATTTTGGCGATGGTGTGATGGATGGTTTTCTCAAGTGCTCCAAGGAACCTTCTAGCAGTATAGCTTGCCGAGATGAGCCCAATTTGGATAACACGTCAGCTGCTTCATTGTCAACTCTAGGTACATGATGAAATTCTCATCCCTCAAACTACCCGCATATCTTCTGGACGTGAAATCTGTAGAGGGCCATGTTTACATCCAAAGAATCCCAATGGCCAGATACTTGCTATCCCACCAAGTCCTAATCTCCAAAGCATTCAATTTGACGTATGCCAATCTCCTTTGCCACCTTTAAGCCATGCACGAGTGCTTCATACTCGACAACATTATTCGATGCACAAAAATGGATCTACAGAACGTATTTTAACTGATCTTTCTTAGGCGAGGTAAGGACTACCCCAGTCCCTAATCCGTCCTTCAATTTCGACTCATCAAAGTGCACCCTCCAGTAATTCGGATCTGGCAAGGGTGGTACGTATTGCATCTCGGCCCAGTCCACGAAAAAATCCGCCATGGCTTGAGACTTGATAGCGTCGCTTCTATCATATTATGGTCCATAAGGGGCTAACTGTATTACCCAATTTACAATCCGGCCGCTGGCGTCCTTGTTGCTCATTATCTCAGATATTGGCGCTTCATAGACCACCTTCACTGGGTGTTCCTCAAAGTAGTGTTTGAGCTTCTTGGCCACCATATAGACTCCATACGCCATCTTCTGATAATGAGGGTAATTTTGTTTCGAGGTAGACAATACTTTGCTCATGTAATATACGAGCCTCTGCACAGACTTACCATCTTCGTCACAGTCCACCACTATCACTGCACTCACGACTCGGTTGGTCGCTGCAATATAGAGCAACATTGGCTCCTTTGATAGAGGTGAGGCTAACATAGGTGTAGATGCTAGCACCTTTTTGAGCTCGCAAAATGCACTATATGCATGTGGTGTCCACACGAAGTTGTCGGATTTCTTCATTAGCTGATAGAGAGGCAAAGCCTTTTCTCCTAGCTGACATACAAACTGACTCAGGAATGCTAAGCATCCAGTGAATTTCCGGACATCATTGAGGCATTTCAGCAATTCCATTCTTTGAAAGGCCCGGATCTTGGTTGGATTCGCCTCGATACCTCGGCTAGACACGAGGAATCCGTGTAATTTTCCTGCCGGGACACGAAAGGTGCACTTATCCGGGTGAAGCTTCATTCGGATCTCTTGAAGGAGCATTTTGCTTTCCTTGGTCTTTATAATCACATCATCAACATACACCTGCACATTTATACCAATTTGATCATGAAGACATTTTTGCATACATCTTTGGTATGTTGCACCAGCATTACGTAATCAAAATGGCATAGTCTTGTAGCAATAAGCCCATACAGGGTGATAAATGCAGTCTTTATTTGATCCTTAGGGTTCAAAGGTATCTGGTGGAAACCAGAATAAGAATCAATGAGCGACAACAATTCACACCCAGCAGGAGAATCGATAACCTGATCTATCCTTGGTAGTGGAAATGGATCTTTTGGACACGCCTTATTCAGCTTCGTCTAATCAATACACATCCGCCATACCACTTCCACATTTGGATCATCCTTTTTCTTTTCGACAAGCACCGGATTAGAGATCCAATCCAGATACATCACTTCCATTATGAACCCGGCTACAAGGAGCCGAGCTAACTCATCACCAATTATCTTCCCCTATCTTCGGCGAAGCGGCGGAGAGGTTGCTTCATCAGCTTAGCTCCAGGTCTCACATATAAAGAGTGCTCTGACAACTCCCTCGGAACACCTTGTAGATCCTGTGTGGACCAAGCAAAAATATCCTGATTCTCACAGAGGAAGACGAGCTCGCTTTCCTATTTGTCGCTGAGCCTAGAACCGATAGTTACGATGCGCTTTGGAAACTGGTCATCAATTTGAATCTTCTTTGTGTCCTTTGTAGCTTGAAACAAAACAATCCCATGCGGGTTTCTTAGCACCGACATATGAACTTGCACGGATTGAGCCAATGCTGCCAGCTCTTCGATCCTCCTCTTTTCTTGCGCAATCACCAGCGACTCGGCCAAGTTATACCCGGCCGAAGCACATTCGATCGAGTGCCTGAAGTCCCCAATTATGGTAATTGGACCATTTGGCCCAGGCATTTTCATCTTCAAGTAGCTGATATGCATACTTGCCATGAACTTGTTGAGAGCAGGTCTACCGAGTAACGCATGATACACGCTTTCCAAATTCACCACTTCAAACTCCATATTTTCAGTCTGGCAGATGTCCCTTTTGCCGAATAGCATGTCAACCTGGACCTTGCCAATGGGCTCACATGAGATACCCGGCACAATACCATGGAAAGTAGTCTTTGTTGCTTGGAGCATGTTCTCCAATATTCCCAACTTGTGCATGGTATCCCTGTACATAATGTTGATGCTGCTCCCATTGTCAATCAGAACCTTGGAGAATCTCACATTGATATTCGACCCGATGAATGTTGTATCTAGAACCAATGCATATGATCCAGGACTCGGCATGAGCCAGGGATGATCCTTGATACTCCATGTGATCTCTTGATCTACCCAAGGAATATACCTCGTCACAGCCGGCATAACTGCATTCACCTCCATATGTCGGCGCTGGAAGCTTTTCGTATCAGTTTCCTCAGTTGTGAACACATAGTAACTTTGGTGGTGCTCCCTGTATTCGTTCCTCCCGTCATTGCTGGGGTTCCTCTGGTTCTGTTGTTGCTGCTGCTGATTATCCACTTGATGCACCACATCCCTTCTTTCTTGATTTTCATACCTCAGCGGAGGCGGAGGTAACATCAACTATTCTTCATTTACGCCAGTGAGTTATGGTTGCTAAGGTACGTCATTTCGAGGTGCATCTTGTCAAGGTGCCTGAGCATTCCACTAACTACCTTGCTCTATCTTTTTCATCCATTCACATTGCCAAGTTGTGTGGTTTGCTGGATTGCTCAGATTTGGCGTATGGAACTTGCATGGCTGGTCCAACACTAACGCATACTTGTATCTTGGATTATCTTTACTCTCCTGCCATTGTTTCTTTTGCTCCGGAGTCCAAGGCTTCTTGCCCTCACCCCTTTGATGCCGATGTTATCCACTAGTTTTCTGACGCTAGTTGTGTCGGCATTGGAGTGATCTTGATCCACCACAACAACTTGTTGCGAGATGTACCGGTATCCGACCTTTCATATCTCCTCTTGCCCCAGAAGTCGTTGCGCCGGGATACTCTAGCACCTTCCCAAGGGTAATACTCGTCATTGGACTCATTTGACATCATTCGAGGTTGGGTTGGATCACCCAAAGCATACGAATCAGCAATCCAGATCGTTTCAGCCAACATAGTTGGCATATCTCGCTGCAATCTTTGCCATAGCATACTCGCATACCTACATCCTTGGGCGAACCATGCAATGGCTTGTGATTCAATCAACCCTTCACAAGAATTGCGTACGTTGCACCAGCGAGTTAAGAACTCCTTGTCTGTCTCATTTGGTCTTTGCCTACACAATGCTAGAGTCTGTGGCCTATTCGGCCTCTTGTAAGTGCTCGAGAAGTTGACAAATGCTTCCTCAAAGTCAATCTAGCTATTGATACTTTCAGCTAGCAAATTGTTCAACCAGACCCTTGTTGGCCTTTCCAACATCTGCGGCACATATCTAACCGCGCATATCAAATTGCTCGTGGCAATGTGTACTGCTATAGCAAAGTCAATGAGCCAATCCTCCGGCTTCATGCTTCCCTCATAAGTCTTCGTGCCTCTGGCTAACTGGAAGTTCGCCATAGGTGATTCCCTCATAATCCGAGGTCCAAAGCATGCTGGACCCAGTGGACCTTGTAGCTCAATCATCTCCGACATGTGGACCCGGTCTAATTTTAACCTGGCATCGTCTGACAGTAAGTTTTTGTTCCCTAGCCTCGAGCCAATCACATGGTGATCCAGTGTAGGAAATTTGCCATCAGCCATCGCCGAGTAACCATCATTGTATCTGTCCTGACCCAGACGAGCATACTGTTGCTGCATTGCCGGACCAACACTTCTCCTCGGCCGAGGTTCATATTGGTGCTACTGTTGCCGAGGTGGGTTTTGCCCTGATCCCGCTGAGTTACGCTGGCCGTCATCGCCATTTCCAGCGTTTCTCTGGCCGGCATTTCCTTGGTCACGGTTACCTCGGCCAGCTTCACCTTGGCTGGTAGTGTGACGATCCTCATCTACAGGTACTTCTTTTCATTTTCCAGCCTTTGCCGGATCATATGGGACTATCTGCTTGTTCCTTCTTGCCGAGGTTACTGCCTCTTCTATCTTGAGATGGCTGTGAGGAGACCATGCTGCTCCGGTGGATTTCACCGGGTTATTCCTTGCTGAATGAACTACGTGCAAACCTCTAGGTAGCACTAGGTTTGCCTTGTTTATTTCCTCATTATGGTGACATGCTACCCTTAACAAATGGTTAACTCTCTCATATTGCCTTTCTTAGGCTTCCCCTGTCAGACCTTCTAACTTGGATGCTGCTGCATCGACAGCTCTGAGGTTTTTCACCGGGGTGCTATACCTCTCCAGCCCGGCTGTCACTAGAGTAGATGTTTGACCCGGCTTAGGCACATACTCCTTGTCTATATCAGTGATGAAGTTTCTACCTCTAATTTTTACCCCGTCCATCCGAGTTGGGCTAATATGATTTGCCTTAGCATAATCATGCATAGTAATGTCCAGTGACTGCTGCAACTTAGCTACCTTTTTTGCCCTGGCTAACATCTTTAGCTTAGTTTCTTCTAGTTCGTCCTGTGCCTGAGCCGGATCTACCACAGGTGCTATGGGTGTAGCTAAGCTATCTATTGCCTGCTGCAGCACATTCTCAGGCCTTTCTAGACTAGGGAATCTAGACCTTGTTGCCTTTGGCATAGTGTCCAGATCTGCCACTTGATCTTTGCCCTTGCCAACATCTGGCGTGATCTTCATGACCTCCACGCTGCTAGCGGGGTGAGTGATGCGCACGCCGCGAGTTGCGCTGAGAGGTGGTTCGCCTCCCTCGACGACGTGCCGTGGGAGAACGCAGGACTCGTCCATGCCGATGTAGATCTTGTGGGCGCCAAGGTTAATGAAGAGGCCATTCCTCGGTGGAGGACGGTTGCTGAAGTTGCGAGTGTTGTCGCTAACGTAGTCCAGTTCACCAAAGTGCTGAATAAGCCTGGAGGTGATGCATTCGCCGGTGACGATGAAGTTTCCTATCCGGATCTTCACACATACTAGCGCCGCTAGCCCCACAGTGGGCGCCAACTCTTGTGGTGGTGGCACGATAGATGCCATGTATAGGTTAAGAGTGGGGAAATTATCCACTAGAGGAATCTAGGGAGGGATAATGTGGTGATTCCACACATAGAAGCTTGTATTCTTTATCAATCCATGGTGGATTACAAGGGCTCCTCGAGCTGTTCGTGGGAAGGAGACTAATGCTCTTACTACCCACACATTACTCTCTAGGGTTTTCCCTTAGTAAAAAGGCCGACCCTTTCTATGGAGGCCCTAGGTGCTCCTTATATAGGGGAACCCAGGTTACAAGTTAGGGCATACGTGGAGGCATTGTAACACCCCAAAAATATTAATCAAGATTATCAAGTTCAAATCACCTAAGTTTAGGGTTAACAAAAACTTTTATTATTAAATTTAATATGAGTGTATGTGTGAATTGCATTAGTGTATGAATGAGTGCAATTGCCATGTTTGATTGCTACAAATGATAAGGAATGGTTTAAAGATGAATACTACATCATCTAGGACATTTACAAACAAAATCAAAAGAAAAGAAAATCAAATATGAATCATATAAGCAAATGGGCATTTTGACCAAAATTATCCACTAGACCACTTTGAGTGTTTCTAGTCAAAGATTTCTAATAGAAACTTTCCCAATTCTTTTCACCCCTTACTAGACCAAGTAAAAGTGAACCCAACCCACTTTACAAACTAACAGAAACAAATTTCAAATCTATTTAAAATACATTGCAAAATTGAATCAAGTGTATGTACTAAGATCACCATTTTTTTCAAAAACCACTCAAATCAATTCACCTTGGCAAACCCAAGCAAACATAGACTATTAAGCAAGTACTCAGAACACTCACCAAATTTCATCCAAAAATTCAAATTTTGAATTCATGCGACCATTTAGTCGAGCACCTGGCAGACACTAATAAACACTTGCCTAACTTCTACTATTCTGAGCAGTAATTTCCTCACCACTGTGTCCCATTTCTCTCCCTTGGTCTCCCCTAGTGCCCATCAGCGCAGTGGACACACTCCCCCTTTGCCATTCGCACCAGTGCAGCACCGCCCGAGCTCGGCATGCTAGTCGACCATGCCCCACTCACCATAGACCGTGCCGCCCTCTCCCACGATGTCTAGGAGACATGCGACACTCCACCGCCACCCTCTGTCCACCCCTCGACCGAAGACAAGCCATGGACCAGCCATAATCGTCGCACCCACTTCTCTGTCTACCATGCCGAGAGTGCTCCAGAGCGCCGCAACCAACACGTGCACACACACCGCATCTTGCCCTCTCCGCATGTGCCCGCAGTAACCGTGACCCCAGCTACCCCCCAGACACGCCCGTTTGCCGCTGCGCGAACCGTGGACATTGTGTGCCGTCTCGAACGCCGCCGTTCCCGCGAAGAGCACGAACTGCTCCCGACCATTCTTGATCGCCCCTTGCCATGCCATCACTCGCATGACGACTACCCTTAAGCACCGTGTCGACCCCTACCCTCAGCCATGCCGATAGCTCACTACAACAACGTCACCGACGAGCCTGAGCCATGCCGCTCTACCCCTCTCGCCAGTGTATAAATAGAGGCCACCACAGCCCTCATTCGCCATACCATCTCACTCCCCTCTCTCTCAGAAACCTCCCACAGCTCTCCCTAGAGCAAGGCAAGCACGAGCCTGCCGGAATTTCACCAGAGACCGCCGATGTAGAGGAGAAGGGGAACTGGAGCTAGGAGCCACCCCGGGAGCCGAAATGACCACCATTTGAATCGCCATCGATGAAAACATCATTCTCCCCCATCGCCGACCTTAGCTAGAGCCTAGGTGATCCCCGACATACCTCCATTGTCGCGATTAGGGTTTAGTCTCACCGGAGTAGTTCGTCGGAGACGACAAACCACAACCGTTAGATCCTAGTCTAATCGTACGGCTGAGATTGAAACTTACCGCTTCGTGTTAGATTAGTCGCTGACCAGTGGGACCCGCCTGTCAGCAGCCCGCTGCACGTGCGCCGCATAGCTGGGCCGGCCCAAATTGTTTCCCGCGTAGAGCCCATTTATTCAAATAAGCTTTTTCCATTTTAGTTAAAACTAGATTCTGTAGGTAGATTCAAAATCAATTCAAAGAGATTCACGAAACCAAATTGCATGATTCCAATTTTGTTAGAAAGGTACTTAAAATATCTATCCAAGCCCGTTGGATTCAAACCATTTGAATTTATAGATCACCTATACCAAAAATATCAAGCCAGAGACTTTTCCAACTTCAAACATTTTTAAAAAATCAACCATAAATGTTTTGAGTTGATTCCAACTCTCAAAAATCACATTTGACAAGATCTATCTGAATATGTAAAAATATTTAGGTTTACATGCAGTGATCTTGGACTAGTACCAAAAGAATTCTATATAGGCATTTCTAGTCACTTTAATTGTATTAAATAGTAATTTTAAACTTTATAAAATATGACCACCACTGTAAATCACATTCCCAAGTATTAGAATATGTGGTGATGACATGTGTCAACATGGTCCCATATTTTAATTGGAGAATATTAAATCTTAAGTATTTTTCAATGAGTAGAAATTACCTTTCCAAAATAAGATAAATAAGACTAGCTCTTTATTTCATGTGATGTTTGTGATGATGCTAGGTCATCTAGTGTGATCCCAATGTGCTACATAGAAGTAGTTAAGTATTGTTTGGTGATTGTGTACCTCGTATTCATTTAAGATGATAGTACCGACCCGAGATATGAGGAGGAGGAGTACTACGAAGAAGAAGAAAACTTCAACCACATCGCTACTCAAGGCAAGCCATCAATAATTGCAAGCTAACACTTGCAAACTTCATAACTATGGAAACCATCACTAATTGCAAGCTAACACTTGCAAACTTCATAACTATGCAAGCCATCACTAATTGCAAGCTACCACTTGCAAACTTCATAACTATGCAAGCCTAACACTACAAGTTACTATGCAAGCCATCCTTGCAAGATAACCTATGCAAGATGCATTAGCCATGCTTTGGTTATGCAACCTTGATTATACCAATCCCAAGTTTTAGTTGCAAGCTTTATTCCTTTACTTTTACCAAACTTCTTTACCTTTAGTTAGTGATTTGTGAGTATTGGAAAAATAGGATAGATGCCATAAAGAGTATAAAACTAGGCCTAAGTAGTTATACTTAGATGGCATAAAAAGCATAAAGCTAGATTTGGGTAGTTACACTTGATTAGCACCCCTCAATAGTGACACCCTCATTGCTAGTTGCTAGTGCTAAACTACTACTGATAATTTAGATGGCAATACTTGGATAAAATGATTATGAAAACCTTGGAATGATGATTCATTCTATTGAAATGTTTTGACATGTGTTCTGAACACAAAATGATTTGATGATGAAAATCCTTGAGGCATGAGCCTTAGTTTTGATAAAAACTGATGGTTGGGTTCGGATGAGATACCATTCCAATTTTACTGTACAACCACAATACCTGAATTGGGTAGGGCTTAACTGGAAGTTTATATGCCTTAGTATGGGTTCCCTCGTGGAAACAGGTTGAGCTGAGGCTACCTCGTGAATGTGAATGTCCACCTATGCAGTGCCCACGATGGCAGATGGCCATCGTTGGGAGGCCAAGATCACAGGGGAGGTGCCTATACTAGAGTCTGTAATTGAAAGGTTAGGATTGATTATCCGCATAACAAGTATGATGATTCAGGGTTATCCCTGATGGATGTATCGAATTTTGTGGTGAAAGTGTACCACCTCTGTAGAGTGTCAAACTATTCGAATAGCCGCGTCCGTAGTCATGGACAGTTGGAGTGACCATACTGTTCCGTTGTCAGATGTTTTCAAAATGACTTGTGAATTGAACTATGACCTTGACTTGACCACAACAGGGTTGTGGACATGAAAACTAGGTCCCCCCTTAGGTGATGTAGAAAAATTAAATTAGGTTCTTTACTTTTGAACTCCTTATGAAATAAACCTGGCTTTTTGCAAATAAACATAGAGCTTAAGATTCCTACTAGAACTACCTTGTTAGTGATAGTTTGTGAGTACTTAATGAGTACTCATGGATTTGTCCCTGGCTATTCCCATGGCCAGACTATGAGGAGGACTACCAGGAAGATGGACATCAGGAGGTCTATGACAACTAGGATCATCTCCCATCGTCAGCATTGCCTGTGACTCTGAACATGCAGCCCCTACTACGTTTACTTTTCGCTGCTTTGATTGTATTAAGACTGAATCATGAGATCCTTTATTTGTAAGACCTTTATTATTGTTTCTAATGGATGATGTACTATGGTACCAATTCTGTTATGTCTCGCAAAAATGGTAATCCTAGGATTGTGGTGTATGGCATAACAAGCATCTGGGATTAAAAATACGGGTGTTGACAGGCATATTCTCCGAATATGCTTCTTAGTAAAGCAAGATGCTTATTTATCTCTTTAATGGACTGTTCTGGACTCTGGGCGTAAGCCTCTCTAAACCCCTCTACAGCGCAGCATCATCCGACATTGGTGGCGTCACCCGACATAGGCTACGTCACCCTTGTCGGCCACTCCCTACTGGTCCTACCCTTTGTCCGCTTCGCTCACGCTACAGTGGAAAGAGGCCACCTTTTGACCAGCGAGATTCCTTCCTTCTCTTGTAAGCCAAGTGGTAACCCGGCTCGTGCCTAGTTAACTCGGCCCCGTGGGTACCTGCAAACAAGATAACTGAGCTAGTCGACATATGCTTTATGTCGGCCGTGTTAACGTTAGTTGAACATCCATGGGCCGGGTCTTCCCCTAATTTGGCCTGCCATGAGGTAACTCGGCCAGCCTCTTCTTTGGCCTTGCCGTACCTCAGCTATTATGGCCATTATACCCTGGCGTGACCCTACCCGGGGTTATCCCCCAACGTATACTTACACCGCAGCCGGTGCCTTGGTTAAGGGGATTCTAGTGGACTTCTTATTCTCCACCTCTAAGGTGGTAGTGGATTTGGATTTGTTGGAGACTCCTCTCCCTGATTTCTTCGTCTTTCCCTCAATAATAGCGTAAGGGGTGGAGCTCTTCCGCTTCCGCGTTGCCGGAGTTGGATGATCCTTGGAGGTATCATCGTCGGACACAACCTAAACATACTTCAACTTTGGATCATAGACCTGGGAGGCCATTAGATCCATAGCCAAGGTCGCCAGCTGATGGATCAAAAAGCATGTCAGATGGTTGATACACACAAGTCGGAAACGTTAGAGTACATATAAAAGCAATGAAGGAAACATGGTTATCTCTGGGCATTTGCCACATTCGAACATGTCAAATGTGATTTTGAAGCCATGTGTCTTATCCTTCACCTTGATGATGTCCTTAAGTCAGAGCTTGATGGAGTCCTAGGTGAAGTTATCCATGGAAATCCGCATGGGATCTTTTCTCTCCTTGGAGTATTTATGCATCAGCTCGGTGCGATGCTGCAGAGCTTGTATCCACCTTGTGAATCAGCACATGGCTAGGTCCATGCCGGTTAGCCTGCCGTCTATCATCCATTCTATCTGCCTTACGGCGCGAGAGGCTTCATCGTTGGACGGAAAGAGGGCTTGGGATCTCCAGATGGGTGCCTCGGCGGCGGTTCCATTGACAAAGTCGGGGTACGAGTCTTGGCGGCCAGCCAGAGGTATATCTGGACTGTAGAAATATGTCCTTTTCTAGTTTTTGCAGGAATCATGGCAAACAATGTCAGGGAACCGCCGGTTTGGACGGATCTTGAAGCTAATGGTTCCACAGTTCCTCAATTCATCCTTGGAAACTCCGGACTCTCTCTTGACGGTGAAAATAAATAGATAAACAGATCTAACCTAGGATTGATTCCTAGGTATCCTTTGCACAAACTACAAAATTGCTCAGTATTAGGATGCTATTGGGAGAAAGATTATGGGGAGAACCTGGAAGTGCTTCAGAACTTCAAGGAAGAAGTCAGAGACTTGGAGGGAGACACCACGTACCAGCTGAGATTTGAGGTATACCTTTTCTCCAACTTGGGGAGAAGGGATGACCTCCTCGGCCCGCGCCAGCTGCCAGACTAGGTCCTCTAGTAAAGGAAGGTATCCTTTAGTGAAAATTTCCTTTAGAAGCTCCACAAAAAGCTCAGAGCCCCTCTAGAGTCCCTTGTGGGAATCGTCCTCCTCCTGCATGGCTTCAAGTGACACCCGTGTTTGGTCATCGCTAGTGGTTTCCACCATGGCGGAGATATGCACCACCACTCCCTCCGGTGGAATGGATACTCCCTTGGATGGCTCGATTGATGCCTCGGGAGCAGCCGCTGTTGATGGAGTGCTACTTCTGCTAGCCATTGGGTGGATTGGCGGAGGATGAGGAGGACAAGTTTCTTGGTTAGAGTTTTCTTGCTGGGAGCTTGAACAGTCGCGCGAGAAGAGGAAGGAGATGATGCAGGGAAGAAAGCGGGTAAAGGAGATTTCTCTGGCCGCAATAAAAATATATAGCCCCTAGCATCAAGATCCGTGCAGGAGAAATCTATCGGTTACTGTGTCGGCAACGTGTGTGCGAACGTGCGCGGGAATTTCGCCACGTCCCCTGTTTTCCGCTTAACGTTTCAGGTTTTGCGCGAGGGAAATCTCTAATTATTAAACCACTACCATATGTGAGTTTTGAGTAAGAGTAGGTTGTACCCTATGTCATCCTACCAACCATTGTAGTGGAGTAGTCATGTCTGAAGATTTTATTGAAGACAGATACTGTCTGACTTTGGAAGAGAAGACTTGGAGAATCTCCGGTTTATATGATGAAGACGAAGAGGATTGCAGGGTTCTTTGGGAGAACTTTGAGATATTGTTTGACAAATTGCTGGCAGCACCTATATGCAGCATTCAAGACTAAAGAGCAAGACGTCACAAGATCTCAAAGTCCTCTGAGGGCTGGTGCTAGGGATATGCTAAATGGGTATCACCATTGCGTGTATCTACTCCAAATAACCCGAGTGGCCCACAGTTGGTAGCACGGCCCATGGCCTATAGGCCAGCCTAGTTAGATGGATCCAGAAGGGAGGCCATGCCGGAAGAAGGAATGCTATGGTGCGGTTACCGACCAACCCAGAGCCTTGGAGTACAAGACACGAAGACTAGTTAGTATTACTATAAGACTCTATAACCTGTCCGACAAGGTCTTTCCCTGTAACCCTAGGTTCTAGCGCCTTTATAAGTCGGGCCTGTGGGAGCCTTTAAGGCACAACGTACATCGATACATAACACCTCGCACAGCGAACCAATCCCTGTAACTCGGCATATTGCCATTATAGTGATTTATTGCAGGAGTAGAGTTCCACCACCATTGTGGGACTTGAACCTGGGTAAGCTATGTTACCTCATACATGTCAACTCACCGCCTTCCCTGACCTCTCTAAACATGCTCTGTGAGGACCCCTCCATGGCGTACTCGTTGGCAATACCACGACACCACCGATCCTCGTCCTTGTTCGTGTCCCGCTTTCCCACCAGTTAGAAACATGGCTACTATGCGCAGTTCACCATTATACATTTATACTGCTGGTGTGGCATCTCATCATTGTGGTGAGAATCAAAGCCGTGGAGCACTACACGTTCAGCCTCCTCATGGTGAGCCCATTCATTGGCATATGATTCAAGCTGAAGAAAGAGATTAAGAGTAGCTAAGTGCAACATATATTACATATCATATGAAAGTAACAAATGAGGGTTGTTGTTTTGCAGATGTACTTACTTCGGGCAATTGGGATCTTGGTGCCGTTCTACGTCATCATGAGGGTGATCAGCATGATTCAACATGGGCGCCGCGAGTCTAAGTTTCATATACTACAGGTTAGTCTTGTCTTCTCATATGTGATTACTAGGAGTATGATGTTGACTGAGAACGGGTTGATATAATTATTATTCTCTTCCTTTGCTTCTGTAGGAGCAAGAAGAAGGAATGCATCAAACATACACAATAGGTCTAGCCAGGAGCATCAGCAACAATAGCTTGTAACCTGTGATTAGTATTCACTTAAAAATTGACATAGTGTATTGCAAGGGGGAATGTTCAACAAGAACATGATTTGTAAACTATTCATATAAATACTTAATGTGTATAAATTTGTACAACAGATGCAATCTAGCTAGTTTCATGTTCCATGGAAGCATCTAAATAAAGGCTCACAATAATAGTGGAGATTAAAACAAAGGAAAAACAAGGACATGTTCTTGTTCAAGTGTTCATTTCATATACACATGCAATTGCTCTAAGTAAGAAATTTGTAATAAGGCTCCATCTTGTAACACTTCAAATACATGAAAAAGAGTATTGAAAGGGATATTTGTTAAAAATCAAGCATGAAAACATGCATGTATTCCCTCTCCATGCACGATATCTAAGTTTAGAACTAGGCAACTTTTGCAGTATCTTTTACTACTCAAACATGAGTTGTATAATATCATCTAATGGCTGAGAAAGATTTAACCCAATAGAGTCTACAAATATTGTTTGGGAAAAAACATAACCAACATTGTCTAATCGAGGAACAACAAAGAAACATCACGCAACACAACTTTGGGACGCAGTCACACTGCCACCTCCCACACTTGCGCCGCTACGACCTCCTGGACAAGCGTCTTCGTGTCCTACCCTCGCGCTGCCCTCTCCCAGCAGCCAAGCCGTCGCCTCCTCCCAGGCTCACATTGTCCTATCCCACACTCGCATCGCCTCCTCCCAGAATTGTGCTGCCGCCTCCTCGCCGTCACGCTGTGGCTTCCACACACTCACTCCATTGACATCCACCTCTGGTTTCATTGACACTAGAACCCATCTCCATGAATAGTTCCACACCTCCGTGGGAGAGGGTAAAGGCACCGACGACCTATCTCTACGCCGATGGCAAAAGGTCGGGGCCACCGGCGTAGGTGGACTAGCTCGTGGAAGGTCCTCGCATTGTTATAAATAACATTTGCCTGCTGAATAAGATCATCCAAGGTTAGTGTTGGAAGAGTTAGAGGCATATCAGATGAAGTAGCTAGAGGCATAGAAGAAGCCCTAGCCATCTCCTACGTAATCATATTAGTTGATGGCATAGAGGTTCTCGGCTTGGTTATTACTCCTACTTCTGCTTCATCCGCCAGTTGCTTCCCTTCTTTGGTGGGATCCTTAGCCGGAGCTTCAGCCACTTTTCAAGAGGTACTCTTCTGTGTTGCCTGGCCGCTAGGAGAAAGGTCCATGCCAGCAAAACCTAAGTCATCTGGTGTTGGGCTGATGTCTATCTCCATGATGGAGGTCTCAGGTGCGATAGGTGACAAGTTTCCGATAGAGCCTATTGCAGGCTTGATAGCAAGAGTCAGGGGAGCAAAGGCGGGCGAGGACTTGGTCAACATCTCGTGAATATTTTTAGAACCTCCAACATCTTTGGATGTCCGTTCAAACTAATACTAGATCTCTTCCCGAAATGTACAAAGTACAAGTACATGGATTGAGTAGGTGCAAAGTAAAGTCAGAGAATGAATATACTTACACCACAGCGGGTGCCTTGGTTAAAGGGATGTCGGCGAACTTCTTCTTCTCCGCCTCTAAGCTGGCAGTGGATTTCTTGGAGACTCCACTCCCCGATTTCATCTTCTTCTTTCCCTCGGCAACATCGCCAGGGGTAGAGCTCTTCTGCTTCCGTGTTGCCGAAGTTGGATGATTCTTGGAGGTATCATTGTCAGACACAAACTGAACATACTTCAGCTTTGGATCATAGACCTGGCAGGCCTTTAGATCCGCAGCCAAGGTCGCTAGCTGATGGGTCAAAAAGCATGTAAGATGGTTGATACACCTGATGGCATCAAACATAGCCACTTTTTGTTGGGACTCCAAGTGCAGAGTGTTGTAGAAAGCTTATTTTCCCCACAAAGGTGACTCGAAGGTTTATATCAAACTCTCGAGGAATTGCGTGGAAATTTGTCTTCTCCTCTTCAAGCAACCTGTAAATTAAAATAATTTTCCTTGTGTCCCCAACTCCACAAAGTGGTTATCAAGCACAAGGTTTCATATTAGTATTATGAAATAAAATATAAAACAAAGTAAATAAAGTAAAGGAATACAAACTAGATGATATGGAAGATAGTAGAGTTGTTTTGGGGTCTTTATGGGTGATTGCAAGTAAGGAAAGTATTTTTGTATTTTCGAAATAATAAATTGTAGAAAATATAAATGATTTTAGATGAAAAGGAAAGGTGTTTCTTATGATAAAAATTGGACCGGGGTTCATGGGTTTATTTGTCTACTCTCCTTTTAAGTTGTAGTGATCACAAAACAATTGATCAATGATAAAGATTCATGGAAATTCTATAAGTTCTAGATAAAAATAATTAATATGGGAATCACATTCTAATATTGAGATGGAATACATCTCTCTCTTATACTCCTCAAGAAAGGGAAATCTTCATGCAATCTTGATTTAAGAACAAATCAGAGTATAGCTTTAGGAAATATTATATGATGTTTGGAATACGAATATGCTACCTTGATCTAACAAGGTGTCGTGGTGTGGAACACAGAAGTGCCATCAGGGATGGCATGAATGGGGACAATCAGGATGCTATTGGTGGCTACTCGCAATGGGTTGGGCACAAATACTGCAAACATAGCGATGTACCCAGGTTTGGAGCCCTCTTCTTGAGGTAACACTCCTACTCCTGCAAGGATCTACTAGATGGGGAGCTGATGCTCAGTACAAGTGCTCCTTGAGTTGTTTCCCTAGCTGCTATCGAGAGCTAGAGGAAGATGAACTACTCCACTTTTCGATTCTGGCTAACTTCTAACTTGTAGTCCCTTACCTAGATCCCTATCACTACCCCTCCTTATATACTAGTGGAAGGGTAGGTTTCACTGTTGGATACAGGGTTTACTATTTGGGATTTGGGTTTACAAAGCGGGACGGCTGTCGGGTGATACGTCCAAAACATATCTACTTTCCCAAACACTTTTGCTATTGTTTCTCTTTTAAACTTGTGTGATTTGGATGCAACTAACACAGACTGACGCTGTTTTCAACAAAATTGCCTTGGTGTATTGTTTTTGTGCAGAAAATCAACTATCAGGAAAAATCCCGGAAAATATGCCAAAATATTATTTCACAAGAAGACTCCCGGAGCCAGAATACGAGACAGAGTGGGGCTGGGGCCCAGCCACACCACCCGGCCGCGCTGGCTGGGCCTAGCCGCGCCAGGGGGTGGTCTGGCCGCCCCAGACACCCCCTCGGTCTCCCTCTTTGCCTATAAGATGTCTTCTGACCTAAAAACTCAGGGGGGTTCAACGTTTTTCTAGAAGGAGTTCCGCTCCGCGGCCACCACCAGATTCCACGAAACAGCATCAGAAACTCCGTTCTGGCACCCTGCCAGGACGGGGAATTGGAGGAGATCATCGCCATCATCATCACCATCGCTTCTCCATCGACCATCCATGTTTCCCTCATCTATGAGTGAGTAATCCCCCGCTGTAGGCTATGGGGATGGTAGGGATTGGATGAGATCGTTCATGTAATGGCATCAGATTGTTAGGGCATGGTGCCTAGTATCTTCTATTAGTGCTTTATGACTTTGTTGCGACTTGTTATGCTTAATGCTTGTCACTAGGGCCCAACTGCCATGATTTCAGATCTGAACATGTTATTGATTCATTATGATAGTATTGTTTTTGGTCTTACCTGCAAGTTGTATACCCACGTTGTTGTCCAGAACCAACGGCTCTAAAGTGACAGAAATCGAGATAACCGGAGGGAATGGCTTTGATGTGAGGATCACATGTGTTCATGGAGTGTTAATGCTTTGCTCCGGTGCTCTATTAAAAGGAGTACCTTAATTTCCAGTAGTTCCCTTGAGGCCTCACTGTAAACGGGCTGGTAGGACAAAAGATGTTGTGCAAGTTCTCATTGCGAGAACGTATGACTATATATGGAACACATGCCTAGGATTATCTAGTACTTGGATGCTTTATCTTATTTATCTACAATTTCCTTATGTTCTGATTGCTATGTGAATTGTCTTGTCCATGCAACGCCCGTCCATCCATCCCTATGCCTACCGCACTCAAATCCTACTATTATTGCTATTGTTACTACTGTCTTTACTTTACTACTTCTGTTACTTTGGTATTCCTACTACAAAACTTTCGCTACTGATAAATTGCTGTGAGCAAGATTGTTTCCAGGTGCAGCTGAATTGACAACTCAGTTGTTAAGGCTTATAAATATTCTTTGGATCCCCTTTTGTCGAATCAATAAATTTGGTTTCACTTCCCTCGAAAATACTGCGATACACCCCCTATACTTGTGGGTCATCAAGACTATTTTCTGGCGCCATTGCCGGGGAGCATAGCTTTATTTATCAAGTTCACTTGGATTCTCTATTGTTCATTGTTATCCATTCATCATGGGTAAGTCTCATTATGGCAAGGTTCCTATTCTACCATCCACTATAAGAAGAGGTATGGTTCTAAACACCTCTGTTGCTCTTGATTCATCATCTGTTATAAGTAAGCTCGTTACACCACCACATACACATGCTACACACACTGCTACTACTGCTGAATCTAAAACTTCTGATACTTATGATGCTTCTTCTATTGTGCTTGATAAGAGTGGTTCATTAGGTCCTTTCCTAGATGCTACGATTGCTAGAACTATAGCTGGAAATACTGAAACTCCTAATGAAGACACTACTACACCTGTTAGTTCACCTGAGTCTAGTGAGAGTTATGATATTGAAGATGGTTATGTTGAGATGACCGATGAATTTATTAAAGAATGTAAAAGCACCCATGATAGGAGCGCTGCTAAGAGTCTCATTGAGAGGCGTACTATTAGACCCAAATTGTCTCCTATTGCTAAATTTGCTGCTTCTCCCATAAACATTAAAGATAAAGATTATGATTTCTCTTTTGATCTATCTTACATAGCTATTGTTGAGATAGAACCTTTTTGTGGGACTAAGAATGAGAGTGTGGTAGCACATATGACTGAGCTTTCTACCATGAGTGGCCTATTTTCTGATGATATTAAGATGCGTACTTACTTTGTTGCTAAGATTTTCCCCTTTTCATTGAAAGGAGAAGCTAAAACTTGGTTTAGTAATTTACCTCCTGGATCTATTGATATCCCTGATTGCTTGATTAGTACTTTCCTGCAGAAATATTTTCCTCCTAGTGCTAGACATGCTATTTTGTAGGAACTTTTTGATTTTAAACAGGGAGAAAAAGAGATATTGCCTGAATCATGGGCAAGGTTTTGTGCTTTGATTCATACACAGGCTGGAAGTCCATTACCTAAGAATGAGCTTCTTGATATATTTTATAATGGGCTAACTGAAGGATCTAGGACATACCTAGATAGTTGTGTTGATTGTGTTTTCAGGAATAGGACTCCCAAGGAAGCTAAGGAATTTAATGGCTAAAATAAGCAAGAATTATGAAGACTGGACTCCTTCTGAACCAGTTATACCTGAAGCCACTATACCTGAACCAACTATTCCTGTGCCTATACCATCATCTAAGAAGAGGGGAGTTATTGAACTAAATGATGAAGTGATGAAGGAAGCTAAGAAATGTCTGAAGGAGAATGGAATTAAAGTTGCAGATGTCAAGAATTTAATTCCTATAGAAGAATTATGTAAGACTATACCCTACTCATCCACTATTGAAGGTGATGTTCCTTACCTTAAACCTCCTGATCAATGCTTATAAGAATTTGATATCTTTATTGTTAAGCAAGATAATTTTAATAAAAGGGTGCAAAATCATCTAATGGAAACACACTAGAGCTATTGCTGAGTTAAAAGATATTGTGGAAAGAACCTCTAATGATGTTAAAATGATTGTTAAACACTTTCAAATGGTTCAAACTCAAATAGATCAACTCATTAAAGTGCAAAAAGACTTGCTAGTTAACGTTGCTAAAGAAAAACATGCTTATAAAATTAGAACTAGAAGTGGTGTTGCTACCCAGGATCCTCTATATCCCGAGGGACATCCCAAAAGAATTGAGCAGGATTCTCAACAAGCTGAAAATAGTGGCTCTACTCATAAGAAAAGGAAAAAGAAACATAAAACTATTATAGAACCCTCTGAACCTTCTATAGATCCTAATAGTATATCTATCTCCGATGCTGAAACTGAAAGTCGTAATGAAGAAAATGATGTTCCTGATAAAGAAAAAGTTGAAGAAGAACCTGAAAAGCACACTAAGAATACTAAATACACTAAAGAAGATTTTGTTGCTAAGAAACATGGTAGTGAAAGAGAGCCTTGGGTCCAAAAACCTATGCCTTTCCCTGATAAGAAACACAAGTCAAAGGAAGATGAACACTACAATAAGTTTTGTGAGTGGATGAAACCTTTATTCTTGCAAATTCCTTTGACTGATGCTATTAAACTGCCTCCTTACTCAAAGTATATGAAGGATATTGTCTCGAATAAAAGGAAGATACCTAATGAAGAAATTTCTACTTTGCTTTCTAATTATTCCTTTAATGGTAAAGTTCCTAAGAAACTTGGAGACCCAGGGATTCCAACTATCCCTTGCTCTATTAAGAATAGTTATGTTAGAACTGCTTTGTGTGATTTGGGAGCAGGAGTTAGTGTCATGCCTTTTTCTCTCTATAAGAGACTTCAACTTGAAAAATTGATACCAACTGATATATCTTTGCAAATGGTTGATAAATCTACCACTATTCCCGTTGGTATATGTGAGGATGTACCTATTCAAGTGGCTCATAATTGCTTGATATTAACTGATTTTGTTGTGCTTGAAATGCCTGAAGACGATAATATGTCTATTATTCTTGGGAGAACTTTTCTTAATACTGCAGGAGCTGTTATTAATTGTAATCAAGTAAAGGTGACTTTCAATGTTAATGACAAGGAACATACTGTCTATTTACCCAAGAAGATTGATAGGACTTATGGTTTGAATTCAGTTGAACATGTTGAGGGCATTCAAGTTGGAGAAATATATTGTCCATACCAACAGAAAAATTTGAAAATATTATGATTGGGACCATTGCTATCACAGTTGAGGTAACATAATCATTAGTGGAATACAAAATTTTGTTTCATATAAAATTGTTTTGGTAACAGGACCTGATCAACCTTGTTAACAAAAGGATTTCATTGAACAAAATGATGTTTTCACCATGATTATCTCCGCTTAGTTCTATTCTATCCTTTTAGTTTTTGTTTTCGTTTAGTTTTCTTCTCTGTTGTTAGTTTCTTTCTTATTAGAGTGTCTTAGAACTTCTGTAGTTCTAGCCTTGTTTTGTCGTTGCATCTTTCCAGAAAATCTTTTTCTGTTAGAAAGTCATTCATTTACACCTGAAAATTGCCCAAACATAAAGTGTCTTGAAAAATTCTAGAAACTTCATATTAAATTTTTACGTGAAAAAAGGGACAGAGGAGTGCCTGGAAGGTACCAGGTGGGACCACCAGGCAGGCACACCACCTGGTGGCGCGGCCAGCCCTGGGGCGCGCCTGCCTATGGTGTGGGCCACCCCTGGCCTTCCACTCACTCTCTCACTTGCCACTTTCTTCTCTCTCCCGAGCAAACACCAGTTCATTGCTCAAAATCGAGTTCTTGCTATGCTTGCCCTCGATTTTTCGATCTCCTTGCTTAGCCCATATTTGCTGCTGAAATCTGGAGCATTTGTTCTCCGGTATGTGACTCCTCCGCTTGTCCAAGTAGATTTGTGTTTAGTGGATTATATCTTGAGTATTTTGCTGCTGTAGGTGACAGGTTATGAGAGCTTGTAAGCTTGTTTGATGCTTATAGATATAGTTTTGATGCATGTTTAGGCCTCTTACAAGTCCCTATGAGTGGTGCCCTTCATTATATATTCACTTTGCAATCACTTCTTTAATTAATGTTTAAATTTCAGAATATCAAGCATGAACAACCATACCTTTGGAGAGATATTTGAGAGGGATGCACCTAGGAGGTCAAGGCCCTCAAGATCAGCCTCTTAGTTTAGGCCATCATACAACAAAGATCTCATTGCAACTCGTATTGGTAATGAAGGGGATGATGGGGATGCTCACCCATCTACTTTTCCTTGTTTTACTTTCTTACAAGCTGCAGGGATTCTTGATGATTTCTTTCTACTGATTTAGTGGGTTGGTTTGACCTCATATATGCAAGATGAGAGTGAGCAATACGCTATGCTCACCAAAACTTTTGTTGAGAGCTTCGTGTTTACTAACACGCCCTATCAGTCAACTGTCTCTTTCAAAATTTATAATCTGCCCTTTACCATGTCATTGGAAAGATTTTGCAGTATTGTAGGTGTAAGCATGACAGGAACCATTAAAAAGATTCAAGGGCGACCCGCTGATTTGCTGGAACTTTACCGAGGGGTGACCAATGATGATGACCACGTGGCTCAGCATGGAAAGATAAGAAACATCCAACTCCTTGCTCTTAGATACTTCGCATACTATCTTGCTACTAGCATTCTTGGTAGGGAGAATACGAGTAATATTTCCAACTATCATTTAGCCTTCCTTGCTACTGCGCTTAACAATGACACTCGGTACAACCTTGGCTCGCTTATTGCTCGTCGCCTAGCTGCTAGGGGGCCTATCTATGGGGGCATAATTGCCTCATGTATGATCAATGCATTACAGCTTTCGGTGGATCCTAATGATACTATATTGGGGCACCAAAAAGGCTTGACCTTGTTCCTATGAAAACTCATCACTTTGTCACTGCTGATTTTGATTTGGACAGTCTAGTATATAGGATGTTGTTTACTGACGGGGATGAGAGGGAGATCCCTTTGCTGCAATATACTTTGTTTAGTGTTCATAGGAGACCGTGGTCACGCTCCAAGGAGGAGGTGGATGAGCAGCTCCGCTTGCTGGGTTTCCACGGGTACCACCAGGAGGATGTGCCCTCCTATGATTACTCTACGCACTATAGAGGGACATACTCGAGCTCGCACCAGGACGAGGGTACCTCCTCGTCGTACCACGGAGACACTTCATCTTGGCCATTTTGGGATTGATACCCACTTAGGCCAAAAGCCTAAGCTTGGGGGGAGGTACACTAACATCGCACTCATCTCCATATCATTTTGCGTCGGTACTTTGTATATTCATGTTTCGTTCTCTTTTTAGCTTTCGTTCTTTCTTTGTTTTTGCTTTCTAAAACACAAAAAGACCAAAAATGTTTCTGTTGTTTCTCTTTTTTTGCTTCTTCTTCTTTTTTGCATGGTTTGCTTTCTCCTTTTTGCTTTGTTTGAACTATTCGAAAAACCTAAAAATATTTTGCTTTGCTCGTTCTTCCCTTTTTGGTTCTTGTTTTAAAAATCAAAAACACCAAAAATATTTGTTGTTGTTCTTTGGTTTTGTGAGTTTGTTGCAGGGTTCAGCAGTTCTCAGAGGGATTTTGTTTCATATTATTTTGCAAGCCATACAAGTGAAGGGCAATAATGAGGATTAATGACAACTTGAGGTGTGGTAAGAGGCTGGTAACGAACTCTATTTGTTTTCATTTTTTGTACATATACTCATCATTGTGGGCATGCTTAGCCTGTTAGTGTAGGGTGTATGTTATTTATGGATGCTTAGTAGTTCTTGCTTTCCTATGATTAGTTCTAGCTTGCTAATAGTTTGTAGCATATCATATGAATGTTTGCTTGCATTACTATATTCATAACTTGGTATGACACCATGGTATCCTCCTCTGAATGTTTCATTTGAATTGACTTGGCACATACTCATGCATGCATATGACTGAAATAATCAGTTAAGCCTCGATGAATTATTTTGCCTTGAGGGTCTTGAATCACTTTCATGCCATGCTTAGTCCTGTTTTGTTACAAGCATGATTATGATAGATATTGCTCTCTCGTTTGTCGCTCCCTTACTATTGCTAGCCTTCACTTGTGCTGAGTATAAGCTTTACTCGTGCATCCGTTTCCCTAAAACCAAATATTGGCAAAGTGTCTACCATACCTACCTATTAGCATCATTTGCTATTTCCGTGCATATTCAATATGCCTTGTTTTCTTCCGAATAAAATGTTTGCTTGTTATGAGAAAGTTAGTTAGTAAAGCTCTCACGAACTTGATGGCACACCTTATTTTCTTGCACTTAATAAACATGAACCATTGCGTCTTTCTTTGTTGCGCATATGCTTGCGCTTTATGAGTTGAAGTTAGCAGAACCATGTATCATGGGGAATGCTTTCAACATTGCACTGGTACTTAGTACCTTGTTGATATCGTGTTCTTTTGCTTATGGATCCCGGCGGTGTGAAAAAAGTGGAACTCGTAAGATCATGGAGTTTGTATGTGTGTTAGAGAAACGCATGGGCCGCTAGCCTAAGCCATGCCTAATCATGGTGAAAACTTGCAGCATAACCATAATGAGCATTCTATGAAGCATCCTCCATAAAAATCTATGCACATATTAAATAAAAAGATTGCTGAGATGCTCATTGTCTGCTTGCCTTGTCATTTTTATTATGGGATAGCTTCTGTATCATGTGCAAGGGGTACCCCATTGGCGGTTCTCTATGATATATATGTACTTACAATGACAAGAGCTTACTTGTGACTGAAGTTGAGTAGCATGAGGATCGGTCTTCATAAGTAAGGGGCACGAGACTTCGATTTATAACTTGTCAAGCATATCCCCTTAGTTGTGTCACTTTAACCTTAATCACTTAAAGATGCTTATGATAGGGGCAATGAGAGCTCAAAGCTAACGAGTACCATACTTTCAGCATTTGGAAGCCTTTCAAACTTTTCAAAACTTGTTCATTTCTTTGTTGAGTCTCCACCTATTCTATGAGCACCTTCTTGAGAGCAGAGTTGTCATTCTTAGTGTAATGTGCTTTCCTCAAAACTTGATTATTTGTGTTATGACTTTGATGCTTGTATCTTTGATATCTTTACTTATAGTCTTCATCTGAACTTCAGAGGTGCCTTGGCATTCATAATCAAAGGCAAGCGAGATACCACTCTACCATACCTTGTTATGAGCATTCTAATGTTGCTTATACTTATACTTCATGCTAATTATTATTTTTAAGTTGGAATCTCTTCATAGCTTGCAATGCCTATTAAGTAAACTTAGTTGCATACTCTTTATTATGAATTGTCTAAGTAGTTGATCGCATGCTGAGAATATATACATCATATGAAGCAAATGTGTTCGTGAAAGTTTCTTTTATCGCACTCAGTTTTCAACTGAATTGCTTGAGGACAAGCAATAAGCTAAGCTTGGGGGGAGTTCATACGTCCAAAATGTATCTACTTTCCCGAACACTTTTGCTATTGTTTCTCTTCTAAACTTGTATGATTTGGATGCAACTAACACGGACTGACGCTGTTTTCAGCAGAATTGCCTTGGTGTCTAGTTTTTGTGTAGAAAATCATCTATCAGGAAAAATCCCAGAAAATATGCGAAAAATCCTATTTCACCAGAAGACTCCCAGAGCCAAAATACGAGACGGAGTAGGGTTGGGGCCCAGCCACACCACCTGGCCGCGTGGGCTGGACCTGGCTGCGCCAGGGGTGGTCTGGCCGCCCCAGACACCCCCTCGGTCTCCCTCTTCGCCTATAAGATGCCTTCTGACCTAAAACCTCAGGGGGGTTCGATGTTTTTCCAGAAGGAGTTCCGCTCCGCAACCACCACCAGATTCCACGAAACAACACCAGAAACTCCGTTCTGGCACCCTGCCAGGATAGGGAATTGGAGGAGATCATTGTAACAACCTCGGACCCTACGCTCTAAGTTCAAGCCTGGATGAACCACCAGTGGTTAAAATAGTACAGCGGGGGCCCAGGGGCCACCCACGTGTAGACTCGTCGGCTGTCCTAACCACTTCCAAGACATCGGGACATGAGCGAGCGGCGTAGGCAATAGGCGAAGAGATCAAATACATACACAAGTGAGTATGTATGCATGCTACCATACAACAGTTCTCAGAGCCTTTCCATCTAAAAGAAAATAGAAATATTGCAACACCATACGGCAAGATCCAAATATCCTAGATAGAGATAATAGTGTAGGATAGCTCCTCATACATCAAACATCAGAGTATCAGGCGGAAGCGGAAAACAAGATCCGAGTACGGATAAGAAGCAAATCGGCATAAGATGCCCCATAAATAAACACATCCCGCCCACAGATCTCGCGGATCCCCATCCCTGGAATCTCTACACCAAGTGATTGTTGCCAACATCATTTGTCTCCTCCACCCAGTATCCATCTTGCGAATACACCTGTTCATCTGAATCAAAAAATTTATCGTGTGAGACCCTAGGGGTACTCAGCAAGTCTTTATGCCTCTAAAGGGGACATATACCTGGGGTGACGCAATTGCAGCGAAAGATAATAACTAACAAGTCTATAGATACTCGCTAACCATCCGCCTAACCAATGATAGACTGATGTCTGTTAATTAGTAACAACAGTTATAACAGTATAAAGTAACAGATCCATCCTCCCTCTCACTTACCAACGAGAAAGCGGATGAACAACCCATCCGTTGGCAGTTTATTAACCATTCCATGAGTATTGCACTATTTACTATTCAGGTATTTAGTCAGATTAAAAGCGGTACTTTAGTTATACTTGTCTATGATCGAGAAACTGTGCTCCAAGTCATCCATAACCGCGGACACGGCTTTCAGAAAGATTTACCCTGCAGGGGTGCACAAATAGCAACACACACTCGTTCAACCTCGGAAAAACCAACTCAAAATCCAACGAGGCATTCACGACAAAGCGATCACAGTATTCAGAAATATTTCAGGGGGCCACCCCAATAAGCTACCCGCAACGAAGTCGGCCGGCTCCGAGACGGACACAGGGTTTGCGACGACGGCTGTAAACGACTAGGAACCCGAAAATGTGACTGGGCTTGTCGATACCGCGAAAACATGGCGCGATCCAAAACAGTACAGGTGCTCCACGCACAATCTTAAACAAAACAGTAAAGCATGGCATAAGTACAGGATAGTAATAAAACCCCAAACTAGTTTGTGGCCCCAAGAAATAGAAATGAATCAAGCTCTGGCTCAGGGGGGTCCACGGCCTCCCGGATGTGGATAGTGCGAATAGTCAAGGAACAGGAATCAAGTACTCGGGGTCCTATAGGACACAAGTGAGCATGAAAAACCAAATAACAGATATTGCTCACCGGTGCCTCTTTCATTAGTTATCCCATTACTACTCAGGTTAAGTTACTTAGGTACCTCGTTATCCATCAGACACTCACATACCCTACACATGCTGTTCTACGACTCGCATGGCTCAAACAACTCATGTAGTAATGGCTCATGGGATGGAGGAACAAGCTTCAGTGGGGTTTTAAAAGTAAAGGCTATGCATTACTTGGGATTCAGTTTAATGCAATCGCGACTCAATGATGCAAGAATAAGATAGAGGCAATAGGTACTATATGTATGCAAGCATGTGGTAGTGCTTGCCTGGCAGCTCAGTTGAAGCGGGAGACGGATCTGGGTAGTACTCCTGGGATTCCTGATATTTCCCCTGCTCGGCGTCTATTCGAAGAAGAACCAAACAAACAAGGGCCAACATAAATAAAGTGCACAAGCATATGAATAAAATGCGACAAGCAAACAAGCATGCCATGATGAATGATGCACAATTTACATGGCAATAATGTAGCATGGCATGGATGAGGTGTGGGATACAAGAATAAAACATTTTATTAAGTTTTAGTCATGTTTTGCTTCCATAACACTTGCTGTACACTTAATATTTATATGATGCATGCTACAATTCATAACATGGAATGCATAAACAGAACGGGCTCGTCACGCTGATCGATTTAGACATATTATTTGTCAAATTTGGAGTTGTGGATTTAAAGTTATTAATTAATTGAGAAAAGGCATTTTTATTGCATTTAAACAATTTCGAAAATTTAAATTAGTCAAACATTAATTTCGATGGCAGATTTGAAATCCTCACATTTTTCTAATTCAAAAACATATATTATTTGTATTTACCAATTAAAAGTTATTAAAAACTGGATTTAAAAACATATTAAACATTTCTAAAAACATTTTTATTAAACTGAAAAAGGAACACAGACTTTTTATACTCAACAGAAGCTAGCCCACGTCGCAGACAGGTGGGGCCTGGGCTGAGCTGGCGGAAACAGCGCGGCAAAAACTTTTCTCACCGCGAGCTTAGCCAACCACAGCAGATGACAAGCGGGCCCATGCCGCAAACGGCCCCACGCGCCAGTGGGTGAGAGGCCAGCTGACACGTGGCGCGGATGGGGACTGCGGGTTGAGATTAAAGAAACACGGGAGCCTTTTTGTAAAACTACCATAGAGGTAGACATGTGGGCCCGGAAGGAGTGCGGGTTGAGCAGTAAAAGGTTTGGGGGGTTAACTGGAAGAATGCCCCACGGTACTGTTTTTCTTCTATGCATCTTCTGACGAGACTCATGGAACACGCGCGGCACGGCGGGGGGACTCGAACTCGGGATCGATCGCGCGCGCGCAGGCGGCGGTGAACACTACGGCTGGCTCGGGTTGCTGGAGGAGAAAAGCTACGCGGCAGGGTGAGTTATCTACGGTGCACGGACAGGCAGACGCACGCGATCGCGATGCACGGAGGCCGTTCGGCAGCTGGCCTGGCGCGTACGGGAAACGGAGCTCAGAGAGAGGATGTCTGGGGGCATCGGGGGCTCACCGCAGGGTTCTCGGTGGCGTTGGATCGGCTGGGCACGCAGGAGAGCAGCGGCGTTGCAGGCGGACGGCAAGCTAGGGTTTCGCCCGGGCGACGTCGGTGTCCCGCAGTCTGGGGCTCCTCCTCCTCGTTGGCATGGACAGGGGCGACGCAGGGGTACTCCTTGCCTTCCTCGATAACCAAATCACCTCGCCCGCCTCCTTGATCTGTCGGTGGACGCCGATGCCGAGGTTGGTGGCCGAAGATGCAAGAGAGGGATGTAGGGGTAGATGGGGGAAGGGGCTGCGGCGGCGGAACCCTGGGGATCTGGGGAACGACACACGGCAGAGGGGGAGTAGATAAGGGCAGGGGAGGGGTAGCACATGGGGTTGACGGTGAAAAGGTGGAGGTGGCCACCTTTCTCCCTCCTCTTCACGTGCTCAGCGAGGTTCGGGAGGGCTGCAGCTGGGGCCAAACAGGTGGATGCAAGGCGGCTCGGTTGGGGCCTAGTTTGGCAGAGAGAGAAACTGAGAGGGGAGGGACTCGGCTAGGGCTAGACCAGCAGGGTCGGCATGGTGGCTCGGGTTGGGTTGCTAGGCTAGGGGTGTTGGGCTCGAGCCAGGGTGGTGGTACAGGGACAGCTGGCACGGTGCTGAGCTTCATGGACAGCAAGAAGAAGAGGGGATGGTGAGGTGAGAGGGTGTGGTGCACATGGCATGGACATGCCATGGGCATCCCATGTGGTTCGGCTAGCTAGGTGGGGTTTAGGCTAGGTTTCCTTCGGTTTAGGAGGGGTAAAGCTAGGTAGGTTAGAGAGAGAGAGGCTCATGTGTGGACACACATGCATGTGTAGGTGTAGGCATGAGTAGATGTGGTGTATGTAGAATTAAGGAGAGTTTTTAGTTTAGGATGTTTATTCAAGTTTTTAACATAAGCTCTCAAAGAGTTCCAAAAACCAAAAATCTCACATAAGCACTAGAAGAAGAAGACTATGTTGGAAAGGATAGGTTGCATGGGATGTGTAGGTTTTGGGGGTGAGATAGGATGAGGGATGGAGGGTGGTTCCAAAATTAAAAGAAGAGAGAGGGAGAGAAAAAAAATAAGTTGGACCATGGGTAAAATACCCATGCCCCACTCAAAGCCAAAATAGAACCAAAGGAAAAAAGAAAGGAAGGTGACCTTGCATGGCCCATGCATGTATAATAATGCCTTATTTACTATGGTGAAAACAATGGTAAAAAGGACATGGCATATATTTAGCACATGCTGCAAAATATAGGGTTGGGACCAAGCTATAAGAACAATAGTGGTGTCCCAAGTAGAATAGTTGGGAATGTTCATATTTGAATATAATGTGAGCATGCTAGTGTGTATGTTCCACTAGGTAGGTATATAGCCACATTTATATTCATACATGATCAAATACTCCAAACCAAACTATATGGGAGCTAGACAAGAAAGATACTCATATAGCATGCCAAGGTGGCCATGTGGTTTGCCACATATCAACATTGTGAAAACAACATGATGCATATATGGGAGCATGTGGAAATAGAAGTGGATCCATCCCAACACATATGAGCTAGATTTAAATGCCAAAGGAAAATGTAAAAGCTCATGTATAATTAGGATGGTGGAATTATAAGGTGGTGACAAGTTAAGGTGGTGGAGTTGGAAAAGATATGCCCCCAACTCAATTTGGGCATTATCAATGTATCAAAAGCCAACTACAATGCATCAAGAGGCAAATACAATTAATAAATGCATATGGGATAAGAACCAAAAGAAAAGGGTTTTATATGATGCTCAAATGCAAGGTGGCATGATGACATGAGCATGATATAATTATGATGCAACAATATATGTAGGAAGTAGCATTTTATTATTAGACCATGTAGCATTACAGATGTTAGATAGATGGGATGCTACAATCATCGCCATCATCACCATCGCTTCTCCATCGACCATCCATGTTTCCCCCATCTATGAGTGAGTAATCCCCCGCTGTAGGCTATGGGAATGGTAGGGATTGGATGAGATCGTTCATGTAATGGCATCAGATTGTTAGGGCATGGTGACTAGTATCTTCTATTAGTGCTTTATGACTTTGTTGCGACTTTTTATGCTTAATGCTTGTCACTAGGGCCCGAGTGCCATGATTTCAGATCTGAACATGTTATTGATTCATTATGATAGTATTGTTTTTGGTCTTACGTGTAAATTGTATACACACGTTGTTGTCCAGAACCAATGGCCCCGAAGTGATAGAAATCGGGATAACCGGAGGTAATGGCTTTGATGTGTGGATCACATGTGTTCACGGAGTGTTAATGCTTTGCTCCGGTGCTCTATTAAAAGGAGTACCTTAATTGCGAGTAGTTCCCTTGAGGCCCCGCTGCAAACGGGCTGGTAGGACAAAAGATGTTGTACAAGTTCTCATTGCGAGCACGTATGACTATATATGGAACACATGCCTAGGATTATCTAGTACTTGGATGCTTTATCTTATTTATCTGGAATTGACCTATGTTCTGATTGCTATGTGAATTGTCTTGTCCATGCAACGCCCGTCCATCCATCCCTATGCCTACGACACTCGAATCCTACAGTTACTGCTATTGTTACTACTGTCTTTACTTTACTACTACTGTTACTTTGCTATTTCTACTACAAAACTACTGCCACTGATAAACTGTTGTGGCAAGATTGTTTCCAGGTGCAGCTGAATTGATAACTCAGTTGTTAAGGCTTATAAATATTCTTTGGCTCCCCATGTGTCGAATCAATAAACAGGGTTTCACTTCCCTCGAAAATACTACGATACACACCCTATACTTGTGGGTCATCATCGGGTCCAGCCAGTGGTCTAGGACCCGATCAAGCTCCAGTACAGGTGGGGGAAGTGCCGCAGGGTCCTAGCGCCGCTGCTTTGGGCATCACCCGGTGCTTTATCCAACAGCTTGTCGCTTTATCCCTCAGTCGGAGCTTTATCCGTCAGCCGGTGCTTTACTCGTCAGCCTCTAGCCTTGATGCTTTGGCATCCTCGTCTAGTAGTACCGGCCGAGCGGCGTGCCAGCCTATCCGGTCATGGGTGCGCTCATCAAGGAGCGTCACCCTCTCCCGTACCATTGGCCAACAGATCCGAGGCGGCCGGGTAGAGGTGGCCACCCAGCCGGCTCTCCTAGGCACCCGGCTACACGGGCCAACCGGGAAATCTTGAGGCAGACTGGGTGGAGCGTTCCACCCGGCTGTGGTTCTTTGTCTTGCAGCCATCCGGCCAGATCTCCCTAGAGCTGGTCAGTTAAGTATGGTTTGGCCTACCTGGGGGTCATCCCCCAACACTAGTCCCTGAGAGCATTGGGACTATGTTCTGTGGAGAAGTTCTTGTAATGATTACTGATGAAGACCGTATCATAATATGTCTTGTAGTGCTTGTCGTTTTCCGGCTCGAGATGCTTGTTATCCCCGGCTGGAGTTTCCGGCTACAGGTCCGGTGGCCCACCCACAGTGCGTTAGCAGTGATAGAATCTCCGAGCTTCTGCAACCGGCGGGGAGGTGAATCGCCTGGTTGATGACATCAGTGCTTGCATTGGCCATGCCTGCTCCCCCTAGCGTGAATCGTGTCAGATTGACCTCTTGGCCTGCTGCGGTAGTTTCGGTAACTGCACGCACGCCTTCATCATAATGTTTTCTTGGGGATCGTGTGCACGCTTGGCCTTCGCAGTAACACATGCATGATCTTCTGTGGGAGTTGCTCCGACCCACACGATCTAGAACTGAAACATCATGGTGGTAGTGGAGCGGTTGTTTGCCATGTGGCGGATGGCAGCGCCGGAGTGCGGTTGCCCTGCCTTGATAAATAGGATCACAAGGGAGGGTTCTTCCACCCACTTCATCTTCTCCCTGCGCCCCTTGCTTTTTCTCTACACGCATTGTTTCCTCACTGCCTCCTTGTGCCGCTATTTTTTGGTCGCTGGTACCGCCACTGGCCTTTGACGATGGGACCTCGGTTCTCCAGCGCGTCTACCACTCCATCAACGACGATGCTGGCTAATCAGGCCGGAGGATGGTGTGAATCGTATGTCACCGATGAGCTTATCCAGAAGTATTGGCGGGGGAAATTCCTCCCATCCGAACGTCTCGTGAGGCATCGCCTCGCGCCGGAAAAAGAAAGGGTGCCTAACCCCCGGCCCGAGGAGTCCGTCGTCTTCCTTGCCCACTTCACTCATGGACTTGGCCTGCCCCTGAGCAGGTTCATCCTCGAGCTTCTCGTGTCATTCAACCTCCAACTCTACCACCTGGGGGCCAACGCCATCTCGCAACTAACGCACCATGCGGCCTGCTACGAGGCCTTCCTAGGGGTTTGCCCCGACACGGCGAACTTCTTGAAGTTTTTCAACTTCAAGGTTCAGGTGGTGGGGAAGGGAGGCCCCTTGACGGAGATCGGCTGCTGCACCATCTACCCGCGGCCTTTGTCGGTTACTCCGCGGTTGGAGATGCCTGACATCGTCAAGCTGTGGCAGCACTCGTACTTCTACATGCGCATCCACACTGAGGTGGACTGGATCAAGGTGCCGGTGTTCGCCAATGTCCTCTCCACCCAGAAGGCGTGGAGCGTCCAAAATCTAGGCGCCTAGGCCGACATGGAGCGGATGGCCGCTCGCGTGGGGTTGTTGGTGGAGAAGGAGCGGCTCACCGCCTGGGACATCCTGCTATCCAGGATGATGAGCCACATGCTTCTGCAGCAGCAGCGGACACACGAGATGTGCCATCTGTCCGGCGCCTTGGACCCTACGAGGGTGTCCCAGCTGGATGTGCCGTTTGGGGCCCTTCGAGAGTGGCTCACCACCATCTCGAAGGAGACGCTAACAGAGAACTGAACCTTCTCCTATCGGTCATACCACAGCAACCGGTTGCCGCCAAAGGTTAGCCTCCTTTATTCTTTTCTTCCGGGTGAACGTGCCCCTAGGAATCTCTTCTTGCCTCTTATTCCCCCCTTGTTGAGTAGATTTTTACGACACACCTAGCGAAGGACGGCATGAGGGACCATGAGCTTCCCTCCTTCTCGGCCGACTTCAAGCTAGGGAAGCTTCCTTCACAGGAGCTGGAGCGCTTCCCCACCCGGGTCGATGAGGGCTCCGAGTTCCTAGTCGGTGAGGATACGCCATTAATCTTTGCTAGTTTTATTATCCTTTAGACTCGTGCCTGGTGTTCTTTTTGCGCCCTGGAGCAGCCACACATGGTGTGGAGGCGCACCCAGCTGAGGTCGCTACCTCTCGGGCTAGGGGGAAACGGGCTTCCTCGTCCAGCGCCGTCCCTGCCGGGGGGATCGAAGAGGGCTCGCCGGCCAAGGGCCGGAGCCACCATGCCACGCGTCGCTGATATGTGCCCTTGCTTCCTTTTCTTTGAATGGTTGTTGGCTTGCGCTTTACTCATTGTGCTATACTCGCTTCTCGTGTAGTGAGGAGATGTCCTTGGTCGGCTCCATGACCATCACCACCGCGTCCGACCATCACCCGCCTACGGCTGAGGGGCCTACTGCATTAGCTGCAGTATCTGCTGCCAAGTCAGTTGAGGATGTAGCCTCTGCTGCCAAGCCGGCTGAGGCAGCTGCTTCTACTGCTAAGCCGGCCGAGGTTGCTGCGGATGCGATGGAGATAGTGGTGTCGGTCGTGTCCCTAGTCCTGCACCGACCCTCCGCCATCTCCAGGCTCGCCAATATGTTCTCGGCTCCAAGCCAGGTTCAGACGTGTTCTACTGCCTATCAGGTGGAGGAGCCCGTGGAGGCAGCGAGGGAAGCTCTCGCACAGCCGACAGTCGAAGACGGCGGACGGGAGGTGTGTGGCATCCCGCTAAAACCACTACTAGAAAATCGCTGTGTTTTTGTGCATTGCATCATTATGACCGCATGCTCATGTCATCATGCCACATTGCATTTGAGCATCATCATCATCATGCATGGTTTGTTTAAAAACTATTTTCGAAACCTAATTTGTTTTTCTAAATAAGCCTCGTCTTTATTCAAATACAAAACCCCGGGTCTCCGGAATATTTTGTTTCGTCTAAAGACGGATTTCAAATGACCCGTTTTAAATAAATAAATATTTAAGTTGTTTTTAGGAGGCAGCCCGCCAGGCCCGAAAGCCTGGCCGGCCACCTCCAAACCCAAAAATAAATTTCTACCTACCCCAATATCTAAACCCTAACCCAACGCCCACCTTACCCTAAACCTACCCTACTCCCATCTGCCGCCGACCAAGCCCCACCTAGGCGCGCATCCCACCCCCTGGCTCAATTCCCTCCACACCGCATGCACCCTACCTCCGTTCCACCAACTCCCACACCTCCCATGCACGCGTCACACGCCACCATGGCTGACTGACACGCCCCCGCGAGCCAGCCCCACCCTGTAGCCTCTCTCTCCCACCATCTCCTCTCTCTGCCCTGCGCCTCCTCCTCTGCTTCGATTCCCTTCGCCACCTACCTCTCTCCCGTCCGCTCCTCCCCATGGCCGCCACCGCCGCTGTGGCCCATCCCCTTCCCTCGCTTCTCTGCCGCGCCTCTCCTCTAAAACTCCGAGCACCACCATCCCACATGGCTTCGCCGCTCACAGCCGTCTCTCTGCCTTCCTCTCCCGCGGCCATGACCCCAAGCCACCCCGCCTCTGTGTTTTCTGCTCACCGTCACCGAGCGCCCTTCTCCTTCGCCTCCTGCTCCCCGCAGAGCCTCGAGCCGCCCCTCCTCCATGCCCTAGCCCCTGTGCGAGGCTCGCCGCCACCTCGGCATCGTCCTCCTCGCCACCGTGTCATCGTGGACGTCCTTGCCCCATCCAGGCCATGCCAACCCCTGGCTCGTCCCCATGGAGCCATCGTGGCCTCGTGCCGACCTCATCTTCGGGCCTCGCGCGAGTGCCTTCCGCTCTGTTCCCTGGCGCCCTCCTCTGGTCGCGCAGCGCCTCCTCTGTCCGCTTGCAGGCTTCGCCCAGCGCCCTTCATCGAGCCCCTGCAGCGCCCGGCCGCACGGCTCTGTTCGCTCGCCAGTGCTCGGTCGCGCGTCTGCGACCTCCGCCACTCACCCCGCTGCCGGCCTGCATTTGCCTTCCTCCACCCCTGCGGGAGCACTGCTGCCTTCATCCCTGCATCGCCTCGATGTTGTGCGGTTCCGTGCCGCCCGTACGTGTACAAGGCCAAGATTTGCCACCTGCAGCCGTTCCCGAGCGTCTCCAGCCAAGCTCGCTCGCTGATCCGCCTCGCCTCTATCCCGCCACCGAGCCAGCTTGTTGCCATCTGACCTGTACGCAAGGTGCTCGAATTCATGTTCGAGCGGGACACAGCCACTGCGTGGTGCTCTGTTCAGTGCCTCCTGTCTTGTGATGGTGATATGTCTTCGGTAGAATACTACTACAAGTTCTCTCGAGTCATCAAGATCATCACCAAGGCCTACCGATGCCGCGACCCGAGGTTTCCACCGAGATCTTCCCCTGCCGACAAGGTCTACTACGTGGACCCAAAGACCAGGCCGGTGGCAAACCCAAGTCTGGATCCCGGTACCGGCGACATGCTCTCCAACCCGGTCCTGAAGACGACAAGACCCCGGACGCCAAGATCTTCCGGCGCCGAGACCCGAGACCGCCACCGACAATCGAAGCCGAGAAAAACCCTAGAGGTCTCCTTCAAGGACGCCAAGGTCGCCGACACGGGACGCCAAGTTCTTCTTCCCGAACGCCAAGATCGACCCGATATGCGGACCCGACAAGATCTTCGCGATGACAAGATCGACACCGACCAGGGCGAATCCGATGAGCCCTGATGCCAAACCAAGTCCTCCTTCCTGGAATGCCAATCTCTCCTTCCGTTGTCCGAGGACGACCCCGTCGAACCGAACCCCCGGAACCCAAGACCTTCCGAACCCAGATGTGTGACCCTAAGCCCCTATTTTTATAATATGACATTACCAACTGTCGCATATTAAATTGTTCATGCATGCATACATGTCTGTGGTTTGGGGGAATTATGCCGATTCACCTCATAATTAAATATGGAGTCCATCCGCGGGATATCTTTGTCTTATTCCGGACTCCATTTAAATTGATGTAGCGAACCGGTGCCATGTTTTGCCTTGTTAAGACAACATTTAATTTGCGGGGTATCTGAATAACTTGAACCGTCTAATTAATTGTCGGGACCCCGGTTCCGCTTAATATTGCCTAATTGCACCGCATCTGTGCCATGCCATGCATCATAGCATAATCATGCCGGATCTTCTGCCATAGTATTAAATATTGCATCCAGTGTTTGTTCTAGTGTTTGCTTCTTCGCGGATTAAGCCGATGAGATGTTGCAAGTGCCGACAAGTTCTCTGGATATGATCCTTCGGCAGTGTTTCCCAGGCGAGCAACTCTCCCCCTTCTACCTATTTTGCATTTATAGTCTTTATTTCCTCCTGTTGATCTATTGTTATCCGTGTCACGATGCTTTAGTTTCCGTACACCAGTTATACCCCGTGCAGCCTCTATATTGCCTTGGACACCTCCTATTACCTGTATTTGGTGGATAGCTGGCCTTGCGAGTCGTAGTTGCTTGCTCAGGTGCGATCTCGTGTTGTCAACTACCACAGTTGTTGGAATGTTGGCAGATGTTTATGGTGGAGTTGATCATGGCTTTAATTACAACTTGATATTAAATTGCTGGGATAACTAATGAAAGAGGCACCGGTGGACAATATATGCTATTTGGTTTTTCATGTCCACTTGTGTCCCGTAGGGCCCGAGTACTTGATACCTGTTCTTTGACTATTCGCACTATCCACATACGGGAGAGTCTATGAATCCCCCTTAGCCAGAGCTTGATTCATTTCTTATTTCTTGGGGCCACAAACTAGTTTGGGGATTTATTACTATCCTGTACTTATGCCATGCTTTACTACTTTATTTACGATTGTGCGTGGAGCACCTGTACTGTTTAGGATCGTGACACATTTTCGCTGTATCGACAAGCCCAGTCACACTTTCGGGTTCCTAGTCGTTTACAGCCGTCCATACAAACCTTGGGTCCGTCTCGAAGCCGGCCAACTTCGTTGCACGTAGCTTAATGGGGTGGCCCCCTGAAATAATTTATGAATCCTGTGATTGCTTTGTCGTGAAAGCCTTGTTGGGTTTTGAGTTGGTTTTTTCGAGGTTGATCGTGTGTGTGTTGCTATTTGTGCCCCCCTGCAGGGTAAATCTTTCTGAAATCCGTGTCCGTGGTTATGGACGACTTGGAGCACAGTATCTCGATCATAGACAAGCATAACTAAAGTAGTGCTATAAATTTGACTTAATATGTGACTAGTAGTTCAGCTTCACTACAATGGAATGAATAATAAAAATGCCAACAACTAGTGGATTCGGTGGTGATCTGTGTCATACTATACCTGCCTAGTAAGTATTGCAACTTCAATGGAATGAAATAAAAGTGCCAGCAACTGTTGGGTTTGGGATGTCACATGCTAAGTGTATCTGACTAGTAAGTACTGCAATTACAACTGAATGGTTAACTAAAACTGCCCACTACTTATGCTATCAGGATGACTCCTGACATCTATATCTGACTAGTAAGTGCTTCAACTATAATGGAATGAATAAAACTATCAACTGTGTGAGTTCCTCGGTTTGACTTCCTCGTTTGGTCTCGAGAGGGAATACAAGGATGGGTATGATTGGTGTTAGTATCAGGTTGGTTCCGAATAGGTCTTTCTTATCTCTCTCTTATAGCCGACAGTTTATCGAGTCTCTATAGGTTGTTTAGTGCATGCTCCGCTGCCGCTTCAGCCCATCATACCTATGTAGGCGAGAGCCGCCGAATTCTAGCCTCGTCGTGTACTAGCCTCAGTACTGATGCTCCTCTTTTTCCTTTGCCCTTTGTCAGCACCCCCTTTGTTTAGCAGGTTTGAGATCGACATCGTTAGCAGGGTTACCCTTCCGGCTTGGCCTGGGCAGGATTATGGACGCCATTGGTTATTCTTCAGGGCTCTTAGCCCCATTTGCATCTTGTCCGTACTCGGACGCTGTAACATTTTCAAGGTGATTTGGATCTTTGACTTGTATATCTGGATTCTTGACTCGTTGAGTCGCTGTGGTATATATATCTGTTCTGTGGGTCCCATCGAGGACTGTTGTGTAATGGTATTACTTCGTTTTCCACCCGCACGAAAGTGCCTGGTGGGCGTCCTTGAATTGTTTCTATGCGGGTTTGGCGGAAAGGGCTAAAACTTGCATAGGGCCGATTCGAGGGTGTTACAAGGTGGTCCTCGGCTCGGGCGCTGCGGCTCCAGAGGCATCGCATGTGGCCTCTAGCAACGATGATGACCTTGAGCTCACCAGCTAGCAGGCAGCTCTGGATGCGCCGCCGCCGGATTCCGTCTTGGCGCAGCTCTCTGAGTCGGCGCCTGTTTCCCTTGGTCAGGCCCGTCACCTGGTGGAGGTGATGAAGCAGGGGATTGGAGAGGCCAAGGAACTAGGGGCGTCCCTCGAGTAGATATCTTCTCTATCGCTTTTGCTGCCTTTCCTTGCCGTTGTCCTCTTGTTCACTTTGCCTTCCTTGTAGAAAGCTTTTGCTGAAGTCACCAAGATTTCGCAGGACCTGGGGTGTAAGATTGCTTACTCTCCCATATCCTCCCAGTTACATGAATTTTCGTGTTTCTTGTTGACCGTTGGGTACCCTCCTACCGCTCTACTCGTGGACAGGGAGCGGGAGGTGGAAAGACTGAAGGCAGAAGTGGCTCGGCTAGAGGAAGCCAACCAGACCCACCAGGCCTAGATCTGTCAGCTGGTGGAGCACCAAAAGCAGAAGGAGATGTGCCAGATTGCCAAGATCATTGTTAGTAAGTGGCCTTCTCCCTAGAGATCTTGCCCATATTGTTCTACAGCCGGTTTTGATAGACATTTCTCTCCCGGGTGCAGCCCGGTACCCTGAGGCGACTGACCAAGCCCTGGCCCGCATCCCCAAGGAGGACATTGGAGGCAACGTCTGTCTAGAGGAGTTGGTGTCCGTCGTGTGCGAAGAAGGCAAGAAGCTATAGGATGCTTCCCTTGACGTCCACGAGTATGTCTGGCCAGACTCCACTCCATCGGCTATAATGGAAGCCTTGGTGAAGAAGCTCCGTGCTGCTCCTGAGCTGATGGATGTGGTGCGGGACTGGGTGGCTCGTGGCAGCGTGGAGATGGTCCTGGCCCTACTGAAGTCCTAGTATCCCAACGTGGACCTGTGGAGTATCTCTAGAGTGTTTTGTTAGGGGACTATCTACAACCATCTTAGCGCTGAAATTACTGACATCCCCTCCTGCAGTGTCAAGATTGGAAGCTTTGTCTAGCTAGACCGGGACTTCAACGATCCAGCCGGCTCGGAGGGGTACCACTACAGCCCGCTGGCGGCTCCAGCTTGCACCGACGCCCATCTGCGATAGGTCCTGCCTCTGCTAATGCCGCCTCTAGCAGCCATGCTCCTGTCAATGCCTCCGGTCCTTCCACTGAGCCCCAAGCCCGATCCCCGAAATGCCAGGAGTATTTGTATCTACCTAGAAACTTGTTTGTTGGTCTGCTTGTGTGAACAATTTGTCTTTTGTTCTATAGTGAATTCTGTTGGTGCTTTGTCTCCCTTTGTGATGTTATATTGTGATCTTCTTGTGTGCACTTTACCTTGTGTTGCACTTGTTGTGGCTTTATTATGTGTGGGGGCGCGAGAGCTAACCCACAGGGTGTAGTCCCTGAGGTTCAGGCCGGCTGGAGAATACAGCCGGGTCAAAGCTCCTTTATGTTGTTTCTTAATGCAGGTTTACTGCATGGGGTCGCGCGAGCGCACGCACAGGGTGTAGTCCCCGAGGTTCAGGGCGGCTGGGGAATACAATAGGGTCGAAGCTCCTTTGTGCTGTTCATTGATCCACTAGAGTTCATTGCATGTGTGTGTGTCAGTGTGCATCAGTGTGGTTTTGGAAAAGAACACCTGCAATGATGCCACTCCAGCATGTGTTGTTCTTTTCATAAACCACATGGATCCACTGATCCCACTCCTGCATGTGGTGTTCTTTTCATAAACCACATTGATCCACTAGATGTCATTGCATGTGTATTCTTCTCATAAACCACATGGATCCACTAATGGCACTCCAGCATGTGGAGTTCTTCTCATAAACCACATGGATCCACTAGAGTTCATTGCATGTGTGTGTGACAGTGTGCATCACTGTGGTTTTGGAAAAGAACACATGCAATGATGCCACTCCAGCATGTAGTGTTCTTTTCATAAACCACATGGATCCACCAGTTGTCATTGCATGTGTGTCCTTTTCATAAACCACATGGATCCATCAGTGTCATTGCATGTCTTTGCATGTGTGTTATTTTCCTAAACCACCAGTAGTGTCATTGCATGTGTGTTATTTTCCTAAACCACCACTAGAGTCATTGCATGTTTGTTCTTTTCATAAACCACTTGGATCCACCAATGTCATTGTTGCATGTTTGTTCTTTTCCTAAACCAGCACTAGAGTCATTCCATGTGTGTCCTTTTCATAAACCACCTGGATCCATTGCATGTCATTGCATGTGTGTCATTTTCATAAACCAAAACTAGAGTCATTAAATGTTTGTTCTTTTCATAAACCACCACTGGGATCCACCAGAGTCATTGCATGTGTGTCCTTTTCCTAAACCAAAACTAGAGTCATTACATGTTTTTTCTTTTCATAAACCACCACTAGCGTCATTTGCATGTGTGTTATTTTACTAAACCACATTGATCAACCTGTGTCATTTGCATGTGTGTTCTTTTCATAAACCACCACTAGTGTCATTTGCATGTGTTTTCCTTTCCTAAACCACATGGATCCAATAGTGTCATTGCATGTCATTGCATGTGTGTCGTTTTCGTAAACCACAACTAGAGTCATTGCATGTTTGTTCTTTCCATAAAACACTTGGATCCACTAGAGTCCTTGCATGTGTGTTCTTTTCCTAAACCACCACTAGAGTCATTGCATGTGTGTCCTTTTCATAAACCACCTGGATCCACCATAGTCATTTGCATGTGTGTTCTTTTCATAAACCACCACCAGTGTCATTACATGTGTGTTCCTTTCCTAAACAACCACTTGGATCCACCAGAGTCATTCCATGTCATTGCATGTGTGTCCTTTTCCTAAACCAAAACTAGAGTCATTGCATGTTTGTTCTTTTCATAAATCACCACTAGTGTCATTTGCATGTGTGTTCTTTCCATAAACCACATGGATCCACCAGAGTCATTTGCATGTGTGTTATTTTCATAAACCACCACTAGTGTCATTTGCATGTTTGTTCTTTTCCTAAACCACATGGATCCACCAGTGTCATTGCATGTGTGTCCTTTGCATAAACCACAACTAGAGTCATTGCATGTTTGTTCTTGTCATAAACCACTTGGATCCACCAGTGTCATTGCATTTTTGTTCTTTTCCTAAACCACAACTAGAGTCATTACATGTGTGTTCTTTTCATAAACCACCTGGATCCATTGCATGTCATTCCATGTGTGTCCTTTTCATAAACCACAACTAGAGTCACTGCATGTTTGTTCTTATCATAAACCACCACTTGGATCTACCAGTGTCATTGCATGTGTGTCCTTTTTACAAACCACAACTAGAGAAATTGCATGTTGGTGCTTTTCACAAACCACCTAGATCCACCAGAGTCATTACATGTGTGTCCTATTCATAAACCACAACTAGAGTTATTGCATGTTTGTTCTTTTCATAAACCACTTGGATCCACTAGAGTCATTGCACGTGTGTCCTTTTCATAAACCAGAACTAGAGTCATTGCATGTTTGTTCTTTTCATAAACCACATGGATCCACTAATGCCACTCTAGCATGTGTGTTCTTCTCATAAACCACATGGATCCACTGATGTCATAGCATATGGTGTTATTCTCATAAACCACATTGATCCACTAGAGTGCATTGCATGTGTGTGTGGCAGTATGCATCACTGTGGTTTTCGAAAGGAACACATGCAATGATGCCACTCCAGCATGTGGTGTTCTTTTCATAAACCACATAGATCCGCTGATGCCACTCCTGCATGTGGTGTTCTTTTCATAAACCACATGGATCCACTAATGCCACTCTAGCATGTGTGTTCTTCTCATAAACCACATGGATCCAATGATGTCATTGCATGTGTTGTTCTTCTCATAAACCACATTTATCCACTAGAGTTCATTGCATGTGTGTTTGTGTGTCAGTGTGCATCACTACGGTTTTGGAAAAGAACACATTCAATGATTCCGATCCAGCATGTGGTGTTTTTTTAATAAACTACATGGATCCACCAATTGTCATTGCATGTATGTCCTTCTCATAAACCACATGGATCCACCAGTGTCATTGCATGTATTTGCGTGTGTTTTCTTTTCCTAAACCACCACTAGTGTCATTGCATGTATGTTCTTTTCATAAAACACCACTAGAGTCATTGCATGTTTGTTCTTTTCATCAACCACTTCGATCCACCAGTGTCATTACATGTTTGTTATTTTCCTAAACCACCACTAGAGTCATTGCATGTGTGTCCTTTTCATAAAACACCTAGATCCATTGCATGTCATTGCATGTGTGTCCTTTTCATAAACCACAACTAGAGTCATTACATGTTTGTTCTTTTCATAAACCACCACTTGGATCCACCGGAGTCATTGCATATCATTGCATGTGTGTCCTTTTCCTAAACCACAACTTGAGTCATTGCATGTTTGTTCTTTTCATAAACCACATGGATCCACTAATGCTAGTCCAGCATGTGTGTTCTTCTCATAAACCAAATGGATCCACTAATGTCATTGCATGTGGTGTTATTCTCATAAACCACATTGATCCACTAGAGTTCATTGCATGTGTGTGTGTCAGTGTGCATCACTATGGTTTTCGAAAGGAACACATGCCATGATGCCACTCCAGCATGTGGTGTTCTTTTCATAAACCACATGGATCCGGTGATGCCGCTCCTGCATGTGGTGTTCTTTTCATAAACGACATGGATCCACTAATTCCACTCTAGCATGTGTGTTCTTCTCATAAACCACATGGATCCAATGATGTCATTGCATGTGTTGTTCTTCTCATAAACCACATGGATCCACTAGAGTTCATTGCATGTGTGTTTGTGTGTCAGTGTGCATCACTATGGTTTTGGAAAAGAACACATTCAATGATTCCACTCCAACATGTGGTGTATTTTTCATAAACCACATGGATCCACCAATTGTCATTGCATGTATGTCCTTCTCATAAACCACATGGATCCACCAGTGTCATTGCATGTATTTGCGTGTGTGTTCATTTCCTAAACCACCACTAGTGTCATTGCATGTATGTTCTTTTCCTAAACCACCACTAGAGTCATTGCATGTTTGTTCTTTTCATCAACCACTTGTATCCACCAGTGTCATTGCATGTTTGTTCTTTTCCTAAACCACCACTAGAGTCATTGTATGTGTGTCCTTTTCATAAAACACCTGGATCCATTGCATGTGTGTCCTTTTAATAAACCACAACTAGATTCATTGCATGTTTGTTCTTTTCATAAACCACCACTTGGATCCACCAGAGTCATTGCATGTGTGTCCTTTACCTAAACCACAACTAGAGTCATTACATGTTTGTTCTTTTCATAAACCACCACTTGTGTCATTTGCTTGTGTGTCCTTTTCATAAACAACATGGATCCATTGCATGTCATTGCATATGTGTCCTTTTCATAAAACACAAGTAGAGTCATTGCATGTTTGTTCTTTTCATAAACCACCACTTAGATCCACCAGTGTCATTGCATGTCATTGCATGTGTGTCCTTTTCGTAAACCACAACTAGAGTCATTGCATGTTTATTCTTTTCATAAACCACCTGGATCCACCAAAGTCATTGCATGTATGTCATGTTCGTAAACCACCACTAGAGTCATTGCATGTGTGTTCTTTTTATAAACCACATGGATCCACTAATGCCACTCCAGCATGTGTGTTCTTCTCATAAACCACATGGATCCACTGATGTCATTGCATGTAGTGTTCTTCTCATAAACCACATTGATCCACTAGAGTTCATTGCATGTGTGTGTCAGTGTGCATCACTGTGGTTTTCGAAAAGAACACATGCAATGATGGCACTCTAGCATGTGGTGTTCGTTTCATAAACCACATGGATCCACTAGTTGTCATTGCATGTGTGTCCTTTTCATAAACACATGGATAAACCAGAGTGATTGCATGTCATTGCATGTGTGTTCTTTTCCTAAACCACCACTAGTGTCATTGCATGCGTGTTCTTTTCCTAAACCACCACTAGAGTCATGGAATGTTTGTTCTTTGCATAAACCACCACTTGGATCCACCAGATTCATTGCATGTGTGTCCTTTTCCTAAACCTCAACTAGAGTCATTGCATGTTTGTTCTTTTCATAAACCACCACTTGGATCCAACAGTGTCATTACATGTGTGTCCTTTTCATCAACGACAACTAGAGTCATTGCATGTTTGTTCTTTTCATAAACCACCTGGATCCACCAGAGTCATTGCATGTGTGTTCTTTTCATAAACCACATGGATCCACTAATGCCACTCCAGCATTTGTGTTCTTCTCATAAACAACATGGATCCTCTGATGTCATTGCATCTGGTGTTCTTCTCATAAACCACATTGATCCACTAGAGTTCATTGCATGTGTGTGTCAGTGTGCATCATTGTGGTTTTGGAAAAGAACACATGTAATGATGCCACTCCAGCATGTGGTGTTCTTTTCATCAACCACATCGATCCACTGATGCCACTCCGGCATGTGGTGTTCTTTTCATAAACCACATTGATCCACTAGATGTCATTGCATGTGTGTTCTTCATACAAAACACATGGAACCACTGATGCCACTCTAGCGTGTGGTGTTCTTATTATAAACCACATGGATCCACTAGATGTCATTGCATGTGTGTTCTTCTCATAAACCACATGGATCCACTGATGTCACTACAACATGTGGTGTTCTTCTCATAAACCACATGGATCCACTAGAATTCATTGCATGTGTGTGTGTGACAGTGTGTATCATTTTGTTTTTGGAAAAGAACACATGCAATGATGCCACTCCAGCATGTCGTGTTCTTTTCAAAAACCACATGGATCCACCAGTTGTCATTGCATGTGTGTCCTTTTCAAAAACCACATGGATCCACCAGTGTCATTGCATGTCTTTGCATGTGTGTTCTTTTCCTAAACCACCACTAGTGTCATTGCATGTTTGTTCTTTTCCTAAACCACCACTAGAGTGATTGCATGTTTGTTCTTTTCATAAACTACTTGTATCCACCAATGTCATTGTTGCATGTTTGTTCTTTTCCTAAACCACCACTAGAGTCATTACATGTTTGTTCTTTTCATAAACCACTTGGATCCACCAGTGTCATTGCATGTTTGTTCTTTTCCTAAACCACCACTAGCGTCATTAGATGTTTGTCCTTTTCATAAACCACCTGGATCCATTGCATGTCATTGCATGTGTGTCCTTTTCTTAAACCACAACTAAAGTCATTGCATGTTTGTTGTTTTCATAAAGCACCACTTGGATCCACCAGATTCATTGCATGTGTGTGTCCTTTTCCTAAACCACAACTACAGTCATTGTGTGTTTGTTCTTTTCATACACCACCTGGATCCACCAGAGCCATTGCACGTGTGTTGTTTTCATAAACCACATGGATCCACTATTGCCACTCCAGTATGTGTGTTCTTCTCATAAACCACATGGATCCTCTGATGTCATTGCATCTGGTGTTATTCTCATAAACCACATTGATCCACTAGAGTTCATTGCATGTGTGTGCGTCAGTGTGCATCACTCTGGTTTTGGAAAAGAACACATGCAATGATGCCACTCCAGCATGTGGTGTTCTTTTCATAAACCAGATGGATCCACTGATGCCACTCCTGCATGTGGTGTTCTTTTCATAAACCACAGTGATCCACTAGATGTCATTGCATGTGTGTTCTTCACAGAAAACACATGGATCCACTGATGCCACTCCAGCATGTGGTGTTCTTCTCATATATCACATGGATCTACTAGATGTCATTGCATGTGTATTATTCTCATAAACCACATGGATCCACTGATGGCACTCCAGCATGTGGTGTTCTTCTCATAAACCACATGGATCCACTAGAGTTCATTACATGTGTGTGTGACAGTGTCCATCACTATGGTTTTGGAAAAGAACACATGTAATGATGCCACTCCAGCATGTGGTGTTCTTTTCATAAACCACATGGATCCACCAGTTGTCATTGCATGTGTGTCCTTTTCATAACCACATGGATCCAGCAGTGTCATTGCATGTCTTTGCATGTGTGTTATTTTCCTAAACCACCAGTAGTGTCATTGCATGTGTGTTCTTTTCCTAAACCACCACTAGAGTCATTGCATGTTTGTTCTTTTCATAAACCACTTGGATCCACCAATGTCATTTTTGCATGTTTGTTCTTTTCCTAAACCACCACTAGAGTCATTCCATGTGTGTCCTTTTCAGAAACCACCTGAATCCATTGCATGTCATTGCATGTGTGTCCTTTTCATAAACCAAAACTAGAGTCATTGCATGTTTGTTATTTTCATAAACCACCACTGGGATCCACCAGAGTCATTGCATGTGTGACCTTTTCCTAAACCACAACTAGAGTTATTGCATGTTTATTCTTTTCAAAAACCACCACTAGCGTCATTTGCATGTGTGTTATTTTACTAAACCACATGGATCAACCCGTGTCATTTGCATGTGTGTTCTTTTCATATGCCACCACCATTGTCATTTGCATGTTTGTTCTTTTCCTAAACCACATGGATCCAATAGTGTCATTGCATGTCATTGCATGAGTGTCCTTTTTCTAAACCACAACTAGAGTCATTGCATGTTTGTTCTTTTCATAAAACACCTGGATCCACTAGAGTCCTTGCATGTGTGTTCTTTTCCTAAACCACCACTAGAGTCATTGCATGTGTGTCCTTTTCATAAAACACCTAGATCCACTAGAGTCATTTGCACGTGTGTTCTTTTCATAAACCAGCACCAGTGTCATTGCATGTGTGTTCCTTTCCTAAACCACCACATGGATCCACCAGAGTCATTGCATGTGTGTCCTTTTCCTAAACCAAAACTAGAGTCATTGCATGTTTGTTCTTTTCATAAAGTACCACTAGTGTCATTTGCATGTGTGTTCTTTCCATAAACCACATGGATCCACCAGAGTCATTTGCATGTGTGTTCTTTTCATAAACCACCACCAGTGTCATTTGCATGTGTGTTCTTTTCCTAAACCACATGGATCCACCAGTGTCATTGCATGTGTGTCCTTTTTATAAACCACAACTAGAGTCATTGCATGTTTGTTCTTATCATAAACCACTTGGATCCACCAGTGTCATTGCATTTTTGTTCTTTTCCTAAACCACCACTAGAGTCATTGCATGTGTGTCCTTTTCATAAACCACCTGGATCCATTGCATGTCATTGCATGTGTGTCCTTTTCATAAACCACAACTAGAGTCATTGCATGTTTGTTCTTATCATAAACCACCACTTGGATCTACCAGTGTCATTGCATATGTGTCCTTTTCATAAACCACAACTAGAGTCATTGCATGTTTGTTCTTTTCACAAACCACCTAGATCCACCAGAGTCATTGCATGTGTGTCTTGTTCATAAACCACAACTAGAGTCATTGAATGTTTGTTCTTTTCATAAACCACCTGGATCCACCAGAGTCATTGCATGTATGTCCTTTTCATAAACCAGAACTAGAGTCATTGCATGTTTGTTCTTTTCATAAACCACATGGATCCACTAATGCCACTCTAGCATGTGTGTTCTTCTCATAAACCACATGGATGCACTGATGTCATTGCATCTGGTGTTCTTCTCATAAACCACATTGATCCACTAGAGTTCATTGCATGTGCGTGTCAGTGTGCATCACTGTGGTTTTGGAAAAGAACACATGCAATGATGCAACTCCAGCATGCGGTGTTCTTTTCATAAACAACATGGATCTACTAATGCCACTCTTGCATGTGGTGTTCTTTTCGTAAACCACATTGATCCACTAGATGTCATTGCATGTGTGTTCTTAATAGAAAACACATGGAACCACTGATGCCACTCTAGCATGTGGTGTTCTTATCATAAACCACATGGATCCACTAGATATCATTGCATGTGTGTTCTTCTCATAAACCACATGGATCAACTGATGTCACTCCAACATGTGGTGTTGTTCTCATAAACCACATGGATCCACAAGAACTTATTACATGTGTGTCTGACAGTGTGCATCACTTTGTTTTTGTAAAAGAACACATGCAATTATGCCACTCCAGCAAGTCGTGTTCTTTTCAAAAACCACATGGATCCACCAGTTGTCATTGCATGTGTGTCCTTTTCATAAACCACATGGATCCACCAGTGTCATCGCATGTCTTTGCATGTGCGTTCTTTTTATAAACCACCACTAGTGTCATTGCATGCGTGTTCTTTTCCAAAACCACCACTAAAGTCATTGCATGTTTGTTATTTTCATAAATCATTTGGATCCACCAGTTCCATTGCATGTTTGTTATTTTCCTAAACCACTACTAGAGTCATTGCATGTGTGTCCTTTTCATAAACCATCTGGATCCATTGCATGTCATTGCATGCGTGTCCTTTTCCTAAACCACAACTAGAGTCATTGCATGTTTGTTCTTTTCATAAACCACCACTTGGATCCACCAGATTCATTGCATGTGTGTCCTTTTCCTAAACCACAACTAGACTCATTGCATGTTTGTTCTTTTCATCAACCACTTGTATCCACCAGTGTCATTGCATGTTTGTTCTTTTCCTAAACCACCACTAGAGTCATTATATGTGTGTCCTTTTCATAAAACACCTGGATCCATTGCATGTGTGTCCTTTTCATAAACCACAACTAGATTCATTGCATGTTTGTTCTTTTCATAAACCACCACTTGGATCCACCAGAGTCATTGCATGTGTGTCCTTTACCTAAACCACAACTAGAGTCATTACATGTTTGTTCTTTTCATAAACCACCACTTTTGTCATTTGCTTGTGTGTCCTTTTCATAAACAACATGGATCCATTGCATGTCATTGCATGTGTGTCCTTTTCATAAAACACAATTAGAGTCATTGCATGTTTGGTCTTTTCATAAACCACCACTTCGATCCACCAGTCTCATTGCATGTATGTCCTTTTCGTAAACCACAACTAGAGTCATTGCATGTTTATTCTTTTCATAAACCACCTGGATCCACCAAAGTCATTGCATGTATGTCATGTTCGTAAACCACCACTAGAGTCATTGCATGTGTGTTCTTTTTATAAACCACATGGATCCACTAATGCCACTCCAGCATGTGTGTTCTTCTCATAAACCACATGGATCCACTGATGTCATTGCATGTAGTGTTCCTCTCATAAACCACATTGATCCACTAGAGTTTATTGCATGTGTGTGTCAGTGTGCATCACTGTGGTTTTCGAAAAGAACACATGCAATGATGGCACTCTAGCATGTGGTGTTCGTTTCATAAACCACATGGATCCACTAGTTGTCATTGCATGTGTGTCCTTTTCATAAACACATGGATAAACCAGAGTGACTGCATGTCATTGCATGTGTGTTCTTTTCCTAAACCACCACTAGTGTCATTGCATGCGTGTTCTTTTCCTAAACCACCACTAGAGTCATGGAATGTTTGTTCTTTGCATAAACCACCACTTGGATCCACCAGATTCATTGCATGTGTGTCCTTTTCCTAAACCTCAACTAGAGTCATTGCATGTTTGTTCTTTTCATAAACCACCACTTGGATCCAACAGTGTCATTACATGTGTGTCCTTTTCATCAACCACAACTAGAGTCATTGCATGTTTGTTCTTTTCATAAACCACCTGGATCCACCAGAGTCATTGCATGTGTGTTCTTTTCATAAACCACATGGATCCACTAATGCCACTCCAACATTTGTGTTCTTCTCATAAACAACATGGATCCTCTGATGTCATTGCATCTGGTGTTCTTCTCATAAACCACATTGATCCACTAGAGTTCATTGCATGTGTGTGTCAGTGTGCATCATTGTGGTTTTGGAAAAGAACACATGTAATGATGCCACTCCAGCATGTGGTGTTCTTTTCATCAACCACATCGATCCACTGATGCCACTCCTGCATGTGGTGTTCTTTTCATAAACCACATTGATCCACTAGATGTCATTGCATGTGTGTTCTTCATAGAAAACACATGGAACCACTGATGCCACTCTAGCGTGTGGTGTTCTTATTATAAACCACATGGATCCACTAGATGTCATTGCATGTGTGTTCTTCTCATAAACCACATGGATCCACTGATGTCACTACAACATGTGGTGTTCTTCTCATAAACCACATGGATCCACTAGAATTCATTGCATGTGTGTGTGTGTGACAGTGTGTATCACTTTGTTTTTGGAAAAGAACACATGCAATGATGCCACTCCAGCATGTCGTGTTCTTTTCAAAAACCACATGGATCCACCAGTTGTCATTGCATGTGTGTCATTTTCAAAAACCACATGGATCCACCAGTGTCATTGCATGTCTTTGCATGTGTGTTCTTTTCCTAAACCACCACTAGTGTCATTGCATGTTTGTTCTTTTCCTAAACCACCACTAGAGTGATTGCATGTTTGTTCTTTTCGTAAACTACTTGTATCCACCAATGTCATTGTTGCATGTTTGTTCTTTTCCTAAACCACCACTAGAGTCATTACATGTTTGTTCTTTTCATAAACCACTTGGATCCACCAGTGTCATTGCATGTTTGTTCTTTTCCTAAACCACCACTAGAGTCATTGGATGTTTGTCCTTTTCATAAACCACCTGGATCCATTGCATGTCATTGCATGTGTGTCCTTTTCTTAAACCACAACTAAAGTCATTGCATGTTTGTTGTTTTCATAAAGCACCACTTGGATCCACCAGATTCATTGCATGTGTGTCCTTTTCCTAAACCACAACTACAGTCATTGTGTGTTTGTTCTTTTCATACACCACCTGGATCCACCAGAGCCATTGCACGTGTGTTGTTTTCATAAACCACATGGATCCACTATTGCCACTCCAGTATGTGTGTTCTTCTCATAAACCACATGGATCCTCTGATGTCATTGCATCTGGTGTTATTCTCATAAACCACATTGATCCACTAGAGTTCATTGCATGTGTGTGCGTCAGTGTGCATCACTCTGGTTTTGGAAAAGAACACATGCAATGATGCCACTCCAGCATGTGGTGTTCTTTTCATAAACCACATGGATCCACTGATGCCACTCCTGCATGTGGTGTTCTTTTCATAAACCACAGTGATCCACTAGATGTCATTGCATGTGTGTTCTTCACAGAAAACACATGGATCCACTGATGCCACTCCAGCATGTGGTGTTCTTCTCATATATCACATGGATCTACTAGATGTTATTGCATGTGTATTATTCTCATAAACCACATGGATCCACTGATGGCACTCCAGCATGTGGTGTTCTTCTCATAAACCACATGGATCCACTAGAGTTCATTACATGTGTGTGTGACAGTGTGCATCACTATGGTTTTGGAAAAGAACACATGTAATGATGCCACTCCAGCATGTGGTGTTCTTTTCATAAACCACATGGATCCACCAGTTGTCATTGCATGTGTGTCCTTTTCATAACCACATGGATCCAGCAGTGTCATTGCATGTCTTTGCATGTGTGTTATTTTCCTAAACCACCAGTAGTGTCATTGCATGTGTGTTCTTTTCCTAAACCACCACTAGAGTCATTGCATGTTTGTTCTTTTCATAAACCACTTGGATCCACCAATGCCATTTTTGCATGTTTGTTCTTTTCCTAAACCACCACTAGAGTCATTCCATGTGTGTCCTTTTCAGAAACCACCTGAATCCATTGCATGTCATTGCATGTGTGTCCTTTTCATAAACCAAAACTAGAGTCATTGCATGTTTGTTATTTTCATAAACCACCACTGGGATCCACCAGAGTCATTGCATGTGTGACCTTTTCCTAAACCACAACTAGAGTTATTGCATGTTTATTCTTTTCAAAAACCACCACTAGCGTCATTTGCATGTGTGTTATTTTACTAAACCACATGGATCAACCCGTGTCATTTGCATGTGTGTTCTTTTCATATGCCACCACCATTGTCATTTGCATGTTTGTTTTTTTCCTAAACCACATGGATCCAATAGTGTCATTGCATGTCATTGCATGAGTGTCCTTTTTCTAAACCACAACTAGAGTCATTGCATGTTTGTTCTTTTCATAAAACACCTGGATCCACTAGAGTCCTTGCATGTGTGTTCTTTTCCTAAACCACCACTAGAGTCATTGCATGTGTGTCCTTTTCATAAAACACCTAGATCCACTAGAGTCATTTGCACGTGTGTTCTTTTCATAAACCAGCACCAGTGTCATTGCATGTGTGTTCCTTTCCTAAACCACCACATGGATCCACCAGAGTCATTGCATGTGTGTCCTTTTCCTAAACCAAAACTAGAGTCATTGCATGTTTGTTCTTTTCATAAAGTACCACTAGTGTCATTTGCATGTGTGTTCTTTCCATAAACCACATGGATCCACCAGAGTCATTTGCATGTGTGTTCTTTTCATAAACCACCACCAGTGTCATTTGCATGTGTGTTCTTTTCCTAAACCACATGGATCCACCAGTGTCATTGCATGTGTGTCCTTTTTATAAACCACAACTAGAGTCATTGCATGTTTGTTCTTATCATAAACCACTTGGATCCACCAGTGTCATTGCATTTTTGTTCTTTTCCTAAACCACCACTAGAGTCATTGCATGTGTGTCCTTTTCATAAACCACCTAGATCCATTGCATGTCATTGCATGTGTGTCCTTTTCATAAACCACAACTAGAGTCATTGCATGTTTGTTCTTATCATAAACCACCACTTGGATCTACCAGTGTCATTGCATATGTGTCCTTTTCATAAACCACAACTAGAGTCATTGCATGTTTGTTCTTTTCACAAACCACCTAGATCCACCAGAGTCATTGCATGTGTGTCTTGTTCATAAACCACAACTAGAGTCATTGAATGTTTGTTCTTTTCATAAACCACCTGGATCCACCAGAGTCATTGCATGTATGTCCTTTTCATAAACCAGAACTAGAGTCATTGCATGTTTGTTCTTTTCATAAACCACATGGATCCACTAATGCCACTCTAGCATGTGTGTTCTTCTCATAAACCACATGGATGCACTGATGTCATTGCATCTGGTGTTCTTCTCATAAACCACATTGATCCACTAGAGTTCATTGCATGTGTGTGCCAGTGTGCATCACTGTGGTTTTGGAAAAGAACACATGCAATGATGCCACTCCAGCATGCGGTGTTCTTTTCATAAACAACATGGATCTACTAATGCCACTCTTGCATGTGGTGTTCTTTTCGTAAACCACATTGATCCACTAGATGTCATTGCATGTGTGTTCTTAACAGAAAACACATGGAACCACTGATGCCACTCTAGCATGTGGCGTTCTTATCATAAACCACATGGATCCACTAGATATCATTGCATGTGTGTTCTTCTCATAAACCACATGGATCAACTGATGTCACTCCAACATGTGGTGTTGTTCTCATAAACCACATGGATCCACAAGAACTTATTACATGTGTGTCTGACAGTGTGCATCACTTTGTTTTTGTAAAAGAACACATGCAATGATGCCACTCCAGCAAGTCGTGTTCTTTTCAAAAACCACATGGATCCACCAGTTGTCATTGCATGTGTGTCCTTTTCATAAACCACATGGATCCACCAGTGTCATCGCATGTCTTTGCATGTGCGTTCTTTTTCTAAACCACCACTAGTGTCATTGCATGCGTGTTCTTTTCCAAAACCACCACTAAAGTCATTGCATGTTTGTTATTTTCATAAATCATTTGGATCCACCAGTGCCATTGCATGTTTGTTATTTTCCTAAACCACTACTAGAGTCATTGCATGTGTGTCCTTTTCATAAACCATCTGGATCCATTGCATGTCATTGCATGCGTGTCCTTTTCCTAAACCACAACTAGAGTCATTGCATGTTTGTTCTTTTCATAAACCACCACTTGGATCCACCAGATTCATTGCATGTGTGTCCTTTTCCTAAACCACAACTAGACTCATTGCATGTTTGTTCTTTTCATAAACCATCACCTGGATCCACCAGTGTCATTGCATGTGTGTCCTTTTCATAAACCACACCTAGAGTCACTGCATGTTTATTATTTTCATAAACCACCTGGATCCACCAGAGTCATTGCATGTGTGTTGTTTTCATAAACCACATGGATCCACTAATACCACTCCAGCATCTGTGTTCTTCTCATAAACCACATGGATCCTCTGATGTCATTGCATCTGGTGTTCTTCTCATAAACCACATTAATCCACTAGAGTTCATTGCATGTGTGTGCGTTAGTGTGCATCACTATGGTTTTGGAAAAGAACACATGCAATGATGCCACTCCAGCATGTGATGTTATTTTCATAAACCACATGGATCCACTGATGCCACTCCTGCATGTGGTGTTCTTTTCTTAAACCACATTGATCCACTAGATGTCATTGCATGTGTGTTCTTCACAGAAAACACATGGAACCACTGATGCCACTCTAGCATGTGGTGTTCTTATCATAAACCACATGGATCCACTAGATTTCATTGCATGTGTGTTCTTCTCATAAACCACATGGATCTAGTGATGTCACTCCAACATGTGGTGTTCTCTCATAAACCACATGGATCCTCTAGAATTCATTGCATGTGTGTGTGTGACCGTGTGCATCACTTTGGTTTTGGAAAAGAACACATGCAATGATGCCACTCTAGCATGTCATGTTCTTTTCAAAAACAACATGGATCCACCAGTTGTCATTGCATGTGTGTCCTTTTCATAAACCACATGGATCCACTAGTGTCATTGCATGTCTTTGCATGTGCGTTTTTTCCTAAACCACCACTAATGTCATTGCATGTGTGTTCTTTTCCTAAACCACCACTAGATTCATTGCATGTTTGTTCTTTTCATAAACCACTTGGATCCACCGGTGTCATTGCATGTTTGTTATTTTCCTAAACCACCACTAGAGTCATTGCATGTGTGTCCTTTCCATAAACCACTTGGAACCATTGCAAGTCATTGCATGTGTGTCCTTTTCATAAACCACAACTAGAGTCATTGCATGCTTGTTCTTTTCATAAACCACCACTTGGATCCACTAGAGTCATTGCATGTTTGTCCTTTTCCTAAACCACAAGTAGAGTCTTTGTATGTTTGTTCTTTTCATAAACCACCACTAGTGTCATTTCTATTTGTGTCCTTTTCATAATCCACATGGATACATTGCATGTCATTGCATGTCATTGCATCTGTTTCCTTTTAAAAAACCACAACTAGAGTCATTGCATGTTTGTTCTTTTCATAAACCACCACTTGGATCCAGCAGTTTCATTGCATGTGTGTATGTGTCAGTGTGCATCATTGTGGTTTTGGAAAAGAACACATGCAATGATGCCACTCCAGCATGTGGTGTTCTTTTCATAAACCACATCGATCCACTGATGCCACTCCTGCATGTGGTGTTCTTTTCATAAAACACATTGATCCACTAGATGTCATTGCATGTGTGTTCTTCACTGAAAACACATGGATCCACTGATGCCACTCTAGCATGTGGTGTTCTTCTCCTAAACCACATGGATCCACTAGATGTTATTGCATGTGTGTTCTTCTAATAAACCACATGGATCCACTGATGTCACTCCAGCATGTGGTGTTCTTCTCTTAAACCACTTGGATCCATTAGAATTCATTGCATGTGTGTGTGATAGTGTGCATCACTTTGGTTTTGGAAAAGAACACATGCAATGATGCCACTCCAGCATGTGATGTTCTTTTCTAAAATCACATGGATCCATGAGTTGCCATTGCATGTGTGTCCTTTTCATAAACCACATGGATCCACCAGTGTCATTGCATGTGTGTTCTTTTCCTAAACCACCACTAGTGTCATTGCATGTGTGTTCTTTTCCTAAACCACCACTAAACTCATTGCATGTTTGTTATTTTCATAAATCATTTGGATCCACCAGTGTCATTGTATGTTTGTTCTTTTCCTAAACCACCACTAGAGTCATTGCATGTGTGCCCTTTTCATAAACCACCTAGATCCATTGCATGTCATTGCATCTGTGTCCTTTTCATAAACCACAACTCGAGTCATTGCATGTTTGTTATTTTCATAAACCACCACTTGGAGCCACTAGTGTCATTGCATGTGTGTCCATTTCATAAACCACAACTAGAGTCAGTGCATGTTTTTTTCTTTTCATAAACCACGACTACTAGAGTCATTGCATGTGTTCTCTTTTCATAAACCACCTGGATTCACCAGTTTCATTGCATATGTGTCCATTTCATAAACCACATGGATCCACCAGTGTCATTTGCATGTGTGTTCTTTTCATAAATCATCATCTGTGTCATTGCATGTGTGTTCCTTTCCTAAACCACATGGATCCAGTAGTGTCATTGCACGTGTGTCCTTTTCATAAACCACAACCAGAGTCATTGCATGTTTATTCTTTTCATAAACCACCTGGATCCTCCAAAGTCCTTGCATGTGTGTTCTTTTCCTAAACTAACACTAGATTCATTGCATGTGTCTCCTTTTTATAAACCACCTGGATCCACCAGAGTCATTTGCATGTGTGTTCTTTTCATAAACCACCACCAGTCTCATTGCATGTGTGTTCCTTTCCTAAACCATCACTTGGATCCACGAGAGTCATTACATGTCATTGCATGTGTGTCCTTTTACTAAACCACAACTAGAGTTATTGCATGTTTGTTCTTTTCATAAACCACCACTAGCGTCATTTGCATGTGTGTTCTTTTCATAAACCACCACCAGTGTTATTTGCATGTGGTATTCTTTTCATAAACCACATGGATCCACCAGTTGTCATTGCATGTGTGTCCTTTTGATAAACCGCATGGATACACCAGTGTCATTGCATGTCTTTGCATGTGTGTTCTTTTTATAAACTACCACTAGATTCATTGCATGTGTGTTCTTTCCATAAACCAAATGGATCCACCAGAGTCATTTTCATGTGTGTTCTTTTTAATGATAGACATTGTCCACAAACAATCGGGACGCAGAAGTAACCAGCAACTGCTTCGGGCTTCTAGAAGACCCGATCCCCGATTATTAGATGTCGTTGGATCAGGGTGCGTGGATGATAAGGATGTCCTTCGTAAGGGCGATCCGCGAGAAGTCTGTTCTGTGAACTGATTGGCAGTGGCATCCACGACTGGGCCTATTTCCTTTCCCTTGTCCCCTTAACCTCGGGGTTGAAGCTCAGATCATGTTCCTTCATCGCTATGGAGAGGGAGAGGCCCAAACTCAGCTTGCACGAGGCTCAAATGTTCACCCACTACGACATACTCGCGCCGGCGTTCGCGAGGCTTCCGGTTGGCTTAGAGCTCAGCTACACCGGGGTGCCTATCACGCTGCTCTTGCACGACAACGCGTTGGTGAGGCAGATTGAGGAGCACCGCCGCCAGCTGCCAGAGCAGAAGAGGGCAATGGCACGGTACGCACACGAGCGCGTACTGGCGAAAGATGTTCAAGAAGGAGCGGATGGTGTTGATTGAACTGTGCAGAACCCACCAGCGGGAGATCCACCCGGATCTGCGCAACCCCAAAGGGAGGCAGCTCTTCTAGGCAGTGCTTGGGCGTACGACCTCCACCAATATCGATGCGGCGCGCCGTGAAGAATCCATGAGGAGCAGGAACGCTGTTGGGAACGTCAGCATCAATTTCGACGCGGAGGAGGCTGACAGCGACGCGGACAACATCGTTGATGATGAAGACTGTGCGAGCATCATAGTCAATTAGGGCCACTTAAGCCTAAATTAAATCTATGTACGGTATCTTAATGCCCTTTTTGGATCGGGATCACTTGAGTCATAGTCGATTAGCGTCATAATCTATATATGTTGGCCATGTTTTAGGTGTCTTTGTCTTTGAAACTAGTTGAAACTCGTCCGATCCTGAAAATAAAGTTCGCACATTCCTGGCATATCAGGTGGGACAATACACTGACTCTGCTCCTAGCACTTGATGGCATAGCCATAATTTGGAGTGCGCCAGAGGAGAAGGGGTCAAGCATGTTGTAATAGTGTACTACTTCTATCCAGATATAATTGACTTAGCTTTTTTTAGATATTTAAATGTATCTATACCCAAAACATATCTAGATACATACGAATCTACACAAATTTAAGTCACTTAGTTCTATACGGAGGGAGTAATAATATTTTTTGAGGAATAGTTTCTGATGGCATATATTGGCCATGTTTTAGGTTCCTCTGTCTTTCAAACTAATCAAACGTTGTCCAATTCTAAACAAACAAACTCATTGCGTTCACATTTGATGGGACAATACGCCGACTCCTCTACCAACGATTGATGTCATAGCCATAATTTTGGAGCGCGTCAGAGGAAATGGGAATCCAAGAGAGATGGGAACTAGTAGCTGCGTCCATACGCAAGTAAAAAATTAATGTAATAATATTTAAGAATTATAATCTGGTCCACATAACTCCATCATAGACATATTGCACGCGCCAGATATAAATAAAGACGACACGACTAGTTCAATTTCTTTACTATTAAAAGGCTTATATCATTTTAATGGTCTGGTATATTTTTTTGTTAGACAATTTTACCCCTAGAGTTTGGAAATAATAACCCACTTGTGCCGCCCGGAAGTTACAGCCCGTACGCCACCAGGTACGGTATCTCCATCGTGCTCCGGCTACGGATCGTTAAGAAGGGGAGGGCAGCCCAGTGCTCTGCCTCCGGTGCTATCTCGCTGCTGATCGGACCCTGTCACAAAATCCTAGCAGGTATCCATGCGAGTAAGCTGGGCCTGGAATAGCTGCGCCTATTCAGAAGGATCGGTAGATTCCTATGTCCATCAGTGCTCTGAGATCAAGGCTAATGCATCTTGTACGATCTGGTTCGTTTAAAAGGAAAGCTTTCGGGTTTTCGTGGTTAACTGAAGTTACAAAATATATAGCAACCTGACTCTGTTTTCCATTGTAGGGACAAGGCTTTCGCCATTAGATGTTGCTGCACCTTTGCTTCCAATCCTTGGCCATGAAGTTCTGCATTTGCCATCTCACCATACACCAGGAATAGGTGTGCCGTCCAATCCATCTTCTGAATTTTGAACACCTCTTCTATGAAGAAGAGGAAGATTCATCATGCTTGCTTCTTAATTCTTTATTTCTTCCGACTTTTGCAGCATGATATCTAGATGGAACTGAGCTTGTACGATGAACAAGAAGAGGCATGAACAGCCATTGTTGATTTCTTTGAGCTGGACTGTTAATTGATACTTTTTATGCCTGATTTGCCCTTTTTTTCTATCTTCTAGCTGTAGCATCATGTGCGACCATGGGTTGCACTCGAAGGACAGAGATTAGAAAATTGCCTAACGTCCTGTACAAACTCCCCGACATTTCTCCAAGAAAAAACAGGATGTGAATTGAGAGGCTTATTACACTGCCTGTTCTCTGCTGAATCCCGTGAAGACCAACAGCTTGCTAGAGCAACCAAGAGGGATGATATGCATGTACAACAAATTTTTATAGAGTGATGCAAATTTTGATTATCTTCTATTATTTTTCTTCTGATCTTTTAATTAGAGCTCAGTTAAATTACCATCTTTTACCTCTAAATAATATTGCAATTATTTTTTCTATATTAGGGGACCCATGATGAATTCGTGGTTGATCTCTCTTCACTTTGTACCAGTCTTTTTAATTTATCAGAGTACAATAATAAAGTCTATCATTATATGTGTTGCGTACCAAAAGCGGGAAAAGTAGTCATGCATTTGGTACGCGGTGGTCGTGCGATTGATTTATGCAATTTATTCAAATACAATCATCCGCCTCATGTATCTCACTTTTTGTTATGGTGATATTTTGTAGAAATGTGTATTTGGCTAGCGCAACATTTCTATTACACTATGAGTTGAAATATTAAGTTAAACAACTAAAGTGAAAGTGAAAAAAGTTCAAATTGTATATGTATGGAACTTTATTTTATTAAAATTGTGGTCAAATGTTTTATTGTAGGAGTTTCGGTAACTAGATTATTGTATTAGTGATCTTCAACAATGGATGTGTCATACTATATATAGTCAGATATGTGCATGATTTTCTTCTCACCCGAAGGGTTTGAGGTAGAAATGCATTCTTATTGCATACAAGACGTCCCACCTGAACTTTCTATATTAGGTGATGCACTGATCAACTAGCTAGAGAGAAAGAGCAGAGAAGGTAGGAGGAAGTGACAAATTTATTCTTGTGGAGATGGGCCCAAAGGAGACGGACTGTATTAGAGTGGCGTTGGTGCTCCGAACAATCGCACTCATGTGGAATAACCAAGCAATTTCATGTCCCGTAGCAACGCACGGGTATTCGCCTCGGTGCGTTCACGGCCTCGCCTTCGGAGCTTGTCTCCGCACACTAAAGGCCGGTTGAGTGGAATACTGCTCTGTCGCTGGACTGAGGGGCATTCTTGGATGCCTTCGCGAACGGCACAGAGATGGTTGCCGTGCGCTGCGCCCAGTTGTTGATTTAAGATTCGCTAGATCTGTGCGGACGGCTTCTTTCGTGTAGGAATTTGCATCTAAATTTTCAGATGTAGGGATTGCAACTCTCTTTTTTTCCCGAAGTAGGAATTGCAACTTTGGAGTAGAAAGAATCAGTGTATCTTTTAGCAACGGTGACTTTAGAGAATAAATAGATAAATAAATAAATATTCTATACTTGTTTTGATTTCATTTTTCATCTCTGATTTACCCTAATTTGCAATTCTTACAAAATTTACTTTTCCAAGCATTGATTGACTGCACCCTTTTTTTTTTCTTGGCTGCGCTTACATTGAGTTGGAAACAAAACTGTGCCAGGGCATTACACAACTAATTAAATACCAGCGCAACGACGACTCATGATGAAAAAATGATTATCCGAAAAAGTAAACAAACAGTTTTATTTATTTTGTTTATTGCATAAATAATAATTATTTATTATTCCGGTGCAAAGCACGTGCAATTTTGCTAAATTAAATTGCTTAAGGTAAGTTCGTCGGTTTTCGTCCAATAAGTTTTTTACCCCTGACTGTTCAGATATATTACACCCACTGTCACCGTCTAAGTCAAAAGGCCAGAGCAGAGGAGGTCCAGGTGGAGAAGAGGCGACGACATAGGGTGGTAGCTCCTCCCGTCTATGTCTGTCCCCGCCGGAAGTCATCCCGCGGGCGCTGACTCGGGAGGTCCAGGTCGCGTGTCATGCATGGACCCATGACCACAGGTAATCTCAGTTGTGGGGCATACAAAGAATATATCGATGTTTGTCATGCGACCATAAGATTACCAAACAATCATGGAATAAAATAAATCCGTATTTCAATCTACTTTCATGTATTGTTTTGTAGTTCTGTAGCAACGCACGAGCATTTAGCTAGTCAATGATAATTCAACATATGACTTTACTATGCCCGCTTCTTTTTACTTCTCTTATTAGTCTACTAGCCCACGCCGCATTAAGCAACATTTGATGAGGATGGAAAAAATGATAAATGGCAAATAAAACAATTTTTAAGCTTACCTTTCATCTGGACAATCGTACAAAGATAAAATTGGCAGGAATTCATTATTTCTCCTGCAGTTAGCCGAAAGATCCTCAAAAACATCATCAATCACCCCTGTAACTTCTTCATATTCTAATACACCTCCATTATTTTTCTTTTCCTCCCTGTTCCACTTACCCTTTTGTTTCTTTTCACACCCTTTTCTCGCCGGCACCTCCACTTCTTTATAAATTTCCTGCTTACCTATGTTTTCCTCCAATTGCTCATCACCACCTGCTGCACTTCCTCATGTTCTTCGTCTTCGCACTGGTCTTCCTCCAGTTCTGGCTGAGAAGCCTCATTTTCTGCCACCGGGGTGTGAACAGGGACAAGATCATGTATAACTAGGTTTTTTCACAACCTCTTGATATGGCTTAATCCTCCACAACGTTTGCATTTCCTAGCTTTCAATCTTGAATCTTTATCGGTGGAGGCTTCGATCCTTAGCTTTCTATGCCTCCCAGGTGACCTCCTAAGAACTGGTGGTTGAAGTTTGAACCCTGGATCGACAATCTCCCAATCGTTTTCATCAGCCATAGGTGGTACATTTTCTGCATAAGTTGCAGCAAACTTGTCAACGGAGAAATAGTTGTCAACATAGTTCTCTATTTCATCTCCGCTACCTCTAAGATTTAAGATGAAGTACCGTGCATGGTGACATGGCAGACCAGTAATCTGCCACTGCCTGCATGAACAAGTCTTGTTTCCAACATCTATAGTGTACCTCCGTTCAGTTTCACGCCTGTATTCTACATAAAACTCAGTCAATGTTCTGGAACTTCTGACTATCCTTATCTTTATCATTCTCATTGCTCCGGTTCTTGCATTCAGTAACATAACCACCTTTGTAACTATTTTATGGCCTAAAATTTTTCTTGCACAAATTCTTTGCCTTAAATCTATCTTCACCATTATGCACTGTCTTATTGCATCCAACAAAATAACAATTGCAAGTGTCTTCATGCTCGAAATCTTAGCATTGAAACTCTCTGCCAAATTATTGTGAACAAAATCCTCCTTGCTTAACTCACCAAACTTTCTTCTGGCCCATAGCTTGGCGTGATGTTCTTCAAGGAATTTTTCACCTTTGGCACTACATACATGTTCTGCAAGTAAGTAGCATGCCTGCTTGGGGTGTATGTGTATGCTGATCGCCAGAAGTCCTCTTCAAAGATCTTTCCTTTGAACTTCTTTGTGAACTTAGCAGCGAGGTGCCGCATGCATTCCCTATGCTCAACCCCAGGAAACACAGCATCAGCAACATTCTCAAGACCTTTGCATGCACCAGTGTGTATCACCAAGACTTGAGTGTGACCAATTACTGCCTGTAGTCTCTGCATAAACCATGTCCAGCTTTCATTTGATTCACCCTCAAGAACAACATAAACTAGGATAGAAGCCAATTATGCGCGTATAAAGCACAAGAAGACGCAACATGTCCCCTGAACTTCCCTGTTAAAGAAGTTGCGCCTATTGCCAACTATGCCCTGCAGCCATCTAGGAACCCCTTCCAGCATGCCTTCAGGAAGACAAAACATCTCCTGAAGCATTTCTTATCTGCATGCTTATACCTGACCCCCTTGAGACCTTTTCTCTTCCTTTGACAACCTCGTAATCGATGTTAACAACACTACCAGGTAATGTTTTATCTACCTTAGACTTGAAACTATACAACATGTGAAAACTGTCATTCCACTTGCCTTGAATGAAGTCTAGAACCATCTCCTTCCCATCAAAGACTCCGTGGTAAGGAATCTGAACGTTAAACTTTTTGCTAATCTTTGCTCTGAGTTCAGCAGGTCCAATGTTATGATCCTGCCTCACCCAATCAAGTACAGTAGCAGCAATCCAGTTGGTAGTCCCCGATCTAATTTTATCACTTAAAGAAGTATTAGGGCAGTTGTGTTTATTCGTATTTACTTTGATCTGCATTCGATAAGAATCCAAATAATTCAGAGCCAATTATCAACAGAATAAATATGAGAAAGACCGAAACTAAATGTAGCTATTGCAACCTGAAATGGGTGTCCAACCCTCATTGGAGATGCATGTAATCTCCATTTACACACATTACTTTCCCTACAATGCACTCTACATCTCTTTTGGTCGGTATTTTCAATGATAAATTTGAACCCAACTCGAATTGCATAGGTTGCAACTGCATATCTGCAGTCCTCCACATTCTCAAAGGTAGTCCCCTCATCAATTACAGGATTGTCCCTATCAAAGTGTATCACTGGCCTGTCCTCATCTTCGTCGTCGTATCTACATCCCATTTCCCCATCTTCATATTCCTCTTCCTCATTTGTCCCATAGTTAGGCTCAAAGTTCGAATCAACCAAATATTCCCTACTCTACATCCTATCAGGGTTAGCAGCCATGTCTGGATATGCTTTCTAATCATCATTCATACCGCCACACATTTTAGTGTCTTCATGCTCGCTTGACAAAGCATCATGCTCAAGGACAAGCTGTACAGACGTCCTTCGGTTACCAACACATATCCTTGCCATCACCACGGAACTAGAAATGCTAATTGGGGTATGAAGAAAAGGAATCACAGTTCTTACCCTTCAATGGGGACGTACGGCACCTTCTCTAGGCTCCATACCTCCAAAGATCTGCACCCCACTTCCTCTTCTCCTGTTTCATTCTCCTTTGTGCTCTCTAGACTTGAAGGAGATTTTGTGCTCTCTAGCCGCGCAGGACCCATCTCCGTGTTCTCAAGCCGCGTAGGATCCATCTCCGAGCAGGATCCGGATCACCAGCGTCGTTGGGCGCCTAACCCAATGGGTAACTCTCAGATTTTGTTTCGAGACGCGCCTGGGCGGTGGACGGCGGCAAGGAGACATGGCTGGGAGGGGAGGGGAGGGTACGTGAGGGGATGGCAGGGAGGGGAGGGCGGGAGGACGGCAACCCAAGGGGAGGTCGAGAGCGGTGCACGATTGAACGGAGTGGCGGCGGCAGGAGTAGAGGAGCGAAGTGGAGCTGGTTGCGACAAAACATGGAAAATTGCACAATAATATGTTGGTGGGCAGCACTAGTCCTCGAACCTGGGATGTGCGCCGTCGAAGGTGCAGGAGGCGGGCCCGCCAGTCAGAAAACATGCCACGTCGTCATCCCCTGTTTATGATGCCCTTTAAAAAAAGAAAACATGCCACATCGTCATCCCCTGTTTCTGATGGTGTTGCTACAATTCGATGGTACATAGTGGAACCCGCTCTCCTACCTGTCCTGGTACATTGCCTGATGAGGCGGATAGCCACGACCGATCTTTTTAATACGTTCGCACTCTTATGTGAGAAGGGAAATAAAGATTGCGCGGTTAATGCGACGAGTGTCGAATTATTACCCTCGCAGGAAATGGGAGATGATTATTTTCACGTGTGCCCGGAGTCCAAACCTATTGTCAGTCTGTCACTCCCCTTCTTCGACAAACCACAATTCACCTTGCGCAGCTCCGCCATGCCGCACTATCTAGGGTAACATGGCCCCGCCTAAGCAGCTGCCGCCACGGCAACCGCCGAAACTTGGGTATTTAGCCCCTCTAAGGCAGGCCATGAAGCTCTACTTCAAGGCCAGTCTCCCATTGCCCTTCCAGGCGGATGATTTCGCCGAATGTGCCGAATCGGCTGTGGTGGCGGCACCGACATCGTCGACGCCGAATGCGGTGAGCAGGGCCAAGAGAGCGCTATGGAGAAATCGCGCGGCGGCATTACGGCGTGTTCTAGGCAGGAGGAACAAGGTACGTATCAAATTGTTCATGAGAGCATGCCGCCGAGGGTACACACCCTTGAACAGGGTAGTGCCAAGGTCTAGGAACTCTTGTGTCCATGCTTTGGCGCGTGCTACCTTACCACAGTGGGGGAGGCTGGGAACACACCGTCTGCAGCAAAGACGCTCCATCTAACGCACCGTCTGAGGTCGTACCGCGGCAGCGACCAAGCGTCTACACTCAGCATGTTGGATTGTTCGACAGCCGGAGCCGGCGGCGCGCATCAGCTCAGCGCCGGAATTTAGATTCCAGTTTACACACACCTACGATCCCATAAAGGAGATGCCAAATTTCAGTTTCGAAGAAATCTTTGTGGCAGCACGGATGGTCGTACTGAACCGGGACTGGCGCACGCAAAGCGGTCGTGCATGAACGATGCAGATTTCCTGTAGTTTGGCGGGAAGGCAATATATCAGTTTGGGTTAAATGATCAAAGAACGTACGTCCTCTCAAGGCAATTGGCTAGCCAACTTTTCTGGTGGAGATCTGTAGTTTCTTCAGTGTAGAATAGTTAAGTTCATACTGAAGAATGACTTTTGTAGATGAAATGCTGACGCATTGTTCTATAAACTAGTAGAAAGTTTATCCTACTTTTGTGCAGATATAAGACCCTTTTGTATGGAAGTACTACTGTTGTAAACAAATACTATCAAATATCTATTTCCTTCAATTACTACTCGTGGTTAAATCCAGTTAACTGCTATTTTTTATCCCAAACAGATAAAATTCAGACAATAGTTTATGTACCTATTTTGCGTCTGCTGTTTGTACTGTAAACCATTTTTCATTTGTCTTGTGATGTCTGCGAAATGGTCCTGCAGTTCAACGTCTTACAAAACCAGTAGATAGTGTTATAAGGATCATTAGGTAATCTTCGTTTGAAACAAGAATCATTTATTGTCTTCCGGATCGCTCATCATTTGGCACAATAATCTAGTTACCTTGTACTTGAAGAGGAGATGAACTACATTTTCATGACATCCACAGAATCCAAAGGTATAATAGGGGCACCCCTGGCTTGATCCTCAGAGATTAGAGCATTTGGACCGTCCGATCGTCCTCTCAGGAACGATCTGGTGCATCCACCGCTGCTTTGTCTATTTTGCCCTCGGAGCTTTATGTTTGATGTGCACCTAGCTATTCCACCCACATGGCACCTTCTCTCAGCAACAACCGCAATCCTTTTTCCATCCAGAAACTTTGGGCCGCATGTCAGCCTCTGATATGTTTGTTTTCATGGTAGTTTGCAGGGTGAATGCGCTATGGACGTTACTGGGACAAGTAGTGGACAAACCCTAGATGGACTCCCAATCCCTGCAGCCGCCGCATTTGTCTCCCCTTCTTCTCCACTCCCCAATCCCCTCTAGCTCCCGAGTCCATGTATGATCTCCTCTGATTCCAATCCCCTTCTCCTCTACCAACACATCCCATGGTCTTCTCCATCGCTCGAGCAGGGAGAGGCGAAGGACAGAAGGGTGCCATGGATGGAGGAGGCGAAGCTTGACTTGGGAGAGGTGGAAAAGATGTGGACCATCAATGGGGTTCATCCTCCAGCGCCACAACCTCCTCCACACAGCTCCTCCCACCCTCCTCCTCTAGCGATTTCTCTTCCTCTCTTTGCTCGCATCCAGTGAGGCCACCACCGGCGAGGTCGAACTGGTTCACACAGAGAGCCAGTCCTCCGCCTCCTCCCTCCTCCCTGCTCCCCAATCCCCTCCCGACCCAATCCATCCTCTGGTCAAGCCGCCACCACCACTTCATCTTCCCGTCGAGCGGCCGCTCCACTCGCGTATGTCTCTCCCTTCCCCTTCTTGGTCCAGTTCGTTTCTCCTCTGCCACCCATCTAACAATCTTCTCCATGCTATAAACAGGGAAATAGAGAGAAGCGGAAGGCAGGCTCCATGGCTAGAAGAAGCGGACCTCGCCCTGGAGGATCTCGCTGTGGTGAGTGCTATGCTCCTTCTCTCACTCAACCTCGACCCCAAGTAGGAGGATCACGAGGAGCTTCCACGTCAGACGAAGGGATGACGCGCCGGATGCCGCTGCAGATATGGACGGGTACAACAACACGAGGTGAGCCTCTCCCCATGCACATCCTCTTGGTCATATGTTTTCATGCTGCAATCCCCGTTTGTGATGCAGTCCATGGTTGAATTTCTCTGTTCCATGGATGTTCTTGTAGGATGACGAGTGAATACAAGGTGGAGATGGTGAATGGTATGATGCAATGCTTATTTGTTTTTGTCTCATAAATATTATGGTTAATCCTATGTCCCCTGTTTGGGTCCTCTTTTGATCATGGTCTATGTATTCTGGTATAAGATGAATTAACTATCGGATAATTAGGAATTTCGCCTTCTGACCGTAGGCAATTCTTTTGTGTTTAGTGTGTTATTATGTCACAGTTGTAGGTTATTTTCTATATGCAGGATGAACATGTCACTTCTTCGGTTGATGGCGCTCTTATATTTTGTTTCAGAATATCCAATTTTATGTGGGCTTTATAATAAAGTTTACAAGAAATTCATGTTGTTTCTATGGTATAGTAGAGCTGAGCCAGAAGGTGAGCTCACTTCTTCGGTTGAGAATCTCATATAGTTATTTTAGCATTTTTTATAATTTCATTTTTCTATGTTATTGTGGTAAAGCTTACAAGAAACTTTTGTTCTCTAGTGATATTGCCTTTGATAATCCAGGTGAAGCACCACAAACTAATGATGGGACATTACCTAGTGAATATTGGTAGAAGGGGAAGAAGTTTGGTGGACACGGACAGCCATGAGGCTTCCACCACCTAGGTGTCCCTCCTCTGCCCTCACCCACCAATTCAATGGTGAGGATCCTAATCAGAGGTGTGTTGCTCATCTGGTCTCTACAATATCGGCTGCATCTATTGATGATCTCTGTGTTGAGGTAGCTTCATTATTTGTGTGTCCAGCTATTTGTGTCCATGTTAAAATCATTCAGATTCAACTAGGTAAGAGTTAGAAAAATGTGCAGGCTGACAGGCTTTCTTTCCTCTCATATTAGTGGCGGTGGATCAGAAAAACATTGATAATACACATGGCTGTTTTGGTGTGAAAGAACTTTGGATTTTCTGAAAGGTAACCTTTTCTCTTATAAAAATTATATATCCATTTATCAATTTATAGGTTCTGAGATTAAAATTGGTTTCGCCTGTTCATGTGATGTGTAGGTTAGCAATGATACTTCATAGAGGTGCTTAGTTAGAAAGCGTGGGGTGCTGAACCAAGCACCCCACCCCTTTTTGGTTATGATACAAGTTGCTATCTAGATTTCTAGGTACCGAGTGCTTTAAACTTGGGTACCGACTAGATTATTTTGTATTGTGTTTTTGGAAATCTCTTCTCCGTCTGATTAGTTTGACTGATTCTGTATCAATGTTACACCTGGATCTGGGATGTTCTTCTTGATGATTTCATCAGAGGCATGGTCGCAAGACGTACTGCGCCCACCTGTCAATTTTTCACATAGTAGATGTTTCTTCCAATTATACAGTAGATGTTTCTACCCTTTGCTTGAGTATGTGCTGGTGAAGATTTTTTTCTCTGTCTATGGATGCCCTCTTATCACTGGTTTGTGAGATACTTAATAAAAGTACTCTAGGTACTGATGAGACACTTGCTCATCCTTTTCCCTTGCTCTCAAGTTAAGTTCGTTTGAATCTTTTAGGTATTCGAATGTTTATGAAAAAATATTTACCAACGCTCACTACTTGACTTCGCGTTTAAATTTGTCCTCTCCCTTTCTTAATCGATCAAGGGTTGTGCGTTTGAAGCTTTATAGATCATCACACAGTTCTTGGTTTTCTTGTCAGGTTTAACATATCTCTAGCTTCTGTCGAAGTCTTCATATTAGTCTTCATATGAATTCTGGTCATATTATGTATTGCTTTGCACCACGCTGGACTGGCCGTGCTACGCTATTCTGATACAACTACCAGGTACCGACCGTGATCACTAGTGATCTGATTTACTAGTCCTGCAGTTCCGTCTTGTTGTATTTGCACAGTTGAGCTATAGAATTTTCTAGCACTAACATTTGGTGATGGCCGTATATACTGCTTGTTCTATGTTATTAGCCAGATGGCTGCAGCTCTCCCTGTTTCCCTTAACATGGACACTATCAGGTTGCAACTCTGATGTATATTTTCATTTCTATTGTGCGGGAGTCTTAACTGTAATGCACCTTGGTCCAGATTTTAATTTTCCCCTTCAAAGGAGAAAGATTGTAATGCAAGTTTGTGATGCCCAAAATTTCAGGTTCAGATTCTAGCGTTAATTTATGAGGGAAGGCTGCTTTTCTTCATTCATCCGTCTATTGTGCTGAAGTCTAACACAACCATCTCTATATTTTGTGAGTCCAATTTCGGGTATTTAATACTATCTACGGGGTGCCAGATGCATTTTTATACAAGGGTGCTTAATGGTTTCATGTGTGGTGCTGATTACTTAGTTTGACCTTGGACTTGCAGACACCAAGCATGTTGATTTGTAAATGCATTATTTTTCATGAGTCTAATTTTGTGTACTTTCATTGTCTACTTGGTGCTGGGTCCATTTTTACAAGTTAATACATGGTGTCGAATAATTTGAGAAGAGCAATTTTCTCCCTTCTCTTTGCTCGCCTTTTTTGTGTGTTTAGTAGGGTGCTGGATGTGGTACTGATTGCAAGATTGGTTATTTCGTGAGTCTATTTTAGACACTTAACAATGTCAACTAGGGGTACTTAGTGCATGGCTGCGTATGTGCTTAAATGAAAAGAGGTGGTATTGGGTACCAATCTCAAAGCACACATGTGGTGAGAGATGCATTCTATAGGGTACTTGGGTCTACCATTTCGCTTCCTATATATATATACATATATTATTTCAACTCTTATGAGCATTTACTGGTTGGGAGAGTCAGACATGACATTGACAGTTCACGCACTGATTAAGATACATTTGCTTCAGTTAGAATTTAGCAATCTAGCTGTTGCAGCTACCCAAATTAGGCGTACACCACCTAAGCTAGCTGTCATTGCCTCTTTGAAATACGAGTTCCTTATACACGCGACAGCCAACGGTTTCCATGGGGGGTGGGCACCATTCCATGTTCAGGATGTTGAATCCTGCTATCCACCTGAATGAGGGCTAGCTGAACCATTACATCAATGAAATGGCACATTCTATCTGTAGTTTTGTTATTGTACTTAAAAAATTCTAATCGAAGGCTCCAAGTAGTATGTTTGTAAGTTTGTATCTATAAAATTGTTATGCACTCCTATAAGGTTAATAGCCTTTTTCAATTCAGTTCTTTTTCGCCCTTAACACTCCATGTATTGTCACTCTAGCTGCTTAGTAGGTCAGATTAATCTTTGTATAATTACATATTGACTACAATATTTCTGTTTCTGCCGGTGTACTAGCTTCTTCTGTTCAGTTGTTTGTTGCTTTTGACAGAACCATATAGTGTTAGTTATTGTAAAAATATACCCCTGTTTCACAGGTTGTATATTAGATTTTTTATATTTTGTTCGTGATTTTGTGTTTTATAGTAATTTCATCTATTTTGGCTGCTACTGTTATATTTCTGTCTAATTACAGTATTTGTTGCCTTGGCATTGCAAGATTGTTGTTTTGGAATTCTTTAACTTAGACAATAGTGAATTCCTCGATATCTTGAAATAATTTCCTCTCTAACATCTTCATTAATTTGAGCCTTATTTATTTGTAAAACCTAACACCCATAATTATTTATATCATATGGTATAAATGATTAGGTCACATTCAGATTGATTTGTGTCGAGTTAACTGGAACTCTAGAATCACTCACCCCTCGGTCATTACATGGTCAATGAGTGCATTCTCATTTGTCAAATTCCATATTGTTTGTTTAATATGGATCTATGTTTTTTCCATCGGCCGTAATGCTGCATTATCCCCCATGCTTCAGGCATGTACGATGTTAATTGTATCAATTACTGAACCATGTGCATTTTCCTAAGATAGAAATATGCACTTTACATATTATCTTTTGGCATTTCTGATTGGACGTCTTAAACATAAGTACTCATGTGGGTTCTATGCCCTTCACTTATTTGGGGCTTCCTGTATGAACAACTCATCCTACTGTAACTGATCTTATGCCTATTATGGATTAATACTGAAAGAAGAATGACCAGTACCATAGGAATGCTCTCATATGAAGGGAAGCTTTCTCATATAAATGATGTGCTCACTGCTATAGCAATGTATGCTATGGGTACTCTCCAGCTGCATCCGAAAGTAATTGAATATGTGGATAAATTAAGAAGATGTCTCTGGAGGAAGAAAACAAAAGATGTTGAAAATAACAACTCTGGAGCTGCATGGAGCATGGCCTGTAAGCCGTAGAAAAAAGGTGGTTTGGGAGTTCTAGACCTCAAAGTGCAAAACCAGTCGTTATTGCTCAAATTTCTGGATAAATTTTATAACAAAAAATACAATATGTTGGGTTAAATTAATATGGGAAGCTTATTATACAAATTCAGTGCCTCATGCTTAAGATTCTGTGGGTCTTTGTGTTCGAAATCAGTCATGAATTTAGCTCCTGTTTTTCGAGGTATTGCCAAATGTAAAGTAGGATCACACCAGTCCATTCTATTTTGAAAAGATTCGTGGGGCACTGAAATACCGAAAGACGATTGTGCGGCCTTCCTTTACTTGTATGTGTTGAATGATTTTGTAATACACCAGATGTAAACTCCATTTTTCATTTAACTATGTCTCCTCAATCCTCTGAAGGCTGACAATCTATTCAACCAAGAATATAAGAAGTATCCAGCTCTGCTATTTCAGTAGATACTTGGAGTTATCGTTTGGGAGGACAATACTGGATTTTGTAATACACCAGATGTAAACTCCAATTTTCATTTATCTATGTCTCCCGAAGCATCTGAGTAATGGCAATCTATTCAACCAAGAATACAAGAAGTATACAGCTTTGCTATTTCAGTAGATACGTGGAGTTATCAGTGGGGAGGACAATACTCATCTTAGGAGTTCTATAAATACTACTTCAGAAATATTGACTCACCCGTACAATTTTAGGTGGATTTGGAAATCCATAGTTTGGTCGAAGTTGAAGGTTTTTGCCTCGCTACTGTTTTCGGGTAGGTTAAATACTAACATGTTCAAAAGGATGCATTATAATATTGGTAACAATTTCTCACATTTTTTTTTACCTATTTTAGCATTATATAAAATGACAAATGATGCGAGAGTCACGGGGTCGTGCGCCAAGGCGCACTTCCAAATCTAGTTGACATTGCTCACTGCCAGTCCACCCTCTTTTCATGAAGTTGTCCTTGGTTATTCACATAAATTATAAAGCACGATGTTCAACACAGATGAATTAGACACACATGCTTTAAATTCATTACCCACACACACTACATCGATTCAAACTATTACATATTTTTACTCGATGCTAACTTCCTGCTACACTCTCCATACTAGAAATTCATTAGCCACACATACTACAACAATTCACTAGAGCTCTGTCTTTACTCGAGGGAAATCAGAACCACCAGCTTGTCCAAGCCCAGTTCCCCCACCGAAACTGTGTGCGTCGTCGCGAAACGGTGGTGGTCCTGTGCCATCGATCCTGCCAGGCCAACACTGCAGGCGACGATGACACTTTCTAGCCGCCTCTTCGGGGTCCTGAATGCCATGTACTGATTCCAGAACCTCCTCCAGATGGATGATGACCGGGTGCTTCTAGCAAAGCTGTCGCCCTGTCCTGTTTGGAATCTGCACCACGTACATCTTAGGAACATCGTTAGGATCTTTCAGTCACGCCTTACCTCGATGAGCCATCTGTTGCTTGGTGGCATGATCTCCACTAGCTCTCCTTCAAGGCTAGTGATGACCTGCTTGAGGGCCTCCGCCTCCCAAGCATCCAATGGGAGGCCGTCAAAGCTGAGTTTGGAGAAGAAACGAAGTTGTGCCAAGCGATCGTCCCATCCACAGGCGCGGTGCCAACTCATGAAGCTCATTTTATCCCCGTAGCACTCGAAAGAACGGGAAGAATGGAGAACATGCTCAGTGTCTGAGTTGTGCTCGAATCGGACAAAAAATCGAATGGCAGCGCGCATACCTCAATCTTGACCTCATTTCGTCTGATCCCAAAACGAGACCTGAAAGCCGATAGCAACTCTGCCGGCGACACGGCAGGACGGATGCCCAGCACAGTGGCCATGAGAGCGTGGTCGTTGATCTGCTATGCCAGGGCTACCATGCCTGGGTGAACGGCAGAATGCAACTTCCCGAGGCTAGTCGTCGACTAGGATCGCCCGGCGGGATGCGCTCCGTCGTGCGAGAAGGACTAGCCAGAGGCGAGATATTAGTCCGGGGACGCGAAGCTTCGATACGGCGGACGATGCGACAACTATGAGCTTCGATTAGGGCATGGGAGGTTGACTGGACATGGCGGGGATGCAAATTAGAGAAAGTGCAAGCTCCGATCTGAGACGAGCAGACGAAGCTGAGCAAAGGTTATGGTGAGGGGAGAAGGGGAGAAGAGCAGAGTAGAGCAAAGAAATAGATCTAGTCCACGTAGGGGTAAACTAGTCCACAACTGCAAAAGATAACGAGGAATACTGACAGGACGGGCCATGAAGAGTTGACCTAATAGCGGTATTTGAGTTCAACCGTTTTTCACCTGGTTCAAATGACCGTTTGACTGTTAGATTTGTATTCACCCCCATTTGGCCCCTCTAGACAATTGGCGATTCTACTACGGCCCCTCGGCGAGATTTCAGCCAACTCGGGTACTATGATGCACTCGCCCGGGAACTTTTGGGCCACAAACCAACAATCCTTGGAATTCCGGGAGTATTTGTATCTAGCTGGAAACTTGTTTGTTTGTCTGCTGGTGTGAACAATTTGTGTTTTGTTCTATAGTGAATTCCGTTGGGAGCTTTATCTCCCTATGTGATGTTGTCTTGTGATATTCTTGTGTGCACTTTGCCTTGTGTTGCACTTTCTATGTGCTTTCTTCTATGTGGGGGCGCGCGAGTGCACCCATAGGGTGTAGTCCCCGAGCTTCGGGCCGACTGGAGAATACAACCGGGTCGAAGCTCCTTTATGTTATTGCTTGATGTAGGTTTACTGCGTGGGGGCGCGTGAGCACACCACAGGGTGTAGTCCGCGAGGTTTGGGCTGGATGGAGAATACAACCGGGTTGAAGCTCCTTTATGTTGTTGCTTGATGCAGGTTTACTGTGTTGGGGCGCGCGAGTGCATCCACAGGGTGTAGTCCCCGAGGTTCAAGCCGGCTAGAGAATACAGCTGGGTCAAAGCTCCTTGTTTATTCCTTTGTCGTCTGGTGGTTAGTCTCCGGCTCTGGCACTTTGGCTCATTGAAAGATGAATTCACAAGCAGTAGTGTGTGCGTTAGACATATGTAGGGTAAATATGGTCTGTAGTTGTTTGTTTGGCTGAAAACTTTGCTATTTCGCGTGAAACCGATAGCTTAGTCCTTTTCTTAGCGAGCATTGGCCATTGAAGATGTGCCCTTGTCAGCTGTTAGCCGGAAGCAAGGGTTTGCTTAGTTAGCATACTGCACAATACTTCGGGTGTTGGCTATCGTATTCGAGCGAGCGAGCACAACCAGAACGTCTAGACGTTTGTTTTCCTTAGGACTTTTCCTATATGGGTCTTCGAGTTTTCTGCTCTTGCCGTGTCTGTGAGCCGGCTTGAGCCGAAATCAAAGAGGGATCTCTTGGAGCCACGTACAATAATTCTTCTTCTAGAATGCATGGCCGTCTGGGCCAGCCGGTGAGTCCCCGAGAGAGACTGCCGGGTCCGGGGTTAAAAAATAATGCAGCCGGAAAACTTTAATTTATGCAGCAGGAAATGCCAAATTATTATAGAGTCCCCGAGACTATGTTGAGGTCCTCATCTTGTTCACTACACAAAGGTAAGATACATTTGCCCTTTACTCAGGTGTAGAATGGGCAAAGCAGGTTCACGTTCCATAGGCGTTTAATTTCTTCACCGGAGCGGTCCATCTTGTTCTTTGCCAGCTGATGAGCGTCGATTAGGTAGTATGACTTATTCTGCAATTCCCGGCTGATGATAAATGGACCTTGCCAAGGTGGAGCTAGCTTGTGCACCCCCTTGGTGTCTTGTACCAGCCGCAAGACTAGGTCGCCCCCTCGGAACGAGACATTGCGAATCCAGCTAGCATGGTAGCGGCGCAGGTTCTATTGGTAGATAGTGGACCTAGATAGGGCCAGCTCCCGTGCCTCTTTCAAGGAGATAAATGTTCTCTTCCTGTGCTTCCTTGGCCTATTGCCCGTTGTACAGTAGGTTCCACGATGCGTCGAACTCGATGTCAGTTGGCAGGACTGCCTCTGCTCCGTAGACGAGGAAGAATGGAGTGTAGCCGGTGGAGCAATTTGGCGTTGTGTGCAGGCTCCACTGCATAGCCGGTAGCTCCTCTATCCAGCATCCGGGAGTCCTCATGAGCGACTCAATCAACATTGGCTTGATTCTAGCTAGGACTAGACTATTTTCCCGCTCGCACTGACCGTTGGACTGAGGGTGCGCGATAGAAGCCAAGTCCAGACAGATGCCCTTTGTCGCTGCAGAACCATGTGAATGCCCCTTTGGTGAAGTTTGTTCCGTTGTCGGTGATGATACTGTTGGGGTATCTGAAACGTGTGATGATGTCGGTGAAGAACTTGACTGCTATTGGTCCATCCAGTTTCTTGATTGGCATTGCCTCGATCCACTTAGTGAACTTGTCCACGGCCACCAGCAAGTGTGTCATGCTGGATCGTGCTGTTTTGAAGGGGCCTACCATGTCCAAGCCCCAGACAGCAAATGGCCAGGTGATAGTGATTGTCTTGAGCACTGATGATGGAGAGTGTTTCTGGTGGGCAAATCGCTGGCACCCATTGCATGCCTTCACCAGCTGCTCGGCGTCCTCCAGCGCCATGGGCTAGTTAAAACCATGGCGGAATGCTTTTTCCACTATGGCTCGTCATGATGCGTGGTGACCGCATTCGCCTTGGTGAATGTCCACCAGCAGTCGGATTCGTTCTTCTTGGCTTATGCAACGCTGGTATATTCCTCCCACTCTGCGCTTGTAGAGCTCGTTGTTGATGACGGTGTATGCGCTTGCCTTGCCTCAACCTCGCCGTTGGGCAGCTCCCCTTTAGCAAGGAAGTTCGTGAACATCTTGCCCCATGGATGTGTCTCCCAGATAGCGCAGACGGTATGCACGATCTTCTTGACTTCCTCGCTTCTGACCGGCTCAGGCTCGTCAGGTGGCCTGCCGGGTGGGAGGCCTGAGCCGACAGTCCCCGGGTTGCTGGAGCCGGCTGGGAGTGTCACGACTTTTGGCCCGCCAGTCCCTGAGGTGGAGGTGGCAGTCCCCGGGTGTGGCGTGGCAGTCCTTGGGTGTGGTGCGGCAGTCCCCACCACCTTCTCCGCAGCTTCGGGTTGATTGGAGCTGGCATTCCCCGGGTCTGCATCTAGCATGATGGAGTCGGACTCTAGAGACAGCGTGATGGAGGGCTTGCATGAGTTCTCGAGGGCGACCCTGGGCGGAATTGCTGCTCTTGTTGACCCGACGCGGGTGAGAGCGTCCGTGGCTTCATTGTTTGTTCGGGGCACGTGATGAAACTCGCATCCTTCGAAGAAGGTGCATAGCTGTTGTACGAAGAAGCGGTATAGCGCCATGTTTGCGTCCTTGGCATCCCAATCGCCTGACACTTGCTGCACCACCAAGTCTGGGTCGCCGAAGCAGAGGATGCGCCTGATGCCGATCTATTTTGCCATCTCGAGGCCATGGACAAGCACCTCGTACTCAGTGACGTTGTTGGATGCGCGGAAGTGGATCTGCAGGACGTACTCCAGCCAGTCTCCTTTTGGAGAGGTGATGACGACTCTAACTCTGAGTCCCCCATAGATCTTGGAGCTGTCGAAGTGTAGCTTCCAATGCGTGGAGTCAGGGCATGGAGGCAGGTACTATGTCTCTACCCAATCGACGAGGAAGTCCCCCAGGGGCTGAGACTTGATCGCCATTCTTGGCTCGTACGGGATGCAGTGCGTGGTGAGCTCTATTGCCCATTTCGCCACCCGGCCTGTGGCATCCTTGTTGCCGATGATCTTCGCTAGGGGCTAATGCCACTACCCGAATTGAGTGCTCTTGGAAGTAGTGCTTCAGTTTCTTGGCAGCCATGTACACGCCGTACACCAGCTTCTGATAGGGAGGGTAGTTCAGCTTTGAAAGCGAGAGTACCTCACTCAGGTAGTACACCGGGCATTGAACCTTTGGGGCTTTCCTTCTTCTGGTCTTTCCGCCACCAGCACGACACTAACGACCCCGTTGGTAGCTGCACGTACATCAGCATTGGCTCCTTTTCGGTGGGGGCCACCAATATCAATGGAGAGGATAACATGCTCTTGAGGTCATGGCAGGCTTCATCCACCTACGCCGTCCAGAGGAACTTGTCCATTTTCTTCATTAGTTGGTATAGGGGGAGTACTTTGTCGCCCAGCCGGTTGACAAACCGACTTAGGGAGGCTAGCCACTCCGTGAACTTCTGCACGTTGCGCACATTTTGTGGTGGCTGCATGCGCTTGATTGCGCCAATCTTCTCTAGGTTGGCCTCAATTCCACGTTCTGAGACGAGGAAACCGAGGAGCTGACCGGCTGGGATGTCGAATACGCACTTCTCCGGGTTCAGCATCATCTGGAACTTGCGAAGGTTGGCGAATGTCTCCTTCAGGTCTTCGAGGAGAGTTTTCTTCTCCTTTGTCTTTACCGCCACGTCGATGACGTAGGCGTGCATGTTTCTGCCGATTTGCAATTGTAGGTACTTCTGAATGCGGCGCTGGTATGTGATGCCTGCATTTTTCAGTCCAAATGGGATGGTGGTGTAGCAGTAAGCCCCATACGGGGTGATGAATGCTGTCTTTATTTGATCAGCGGGGTTCAGGCGGATCTAGTGGTAACCGGATTACACATCCAGAAACGACAACAGTTCATAGCCGATGGTGGAATCGAACACTTGATCTATCCTTGGTAGGGTGAACAGATCTTTGGGGCATACCTTGTTGAGGCTCATGTAGTCAACACACATGCTTCAGGTCTTGTTCTTTTTCAGCACCAGCACTAGGTTTGCCAGCCATTCCGGGTGGGAAACCTCCATGATGAATCCGGTTGTGAGCAGCCGGGTGATTTCTTTAGAAATGGTTCTTCTCTTCCACGAAGCGGCATAGTAATTGCTTTACCGGCTTTGCATCCTGTCTGACATGTAAAGAGTACTCGACGAGCTCCCTCGGAACACCAGGCATGTCCTTGGGGGACCATGCGAAGATATCCCGATTCTCACGGAGGAAGTCTATGAGCACGCTTTCCTATTTGCTATCGAGGCCGTCTCTGACCAGGACGAACTCGTCCGACTCGGCCTCGTTCAGCATGATCTTCTTGGTGCCCTTGCATGGCTTGAACTGTGCCTCCCTGGCCGGCTTTGGCTCGCCACCCGGCATGTCCGCCTATAGGGCCGCCACGTTCTGCATGATGATACGCTTCTCATCCGCAATGATCATGGACTCAGCGATCTTGGAGCCATCAGTGGCGTATTCCGCCGATCGCCTATAGTCACCTTTGACGGCGATTTCCCCCTTTCGCCTGAGGAGCTTCATCTTGACATACGCATTGTGCGGCACCACCATGAACTTGATGAGCGCGAGGCGTCCCAATATGGCATGGTAAGTGCTGCAGAGGTTAACCACCTCAAACCATATAGGCTCGCGGCAGAAATTGTCCTCTGTGCCGAATATGACGTCTAGCCGGATCCTGCCGATGGGCGAATGTGATGGACCCGAAATGGCTCTATGGAAGGTGGTGCTGGATGGGTCCAGCTGGGACTCACTGATGCCGAGTCGGTCTAGGGAGCTGTGGTACATGAGGTTGATGTTACTTCCTTCATACACTAGGACACGAGAGAACCTGCATGAGTGCTTCTTGGAGATGATGATGGGGTCCAGAACCATGGAGTATGTGCTCGGATGTGGCAACACGTCCGGCTGGTCCTTCCTGCTCCACTTGACCTCTTGCTCGGACCAGTTCAGGAACTGGGGCACGGGAGGGGGGGGGGCGATTGCGTTCACCTCCACCTAGCGACACCTTTTGCTATGCTTGGTTTCCAGCTCGATGGTGAAGATGTGGTAGTTCCCTACCCGGCGAGGATAGTCTCCTCCGTCTTCATCCTGGCGATTCTGGTGCTCGCGGTTGTCCTGTGGGCCACCGGCTGGCGGAGGTGGTGGTGGTAAACCACATACCTCGGACATCTTCTTAGTCCAGGCGCACTAGAGATTTGTATGCGTAGCTGGCTTGTTGCCGCCACTGTGGAACTTCCATGGGCCATCAAGCATCGATTCGATGGTGTACTTGGGCCGAGGTGGTCGGTCGTCAGGCTTCTGTCTTCGGCTGCCGCCTACAGCCAGATCCTCTTGGACGGCTGCTACATGCGTGGAACCATACTGGTTATCTGGCTAGTCATCCTTCCTTTTGCCATGGCGATTTTCATGTTGCCTGGAATTGTGATTATTCCTTTCCGGCTGGCACCGGTCCATGGAGGCCTCCACGATGATCTGCCCTTGGTTGTCTAGCCGGATGGACCTTTTAATCGCCGCATCCACGGTGGTGTACTTGTCCGCGATCTCCATGGTCTTGGCCATGGTGTCAGGATCCACCCGGCAAAGCTTATGCCTGAGCATGGTGCCGTCTCTGCAGCCGTTGATGAAGAAGTCGTCTGCTTGGTGCTCGCGCACCCCCTCATAGGAGTCCTGTAAGCTTGTCCACTGGGTAATGCAGGAGCGGTCGGTCTCGTCCTTGCCCTAAACACAAATGGCGACCTGGGCGTTTGTTGGTGCCGGTGAAGTTGCAGACGAATGCTTGCTCGAAGTCAATCCAAGCATTAATGTTGTTGTCAGGGAGACTGTTGAGCCATGTCCTGGCTGAATCGAGGAGCATGAGCGGGACGTAGTGCACATCCACCCAGCGGTTGCCGTTCGCAATGCCCACTGCGGTGGTGTAATCTACACGCTAGTACTCCGGCTTGACCGTGCCATTGTACTTTGGCGCGTCCCTTGGGAGCAAAAATCCCTTCAGAAACGTTTTGTTCCGGATTCATGGCCCAAAACACCTTGGGCCAGTGAGACTTTCCACCTCTAGTGCACGCGACTAGACTAGTAGGTCGATCCGTGCGCGCGCATCTCGTGGTTCCTCCGGGTCAAGTGGGCCAAGCCATCCTGAAAGGCGGAACTTGGGTAATGCATTGGTTCTTCCGGCTTCGTCAGCCGGATCGCGGTTTCTGCTGTTGACAGCAGCGGCTTACCATGCCTTTTGCCCACGGCTGGCTGATCCGCCGCGTGGAAGCCTGTTTTGCCTTGTAATGCTCGGAGAGGAGGCCTTGCTCCCGCCTGCAGCCAGATCGCCCACCCGGCGAGGCTACTGGCTCTTGCTGTTTCCTCTGAGGCTTATGCCTGCCTCAGCCTGTTGCTTGTTGGCCGTAGCGGCGATGAGTTGGACACGCACCTGCTGGTGATGCAGCTTGTCACCTTCTGGGTGGCTAAGCTCCACGGTGGCGGCTGGTAGCACCGGGTAAGCGGGAGAACCCGTGCGCGGTGTTTTACTCACGCACCGTCGTGTCCAGGCGGCCCTGGCGGGCAGCGAAATTTCTAGCTTCCTCTAGGAGGTTCTTGCACGTGGCCTCCAGCGTAGCTGCTGCAGCCGCCGAGTCCAGCTCGGGGGCGATGGGGATGCGGAGGTTCTGGATGGAGTCTGCCAAGGGGTCCACGTCTTGATCACGCAGGGTGGCATTATTGGCGCCCGCGTCACGCTCAAAAGGTGGGCGACGACCTTCGCCTGCACGGGCCATCATGACCTTGACATTACCGCTAGCGAGAAGTGGGGCGGAGAAACCAGGAGGCGCGTCGGAGATAGTGATGACCTTGCGAGGGAACTCCTCAGTGATGGTGGCGACATAGACACAGTGCTCGCCTAAGTGCATGACTGAGCCATCACTTGGGAAGGTTTCCCGGTTGAAGAAGGATGCGTTGTCGAGGACGTAGTCAAAGGAGCCTAAGGTGATGACAAGGCTAGAGGCGAATCGTGTTGGGAATATGCCCTAGAGGCAATCATGTATGATGTTATTTCCAATGTATTCATAAGCTTATGGTCCATGTATGAACTGCTGATATGTATCATCGAATATGTGATTTGATTGTGGAACTATATATTCATGTTGTTCATACTAATTGTCCTTGGTCATTGAGGTTGTGCTAGACACACAACTTAGACCAATGTGAAAGTCGGCAGATGACTAGGTTCCACTTGTCATGGGCATGGAGATGCTATTCTGACTTACATGGATTCGGCTAAAGAGTTTCGCGAGTCGGACTGACCCATATTGAGACACAACGAATAAGTCATCATTTGCATGTCTCAATCAATGTAATCCTTAGACCTGAGGTTATTGCATAGTCCGAGTTGAGTATCACCGACTTAGGCTCTGTCAAACGCTGTTCCGTCAATGGGCAGTTATAAAGGAAGAGTTCGGGTCGACTGTGAATCAAGCTGCGTGATGTGAATGACCAAGATGGGGTTTTGCCGCTCCATTTGGAGAGATATTCTCTGGGCCCTCTCAGAAGATATGATTTAGAAAGCATGGCCATGTGCGTCTCGGTTAAGTGTTAACCGAGGCAACCAACTAAGAGTTAGTCGGATGAATCACTTATCTCGGATCGAGAAAAAGAGTCGGACTATTTAAGGGATGACGATCATTCACCTATAGTCCGACAAGGTATATTGTGAGGTAAAAGGGACTTAGACGAAAGTTGCATTGGAAAGGTATGTCGTCATAACTTATTGGTACTTGGGAGTCGGCACGTTTTTCTAGGAGCCGCTACCGAATGATCGATCACGAGTGAGACACGGAATCGTGTCCTGGTTACCATGAGCCCATCGGGTCACACACTTAAGAGCGGGAACAAGTTTGGGATAGACCCAAACAGGAAATTTATTTGGGTTGGACCCAACTAGAGACATGGACTTAGTCAGCAACTGAGACTTTCAGTGGCTAATATAGGCTTTTTTAGTGAATGGGCCACAAGTGAGTGGAGCCCACTTTCACTCCCTATATAAGCTAGGGCACAGGTGCTTAGAGCAAAAAGGTTAGGTCACTCCATGTATTGGAAACCCTAGCCCCAGTCCGTCCTCTCGCTGCCGTACCAGACCTAGCAGTCCATCGCCGACGCTCCTCCTCGTACGTGTGGATACTGGCGGAGGTGCTGTACGTTCAGCACTTCGACGATCGTGGAACCAGAACGGATCGTGGAACTGGAACAGATCGTGAGGACTGCACTGCATCAAGTGACGTGCTTCATCGATTCCGCAACTGCGCGTCTAGTGGTAATCCTCGTGGCTTGTACCTGAGCTGGATCTTGGGATCACCGCGTAGGGAAAAAGTTTTTTTTATCTCTGCGTGGCCCAACAGTGGTATCAGAGCGTTAGCTTCTGGTTTTAGGCTCGAGATCGCGCATATGTGATATGCGGTTGGCGTTAGATTGGATCTAATTGCACTTTTGGTGGTCGATCTATGAGATATATCGGTTTTGTACAAAGTTGATTGGATCAACTGTACTCGGGGGAATGGATGATCTGGTTTCCGTGATCTAACTGCTAAGGTCGTGGAACAACATACCCCTACCAGTCGGCTTCCACCATCGGGGTAGATTGTGACACGTAAACCCGGATGCGGTGATCAAAGATCAAAGAGTTCGGTCGAATCGGAGTCCGGATCGAATTTGGGTAAAATTGTTTTATCCGATGACGAAATCCATGTCCGGAATGCAGATGTGATCTGCGTTTTTCAGAAAAATCATTGGGCGCTACCCACACCCGCGAGGGGCGCTGCCCCTTCGATCCCCGCCCGCTATCAGGATGATGTTATGAATGGTATGGCTTATGTGCATGTGATGTATGTAATCCATACGTGATCTACGTATCATGGTTTTTTGTCAGCCGGCTGGAGCCTAGGTACTATCATCTTATTGTATAATGACCTGCGTGTCGGATTATCTATGTAATTTACATTACTAGCTAGTGTAGCTGTTTGGAGAATCCGGAAGGCATGCAAGTCGATGTACAAGTCGGCTACATGGTGTAGGAAGGCACGTGACAAGAGTTGACACGAGTCAAAATACAAGCTTTGTGGAGATGGAGATCGCCATGAAGAGAGCCATACCATTTCACATTATAATTGATTTATTTTGTGTTATTGTTATGTCTCTGTTTTACCTCTATTAGATAGTTGGTAGAAAGTAATCCCTCAAAAAGGTCTAGTCGCTTTCCCCACCAGTGCTGCACCATCACAAGTCTGACATTTTTGGTAGTGGGCTCATAAAATTGAGGTGCTATCAATTCTTTTCGACTAGGTGGGTTCGAGTCGGACTCTTACAGCAGAAGCACTTGGTAATCTAGACGGGTCTATCACAACGGTAGTGGGACTCGGGGAAAAGTCGTATGGGAGCCGGGGCATGTGATGCCACCCATCCAACAGGAGTCGTATGAGATACGATTGACAAGGAGTTGTCTACCTAGATCACTTGACGGCTAGCGGTGATGCTAAAGCTCACTAGTCGACTTGACAGGAGTCGTATGAGATACGATTATTTTTGTGCTTCTGCCCCAGGTTGTTATCTAACGTTCGTTAGTTCAACACTTTTTGATTTGAGCAACAGAAGGTCTTCGAAAAAATTCGTCTTTACCTGCTGGTCTGTTTTGATAGATTTCTGCCATTTTTTGCATTTGCTTCTTGTTGGTTCCTTCTTGAGTTCTGTTAGGGAATTGAGCTTTTTGAGGGAAGTGCTACAGTAGCTAGTGCTCTAATGATAGTTTATTTGGTGTTAGAACTAAACCTTAAGACTTATTTATCTTGAGTGCACTAATGTTGCTAATAAAGATTGTGTGAAGTTTTGTATGAAGGAAAAATTTCAGGTGTATGGAAGGAATGAGTAATGAGATGAAGGATGGACTAAATCTCAAGCTTGGGGATGCCACGCGTGTCACCCCAAGAAATATCCAAGAAGTACAAGCGTCAAAGCTTGGGGATGCCCAAGGCATCCCCTTCTTCATCAATAAAAATCCCAGGTTTCTTCCAAACGCTTCATTTTTATTGTTTCATGCACAGTTGTGTTGTTCTTGGAGCGTCTTCTTTTTCGTTTTCGTTTTGGTTTTCGTTTGCTTTGGGTTGCTTAGTTTGCTGAATAAATTGGTTGGACCCTCTCTTTCATACATAGGTTTGCAAATAGTTTGGTTTGGTTTGGAAAAGAGTAGGAAAGTTCATGCTTATGTGGTAAAAAGAGCTTGTTTTTGACTGTGGCCTATGCTTTGTCATGCCATGCTTGATATTGTTTTGACTTTATGCTTAGTATTATTTGCTGTAGCATGACTTGTTATAAACAATTGAGATTGCTTAATGTGCCTTGGATGAATCATGCGTTGTTTTAGCATATTAAAGCATAGTATAGTGGTATTCTCCTTTGATGCTTTATTTGGGTTGACTTGGCGCATGCTCACACCATGTTATGACTATCTCAAGTCACCATAGCCTTTATGATCCTTTAGTTTTCAACTTGTAGTATCACTTTACGCTTTGATCAATGATGTTTTGTCGCTCTGCATGATTATGGCCATTATTGCTCTCTTAGTTTGTCGCTCCCAGTCTTTTGCTAGCCTCCACAACAAAGTATGAGTTCCGCTCATGCATCCAACTCCTTAAACCAAGTTATAAGAGTCCACCATACCTACCTACTAGCTTATGCTATTCCAAGTATATTCATGCTTTTGTTTACCTTCCAAATTAAACTTGTTATGAGAAAACTAGTGATTAAAGCTCTCACGAACTTGATGGCACACTTTACTTTACTTGCCCTTAATAAACTTGAACCACTGTATCTTATATGTTGTATATGCTTACACTTATTTGTCAGGAATTAGCAAAACCATGCTTTCATGGGGAACGCTTTCAACATTGCACTTGGTACTTGTACCTAGTTGATATCATGCTCTTTTGTATATGGATGTCGTCGGTGTGAAATGAAAGGGGAGCTTGTAAGTCCATGGAGTTATGTATATGTGTTAGAGAAACGCCTGGGCCGCTGGTCTAATCCATGTTGACATGGTGGAAACCTGCAGTGTAACCATAATGAGCTGTCTATGAAGCATTCTTCTTATAAAAAAGAGTCCTATATTGAGAAAAAAGAGAAAAGAGAAAAAAAGATACTATGAAAAGAGGAAAGAGAGAAAAAAGCACCATATTCCCATGGTAAATAAGAAGAATGCTGAGATGCTCATTGTCTGCTTGCCTTGTCATTTTGATATGGGGATTCTTCCGTATCATCGGGCAAGGGGTACCCCATTGGCGGTTCTCTATGATACACATATACTTACGATGACAAGAACTTACCGGTGACTAAACTTGAGTAGCATGAGGAGCGACCCTCGTATACAAGGGACATGAGTTTTGTGACTTATACTTCGTCAAGCATGTACACCATAGTTTGTTCACTTTAACCTTAATCACTTCAAGATGCTTATGATAGGGGCAATGAGAGCTGAAAGCTATAAGTACCATAATTTTTGGAAGCTCTTTATGAGACTTGAATCCCTACTTCCTTTTATAAAAAGGCCTTTTCTTCCACCATTATATTGAGTCTCCACCTTCTACCTTTATGCACCTACTTTGAGAGCATAGTGGCCATTCTTAGTTCTATGTGCATTGTCCCAAGACTAGTTGATTGATGCATACTTTGATATTGCTTGTTTTAAACTATTGTATCTAGTCACTCTTATGAACTTTGAAGGTGTCCTATGCATTTATATTTGCTACTCTATTGAGGGACAAGATGAATACTATTATGCTATGTTTTCTTTATGTGAAACAAACAAACAAACGTCTTGCAAAGCATTGTTATTCATGAATCTTTTGTTTGTGACTTTTCATGTTGCATCATAGTTTCTTTGTCTTATTGCTAGAACTTTGTATTTCATGTTATGATTGAAGTACTATGATCCCATCTTTGAATGTTTTACAAATACTTTGATCAAGTCTTTGATGGTGCATGTCACCTAAAAAATTATTCTTTCTTTTTATCACTTACCTACTCGAGGACGAGCAGGAGTTAAGCTTGGGGATGTTGATACATTGCAAATGTATCTATAATTCTTGATGTTCCATGCTTAGTTTTATCCACTTTCTTGTGTTTTGTTCCAACTTTGGAGTACTTTTCATATGATTTCTTGGACTAACCTATTAACAAGAGCCACAGTGCCAGCTACCTGTTTTCTGCTGTTTTTGGTTCCAGGAATGTCAGAAAATGAATATTCTTAGAATTGGACGGGACAAAAGCCAAAGTGCCTATTTTTCCGGAAGTCATCAAGTGCCAGAATACGAGACGGAGAGGGGCCAGGGGGCCACCACACCACCTGGCCGCACGGCCCAGCCTGGCCCGTGCCAGGGGGTGGTGAAGCCAGCCTTGGCACCCCCTCGGCTTCCCCTTCCAACTATAAGATGCCCTCGGGACGAAAACCCTAAGTGCCCGATCAAAAATCCACGAAAGAGTCTGTAGCCGCCGTCATCTCCATCCCTAGATTGGGAGGGATCTGAAGCTCTTCCCGGCACCCTGCCAAAGAGGGGAATTCACCCTGGAGGCCTTCTTCATCACCATGCAAGCCTCCGGTGTGATGCGTGAGTAGTTCATCCTTGGACTACGGATCCATGTAGTAGCTAGATGGCTAGTTCTCCTCCTTTGTGATTTCATGGCTAGATCTTGTGATCTCCGTTCATGATCAAGATCATCTATTTGTAATTCTGCATGTTGTGTTTGCGGGGATCCGATGGATATTGAGATGCTATTTCAGATTGATTATTGATTCTATCATGTCTTTGTTATTTGTGATCTTGCATGCTTTCCGTTGTTAGTAGCTATCTTGTCCAAGTAGATGCTAGCAACTCCAAGAGTTAGTATTTATGCTCGATAGTGGGTTCATGCCTCTGGTAATCTAGGGAAGTGACAGAAATCTCTAAGGTACTAGATGTGTTGTTGCTACTAGGGAGAAAACAACAATCCTTTGTTCATTGAACAATCATATTGTTTACTTTACAAGAAGTTCGTAAAGCAATAATATATTGCTTGCAACTTAATAGTGGAGGGGGTTCAGATGATAACCTTAAGGTGGATTATTAGTCATAGATGCAGTTGGATGGCGGTCTATGTATTATGTTGTAATGCCCAATCGAATCTCAAAGGAGTCAAGATGATTAGTATATGCATGTATTGCTTTCTCGATGTTTGTCAATTGCCCTGCTGTAATTTGTTCACCCAGCATGTTATCTATCTTAAGGAGAGCCACCTCTAGTGAACTATGGATCCCAGTCCTTGTCTTTTACATTCAATCTATAATCTTTTACTATTTTGTGTTTACTTTCTGCAAACTTTTACTTCTTTCCATTCGATACGTTTAATCCTTTGTTTTCTGCAAAACACGGTGAGATTAACAACCTCATCGCAAGTTGGGGACAAAGTTCTTTGGTTGTGTTGTGCAGGTCTCCACGTTGCTACTAGCACCGGTAGTGCGCCCTGCCAAAGCTCAGCTAGTAACACCTTTGGGGTGTTTCCTTGCTCCTACTGGTTCGATTAAATCTTGGTTTCATAACTGAGGGAAACTTGCTGCTGTGCTCATCATACCTTACTCTTGGGGTTCCCAACGAGCTCTACATCAACACCGCCATCAAGCATTTTTCTGGGCGCCGTGCATTGAGTCATCAGTGATCAAGATGGTTGGATACGTGCAGTCTCTGGAAGGGCTTGGCTTCCCCATTAGCGAAGAGTTTGCTACGAACATAATTCTGAACTCTCTTCCTAATGCATATGTTCAAATCATATCGAACTACCACATGCATGGTATGGATAAGAAGCTCACTGAATCACATGGAATGCTCAAGCAGGCTGAGGCGGATCTCAAGAAAGGTGCCAGTCAAGTGTTGATGGTGCGGATAAGGCTAGGTTCAAGAAGAGTTCTTGGACTAAGAAGAAGAAGGCAAAGTCGGGAGGTAAGGCGGAGGACCTAGTCCAAAGCGCTTCCTCAGGGACTAAGCCATCTCCTATAGCCGGATCCACTTGCTTCTACTACAAGTCGGATGGCCACTAGAAGAGGAATTGCAGCAAGTATCTGGTTGACAAAGCCAAGAGCGGAGGTGTGACTTCCGGCTCAAGTACGCTTGTTTGCCATGTTAAAGACATTTATCTTCCTGATGCACCAGGTAGTTCTTGGATATATGATACCGGATCAGTCATTCACATTTGCAATTCGTTGCAGGGACTGGTAAGAACTAGGAGTGTTGTAAGAGGCGAGGTTGATATTAGAGTCGGCAACAAAGCGAGAGTCGCTACGTTGGAAGTTGGCACAATGCAACTTCGTTTACCTTCTGGATTCTTAATGGAGCTAAATAATTGTTATTATGTTCTAGTGCTTAGTCGAAACATCATTTCTGCCTCATGTTTGATGAGACAAGGCTATGAGTCGAATATTAAGAATAATGGTTGTTCTTTATATTTGAATGATCTGTTTCACGGCTTTGCACCCGTCCGGGACGGGTTATTTATTTTGAATCTTGAGGGTGAATCTGTCTATAATATTAATGTGAAAAGGTTGAAACCAAATGATCTGAATATGACTTACTTTTGGCATTGTCGGCTTGGTCACATAAGTTGGAAATGCATGAAGAAGCTCCATGATGATGGACTCCTAACTTCGTTCGATTTGGAGTCATTCGAGACATGCGAATCCTGCCTACTCGGCATGATGACCAAGACACCTTTTGCAAACAGTTGTGAAAGGGCGTCCGACTTATTGGGACTAGTACATAGTGATGTATGTGGCCCAATGAGCACGACAGCCAGGGGTGGTTATGAGTACTTCATTACCTTCACTGATGATTTGAGTAGGTATGGATATATCTACTTGATGAAACATAAGTCGGAAGCCTTTGAAAAGTTCAAGGAATTCCAGAATGAGGTATGGAATCAACTCGGCAAGAAAATAAAGTTTCTTCGGTCGGACCGAGGAGGCGAGTACATGAGCCATGAGTTTGATGACCATCTAAAGAGTTGTGGAATAGTTCCCCATCTCACTCCTCCAGGAACGCTGCAGAGAAACGGTGTGTCATAAAGGAGGAATCGGAGCTTGTTGGACATGGTACAATCAATGATGAGTCAGACAGATCTGCCTATATCATTTTGGGGTTATTGTCTAGAAACTGCAGCGTTCACACTAAATAGAGTACCATCAAAGTAGGTAGAGAAGACCCACATGAGATGTGGACTGGCAAGAAGCCTAGTTTGTCTTTTCTTAAGATTTAAGGTTGTGAAGCTTTTGTCAAGCGACTTCAGTCAGACAAGCTTACAGCTAAGTCGGATAAGTGTATTTTCGTGGGGTATCCGAGGGAAACCTTGGGTTACTACTTCTACAACCGAGAAGTGGGCAAAGTGTTTGTTGCTCAGAATGGTGTCTTCCTTGAGAAAGAGTTTCTCGGTCAGGGAGTCAGTGGGAGCACGGTGCAACTCGAAGAAATTCGAGAGATACCGGCCAGCAGCGAGTCAGCAAAAGCCTTAGAAGTTGAGCCAATCGTGGTACCTAAGCCGGCAACTGCACCGACTCTGCGAAGATCGGCCAATTCCGAAATGTTCGTGATGTGTTGATTTTGGACAGTGATGAGCCGGCAACTTATTCGGAAGCAATGATGGGTTCTAATTCTGAGTCATGGCTTGGAGCCATGAGATCCGAGTTAAAGTCCATGGATGAAAATCAAGTTTGGAACTGATATGGATGGAAAGTATTCTTTCTATAAAGCACGGCTTGTCGTGAAGGGGTTCCGACAAGTTCAAGGAGTTGACTACGATGAGACTTTCTCTCCCGTGGCGATGCTTAAATCAGTTCGGATCATGTTAGCTATAGCAGCCTATTTCGACTTTGGATGTCAAGATGGCTTTCCTTAACGGAAATGTAACCGAGGATGTGTATATGATACATCCCGAGGGTTTTGTCGATCCGGCTAATGCTGACAAGGTATGCAAACTTTGGAAATCCATTTATGGGCTGAAGCAAGCATCTCGGAGTTGGAACATTCGCTTTGATGAGGTAGTCAAATCGTTTGGCTTCATCAAGAGTGATCATGACTCTTGTTTATACAAGAAGTTTAGTGGGAACAAAGTAAACTTTTTGATCTTATACGTGGATGACATATTACTGATTGGAAATGATGTCCAAATGTTGCAAGAAACCAAGGAATCATTGGAAAGAGTTTTTCGATGAAAGACTTGGGTGAGGCGACTTACATATTAGGAATCCGGATCTTTAGAGATAGATCAAGGCGGCTCATTGGATTGAGTCAAAGTACATATTTGGACAAAGTGTTGAAGAAGTTCAACATGGAATCATCTAAGAAGGGGTTCTTACCGATGTCCCACAGCGTAAAACTTAGCAAGACTCAGTGTCCTTCGACAACTGATGAGCGAAGTCAGATGAGTGCGATTCCGTATGCTTCTACAATCGGATCCATCATGTACGCTATGATTTGTACTAGGACAGATGTTTCCTATGCTCTAATTGTGGTGAGCAGATACCAGGCTGACCCTAGAGAAATCCACTGGGCAGCAGCTAAAAATATCCTTAAGTACTTGAGAAGAACTAAGGATATGTTCCTGGTTTATGGAGGTGAGGATGAACTCAGTGTAAGGGGTTACACGGATGCGAGTTATCTCATAGACTCGGATGATTCTCGTTCGCAATCCGGATATGTGTTTGTGATAAACGGAGGGGCTGTGAACTAGAAGAATTCCAAGCAAGAGACTGTGTCTGCGTCTACGACAGAGGCTGAGTATATTGCTTCCTCGGAGGCGGCAAAAGAAGCCGTTTGGATGAGGAATTTCCTCATGGATCTTGGCGTGGTTCAGGGCTCGTCCAATCCTTTAGACGTGTATTGTGACAACAATGGTGCTATTGCACAAGCCAAGGAACCTATACAACACCAGAAGAACGAACATATACTCATGCGGTACCACCTTATTCGCTAGTTCGTGGATCAAGGTGATATCAAGTTATGCAAGGTACACACGGATGCAAACATTGCGGATCCGTTGACAAAGCCGCTTCCACAGCCGAAGCATGAGGCGCACCTGATAGAAATGGGCATTTGATGCCTAGACATGTGATGTCAGATGATTGACTCTAGTGCAAGTGGGAGACTGTTGGGAATATGCCCTAGAGGCAATAATGTATGATGTTATTTCCAATGTATTCATAAGCTTATGGTCCATGTATGAACTGCTGATATGTATCATCGAATATGTGATTTGATTGTGGAACTATATATTCATGTTGTTCATACTAATTGTCCTTGGTCATTGAGGTTGTGCTGGACACACAACTTAGACCAATGTAAAAGTCGGCAGATGACTAGGTTCCACTTGTCATGTGCATGGAGATGCTATTCCGACTTACACGGATTTGGCTAAAGAGTTTAGCATGTCGGACTGACCCATATTGAGATGCAACGAACAAGTCGTCATTTGCATGTCTCAATCAATGTAATCCTTAGACCTGAGGTTATTGCATAGTCCGAGTTGAGGATCACCGACTTAGGTTCTGTCAAACGCTGTTCCGTCAATGGGCAGTTATAAAGGCGGAGTTCGGGTCGACTATGAATCAAGATGCGTGATGTGAATGACCAAGATGGGGTTTTGCCCCTCCGTTTGGCGAGATATTCTCTGGGCCCTCTCGGAAGATGTTATTCGGAAAGCATGGCCATGCGCATCTCGGTTAAGTGTTAACAGAGGCAACCGACTAAGAGTTAGTCGGATGAATCACTTATCTCGGATCGAGAAAGAGAGTCGGACTATTTAAGGGATGACGATCATTCGCCTATAGTCCGACAAGGTATATCATGAGGTAAAAGGGACTTAGACGAAAGTCGCATTGGAAAGGTATGTCGTCATGACTTATTGGTACTTGGGAGTTGGCACGTTCTTCTAGGAGCCACTACCGACTGATCGATCACGAGTGAGACTCGGAATCGTGTCCGACTTACCATGAGCCTGTCGTGTCACACACTTAAGAGCGGGAACAAGGTTGGGTGAGACCCAAACAGGAAATCTATTTGGGTTGGACCCAAATAGAGACATGGACTTAGTCAGCAAGTGAGACTTGTAGTGGCTAATATAGGCCTTTTTAGTGCATGGGCCACTAGTGAGTGGAGCCCACTTTCACTCCCTATATAAGCTGGGGAACAGGTGCTTAGAGCAAAAGGGTTAGGTCACTCCATGTGTTGGAAACCCTAGCCCCAGTCCGTCCTCTCGCCGCCGTACCGAACCTAGAAGTCCATCACCAGCGCTCCTCCTCGTACGTGTGGATACTGGCGGAGGTGCTGTACGTTCAGCACTTCGATGATCGTGGGACCGGAACGGATCGTGGAACTGGAACAGATCGTGAGGACTGCACTGCATCAAGTGACATGCTTCATCGATTCCGCAACTGCGCGTCTAGTGGTAATCCTCGTGGCCTTCTACCTGACCTGGATCTTGAGATCACCGCGTAGGGAAAAAGTTTTGTTTATCTCTGCGTGGCCCAACAAATCTTTCACCGGCGATGAGCGGAAGTCCCGTGCGAAACATGACCCTAGCCGAAGCGCTATGCCCCATGGTGGGCGCCAACTATCGTGGTGTGGAACACGGCAGTGCCATTGGGGATGGCATGAATGGGGGCAATCAGGATGCTATCGGTGTCTACTCGCAACGGGTTGGGCACAAATACTGCAAACATAGCGATGTACCTAGGTTCAGAGCCCTCTTCCTGAGGTAACACTCCTACTCCTGCAAGGATCTACTAGATGCGGAGCTGATGCTCAGTACAAGTGCTCCTTGAGCTATTTCCCTAGCGACTATCAAGAGATAGAGGCAGATGAACTACTCCACTTGTCGATTCTGGATAACTTCTAACTTGTAATCCCTTACTTAGAACTCTGGCACTACCCCTCCTTATATACCGGTGGAAGGGTAGGTTACAATGTGGGCTCTAGGGTTTACTGTTTGGGATTTGTATTTACAAAGAAGACCGGCTGCCGGATCCTGCCAGTGGTCCAGGACCCAGTCAAGCTCTAATACAGGTGGGGTCAGCGCTGCAGCTTCCTAGCGTTGCCGCTTTGGGCGTTACCCGGTGCTTTATCCATCAGCTTGGCGCTTTATCCGTCAGCCAGAGCTTTATTCGTCAGTCGGTTCTTTACTTATCAGCCTCTAGCCTTGGAGCTTTGGCATACTCGTCTGGTAGTGCCGGTCGGGCGGCGTGCCAGCCCGTCAGGTCAAGGGTGTGCTCAGCAAGGAGTGTCACCCTCTCCCGTACCATTGGCCAACGGATCTGAGGCGACCAGGTAGAGGTGGATGATGGCTCTGAAATATAGCCATCTACGTCCACATTTAAACTGGATATTATTCATATTTTTGATGAAATATCTCACTAAATCCTAGCACTAATGCCTAATATTCAACGGGTCATGCAATCCTTTCTTTCTATTTTTTCCTATGCAGATAATATTGTTTGAAGATGGGAATCACTACATTAAAGTCAAAAATACGAGATTTCCATCAACCAGAAGAAACCAGGAGCCGTGAAGCGGAGGCAGACGCTTTAACAACCAATTATACGACCGTAACAAAATTCCGGCCGTATAGTTCCGGTCGTATAGTTGGCGCCACCACCTCTAGGTCAAGCAGAACAACTTTAGTGAAGGGACCCCTATAAAAAGAAGCCTCGGGCGATGAGAAAACAATCCTGCTTTGCCCTCAAGTCTTTGCCCCAGATCATCAGTCGCCTCCATATCTCAAAACCCTTCTCCATCTCCATAGCCATATTCCACCACTTGTAATAGTAGATCTCTTCTTCAATTGGCGATATTTGAAGACTATTGCTATCAATCTTATGATTTCCATTACAATGTTTATGATTGTTGATCTCATCTGTATGTGTGAGTAATTCTCCTTGGGATAAGGGCTTCGGCCTATCCATGTAGCGTTTGTGCATGTTATTTATCATAGATGGGATCATGTATTAGTTTGTATGACATGATGACTATTGTATTGTCTCTTGCGTCAATCTAAGGACTTGTCAGGTACCCAAGACCCCGAGGGTTGAGCCATGTATAGGGAGTATGAGTAATGACTGATCTGCAGGTTGGGAACCCTAGTGACAGAAGGGGTAGTACGGCTATATGTGAGGGATTTACTTGGGATTAATGGTGACATCACTATGCATATCACTAGTTCTCTTTCTTATATGGATGAGACTAGTAGGTTATTGCTATAAGCGGTTGCGGATGCAATAGCAATTATGGATGCACTACCCACATATAATTTATCTTGCTCTAACAATTACATGCATAATTTATCTTTATCTTTTATTCCCATCAGATGTTTTGCACAGCTACAGGTGAAACCGAATGCCCTAGGCCCTCTGTCTCCATCATCGACAACAACAAAAAGACGCAAACTCTAGGTCCAGTAAAAACACACAAGGAATTCTAAAACTCCCGAAGGTCCGTTAAAGTAACTTCCCTACGCATCTGCTTCCCGAGGATTTGATAACCTAGGTCTACCAGGGAAAAAGAAGCTATACTACATCTGTAATCTGGATCGAAGGTATCAACCCTTTTTCTGGTGTTGTTGCGGGGGAAGCAATAACTACCCTAGTGAGGTTAGTAGGAACCTTGCCAGTTTTAATTCTTTTTTTTAATTTTGTTAGTTTGCTTTCAGTCTTTATTTGAAAACCCAAAAAAATTAGTTAGCCTTTAAATTCTTTCTTTTACTATTATAAGTCTCTATTTAAGAAAACCCAAAAACATAGGAAATATGGCTGAAAAGAAGCTTGGGGAGTTTGCTACTCCCAACAATGATTATTTGCGTACTCCTATTAATCAGCCAGCAATTGCTACCGATGTCTATGAAATTAAGCCCCATTATTTAAGTTTGGTTCAACAGAATCAATTTGGAGGCTCTGTTGTTGAGGACGCAGGTATGCACTTGAATACTTTCACTGAAATATGTGATATGATGCGTATAAAAGATGTTGACCCCGATGCGGTCAAATTGTGTTTATTTCCTTTCTCTCTTAGAGGAAGAGCATAAGAATTGTGTTTCTATCTTTGCCTAGAAATACTATTATATCATGGATGGAATGCACTTCTTTATTTATGACTAAATTTTCCCCACCTGCAAATACTATGCAACTCAGATCTAATATTACTAGCTTTAGATAAGAAGAGCATGAGCCACTAGCACTTGCATGTGAGAGGATGAAAGAATGCACGAGAAACTGTCAAAGTCATGGGATGGAAGACTGGTTAATTCTCCATCTATTTTATAGTGCTCTTAACCCTGTGTCTAAGTCTATGCTAGATACTGCAGCTGGAGGAACATTTATGGGTAAACATATTACTGAAGCAAAGCAGCTGCTAGACAATATGCTAGAGAACCATGCTCAATGGCATGTGGATAGATCAAACACGAAGAAGGTGAACTCCGTCTCACCATAAGAAAATGAAGAACTCAATGCTAAGTTGGATAAGCTCATACTAGCCGTAAAAGGTAAGGAAACCTAGGTAAGAGCTAACCATGAAATGAATATGGAAGAAATAGACTTCATAGCTCGTAATGATTATAGCCCTGCTTGGAAGAAGAATTATAATCCTAATTTTCAAAAACATTATTCTAGTCCTGCAGGTAACTCTAATAATAATATGGGTACTAGTAATGGTAGTCTCCAAGAAACACTTAAGTCTTTTATAGACTCACAAAATGAACGAAACAACATTCTTGTTAAAATAACGGATAACCATGATGCTATGCTTGGTAAATTGTCTAACCAAGCTATAAGTTTGAGAAATTATTTGCAGGCCCTCCAAGAAAGAACGAGGATCGTTGAGGCACAACTAGGTAAGATAACCGAGAGTCAAACTCTCATTCTATCCAAGTTTGCAGGTAAAGCTGAGCCCAATCCTGTTGAAGATCTCAAGATGATGAGAATCCAAAGGGAGGAGCCTGAAGAACATGATTATAGTAATGCCCCTTCACCAAGCTACACTGTTGAAGATCTCGAAAAAAGGATCAACTTTACGATTCTGATAAGTGAAGGTAATGAGGAAGCTATGTACCAACACTTTGTTAATCAGGTAGCAATAAAGGTACGTGAGCTTGACGAAGAATATAAGCAAAATGCTAAAAAATTACCTTTGAAGCTTGATGACATATTTGAGCCTACTATTAAGATTAAGATTGGAACTAATGAGATAGATGCACTTTGTGATCTAGGTGCAAGCGTCTCAACAATTCCAAAGAGTATTTTTAACAAGTTAAATCTTGGCTCTTTTGAGATCACTGAGTTAAAATTGCATCGAGCAAATTCTACCTACAAACAAGCTATAGGAATTAAGGATAATACTTTAGTATACATTAAAGGATGTCCTGCTCTTATTGATTTTGTTATTGTTGACATGCCTGAAGATGCTACTACTCCTATTATATTAGGCCGTCCTTTCTTAAGAACTATTAAGGCCTTGATTAATCTACATGAAGGGAACGTGAAGCTTCAATTGCCTTCGCGGGATCCTTTTGTTCTTCATTTCCCCAGGAAGAAGAAATCCAAACATGATGAAAAGGAGGGCATTACTTTGAAGGCCAACTATTTTGGAGAGGGTGTTCCACTCATCTGCCTAAGTGAGCAACATTGAGGTAAATCTATTGACCATAAAAGAGCGCTTCATGGCAGGAAACCCATGTGAAATAAAGGTTTGAGTAAAGTTTTTAAGTTTTAGTTTAAGTTTATGTTTAATAAAGAGTGCTAGAAAACTACAATTGAAGAGAATAAGTTAAGTAGTACTAAACATCCTGCTTTATTCATGCTGTCGTTGGTTGACAATATTTAGTGTCAATTTTCTGTTAAAAAGAAGGTATATCACTAAGTCACAGGATAAGAAATAATTTTTGAAGAAACATTTTTTTTTTGATGCATACAAAGAGTTTAACGACCAACTATACGGCGGGAATAAAAATTCTGGCCGCATAGTTCCGGTCATATAGATATCTTTGCCATCGACAATTTTTATTTTATATGTACTAACAGTTTAACGACCAACTATACAGCTAGAATAAAAGTTCTGGCCATATAGTTACGTTCGTATAGATATCGGTGCTTCCGTACAAATTCTTTTCCAATGTACTGGCGGTTTAACGACCAACTCTATGGCGGGAATAAAAATTCTGGCCATATAGTTCTGGTCGTATAGATATCGATGCCTTTATATAATTTCTTTTCCTAGTTATAGACGGTTTGACAACCAACTATACAACGGGAACATATTGATCCAGCCGTATAGCTGCGCCGCCATGTGGAAACCCTAAAATTTTGACAGAAGGCCAACTATACGGCGGGAACGCATTGTTCCTGTCGTATAATTGCACCCGTATAGTTGAGTCCGACCACAAAATCTCACGGTAAGGTACCTCCAACTCCAAAACATCAATCCTTTTTCTCTCTTCTACCTCCAAACTCTCTCAAAACCTCAAGAGATCTTCATCTCTACTCAATTTTGTTCGATTTCCTCGCACACAAGTGATCTATGGTATGTTTCTCCTCCAATCCTCCAATTACTTTTGTAAATTCATCTTCGATCTATTGTCATTATCAATCTAGGGTGAGGCCTACTATAAACTAATTTCCATGATTCTCTTGCCTAGATTATTATTTTGAGAGGATTCTTTAGTGTGCTATGATGAGGAATATGTTATACTTACTGTTGTTGGATCAAAAAGTTTTATTTTTTTCTTTCTTCAATGTTTTATATGATGAACACAAGGATCCAAACTTGTGCTCATGCCACCGCTAACGCTTCTCGGGCTGTCGCTCAAGAACGCATGGGGATACAGTTCAGGAATGAGCTCCAACGTGATCGCTTCGACAAGATCAAGTACCGCGAAGTGAAGGCCACCAAGTGGGCTTGCCCCATTATATTGAACCAACTTGGTATTCCTGATGACTACAATTTACTTTGCAATAGAGTTGGCCTCCAAAACTTTGTGTACAATGATGTTCCTACTTATCGCTGCTTAACTATTGAATTCCTAAGTTCGTTGCAAAGCACCGTTAAACTTTGGCAAGCATAGGACACGATTTCTTTCCGACTTATGAACAACAACTACACTTTAACATTAGATGAATGGTGCGCATGTTTTAATTTCACAAACAATGATGATAATGCCTTACGCACATCCTTTACTGGCTTAGAACCTTCCCCTGAACAATATTATAATGGAATGAATTTCACTACTAAAGTGAGCAAGGGGAAGAATATTCAACATCCTGCAATTCGCTCTTTGTTGTATGTTATTGCTAACACCTTGCAGGCTCGTAGTGAGTTCATGAGACTCAACGAGGAGGACATCTTAGTCCTCACGAAGGCTGCTGATGTCTACGCACTTCTATTCTTGTAGAGAGTTGTTGGGCCTCCAAGTGCAGAGGTTTGTAGAACAGGAGCAAGTCTTCCCTTAAGTGGATCACCCAAGGATTATCGAACTCAAGGAGGAAGTGATCAAACGTATTCCCTCTCAAGCAACCTTGCAATCAAGATACAAGAAGTATCTTGTGTCCCCAACACACCCAATACACTTGTCAGGTGTATATGTGCACTAGTTCGACGAAGAGATAGTGAAATACAAGTGGTATAGATAATTATAAGTGGTAACGGTGATAAAAAATAGCTTGATGGCATGGAAGAGACTAAAGGTAAACTGAAATAAAGATGGAAGCAAGCAAACATGTAATAGATCTAATAGCAAACGGTGTTTCAGTGCTTAGAAACAAGGCCTAGGGATCATAATTTCACTAGTGAACACTCTCATATAAATATCTTCTCTTTATGATACTACTCTTAACTACTCTCCGGTTGGACACTCTAATGAATGGTAGGGCTATAACAGCACACCTTAACGTAAGCTTTTCCCATCTAGAAAACCCCACACTGTCACCTTGAGCACTAGATGGTTCCAACAAACACCACAATTTCATAAAGACATCCAACTCCAAATATAACTCATAACAAGTATTTGTAATCTCTAGCCTAAGTGCCACCATGGTGTGCACACTGTCAACTTCACACACATGGGGAGAGCAGAGATCTATTAAAGCACTTGAGTAGCAAGGTAGATCTATAGATTACAAGCTCATGATCTCATTAAGATCATGCATAGAGGGAGAGATGAACACATAGCTACCGGTAGAACCCTTAGCCTTGAGGAAGAACTACTCCCTCCTCATCATGGGAATCAGCAATGGTGATGGAGATGGCGGTGGAGATCGATGGAGATGGCTCCGAGGGCACTTCCCCGTCCCGGCAGGGTGCCAGAACAGAGACTTTCTATCCCCCGAATCTCCCCTTCTGTAGTGGCGGCACTGTGGAACTTTTCGTGGATGGAGGCTTGATGATTTAGGGTTTATGCATCGGGAGGATCTTATAGGCGAGAGGGGAGACCGAGGGGGTGCCGGAGGGGACCACACCACCCCCTGGTGCAGCCTAGCCTGGCCCGCGCCAACAGGTGGTGTGGCCAGCCCCTGGCCCCTCTCCATCTCGTCTTCTGGCTCCGTGAGTCTTCCGGTAAAATATCGACTTTGGCTTTTGTTCGGTCCAATTCCGAGAATATTGATTTTCTGACTTTCCTGGAACCAAAAAACAGAAGAAAACAAGCAACTGGCACTGCGGCTCTTGTTAATAGGTTAGTCCAAGAAAGCATATGAAAAGTACTCCAAAGTGTGGACAAAACACAAGAAAGTAGATAAAACCAAGCATGGAACATCAAAAATTATAGATACATTTACAATGTATCAACATCCCCAAGCTTAACTCCTGCTCGTCCTCGAGTAGGTAAGTGATGAAAAGAAAGAATAATTTTTTTGGTGACATGCACCATCAAAGACTTGGTCAAAGTATTTGTAAAATATTCAAAGCTAGGATCATAGTACTTCAATCATAACATGAAAGACAGAGTTCTAGAAATAAGACAAAGAAACTATGATGCAACATGAAAAGGCACAAACAAAAGATTCATGAATAACAATGATTTGCAAGATGTTTGTTTGTTTCAAATAAAGAAAACATAGCATAATAGCAGTCAGCTTGTCCCTCATAGAGCAGCAAACATAAATGCATAGGACACCTTCAAAGTTCATAAGAGTGACTAGATACAAATAGTTTAAAACAAGAAATATCAAGATATTCATCAATCAACAAGTCTTGGGACAATGCACATAGAACTAAGAATGGCCACTATGCTCTCAAAGTAGGTGCATAAAGGTAGAAGGTGGAGACTCAATATAATGGTGGAAGAAAGGCCTTTTTATAAAAGGAAGTAGGGATTCAAGTTTCATAAAGAGCTTCCAAAAATTATGGTACTTATTAGCTTTCAGCTCTCATTGCCCCTATCATAAGCATCTTGAAGTGATTAAGGTTAAAGTGACACAACTAAGATGATATGCTTGACAAGTTATAAGCCAAAATCTCATGCCCCTTACTTACAAAGACCGAATCTCATGCTACTCAACTTTAGTCACAAGTAAGCTCTTGTCATTGTAAGTACATATGTATCATAAAGAACCGCCAACGAGGTACCCCTTGCACATGATATAGGAGCTATCCCATAATCAAAATGAAAAGGCAAGCAGACAATGAGCATCTCAGTGATCTTTTTATTTGCTATTTGCATAGGTTTTTATTGAGGATGCTTCATAGAGTGCTCATTATGGTGATGCTGCAAGTTTCCACCATGATTAGGCATGGCTTAGGCTAGCAGCCCGGGCGTTTCTCTAACACACATACAAACTCCATGATCTTACAAGTTCCACTTTTATTTCACACCGCCGGGATCCATAAGCAAAAGAACATGATATCAACGGGGTACTAAGTACAAGTGCAATGTTGAAAGCGTTCCCCATGATACATGGTTCTGCTAACTTCAACTTATAAAGAGCAAGCATATACACAACAAATAAGGACCCAATGGTTCAAATTTATTAGATGCAAAAAAGTAAAGTGTGCTATCAAGTTCGTGAGATCTTTAATCACTAGTTTTCTCATAACAAGTTTAATTTGGAAGATAAACAAAAGCATGAATATACTTGGAATAGCATATGCTAGTAGGTTGGTATGGTGGACTCTTTGGAATAACTTGGTTTTAGGAGTTGGATGCATGAGTGGAACTCATACTTGGTTACAGAGGCTAGCAAAAGACTGAGAGCGACCAACTAAGAGAGCAATAATGGCCATAATCATGTAGAGCGACAAAACATCATTGATCAAAGCATAAAGTGATACTACAAGTTGAAAACTAAAGGATCATAAAGGCTATGGTGACTTTGGATAGTCATAATATGGTGTGAGCATGTGCCAAGTCAACCCAAATAAAGCATCAAAGGAGAATACCACTATACTATGCTTTAATATGCTAAAACAACGCGTGATTCATCCAAGGCACATTAAGCAATCTCAATTGTTTATAACTAGTCATGCTACAGAAAAGAATAATAAGCATAAAGCCAAAACAATATCAAGCATGGCATGACAAAGCATAGGCCATAGTCAAAAACAAGCTCTTTTTACCACATAAGCATGAGCTTAAACCAAACTATTTGAATACCAATGCATGAAAGAGGGGGTCCAACCAATTTATTCAGTAAACTAAGCAAACAAAGCAAACGAAAAAACAAAAACGAAAAAGAAAAAGAAGACGCTCCAAGAACAACACAACTGTGCATGAAACAATAAAAATGAAGCATTTGGGAGAAACCTGGGATTTTTATTGATGAAGAAGGGGATGCCTTGGGCATCCCCAAGCTTTGACGCTTGTACTTATTGGATATTCCTTGGGGTGACACGCGTGGCATCCCCAAGCTTGAGATTTAGTCCATCCTTCATCTCATTACTCATTCCTTCCATACACCTGAAATTTTTCCTTCATACAAAACTTCACACAATCTTTATTAGCAACATTAGTGCACTCAAGATAAATAAGTGTTTAGGTTCATTTATAACACCAATAAACTTCCATTAGAACACTAGGTACCGTAGAACTTCCCTCAAAAAGCTCAATTCCCCAAAAGAACTCAAAAAGGAACCAACAAGAAGCAAATGCAGAAAATGCCAGAAATCTGTCAAAACAGACCAGCAGGTAAAGACGAATTTTTTCGAAGACCTTTTGTTGCTCAAATCAAAAAGTGTTGAACTAACGAAAGTTAGATAACAATCAGGGGAAGAAGCACAAAAATTTCACGCCTCAAAAGGACGTAGAGAGATTTTACACGAATTTTTACGGTGAAGCACAGAAATCTATTTCGGGACAAGAACTTTCCCAATCATTACTTCTCTCTCATTAGAGGTTACTCTTGGCACAAAAAGAAAATAAAAAGGATAAGGAGCGGTTATTACAGAAGTAATAACTTCCAAGACTCATCTAAAACTTTTGGGTTATCTCCCAATAATTACTTTTCTTTAACGCCTTTAAGTTAGGCATGATAGTTTGAGAAGATGCTCACATAAGAAATATGAATTGAAGTAAAATAGAGAATCAAGAAGCAAATTCAAAGCACATTTAAGTCTAACCCACTTCCTATGCATAGGAATCTTGTAAAGAAACAAGTCATGAAAGCACAAAGCAATAAGCATAGTAAAGCAAAATAAGTGCAACTTCAAGACTTTCAACATAAAAAGGGGAAACTTAATATTATTGAGATGCATAAAACCATGTTTATCTCTCTCATAATAACTTTCAGTGGCATCATGAATAAAATTAACAATATAACTATCACATAAAAATTTCTTATCATTATCCACATGCATATAATAATTATTACTCTCCACATAAGCATAGTCATTCTTATTAATTGTGGTGGGAGCAAATTCAACAAAATAGCTATCATTATTATTCTCATCACCATAATCATCAAATATAGGATGCATATTGTAATCATTAATTTTCTCCTCAATAGTAGGTGGACTGAAAATAACATATTTATCATTGTAATCATCATATATTGGAGGTTTGGTATCATCACAAGCAATAGAATAGCTATCTTCCAAAGCTAGGGAACTAAAAAGATCATTTTCATAAAAACTAGCTTCCCCAAGCTTAGAATTTTTCATAACATTAGCAATAATGGTGTCCAAAGAATTCATACTAACAACATTGCTATTAGCATGCAAATAAAGTTCCATAGGTTTTTTAATTTTCTCTTCAAACACTTCATGTCCTAACTCAAGATAAAAACTATAAAGATCTCTAATTTTTTTGGTGTTTTCCATTAAGCCTAACTAGTGAAAACAAGAAACAAAAAGACAAAATTGCAGAATCTAAAGGAAATAACTTTGAGCACTCACACCGGAGGATGTGAGTACCTTTTACCTTACCTCCCCGGCAACGGCGCCAGAAAATAGGCGTTTGCCGTGGGAGGTTTTTCTTCTTTAATCCTCTGGTGTGAATACCTTTTACCTTACCTCCCCGACAATGGCGCCAGAAAATAGCTTGATGTCTATGCACTTCTATTCTTGTAGACAGTTGTTGGGCCTCCAAGTGCAGAGGTTTGTAGAACATCAACAAGTTTTCCCTTAAGTGGATCACCTAAGGTTTATAGAACTCAGGGAGGAAGTGGTCAAAGGTATTCCCTCTTAAGTAACCCTGCAATCAAGATACAAGAAGTCTCTTGTGTCCCCAACACACCCAATACACTTGTCAGGTGTATAGGTGTACTAGTTCCACGAAGAGATAGTGAAATACAAGTTGTATAGATAATTATAAGTGGTAACGGTGATAAAAAAATAGCTTGATGGTGTGGAAGAGACTAAAGGTAAACTGAAATAAAGATGGAAGCAAGCAAACATGTAACAGATCTAATAGCAAACAATGTTTTAGTGCTTAGAAACAAGGCCTAGGGATCATACTTTCACTAGTGAACACTCTCATATAAATATCTTCTCTTTATGATACTACTCTTAACTACTCTCCGGTTGGACACTCTAATCAATGGTAGGGCTATAACAGCACACCTCAAAGTAAGCTTTTCCCATCTAGAAAACCCCACACTGTCACCTTGAGCACTAGATGGTTCCAACAGACACCACAATTTCATAAAGACATCCAACTCCAAATATAACTCATAACAAATATTTGTAATCTCTAGCCTAAGTGCCACCATGGTGTGCACACTGTCAACTTCACACACATGGGGAGAGCAGAGATCTATTAAAGCACTTGAGTTGCAAGGTAGATCTATAGATTACAAGCTCATGGCCTGAATAAGATCATGCATAGAGAGAGAGATGAACACATAGTTACCGGTAGAACCCTTAGCCTCGAGGAAGAACTACTCCCTCCTCATCATGGGAATCAGCAATGGTGATGGAGATGGCGGTGGAGATTGATGGAGATGACTCCGGGGGCACTTCCCCGTCCCGGCAGGGTTCTAGAACAGAGACTTTCTGTCCCCCGAATCTCCCCTTTGGTGGCGGCGATGCTGCGGAACTTTTCGTGGCTGGGGGCTTGATGATTTAGGGTTTATACATCAGGAGGCTCTTATAGGTGAGAGGGGAGACCGAGGGGGTGCCAAAGGGGCCCACACTACCCCCTGGCGCGGCCTGGCCTGGCCCGCGCCACCAGGTGGCTAGCCCCTGGCCCCTCTCCGTCTCGTCTTCTGACTCTGTGAGTCTTCCGGTAAAATATCGACTTTGGCTTTTGTCCGGTCCAATTCCAAGAATATTGATTTTCTGACTTTCCTGGAACCAAAAACAAAAGAAAACAGGCAACTGGCACTGTGGCTCTTGTTAATAGGTTAGTCCAAGAAATCATATGAAAATTACTCCAAAGTGTGGACAAAACGCAAGAAAGTAGATAAAACCAAGCATGGAACATCAAAAATTATAGATACATTTACAATGTATCAGCTGCTTACATCAACTGTGGCTTGTCACTCAACTTGTGCGCCATCCTTGTGCGCTACCTAGATTACCAATCCTCCCAAAGTCAAGGACCAATCACATGTGGAGTCGTCATCACCGTGCTTGCCACCGCCCTAGGCATCGACTGAAGGGAACATGCCCTGAGAGGAAATAATAAAGTTGTTATTATACATATTCCAAGTATATGATAGATGTTTATTTTGCATGCTATAATTGTATTAATTTGGAAACGTTAATACATCTGTGTTTAATAAACAAAAGGAAAGTTCCTAGTTATGCCTCTCTTATAAACTAGCGCATTGATTAACAAGATGATCAAAGGTTTCTTGATCATGGACATTGGATGTTGTTAATAACAAGGTCACAACATTAGTGGAATGATGTGATGAACATTCATCTGAAGTATAGCATTCCGATCAAAGTCGCTGTGTTTATAATGCTATAACATCTAACAAAGTTATCCTAGTCCTTAGACCATGAGATCATGTTAATAACTAATACTGGAAGAGTATCTTCATAACATCAAACGTCACACCGTGAAATGATGATTATAAAGGTGGGTTTAGTGCTACAAAAGTGTTATGTAGAAGCTCATGGATCAAGAGTGGGATTTGTCCATCCCGATGACAGATAGATATTCTCTAGGCCCTCTCGGTGATATCACATTGGTTAGCTTGTAAGCAAGTCATAAGATCACTAGAATGTTATATCACGGGAACGAGAAAAGAGTACATGTAGGTAACAAGATCAAACTAGGTATGGAGATACCGATGATCGAATCTCGGACATGTAATATATCGCGAGACAAAGGGATTTAGTTACTAATGTTAAAGGTTGTCACGATCACATAAGTCATCATAGAATGTGTAGGAGTCAGTATGGATCTCCAGGTCTCGCTTCTGATTATTGATCTGAGAGGGTCTCAATCATGTCTGCATTATTCACGAACCGTAGGGTGACACACTTAAGGGACACCAACACCGTTTGGAGAAAATGTGTTTCAGACGAATGAATTGCAAAGCGCTGGAATTATTTCAATAGACACAGAAACTGTTTCGGGTGAAATTGCAGAAATTGGTTCTGCATGTAATATTGAAATGTTGTAGGGGGTTTTATGTGAATGTTTGTTAATTAAAGTAAGTAACAAAATTCTGAATAAATTTAATAAAAGAGTTTTATGAAATGAGAGAGCATTAAATTTGGAGAAATTTAATGTATTTAAAGTGGAGACTTTAAAACAGAATGTGAAGGGGCATCTTAATGTGGAGGGAATTACCACCACATGAATGGGGGAGGTGAGGGGTCACCCCCATGGGGTGTTGGCCATGGGCAGGGGCACCCCCTCCTCCTATAAAAGGCCACCCTCTCACCCTTCTTCCTCACACCTCCTCATGCAGGATCTCTCTCACCCTCTAGAATTATTCACCCATGGTCTTGGATTAGCGAGATACATGTTCCCGGTGGCATTTCGTCTGGAAGGATTTGCTGCTTTCGCTGCATCGCTGGAGCGAGGAGGCGGAGGTTGTTTGGTGGCCTGAACGTGTGTGCAAGTACGGATGCGCTGCTGGTTTGCGGCGGTATGACTTCCACACGATCTGGAGATCGACAAGCGTACGACTACATCATCCACGAGTTCCTACTCGTTAACAAAACTTTGTTGTCTTCGAGGGTAAGTTCTCCATGGATGTATATCCACCCGTTGCTTGTATTTAGTAGATAGATCTTGGCGTATAGTTCTCATCGTAGGAATTTTTTTGTTTTCTATGCTGTGAACCCTTCATCGACCTAGGTGAGTTGCAACCCATGCTAGGTGAGCGACGTATTGGTTTCTCTACTTGAAAATCTTTTGGAATGCTCACCAAGTGAGGTGGTGTTTATTACATGCATATTGCTGGAGCTGGGCGTCTCTACCCCGCTCCTATGCCTAATGTTCTTTTCTCTATCGAGGAAGGATATTTGCTCTATGACTTGCAGGTTGAGCAACACCAACCCGAGGAGGAGGTTCTGGAGGAGGATGAGGACCAAGAAGAGGAGAAAGAAGTTCCTTATCAAGAGGAGCAGCCACAAACCTGGTTCGCTACATACCAAGACTTTCAAGAACTTGGAGGGACAGTGGATAGGATGCATAGCCTCTCTTTGAACCTCCGAGGAACAACTAGTAACCTCTCAACTCAATTTGTGAACTAGAGTAATGACTTTTTCCTGCCACCACAATGATTTGAAGGGCTTGCAAAAGCCTAAGCTTGGGGAAGTTTCCTCATGTATCTTTATTTGGCGTTCATTTGCTTTTATTTATTTAGAGGTTGTGTTTTTAATTCGAGTTTATAGGCACTCGTGTTGGTTTCACCAACACCTTATTTTTAGTTCTTTCTATTTGCTTTCGATACTTTCTAGCCGAGCTTTGCCGCCAATTTTCTATTCTTTAAAACTACCTCTTTAAAAACCACAAAAATATTTGTCCATTTCTCCTTACTTTCCCTCTTTCTTTTATTTCCTCCTTGAGGTTTTCATGTATTTGCAGGAGATTGATCGACTTCGAGTTTCCAAGAAGCAAATAAAAAAGGAAGAGAGAAGTGGAACCAAACATGACAGGTATGCCTTATGACTCCCCACTTTTGAAGTTTGACAAACCCATGCTAGTTAGTAGTAAATGTTGAGATGTTATATTGGTGGAGTGAGTCTTTATATTGTAGTAAGATTTTTGTTAGCATGGGTATTTAGTTGGGTACATTTTGTTCCAGCTCTCATAGTTAACCGAGACTTACCTAAAAACTGCTAAACAATTGTAATAAGAAAAAGTCTCACAATTGAAGGCTTGGGTGTTATAGTGCTTAGTCTTGAAGGCTTATTTCTAGAGACACTCAACGCCACTAAAAATGTTGATTGACTTGATAGATCTCTTTAAAAGGATTTGTTCGATTGAATTAATGTTTATCGGTTTTTGTGAGCATGCCAAAGTTTGACTTGTTAATCATAATAATGATATAGCTTTATGCGTGTAAAACTTCATGGCATGCCATCAACTCCGCTGGCCTACGAACGATCTTCATGGAGTAAACTCCTGGATTTCCGCTATGAGTGGATTAAACACATGTAGCAGCAATGCTATAGTGGGTAAGATTCTTGGCACTCTTGGGTAGGTGTAATCACGATGGAATCACTTCTCTGGCTGTTATGACTAATCATTGTGCAAAAGGAACAAAAACCTTAGTGATGCTACGAGTGTCCATCATAGCCCGATAAACTAATAAAAATATTTGGCATGCTCTCAATTACTCAAGAACTGAAATTGTTGAAGGACAATGAATAGACAAGTAGTGCTTGAAAAGTCTTGATTTATTGATGTGGGAGAATTCAGATACTCTAGTGTATATGCTTTTCATGACAACTCTCACACTCTCAATTTACATGATTATACTTTATTGTTCAAAGGCAAGCCTATGAGTTGATTACATGACATGGAATAAAGTTTACTCAATTGAATCATCCATGTTAAGAATAATTTCCATGCGTTATAAGGATGCATAAAACACGTATGATATGCTTGCCTTTACTCTATCTATGCTGAAGTTTTTTCAGATTTATGAAGTGGAGAAAACATGAGACTACCAATCATGAGTAAGATCACCATCTCGTTATTTCAGCTTAAATGTTGAGTTCCTTTTTTATTATGGTTTTCTTGCTCGGGGACGATCAAGTTTATGCTTGGGGAGGTTGATGGTTCTAAAATATAGCCATCTATGTCCACATTTAAACTAGATATTATTCATATTTTTGATGAAATATCTCTCTAAACCCTTCCACTAATGCCTAATATTCAAAGCGGTATGCAATCCTTTCTTTCTATTTTTTCATGCGCAGATAATATTGTTGTTTGAAGATGGGAATCAGTACATTAAAGTCAAAGATACGAGATTTCCAAGAACCAGAAGAAACCAAGAGCCGTGAAGCGGAGGCACATGCTTTAACGACCAACTATATGACCGGAACAAAATTTCGTCTGTATAGTTCTGCTCGTATAGTTGGCATCACCACCGCTAGGTCAAATAGAACAACTTTCGTGAAGGGGACCCCTATAAAAAGAAGCCTCGGGCGACGAGAAAACCATCCTGCCTCGCCCTCAAGTGTCTGCTCCAGATCATCAGCCGCCTCCAGATCTCAAAACCCTTCTCCATCTCCATAGCCATAATCCACCACTTGTAATAGTAGATCTCTTCTGCGATTGGCGATATTGTAAGACTATTGCTATCAATCTTATGATTTCCATTACAATGTTTGTGATTGTTGACCTCATCTCTATGTGTGAGTAATTCTCCTTGGGCTAAGGGCTTCGGCCTAGCCATGTAGCGTTTGTGCATGTTATTTATCATAGATGGGATCATGTATTAGTTTGTATGACATGATGACTATTGTATCCTCTCCTGCTTCAATCTAAGGACTTGTCAGGTACCCAAGACCCCCAGGGGTTGATCTAGGTATAGGGACTATGAGTAATGACTAATCTGCTGGTTGGGAACCCCAGTGACAGAAGGGGTAGTACGACTATATGTGAGGGATTTACTTGGGATTAACGGTGACATCACTATGCATATCACTAGTTATCTGTCTTTTATGGATGAGACAAGTAGGTTATTGCTATAAGCGATTATGGAGGCAATAGAATTATGGATGCACTGCCCACATCTAATTTATCTTGCTCTAACGATTACACACATTACTTTATCTTTATCTTTTATTCCCATCAGATGTTTTGCAACGCTACAGGTGAAACCGAACACCCTAGGCCCTCTCTCTCCATCATTGGCAACAAAAAAAGATGAAAACTCTTGGTCCAGTAAAAACACAAAAGGAATTCTAAAACTCCCGAAGGTCCGCTAAAGTAACTTCACTACGCATCTGCTTCGCGAGGATTCGATAACCTAGGTCTACTAGGGAAAAAGAAGCTATACCACATCCGTAATCCGGATCGAAGGTATCAGTGGCCACCCATCTAGCTCTCCTGGCCACGTAGCTAGATGGGCTAGGTAGGGAATCTTGAGGTGGACCAGGTGGAGTGTTCCACCGGGCTGCGGTTCTTTGTCTTGCGTCCATCCGGCCAAATCTCCCTAGAGCCGGTTAGTTAAGCCTGGCTTGGCCTACCTGGGGGTCATCCCCCCCGACACAAGGTCATCACACTGTCACGTGATAACTATAGCACATTATTCCACTTTATTCCTAGTGAGGCAGCAAAAGAAAGGTAAACACCAAAGTAGATCTTGAATATTATGTGTCACAATTCAATCTCCACCCCCATGCTACTCCATCTAACACACACTTCTCCCCATACAAGTTCTTGCATACAAGTTGGATAAAAACATGCAATGAAGAATGGGGTGCATGATATGCATCTATTAAAACATCTTACACAAAATAGATTCCAATCTCAAATATCAAATCGTAGAACAAAAATCCACAACATAGGAATTACAAATATGACCACAATCATGTTGGACGGCTCATATGGTACTAGATCTATGAAGAACAGGAGAGAAATAGATCAAGATACTGCCACAAAACCATATCCTGGGGGTGGACTACTCCCTCTTTATCATGGTGATGAAGCTGGAGATGTTGGAGAGGGTGGAGATCTCCATGGAGATGGCTACGGTGGAGTTTCCCCCTCCAATCTTTGCCGGATCTGACTCTGTTTGGTGGTGTTTTTGTCTCTGGTGGCTTCTGGTGTCTCCTTTTCTAAGGACACCCTAGGGGTCCTTATATAGGGATTTTTAGGTCAAGCGAACTCCATAGGCGAAATAATCAAGTCAATTCGGTCGTCGAGGAGCAAACGAGCATGGGTGGCGCACCCACCAGGCCTGAGCATGCCACCTGGGCTCGTTTGGACCTCCTGGCCCTCCTCGTGATATTCCACTGCTCTAGATGCTTCGCATGGATAAATATTGGCATTCCAAAAAGTGCAGGTCCATTTGACTTCGTATAGGTCCTGAAACATCAAAAACATTGAAAACGGGTTTTTCTGCCCGACGAAGTTATAACCAAAATAAAGGGGATCATTGGTAAATCCCCAAAATTAATTTAAAACATGGATATAACATTATATATGATGAAAATATGTGGGAAAACAAGTTAACAAACTACAAAGTTCATGTATGCATTTTACATGCATCAACACCCAAGTCGGAAACCTTAGAGTACATATAAAAGCAATAAAGGAAACATGGTTACCTCTGGGAATTTGCCGCATTCAAGCATGTCGAAGGTGATATTGAAGCCACACGTCTTATCCTTCACCTTGACGATGTCCTTAAGTCAGAGCTTGATGGAGTCCTAGGAGAAGTTATCCATGGAAATCTGCATGGGATCTTTTCTCTCCTTGGAGTATTTATTCATCATCTCGGCGCTCTGTTGTAGAGCTTGTATCCGCCTTGTGAACCAGCACATGGCTAGGTCCAGGACGGTTAGCCTGCCGTCTATCAGCAATTCTATCTGCCTTATGGCACGAGAGGCTTCGTCATCGGATGGAAAGAGGCCTTGGGATCTCTAGGTGGGTGCCTCGGCGGCGGATCCATCAACAAAGTCGGGGTACGAGTCTTGGCGGCCAACCAGAGGTATATCCGGGCCGTAGAAATATGTCCTTTCCTAGGTTTTGTAGGACTCATGGTCAACGATGCCGGGGAACCGTCGGTTTGGACGAATCTTGAAGCTAATGGTTCCACAGTTCCTCAATTCATCTTTGGACACTCCAGACTCTCTCTTGACAGTGAAAAAAATAAATAAACAGGTCTATCCTAGGATTGATTCCTAGGTATCCTTCGCACAAAGATACGAAATTTCTCAGTACTAGGATGCTATTGGGAGAAACATTATGGGGGAGAACCCGGAAGTTCTTCAGAAGTTCAAGGAAGAAGTCGGAGACTTGGAGGGAGACGCCACGTACCAGCTGAGATTTGAGGTATACCTTTTCTCCGGCTTGGGGAGAAGGTATGACCTCCTCAGCCGGTGCCAGTTGCCAGACCAGGTCCTCCACCGAAGGAAGGTATCCTTTAGTGAAAAGTTCTTTCACAAGATCTGCAGAAAGCTTAGAGCCCCTCCAGAGTCCCTTGTGGGAATCGTCCTCCTCCTCCAGGGCTTCAAGTGCCACCCTTGTTCTGTCATCACTAGTGGTTTCCACCATGGCGGAGATAGGCACCACCACGCCCTCCGGTGGAATGGATAATCCCTTGGATGGCTCGATTGATGCCTTGGGAGCAGCTTCTATTGATGGAGTGCTGTTTCTGCTAGCCATTGGGTGGATTGGAGGAGGATGAGGATGAGAAGTTTCTTGGTTAGAGTTTTCTCGCTGGAAGCTCGAACAGTCGCGCGATGAGAGGAAGAAGATGATGTAGGGAAGAATGAGGGTAAGGAAATTTCTCTGGCCACAGTAAAAATATATAGCCTCTAGCATCAAGATCCGTGCGGGAGAAATCTAACAGTTACTGTGTCGTCAAAACGTGTGCGAACCTGCGCGGGAATTTCGCCACGTCCCCCGTTTGCCGCTTAACGTTTCGGGTTTTGCACGCGGGAAATCACTAATGATTAAACCACTGCCATATGTGAGTTTTGAGTAAGCGTAGGCTGTATCCTATGTCATCATACCAACCGTTGCAGTAAACTAGTCATGTTTGAATATTCTATTAAAGACAGATGTTGTCCGGCTTTGGAACAGAAGACTTGGAGAATCTCCGGCTTACATGATGAAGACGGAGAGGATTGCAGGGTTCTTTCGGAGAACTTCGAGATATTGCTTGAAAAATTGCTGGTAGCACCTATATGGAGCATTCAGGACTAAAGAGCAAGACGTCGCAAGATCTCAAAGTCCTCCGAGGGCTGCTGCTGGGGATATGCTAAATGGGTATCATCATTGCATGTATCTAATCCGAATAACCCGGGTGACACACAGTTAGTAGCTCGGCCCATGGCCTACAGGGCGTCCCAGTTAGATGGATCTAGAAGGGAGGCCCATGCCGAAAAAAGGAATGCTATGGTGCAGTTACCGACCAACCCAGAGCCTTGGAGTACAAGACACGAAGACTAGTTAGTATTAGTGTAGGACTCTATAACCTGTCCGGCAAGGTCTTTCCCTGTAACCCTAGGTTCTAGCGCCTTTACAAGTTAGGCCTGTGGGAGCCTTTAAGGCACAATGTACATCGATACATAACGCCTCGCACAGTGAACCAATCCATGTAACTCGACATATTGCCATTATAGTGATTTATTGCAGGAGTAGAGTTCCACCATCGTTGTGGGACTTGAACCTGGGTAAGCTATGTTACCTCGTACCAGTCAACCCGCCTCCATTCCCCACCTCTCTAAACATGCTCTGTGAGGACCCCTCCATGGCGTACTCGTTGGCAATACCACGATACCACCGGTCCTCGTCCTTGTTCCTGTCCCGCTTTCCCACCAATCAGAAACATGGCTACTATGTGCAGTTCACCATTATACATTTATACTGCTAGTGTGGCATCTCATCGCTGTGGTGAGAATCAAAGCCGCGGAGCACTACACGTTCAGCCTCCTCGTGGTGAGCCCATTCGTTGGCATATGATTCAAGCTGAAGAAAGATATTAAGTGTAGCTAAGTGCAACATATATTACATATCATATGAAAGTAACAAATGATGGTTGTTGTTTTGCAGATGTACTTACTTCGGGCAGTTGGGATCTTGCTGCCGTTCTACGTCGTCATCATGAGGGTGATCAGCATGATTCAACATGGGCGGCGCGAGTCTCAGTTTCATATACTATAGGTTAGTCTTGGCTTCTCATATGTGATTACTAGGAGTATGACGTTGACTGCGAACATGTTAATATAATTATTATTATTATCTTCCCTTGCTTCTGCAGGAGCAACAAGAAGGAATGCATCAAACATATACAATAGGCCTAGCCAGGAGAATCAGCAACATTAGCTTGTAACCTGTGATTAGTATTCACTGAACAATTGACATAGTGTATTGCAAGGGGGAATGTTCAACAAGAACATGATTTGTAAACTATTCATATAAATACTTAAATAGTATAAATTTGTACAACAGATGCAATATAGCTAGTTTCATGTTCCATGGAAGCATCTGAATAAAGGCTCACAATAATAGTGGAGATTAAAACAAAGGAAAAACAAGGACATGTTCTTGTTCAAGAATTCATTTCATATACACATGCAATTTCTCTAAGTAAGAAATTCGTAATAAGGCACCATCGTGTAATACTTCAAATACATGAAAAAGAGTATTGCAAGGGATATTTGTCACAAATCAAGCATAAAAACATGTATGTATTCCCTCTCCACGCACAATATCTAAATTTAGAACTATGCAACTTTTGTAGTATCTTTTACTACTCAAACATGAGTTGTATAATCTCATCTAATGGCTGAGAAAGATTTAACCCAATAGGTTCTACAAATAATTGTTTGGGAAAAACATAACCAACATTGACTAATCGAGGAACAACAAAGAAATCACACACATCACAGCTTTGGGCCGCAGTCACACCGCCGCCTCCCCCACATGCGCCGTTGCGGCCTCTTGGACAAGCGTCGTCGTGTCCCACCCTCGCGCTGCCCTCTCCCAGCAGCCAAGCCACCACCGCCTCCCGAGATCACGCCGTCCTGTCCCGCACTCGCGCCGCCTCCTCACAGACTCGCGCTGCCGCCTCCTCGCTATCGCGCCGCCGCTTCCATGCACTCACACCACCTCCATCCACCTCTGATTTCATCGACGCTAGAACCTATCTCCATGACCAGTTCCACACCACTACGGAAGAGGGTAAATGCACTGATGTCTTATCTCTACGCGGACGGCAAAAGGTCGGGGCCGCCGGCGTAGGTGGACTGGCTCGGCATCTAGGTGACGTGGCCATCGGCCCAAGCATTGCCATCATCATAGGGTAGCAAGAGCCGACGCACCGCCAACGTACCTTCAGCGTAGCATTTCCGTCGGCATAGGCGCATATCAGCCTGACGGTTGCCGTTGGCCTATGTAAGTTCATCGGCATAGAATGCCATGTGTCCCAGGTTACCGGCCCGTATGACCAGTACACGAGGGCATTAGGGCTTGGAGCTAATTATTTTCCTATTTTTGTTCCACAAATCAAATTTTATAGTTGATTTATTTATTTCCTACTATAATTTTAATATAGATATAATTTATAAATAAATTAGAGATTGTACCTCTGAATTCGGCATCCTGCCACCTGCATATAATAACGACGTGAATCTTCCAGAACCGGGTACTAAAACATAAATGTAAAATAAAAACAGCAAAATACACATACAATACATAACTACAACATAAATATTAAAGATATATGTCAATTTGTACGGACCCCGAGGAATCGAATCCCCTCTTTTGCGGAAACCCTAGAAACCCCTCTTTTGGGGACCCTGAGGCAACAAAGACCATCTTTTGGAGAAACCCTGTACTATGTGAAAGTTATCGTATGCACGCGTGTGAAGGCTCTGCATGCAAGTGAGGTGGGTACACTCTCTTCCATCCTCTCACAACACCTACCTACATGCACGCGTGTGAATGCTATACATGCATGTGAGGTGGGTACTGTCTCTCGCATCCTCCCTTAACACATACCTACATATGCTAGTGCCACATGCAAGTTTTCTATGGACCCCGAGGCAACGAAGCCCCTCTTTTGGGGAAACCCTAGACCGTGCGTCATGCGTCGTCTACCCCCCTAGACGGGCATAGAAAGTGGGTAGAAAAGTGGAGCCTTGTCTTGATTTGTGTTTGGTTAGGTCATAGCGACATGCCCATACAAGGTTGGACCCAAGATTTAATAAAATTCTGTGGGCTAGACCCACGGCGAGAGTTTTGCTCTCTATCATTGCATGTGAGAGAAAACTTTGGCTACAATTAATTCAAAAAAAATGGAAAACCCGCACACAACGCCATGTTATGTGATCTACTTGCGAGGAGCATTGATAGACATGGACTACATGACTTTTTCTTAAAAACCCTTCACAAAACTAAGCTACCACGAACGAATATTTATGGATTTCAAGCAAAATGATCTAGGTAAGGGCCTTAACAACTTCATAGTTTGTTGAATGGAGCCCATGTTGGGCACATGCGTGCGTTTTGGGATGGCAAGCAATGTTGCAGAAGGAAGGCCTTAGTACCCACCCACAGAAGTCATCCTTCCCATTTTGGGAGTGCCGAAAGCGGGTCTTTTGTGAAGCGGCTACAAGGGATGTGCTCCAAAATGGTATTTTGAACTACTTCAAAAAAAGTAGAGAACATTTAGTGATCATTTCACAAATTTCTATGTGTTTTCTAGGTATCTGGATAAACAGATTCTTCTAGATTCATTTCCGCCGATTAGGTAGGAAACCATTCGATTTTAAACTATAGTTGTTGCATAGTTTGTTCGAAAATCACTGTTCGTTTCGCAAGGTCATGTTTCATCATAGTTACCAGGATCGTTTAGGAATATTCCATGTGGTATACCCACGGTAGGAGTTTCGTGCTCTATCATTGCATGTGAGACCAAACTTTGGATACAATTAATTCAAAAAAATCTAAAAAATGAAAAACACGTGCACCATTTTATGTGACCTAGTTGCGAGGAATGTTGACAGGCATGTACTACATGACTTTTCGCGAAAAACCCTTCACAAAATTGAGCTACCACGAACGAAGTTCTATGGCTTTTAAGTGAAATGATCTAGGTAAGGGCCTTAACCACTACATAGTTTGTCAAACGGAGCCCATAGTTGGTCCCAACGTTGGTTTTCCACGTAGGTATGACCTAAACAATCCTAAACCAATAAAAAAGTACATTGGTCAATCCTCATACAGAGAATGCTAGGGGGCGAGACCTACGGGGCCCTCGGATTAGGGTTTCGCTGGAAAAGGACCGCCTGAGCGCCAGAATGGCACGAAAACCTGCATGTAACCCTATAATACATGCAAGTGTGGTGGAAGCTTCATATATGCAGTATCTAGCTCTCGGGGGTGACCCTGTATGGTTGCATGCGATAACACTTAGAGAAGTGCTGGACCTGTAGGAGGAAACTCCCGCTGCGGGTCAAACGGAGGAAAACCGGTGGAATCTTGCGACTAACCTTGCTTTTCCATGTAGGTATGACCTAACCAATCTGAAACCAACAAAAAGTACATTAGGCAACCCTCATACAGTGAATGCTAGGGGCTAGACCTGTGACGCCCTCAGATTAGGGTTTCGCTGAAAAAGGACCACCTGAGCACCATAATACCACAAAAACCTACATGTGGCCCTAGCATACATGCATACGTATGGTGGAATCTTCATATATGCAGGACCTAGCTCCCGGGTGTGACCGTCTGTGGTTGCATGCGATGACACTTAGAGAAGTGTTGGACATGTAGGAGGAAACTCTTGTTGTGGGTCAAACAGAGGGAAACCGGTGGAATATTGGGCCCAACCTTGGTTTTACATGTGGGTATGACCTAAACCAACAAAAAATTACATTGGCCAAACCTCATATGGAGAATGCTAGTGGGCTAGATCTACGGGGCCCTCGGATTAGGGTTTCGTTGGAAAAGGACCACCTGAGCGTGGAATGCCATGAAAACTTGCATGTGGCCCTAACATACATGAAAAAGTGTGGTGGAAGCTTCATATATGCAATACCTATCTCCCAGGTGTGACCATCCACGGTTGCATGCGATGACACTTAGAGAAGTGCTGGACCTATAGGAGGAAACTCTAGCTGCAGGTCCAACGGAGGGAAACCGGTGGAATCTTGGGCCCAACCTTGGTTTTCCATGTAGGTATGACCTAAAGAATCCTAAAACAACAAAAAGAGTACATTGGACAACCCTCATACGGAGAATGGTAGTAGACTAGACCTACATGGCCCTTAGAATAGGGTTTTGAAGAAAAAGGACCACCTGAGCGCTAGAATGCCACGAAAACCTGCATGTAACCCTATAATACATTAACAAGTGTGGTGTAAGCTTCATATATGCAGTACCTAGATCCCGGATGTGACCGTGTCCGGTTGCAAGCGATAACACTTAGAGAAGTGCTGGACCTGTAGGAAGAAACTCCTGCTATAGGTCAAATAGAGGGAAACCGATGAAATTTTGGGCCCAACCTTGGTTCTACATGTTGGTATGACCTAAACAATCCTAAACAAAAAAGTACATTATTCAACCCTCGTACGAAGAATGCTAATGCGCTAGACCTATGGGGCCCTCAAATTAGGGTTTCGTTGGAAAACGACTGTTTGAGTGCCAGAATGCCACGAAAACCTGCATGTAACCCTATAATACATGAATAAGTATGGTTGAATCTTCATATATGCAGTACATAGATCACGGGTGTAACCGTCTATGGTTGCGTGCGATAACACTTGGAGAAGTGCTAGACCTGTAGGAGGAAACTCCCACTGTGGGTCAAACAGAGGGAAACCGGTGGAATCTTGTGCCCAACCTTGGTTTTGCATGTAGGTATGACCTAAACAATACTAAACCAACAAAAAAGTACATTGGTTAACCCTCATATGGAGAATGCTAGTGGGCTAGACCTGTGATGCCCTCAGATTAGGGTTTCACTAGAAAAGGACCGCTTGGGCGGTGGAATGCCACGAATACCGGCATCTAACCCTAGCATACATGCACAAGTGTGGTGGAAGCTTCATATATGTAATACCTAGATCCCGGGTTTGACTGTCTACGGTTGTATGAGATAACACTTAGAGAAGTGCTGAACATGTAGGAGGAAACTCTCGATGTGGGTCATATAGAGGGAAACCGGTGGAATCTTGGGCCCAACCTTGGTTTTACATGTAGGTATGACCTAAACAATCCTAAACCCAAAAAAGTACATTGGTCAACCCTCGTACGGAGAATACTTGTGGGCTAGACCCGTGGGGCCCTAGGATTAGGGTTTCACTGGAAAAGGATAGCCTGGGCAGCGGAATTCCACGAATACATGCATGTAATCCTAGCATACATGCACAAGTGTGGTGGAAGCTTCATATATGTTGTACCTAGCTCTCAGGTGTGACCATATATAGTCTACAGGGGTAGATCCGTGGGGCCTACGGTCTAGGGTTTCGCTGGAAAATGACCACCAGAGCACCAGGATGCCACGAAAACCCGTGTGTGGCATGTGTCCCTCTAACATGTAGAAAAGTGTGGATGCCATGAACTTCATAGCGTTGCTCGCTGCATCAGCCATTTACTCAGGCTGGTGGGTCCCTTATGTCAGCCTCACATTATAAGAATCATGGGTATGATGGAATTTTTTTCTTCTCGAGCACTACCCTATTCCGAGGATAGCGTTGCTCGACGAATCTGCCGTTTTCTCACGCTGCTAGGTCCCCCATTTCAGCCTCTCATTACAAGAAACGTGTGCATGCTGAACTTTTTTCTCGCTCGCGCCTCCCTATTTTGAAATGGCAACGTTGCACGATGCAACATCTAAATAAGGTCGCACTGCTGGGTCCCACACTTCAGCCTCTCTATAAATGAAATGTGCGTATGATGGACTTTTTTTGGTTGTGTCTGCTGTCTTGACCTTGTGAGCTTGCTGGGTCCTAGACATCAACCTCCTCTATGCAGGAAACATGTCTATGATGGGTCCCAGCTGACAACCTCTATTTGAAAGAAACGTGTCTATGTTGGACTGTTTTTTGGGGTCCCAGATGTTAGCCTCAAAGTACAAAAAATGCTCATAAAGGCGAAAAAAGATTCTGGGCTAACTTTGGGCAGATGCCCTATTCGTCATGAGTTATATTCCATGGGCTCACTCCTAAATTGAATGGGCTATGGTCGGTGGCCACAAGACCACGAAGAGGGCGAATTACAAGGTTTTGGTCTATGCTTGGGGATGATAGGCTAATTTCCTGGGCTATGCTTCGGCCCGCTGGGTCTGACATGTCAGCTTCTCTGTAAGTGCAACATGTTTATGATGGACTTGTTTTGGCCGCGTCCACTGTTTACACCATGGTAGTCATGTATGGTCTTACTTCTGATGCCCTTATGTCAGCCTCTCTGGTATGTTCTGGCATGTGGGTCCCTGATGTAGCCTTGTATGTTCTGTCTAGTGGGTCCCCAGTGTCAGCCTCTATGTACAAGTATTTAAACTTTTTTTCGAATCCACCCTCAAAACAACTCGAGGGACGCTGTATGATGGTGGGTCCGTGATGTCAGCCTCTTTGTAATGCGATATTGCTAGAAGGAAAAAATGTAAACCCAATATACACACACACAGGAAATTCAAACAAAAGACCTTCAAATCAAATAAACGTAAAGTGAGTGCGTTTCCACTACAAAACATATATTTATAGAATAAATATCATTAAACTTTTATTAGTACTACAACTTATGTATCAGTCTTCTTAAAAATATTCTGTCTGTCTATGTTTATATCCTTTAAAATATAGAAGAGCAGCGCTCCTGGCATCACAATTTATAAAATGCTACATAATGGAGTATTTTCTTAAAAACATGGGTAGGCAGAGTTTTTTATTTTATTTTGAGAGGTGAGGGGAAATGCCCAAAAGGCCGAATTAAAAAGAGTTTGGCTATTCTACATAGGCTGCTCTATGTGGGTTATACTCCATAGGCTATGCTCCATGGGCTTCTGATGGATCAATGCACGGCGCCCAGAAAAGTGCTGGTGCGTGGTTGATGTAGAGCTCGTTGTGAACCCCAAGAGGAAGGTATGATGAGCACAGAAGCAAGTTTCCCTCAGTTATGAAACGAAGGTTTAATTGAACCAGTAGGAGCAAGGAAACACCCCAAAGGTGTTGCTAGCTGAGCCTTGGCAGGGCGCACTACCGGTGCTAGTAGCAACGTGGAGACCTGCACAACACAACCACAGAACTTTGTCCCTCATCGTGTTTTGCGGAAAACAAAGGATTAAACGTATCGAATGGAAAAAAGTAAAAGTTTGCAGAAAGTAAACACAAAGAAGTAAACAGTTTGTAGATTGTATGTAAAGAAAAAGGACCGGGATCCATAGTTCACTAGAGGTGGCTCTCCTTAGATAGATAACATCCTGGGTGAACAAATTACAGCGGGGCAATTGACAAACATCGAGAAAACAATACATGCATATAGTAATCATCTTGACTCCTTTGAGATTCGATTGGGCATTACAACATCATACATAGACCGCCATCCAACTGCATCTATGACTAATAATCCACCTTCAGGTTATCATCCGACCCCCCTCCAGTATTAAGTTGCAAGCAACAGATTATTGCTTTACGAACTTCTTGTAAAGTAAACAATATGATTGTTCTATGAACAAAGGATTGTTGTTTTCTCCATAGTAGCAATAGCACATCTAGTACCTTAGAGATTTCTGTCACTTCCCCAGATTACCAGAGGCATGAACCCACTATCGAGCATAAATACTAACTCTTGGAGTTGCTAGCATCTACTTGGCCAAGATAGCTACTAACAACGGAAAGCATGCGAGATCACAAATAACAAAGACATGATAGAATCAATAATCAATCTGAAATAACATCTCAATATCCATCGGATCCCCGCAAACACAACATGAAGAATTACAAATAGATGATCTTGATCATGAACGGAGCTCACAAGATCTAAACATGAAAGCACAAAGGAGGAGAACCATCAATCTAGCTACTACATGGATCCGTAGTCCAAGGATGAACTACTCACGCATCACACCGGAGGCGTGCATGGTGATGAAGAAGGCCTCCAGGGTGAATTCCCCTCTCCGGTAGGGTGCCAGGAAGAGCTTCAGATCCCTCCCGATCTAGGGATGGAGATGACGGCAGCTACAGACTCTTTCGTGGATTTTTGATCAGGCCCTTAGTTTTTACGTCCCGAGGGCATCTTATAGGCGAAATGGGAGGCCGAGGGGGTGCCAGGGGCCACCACACCACCCCCTGGTGCGGGCCAAGCCTGGCCGCGCAACTAGGTGGTGTGGCCGGCCTCTGGCCCCTCTCCATCTCGTATTCTGGCATCTGATGACTTCCGGAAAAATAGGCACTTTGGCTTTTGTCCCGTCCAATTCCGAGAATATTCATTTTCTGACTTTCCTGGAACCAAAAACAGCAAAAAACAAGCAGCTGGCACTGTGGCTCTTGTTAATAGGTTAGTCCAAGAAATCATATGAAAAGTACTCCAAAGTTGGAACAAAACACAAGAAAGTGGATAAAACTAAGCATGGAACATCAAAAATTATAGATACATTTGCAATGTATCAGCTTCATTCTCAAATTTCACTAGGTTGTGCTCAACAGTCTCCTGACTCCTAAATGGCTAAATTAATATGTTCTTGCCTATGCTCTGTGGGCTCCTTTCTCAAATTTCACTGGGTTGTGGTCACAAGTCCCCTGACCCCGAAAAGATCGAATTAAAATTTTCTAGGCTAAAAAGGGGCCGAATGGGCTACTAGATTTCTTCTCCTGGTTAATAAAAATTGCATTGTGATGTGCTCGGCCAGATTCAAAACAAATACCTCAAAGAGGGAGGGGAAAAGCGATAATTCTTTTTGGAAGATATTCATGTCAAAATTCAGCAGTACAGAATAAGGTAGAAAAATAATCAACAGATTCGAAGTTCATATTTAGCAGCACTTGACCAATTCAGCAGCATTTCAAAAGTGACCAATTCAGAAATACAGACAATAAAATACAATAACAGTACAAAGAGAACCAGTTCTTGTTTCATCTCTAAAAACCTTGTCGCGTGATCAGTTTGTCCTTTTCACCAAACATACTCGACCACTGGAGCAAGCAAAACTAACGATCAAATCTGCTTTGAGTACCTTCTCTCACATCAATGCCTGTGTGACCCCCGTATGAAACCCAAAATGCCCAAGTCTCATCTAGATTGTGACAAGGCCATGTTTCAAAATAAAAGAAAGACTATCTACTGCCCTTGATTTAAAAAGTACCAGTGCATTAGTATTAGTTCCAAAAAATGCTTTAGTAATAGCAACAATAGAAGATTTGAGATATTTAGTAGCTTTCCTGCTTCAAATTCAATAGTAGTACAGAGAGAATGAGTTCTTGTTCTAGCTAAAAAACTCTTGGCGCACGATTAGTTTGGTCTGTTCTCCGAAGAGACTTGATCATCAGAGCAAGCAAAACTGACGATCAAGTCTACTTCTATGTGAATACCTCCTCCTTACATCAATGCATGTGTGACCTCCCATATGCAACCCAAACTACCCAAGACTCATCTAGATAATTGTGAAAATGCTAGGTTTCAAAAGAAAAGCAAGAAAATTGGATGCACTTCATCTAAACAAGGACCAGTACATCACAGTTCGTTCTACAAAATATTGTACTAATAGTAACGATAGAGCATTTGACAGATTCAGTAGCATTTGAAACATCCAACAGTACAGAATAAGAACATAAAAATATCAAACAGATTCCCGGTTCATACTCAACAGCACTTGACAGATTCAGCACAACATTCAATGTGACCAGTTGGCAGTACATAGACAGTGACCAAAAGAATTGACAGATTCAGCAATACAGACATTGAAATTCAATAGATGTAACAAGGCCTGATTCAAAAGGAAAGAGATACCATATTCTGCACTCGGCCGATGGATCTGAACAAGTACCAAACAAAACATTTGACAGGTTCAGTAGCATTTGAAAGATTCAGCAGTACATAATAAGAAAGAAAAATATCGACAGATTCCTAGTTCACATTCAGTGGCACTTGGACATATTCAGCAGCATTTCGAAGTGACAGATTCAGTTTGCCCTTTCCTCCAAACACTCGGCATTGGAAGAAACAGAACTGATGATCAAGTCTGATTTTGTGTGCATGCCTCCTTCTCACATCAATGCCTGTGTGTGACCTCCATGGGCAACTCAAAATGCCCAAAGCCTCGTCTAGATTATGAGTTTATGACATGGCCAAATTACAAAACAAAAGCAAGACCATCTACTACACTTGACCTAAACAAGTACCAGTACATCAGTATTAGTTATATAAAATACTCCCTCCATTTCAAAATATAAGATGTTTTAGCTTTGTGAAAGGAGTGTATCTAGACCCATTTTAGTGTGTAGGTTCACTCCAAACCTAGATGAACCTACACACTAAAGGGGTCTAGATACACTCCTTTCACAAAGCTAAAACATCTTATATTTGAAACGTAGGAAGTACTTAGTTACTAGCAACGACATAACAAAGGAAAAGCAGTGCCTTCTCCTGCCATTGATCTAAACAAGTATCAGTATATAGTACAAAATATTCTGAAATACAAGAACTACTACTATACTAGTACTACTTTGCAGCCAAAATAGTTCAACATGGCCGATACTAACTGAGATATCGTATTACATAGTATTATGATTACTTACAGTAGTTTGGTTCCAATCACGGGCATTGGCAAAGCTCGAGATGAACGATAATGGAGTCTCCGAAGATCTCCATGCAACGTTGGTTGAGAAACCAACATCTTGTTCTTTGGTATTTAGACTGAAGCAGCATATTTCAGGAAACAACGTATATCCAAGTCCTATTGCATGGTGGGAGGTGTAGACATAGTTGCTTCTCGTCAGATATCCTAGGGCAACATCTGCACTGCCTGCTGCAATGTTAATCAGATAGTTCAATCTAAGGAAAAGAGAATATGCTCCAAGTCAGCAATCGCTATCCATGGGAGTTCAATCTAAGGAAAAGGGAATATGCTCCCACTCAGCAATCGCTATCCATGGCTTAGGTGGATACAAGCAGTGTCCTTTAAGTACACCTTGCAGCCAAACCCAGTAGCATAGGTGCCATAAGTGCGACCGCAGCGATCAACACTATGATCAGCAACATGATTGCATGACCATAATAAGTACCTCCATAAAACTCCTCATCAATAACGCCCTTGGTATGGATAAGAAGAAGGCGAGATTCATCTGCAGATATTGCTAAGAACCATAAACATGGTTCATGCTCATCATCATCTATGGCATCAAGGTTGCCCTCCTCGAGATGCATGCTAGGTGGTGACGGGAGCAGAATAGGACCTTGAAAAAGAAATGACAGCCAAATCAGCCAACACTAGTTTACATCCATTAAAACTGAAGCTAGTGTTTAGAACAAAAATGTATCGAACTTACAAAAAATATAGATGATTCCAGACATAAACACTGCCACTCTTAGTGGATGAAAACATTGGACCCTTGTGGATAAGTGCATCGCTGTATCTGAAATAGCATTGGATCTGGTTCTCAAGAACTATCCATGCATACTCATCGCCATCAAGGGTAGCAATTGAGTAGTCGAAGATAGCGACAAGAGAGAAATTTAAATAATCCACCACAGCTGTGGGAGCTCGGCAAATAGAAATCTTCCAGAGGAGAATATGGCGATCATTATGCATGAATGTAAACATATCGTTGGTGGGTACAAACTCGTTGACTTGTGGGAGAGGAACGCGTTTATGAGTGTACACATTGACAAGCTCCCACTTGCAATCGAACCCAATAGTGGCGATCCAATCTCCATTGGCACCTACCCACTGCTTACCTATAAAATTCAGGAACATAGTGTTGGAGGAGAAACTATCCAGTGGCGTCAGCTTGCATGTCGTGCCCTTGCCCTCGAAGTACTCATCTCATTCCCATGGTTTCTTAGTCAGGTAAGAATGAAGAACACATGGGAGGCCAAATAGCTGATAAGCATTTAAAGTTGCACGATATTTTGCCAAGTCAAGAAGATGTTTGGATGAACTGGTGAGGTTCGCGACAGTGCTGATGTTGCATCTGGTTATAAGTTCTTAAAGCGGGCCTTCGATAAAAACCTCCTGGAATAGCTCAGAATCATCACTGTCCTTGCTCGGTCCTTCCATCGCAAGGGAGCTGATGGAAGTTGGGACGGTGGCTTGATTTGGTTTTCTAGAAAAGAGGGAAGATCGATGGTGGTAGGCAAGGCAGGAAGAAGAACAAACACTCTCATACTATGCGGTGAACAGGATCGGAAAGCGACATTGTGGAGGAGAAGAGTGACGACGCTTGGACTCGAGGTAGGGTAATGGGGAAAAGGGATAGAGCGTATAGGCAAGGTTGAATAAAATTAAAATGGACGCATCCAGTTCCCTTCAGAATAGTACTACTCTGCTCCTGTTCCCTCCACAATAAATCTTTCTTGTAAAATGAAAACGATGTACTTCTGAGTAGAATGTAGGGGTAGCTGTAGGAGGAGCGATCCACCTATAATAATAATTTCTCCCGTTCTCAAGCTCTTTTGTGGTACTAGTTTACAATACAACTATTCTATAATTTCTAGACCTTTACAATATACATGCATGCAAAACAAATTGTGCTTTCTCTCTCCTTCACTCCCTCATCACCACCCACACCCCCACCGGTTGATCTCTCCCTCGTCCACAACATGGCGCTACGCACATGCGTCAACCAACGACCTTCCTTGTTGAAAGGGCATTCCCTATCCTAAGTGATTTTGATGTTTGATGATAACACATGTGTCGGACGAATCGTTTGCTAAGTGTGTCTTAGGTTTTTACATTGGAAAAGGCATTCGATTCCCCTAAAAAAGGTCCTTAGCAAGACATAGTTTTTCCTAGGGCTTTTGCTTGAGTCATAGGAACACCATACTATCAAGAGGGGGTCTACATTGGAAACTTTGGGTGGAATCAACTCAGTTTTGCAAAACCTGCACGCTTTCCCAATGGGTGAGATCTCAAGGTTTATTTTCCCTTGTTTCCATGGCCTAATTCTCTGTGAGGACCGGTAGTACCGGAAGTTTCAGCTGGTACTACCTCTCACCATCGGTAGTACCACTTGGCATTACCGGGCGAGCCCGGGATGGTTGGTGAGCCTCGCCTCCCCTTCTGCCTCACCTGGTACAACTAGGCCAGCACTAACGCCCAGAACCGGTTGTACCGCTCATATGTCCAGTACCACCGCTTTGCAGCAGCACCACTCATATTGAGATGTCACTACCGATGAAGGCAGTAGCCATTCCACTGCGCTTGAACACTTCCGGTACCACATCTGGTACATGACCGGTAGTACCTCTTTTATCCAGTACTGCCGCTTAGGGAACCGGTATTACCGCTTGGGTTGAGCTGCAACAGGAAGATTCACCTTGAGGGTATAAATAGGCCTTTCTTCTCCAACAATATGGTTGCCTCTTTTATCTCTCTCCTCCATTGTTCTTGAGCTTTAATTTCGCTAGATCTCCCCCATAGTGCTCTAATCTCCTTGATATTTTGGGATTTGGTGGAGGAGGTCTAGATCTAGGGTTTCACCAAATCAAAGTTGATTCTCCCTGATTTTCCTTTGTGGATCTTGTTAATCTTGTGTTCTTTGAACCCTAGATAGAAGAGGTCGGTCTCGGAGCTCGGGGCACAAGCTACTGGAGCCCATTTTCACTCAAGTAAGTGAGTTGGACTCGTAGTGACTAATATAGGACTTTTAGTGAATGGGGCACAAGCTAGTGGAGCCCATTTTCACTCAATATATCAGCTCGGGCACATGTGCTTAGGGCACACAGTTAGGTCATTCCATGCGTTGGAAACCCTAGCTCCAGTTCATTCTAGCCGACCGTACTAGACCTAGCAGTCCACTGCCGGCGCTCCTCCTAGTACATGTGGATACTGACGAAGGTGTTGTGCGTTCAACACTTCGACGATCGGGTCGTGAGGACTGCACTGCATCAAGCGACGTGCTCCATCGATTCAACAACTGCGCATCTAATGGTAATTCTCGTGGGCTACTACCTCAGATAGATCTTGGGATCACCACGTAGGGGAATTTTTTGTTTATCTTTACGTGGCCCAATAGACCCACGTGGCAACAAATGTTCATAACCACTTGACTTCTTTGTGGTTTTTATTTTCGGGTTCTTGTGCCCTTATCCCCTGCTATTCTCCCTCTTGCTTTCACACGTGCAGGTGGTTCCGGGGTTGCTAGTAAGCGCTCTAAGTTGCGTCATGAGATCGAGGAGGATGAGTCGGAATTCGAAGCGGAGGTCTTGCCTCAGCCCAGCAACCGCATGAAGCTGAAGACTTCTTGGGGTGGCCATGGAGGTTCTTCCAAGCGGTTAGCCGGCCGTTGCGGTGCCCCTCCCCCTCCATCGTCGAGTCACACTAATACTTAGAGTTCTAGGCCATCCGGGCCAAAGATGCTTTGTGATCTATCTGATTCTGATTATGCTGCTTTGAGGTCTATAAATCCATATGGAATGAATCGTGGATGTGACAGGGAAGGTAGTTTTTTTACACCGAGTTTCAAGAGAGGGTGTACAATGAGGTTATCATGAACAATGACAAGATTGTTGTGGGCCAAAAGTGGATTGATATGTCTCATGTGAATAAGAATCTTGATTATTTTGCGGAAGCTAAGGAGATTTTCACAAGAATTGGCTTGCTTCCCATCATGGAGTTCAAACAAGACTATGATCCCATTCTCATTGCTCAGTTCTATGCTACCGTTCACTTCAAGAAGAATCAGACTAGGACTTTTATTTGGATGATCCAGGGTATTGTGAAGTGGGCTACTTTGGTAGAGTGTGGAGCCATTCTTGGACACGAGGATCATGGCATTGACCATCCTTGTGGCTTTCTTTGTCACACTAATGAGCATCCCATGAACAAGAAGGTCCTTGCTCCTCTCTATATCCAGGGTCGTGGTGTTGCTAGTAAGATCAAGGATCTTCTCCCTACATATGATATTGTGAACCGCATCTTCCGTGAGACTGTTGCTCCTCATGCGGGAAACCAAGATGAGATACATGGCTTTATGGTGGACATCATGTTCAACACCTACTCCAACCGTTGCTGCTTCCACAAGGAGGGTGCCGCCTTTTTCTCCCTACATTATGGCTCTTATCATTTCCAAGTGTGAACCCATTGCTAGGAAATTCTCTTCTTAACCGCTTGTCCAACACAAAATAAACGCTTTGTTGATCAAGAAGCATGCTAAACCACGCAATGCAACTGGTCAAGAGGTGATGAGGAAGACAATGTGGTTGAAGAGGAATCCAGTGATGAAGATAGTGGTCGTGATCATGACTTTGTTATATCCCGTCGCGAGCATACCCATCCCTCATGGGCGAAGAGGATGGAACCCAATCTCACGAAAGTGTTTTGCTTCCAAGTTGACAATCAAAAGCGCATGTTATGAAGCCCATGTCTATGCCAATAGGGCTTGTGCTCGTCAGAAAGAATTGATGGAATCCCAACAATTGACCGTCTCCCAAGGCTATGAGAACAACATCACTCCGGAAGAGCAATGGATCTCCAAGCATAGAAATTGGGATAATGATGATGCCTATTCTTCCTTTTGTGCTCCGAGGACCCATGATGATGAGGAGGAGGAGTGATCTTCGGTTCACTAGTCCTTCTCTAATCCCTTTTGGGAGTCTTGATGCCAAAGGGGGAGGATGGTAGTAGGGTACGGGATTTGCATGGGAAAGTCACAACCTCGTTATTGCTTTGCTCTTTGGTTGCTTGTGAACTTTTTTACCTCATATTATTCGTGAACTCTATGTGCTAACTATTTTTGCTATTTAAGTTGAGACTATATGGTTATCTTGTGGATCCATCATATGTGACTTGTGGTTATTCTTATATGGATCCATCTTATGTGATGATGCTATCTATTGTATTACTCTTCTATCTCTCATCGCATATTGTTGTGCAAAGGTATGAGTTTCACGCATTTTTATCTTTGTCTTTTTCACTCTTGGTTGGCTTGTAAAATAGAGGGGGAGTGTTTATCCTAGGTTGTGCTTAATATGTGTGCACACATCAGGGGGAGCCCGTCTCTATTTTTCAAACCATGAGAGTTATCATAATATTTGTCATGCAAAGTTGTGTTGTCATCAAACACGAAAAAGGGGGATATTGAAAGGGCATTCCCTATCCTAAGTGGTTTGAATGTTGATGATAACACATGTGTCAGACTAATCGTTTCTTAAGTGTGTCTCAGGTTTTTACGTTGGAAAAAGCATTCGATTCCCCTCAAAAAGGTCCTTAGCAAGACATAGTTTTTCCTAGGGCTTTTGCTTGAGTCGTAGAAATACCGTACTATCAACAGGGGGTCCGCGTTGGAAAGTTTGGGTGGGATCAACTCAGATTTGCAAAACCTGCAAGCTTTCCCAATGGGTGAGATCTCAAGGCTTATTTTCCCTTATTTCCATGGCCTAATGCTCTGTGAGGACCGGTAGTACCAGAAGTTTCATCCGGTACTACCCCTCACCACCGGTAGTACCGCTTGGCGGTACCGGGCAAGCCCGGTATGGTTGGCGAGCCTTGCCGCCCTTTCTGGCTCACCCCGTACCACTGGGCCGGCACTACCGCCTAGAACTGGTAGTACCGCTCATATGTTCGGTACTACTACTTTGCGACAGCACCACTCATATTGAGCTGTCACTACAGGGGGAGGCTATAGACATTTCATTGCGCTTGACCACTTCCGGTACTACGTCTGGTACCTGACCGGTAGTACTGCTTTCATCCCGTACTACCTCTTAGGGAACCGGTACTACCGCTTGGGTCAAGCTGCAATGAGAAGATTCACCTTGAGGGTACAAATAGGCCTTTCTTCTCCAATGAGAAGGTTGCCTCTTTTATATCTCTCCTTCATTGTTCTTGATCTTTAATCTCACTAGATCTCCCCCATAGTGCTCCAATCTCCTTGAAATTTTGGGATTTGGTGGAGGAGGTCTAGATTTAGGGTTTCACCATAGCAAAGTTGATTCCCCCTTTTTTTCCTTTGTGGATCTTGTTACTCTTGGGTTCTTTGAACCCTAGACGGAAGAAGTCGGTCTTGGAGCTCAAGCATTTGTTGTAAAGCTTCGGGATCATGTTGGGAGATTCCAAGTGTGGTGGAGGTCTACTCAACAAGTTTGTAAAGGTTTCAGTCGCTGCCTTCAAGGTAACCGCATAGTGGAATGGGTGCTTTCCGTGAGGCGGGTGCTTGGGATAATAGGGTGACGCCTTTTGTGGCACTGTTGGTCATAGTACCACCCACCCCTCCAACGTTGACGTACTTCCCCTCAAAATAAGGAATTTGGGAAAACATCTTTGTGTCTACTCTCGGTTACTTCTATCCTTTACCCTTTACTTATTGTTGCTTGCTTGTCATATAAGTTCTCTCACGTAGTTGCACATCTAGAGAACTTACTTTGTGATAAGAATTAGCTTGAAAAGAAACTAAAAATTGAGTAGCGCCTATTCACCCCCCTCTAGTCGCTTATACCGATCTTTCACTTGTGTGGGTGGCTCCGTGTCTATGTCTGGCGTGTTCCTCAACTACATTGGTGGGAACTATTTTGGTCCTTGGTGGCAAAAATTATTACTACTACAATAGAGTAGCAATTCAAACTTTCCCGATTTCGAAATTTTCACTTCCTTCACAAACATGCGGGGGGAAGGATATTCAAAAGATCGCCATTCATAGTACTACTGGTACGAGTACTACTTAAGTGCTGGACAAGGGATTGATAGATCTAGCGAGCCAAAAAACATCCCATCACATTGGATGCCCACCATTATGATCTGGCCAGCTTCCTAGTCCACACTAGTCCACCTCCATACCATAGGAAGAGGAAGCACCAAGCACACCTGCAGCAAGCTGGTTCAAAAGTGACAAGTGCTCCTTTTTTTCCATGAAGCAAGTAGTACTCCCTCCTTCCCAAATTAGGACGCGTATTACTTCTGGTCAAATTCAAATTTAATAAACTTTGACTAAGTATACGACATCAACTCGATGTTATTAGAATCATCATGAACTATATTTTCATATTATATGCATTTGTCATTAGAAAATTCAGTATGTTTTTACATATAGTTGGTCGAACTTTATAAAAGATTGACTTTGACCAAACCTAATATGCGTCCTAATTTGGGAAAGAGGAAGTAGTATGAAGAGTATGGATCGATCAGCTGCTCTCTCGAGAAGGAGCCATACCCGACTATTTTCCTTGCTTGGTTTTAGGGTCCTTTATGCTAAATGTATGGACCTTGATGTAATTTTCCCTTTTTAGGTCCTTGATGTAAAATGCACTCCCACCATCAGTGTAAAATTCTAACCAAAAAGTGAAAGTTGGGAAATTTGAACGAATTTAAGATTAGTTATCAACGAGTATGAACATTCTTGGATTTCAAGACGAACGACCAAGGTCAAGGCCATATCAACATCATACTTTATGTTGATGATCCCATATAAGAGAATTTGCATGGCAATAGATTTGGCCATATTTTGAAAACAATCAAAGAGGAAGTAGTATGAAGAGTTTGGTTTAGATCAGGTGATCTCTCTAGAAGGAGCCGAACCAGAAAGTTTTCCTTTTAGGGTCCTTTGTGCTAAATGTATGGACCTCGATGTAATTTTCCCTTTTTAGGTCCTTGATGTAAAATGTTGTAACTACCTCGGTGAATTACACTCTTAGTTACATGCCTGGATGAGTGAAAATGGTTAAAATAGTACGGTGGGGCCAAGGGACACTCACAGGTAGACCTTTCGGCCGTCCTAACCATTTTCAGAACATCGGGACAAGAACGAGCGGCGTAATCGGTAGGCGAAGGATCAACTACATACACAAGTGAGTATGTATGCAAGCCACATACAGCAGTCCTCAGAGCCATTCCATCTAAAAGAAATAGAAATATTGCAACACCATACGGCAAGATCCAAATATCCTAGATAGATATAATAGTTTAAGATATCTCCTCATACATCAAACATCAGAGTATCAGGCGGAAAGCAAGATCCGAGTACGGATAAGAAGCAAATCGGCATAAGATCCCACATAAATAAGCACATCCCGCCCACAGGTCTCACGGATCCCCGTTCCTGGAATCTCTACACCGAGTGATCGTTGCCAACATCGTCCGTCTCCTCCACCCAGTATCCATCTTGCGAATACACTTGTTCATCTGAATCAAACAATTTATCGTGTGAGACCCTAGGGGTACTCAGCAAGTCTTTATGCCTCTAAAGGAGACATAACCTGGGGTGACGCAATTGCAGCAAAAGATAATAACTAACAAGTCTATAGATACTCGCTAATCATCCGCCTAACCAATGATAGACGGATGTCCGTTAATTAGTAACAATAGTTATAACAGTATAATTAATAGATCCATCCTCCTTCTCGCTTACCAACGAGAAAGTGGACGAACAACCCCCATCCGTTGGCAGTTTTATTAACCATTCCATGAGTGTTGCACTATTTACTAGTCAGGTACTTAGTCAGTTTAAAGCGGTACTTTAGTTATACTTGTCTATGATCGAGAAACTATGCTCCAAGTCGTCCATAACCGCGGACACGGCTTTTAGAAAGATTTACCCTGCAGGGGTGCACAAATAGCAACACACACTCGATCAACCTTGGAAAAACCAACTCAAAACCCAACGAGGCATTCAGGACAAAGCGATCACAGGATTCAAAAATATTTCAGGGGGCCACCCCATTAAGCTACCCGCAATGAAGTTGGCTGGCTCCGAGACGGATCCAAGGTGTGCGCCAATGGCTGTAAACGACTGGGAACCCGAAAGTGTGACTGGGCTTGTCGATACCGTGAAAACACTCCGCAATCCTAAACAGTACAGGTGCTCCTCGCACAATTTTAAATAAAGCAGTAAAGCATGGCATAAGTACATGATAGTAATAAAACCCCAAACTACTTTGTGGCCCCAAGAAATAAGAATGAATCAAGCTCTAGCTCAGGGGGGTCCATAAGGCCTCCCGGATGTGGATAGTGCGAATAGTCAAGGAACAGGAATCAATTACTCGGGGTCCTACGGGACACAAGTGAGCATGAAGAACCAAATAGCAGATATTGCTCACCGGTGGCACTTTCATTAGTTATCCCATTACTACTCAGGTTAAGTTGTTTAGGTACCTCATTATCCATCTGACACTCACATACCCTACACATGCTGTTCTACGACCCACATGGCTCAAACAACTCCTGTAGTAATGGCTCATGGGATGGAGGAACAAGCTTCGGTGGGGTTTAAAAGTAAAGGCTATGCAGTACTTGGGATTCAATTTAATTCAATCGCGACTCAGTGATGCAAGAATAAGATAGAGGCAATAGGTACTATATGTATGCAAGCATGTGGTAGTGCTTGCCTGGCAGCTCAGTTGAAGCGAGAGAAGGATCTGGGTAGTGCTCCTGGGATTCCTGATATATCCCCTGCTCAGCGTCTATTCGAAGAAGAACCAAACAAACAAGGGACAACATAAATAAAGTGCACAAGCATATGTATTGAAATGCGACAAGCAAACAAGCATGCCATGATGAATGATACATATTTTACATGGCAATAAAGTAGCATGGCATGGGTGAGGTGTGGGGTACAAGATTAAAGCATTTTATTAAGTCTTAAGCATGTTTTGCTCTCATATAAGTTGTTGTATACTTTATATTTATATGATGCATGTTTTAATTTAGAACATGGAATGCATAGTTAGAACAGGCTCGTCGCGCTGATCAATTTAGACATATTATTTGCCAAAATTGGAGTTATAGATTTGAAGTTATTAATTAATTAAGAAAAGGGCATTTTCTTGTAATTTTAATCATCTCGAAAATTAAGGTGCTCAAATAATATTTTGAATGGCATATTTGAATTCCTCACAGTTTCCTGATTCAAAAACATATATCAAATTGTATTATTTGGATTTATAATTTAAAAGTTATTTAAAACAGATTTGAATTTGTATTTAAACATTTTCAGAAATTGTTTTTATTAAACAGAAAAACGAAACTACCTTTTGTACTCAGCAACAGCCAGCCACTACAGCTGACATGTGGGCCCAAGCTGAGCTGGCGTGACTGCGCTCGGCAAAACATTTTCTCACCGGCGCAGAAGCTAGCCGCAGCAACTGACAAGCGGACCCGGAGGTTGGCGGGGCCACTACGCGCGTGGCCCAGCCAGGGCGTGCCACGCGGCAGGGACCGGGGCTTGCTCGTGCTGGCGCATGATATTCAGGGTCCTCTCTGCAAGGTTTGCACCGAGGCAGACAGGTGGCCTAGGGTGGAGCGCGGGTTAAGAAAACAAAAAGGAGAGGGGGGGATTTGCAAAGTGCCCCGCGACACTGTTTTTCTTCCCAAGTTCCTGACAGAACTGTCGGTCGACAGCGCGCGACGCAGCTGGGGCTTGAACCCGCGATCTACCGCACGCGCGCAGGCAGCGGTGTCCACTGGGGTTGGCTAAGGTAGGTGCTGGGTTTCTGCTGCGCGGCTAGGTGAGGCTACCGCGGCGCAACTACGAGGGATCGCTTGCGAGCACGCCGCATTGAGAGCGTTCGACGGAATGCTTGGCGCGTACAGGAAGCGGAGCATAGAGGGAGGTTGTCTGGGGAACGTGTCTGCTCACCGGGAGTAGGTCGGTGGGGTTCGATCGTGCCGGAGCGCAGGGGATCGGCGAGGAAGCAGGCGCTCCGAGGCTAGGGTTTCGTCTCGGGCGCGTCGGTGTTCGGCGGCACAGGGCGTCCTCCTCCTTGCTGCTGTGTACGGGGACGAAGCAGAGGTCCTCCTCGGTCTTCCTCGATGGCCCACGCACCACGCCCGCCTCCTCGCTGACACGGTGGAAACGATGCCGATGGTGGTCGCCCGGGGTGGAAGGGATGGAGCAGGAGGGGATGGGCTGCGGCTCAAGGCCAGGAGGGGATCTGGGGTTGCTACTAGGCGAGGGAGAGGGAGTAGATAGGGACGGGAGAGAGAGGGGGATGCCGTGGGGATGTGGTGAAGGGAAAAAGGTGGCTCGGCCACCTTCCCTCCTTCCTCACGTGCTGAGCATGGGGAGGCCAGGCAGGCCGCTGTAGGTGGGCCAAGGCGAGGTGGAGGCGCAGGTGTGGGGCTAGCATGGCAGGGAGAGAGAGGGAGAAGGAGAGGGGCAGGCTCGGTGTAGCTGGTTTAACTTTGGCTAGGGTTAGAAGGCTCGGGCTAGGGTTGGAGGGGTTAGCTCGGGTTAGGGTTAGAGAGGGTAGGGTAGGTTTTGGGTGAGGGGTGTGGTATGATCTAACAAGATCATGCAAGGACTAAAAGAGATGGCAAGGAAAGATTAGGGTGTAGGTTTTGAGTAGGAGAAAAACTAGGTTTTTAAAGGTCACATGTAAAGAGAGAGACAAAGATATGGTGAATAGAGGAAAAGAGACATGATAGATTAGGGTGAAGGTTATTTCCCTTGATCTCATAAGATCTTGCATGAGATGAAAGAGATGTGGTGATGGTGAGGAGCTTGGTGCACACATGGTGGTGGTAGAAGATAGGTAAAGGAGGAGCTCAACCAAGGATAAAGAATCACTTGGGATGAAAACAAAAGACAAGACCCACTTTAAAAACAAAGACAAAACCCAAAGGAGAAAAAGGTGGTGGAGGTTTGCATGGCCCATGCATGGGCATTAAATGCCATGTTTTATTCTTGTGAAAACAATAATAATATAGCATGGCAATCTTCACATGCATTCCCAAAATGTGGAGTAAAGGCCAAGCAAAAGGGGAAATAAAAGGAGGTTCCATGGGGAGTAGATGGATGATACTCATATTAAATATAAATTGGACTTGCTTTTGTGTATGTTCCACTAGAGGTTTAATAGTCCCAAAAATATTCCAACATGAGCATACATTCAAGATAATCCCATATGGAAGCTTGAAAAGGGGTACCACTCACAAGGCATGCCAAGGTGGCTTCACATATTGATAATGTGAAAACAACATGATGCTAGTGTGAGAGCATGTAGAAATAGAAGTGGATCCATCCCACCCACATGAGCTAGATTTAAATGCCAAAGGAAAAGTGTAAAAGCTCATGGATAATTAGGATGGTGGAATTATAAGGTGGTGACAAGGAAAAGGTGGTGGAGTTGAATAAAAGATATGCCCCCAACTCAACTTGGGCATCAAGCATCTATCAAGAATCAAATACAATATATCAAGAGGCAGATACAATTAATAATGCATATGAGATAAGAACCAAATGAAAAAGGTTTTATATGATGCTCAAATGCAAGGTGGCATGATGACATGAGCATGATATAATTATGATGCAACAATTATATATAGGAAGTAGCCATTATATTACTATACCATGTAGCATTACATATGTTAGACAGATGGGATGCTACAACTCTCCCCCACTAAACAGGAATCTCGCCCCGAGATTCTAGGAAGAAGAAGAAGACACGAAGAGGGTAGGATACTTGGCACGGAGCTCATCTTCACGTTCCCAAGTGGCTTCATCAACTGAATGGTGCGACCACTGCACCTTGCAGAACTTGATGGACTTGTTGCGAGTCCTTCTTTCTGCGACTTCAAGGATTTTTGTGGGGAGTTCTTGATAAGACAAATCTTCTTGGAGATTGATGAGTTCATGGTCCACGGTCCTGCCAGGATCCTTGAAGCACTTCTTTAGTTGAGAGATGTGGAAAACATCATGGACTTTGAGTTTTTTAGGGAGCTCAAGAGCATAAGCAACTTCTCCTCTTCTTCCACGAATTTTGAAAGGACCGATGTATCTAGGGGCCAGCTTTCCTTTGATACCAAAGCGGTGTGTGCCTCTCATGGGAGTGACACGAAGGTAAACGAGATCACCAGGGACATACTCCATGTCCGTGTGCTTTCTGTCATAGTTGCTCTTCTAGCGACTTTGGGCAACCTTCAGATTTTCAAGAATGATGTGAACCTTCTCCTCCGCTTGAGTTACACTATCGGGGCCAAACAATGTTCTTTCACTTGCGCCCGACCAACCAATCAGAGTTCTACATTTGCGACCATAGAGAGCCTCAAATGGTGCCATCTTTAGACTTTTCTAGAAGATGTTGTTGTAAGAGAATTCAGCATAAGGAAGACATTCTTCCCACTTCATGTCGAAAGAGATGACGCAAGCACGGAGCATATCTTCTAGAATCTGATTGATCCTTTCAACTTGTCCTTGCGACTGAGGGTGGTAAGCTATGCTGAAGTTCAATTTTGTTCCCAAAGCATTTTGGAAACTTCCCCAAAACTTGGAAGTGAAGATGCTTCCACGGTCTGAACTGATCTCAAGAGGAACTCCATACAGAGAGACAATTCTATTGATATAGAGCTCAGCCAACTGAATTGCAGAAATTGTCTCCTTGACGGGAAAGAAGTGAGCCACTTTAGAAAGCCTGTCAATGACAACAAAGATTGCATTGTTGCCCTTCTGCGATCTTGGAAAACCAGTGATGAAGTCCATCTCTACTTTCTCCCATTTCCATTCCGGAGGTTTCAATGGCTGTAGAAGACCGGAAGGTTTCTAATGGATAGCTTTAACTCTCCGGCAGACATCACACTTCGAGACATACTTGGCACAATATCGTTCCAACCCTGGCCACCAATACTGTGTTTTCAAGTCCATGTACATCTTAGTGCTGCCAGGGTGGATAGAAAGAACAGAATCATGCGCCTCCTTGAGAACTTGCTCTCTTAAACCCGGGTAGTTCGGAACAAACATCCGGTGTTCAAAGAAAAGAGTGCCTTGGTCATCGATGTGGAAGGACTCATACTTCAGAAGCTGAATGTTGGAGATGATGTTTTTAGTGTAAGGATCACCAAGTTGAATGGAGCGAACCTTTTCTTCCAAGAGAGGGGTTGCCAGAAGGTTCAGAAGATACCCTTGTTCCACAATTTCAAGGTTGAGCTGACAGAATTCCTCGCACAAGAGAGGATGTTGTTCTTCCACCATGAGGTTGCTGACGTAAGCTTTGCGGCTGAGAGCATCGGCCATGACATTAGCTTTGCCCGGAGTGTAGTTGATGGTCAAATTGAAATTGTTGATTGCTTCAATCCACCTCCTCTGACGAAGGTTGAGATTAAGCTGTGTGAAGATATACTTCGGACTCTTGTGGTCAGAAAAGATTTCACAACGGTTGCCAAGCAAGTAGTGCCTCCATACTTTCAACGCAAAGACAACTGCTGCGAGTTCGAGGTCATGTGTAGGATAGTTGATCTCATGCGTCTTCAACTATCGAGAGGCATAAGCAACAACTTGTTTTTCTTGCATAAGGACCACACCCAATCTTTGCAATGTGGCGTCACAGAATATCTGGAAAGGCTTTGATGTATCTGGAGGAATCAAGACTGGTGTGGAAGTGAGCTTTTCTTTGAGTGTTTCAAAGCTTGCTTGACATGCAGGAGTCCAAAGGTATTTCTTGCCTTTCTTGAGGAGATCGGTAAGAGGCTTCACAATCTTCGAGAAGTTCTGCACGAAGCGACGACAGTAACTAGAGAAACCAAGGAAACTCCGGACTTCTTTGACATTTACAGGAGGAAGCCAGTCAACAATTGTCTTTACAGTTTCTGGGTTGACGGCAATGCCCTTGGTAGAGATGACGTGACCAAGATAGGTGACTTGAGGCAGCCAGAACTCACATTTGGAGAACTTTGCATACAGGCGGTTCTCACGAAGCTTGTTTAGGACACACCGAAGGTGTTCTTCATGTTCTTCCTTTGACTTAGAATAGACTAGGATGTCATCTAGATAGCCCACAACGAACTTATCAAGATACTCCATGAAAACCGAGTTCATAAGCCTCGAGAAGGTGGCAGGTGCGTTGGTGAGACCGAAAGACATGACCGTGTACTCATACAGGCCATAGCGGGTGGTGAAAGCTGTTTTAGGAACATCTTCCTTGCGAATCTTGATTTGATGATATCCACTTCTCAAGTCAAGCTTAGAGAATACCACAGCTCCAGCTAGCTGATCGAAGAGATCATTAATCCGCGGAAGGGGATATTTATTCTTGATGGTTTTAGCATTGAGAGCCCGATAGTCAACACATAGTCTATCAGTCTTGTCTCGCTTCTTCACAAAGATGGTTGGGCTACCCCAGGAAGAAGTACTGTGCTGAATGAAACCCAACTTCTCTTGTTCATCAAGCTGACGTTTGAGTTCAGCCAACTCAGCAGGACCCATTTTATAAGGTCGCTTGGAGATAGGAGCGGTACCAGGTTCAAGCTCAATCACAAACTCAACCTCACGATCCAGAGGCATACCTGGCAACTCTTCAGGAAAGACATCTGGGAACTCATAGACCACTGGAATACTCTGAATAGCTTCCATAGCATCATCATTCAGAGACGCCAAAGAGAAAAGCTGAATAGCAGGAGTCAGACTTGGAGAATAGACTATATGGCCTTCAGGAATTTTCAGAGAAACCGAGCGTTCAGCACAATCAATCATAGCTGCATTTGCTGTTAACCAATCCATGCCCAAAATAACATCAATGTTAGAATTGCCCAGAATAATTAAGGACGCCGAGAACGAAGAACCACCAACCTCAATTTGATTGCCATGGCTGATTTTAGAAGCTGCCATTGTTGCTCCAGGAGAAAAGACCATTAACCGCTTAGGGAGAGGATCCATAGGTAACCCATTCACATTAGCAAAACTTGTGGAGACAAAAGAATGCGATGCACCAGAATCAAACAAAACTCGTGCAGGAACTGAGTTAACGGAAAGCATACCCATCACAACTCCAGGTGCATGCTCAGCTTGAGCGGCGTTGACACAGTTGGCACGAGCAACAGTAGACCCGGGCTTGGTGTTGATGTTGAGAGCCCGAGGTGGTGGTGCACGAACCATAGGAGAGCTTGCCACAGGTCTTGGAGGTGGTGGAGGAAGAGCTTTGTTGTTCATTGGGCAGTTCTAGTGTTGATGCCCAGTGTTTCCACAAGTGTAACAAGCACCATGTGGACGTGGAGCAACGTAGCCAGGGACTCCGCCAGGCGCTCCAGGGTAGTTGTGGTTGTAGCCCCTGGGAGCAGCAGTGAAGGAGTTTGGCGGCCTTGCCGTGTAGCTTGAAGGTCTTGGTGGAGCCAGGAGCAACGGTGGGGTGTTAGGAACCCAGACACGACGCTTAGAAGGAGCTGACATAGCTGAAGAGCTTGCTGCATCACGGTTGTGTTTCTTTGACTCCTCAAACACTTTCCTACTTGCTTCTTCCTGCAGAGCTGTATGTTGGAGTTCCAGAAAAGACGTCGGCCTTGCATGAGTGATTGCATATTTGATTGATGCATTGAGCCCTTGTCTGAACCTCTTTTGCTTATTCTTGTCATCAGAGATCTCATCGCCACCATACCGAGAAAGGTTCATGAAGTTTCTAATGTAGGTATTGACATTGTCATTGCCCTGCTTGAGGTTGAGAAACACTTCCTTCATCCTCTCCATGACAATTTCTGACAGATATTGCTCTTTGAAAGCTCCAGTGAACTGTTCCCAAGTAGGCTGAAAACCAGTGTAGTTGGCCTTGAGGTAATTCTCCCACCACAGAGCTGCATCTCCCTTCAGAAGGTGAGTGGCACATTTTACCCATTCCTGCGCAGGAACATCAGCAGTCACCAGTAACCTTGACATCTCACGCAACCAATCATCCGCATCAAGTGGCTGATCAGACACCTCAAAGTGGCGCGGGTTGAACTTTAGGAAGCTTTTGATATCTCCTCGCTTGGGAGGTGGAGGTAGCGGAACAAACTCATTCCTCCTGACACTTTCTTCAAAACGCTGCTGGGGTTCTGCTGTATTGTACCCAAGGCATTAGCAATACTTGTCAACGCAGCCCCTAGTTCAGGTGGTATGTCCTCCTCAGAACGGCGTGGTCGTGCCATCCTGTGATTGATATAAAACACAAGTTAGTACCATAATGGAGAATAATAATAATCCAAAATAGTACCAAGATGGAATTAACCAAGATTTAAAGGATACAAATTACTAAGGTGATATTAAAATATCAACAAAGTTCAAAGCACCTAGAAGATATTAAGCATATCGCACACGACTGAACAAGGAGTGTGGTACACAAGCTAATCAAAGAAAAAATTTCCGCAAATTTCGGCATTAAAATACCACTATATGCGCAAAACCACTTAACGAATCAAGATTAGTAACTCTACCAATTCGATATACAAAAGCGAATGATAAAAGTAGTGGTATGGTCGCGACTCCATCCCACACTTGAATCATTACTCCGCACATGAATAAGTAAAACACATATCCCAACACCTTCTTCTTAAGATGAACCTAAAGATTAGTAACTACGGAAACGAACACCCCAAACAAGATAACGTCGGATAACAAAGAGTAAGACAGATCGCACCGGTATACAACGAATCCGAAAGATCACGTCGGTTTGGAAAAGCCTGTCGGTATGGAATGTACCAACAGTTGATAACCAAAAGGCAGATAGTGATAACATGTTGGATACAACAGATAGACAAGGAATTCACACACACACACAACCTATGGTACTACGGAACCCAGAACACGTGAATCCTAGTTTGAATTTTAGAAGAGGATTGAAAACGTTACACTTCCTTACCAGAAAAGGGTGGGTGGGTGGGTAAGAAGAAAAATGGAAGCAGTCCTACTCTCACGTTTTGTTTTTCCCTACTATACATAACTACCAAAAATATTTGCTAGACTGACAACGACCATTTGGCTGAGACCCTGAAGGGCGGGAACGCTCTGATACCAATTGTAACTACCTCGGTTAATTACGCTCTTAGTTACGTGCCTGGATGAGCGAAAATGGTTAAAATAGTACGATGGGGCCAAGGGCCACTCACAGGTAGACCTTTCGGCCGTCCTAACCATTTTCAGAACATCGGGACAAGAACGAGCGGCGTAATCGGCAGACGAAGGGATCAACTACATACACAAGTGAGTATGTATGCAAGCCACATACAACAGTCCTCAGAGCCATTCCATCTAAAAGAGATAGAAATATTGCAACACCATACGGCAAGATCCAAATATCCTAGATAGATATAATAGTTTAGGATATCTCCTCATACATCAAACATCAGAGTATCAGGCGGAAGCGGAAAGCAAGATCCGAGTACGGATAAGAAGCAAATCGGCATAAGATGCCACATAAATAAACACATCCCGCCCATAGATCTCACGGATCCCCGTTCCCGGAATCTCTACACCGAGTGATCGTTGCCAACATCGTCCGTCTCCTCCACCCAGTATCCATCTTGTGAATACACCTGTTCATCTGAATCAAACAATTTATCGTGTGAGACCCTAGGGGTACTTAGCAAGTCTTTATGCCTCTAAAGGGGACATAACCTGGGGTGACACAATTGCAACAAAAGATAATAACTAACAAGTCTATAGATACTCGCTAATCATCCACCTAACCAATGATAGACGGATGTCCGTTAATTAGTAACAACAGTTATAACAGTATAATTAACAGATCCATCCTCCTTCTCGCCGCCCGGGGTGGAAGGGATGGAGCAGGAGGGGATGGGCTGCGGCTCAAGGCCAGGAGGGGATCTGGGGTTGCTACTAGGCGAGGGAGAGGGAGTAGATAGGGACGGGAGAGAGAGGGGGATGCCGTGAGGATGTGGTGAAGGGAAAAAGGTGGCTCGGCCACCTTCCCTCCTTCCTCACGTGCTGAGCATGGGGAGGCCAGGCAGGCCGCTGCCGATGGGCCAGGGCGAGGTGGAGGCACGGGTGTGGGGCCAGCATGGCAGGGAGAGAGAGGGAGAAGGAGAGGGGCAGGCTCGATGTAGCTGGTTCAGCTTCGGCTAGGGTTAGAAGGCTCGGGCTAGGGTTGGAGGGGTTAGCTCGGGTTAGGGTTAGAGAGGGTAGGGTAGGTTTTGGGTGAGGGGTGTGGTATGATCTAACAAGATCATGCAAGGACTAAAAGATATGGCAAGGAAAGATTAGTGTGTAGGTTTTGAGTAGGAGAAAAACTAGGTTTTTAAGGGTCACATGAAAAGAGAGAGAGACAAAGATATGGTGAATAGAGGAAAAGAGACATGATAGATTAGGGTGAAGGGTATTTCCCTTGATCTCATAAGATCTTGCATGAGATGAAAGAGATGTGGTGATGGTGAGGATCTTGGTGCACACATGGTGGTGGTAGAAGATAGATAAAGGAGGAGCTCAACCAAAGATAAAGAATCACTTGGGATGAAAACAAAAGACAAGACCCACTTTAAAAACAAAGACAAAACCCAAAGGAGAAAAAGGTGGTGGAGGTTTGCATGGCCCATGCATGGGCATTAAATGCCATGTTTTATTCTTGTGAAAACAATAATAATGTAGCATGGCAATCTTCACATGCATTCCCAAAATGTGGAGTAAAGGCCAAGCAAAAGGGGAAATAAAAGGAGGTTCCATGGGGAGTAGATGGATGATACTCATATTAAATATAAATTGGACTTGCTAGTGTGTATGTTCCACTAGAGGTTTAATAGTCCCAAAAATATTCCAACATGAGCATACATTCAAGATAATCCCATATGGAAGCTTGAAAAGGGGTACCACTCACAAGGCATGCCAAGGTGGCTTCACATATTGATAATGTGAAAACAGCATGATGCTAGTGTGAGAGCATGTAGAAATAGAAGTGGATTCATCCCACCCACATGAGCTAGATTTAAATGCCAAAGGAAAAGTGTAAAAGCTCATGGATAATTAGGATGGTGGAATTATAAGGTGGTGACAAGGAAAAGGTGGTGGAGTTGAATAAAAGATATGCCCCCAACTCAACCTGGGCATCAAGCATCTATCAAGAATCAAATACAATATATCAAGAGGCAAATACAATTAATAATGCATATGAGATAAGAACCAAATGAAAAAGGTTTTATATGATGCTCAAATGCAAGGTGGCATGATGACATGAGCATGATATAATTATGATGCAACAATTACATATAGGAAGTAGCCATTATATTACTAAACCATGTAGCATTACATATGTTAGACAGATGGGATGCTACAAATGTACTCCTACCGACCGTGTAAAATTCTAACCTAAAAGTAAGTGGTGAAATTTAAACGAATTTAAGCTTAGTTGTCAACGAGTATGAACATTCTTGGATTTCAAGCCAAACAACCACAAGGTCAAGGCCATATCTCTACATCATACTTTATGCTGATAATCCCATATCTAATGATTTACATGGCGCCAGATTTGGCCATATTTTGAAAACAATCAAAGAGGAATTATTATGAAATGTATGGCTCGATCAGCTGCTCTCTCGAGAAGGAGCCAAACCTGACTTTTTCTTTGCTCAATTTTAGGGTCCTTTGTGCTAAATGTATGGACCTCGATGTTATTTTACCTTTTTAGGTACTTTATGTAAAATGTACTCCCACTGACCATGTAAAATGCTAACATTAAAGTAAGTGGTGAAATTTAAACGAATTTAAGCTTAGTTGTCAACAAGTATGAACATTCTTGGATTTTGAGTCAAACAACCAATACATTGCAAATGTATCTATATTTTTTGATGTCCCATGCTTAGTTTTATCCACTTTCTTGTGTTTTGTCCACACTTTGGAGTACTTTTCATATGATTTCCTGGACTAACCTATTAACAAGAGCCACATTGCCAGCTGCCTGTTTTCTGCTGTTTTTGGTTCTAGGAAAGTCAGAAAATGAATATTCTCGGAATTGGACGGGACAAAAGCCAAGGTGCCTATTTTTCCGGAAGTCATCAGATGCTAGAGTACGAGACGGAGAGGGGCCAGGGGGCCACCACACCACCTGGCTGCGCAGCCCAGCTTGACCTGCGCCAGGGGGTGGTCTAGCTGCCTCTGGCACCCCCTCGGCCTCCCCTTCCACCTATAAGATGCTCTCGGGACGAAAACCCTAAGTCCCTAAAAAAATCCACGAAAGAGTCTATAGTCGCCATCATCTCCATCCCTAGATCGGGAGGGATTTGAAGCTCTTCCCGGCACCCTGCTGGAGAGGGGAATTCACCCTGGAGGCCTTCTTCATCACCATGCAAGCCTTCGGTGTGATGCGTGAGTAGTTCATCCTTGGGCTACGGATCCATGTAGTAGCTTGATGGCTGGTTCTCCTCCTTTGTGCTTTCATGTCTAGATCTTGTGAGCTCCGTTCATGATCAAGATCATCTATTTGTAATTCTGCATGTTGTGTTTGCGGGGATCCGATGGATATTGAGATGCTATTTCAGATTGATTATTGATTCTATCATGTCTTTGTTATTTGTGATCTTGCATGCTTTCCGTTGTTAGTAGCTATCTTGGCCAAGTAGATGCTAGCAACTCCAAGAGTTAGTATTTATGCTCGATAGTGGGTTCATGCCTCTGGTAATCTAGGGAAGTGACAGAAATCTCTAAGGTACTAGATGTGTTGTTGCTACTAGGGAGAAAACAACAATCCTTTGTTCATAGAACAATCGTATTGTTTACTTTACACGCAGTTCGTAAAGCAATAATCTATTGCTTGCAACTTAATACTGGAGGGGGTTCGGATGATAACCTGAAGGTGGATTATTAGTCATAGATGTAGTTGGATGGCGGTCTATGTATAATGTCGTAATGCCCAATCAAGTTCCAAAGGAGTCAAGATGATTAGTATATGCATGTATTGCTTTCTCGATGTTTGTCAATTGCCCCGCTGTAATTTGTTCACCCAGCATGTTATCTATCTTAAGGAGAGCCACCTCTAGTGAACTATGGATCCCGGTCCTTTTCTTTACATACAATCTACAAACTGTTTACTGCTTTGTGTTTACTTTCTGCAAACTATTACTTCCTTCCATTCGATACATTTAATCCTTTGTTTTCAGCAAAACACAGTGAGATTGACAACCTCATCGCAAGTTGGGGACAAAGTTCTGTGGTTGTGTTGTGTAGGTCTCCTCGTTGCTACTAGCACCGGTAGTGCGCCCTGCCAAGGCTCAGCTAGCAACACCTTTGGGGTGTTTCCTTGGTCCTACTGGTTCGATTAAACCTTGGTTTCATAACTAAAGGAAACTTGCTGTTATGCTCATCATACCTTCCTCTTGGGGTTCCCAATGAGCTCTACATAAACACCGATCCATCAACAACCACAAGGTCAAGGCCTACTAGTAGGGAAAATCTTATAGATGGATTCCTTACCGCCAGCAAAGAGGTCACGGGGGTCGCCACCGGTAAGGCCATCTAGGCCATCCTCATATTACCATTGGCTAAATGACATAGGCGACGCCTGGGCTAGTCCAGTTATCGCCTGCGAATAGGGCTGTCGCGTGGCGAGGCTATGGTGCACTGCTTGCCCCCGGATGGGCCGACCTTTACTAGTGGCGAATAAAGCCCTAAGGCGCAGGTGGTATGGTGGGATGGATGGGCCACCCGGACCAAAAAGTCAGTTATCCTCTATAAGAAAAGTTTGCTTTTACAGTAGACGATTTTCGTAGTTGAAGGCCGATTTTTTGTGGCTAAAAAGTCTTCTACGATGGATGTCCGTCGTGGTAAAATCTCCATCACAAGAGAATCTACCACCGTTTTTTTCTGACCGTGGCGGACCGCACCCTTCAGCCACCAAAACTTGTTCCATCATAGATTTGTTAGCTAGCCACGTTGACTGCCGACGTCATGCAAAATGCCATGTGGCAAACACCGTTAACGCACAGTTACTACCGTTAATGGCCACCAAAACCGTGTTAGAAGCCAGGCCTAGCCAAGGCCAACTAAATATTAAGTGGGCCGACCCATTAAGAGATCGCAATAAGATTATGGACCATTACTGTTTCGTCCGACACTATTTGAAATGGGCCCAAAAGATGTAACCATCAGCGGCTCGCAAACATCAGGCACGTTATTGTTTCAGCCTACAGAAGCCCACAATGGTCGAATAATGTGCGGTCGTTAATAGCCTGCGTCAAGTCGGCCTGATACTTTAAAGGCCTACGGTCAGCCCGTCACTGTTCTCACAGCTCGTCCTGGGCCGCCTACGAATGATCCACCTTAGGTCCGATATTATTCTAGCCTTTTACTATTCTGGATCGTTACTATTCTAGCCATCTATTATTCTTGTCCGTTACTATTGTGCCTTTACTATTCTAGTCTGTTACCATTCTGGCCCGTTACTGTGTTGGGTTGCCGTTGTTCAGGCCTGCTAGTGTTGTGGCCTGTTACTATTCAGGCATGTTACTGTTCTAGCCTGTTGCTATTCTGGCATGTTACTGTTCTGGCCTGTTACTTTTCTAGCCTATTACTGTTCTGGCCCGTTACTGTGCTAGGTTGCCGCTGTTCTGGCCTGTTGGTATTTTGGCATGTCATTGTTTTGGCCTGTTACTGTTTTGGCATGTTTTTGTTTTGACCTGTTACTATTTTGGCTTGTTACTGTATTGGCATGTTACTGTTTTGGCCTGTTACTGTTTTGGCCTGTTACTGTTTTGGACCGTTACTGTTTTGGCTTGTTATTGTTCTATCTAGTTACCGTTACTGTTTCGGCCTTTCTGAAGCCCATGCAAATATCATAAAAGGAGTATAATTAGCTAGCATCTTTTACTGTTCATGGAACGCACAATACAAGAAGGGAAAATAACAAAACCCTATATTGTTACCTGATCGACCTGGTTGTCGTAGTTATGGTACCGCCATGCCTGGATGGCATCAACTAAATGCCTACATGTCCTATGCGAGTTATCTATATATTACATTAGCTGCAAACTTCTTAAAAATATTACATAATATGAACAAAAGGGAATGAAAATTCAGCATTTCAGTTGCCAATCAAGTTGATAGCAGAGTCCTCAATTTGCTTTCTCAATCTATCAACTGCATCTCCCTTTGAGTGTGATAGCTACATTCGAAAACCACCTTGAGACATGATCTTGCAGTCCCCTCTTTGGTGGCGATAGACATAATTGCAGTCCGAAACTAACTAATAACAAGTTAATACAGCAAACAAGACAAACTACTCATAGTTAAGAAAGAACCAGATAGGAATTATAACTGCATAATATGAACTTGTAGAGCAGGAATGCAAACCATGAATGAACTATATAGTAGGGGATAGTTATGTCATTGCCTACTATGAACCGGAACTAGATACGAGATATAATGGTGTGTCTTGTGAACCTGTAGAACAGGATAAACAAGCATTAGACAAGTATGCCAACAATTAAATGAGCAATCAAACAAAGTGTTTCTTACAATTTTAGTATAAACTAGACAGGTCATTTCAGCAAATATATATGGAAGCAGTGGTATCTCCTACAATGCAAGAGACATTGGGTGACTCAGAATTTGTGGTGAGCTACACAATGGCATATAGTTACTGTCGTAGCTAAGAATGAACCACATAGAAATTATAACCACAACATACTAGAACTTGTCGACCAGGAAAGGAAAACACGAATGTACTATATAGTAAAGAATAATTATGCCATTGATTAGGACGAACCAACACCAGATACAGAAAATATATAATGGCATCGTGGTGGACCTATAGTGTAACATACCGAAACTCGAATCCAAGGTTATTAAGATCCAAATCATCAAAATTAGGGTTAACAAAAACTTTTCCAGTTAAAAAATTATTAAAGCATTTATATGTGTGTGCATATAAATTAGGAGTTGTTTTGAATTGCCATGATTAAGTGATCCATTGATTGTAAAATGATTCTTAGGTGAATTAAACATCATCTAGATCATTCCCAAACAAATCCCAAAGAAAAACAAATCAAAATGAATAAAATAAACAAATGGTCATTTGTGCCATTTTAACTACCATGCCTACTTTGGCTATTCCTAGAACTCAAATCCTAACAGAAACAAATGTGGATCTTTGCACCCCTTGCTAGTACATGTAGTGATGTACCAAGGCCCACTTTGTGATCTACCAAAAACTTTCAAACACTAATTTTAAATGGCATTTGAAAATTGAATCTAGTGTAGGTATCAAGATCACACTTATTCAAAAACCACTCAAATGAACTCCATTTTAAAATCCCAAGCAACCAGAGATTCTCAAGCATGTGATCACACACTCCACCAAATTTCACCTCAAAATACAAAACTTGAACTCTTTCGGCCATTTCTACAAACACCTTGTGGGCACAATTCAAACAAAAACCACAAACACTATTGTAAGCACTGTTTGGACCAATATGGTCTCCAATTTTGCAACCAGAGCCACCCAGTGCACCCCCTACACTTTTCTAGCCCGGCCACCCACTGTGCCATGACCAAATGGTCATGGCCATTAACGCCGAGCACCATTGCGCACCCTCACCGGCGACAGCACGCCACAACCGCCGCCAGTCTCGTCCACCATGTCCAGCATGTCGCCCGTAGTCCACCTCCACCGCCAAGGCAGCACTAGCCCGCGGGCAGAGCAAGGAGCACCCCAGAACCTCCGTGCATGGACCATGTCTGCCATGCTGACGCCGCCCACAGTTCACGCGCTGTCCCCGCTCGACCAGACCCCGCCTCGCTCCAGCCGCCCGCCTACATGATCACCACCGTCCTAGGAATCTAACGGACATGCTCGTTCCCCCGACCGTGCCCCATAGTCACCGGCCGGCGCAAAACTCGCTGTCGGCAGAGACATCGTGCGCGCCGTGCCACTCACCTCTCCCAACCGCCATTCACTTCACACGCACCTCTGTGACACTCTCCAGGGCACCGCCCACTGTCCTAGCCCACCGCCCACATCTCTAGCTTGTTGTGCCGTCATCATCGGTGAGTACCGCCCATGCTCCTATGCCGCTTCACCGAGCCTATAAATAGAGGCCTCCCCAGCACCGTTTCCTCACACCACTCTCATCCCCTCCCTCTCAGAGCACTCCTAGAGCCCCACCAGAGCAAGCCCTTGTCCACAGCGCTGGAATTTCACCGGAGTCTGCCGTGGAGGAAGAAGAAGGGGGCCGTTGATCAAGGACACCTCTCGGGACGCCGCTAGTACCAGGAGAACCGCCATCCTCAACTTGTTCTTTTTCCCGCCTCGCCGACCCTCTCCGGAGCCCCGGTAAGCCACCCCAGACCCCCATCGAACCGCTAGGGTTACACCTCGCCTGCGACCTGTCCGTCGTCGATGACAAGCCACAACCGTAGATCTTCTTTTTAATCGCACGGTCCACATCGCCCCATACCACTTTGTGTTTGCTGTGATGCTGACCTGCGGGACCCCCTGTCAGTTGTCGTCCGCATCGCAGAGCACCACTAGGCCGGCCCATTAGTGTTCCCGCGCGACCCATTTAATTCAAATTGAGATTTATCTATTTAAGTTTGAACTCACTTCTGTCCCTTAGTTCAAAAAATCAATTGAAGAAGATTTACTGAACCAAATTGAGTGATTCAAATTTTGTTAGAAAGCTACTGAAAAGATCTATCCACGACCGTTGGATTTAATTCATTTAGAGTTCGAGATCTCTCCTAGTAAAAATAACAAGACATAAGCTTTTACACATTCAAACATTTTTATAAAATCAACCATAATAGCTTTTGAGTTGATTCCAACTCTCAAAAATCACATTTAACCATGCCTATCTGTATATGTAATAATATTAAGGTTTGCATGCAGTGACTTTGGACTAGTACCTATATAGGCATTTCTAGTCACTTTAAATCATTAAATATTAAACTTAAACTTATTAAAATGTGATCCAACCTTTAAATCACATTCCCATATGTTAGAATATGTGGTTATGACATGTGTCCATAAGATCCCATATTTTAAATGGAGAATATTAAATCTTAGTTATTTTCAATGAGTAGAAATTACTTTTCTTAAATAAAAAGAATGAGGCTAGTTAATTAAACCTTGTGATGCTTGTGATGATAATAGATCATCAAATGTGTGTCTTAGTATGCTAAGTAGCCTAGTTAAGTATTGCTTGGTGATTGTGTACTCCGTATGTATTTATAGACGATAGTTTTGACCAAGCTTTTGAGGAGGAGGAGTTCTACCAAGAAGAGGAGGAAGAAAACTTCAACCACCGCACCAACCAAGGCAAGATAACACTTGCAAGTATTAAACTAGAAAGCCATAATTAACAATGGTAGCTAACCCTTGCCAGCTAGATAATCTAAGCAAGATGCACTAGGCATGCTTTGGTTATACCACTTTGAATATTACCTACCCCAAGTTTTACTTTCAAGCATTTACTTTCTTTACTTTACCAAAGTCCCTTACTTTTGAAGGTAGCATAAAAAGTATAAAACTTGACCTATCTAGATAACCTTAGATGTCATTCTATGGCATGAGATTGAGATTAGCATCCCACCTTAGTGAATACTCTTAACTTAGTATCTTAGGGCTAAATCAAAACTTGAGTCACTTTAGATAGGAGCACTTGGTGAAAATGAATTGTGAAAACCTTGGAATGATGAGTCATTCTATTGAGATGTTTTGACATGTGTTGAGAAACAGAAATGGTTTATGATGATGAAAATATTGAGGAATGAGCCTTAGCCCTTTTACAAAACTAATGGTTGGATTCGAATGTGATACCATTCCAATTTTACCGTACAACCACAATACCTGAATTGGGTAAGGCTTAGACGGAAGTTTATATGCATTAGTATTAGTTCCCTCGCGGGAGAGGTTTGAGCTGAGGCTACCTCTCAATGTTGTCCACCTATGTAGTGCCCAAGATGACAAATGGTCATGGTTGGGAGGCCATACTCATCGGAGTGGTGCTTATACTAGGGTGTGTAAAGGAAAGGTTATGTTTGATTATCTGCATACTAAGTATGATGATTCAGGTTATCCCTGATAGATGTATTGAATCTTGTGGTGAAAATGTACCACCTCTGCAGAGTGTCAAACTATTCGAATAGCCGCGTCCGCGGTTATGGATAGTTGGAGTGGCCATACTGTTTCATTGTCAGATGTTTTCAAAATGACATATGAAATGAATGATGAATCTTGACTTGACCACAACAGAGTTGTGACTATGACACTAGCTTCCCAACTTAAGTGATTCTAGAACTTTATTTTATCTTTCTTTGTTTCTGAACTCAGCTTAGGTTTCAAACTTAACTTTACAAATAAACATAGAGTTAGCATTTCCCCGTAGCACTATCTTACTTGTTAGTGGTAGTTTCTGAGTACTTTAAGAGTACTCATGACTTTTTTTCCCGGGCTATTCCTATGGCCAGACTATGAAGGAGACTATCAAGATGATGGATAGCAGGACGACTATGATAACTAGGACTATCTGCCTTCGTCAGCATTGCCTGTTCCCCTGAAGATGGACCCCACCGCTATGCTTATTATTTATTCTGCTGCTTGTTGTATTAAGACTGGATCATGAGATCCTCTATTCGTGTAAGACCGTATATTGGTTTGTAATGGTTGATGTACTGTGATATCCAATCTGTTATGTCTCGCAAAAATGGTAATCCTGGGATTGCGATGTATGACATAACAAGCATCTGAGATTAAAAATCTGGGTGTTGACATATAGGCTATGCAAACCAACATGTTCAGTGTTGCCTTTTTGATCTCTATGCAAAGAAAAACAAAATAGTCAGTGTTGCAGTTTTTGAAGAACTAGATGGCAACAACAAAATTATAATCAAACTAGTACGAAGAGTTTGAACGGGTACTACAGGATAGCAGAACGATGCTAGGGAGGAAATAATAGCAGGAACTTAGCTCAGGAATAAACAGATAGAGAAAGTAACTGTGGATCAGGGAATCCACACTAATAATTTCCACTGACATTACATTTTGCAAGAACTAACAATACCAGGCAATTACTAGTGTACGGAGCAGCTAAGATAAGAACATGTGCATGACAAAATAATAGACATGTGCATGACTTGAAATTTATAGAGCAGCGAATGCAAACCAACATGTCTAATGACCTTGTATGTACTAGCACGAAGAATAGGAGTGCCTAGTGACTTGTATGTACTAGCATGATTACAAAAATACAGTTCACTGCGATAGGCTTGAACCTGCTATACAGCTGACAAAACAAAAACAGGTTGGAGATTTGGTTACCTTGGTCGGAGGGGCGTCTAAGCATCGTCGGTACCATGCGAGTGACATCCAGGTCACCGAGGGTGTTGCGGTTGCAGTGGCTATTGTTGTCAGGGAAGCAGATCTTTGGCGGTCGATGCCGATGCAGTCAAAGGCAACGGCCGTGTAGCTGGTCTGGAGCAGTGGACATGGAACTTGTTGAACTAGATCCCGTCTGGTGGACAATGGTGAAGCTACTCTAGTATGGTTGGGTAGCTTTCGGCGGCGAGGAAGAAAAGCGTGGGCGGTCGACGACGCCATAGGCGTGGTCAGCGAGACCACAACTCTGGTGGAGTGGCAGAGAGACCCGGTGAACTAGATCCGATGGGGTGGTCATCGATGAAGCGGCTCCGGCAGCCGTGGAATTGCCGCCGGGCGATACGCACAGTGGTCATAGAGGTACGAGCGTGGGAGAGAAGACTAGGATTTTGGGAGGGCCAGCTGGAAAAACTACGCGAATCGGGACTATGGAGGTGAACAGAAAAATAATTACGATCATGCCCCCAAGCTACCGACTTTAGCGTGCCCATAGGTCATCTGAACAATGGGTAGAATGGGAGTTTTAAAGTCAAAGGTTTTTGAAATGGAGGGGTGCGAAATGCTTCAAAGTCGGTGTGTGATTTTGCTGGTCGACAGAGATTTTGAATTTGGCTACCGGCCAAATAATAATAATAGAAAAGTGGTACTCCCCAGTGGGAGATTTTGCCTCAAAGTTTTTGAAACAGTGGGGCAAGAAATGCTTCAAAATCGTTGTTTGATTTTTCCGCTCGACAAAGATTTTGAATTTGTCTACCAGCTAAATAATAATTAATAAAAAAGTGGTACTCCTGGGTGGGATATTTGGCCTCAAAGTTTTTGAAACGGTGGGGCAGGAAATGCTTCTCGGTGTTTGATTTTGCCGCTCGACAGAGATCTTGAATTTGGCTACCAGCCAAATAAATATAATAGAAAAATGGTACTCCCTGGTGGGAGATTTGGCCTCAAACTTCTTGGAACGGTGGGGCGGGAAATACTTCAAAGTCGGTTTTTGATTTTGCCGCTCGACAGAGATTTTGAATTTGACTAATGGCCAAATAATAATTAATAGAAAAGTGGTACTCCTTGGTGGGAGATTTGGCATCAAAGTTTTTGAAACGGTGGGGCGGGAAATGCTTCAAAGTCGGTGTTTAATTTTGCCGCTCGACTAAGTTTTTGAATTTGGCTACCGGCCAAATAATATTAATAGAGAAATGGTAGTCCCCAGTGGGAGATTTGGCATCAAAGATTTTGAAATGGTGGGGCGGTAAATGCTTCTCGGTGTTTGATTTTGGCACTCGACAGAGATTTTGAATTTGGCTACCGACCAAATAATAATTAATAGAAAAGTGGTACTCCCCAGTGGGAGATTTGGCCTCAAAGTGTTTGAATCGGTGGGGCGGGAAATGCTTCAAAGTCGGTGTTTGATTTTGTAGCTCAACGGAGATTTTGAATTTGGCTACCGGCCAAATAATAATTAATACAAAAGTGGTACTCCCCGGTGGGAGATTTAGCCTCTAAGATTTTGAAACGGTTCGGCGGGAAATTATTCAAAGATGGTGTTTGATTTTGCTGCTCGAAAGAGATTTTCAATTTGGCTACCAGCCAAATAATAATAACAGAAAACTAGTAATCCCCAATGGGAGATTTGGCCTCAAAGTTTTTGAAACAGTGGGGCAAGAAATGCTTCAAAGTTGGTGTTTTATTTTGCCTCTCGACAAAGATTTTGAATTTGGCTACCGGCCAAATAATAATTAATAAAAATGTGGTACTCCCCGGTGGGAGATTTGGCCTCAAAGTTTTTGAAACCGTGGGGCGGGAAATGCTTCAAAGTTGGTGTTTGATTTTGCCGCTCGACAGAGATCTTGAATTTTGCTACCGGCCAAATAATAATAATAGAAAAATGTTACTCCCCGGTGGGAGATTTGGCCTCAAAGTTTTTGAAACGATGGGGCAGGAAATGCTTCAAAGTCGATTTTTGATTTTGCCACTCGACAAAGATTTTGAATTTGACTACCATCCAAATAATAATTAATAGAAAAGTGGTACTCCCCGGTGGGTGATTTAGCCTCAAAGTTTTTGAAATGGTGGGGCGGGAAATGGTTCAAAGTCAGTGTTTGATTTTGTCGCTTGACAGAGTTTTTGAATTTGGCTACCGACCAAATAATAATAACAGGAAAATGGTGCTCCCTAGTGGTTGATTTTACCACAAAGTTTTTGAAACGGTGGGGCAGGAAATGCTTCAAGGTCGATGTGTGATTTTTCCACTCGATTGAGAATTTGAGTTTGGCTACTGGCCAAATAATAATAGAAAAAATCTAGTAGACCATACGCTATTTGTCCAGGAATTCAAGTCCTAGAGTCACATCAACTAATCATCCATGAGCATAATAATTGCGCAGACTGATATTTTGAATTTGGCTAGCGTCCAAGCAATATTTGGATAAAAGGTGTACTCCCTATTCAGGAATTCAAGGCCGAGTGACATTAACTTATCATCCATAATGAAAATTGGATAACTCTGATTCAAACAGGGTTGGCTGCAGGTTTTGCTGCTCGACTGACATTTTTTAATTTTCTTAATGGTACTTCTTTGTTACGAATTTAAGGCTGAGTCACATCAACTGATCATCAAAATACTGACCATATTGGCAAAGAAATTGGATACATAATCTCCAATTCAAACAAGGTAGGTGGTAGGATTTGTCAATGGAATGATATTTTGAATTTGGCGGTTGTCCAAAGAAGAAAAAACCTTTGTGAGGTTCATGAATCCAAGGCTGAGAGAGTGAGGTTCGGGCACTAGATTTTTGTGCATCGAGCATACGCTAAACAAATAAAAGCATGATGCGAAACAAATACTCCCTCCGTTTTTGTTACATGGCCCCAAACACAACCCGGGCTCTGTAGCAGGAACCATTTCACTGGACCATTGTCCTCACCTGTCATTCTTAGGCTTCATCTTCAATTTAGAAGAGTCTCGTCATCTATGGGCTCTCAGGAATTCTGCTGATCGCGTAACATCTTCAACTCCGCATCACTTGTTAATGCTTTCTGTATCATATCATCGATTGCTCGTCTATGCACTTCTTGTTCAACCCATAGTGCTACAATTTCTTCCTGACTTGACAAATACGACGACTTGGACTTGGACTTGCACTGCAACAACCCATCATTGCAACGGAATTTGCTTTTACGATGACCATCACATTTTAGTACCATTTTAAATGTTTCCAGACATACTTCTTGGGTTTGTTCCAAACCATCCTTCCTAGGTTTTGCCATCTCCTCATTCAATTTAATCTGTAAGGTTATCAGTTGGTACACATGGGTGAGAGAAGAAAAGCTAATATAGAGAAACATGCATACAACACATTTAACCCGCCTATGAACAAATCTTACAAGTTGGCATAGCTAATTCTACATCATATATATTGTAGTAAAAGTATAACTATCTGATCATACTGATAAGAATTTTATCACTAGGACGCAATAACAGGACTATGCCAACATGGCATATGTATGTTTCTTCATCGCCGGGTGCATGATATACACAAGTAAACTCTTTGTACAGCTGAAAACTGAAACTCACACTAGTCGGAAATCATCTACTTAAATTAAAAAGAAATCTAGGCAGCAGTTTAGGCAGTGCTGCACATCTAACTATACATATAAATCACTGATGGCGTGTCATCAAAAAATATCAATCGAACAGAAGACTTATAATAACACTCTTAGTGGAGGGATTGAGCCCTTCTTTTTTGCTCGTCTAGGATGCCTGCAATTCTTGCTGCAGACTTACCGCACATTTCTGCAATGTGTGTGGAACATGTAATCAAAAGATAAGAAGCACAAAGTCTGTAAAAGATTGAAAACTAATTATTCTTATTATTGCACTCAGGTGGCCAACCAATGCACGAGATCTAGTTCGGTTTGTTAAGCGTTGTGCGGCATGGTTTCGCTTGTTTTTTTAGTGTTCATCTGCAAAAGGAGACTAGTGATACAGATGTGCAAATAGGAATTTCGAATGTGATATGGTATCAGTCTTCACAAACCATACCGTAATCTTTGGATCAAACTAGTGGTCGAGAAGATCTATCTAGTGTTTGTCATTCGTAGTGTGTTCCATAGAAGTCGTTCTTTCAATATCCTTGCTTGCCTTACCAAGAAAGTATTTACTCTTTAGCCTATGGCGCTGTTGGTGCAAAGAACAGGAGAACATGTCCATGAGAACATACTCTACATCCTCATTATCCTGATCGAAGTTGAATTTTGTCTGTCGGCAAGAATGGAACATTTGATGTGTTATGTGATTTAGAATAGAACCAAGAGCAATCTTGAATGCATGGGACAGAGCACCATGACTTATGTAACACCCTCGAATCGGCCCTATGCAAATTTTAGAGCTTCCCGCCAAACCCGCATAGAAACGATTCAAGGACGCCCACCAGGCACTTGCGTGCGGGTGGAGAATGAAGTAATACCATTACACATTAGTCCACGATGGAACCCACAGAACATATATATACAACAACGACTCCATGAGTCAAGAATACAAATATACTATACAAAGATCCAAATCACCTTGAAAACGATAGAGCGTCCGACTACAGACAAGATGCAAATGGGGCTAAGAGCCCTGAAGAATAACCAATGGCGTCCATAACCCTGCCCAGGCCAAGCCGAAAGGGTAACCCTGCTAACGACGTTGATCTCAAACCTGCTAAAACAAAAGGGGTGCCGACAAAGGGAAAACGAAAAAGAGGAGCGTCAGTACTAAGGCCAGTACACGGCGAGGCTAGAATTCGGCGGCTCTCGCCTACATAGGTATGGTGGACTGAAGCGGCAGCACAACATGCACTAAACAACCTATAGAGACTCGATTAACTGTCGGCTATTAGAGAGAGATAAGAAGGACCTATTCGGAACCAACCTTATACTAACACCAATCATACCCATCCTGGTATTCCCCCCTCGAGACCAGACGAGGAAGTCAAGCCGAGGATCTCACACAATTGGCAGTTTTATTCATTCCATTATAGTTGAAGCACTTATTAGTCAGATATAGATAGCATAAGTAGTGGGCAGTTTTAGTTAACCATTCAATTGTAGTTGCAGTATTTACTAGTCAGATACAATTAGCATGTGACATCCCAAACCCAGTAGTTGTTGGCACTTTTATTTCATTCCATTGGAGTTGTGATACTTACTAGGCAGGTATAACATGACACGATACACACCAGTTCCACCAGTTGTTGGCACTTTTATTATCCATTCCAATGTAGTGAAGCTGATTACTAGTCACATATTAAGTCAAATTTATATCACTACTTTAGTTATACTTGTCTATGCTCGAGATACTGTGCTCCAAGTCGTCCATAACCGCAGACACGGATTTCAGAAAGATTTACCCTGCAGGGGTGCACAACTAGCAACACACACACGATCAACCTCGGAAAAATCAAATCAAAACCCAACGAGGCTTTCACGACAAAGTAATCATAGGATTCATAAATTATTTCAGTGGGCCACCCCATTAAGCTACCCGCAACGAAGTTGGACGGCTCCGAGACAGACCCAAGGTTTGTGACAATGGTTGTAAACGACTGGGAACCCGAAAGTGTGACTGGGATTGTCGATATCGCGAAAACATTCCACGTTCCAAAACAGTACAGGTGCTCCACGCACAATCATAAATAAAGCAGTAAAGCATGGCATAAGTACAGGATAGTAATAAAGCCCCAAACTAGTTTGTGGCCCCAAGAAATAAGAAATGAATCAAGCTCTGGCTAAGGGGGATCCATAAGTCTCCCGTATGTGGATAGTGCAAATAGTCAAGGAACATATATCAAGTACTCGGGGCCTACGGGACACAAGTGGACATGAAAAAACAAATAGCATATATTGCCTACCGGTGCCTCTTTCATTAGTTATCCCCGCAATTTTATAGTTGTATTTAAAGTCATGATCCTCTCCACCGTAAGGCATGTGACAACATTCCAACAACTGTGTGGTACTTCACGACACGGGATCGCACCTGAGCAAGCGACTACGACTCGCAAGACCATCTATCTACCAAACAACAGACAATAGGATGTGTCCAAGGCAATATAGAGGCTGCAAGGTATATAAATGGTGCACGGAAACTAGAGCATCGCAATACGGGTAGCAATAGATCAACAGGAGGAAGTAAAGACTATAAATGCAAAATAGGTAGAAAGGGGGAGATTGCTCGCCTGGAAAACACTGCCGAAGGTTCATATCCGGAGAACTTGTCGATACTCGCATCAACTCATCGGCCTAATCCGCGAAGAAGCAAACACTAGAAGAAACACCGGATGCAATATTTAATACTATGGCAGAAGATCCGGCATGATTATGATATGATGCAGATGCGGTGCAATTAGGCAGTATTAAGCGGAACCGGGGTCCCGACAATTAATTAATAGATTCCAGTTATTTAGATACCCCGCAATTTAAATGTTGTCTTAACAAGGCAAAACATGGTATCGGTTCACTTCACAAATTTAAATGGAGCTAATATGAGACTAGAAAAGCCCGCATATGGCCTCCATATTTAATTATAAGGTGAATCGGCAAAGTACCTCCAAACAAATAAATATGTATGCAAGCATGACAATTCATACGCACAAGATAGATGTCATATATTATAAAATAGGGTCTCAGAAAGGGGATCACGTTAGGGATCGGCACCGATGGTCTTGGGGTTCGGGCTCGGCGGGATCGGTCTTCGAGTCCGCATCCGTGAAGGGAACCTCGACGATCTAGATCGGTCTTCAGATCGGGCTTCGGGCCCTACGGCCTCCGAGAAGGAGAACTTGGAGTATGCCGGTTCTATTGTTGGTGACAATCTTGTGCCCGCACCAGGGATTCTCGGGCCGCATCATCAGCTGTTGGTATTCAGGATGTTTTGGATCCTCGGGTTCGGTCCGGTGGTGAACTTGTTTAACACCATGGCGGTCTTTGGGCAGTACCACAATTATTGAGCTGATTCACAACCGAGATCAAATTAGCCGAAGTAACCTCTATATCACCACACTGCCATCACATTCATCTTCAACACATTGCAACACCTGACAGAGACATGCGTCGGGACGAGGCCACTGGCCCGGGCGGCCGGAGACGAGCACGGAAGGCACGCCAGGGTTCCACGAGGTGGTGATGCAGGGCCCAGAGGCAGGGCGCCGGTGCGTAGAAGAGCCCAGCCGTGGCGGAGGACGACACCGACAAGTCGCACGAGGCAGAGGAGGCTTGGGGCTGGGCAGTGGCAGAATGCGGTGGTCGTCGAGGTTTGGGACCGGGCTCTGGCAGAGGAGCGGCTCGACGATGGAGGCGCGGGCTTGGGGCAGAGGTGCGGCCGGACATGGCGAGGAAGGCCCGGGCTGCCGCGAGAAGGCCGGCGAGAGGGGACGAGCCGGGCCTTGAGGTGGAGGAGGCCGGCGACGGCTGAGCGAGCTCCTGCGGCAGAGGGAGAGGCAACGGAGCGCTGCAAAGCCGGGAGGAGAGGGCGTGAAGACCATGGTGGCGGGCCACGTGCAGAGGAAGGAGAACGACGGGGTGGGGGAGCTCGTCGGTGCGGAGAGGCGGCGCGGTGACCTCTGCAGGGTCGGGTCGAGGCACCCTTATAGAGGACGGCGAGCTCAGCGGGCTCGCAGGGAGGCACGGGGTGGAGCTCTGTGGAGGCCGGGGCGAGGGAGACGAGCTCATGGCGGGGCTCGGTCTTCAGCGAGGGAGGCGGCCAGGTGAGGAACGAGGCCGAGGAGACGGTGACGGCTTAATATGTATTAGACCGTACAGATATTTTAGAAAAACAAAATACGGTGTTTAATAAAAAAAGTTTTTGCGATGCAAGAAAAAAATATGCATGATGACATGAGCATGCCGTCATGGTGATGCAATGGACAAAAACACAACGATTTTCTAGTAGTGGTTTTAGCGGGATGCCATAATTCGACACCACTAACAAGGGATCTCGCCCTCGAGATACGCCTCATGGGACGGGGAACAAGGCTGGCGACCTGAATCTTCTCGCTTCGTGTAGATCCTCGCGAAACCACTAACAAGAGGTCGTTGTCCGTGATCGTCGAGAGGACACTCCGGGAACAAAGGGCGAAGGTAGAGATATCACAAATAAAGCCACCTCTAGCTTCTGTGGACGGAGTAAAATTGCTGGATCCACCGATTCATTATACAAAAGCGAATGATAAGAGTAGTGGTATGGTCACGACTCCATCCCGCACTCATATCATTACTCCGTACATGAATAGCGGAATTTTGTAACCAACCCTCGGAATTAGACTAAAGATCTCGACAAGCGAGGTTCAGAACAAAAGAGTGATGCAGACTCTGCATCGGATCTGGCGTAGATGATGTTGTCGCGTTGAAAACCACCAGAAGATGCAAGAAGGAACAAAGCGAAGTCTAACAGATGAAGGATTTCTCGGATAGCACGAAGACCGGATGTAGAAACGCTGTTACCAAAGGAGGAAGCGAAACCCTGAAGGTACTACGGAAACCCAACCACGACAATTACTGGACTTGAAGAAAAGATAAGAGAGAAGATTCAAAACACGCAGAAGTAAGAGGAGAACAGCAGAGGGGTAAAGAGTAAAAGCAGACCTAATCAGATCTATCCAACCGATTTTGCAAAATAGTTTTGACACTCTACTTCGGCCGTTAGCTAGGTTATCCTACAGGCTGGACCAGTGGGGTATCGCAACTGCTGAGCTCTGATACCACTCTGTAACACCCTCGAATCGGCCCTATGCAAATTTTAGCGCTTCCCGCCAAACCCGCATAGAAACGATTCAAGGACGCCCACCAGGCACTTGCGTGCGGGTGGAGAACGAAGTAATACCATTACACATTAGTCCACGATGGAACCCACAGAACATATATATACAACAACGACTCCATGTGTCAACAATACAGATATACTATACAAAGATCCAAATCACCTTCAAAAACGATAGAGCGTCCGACTACAGAAAAGATGCAAATGGGGCTAAGAGCCCTGAAGAATAACCTATGGCGTCCATAACCCTGCCCAGGCCAAGCCGGAAGGGTAACCCTGCTAACAACGTCGACCTCAAACCGGCTAAAACAAAAGGGGTGCCAACAAAGGGTAAAGGAAAAAGAGGAGCGTCAGTATTGAGGCAAGTAGACGGCGAGGTTAGAATTCGGCGGCTCTCGCCTACATAGGTATGGTGGACTGAAGCGGCAGCACAACATGCACTAAACAACCTATAGAGACTCGATTAACTGTCGGCTATTAGAGAGAGATGAGAAGGACCTATTCGGAACCAACCTTATACTAACACCAATCATACCTATCCTGGTATTACCCCCCTCGAGACTAGACGACGAAGTCAAACTGAGGAACTCACACAGTTGGCAGTTTTATTCATTCCATTATAGTTGAAGCACTTACTAGTCAGATAAAGATAGCACGAGTCATCCTGATAGCATAAGTAGTGGGCAGTTTTAGTTAACAATTCAATTGTAGTTGCAGTATTTACTAGTCAGATACAATTAGCATGTGACATCCCAAACCCAGCAATTGTTGGCACTTTTATTTCATTCCATTGGAGTTGTGATACTTACTAGGAAGGTATAACATGACACGATACACACCAGTTCCACCAGTTGTTGGCACTTTTATTATCCATTCCATTGTAGTGAAGCTGATTAGTCACATATTAAGTCAAATTTATAGCACTACTTTAGTTATGCTTGTCTATGATCGAGATACTGTGCTCCAAGTCGTCGATAACCGCGGACACGGCTTTCAGAAAGATTTACCCTGCAGAGGTGCACAAATAGCAACACACACATGATCAACCTCGGAAAAACGAAATCAAAACCCAACGAGGCTTTCACGACAAAACAATCACAGGATTCATAAATTATTTCAGGGGGCCACCCCATTAAGCTACCCACAACGAAGTTGGCCGGCTCCGAGACGGACCCAAGGTTTGTGACAATGGCTATAAACGACTGGTAACCCGAAAGTGCGACTGGGCTTGTCGATACCGCGAAAACATTCCATGTTCCAAAACAGTACAGGTGCTCCACGCACAATCGTAAATAAAGCAGTAAAGCATGGCATAAGTACAGGATAGTAATAAAGCCCCAAACTAGTTTGTGGCCCCAAGAAATAAGAAATGAATCAAGCTCTGGCTAAGGGGGATCCATAAGTCTCCCGTATGTGGATAGTGTGAATATTCAAGGAACAGATCCATAAGTACTCGGGGCCTACGGGACACAAGTGGACATAAAAAACCAAATAGCATATATTGCCCACCGGTGCCTCTTTCATTAGTTATCCCAATTTTATAGTTGTATTTAAAGTCATGATCCTCTCCACCGTAAGGCATGTGACAACATTCCAAGAACTGTGTGGTACTTCACGACACGGGATCGCACCTGAGAAAGCGACTACGACTCGCAAGACCATCTATCTACCAAACAACAGGCAATAGGATGTGTCCACGGCAATATAGAGGCTGCAAGGTATATAAATGGTGCACGGAAACTAAAGCATCGTAATAAGGGTAGCAATAGATCAACAGGAGGAAGTAAAGACTATAAATGCAAAATAGGTAGAAAGGGAGAGATTGCTCGCCTAGAAAACACTGCCGAAGGTTCATATCCGGAGAACTTGTCGATACTCGCATCATCTCATTGGCCTAATCCACGAAGAAGCAAACACTAGAAGAAACACCGGATGCAATATTTAATACTACGGAAGAAGATTCGGCATGATTATGATATGATGCAGATGCGGTGCAATTAGGCAGTATTAAGTGGAAGTGGGGTCCCAACAATTAATTAATAGGTTCCAGCTATTTAGATACCCCGCAATTTAAATGTTGTCTTAACAAGGAAAAATATGGTATCGGTTCGCTTCACAAATTTAAATGGAGCTAATATGAGACTAGAAAAGCCCGCATATAGCCTCCATATTTAATTATAAGGTGAATCGGCAAAGTACCCCCGAACAAATAAACATGTATGCAAGCATGAAAATTCATATGCACAAGATAGATGTCATATATTATAAAATAGGGTCTTAGAAAGGGGATCACATTAGGGTTCGGCACCGATGGTCTTGGGGTTCGGGCTCGGCGGGATCGGTCTTCGGGTCCGCATCCGTGAAGGGAACCTCGATGATCTAGATCAGTCTTCGGATCGGGCTTCGGGGCCTACGGACTCCGAGAAGGAGAACTTGGAGTATGCCGGTTCCATTGTCGATGACAATCTTGTGCCTACACCAGGGATTCTCGGGTCGCATCATCAGCTATTGGTCTTCAGGATGTTTTGGATCCTCGGGTTCGGTCCGGTGGTGAACTAGTTTAACACCATGTCGGTCTTTAGGCAGTACCACAATTATTGAGCTGATTCACAACCCATATCAAATTATCTAAAGTAACCTCTATATCACCACACTGCCATCACATTCATCTTCAACACATCGCAACACCTGACAGAGACATGCGCGGGAACGAGGCCACTGGCCCGGGCGGCCGGAGACGAGCATGGAAGGCACGCCAGGGTACCACGAGGTGGTGATGCGGGGCCCAGAGGCAGGGCGCCGGTGTGGAGAAGAGACCAGCCGTGGCGGAGGACGATGCTGACGAGTCGTGTGAGGCAGAGGAGGCTTGGGGCGGGGCGGTGGGAGAAGGCGGTGGTCGTCGAGGTTCGTGACCGGGCTCAGGCGGAGGAGCGGTTCGACGGTGGAGGTGCAGGCTCGGGGCAGTGGTGTGGCCGGACGCAGCGAGGAAGGCCCGGGCTGCCGCGAGAAGGCCGGCGAGAGGGGACGAGCCGGGCCTTGAGGTGGAGGAGGCCGGCGACGGCTGAGCGAGCTCCTGCGGCAGAGGGAGAGGCAACGGAGTGCTGCAGAGTCGGGAGGAGAGGGCGTGACGACCATGGTGGCGGGCCACGTGCAGAGGTAGGAGAACGACGAGGTGGGGGAGCTCATCGGTGCGGAGAGGCGGCGCGGTGACCTCTGCAGGGTCGGGTCGAGGCACCCTTATAGAGGACGTCGAGCTCAGCAGGCTCGCAGGGAGGCGCGGGGTGGAGCTCTGTGGAGGCCGGGGTGAGGGAGACGAGATCGTGGCGGGGCTTAGTCTTCAGCAAGGAAGGCGGACAGGCGAGGAACGAGGCCGAGGAGACGGCGACTCGGCAAATGGGCCCATGATGCGGCCTTGCGGGGTCCAGCGAGGAGCCCAGGAGAGAGCGGCGGGGCGGCGATGATGGGGTGTTGAGGAGGTGGTGGCGCTGCGATAGGGAAGGGAGAGTGCGGGGAAAAAAGGGGTAGGTGAGGGCAGCGAGGTAGAGATGAGGGTGGACCGGGGCATGCTCGCAGGGTGGGCGTCACGTCGATCGGGCGCGTCGCGTAGCGCGTGTGTATATAGGCGGGGTCCGCGTGTCGGTCGCTGGGTAGGTGTGTGCGGACGTATGCTTGCGGGTGGAACGTATGCGCACGTTGTGCTGCTCGCATCGCGTGTGCACTACGGCAGGGAGTGGTTGTGGCGATGAGTTGGTGGGGATGTGCAGGTGGAGGGAGATGTGGGATAGGGGTAGGTTAGGGTTTGGAAGAAAAGAGGGGAAATGGGTATTTATCTAGTCCAAAGTAGACTAGATAGGGCTAGCTTTAGGCTAAAACTTTAGACAGGCTTTTTGCCTAGTTTTATTTTTAGCAAAAATAAGAAAACCTTTATTGTTACCCAATGACCGAAAAATATTGTTTTATTTTAAAATAACAAAGAGAGGTGACGGCTTAATATGTATTAGACTGTATAGATATTTTAGAAAAACAAAATACGGTGTTTAATAAAAATACTTTTGCGATGCAAGAAAAAAAATGCATGATGACATGAGCATGCGGTCATGATGATGCAATGCACAAAAACACAACGATTTTCTAGTAGTGGTTTTAGCGGGATGCCATAACTTACATGTAACTTCTACAGTAATGAATTTTAATGGTTAGGGGTCTGTTGGTGGAGCTCGAATGATGCGGACATGGGAATATCATTCCTGACAAAAAAAACCTATTTCGGATGCTAGAAAAGCAGATTCTTATGGATCTTCTGGCCTTCGCTTGTTAGGCACAATAGAATTTATGTAATATCTAGATTGTGTTCCGGAAATTTTAGCTTCAAGTTTTTTTCCTACCGTTGGCCCCCTTTTCTTAAATCTTCGTGTAGCTACCAATTCAACAATTACATCAAGCTTGCACGGTATATATAAGGAAGCATGCATCGATAATCCTTGGAACACATACCTTATTTGGTGACAGGCTGATCAATAGGTTGGTGATCATCGGTAGATTGTTGGTTTTGTGTCAGTGGTGTTAGGCAAGTAGAGGTCAAAACGGGTTCGTTTGTCAATTGTTGCTGGGTATCTTGATTGGCAATTGGTGATTGTGGAATGTGTGTGATGGTATTTGCTGCGTCTACTACAGTTGGAACCTGTGGTGTGCTGCCAAGACGACACTTTTTAGCCGTATGTGTTTCCTGATTTTCATTTATTGTATTTCATGGCTTGTGTTTGTGTTTCACTGGTAACATTAGCAGGACGGATTTTCGATGCTTCGCGTTTGGTACCTAAACGCGTCTTACATGAACCAGCTGATTCCTGACACACGTAAACAATACTTCAATCTGTTATAGTTCTATATGTAATGAGACGTAGATGGAACAGAAGAATAGTAATGCAAATTGTGCTCTATATATATGATACATGAACTAGGTAGAGGGCATTGCAAAATATTTGGTGGGATTGAAATACAAAACATGGAAGATGCAACATATATCACAATTAAAAAATAGAGCAAGTACCTTGGGGGATGGACAAGCGGGCGGACTAGCTGGGAGGTCCTCGACAGGTCCAACTTCCTGAGTCCGGTCTTCCTCGAAATATTGTTCATCAACAGAAACCAATGTTGAATCGGACACTTGTCGATCATAGTTTTTCTCCCTACTGGTACCTAGAAGGGTCTTAGGTGAACCAGCTGATTCCTGACATACATAAGCGATACATGAATCTATCAAAGTCCTATGTAAAATGAGGCACCGATAGAACAGAAGAACAGTAAGGCAAGATATGCTGAACATATATGATGAATGAACTAAGTGGATGGCATTGCACAACATTTGTTGGGAAATGAGGTTCGAAACATGGAAGATGAAACAAATATCACAATTAAAAAATAGAGCAAGCACCTTAGGGGTGGACAAGCGGGCAGACTAGCAGGGAGGTCCTCGACGGGTCCAACTTCCTAAGTCAGGTCTCCCTCGAAATATTTTTCATCAACAGAAACCAATTCTAAATCATACACTTGCCGATCATATTTTTTCTCCCTGCTCTTACCTGGGAGGTCCTTAGGTGAACCATCTGATTCCTGACACACATAAGCGATGCATTAATCTATCAAAGTACTATGTAAAATGAGACGCAGATAGAACATAAGAACAGTAAGGCAACATGTGCTGAACATATATGATGCATGAACTAAGCAGATGACATTGCACAACATTCGGTGGGAATTAAGGTATGAAACATGGAAGATGAAACAAATATCACAATAACAACACAGAGCAAGCACCTTGGGCAGTGGACAAGCAGGCGGATTAGGGAGGGGGTTCTCGACCGGTTCATCTTCCTGAGTCAGGTCTCCCTCGGGGTTTTGTTGATCTTGAGGATCAAATTCTGCATCAGAATCCTAGACTTCATGATTGGTGGTAGTAGCTATGAAAGATCTAACTCTCTGCGGGCCGAGCGACCTTGCATATTTGGAATTCTTTAAACTATCTTCCCTAATCTTCCGTTCTCCCTCATCAGTCGGCCGCAAATCACCTTACATGCATCAGCAAAAAATATATCCTATGAGATTTAAGAGCGAGGTGTTTGTAGAAGAGAAAGTTAGTACAATGCTAGCAAGTAGTTCAATGCTCTGACGGAACAATGACAGACATATGCATATACGATGCCTTGACAAGAAATGTCGGAGTACCAGATAAAAAACTTAGTTCTAGAATGTAGTGAAACAAGTGATGAACTACTTTCAGACATCACATCCATAAAGAGAATATGAAGTGTATGGCGGCAACCTTTGTGCCCACGATTACGCGATTTCCTTCCCGTGCCTTTGCCGGACTTATCGTGAGCTACGACCTCGTCGTTCGCCCTTGAGGGGATTGTCCTCCCCATCTCTCTAGCGTCGTGGACAAGGTCGAGGAAGTAGATCCGGTGTTGTGGAGTCGAGGAAGTGGATCCAACAAAGCTGCAACGGCGTTGCTGAGCCGGCTCCGATGCCGTGGACCTCCTGTACAGAGGATCTGATCTGGTGCGGGCCAGTGTCGGGAGCTGGTAGAACATTTTTGGTCGCTACGGTGCATGCCGGTGGAGAGGCTGTGAAGGGGAGATGGGACGGAAGGAACACGACTGTGGTCGTGCAAGGTGATCTCGAGGGATTCAGCCCGAAGGGCGCAAGTGGTACTAGTATGTTTGAAACTTTGGATTGTGTGGTGTGTGGGAATTTACACGAGAAACCATTTTGAGGAATGGCCTTTGGCACGTTGTTTATGGACCGAAGGGCGAAATGAAAATTTTGTACCGTTTGAATTTTGTACGCAGGAGCCTATTGCGGCGGGTGTTTCTGGCACACTACTTGGTGGAAGAGGTGATTTCGACTTGTGGTTTGTCGCTCAGTTGATTTTTTTTCCTCAATTTACCACTGCAGTCTAAAAGTTTGACTTTAGGGCCACACAAGTATATAGTGAATGAATTTATTCACGATAATGGGCACATGGACATGGTCATTCTCGAACTACCTTTCGTGGTAATGTTTTAATTTTTGGCAAAACATGGGTCTACAGATCTAAACGAAAGTGCAAAATAAATTTCAAGTTTATCACAGGAAAATGTTGTTTTTCCATTTTCTGAATGGCTAGAACGAGACCATGATACATTGTCCATATGCAGCAAGTAGGTACAATACAGTTTCATATAGTGTGCCAAAGGAAATATCAGGCTGACAACATAGGGAAAGTCATCCTTATTATTCGAAATAACAATCTATTCGCATGTCGGCTCTTTCATTACCCTTCCAAAATCATCTGCCTACAAAGATGCGTGGAGAATATCTGCTCGTGCTTTCACCTGTTCCAAAACCGTCACGTTGATCTCATTGACATCTGCATCACCCGAATCGGGAACACAATTTTCAGCGACTAACTTCAGAAGATCAGCGGCAACATCAAGGCCATCTTCAATAGTAGAAATCCATCCTCGGTTCAATTCTATGATCCCCGAGTGGCTGTGTCCAAATCCTTTGGAGAAGCCTAATCTTAGCTTCGGCCATGCACCATACTTCGGTTTTGTTCGTAGAGATGGCTGTATCACTAGCATATTGAATATCTGTGCTACAAACCTCCTTGGCAGGGACATGATCATGCACTTGCTTCTGCCAATTGCAATGTAGCAAATCAATCAGTAAATAATATAAGAAAGATGCAACAAATAGCCATGTTTAGGGTACTCGACCAGGCCATGTTTCTGTACCACTTGTTTTGTGCCGAGCGGGGCTAGATCCACATCTCCAAAACTCTTCAGGATTCATTGGCATCGATTCTCTGCGTACTCATTCGGCAGTACATCATCTTCCATGCCTTACAAAAAATATATACTAGTATAAAAAGAAAGGGCAAGCAAAGGTTGAACTACTCTCGAAAATAAAATGCATAATGACAACACGCATATATGCAAAATGGAGGCAAACCATTGTCTGGGGAGGATTGTTGGGGGTTATCATTGGGCTGGCAAGGCTTCGTACTAGTGCGAGATAACCAATTTGGCTTGACGACTAGCAGTTGACTTCTTTCTCTTTGAACCGATCCCGCAGTACTGCAACTAGCATGCATTAGAAATAATTGGTAACGACAAGGCACAGCAAGTGACGAGGGTTAAACTCATCAATGCCCATTGTTATGGATTTCGGTTTTGGAGAAGGAGGGAGTGCTGGAAGCATCAATCGGCTAGAAAACAAGCACACAACGACGCAAGGTTTACCCAGGTTCAGGCCTCGTAGAGGTCCCTACTCCTGCTTGTCTTCTCTTGGAATTAACGAAGGAATTGAAGGTTACAAGGGTGCGTAGATGCAATCTGGCGAGAGTTGTGGAAACTAGGGTTGCGTGTGTCATCCTCACCGCCCCCTCCTAGCCTTTATATAGATAGGCCAGGTCTCGGGTAGCAGATCGAGTCGGTTACAGATTAGGGTTTTCCCTTTAAACTTTCTATCTTTAAACTTCTTCTTGTCTCGCAAGTCATCGAGAGTCCATGGGCCACTCGAAGTCTTCATTGGGCCGTGGAAACGCTGTGGGCTTCCACCGTATCTAGACCGTATATACCAAACTCGAGTACCTGTAGGGTATACCCATGTCAGTAGCCCTCGAGTGTCCAGTTGAATCGTAGATTCGACTGGGGACTTTATGAAACCTTTCTAGTGCATGACTGAGTATTTTTTCGAGTGTTCTGTTTATATCATAGGGATTGTTGATATGCGTGCCTGATTTAACCGATGCGTTGGTATCAGTTAACTTCCTTAGGGCAAAACAATGCAATCTAGTCGAACTCGAGTCCCGATACTCGAATTCAGAAAAGTGATGGTGTAATTCGACTCAAGCCGCGGAGGTCTTACAGGAGTCGAATTCTAGTATATGGGTGTGAGCACTCGACGTGTCCGTCAAGGCATGTTTATCGTACCTGTAGGCACGGATATATTTCTAGTAGTGCGCAGCAAATGCATCGCCAGGCCTTATTCAGGTGTTATCTTCATGCTGCAAGCGCGGTATCCAAATTTTTGTCATCGCGGAGATGATTCAGGTGGCCTAGGAGACGCAGTCTCTTTGTAGGGAAAAATATGAGGCGGTGTCACCATAGACTTTGAGTGTGGATGTTAACAACACACAGTACAACGTAGAAATAATCATAGGGTGCGCGACCAGCGCTCCCTATGGGAGTATCCCCCGAGTGCCTAGTTGAGTTGAAGACTCAAGCAGGGACTAAAGAACTTTTGCGACTGCTGTCGTCTTTTCTTTGCTTGTTTCAGTTGAATTTGTTGCTGGCGCTCCCTATGGTAGTAACCCATGATCGATAGTCGAATCGTAGATTCGGGTGGTTGGGTATGCTTTGAATGTCCATATTCCCGCATAAAAAGAAAATCGTAGGGTGCGTGACCAGCGCTCCCTATGGGAGTAGCCCCCGAGTGCTTGGTGGAGCCGAAGACTCGAGCAAGGACTAAAGTAGTCGAAGTCTTCTAGTGCTCAATTTGATGACATCAGTGCTAATGATGTGGTGATCTCAGTTGCTCGTGTGAGCGGCTTTGACGGGACGTGACGAACGGTGGGTCCCATTTTCTGACTTTGATTTGACCGGGCGTGCGTAATCTTTCGTTTTAACTATGCCTCCTCGATTTCCACACGTAATGGAGATAGTGGGGGACGGTTCGTGCTTTGGCTTCTCCACGTGTCGACCACGATGCGCGCCACGCGTCCAATAGGGTTTCTGCTGGCCGTTGGATTGCATCCGCAAGGGGGTTAAGTAGCAGCACAGCTGTGGTAATTTTCCCATCTACTCTTTTCTTTGCTTGTGCTGCCATCGCCATTGTCGATGCTCTCTGCTTCCTAGAGCTTGTCCTCTTCACGGCGCTGGACCAACTCCGCATGTTCCCGAGCTACTTCCTCCGCTCGCACCACCATCGTAAGATGGGGAAAAAGAAGGGAGGCACCGCCACTGGGTCTGCTGCCGCCACCGCCATCGCCAAGAAGAAGTGTGGCTCCATCGCCGTGGGCACCAGCGCCGCTGGCGCCGGCATGAAGAAAGGTGCGGGCACCCGCGTCACCAACGGTGCGTGGCGCGCATCCACCATCAAGGCTTTTGAAGTCCGTCTTTTGCGCCAAGATGGAGTTCTTCCGCGCACCGAAGATGATGCGCATGTTCCTGGTGGCGAGGTAACCCCTTGTCCCCCATCAGGTTTCCGGGTGATGTTTCTTGCGTTCATCATTCGTGATCTGTCTCTGCCCCTGCATCCCTTTGTCAAGGGCCTTCTTTGTTTCTATGGGCTCTAGCTGCACCAGCTGTCCCCAAACTCTCTTCTTCACATTGTGTGCTGGATCACACTTTGCGAGTGCTGGCTCGGAGTCGAGCCACACTTTGGTCTCTTCAAGCGGCTCTTCAAGCTGAAGCGTCAGTCAGCTTCTGGCTCATTAGTCTATGATGTAGGCGGCTGCGGGATTCATGTCGACTCCTCCGTTACCTATTTCGACATTAAGCTGACGGCGTCCATCCAAGGGTGGAGAGACAAGTGGTTCTACATCCGCGACCAGAAGGATGACGGAGAGCACTTCGGACTCGCGCCCTTCGACCCCGCGACCACATGCAAGAGGATGCATTCTTGGAAGAACGTTGTTATGCCTGGTGAGTCCGAGGAGACGAAAGTGCCGTACGAGCGTGTCTGCAACCTCAAGAGTCGCATGGGTAAAGAAGAGGGAGGCACCACCCTCATTCGCACATGGTTGCACCGTCGCATCCAGCCTCTGTAGGCCAGAGTCCACCCCATGTTCCAATGGGATGTTGTAGACAATGTCACTCGTGTATCTGTCGATGGCATTTCCACGGGTGAAGTAGATAAGAGGGTGCGACTGGTGACCAAGTACACCACCAAGGATGTTCTCCCCAGTGAACTAGTCGTGCCTCCCTTGGATGCCTCTAACCCTCCTCCTGAGGTATGATTGTTCTATGAAGTAGCTTTATTTGTCGAGTGCTTCTGATTTTTTTGACGTATACTGAATTGTTTTCTGTATGCAGGATTGGAAGGTGTCTCCCAGTTTGCCCCCTCTTCCTGAGGGGGTTATTCCTCGCGAAGTAGATGAAGAGGATGAGTCGGAATCGACTGAACCACTTGAATAGGAGGAGGAAGCCCCCGAGTCTAGCGGCCTGGACACACGCAAGCATGCTCGCAGCAAGGATTCAGATGCTTCGTCTCCGTCGACTCCAGAAGGCCCATCCATTGGTGCGGAGGAGCTGATTCCCGAGTTCCTATTTGGTCCATGGCACCATATGCTCACAAGAAGATGCGGTTGCCGAAGGAGTCGTCGGAGTCGGAGGAGCAAACCTTCAACTTTGATAAATTTGATTGTTAAGTATATAACTCTCATTTTGGTTCTTTCTGGAGTTGCCTTTCCTAATGCTGGATTTTGTTTCGTAGTCAAGAGGCGTCATCATCGTCTGGTGACTTCGAATTTTTAAGGAATCTAGAGTCGCGGACTCCAAGGCTAAGGAAGTAGCTGAACGATCTTCCTCTCCTCCATTGGCAACCTACTCCGGGCACAACTCGTCAAGTTCTCCACATGCTGGGGAGCACCAGATGGTTGCCCGAACGACTGCGTGACAATCGACTTCGGAGTCTCTAGAGGAGCATGTAAGTGTGACTTTGCTTGTTGCAGCCGAATTTGTGATCCATGCTATCTATTGATGCTTTATTTTTTTTCTGAGGAAGCTCATTGTGAAGGAAGCTGCTCGTTTGGCCGAGCAGGTACTTGTGATGGGTCGATAGCACGCAATGCTGGAGAATCGCCATCGTGTTGTCGAAGGTTAGAATTTTTGCTTCTTCTTCTTTTGCTCTTGCAGGATTTTGTACATTTGACTGATGGTCCATCTTTTATTTTTTACAGATGAGCACAACAAACTTCTTCGTGATGCTACTTCTCTTGAAAATACGCTTGCCGCAGTGGTGAAGAGTCGCGACGAGGCAGTCTCTATGCTTGATGAATCACGGAAACACGAAGAAGATTTGCGCACCTCCATCGCTGCGAGGGAAAAGTTGTTCGAAGAACAGCTCTTCTTGATTGCCAAGTCTCTTTCAGGTATTTTTTCTTCTGAATCTTGATTGCTTGTTTCTTTGATATCTTGCTATTGTGTTGACGCTTTGCTCTGTGTGGATGCTAGCAGTTTGAGCTTCGATGCCTAAGCGCTTCATCGCGATGATGCTTTGGCGGGCGCCGTCGCGGTAGTCGAGGATCGCAGCGCTTCCATTCAGGGGACGCTAACTAAGACCAAGATTGTGCTCAGTCGCATCCGTGAGGAGCTGACGCCGAAGGCTGAGCTGATTGAGAACTTGGAGGACCTGGTGGAGTCCCTCACTAGAGGTATCCCCGCGGACTTCAGGAAATCACAGCGTGCGGTTGGCGCTTCCATGGCACTAGCCATGGTGCAAGCCGATGGAGTGGAGGTGGATGCAGCCGCGTTCTCCAAGGCAATGCCCATCGGCATAGATGGTCAATAGGTAGTTTTTGCTCCCTTTGCAACTGTCTGCGGCAAGTACGAGCCACAACTCATCAACACGGTCGCCAAGTATTCCGAGGAGCTGCATCGAGCCAAGAAGTCGGTGAAGGCTGTGGCGTCAGGGGCTGGCGGGAATTTTGTGGCGTCTGATACTGCCACAGACTCGATGAGTTCCCCGAAGCCGAAGTCCAAGTCGAAGAAGCAAGCTGCTCCTCAGTAGTTTTATTTGTAATAGTTAATAGGTCGATTCCTTTTGTTGAAAACATGCCGCTGGCTGAGTGTCTCTGTTGATACTTTTTTCATGTTTGAATAGACTTGAGATTTTGTCCATGTGTTGCTTGGTCCCTTATTCTCTCTTGCTTGGCTTGTGATAGGGTACGTCGAGTGGTTCTTCGGGTGATCCTCGGGACCCTCCATCCGCTGACGAAACTTTGGCGCATTCACGTTCCAGGGTGGATGAGTTGTCTCGGCTTTCGCGACTGCACGATCGCGTTAAGTAGCTGGAACGTGAGCTGCCCGTCCTTCACGGTAATGCAGATGTGTGGAAGTCAAGGGCGGAGAAGGCTACCACCCGAGAGCAATGTCTGCTAGATGAGGTGACGCAGTTCGGCGATCAGTTCAAGTGTTAGCTTCCTGACCTCTTATCTTTTCTTGTAGTCAGTCGTGATAGTTCCTTGTCTTCATATGTTGCCTTTTTTTGCTTGGTGTAGTTGTTAGTGCTCGTCATCCCCAGGATGAAAAAGATAGGATCGCCATCCAAATGAATGACCTGGCCCAGGAACAACTTCAAGAAAGTGGGTATTTTTGGGTGGACCACGATCGCGCGATTGCACTTGCGACCCTGTAGGATCGTGCCCCTCGAGTGCTCCATTTTCTGAAGAAATCGCAATCATGCCTAAGGAATATATACCAGATGATGTTTCCGCTGGACGTCGTCCCTTCGAGCCTATTGGATATCCTTGCTAAGTTTCAGGATTTGAGTGCAGTTCACGATTGCGTGCGGCAGCAGTTGGTGGCTGGTGCCAAGGCTGCTTTGTCGCTGGTGCGACTGCACAAGCCTGATGTAGACATTGCAGTTGTTGCTGCTGGACCTCCGACTCTACCGGCAAGCTTGACCTAGAACATGGTTCCCCATTATCAGGCGGTGGATTGTTCAGCAGAAGAAATTGTCGTCTTCTTTGTGGAACAGACAAATGTTCTTCTGCTGCAGCAGTAGTTAACCTATATCCTGCACATAAGTGTTCCAGTGTTGTAAAGTTCACATGTGTATGCTGTATGAAATTGATTGATATTGATATGTAAAGATCTTGCTAGCTCGTATGTTTTTGCAAGTGTTTTTGTACTCTGCAGTTCCTTTTCATTAGCCTGACTTATTTTATCTCAGCGCCTTGCCAACCTGTCAGTTGCGTCGCAACTGGGTTGGTGTATCAAGGGTTCGATTGTTGTTGTGTCAGCTACTCCGGATACTACGTATTGTTCGTGGAACTGGTGTGTAAAGGGTGGCGTAGCTCCCGAGTGATATAATTGCTAGAAAAATGAGGAAAACACAGAGTTTCGTGGCACTTAGCTTTATTTATTCACAGAATCAGTATGAGGTACAATGTGTGGCTAAGTAGCCTGGCTGAATAGCCTTATTTGCAATGTAAAAAAGGAACAACTAAGGGTAGAAGCACCGCAGCTGCGCGACGTTCCAGGGGTTGGAGTATGCGGCTCCTGTCTCGAAGTCTTTAAGGCGATAGGCGCCACCTGGGATTACTTCTGTAATTACGTATGGTCCTTCCCAAGGGGAATCGAGCTTGAGGTGCCCTTGCTGCTTCACTCGCAGAACTAGGTCTCCATCGACGAAGGATCTGGGGCGTAGCCCTCTTCTGTGGTAGTTGTGCAGGTTCTGCTAGTAGATCGTCGATCTTTCTGCTGCGATGTCACGTGCCTCGTCAAGGATATCGACAGAGTCTTCGAGTGCAAGTGTTGAATCCTACTCGCTGTACGTGACTACCCGCAGGGCTTTAAAGCGTTCTTCTGCGGGTAGCACTGCTTCGGTGCCATGCACCATGAAGAACGGGGTATATCCCGTAGTGCTATTCGGGGTCATGCGTAGGCTCCATAGCACGGACTGTAGCTCGTCTAGCCAACATCCAGCGGCTTGCTTGAGTGGTCAGACGAGTCGCTTCTTGGTTCCACCGTAGACGGGGCCGTTGGCCTTTTCCACTTGACCGTTGGTCTGTGGATGAGCTACGGAGTCATAGCTTACGTTGATTCCCATGTTTTCGCAGAAACCCTAGAACTCCTTAGAGGTGAAGTTCGTTCCATTGTCCGTGATGATGCAGTGTGGCACTCCGAAGCGATAGACAATGGACTCGAAGAACATGACGACACTGGCTCCTGATTGGTTTGTCACCGGCATGGCCTCTATCCACTTGGTGAATTTGTCGACTGCGACCAAGAGGTAGACGTATCCTCCTCGCGAGGACTTTGGGAGCTTGCCGACCATGTCGAGTCCCTGTTGCGCAAAGGGCCAAGCCAATTGTATTGGCCGGAGTTCCGTGCCAGGTGCGTGCAGTTTGTCCGCGAATCACTAACAAGCGTTGCATCTCTAGACGATCTCCTTGGCGTCGCGCATGGCCGTGGGCTAGTAGATTCCAGATCGTAGAGCTTTGGCGACGAGGGGACGACTACCGGCATGGTGCCCGCAAGTCCCGTCATGTATGTCGAGGAGGACGGTCCTTCCATCCTCGTTGGAGACGTACCGTTGGAGTACTCCTATGATGCTGTGCTTGTATAGTTCGCCGTTGATGACGGCGAATGCCTTGGATCACTGTGCGATGTGTCGCGTGTTAGTCGGATCGTCCGGTAGCCTCTTGCTGAGAAGATATGTGATGTAGGGTTGAGTCCAAGATGGCTCGATCATCATGACCCCCATTGGTCCCTCGAGTCCTGTGTCAAGCTCCAGGTCGTCGAGTGCCATTGGCTCATTGGGCGGCATAGCCCCCGAGTCCGTTGTTGCACTTGTTTTCTTCTCTGCGGCCTTTGGCTTAATGGAGCGTTCATAGATACGCTTGAGAAATACCCCAGGTGGTATGGGGGCGCAGGTGGAGCCAATGTTGGTGAGTGCATTCGCCTCTTCATTGCAGCCATCGAAGTCCCCTTCAAGTGTGTCGTAGAGGTCGCGGTAAGCGATCATATTATTGTTCAGTGCGTCGCACTCGTGCATTATCTGGTTGACGACGAGCTTGGACCGTAGATGATGAGCCTCTTGGCGCTACAGGCTTTTGCCATCCGCATCCCGTGCAACAGGGCCTCGTATTCAGCTTCGTTGTTGGAGGCGGTGAACTGCATTCGCAGAATGTATTTCATCTTGTCTCCTTGGGGCGATGTCAGTATGACACCTGCGCCAGCCCTGTCCTTACGCTTTGATCCATCCAAGTGCATCGTCCAGAGGTAGGACATATCTGGTTTTTCGGGGAGCTGGTTCTCCATCCAGTGCACGAGGAAATAAGGGAGGACTTGCGACTTGCTAGCGTTGCGCTTTTCATATGTGATGTCTCGTGGAGACAGCTCAATTCCCCAAAGCACGACTCGTCTAGTGGCGTCTGGGTTGTTGAGGATATGCCCCAGCAGGGCGTCGTTGACCACCACGATTGGGTGCTCCTGGAAGTAGTGACGCAGTCGCCTGGCTGTCATGAAGGTGCCGTATGCCAGCTTCTGGTAGTGTGGGTACTGCTTATTTGTTGGCGTGAGCACCTTGCTGAGGTAGTAGAGTGGGCGCTGCACCCCATGGACTTTGTTTTCTTCGGCTCATTCCACCACGAGAACTGTGCTGACCACCTGGTTGGTGGCGGATATGTATAGCAGCAATGGTTCCCTTTCGCATGGAGTCACCAGTACTGGCGAGGTAGATAGTAGACGCTTGAGGTCTTCGAATGCTTCCTGCGCCTCGTCGGTCCACTCAAACTTGTCAGTTTTGCGGATAAGTTGGTAAAAGGGAAGTGCCTTTTCGCCCATACGTCTGATGAATCAACTGAGAGCCACAATTCGCCCAGCCAGTTGTTGGACGCCTCTTATATTCTTCGGCTTCTCCATGGCCAGTATGGCTTTTATTTTCTTCTGGTTCGTATCATGGCTCGGTGTTGATATAGAGCTCGTTGGGAACCCCAAGAGGAAGGTATGATGAGAACAGCAGCATGTTTCCCTCAGTTATGAAACCAAGGTTTAATTGAACCAGTAGGAGCAAGGAAACACCCCAAAGGTGTTGCTAGCTGAGCCTCGGCAGGGCGCACTACCGGTGCTAGTAGCAACATGGAGACCTGCACAACACAACCACAGAACTTTGTCCCCAACTTGCGATGAGGTTGTCAATCTCACCGTGTTTTGCGGAAAACAAAGGATAAAACGTATCGAATGGTAGGAAGTAATAGTTTGCAGAAAGTGAACACAAAGCAGTAAATAGTTTAGAGATTGTATTTAAATAAAAGGACCGGGATCCATAGTTCACTAGAGGTGGCTCTCCTTAAGATAGATAACATGTTGGGTGAACAAATTACAGTGGGGAAATTGACAAACATCGAGAAAGCAATACGTGCATATACTAATCATCTTGACTCCTTTGGAACTTGATTGGGCATTACAACATTATACATAGACCGCCATCCAACTGCACCTATGACTAATAATCCACCTTCTGGTTATCATCCGAACCCCCTCCAGTATTAAGTTGCAAGCAACATATTATTGCTTTACGAATTGCGTGTAATGTAAACAATATGATTGTTCTATGAACAAAGGATTGTTGTTTTTTCCCTAGTAGCAATAACACATCTAGTACCTTAGATATTTCTGTCACTTCCCCAGATTACCAGAGGCATGAACCCACTATCGAGCATAAATACTAACTCTTGGAGTTGCTAGCATCTACTTGGGCAAGATAGCTACTAACAACGGAATACATGCAAGATCACAAATATCAAAGACATGATAGAATCAATAATCAATCTGAAAAAGCATCTCAATACCCATCGGATCCTCGTAAACACAACATGCAGAATTACAAATAGATGATCTTGATCATGAACGGAGCTCACAAGATCTAGACATGAAAGCACAAAGGAGGAGAACCAGCCATCTAGCTACTACATGGATCCGTAGTCCAAGGATGAACTACTCACGCATCACACCGGAGGCTTGCATGGTGATGAAGAAGGCCTCCAGGGTGAATTCCCCTCTCCGGCAGGGTGCCGGGAAGAGCTTCAGATCCCTCCCGATCTAGGGATGGAGATGACGGCAGCTACAGACTCTTTCGTGGATTTTTGGTCGGGTACTTACGGATTTTGTCCCAAGGGCATCTTATAGGCGGAAGGAGAGGCCGAGGGGGTGTTGGGGTCGGCTAGACCACCCCCTGGCACGGGCCAGGCTTGGCCGCGCAGCCAGGTGGTGTGGCTGGCCCCCAGCCCTTCTCCGTCTCGTATTCTGGCATCTGATGACATCTGGAAAAATAGGCACTTTGGCTTTTGTCCCGTCCAATTCCGAGAATATTCATTTTCTGACTTTCCTGGAACCAAAAACAGCAGAAAACAGGCAGCTGGCACTGTGGCTCTTGTTAATAGGTTAGTCCAAGAAATCATATGAAAAGTACTCCAAAGTGTGGACAAAACACAAGAAAGTGGATAAAACCAAGCATGGAACATCAAAAATTATAGATACATTTTTAATGGATCATCGCCTCAATTCCCCTCGCGGAGATGAGATACCCGAGTAACTGCCCAGACGGTACACCGAAGGCGCACTTGTCCGGATTAAGCTTGATCCGATAGCGGTCGAGGTTGGCAAAGGCTTTGCCTAAATCGCTGATTAACGAGGCTTCCTCCTTTGTTTTGATGAAGATGTCATCAATGTAGACTTGGATGTTGCGATTGAATTGATCCTTGAGGCAAGCCTGCATGCACCGTTGATAGGTGGCTTCTGCCTTTTTGAGCCCAAAGGGCATTGTATTGTAGTAGAACACACCAAAAGGTGTCGTATACACCGTTTTCTCTTGATACTCCTCCTTCATTCGAATCTGATTATAGCCTGAGTAGGCGTCGAGGAAGTAGAGGCGCTCACATCCTGCAGTGGAGTCGATAATTTGGTCGATTCACGGTAGCGGGAAGTGATCCTTTGGGCAGTGCTTGTTCAGGGAGGTAAAGTCCACGCACATCCGTAGGATATCTGTGTCTTTTTTTCGTACCAGCACCGTGTTGGCGAGCCAAGTGCTTTCCTTGATCTCGCGTATGAATTTGGCATCGAGGAGTCTGTTGATCTTCCATTCCGACCGCCTTTGCCCTTGGTTCGGACAATCGCTGAATTGTTTGTTTGACTAGCCTTGCGTCTGGGTTGACATTGAGTGCGTGCTCGGCAAATTCCCTAGGAACCCCTAGCATGTCCGCTGGACACCAGGCAAAGATTTCCTAGTACTCATGGAGGAATTTGACGAGCATGAGTTCCTATGCGGAACTCAAGTTGTTGGCTATGAGGGCCGTCTTTGTCGGGTCCGATGGGTGGACTTGGACTTTTTTCGTGTGCACCGACGAGTCGAAGGATAGGTCGGGTGAACTTGGCCGGCTCAGGGGAGGCAGACTGTTGTCTGTCGACTCCTTCAATCTCGTGAGCTCCTCCTGCATGCCAAAGGACTGGGAGATTCTGTTGAATTCCCTGTCGCAGCTATCGGACCTTTCAAAGCTTCCGTTGATTGTGATGACGCCGTTTGGACCTAGCATTTTCATCTGCAGGTAGGCGTAGTGCAGCATTGCCATGAACCTAGCGAACGCGACGAGTCAGAGGATGCATTGGTACTGTGAGGGCCAGTCGATGACTTCGAAGTCAAAGCGTTCACATCAAAAGTTTTTTGGCGTGCCGAAGATGACGTCGAGGTTGATTTTGCCCAGGGGATATATGCCTTTTCTTGGGACGATGCCATGGATGTCGTATCCGAGACCTCTAGACATGTCACATGGATCCTCATCATGCACAAGGTGCTTGCGAACATGAGGTTGATACCGCTCCCGCCATCCATGAAGACGCAACTCATGTCAAAGCCTCCGATCTGTGCCTCGAGTACGAGGGGACAATGGCCTGGACGAGGGACTTGGCGCGGATGGTCGCGCTTGTTGAAGGTGATGCATGAGTCGCTTCCACTGAGGTACTCAGTGGTGGAGGGCGAAGAGTTTGTCACCAAGTTAACTTGGCGAGTGATGGCCTTCTGCACCCTATTTGAGGGGGCGCCCCTTTTGGGTCATCATGTTGCCTACGACTCGTGGGTATGGCTCGCCTGCGTAGTGCTTGTCTGGCGCAGCTGCGGGTGGTGGTGGTCCGGGCGGTGGTGGAGGAGCTCCATGTGCCACGGCGCCTGGGGCGGTTTTGTAGCCCCTGTTGATCGTGTTGCGATTCATCCGAGCCAGGCCCTCATGGAGTTTGAGAAACTCGCGGCAGTCCTTGAGAAGGTGGTTGAATTTTTTCTTGCGGTCGTGCTTGTCGATGTAGAAGTGCATGTTGCACAGCCCAAAAAGTTTGTCCTCAATTGTTGTTACGGGTGCCTCTTCGCGGGTGCGGCGCTGCCACACCTGCGTGGTTTTCCCGGAGTCACGGTATCCACCGCTGCAATAGCCGCTGTTGTGGTTGTCGTCGGGTTTGTTGGCGTAGCCTGCTATGACCATATTGACGTCATCGCGGTCATCATAAGCATGCATTCGTCGCTTGCCTCGATGGTCGCGTCTGCACCCGAGGTCGTCATCGTCGTCGGAGTAGGTGCAGTTTTTCACCGAATCTTCTCCATCAGCCCACCGATTCGCAATTTCCATCAGGTTGTCGATTTTTTGGGCTTCGAGCGGCCCAGCTCCTCCCTGAGCTCTATGCGGCGAACGACGCCGTTGAATGCGTCGATTGCGCGATCCTTCGAGATAGTTTCTGCGGAGTACTTGATGATGGACCACCTCTGGATGTACGAGCGTAGCAATTCACCCGACCTTTGCTGGCACCTCTTCAGCTCTTCGATTGATGCGGGCCTTTTGTAAGTGCCCTTGAAGTTGCACACAAAGTTGTAGACCAGCTCTTCCCAGCTACAAATGGATCCGCGTGGGAGGTTGTTGAGCCATGCTCGTGCGGCACCCTGCGCTCTAGCTGCAAGCATTGCATTGTCGTGCTTCGACTCCTGTCATGGAGCCTGACGGAGGAGATGTGGTCCTCCAACCAGATTTTTCAAATCCTGCATGCTGTCAAATTTTGGGTTCTCTGATGGGAGCTTGAACCCCTTGGGCATTCGCTTCTGCCTGATAGCTCTTCTAAAGCATCTGGCGCCATAGAGCTCCACGTCTTCGTCCTCTGAGTCAGTCGAATAGGCACGTCGTTCCCTTGACTTGTCGATTTTGTGCTACGTAAGGTAATCGCACGCATCGTAGTCGTGGTCGTGTCGCCGTGAGCGGCGACGTCGAGATAGACCGTGACTGTCGTCGCTGGACAAGGGTGAGGAATAGCGTTTTTCCAGAGCCTTGCCTTTCTTCAGTTCCGGCATCGGCTCTTTGTTAAGAGAGGCCTCGATTATCCCCAAGCCCGCGATCGTATATCGGTGCATGGCAGCTCGGGGATCTCCGGCCGGCGGCTGATTGTTGAGGAGGTACATGGTGGTCGCTGTCACCGCAGCTTGCAGCATCTTTGGGACCACGTTGCCCCGTGTGTCGACTGTCATAGAGCTGAAGTCGAGGACTTTCGCAGCTTCTATGCACTCCTGCTCAGTGAGGTGGGCCATTCGAGATCGCCTCTTGTTGGCCACGTACTTGTTTCCCTTGGAGGAGGATCCTCCGTGGAAGGAGAGCCCGGCCCGTCGAAGACATGACTCGTCCGCCGCCTTTTTACACGCTTCGAGTTGCACGATCGTTTGTAACTGGCGTCTGTACTCCTTCTTTAGTAGCCAATGATAGCCCATCAGCATATCTTGCAGCGTGCCAGGGGGCAGACGATTGCCTCACAGAGCTTCTCGGTAGCAGGCCCACTCGAGATCATTGAGCATGATCACGACACATTCACCAGTGTGTTCGTTCACCATGGTTGGAGGTTTGACTGCCCCTCCATTATTGACGGGCGTGCCATTGCCAGCGTTGGTGGGGCTGCCATTGGGTGGTCCGCCGTTAGGTATGCCACTGTTGGGTGGATCAGGACCGTTGCCACCATTTTCGCGATTGGCGCTGGTTTTGCCGGCGTTGATGATGGCGCACATGAAGTGGTTTGGGAAGATGTTGCTTCCGCAACTTTCGGATCTGGAGCCGTAGACCCCATCTTCCGTTGCTAGGCCACCCAGATCGGATCCACGACTGATGTCGTTGTCCGTTCTCTCAGCTATTGCTGAGGTGTTGAGCTCGCTGAGGGCGCCGATTGGTGGCGGGAACCACGATGCTGGAGCAATCGCGGATGTTGTTGGCTGGTCAGGCATGCGAAGCGTGCCCATCTGACCAACTTAGAAGCGGAAGCTCCCGATCGCCAGGCTGATTCCATCGCCCACGGACTCGAAAGCCGGGCGAGTGCCTGGCGTGTGGACGGTGAAGTGGAATGCACCGAAAAGCTGGCGAATCTCCGCTATTGCGGAATTGTAGATCACGGTTGATGGGGCCGAAGAAGCCGTAACATCAACACTCCCAATTCCCATAGACGGCGCCAATTGACGAGGGTTTAACTCATCAATGCCCATTGTTATGGACTTGGGTTTTGGAGAAGGAGGGAGCGCTGGAAGCATCAATCGGCTAGCAAACAAGCACACAGGGACACAAGGTTTACCCAGGTTTAGGCCTCTTAGAGGTCCCTACTCCTGCTTGTCTGCTCTTGGAATTAATGAAGGAATCGAAGATTACAGGGGCGCGCAGATGCAATCTGGTGAGAGTTGTGGAAACTAGGGTTGCGTGTGTCTTCCTCACCGCCCCTCCTAGCGTTTATATAGATAGGCTAGGTCTCGGGTAGCAGATCGAGTCGGTTACAGATTAGGGTTTTCCCTTTAAACTTTCTATCTTTAAACTTCTTCTTGTCTAGCAAGTCATCGAGAGTCCATGGGCCACTAGAAGTCTTCATTGGTCTGTGGAAACGCCGTGGGCTTCCACCGTATCTAGACCATATATACCAAACTCGAGTACCTGCAGGGTATATCCATGTCAACAAGGAAGCGATGAACTACATTCGGAAGTAGTATTAAAGTGCAAGGAAAGCAGGCATAGGAAGTGTGCAGCAACCTTCATCTTGGTTGTACGGAGTTTTAACCATGGCCATAGTGAGGGGTCCGCGTGGCGTACGCATCTCTCGGTTGCGGTGGTGGGGAAGCTGACACTCTAAGTGGGGGAAGGAGATGCGACGAAGCAATGACGGTAGCATGGATGACAAAATCGTTGAGTAGACTCTGACGTCCTAGAAGTCGGCTAAGGAGGGATGGGATACATGATAATGTGTGATGGATTGTGGAGTCGGTAGGCGAGCGAGCAAGAGGCCCTGTCAGTATGGAGGTAGTTAGCGTTTGCCGAGAAGTGAAGGAAGGGTTAAATTTTGGTAAAGGTAGAAGGGAGGGTCCTGCCAATAATCCTCTAAAATTTTGAACTAGAAGATCCCGCCAATATCAGACGAAATTTTAGTGTTGAATCATGCTTGGCTCACCTCCCGAGTAGTATTAAAAGGAATGCTCGAAATGCAGCACACATCAAATGCGATGAGATGGTGGCGTGTGCAGGTTGTGAAGAAAGGTGGGAGTCTAGTACGGTGGCGAATAGATAAAAAAATTGGAGTGGTGTCGGCTGCTAGCCGTGGCCCTCATAAAAAATATATATCAAATTCATGTAAATACATCAAATAATTGATCCAACGGTCAGCATTCAAAGTTATTCGTATGAATGGTGCCCATATACTATAGTGAGCTAAACGGCTGAGTGAACTTGGGTTTTCTTAGATAAACGACATATGCCAACTCATTTGAACTAATTCAGGCAGACAGTACTATAATTTAAGTGGTTTGATTTAGCTACGAACCTTAAAATCTCATAGAACCTAGGAATCACAAGGGAAACATGCATGCTCCGCAATGTCCGGAAACAAGGCGCACATGTCGCATTTCGAGCCATATTCTTCTGATTTTATTTACTAGTACGAAACATCCCTCTAATCACTTGGAAAAGTGAAAAATGTTCTTTCATAATTATTCAAAACTCCCACGATCAACATTGTTTACTACGCGAAGACGCACCCGTCTACCCGATGTGAGAACCGTATCATAAAGTGTAGCTAGGGTATCGATATATATGTCCATGACCTTATTGGTCCTTCGGACTGAAATCCAAGAATGTTCATACATTGTAGACTACTAGTAAATTGCACGTGTCATGCACGTGAGAATCAGATAATAGGCATATGGCATATCATCATTATATAAAATTACAATAGGTAAATCACAAAAAATATTAATTTGATCAACATATATAAAGTATGGGTGTATATTTGGTTCTTGTACTTTATATTATCATGTAGAAGTCAAATATTATTAGCTACCTAAAACTTGAAATTTTTGGTGACATGGTATAGAGAAACGAGGGAGAAGATTCTAGGAGTATGATGGAGAAGTGTGTTTTAAGGTTTGTGCATAGCATTCATTATGCTGAAGACTATCTATAGAATCTTCTAAATGCTGGAATGGAAAAGAAGATCCTACTTTTGTAAATATTGGGATTCACGAGTCTTGGTCCAACGGTCAACATTCAAAGTTATTCGTATCTTACCACTATTAGTAAATTGCACATGCCCTACATGTGAGACCCAGATAATAGACTTCTGACATAACATGACTATATAAAATTATATAATAGGTAAAGAAGAAAAAATATAAATTTGATCAACATCTATAAAGTATGGGTGTATATTTGGTTCTTGTACTTTGTATATCATGTAGAAGTCAACGATTATTAGCTATCTAAAACATGAAAATTTTGGTAACATGGTCTAGAGAAACGAGGGAGAGGACTCTAGAATGATGGAGAAGTGTGTTTCGAGTTTTGTGCATAACATTCATTGTGATGAACACTATCAATAGAACCATCTAGATGCTAGAATGGAAAAGAAGATCCAACGGCTAGAAATGTTGGGATTCGCGAGTCTTGATGCAACGGTCAATATTCAAAGTTATTCATACACTATATAGTGGTAATACTAGTAAGTTGCACGTATCCTACACGTGAGACTGAGATAATAGACGTCTGACATATCATCACCATACAATATTATTAGCTATCTATAAATTTGATCAACATCTATAAAGTATGGGTGTATATTTCGTTCTTTTACTTTGTATATCATGTAGAGGTAAACAATTATTAGCTATCTAAAACTTTAAAATTTTGCTAACATGGTCTAGAGAAACGAGGGAGAATATTCTAGAATGATAAGTGTGTTTTGAGTTTTGGGGATAGCATTCATTGTGAAGTATACTATCAATAGAATCTTCTAGGTGCTAGAATGGAAAAGAAGATCCAACGGATGGAAATGATGGGATTCGCGAGTCTTGATCCAACGTCAATATTCAAAGTTGTTCGTACACTATATGGTGGTTAGATCATATAGAACTCAATGATTATTAGCTATCTAATACATGAAATTTTTGGTAACATGGTCTAGAGAAACGAGGGAGAATATTCTAGAATGATGGGAAAGTGTGTTTTGAGTTTTGTGCATAGCATTCATTATGGTGAAGACTATCAATAGAATCTTCTAGACCGCTTCAAAAAATAGAATCTTCGAAATGCTAGAATGGAAAAGAAGATCCAACGAATGGAAATTTTGGGATTCACGAGTCTTGATCCAACGGTCAATATTCAAAGTTATTCGTACACTATATAGTGGTAAGACTATAATAGGTTAAAAAACAAAAATATAAATTTGATCAACATCTATAAAGTATGGGTGTATATATTTGGTTTCTTGTACTTTGTATATCATGTAGAAGTCAATGATTATTAGATATCTAAAACTTTAAAATTTTGGTACCATGGTCTAGAGAAACGAGGGAGAAGATTCTAGAATGATGGAGAAGTGTGTCTTGAGTTTTGTGCATAACATTCATTATGATGAAGACTATCAATATAATCTTATAGATGCTATAATATTGGAAAAGAAGATCCGACGGCTGGAAATGTTGGGATTCGCGAGTCTTGATCCAACGGTCAATATTCAGAGTTGTTCCTACACTATATAGTGGTAAGATTATGTAGAAGTCAACTATTATTAGCTATATAAAACATGAATTTTTTGGTAACATGGTCTAGATAAATGAGGGAGAAGATTCTAGAATGATGGAGAAGTGTGTTTTGAGTTTTGTGCATAGCATTCATTGTGATGAAGACTATCAACAGAAGCTTCTAGACCATTCAAAAAATAGAATCTTCTAGATGATACAATGGAAAAGAATGTCCAGCGGCTAGAAATGTTGGGATTCACGAGTCTTGATGTCAACACCCGGATTTTTAATCCCAAATACCTATTATGTCATTCATCGCAATCCCAGGATTACCATATTTGTGAGACATAACAGATTAGATATCACAGTACATGATCCATTACAAACCATAAATAAGGTCTTACACAAATAAGGATCTCATGATGCAGTCTTAATACAACAAGCAGCGGAAAAAATAATAAGCGTAGCGGTGGGGTCCATCTTAAGAGGCACAGGCAATGCTGACGAAGGCAGATAGTCCTAGTTATCATAGCTGTCCTGCTGGCCATCATCTTGGTAGTCTCCTACATAGTCTGGCCATAGGAATAGCCAGCAATAAAAGCCATGATTACTCTTTAGGTACTCGCAAACTATCACTAACAAGTAAGATAGTGCTACGAGGAAATGCTAACTCTATGTTTATTTGTAAAGTTAAGTTTGAAACCTAAGCTGAGTTCAGAAACAAAGAAAGATAAAATAAAGTTCTAGAATCACTTAAGTTGGGAAGCTAGTGTCATAGTCACAACCCTGTTGTGGTCAAGTCAAGATTCATCATTCATTTCATAAGTCATTTTGAAAACATCTGGCAACAAAACAGTATGGCCACTCCAACTGTCCATAACCGCGGACACGGCTATTCGAATAGTTTGACACTCTACAGAGGTCGTACACTTTCACCACAAGATTCGATACATCTATCAGGGATAACCCTGAATCATCATACTTAGTATGCAGATAACCAAACATAACCTTTCCTTTACACACTATAGTATAAGCACCTCTCCTATGAGTATGGCCTCCCAACCATGACCATCTGTCATCTTGGGCAGTGCATAGGTGGACAACATCGAGAGGTAGTCTCAACTCAAACCACTCCCGCGAGGGAACTAATACTAATGCATATAAACTTCCATCTACGCCTTACCCAATTCAGGTATTGTGGTTGTACGGTAAAATTTGGAATGGTATCGCATCCGAATCCAACCATTAGTTTTGTAAAAGGGTTAAGGCTCATGCCTCAACATTTTCATCATCATAAACCATTTGTGTTTCTCAACACATGTCAAACCATCTCAATGGAATGACTCATCATTCCAAGGTTTTCATAATTCATTTTCACCAAGTGTTCCCATCTAAAGTGACTCAAGTTTTTATTTAGCTCTAAGATACTAAGTTAAGAGTGTTCGCTAAGGTAGGATGCTAATCTCAATCTCATGCCATAGAATGACGTCTAAGGTTATCTAGATAGGTCAAGTTTTATACTTTTTATGCTACCTTCAAACAAGTAAGGTACTTTAATAAAGTAAAGAAAGTAAAAGATTGAAAGTAAAACTTGGGGTAGGTAAAATTCAAAGTGGTATAACCAAAGCATGCCTAATGCACCTTGCTTAGGTTATCTAGTTTAATTCTAACTTGCTAACAATATCTTGCAAGTGTTAGCTTAATGATGGCTTGCTAAGTATAATACTTGCAAGTGTTAGCTTGCCTTGGTTGGTGTAGTGGTTGAAGTTTTCTTCCTCTTCCTCTTGGTAGAACTCCTCCTCCTCGAAAGCTTGGTCGGTACTATCGTCTATAAATGCATACGGTATACACAATCACCAAACAACACTTAACTAGTCTACTTAGCACACTAAGGCACACATTTGATGATCTATTATCATCACAACATCACAAGGTTTTATTTAACTAGCTTCATTCTTTTTATTTGAGAAAAGTAATTTCTACTTATTAAAAAGAAATAAGATTTAATATTCTCCATTTAAAATATGGGATCATGTGTACACATGTCATCACCACATATTCGAACATATGGGATTGTGATTTAATGTTTGGATCACATTTTAATAAGTTTAAGTTTAAAATTTAATGATTTAAAGTGACTAGAAATGCCTATATAGAATTATTTTGGTACTAGTCAAAAGTCACTGCATGCAGACCTTAATATTATTACATATTTAGATAGTTAAGGTTAAATGTGATTTTTGAGAGTTGGAATCAACTTAAAAGCTATTACGGTTGATTTTATAAAAATGTTTGAATGTGCAAAAGCTTTTGTCTTGTTATTTTTACTAGGAGATATCTGTAAATCTAAATGAATTAAATCCAAAGGGTTTGGATAGATCTTTTCAGCGGCTTTCCAACAAAATTGGAATCACTCAATTTGGTTTAGTAAATCTTCCTGAATTGATTTTTGAACTAAGGGACAAAATTTAGTTCAAACCTAAATAGAAAAATCTAGATTTGAATTACTGGGCCAGCGCGGGAAAGGAAATGGGCCGGCCCAGTGATTCAGCGTAGAGGGCGGCTGACAGGTTGGTCCCGCTTGTCAGCGAGACTTAAAACCTAAAATGGTATCTAGCGATTTGGGCCACACGATTATAACGTGGATCAACGGCTCACAGTCATCGTCGACGACGGACTCGTCGCTAGCGAGACCGAACCCTAAACAGACGGTGGGGGTCTACTAGGGACGTACCAGGGCTCCAGCTAGTGCGGCGAGATGGGCGATTGAACTGGACGGCGATGGCGGGTTCAGGCGAGGTCACGGCAGGGGCTGCGGTGGAAGGAATTGACGGCAGTGTCTCCTCCTCTGCAGCGGGATCCTCCGGTGCAATTCCGATGAACTACGGCTCAAGCAGCTCCGGAGAGAGGTGGGGAAGGATCAGTGGTGAGAGGGGAGTTGAGTGGTGTGAAGAAATGGTGCTGGGGAGGCCTCTATTTATAGGCTCGGCGAAGCGGCAGAGGAGCATGGGCGATGCTCGCCGGTGACGATGGCACAGCGAGCTAGAAGTGTGGGCGGTGGGCTAGGACGGTGGGCGGTGCCCTGACGAGTGTCACGGAGGTGCGTGTGCAGTGGTTTGTGGTCGAGGGAGTTGAGTGGCGCGGTGTGCACGATGTCTCTGCCGACGGCGAGTTTCGTGGCGGCCAGCGACTATGGGGCACGGTCGGGGGAACGGGCATGTCCGTTAGCTTCCTAGGAAGGTGGTGATCATGTAGGCGGGCAGCGTTGGCATGGCAGACAGGCTCCAGGCACGGCGGTTCCTGGCTGCTCCTGGCGCTGTCCGCGGGCTAGGGCTAGCTGGGTGGTGGAGGTGGACCACAGGCGACATGCTAGACATGGTGGGCGAGACTGGCGGCGGCTGTGGCGCGCTGTTGCCGGTGAGGGTGCCCAATGGTGCTCGGCCTTAATGGCCATGACCATTTGGTCATGGCACAGTGGGTGGCCGGGCTAGAAAAGGGTAGGGGGTGCACTGGGTGGCTGTGGTTGCAAAATGGGAGACCACATTGGTCCAAACACTGCTCAAAATAGTGTTTTTGGTTTTTGTTTGAATTCTGCCCACAAGGTGTTTCTAGAATTGGCCGAAAGAATTCAAGTTTTGAATTTTGAGATGATTTTTGGTGGAGTTGTTTGTCACATGCTTAAGCATCTGTGGTTGCTTGGGATTTGAAAATGGAGTTCATTTGAGTGGTTTTTGAAATAGTGTGATGTTGATACCTACACTAGATTCAATTTTCTAATGCCATTTAAAATTAGTGTTTGGAAGTTTTTGGTAGATCACAAAGTGGGCCTTGGTACATCACTACATGTACTAGAAAGGGGTGCAAAGATCCACATTTATTTCTGTTAAGAATTGAGTCCTAGGAATAGCCAAAGTAGGCATGTTGATTAAAATGGCACAAATGACCATTTGTTTATTTTATTCATTTTGATTTGTTTTTCTTTGGGATTTGTTTGGGAATGATCTAGATGATGTTTATTTCACCTAATTATCATTTTACAATCAATGGATCACTTAATCAAAGCAATTCAAACCAACTCCTATTTATATGCACACACATATGAATGCTTTAATATTTTTAAATGGAAAAGTTTTTGTTAACTCTAAAAGTTGATGATTTGGATCTTACTACCTTGGATTAGAGTTTTGGGATGTTACACTTGATCCTATGGTCAATATTCAAAGTTATTTGTACACTATATCTCTACTATTATAATGGAGCAGTTTTGCATAGGATCCATGGCACCAATCCTGACCGTTGGGCTGTTAGATCCAATGGTTCAGAGTAGGTAGATTCGTGTTGAATAGTACCTAGAGCAAACTTCACCATGTTCTAGAACCACCATGTAACTACACCCAAAATTTCATAGCACAGTAGGTTGTTTTCTCAGTTATTATTAATAGACTTAATGTTTGCATTTTTTCTCTAACAAGACACAAAATATGGTGGAGTTTTCTGTCGGTACTGTTCAACACGAATCCAATTGCTCTGAACCATTGGATCTTATAGCCCAACGGTCATGATTGGTGTTATGTATCTAGTTCAAAACTGTTCCATTATAATACTAGAGATAATGGAGCGGTTTTGAATTGGATTCGTAGCAACAATCGTGATGGTTGGGCTGTTAGACCAATGATTCAGAGCAGTTGGATTCATGTTGAATAGTACCTAGAGCAAACTCCACCATGTTCTAGAACCATCATGTCACCACCCCCAAAATTTCATAGCATAGTAGGTTGTATTCTCAATATGTATAGATAGTTATTATTAATAGACTTAATGTATGCATTTTTTCTCTGACAATACTATTGGTTAATAACAACTTAATGTTTGTTAAACCACATTTCATACAGTATATACGTGTGTGGGACGTGCCTTTTCTATTTGTGGTAAGTGGTAAGATTATAATAGATAAAGCAGAAAAAATATAAATTTGATCAACATCTACCAATAAAAATACTTGAAAAACTCACTTCACGATGTGGCCTACTATATCATGTACTCCTATGTATGAACTTTATTGGGTTTAAAGCAAAATGACCAAGGTCATGGACATACTCTATCTGCATTAAGATAATGACGGTGTGCCCATATTCTGGTATGGGTTGGTGCATATGTTAGCATGGTAAAGAAGTAAAATTATTTTTGGAAGGAGTTACGATTAATATGGCTTAGAGTCCATAGCATGTGCCATTTATTTACTATAGTACATAAAGTTATTGGATAAATTACATTATATATTTTTCAAGCTTAATTTTCTAGCTAATTTCACCCACTTGGACAACTTTCCGTTGATTTGTCGAGTTAGGTCTAAATTAATATTCTACAAGTGCGTGTGAGCAAGTTCAATAGTATGTATTTCTGGCCTTATACTAGCATGTACAATACCTAGAAATTGAACTATAATATAGCTAGCATTATGAAGCAACAACCTCATCAAAAGACAAGAAGATTAAACATGAACAAAATGAAAAACATATCTACGCCCACTTGAAAAATCCTAAAACTTGAGAATTATAAGAAAGCATGGTACACTTTGTATGAAAATTGGGGAGCTGGCATTGTTTATTTATTTTTTGGAACTGGGGTACCATAGGTCCTGAAGGACCGAGACTCTCCAATTATCGACCTAGGGTTTGTAGTCATCGCAAGGTGGTCTGGGGACCTTTTTGTAATTATTATTATTACTTGTGAGCCTTTTTGTACTGGTGTTGATGATTATTAATCCAGTACTAGATCGCTTGAATTTCGGTGGAAAAAAACGGTTGCTGGAAGTAAATCGGTGTGGCGTACCAAGGCACATGTGTGCAGCACCATGCTATGGACGAGGAAGAGACATGCCAGACTGTGCGCCCGCGGCTGCAAAGAAGTAGAGATTGATGGAAGATGGCTAGTGGAGTGTACCCTGTACCTCATGCCAGTAGCCCATCATAGCTTTGATCTGATGTCACACCGCCTTCTACTTCTCTTCTTCCCTGCTCTTGCCCTGCCTCCCTTTTGGAGTAGTAGTACAGAGTAAAAAACTATGCTCATTTTGAGAACTATTCTTCCTACGAAGTAGTGGAGTACTTACTTTACATCAAAAACATTTCCGTCGCTTAAAAAATTGGAGTTGTTTCTTTTCCTAGTATATGGAAACTCCCATCGGCAACACGGTTTACCAATGGCAAGATGCTCCCATCTACTTTCTTATAGTACTACCAAATATGGGAAATTTACCATAAACTATGATGTGGATATGTTCATGACCTTGCTTGGTTGCTTGGCCTGAAACTTGGTCATCAAAAAACAAGATGATTATTAATCTAGTAGATCGCTTGAATTTCTAGGAAAAACGATTGCTGGAAGTAGATCAGTGTGCCGTACCAAGGAAGACATGCGCAGCACCACACTGTGGACGAGGAAGAGACAAGCCGTATTGTGCACCCGCAACTACGAAGAAGAAATCGATGGAGGATGGATGGTGAGAGCCAGCAAAGGAGAGAGAAAACACAACTTGTTTTGCGTGCATATTACTAGTAGTAGGTCCATATATTTACCACTAGTGGAGTGCACCCTGTACCTCCTGTCAGAATCCCATCATAGCTTTTCTCTAACATCCCACCGCCTTCCGACTCCTCCTCCCGCTGCTCACGCGCTGCCTCCTTTTTTGGAAGGAGCCACCTCCCTTTTCGAGTAGTACTAGTATGGAAGTGGAGTACTTTTCTTTGTAGAAAAAATATTTCCATCGCTTAGAAAATTGGAGCTGTTACTTTTCCTAGTATTTGGAAACTCCCATTCTGTTTACCAATGCCAAGATGCGCAGATCTACTTTCATGTAGTACTACTACCAAATTACCATAAACATGGATATGTCCGTGACCTTGCTTGGTCGCTCGGACTGAAACATGTTCATACTTATACATGGTAGGCCATTTTGTGAAGCGGGTTTTTTCAAAAGTTGTGAAAACTCATGTTTATTATTTTCATGGAAGGTAATACAAGCAAAAGGAAGCCATGCATGAGTCCCCCTGTTTTTTTCCCTATTTCTCTCTCTTTTTCCAAAGCAGGGTTAACTTTGTCGGCGTGCAAATTTTAGAAAGAAGTTGAATCTATCAAAACTCTCGATTGTCTTCTCGATATATTGGCTATCTAGTGGACATCTTCAAAAGATTTTTGTAAAATTTTAAGAGCAATCGGCAGCTGACATGAGGTTCGAATTAATTTGACCTAATTTTGCCAGACTCCCTTTGATCCATATTAATGTTCATAGATTCCTCTAGATTCAAATGTATATAGTCTTGTTTCTGTGCTAGATACATATACCCGAATCTAGACAAATCTGAGAACATTAATTTGAATTGGAGATAGTAGTGTAATTTAAGTGAGTTAATTTACCTACGAACCTTAAAAACTCAAAGAACCTAGGAATTGCAAGTAAAACATGCATGCTCTGCTATGTCCGGAACATGGCACGCTTGTTGCATTCCGAGCCATATTCTTCTGATTTTCTTTAGTACTAGTACAAAACATCCCCGTAATCACTTGGAAAAGTGAAAAATGATTTTTCCTAATTGTACGAAACTCCCACAGGCAACATTGTTTACTAGGCTAAGATGCACCCATATCTACCCTATTTGAGAACCTCATCTAAAAGTGTAGCTAGGGTATATCTTATATTACCACTATATACTAGTATGTTGAATGTTCCTGCATGTCAGGTAATAGACGTCTGACATATCATCACTATATAAAATTATAATAGGTAAAGCATAAAAATATAAATTTGATCAACACATAAAAGTATGGGTGTATATTTGGTTCTTCTACTTTGTATCGTCATGTGTAGAAGTCAAAGATTATTAGCTACCTAACACTTGAAATTTTTGGTACCATTGGTCTAAGAGAAACAAGTGATAAGATTCTAGTATGATGGAGAAGTGTGTTTTCAGGTTTGTGCATACCATTAATTATCCTGAAGACTATCAATAGAATCTTCTAGATGGTAGAATGGAAAAGAAGATCCAATAGCTGGAAATGTTCGGATTCACGAGTCTTGATCCAACGGTCAATATTCAAAGTTATTCGTATTCATACACTATATAGTGGTAAGATAACATTGTACGGATAACTTTGAGTGTCGACCGTTGGATCAAGACTCATGAATACCAATATTTCCAACCGTTGGATCTTCGTTTCCATTGTAGCATCTAGAAGATTGTATATTTAGTCTTCAGCATAATGAATGCTATGCACAAACCTCAAAACACACTTCTCCATAGTACTAGAATCTTCTCCCTCGTTTCTCTACACCATATTACCAAAAAATTCAAGTATTTTAGGTAGCTAATAATCTTTGACTTTTACATGATGATACAAAGTACAAGAACCAAATATACACCCATACTTTATGTATGATGATCAAATTTATAATTTTTTAAGCTTTACCTATTATAATTTTATATAATGATCATATGTCATACATCTATTATATGAGTCTCATGTGAAGGGCACTCCTCTCGCTGCTCCTGTGTTGCCTACATTTTGGAGTAGCAGTACAGAATGAAGTGGAGTACTTTGCTTTACAGAAAAAATATTTCCATCGCTTAGAAAATTAGAGTTGTTACTTTTCCTAGTATTTGTAAACTCACATTGGCAAAGTTGTTTACCAATGCCAAGATGCACACATCTACTTTATTGTAGTACTACCAAATTACCATAAACTATGATGTGGATATGTCCATGACCTTGCTTGGTCGCTCTTCCCGAAACATGTTCATACATATACATCGTAGGCCATTTTTGTGAAGTGGGTTTCTTCAAAAGTTGTGAAAACTCATGTTTATTATTTTTCATGGCAGGTAATACAATAAAAAGGACGTCATGCATGAGTGCCCCTGTTTTTGTTGCCCATTTCTCTCTCTTGTTTCAAAGCGAAGGCAACTTTACCGGCATGCAAAGTCTAGAAAAAAGTTGAATCTTTGAAAACTCCCGGTCGTGTTCTCGATATATTGGTTATCTAGTGGGCAACTTCAAACAATTTTTCGACAGACTCCCTTCGATCAATATTAATGTTCATAGATTCATCTAGATTAAAATGTATCTAGTCATGTTTCTGTGCTAGATACATATATCCGAATATAGACAAATATGAGAACATTAATTTCAATCGGAGACAGTAGTGTAATTTAATTGGCTTAATTTATCTACGAACCTTGAAATCTCAAAAAACATGGATGGTTTTCTATGTCCAGAAACATGGCATGCTTCTTGCATTCTGAGCCACATTCTTCTAATTTTCTTTACTGCTAGTACAAAAAACACTCTAATTAGTTGGAAAAGTGAAAAATATGTTTTTCCTAATTGTTCGAAACTCCCACGGGTAACATTATTTACTAGGCCAAGACGCACCCATCTACCCGATGTTAGAACCCTATGTGAAAGTGTACCTAGGGTATACATCGATATAGAAGGCCATGACCTTATTGGTCATTCATGCTAAAAACCAAGAATAATGTAACATCATGGTGGGCTATAATGTGAATCCGTTTTTCCTAAAGTTGTCGAATCTCATGTTTATCATTTTTCTTGGCAATTAATAATACTGGCAAAAGTACCCCAATCGTAATGAAGTCTCATGTTTTTGTTTTACGCTTTATTTTGTTTGAATATTTTCCATACGCGGTCAAATTTTGGTATGAAAATACTAATCAACAATGGCTTTTCTCAAACCTATTGTTAGCCCATGATATATTGGCTGCCTAGGTACCTTCAAAAGAATTTTGGATATTTTCAAGAGTAATAGTCTATCACACTCACATGTATTCAAGTTTGACCTAATTTCGTTTAATCGATGCATTTAAGTGCACATGGATCTTTAGCTTGGAAGTTTGAAAAATACTTAAACTTGGGAAGTTTAAGAAAGAATTGTCCACTTTGTATGAAAATTTGGTGGGGACATTCTTTCTTCTTTTTCTACTAGTAAAAGTACTTGAAAAACACACACTTTTGGTATTTCCTACTATATCATGTACTATGTATGAACTTTCATGGGTTTCAAGCCAAATGACCAAGGTCATGGACATACTCTGTCTTCATCAAGATAATGACGGTGTACCCATATTTTGGTATAGCTAGGTCGGTGCATGTTCGCATGCATGGTAAAGAAGTAAAAGTATTTTTTGGAAGGAAGTGTGATCAATATGGCTTAGAGTTCATAGCATATGCCATCTATTTACAATAGTACATAAAGTGGTTGGATAAATTACATGTTATATTTTTCAAGCTTAATTTTCTAGCTAATTTCACCCACTTAGACGACTTTCCGTCGATTTGTCGAGTTAGGTCTAAATTAATATTCTACAAGTGCGTGAGAGCTAGTTCAATAGTATAACCGAGTGTTAGGTATAACAAAGTGACACGTTATTTATTGCCGGATTTATACCAGCATGTACAATATCTAACATTTTAATTATAGAAAAAATAGCATTACATGCACCAACCTCATTAAAAAGTAAGAAGATTAAACAGGAATAAAATGAAAAACATTTCTATGCCCACTTGAAAAATCCCAAAACTTGGGAATTGTAAGAAAGCATGGTACACTTTGTCTAAAAATTAGGACAGTGGCATTCTTTATTTATTTTTTGGAACCGGGGTACCGTAGGTCCTGAAGGAGCGAGACACTCCAATTAGCACACTAGGGTTTGTAGTCAACGCAATATGGTATGAGGACCTTTTTGTAATTATTATTATTACTTTTGAGACTTTTTGTATTGGTGTAGATGATTATTAATCCGGTAGATTGCTTGAATTTTGGGGGAAAATGGTTGTTGGAAGTAGATCGGTGTGTCGTAGCAAGGCACATGTGCGCAGTGCCACGTTGTGGACGAGGAAGAGACAAGCCGGACTATGCACCCGTGGCTGTAGAGAAAAGATCGATGGAGGATGGATGGTGAGAGCCAGTGAAGGAGAGAGAAAACACAACTTGTTTTGCATGTATATTACTAGTAGTAGGTCCATATATTTACTACTAGTGGAGTGTACCATGTACCTCGTGTCAGTAGCCCATCATAGCTTTCCTCTAACATCGCACCGCCTTCCTACTACTCCTCCCGCTGCTCACGTGTTGCCTCTTTTTTTGGAAGAAGCCGCCTTCCTTTTCGAGTATAACTAGTATAGAAGTGGAGTACTTTTCTTTATAGTAAAAATATTTCCATCGCTCAAAAAATTGGTCGTGACTGTTGTACAAGTACTTTTGAAACGCGCTCGTTAAATTTGATCTGTTGTATGGTAAGGTTGATGGGCGCTAGCTGCAGGCAGATGGGTCGGCCATGTTAGCCTCTTAGTACAAAAATATTGCTACAGATAAACTGCATGCCTTGCCACTACACAAGAAAATTGTTATGCTTTTATAAAACGTAAAAAATGTGTACTAACACCGTATATAACATATTTATTTTTCTTCCTAAAAATGCTTGTCCATCTGCTAGGCGTGATTGCTAGCAGCTCAATTAAAAAATGTTAATTATAAATAAAGTAGTAGGTAGTACTTAAAAAACATGGATAGGCAGAGTTTTTTTAGGGGTGGCTGGACGGTGCCCAAAAAAGGCCGAACTGAAGAAAAATGGGCCGGGCAGGGATTGATGGGCTATTTTCATGGGCTCTCGCCCAATCTAACTGGGCTATTTTTGCGGCCGAATGACCCAAAATCTGGCCGAGTTAGAAGGTCTTGGTCTATAATGACACGAAATGGGCTAATTTCTTGGGCTTGATAGTTAAAATCCCAAGGTACGTGCTAGGGCTCGGCCGGATTCGGAAAAAAGCCATCAACAAGGAAAAAAAGGTATAAAATATGAGCACCTAGATCCCAGGAGCCTGAGAACTTGTTATGTTAAGGCGCTGACGTCACCCTACTAATTGTGTAATACTCAGTTGTAACCTAGTAGTTGCAACTCATTAAATTCCAGTTACAAGCTAGTTGCAACAAAGGTGTAACCCTTACGTTGCACGAATCACGAGGTAAATCTAATGGCGAGAGAGGTGACTTTTGAGAACTGGCAAATCCAATAAAATATTCACAGATATTTCTGTGAAAATTATGGACAAACACCTCGCGCCCGCCAACTTTCCGTCGAGACCCCGAACTTTCCTAGGCCCACCCTCAATCGAGCGACGATCCCCCGTCTCTTCAAATTTTACGCCGTTCTTATGGGAGAAGCACTGGATTAGAACCAAACCACAAACTTCTCCACGCCTTAAAAAAACTTCTCGACGCCTTTATATCAACAGTATCGGCCTACCACCATTGGTTGCACCGTTCTTCACGAGACACACTAGCCGGTGGTCAGTTGGGCGATCCCCACGCTTCGCATGCTAGATTCAGGCACTGGACATTCTTCTTGGCATTGGTTTGTTCTCCACATCTCCTAGAAATAGTTAAAGCTTGTGACCATCTAGATTTACAAGGTGCTTGCAGATTTGGGTAGGTACGTCCTTTAGGTAAATCTATAGTAAAGCTTTGGACAAAAGAGTTCAAAAACATCTTAAAAAGGACTTGGCAGAGATCCTGTGCAAGCTTTTGACCTAATATATTCCCCATCCTTCTTTGATATGATGGAGCATTTGGCTGTTGATGTACCTGACGAGGAAGTACTTAGAGGTACAGTACAATATAGATGGATGTACCCCATAGAACATCGACTTTGTATTTCCAAGGAGCGGGAAGATATCCGTAGACAGTTTGATAATTGAGCGTTATGCAAAGATATCTTCACATATAAGACTGTAGGAAAGTTAGATATATCCAGATGTCTGACTTGGCTATATTTTGTAGGTTCTTTGCATAAATAAAAGTACCAGCAAATTTCGTTCCACCAATAAAAAGACCGGATGGACTAAGATCTAAGGATCATGTAAGACACTCAAATTACACTATGAATTGTCTATGAATTGTCATGGTGGGGTAACCTCTTGTCTATTTTGTAACGCTATATTTCGGAGCTTGACTTGCTCGCGCTTATTTGTGGTCCTGATAGGAGTATAACAACAACTTCAGCTTGCATTTCCAATGGTGTCTTTCATAACGCTAATGTACCTTCTGTGGAGACTGACGCGGCTGGAGGTTTGTCCTGATGAACCTGCACTGGATTGTGTTTAGATTCTAAATCTTCCACTTGACATTGTCATCCCAAGGAAAATAAGTTTGTGGATCTGGTAATAATGTCTTCTATAGAACAAGATGCTGGAGGTGATGATTTCCTATGGCAATCCCTACCATTCTATGACTTGTACGAGTAGTTATCATAATTGAATTGAATTGCATGTCCCTCTCTATCAATGAATATGGAATATCTTTTGCCTTGTTTCAAAAATAAATAAATATTTGCATGTCTGCTTGTGATAGTCGATGCAAAGAAGATAATGTTTTCTGTTCAAGTCATGTGAACAAATATGTTTGTATGTAGAGACATAAATGCGGATTGGGTGACTAAATCAGCATAAAATTTCCAGATCAATAAGACAAGCATAATGGCATTACAAGAAAAGGAACAAAACCACATTTTCACCGTGCTTGTGAGAACAATATGAGCCAGGAACCACGCCTGCAAGTGGTAGAGGCCAATTCTCGTGCAGGACAACTAGCATTGGTTTATCATCCATAATACTTAGGCATCCGAATATTATGAATACATACTAGGAGTAGTTCAAGTTCCACACTACAGTTCAATAGGCAATAGTGTAAGAAATGCGTAAGATAGCTCCATAATACAGGTTCTAGAGAAAAGCATACCAATCATAAGAAAGAAAGCTCTGCATCACAACTCACCACCTTCAGGTGCAACAGTTTCTACAGATTGTAAACCCAAATCACCGCCTCCTTCAGGTGGCATGATAATTTTGGGAGCGGGATCAGCAGCACCAACAACAGCGCCAACACTGGTAGCATGAGTCTCCACAATAGGTAAACTATCGAGCACCACAATATCCTCTGAAGGCTCTTCACTAGAAGCTCCACCCGCACAAGTCTCTGTGGAATTGTAAAACCAATCCACGACCTCCATCATCTGGCACAACGATGGCAGGTGCAGGCTCATCTGTACCAGCTGCAGCTGCAACTGCAACACTCTCCACAGATGGTAAACAACGTGGCATATTAGGTGTAGCGATCTGACATCCATTTTGTACTTTGTCATCAAGAAACCGAGAGTCATCTTCAACTTTGTGCTTCTGTGGTTATAAGATAAACAAATATTACAACGAAAGAATCTACGTGGGATGACAAGAACATATCTCATTCTATTGATTTACCTTGTCATTTGGGATAGCAGAAGTCACAGGATTGGAACCTATTTCATCGAGAATCCTCTTTTTCGCTCCTTCCCCTATCTCCTTCTACAACAAGTTGTAATATTGATTACATGATGTTGATTGACAAATATATGCAAATGTTCAAAAGTTTGCGCTGTCGAACTACCAACTTTGAACGGATCCCCATTGTTCATAGTTATGGGATCTAGACCAGAAAACAAGATTCTATGCAATCCTAGTCTACAAAAAAGGATGCATACCTGAGATAAGAACTACTCTATGTTGGGTTCGCAGCATAGAAAACAAAAAAATTCCTACGATGGGAACTATACGCCAAGATCTATCTACTACATACAAGCAACGGGTGGATACACATCCATAGAGAACTTACCCTCGAAGACAACAAAGCTTTGTTAACGAGTTGGAACTCGTGGATGATGTAGTCGTACACTTGCCGATCTCAAGATCATGATGAAGTCCTTCAGGTCCAGCAGTTCCAGCACCATCAAGTCTAGCACCCCAAAGTAGCGGTGCATCCGTGACCGCACACACATTCGGTCCACCGAACAACCTCCGCCTCCTCGCTCTAGTGATGCAGCGGAAGCAGCAACTCCTTTCCAGATAAAGACACCGGGAACATGTATCTCTCTAATCCGAGACCATGGGGAATAACTAGAGGGAGAAGAGAACCTTCACGAGGAGGTGGTGCAAGAGGAGAGGAGGAGGAGGTGCTCCTTATATAGGGGAGGGGGGCTGCCCAAGGGGGCATGGCGCCGGCCATGGTGGGTGCCCCCACCTCTCCCTCATTCATGTGGGTGGAACTCCCACTCACATAAGCACATACCTCCACTCATGTCCACTCACATGCATTAAATTTCCACCAAATTTAATGCAAGCTCTCATTAAATAAAAAACTTTTATTTATTTTATTCAGAATTTTGTTAATTACTTTAATTAACAAACATTCACATAAAACTCCCTGCAACATTTAAATATCACATGCAGAACCAGTTTCAGCAATTTCACCCAAAACAATTCTAGTTTCCATCGAAATGATTCCAGCGCTTTCTTAATATTTATCTGAAACATATTTGCTCCTAAATGGTGTCGGTATCCCTTAAGTGTGTCACCCTACAGTTCGCGAATAATGCAGACATGATCGAGACTCATCTCCGATCAATAATCAACATATGATTATACGCTGTTGATAGTGGTTAACATAATCTCCAGATCTGACAGTTTCAGGTCTGTGTGTATTTGCATGTCTTTGTGTCTCTACGCATCAATCATTCTCAAATGAGATGGCATTGTATAAATTTGGTCCTCTGGTGAGACCTTTAGTTCATTCGGGTTAAAATATGTTGATATTATTGTCATACAATATATCTTCATAGTATTAGCCCGCTTTGAACCACACCTAGTTTGATAACAAACTACTTAACACAAATGCCCTCCTTTGCTGCTACTATAGCAGTCATATACTTAGCCTTTTGTTGTAGTATTCGTCACAATGTCTCAACTTTTGAACTCATACAAATCCATCCGGGAACATCCTTTCCATTACATTGTGCCACCCATAGTCTAAATTGAGATAAATTTAATTTGTATCTTGTGACAAAACAAGTATCAATGTAACACTATTTGTCACTTATACATGATCTATTCTTAGTTCTTCCAAAGGTCATAAGAATATCTTTACTATCGTCCAATGATCATCTTATGAATCATTCTGGTATGTGCTCATAACATCTAGAGCATAGGACATATCTGGATATATACATATCACGGTATAATCGATCAAAATATTCATGTGATTTTACTCACCAAGTGTTGAAACACTTGAATCTTGATACAATCCTTTCCATGCAGCAAGAACCTTTCTTGTTGTTTCCATATTGAACCCTTTCAATATCTCATCTATGTACGTCTGGCATAACCATATTAGCGCCTCAATCTATCCATATAGATATTGATGCCAAATATTCCGGTTTTGCCCAAGTCTTTCATTGAAATCCTATTTTAATGAAATTCTTAACTTGTGTTAATATAAGATACATCATTTCCAATCAACACCATGTCCTCTACATAATGTATTAGAAATATGTCTCAGCGCTCCCACTTAATTTCTTGCAAATGCAAGCATCTTCATCATCTTCGATGAATTTAAACTCCTTTAACATTTTCATCATGTTGAACATTCCAACTCCGCTATGCTCACATCAACTATTTAAGTTTGCATGCCCTTTCAGCACCCTTTGAATTAACAAAACCCTCTGGACTGTGTCATGTACACGTCCTAGGTAACCATTCTATTAGAAGAACCTTGTTTTGTTTATTCAACTACCATATACCAAATTATATGTAGTGGTTGCTACATTAATCCGTCAAGACTAAATATCGCTATGAAAGATCAAATCTTGTCATAGTGAACTCCTTGAACATTGCAGTAAAGTTCTTCTTGACACGTCGACTATTTCATAGATGCTAAACATCCATGTCTATTTCTTTATAGATCCAAACACGACCTATAGGATTCACGCCTTTCCAGAGGGTCTTCCAAGTTCAGAAACTTGATTTCTCGTGTATGGATACTATCACGGATTCTATGACTTCTAGTCATTTTTATGGAGTCAGGGCCCATCATCGCTTATTTGCATGCAGTCGGTTCATCATTGTCAAAACAATAATGACTTATGTTTCAAATCTTACTATTTGATTCTTACCGACCCACATGGTTCAATAGGAACTTTAATCTCCAAGATCACACCCTTTGTAATCACGGGAGCCATGAGCGTTGTGGCCGCCACCAGGACACTTTCTGGCGCTGCGCTACTTAGCACATATAGCTAAGGTTCAACAACCTTATCAAAGTTCTATTGTCCTCCCACTTAAATTTTTGCGAAAAATTCCTTCTCAAGAAACTCGATGTTCCAAGCGACAAACTCTTTTGTCCTTGGTGTTATGGAGGAATTCCCAACAAATTCTTTGGGATAACCTACAAATACGTGCTTATCCGACTTTGGTTGTAAACATTTTACTTATGCATAGCATATCAAAATTTAAGAAAAGATAGTTCGGGTTTTATCCCAAACCATAACTCATATGGTGTCATTTCAATGGATCACGATGGTGATCTTTTCAGTGTAAAAGCAGTAGTCTCTAAAGCTTTAATCCTTAAAACATAACGGCAGTTATATAAATGACACCTTTGATCTTACCATGTCAAAAAAGGTTTGATTTGATCTCTCGAACATACCATACTCCTGTGGTTTGTCGGGAAATGCAAATTCATGGAACAATTCCTGAAATCTTAGCTGTTTTGCTAAAGCTTTTAACTCCAATATCTTTCTTTATGATCAAATCATAAACTCTTTTATTTTCTTGTTACAATGATTTTTGACTCCATCTTGAAAGTATTTGAACAATTTTCAAATGTTTCATACTTGTTCCTTATTAAGTAAATATATATGTATATATTCACTCAAATTTCTGGAGAAAGCATATGAAGCAAAAAGATCCATCGCATATGGCTACACATAATGGACTATATACATCAACATGCATAATAACCAATAAGTTACTCATCCGTTCCTTTTTGGCCTATGGATAGAGTTTCAATTATCTCGAGGAAAGTTTCACAAGCATCAATTGATCAAAATCAGAAGACTCCCAATATCCATCAACATGGAATTTCTTCCAATCATTTGTCTTACGACATTTTAGCAATAATGTTTATGGATGTGATTTCTCCAACTAGACTTGTAAAAGTTCATCCATCCTTTATGGAATACGGTAATTATTTGAACAACCATTGTTCTCGTAATACCGGAAAAAAATAACAATTATTAAAACAAATCTTGAAGGCTAGGTTTGACGACAACGAAAAACACAATAACACTTTATTTGTTTTCGATGAACATCATCACATATTGTTTTGCTAGTTACTTTGGTCATTGCAGTTCATGAATTGTGTTGTTCTGTATGACACTTTGATACATTGCAAATGTATCTATAGTTTTTGATGCTCCATGCTTGGTTTTATCCACTTTCTTGTGTTTTGTCCACACTTTGGAGTACTTTCCATATGATTTCTTGGACTAACCTATTAACAAGAGCCACAGTGCCAGCTGCCTGTTTTTTGCTGTTTTTGGTTCCACGAAAGTCAGAAAATGAATATTCTCAGAATTGCACGGGACAAAAGCCAAAGTGTCTATTTTTCCAGAAGACTCCAGGAGCCAGAATACAAGACGGAGAAGAGCCAGGGGGTGGCCACACCACCTGGTGGCGTGGGCCAGGCCAGGCCGCACCAGGGGGTGGTGTGGGCCCACCAGGCACCCCCTCGGTCTCCCTCTTCGCCTATAAGAAGCCTTCTGACCTAAAAACTCCGGGGGGTTCGACGTTTTTCCAGAAGGAGTTCCGCTCCGCTGCCACCACCAGATTCCACGAAATAGCACCAGAAACTTCGTTATGGCACCCTGCCGAGACGAGGAATTGGAGGAGATCATCGCCATCATCATCACCATCGCTTCTCCATCGACCATCCATGTTTCCCCCATCTATGAGTGAATAATCCCCCGATGTAGGCTATGGGGATGGTAGGGATTGGATGAGATCGTTCATGTAATGGCATCAGATTGTTAGGGCATGGTGCCTAGTATCTTTTATTAGTGCTTTATGACTTTGTTGCGACTTGCTGTGCTTAATGCTTGTCACTAGGGCCCGAGTGCCATGATTTCAGATCTGAACTTATTATTGATTCATTATGATAGTATTGTTTTTGGTCTTATCTACAAGTTGTATACACACGTTGTTGTCCGGAACCTATGGCCCCGAAGTGACAGAAATCGGGATAACCGGAAGGGAATGGCTTTGATGTGAGGATCACATGTGTTCACAGAGTGTTAATGCTTTGCTCCGGTGCTCTATTAAAAGGAGCACCTTAATTGCCAGTAGTTCCCTAGAGGCCCTGCTGCAAACGGGCTGGCAGGACAAAAGATGTTGTGCAAGTTCTCATTGCGAGCACGTTTGACTATATATGGAACACATGCCTAGGATTGTCTAGTACTTGGATGCTTTATCTTATTTATCTGCAATTGCCCTATGTTCTGATTGTTATGTGAATTGTCTTGTCCATGCAACGCCCGTCCATCCATCCCTATGCCTACCGCACTCGAATCCCACTGTTTACTACTTTTGTTACTATTGTCTTTTCTTTACTACTGCTGTTACTTTACTATTCCTACAATAAAACTATTGCTACTAATAAACTGATGTGAGCAAGATTGTTTCCAGGTGCAGCTAAATTAACAACTCAGTTGTTAAGGCTTATAAATATTCTTGGGCTCCCCTTGTGTCGAATCAATAAATTGGGTTTAACTTCCCTCGAAAATACTGCGATACACCCCCTATACGTGTGGGTCATCACACTTGATGAAGGGAATATGCCCGAGAGGCAATAATAAAGTGGTTATTATATTATTCCATGTTTATGATAAATGTTTATTTTACATACTAAAATTGTATTGATCGGAAACATCAATACATGTGTGTTTAATAAACAAAAAGGGTTCCTAGTTATGCCTCTCTTATAGACTAGCTTGATGATTAACAAGATGATCAAGGTTTCCTGATCATGGACATTGGATGTTGTTAATAACAAGGTCACACCATTGGTGGAATGATGTGATGAACATTCATCCGAAGTATAGCATTACGATCAAAGTCATTATGTTTATATTGCTATAACATCATACGAAGTAATCTTTATCCTTGGACCATGAGATCATGTTAATTGCTAACACCGGAAGAGTATCTTGATAACATCAAACGTCACACCGTAACAGGGTGACTATAAAGATGGGTTCAGTGCTACGAAGGTGTTATGTTGAGGCTCATGGATCAAGAGTGGAATTTGTCAATCCCGATGATGGATAGATATACTCTGGGCCCTCTCAGTGATATCACATTGAGATAGCTTGCAAGCAAGTGATGTGATCACTAGAATGTTATATCACGGGAACAAGAAAAGAGTGCATGTCGGTAACGAGATCGAACTAGGTATTTGGATGCCAATGATCGAATCTCGAACATGTAATATATCACGAGACAAATAGATTTAGTTACGACGTTAAAGGTTCACATGATCACAAGGGTCATCGTTGAATATGTGGGAGTCAGTACGGATCTCCAGGTCCCGCTGCTGATTATTGATCGGAGAGGGGTCTCGATCATGTCTGCATTATTCGCGAACCGTAGGGTGACACACTTAAGGGATACCGACACCATTTGGATCAAATATTTTTCATATAAAGATTTAAGAAAGCGCTGGAATTATTTCAATAGACACCGAAACTGTTTCGGGTGAAATTGCTGAAATTGGTTCTGCATGTAATATTGAAATGTTGCAGGGGGTTTTATGTGAATGTTTGTTAATTAAAGTAATTAACAAATTCTGAATAAAAATAACAAAAGATTTTTATTAAATGAGAGAGCATTAAATTTGGAGAAATTTAATGCATTTAAAGTGGATACTTTAAAAGGGAATGTGAAGAGGCATTTTAATGTGGAGGGGTTACCACCACATGAATGGAGGAGGTGAAGAGACACCTCCTCCATGCGCCGGCCATGAAGGAGGGGCACCCCCCTCCTCCTATAAAAGGCCACCCTCTCCTCACTTCTCACACACACATCCTTGTGAAGGATCTCTCCCCCTCTAGTATTATTTCCCCATGGTCTCAGATTAGCGAGATACATGTTCCCGGTGGCTTTATCTGGAAAGGAGTTGCTGCTTCCGCTGCTTTGCTGGAGCTAGAGACGGACGTTGTCGGGGTACCGGACGTGTGTGCGATCACGGATGCATCGCTGCTTTGCGGTGCTGGACTTGGTGCTGCTGGAGCTGGATCTGATGGACGTGCTGGAGCCAGACCTGCTAGACTTCCTCATGATCTTGAGATCGGCAAGTGTACGACTACATCAACCACGAGTTCCTACTCGTTAACAAAGCTTGTTGTCTATGAGGGTAAGTTCTCGTTGGATGTATGTCCACCCATTGCTTTGTACCTAGTAGATAGATCTTGGCGTGTAGTTCACATCGTAGGAAATTTTTTGTTTTCTATGCTGCGGACCCAACAGTGGTATCAGAGCCTGATCTATGCGTAGGTGCTTTGCACGGGTAGTACACATATGTTGGTATGTGGGCGATGATGATCATGTTATTGCATCTTCTATGTATTTTGGATATTGGTGGCATAGTGGGATGAAGCGGCCCGGACCAACCTTACATGTCATCGTACATGAGACCGGTTCCACGACTGACATGCAACTTGTTTTGCATAAGTGGCTGGCGGGTGTCTGTCTCTCCTACTATAGTCAATATCTGATTTACAACCAGTTGCTAATAACTTGGTTATCCTTGTTGTGGTTCATGTTCGTAGGTAAGAACGGTTCTTTCTCTGAAAGCCCTAAGCCACGTAAAACTTGCAATTGATAAATTAGAGGCGTCTAGTTTAGATCGTTGCTGGGCTAGTGTATTGATATGGTATTGTTGTAAGTAGATGTATGATAGATACTCTTACAACACACTCAACGTGTAAGTTCCATAGACCTTGGCCTTACACACAAAGGAATGATAGAGATCATACCACGATGCAAGTGATAGAGATCAAATGCATGGACCATATCATCTCACTTTACACATTAGATGTTAGCATCTTATACTGCTAGTTTGGCGCTTTCTGTAGCATTATAAGATGATCCCTATTTTAGATGTCAAGATAAAAATATGTTCTTCCTTAAGTATGCACCGTTCTGTGGATCGTGTTTCAAGACATCACGTGATGATCGGGTCTACTCGAATCTACGCTTTCATAGGAATGGGTGTAAGACAGTTTTACACACGCAAATACTAAGGTTCTAACTTGGCGAGCCTAGCATGTACAGACATGGCTTCGGAACACGGACCGAAAGGTTAAGCATGCGTCATATAGTTGATATGATGCCCATATAGATGCTCGCCTTTGAAGCTACATCAACTCACGTGATGATCGGACTTGGTGTAGTGGATTTGGTTCATGTAATCACCAAAAAGACACGAGGGATGTCGTTTTTGAGTGGGAGTTCATTTCTAATTTAGATTAGTCGAACTAAATTTGTCATAAAATAAATCAAAGTGAATTTGCATAATTTGTTGTAGTCATTGGCATTTGTTCACTGCCTTATGCCTAGTTTCAATTGAGATAATAGAACTATATTTACTTTACGAACTGGTATCGTATTGTTTTGAATGTCAATTTAAAGTTTAGAAGTCCTATTGAAAACTTTCATCAAACTCTATTTACTCTATGAAGTTTAATAAGTAGTATTAAATCAAGAGTAAAAATTCCAATGTTAGTATCTAAAGTATCATGTTTTCCTCCATGATTATTGATATTCAAAAGTTGTTTTAATATCAAGATTATATTGGAGCTGAAAATTGTTTCAGAAACCATCATGTGTGAAAGATATTGTGATATCTGAAACAACGTTTTTGGTTGCAATATGATAGAGTATAATTTAGCAAAATACATGTTCTCATATTGTATGAGAATTTGTGAAGGATGGAGATGCTAGGCATCCGAATCTACCAAAAAGGTTTTGGGTACTGATATTATACTCGCGATTCTTCCTTATAGGCTATAGTAGCTTGATCATGAAAGTTTTCATGACAAGGATGAATAGAAGATGTAAGTAAAATGTTTACTACACTGAAAGATTACTAAAGAATGGATTTTGAAAGAATACCAAACATTTGAGGATGGTGATCCACTTCAAAGTGCAAGTCCAAAGGTATTAGTATTTGACTATATACGCTTTGTACTATGTGTCATGTGAATGACACCACAATTGATGTTGATATATTCTTTTAAAAGAAAATGAATTGCTGAAAGATAATCTATAAAATATTTGGCAGAAAATAAAAGGTTGGAGATGTCCAACTTAGGTATATAGAAGATATACATGTTATGGTTGTATTCCTTGCTTGTTAAACAATGTGGTTCTTATGTATTGGATACCGGTATTGGATACCAAATTGGTTGGTATGAAGTGTCATATAGGACAACGCAATTCATGAACTACAATGGCCTAAGTAACTAGCAAGAGAATGAGTGATGATGTTCATCGAAAACAAATAAAGTGTTATTGTGTTTTTCGTTGTCATCAAACCAAGCCTTCAAGATTTGTTTAAATAATTGTTATTTTGTTCCGGTATTATGAGAACAATGGTTGTTCAAATAATTACCGTATTCCATAAAGTATGGATGAACTTTTACAAGTCTAGTGGGAGAAATCACATCCATAAACACTATTGCTAAAATGTCGCAAGACAAATGATTGAAAGATCACTTATGAAGTGACATTGCTGTTTAAATTATATTGGAAAGAAAACATGAAGAAACTCCATGTTGATGGATTTTTTGTGGTCTTTTGATTTTGATCAATTGACGCATGTGAGACTTTCCTCAAGATAATTGAAACTTCGTCCATGGGCCAAAGAGGAACGGATGACTAAATTATTGGATATTGTGCATGTTGATGTATATAGTCCATTATGTGTAGCCATATGCGATGGATCTTTTTGCTTGATATGCTATCTCCAGAAATTTAAGTGAATATATCTATATATTTACTTAATAAGGAAGAAGTATGAAACATTTGAAAGTTGTTCAAAGACTTTCAAGATGAAGTGGAAAATCATTGTAACAAGAAAATAAAGAGTTTATGATTCGATCATAAAGGAAGATATTTGAGTTACATGTTTAGCAAAAACACCTAAGATTTGAGGAATTGTTCCATGAATTTGGATTTCCCGGTAAACCATAGGAGTATGGCATATTCGAGAGATGAAATCAAACCATGTTTGACAAGGTAAGATCAAAGGTGTCATTTATAAGACTGCCATTATGTTTTAAAGATTGAAGCTTTAGAGACTACCGCTTTTACACTGAAAAGAGCACCATCGGGATCCGTTAAAATGACACCATATGAGTTATGGTTTGGGATAAAACCCGGATTGTCTTTTCTTAAATTTTCGTATGCTGTGCATAAGTAAAATGTTTACAACCAAAGTCGGATAAGCACGTCTTTGTAGGTTATCCCAAAGAATTTGTTGGGAATTTCTCCATAACATCGAGGACAAAAGAGTTTGTCGCTTGGAACGTCAAGTTTCTTGAGAAGGAACTTTTCGTGAAAAGTTAAGTGGGAGGACAATAGAAATTTGATAAGGTTGTTGAACCTTAGCTATATGTGCTAAGTAGCGCACCGCCGGAAAGTGTCCTGGTGGCAGCCACAATGCTCATGGCTCTCGTGATTACAAAAGGTGTGATCTCGGAGATTAGAGTTCCTATAGAACCGTGTGGGTCGGTAAGAATCAAATAGTAAGATTTGATAAGCAAGTCGTTATTGTTTTGACAATGATGAACCGACTACATGCAAAGAAGCGATGATGGGCCCTGACTCCATAAAATGACTAGAAGTCATAGAATCCATGATAGTATCCATACACGAGAAATCAAGTTTCTGAACTTGGAAGACCCTCCGGAAAGGCGTGAAGCCTATCGGTCGTGTTTGGATCTATAAAGAAATAAGACATGGATGTTTAACATCTATGAAATAGTCGACATGTCGAAAAGAAGTTTACGATAATGTTCAAGGAGTTGACTATGACAAGATTTGATCATTCATAGCGATATATAGTCTTGACGGATTAATGTAGCAACCACTACATATAATTTGGTATATGGTAGTTGAATAAACAAAACAAGGTTCTTCTAATAGAACGGTAACCTAGGACATGTACATGACATGGTCCGAAGGGTCTTGTTAATTCAAAGGGTGCTAAAAGGGCATGTAAACTTCAATAGTTGAAGTAAGCATAGCGGAGTTGGAATCTTCACCATGATGAAACTGTTAAAAGAGTTTAAATTCATCGGAGATGATGAAGATGCTTGCATTTGCAAGAAATTAAGTGGGAGCGCTGAGACATATTTCTAATACATTATGTAGAGGACATATTGTTGATTGGAAATGATGTATCTTGTATTGACACAAGTTAAGGATTTCATTAAAATAAGATTTCGATGAAAGACTTGGGCAAACCCAGAATATTAGGCATCAATATCTATATGGATAGATTAAGGCGCTAATATGGTTGTGCCAGACATACATATATGAGATATTGAAAGGGTTCAATATGGAAACAACAAGAAGGGTTCTTGCTGCATGAAAAGAATTGTATTCAGATTCAAGTGTTTCAACACTTGGTGAGTAAAATCACATGAAGATTTTGATCGATTATACCATGATATGTATATATCCAGAATGTCCTACGCTCTAAATGTTATGATCATATACCATAATGATTCATAAGATGATCATTGGACAATAGTAAAGATATTCTTATGAGATTTGGAAGAACTAAGAATATATCATGTATAAGTGACAAATAGTTAAAGGTAGTTCATTGTAAAGTGTTACATTGATACTAGTTTTGTCACAAGATACAAATTAAATTTATCTCAATTAGACTATGGGTGGCACAATGTAATGGAAAGGATGTTCCATGATGGATTTGGATGAGTTCCAAAGTTGAGACATTGTGACGGATACTACAACAAAAGGCTAAGTATATAACTGCTATAGTAGCAGCAAAGGAGGGCATTTGTGTTAAGTAGTTTGTTATCAAACTAGGTGTGGTTCAAAGCGGGCTAATACTATGAAGATATATTGTGTGACAATAATATCAACATATTTTGAGCCGAACGAACTAAAGGTCTCACCAAAGGACCAAATTTATACAATGCCATCTCATTTGAGAATGAGTGATGCGTAGAGACACAAAGACATGCAAATACACACGGACCTGAAACTGTCAGATCCGGAGATTATGTTAACCACTAACAATAGCGTATATGCAACACCAGAAATCCATAGTTGTTCAATACACAAAGTTTTTCAAACTAGATTATTGACTCTAGTGCAAGTGGGAGACTGAAGGGAATATGCCCAAGAGGCAATAATAAAGTGGTTATTATCTTATTCCATGTTTATGATAAATGTTTATTTTACATACTAGAATTGTATTGATCGGAAACATCAATACATGTGTGTTTAATAAACAAAAAGTGTTCCTAGTTATGCTTCTCTTATAGACTAGCTTGTTGATTAACAAGATGATCAAGGTTTCCTGATCATGGACATTGGATGTTGCTAATAACAAGGTCACACCATTGGTGGAATGATGTGATGAACATTCATCTGAAGTATAGCATTACGATCAAAGTCATTATGTTTATATTGCTATAACATCATACGAAGTAATCTTTATCCTTAGACCATGAGATCATGTTAATTGCTAACACCGGAAGAGTATCTTGATAACATCAAACGTCACACCGTAACAGGGTGACTATAAAGATGGGCTCAGTGCTACGAAGGCGTTATGTTGAGGCTCATGGATCAAGAGTGGAATTTGTCAATCCCGATGACGGATAGATATACTCTGGGCCCTCTCGGTGATATCACATTGAGATAGCTTGCAAGTAAGTGATGTGATCATTCGAATGTTATATCACGAGAACGAGAAAAGAGTGCATGTCGGTAACGAGATCAAACTAGGTATGGAGATACCGATGATCGAATCTCGGACAAGTAATATATCGCCAGACAAAGGGATTTAGTTACTAGCGTTAAAGGTTCTCACGATCACAGAAGTCATCGTTGAATGTGTAGGAGTCAGTAGATCTCCAGGTCCCGCTGCTGATTATTGATCGGAGAGGGGTCTCGATCATGTCTGCATTATTCGCGAACCGTAGGGTGACACACATAAGGTATACCGACAGCATTTGGAGCAAATATGTTTCAGATAAAGATTTAAGAAAGCGCTGGAATTATTTCAATAGACACCGAAACTGTTTCGGGTGAAATTGCTGAAATTGGTTATGCATGTAATATTGAAATGTTGCAGGGGGTTTTATGTGAATGTTTGTTAATTAAAGTAATTAACAAAATTCTGAATAAAAATAATAAAAGAGTTTTATTAAATGAAAGAGCATTAAATTTGGAGAAATTTAATGCATTTAAAGTGGAGATTTTAAAAGGGAATGTGAAGAGGCATTTTAATGTAGAGGGGTTACCACCACATGAATGGAGGAGGTGAAGAGACACCTCCTCCATGCGCCGGCCATGAAGGAGGGCACCCCCCTCCTCCCATAAATGGCCACCCTCTCCTCACTTCTCACACACACCTCCTTGTGAAGGATCTCTCTCCCCTCTAGTATTATTTCCCCATGGTCTTGGATTAGCGAGATACATGTTCCCGGTGGCTTTATCTGGAAAGGAGTTGCTGCTTCCGCTGCTTTGCTGGAGCGAGGGACGGAGGTTGTCGGGGTACCGGACGTGTGTGCGATCACGGATGCACCGCTGCTTTGCGGTGCTGGACTTGGTGCTGCTGGAGCTGGATCTGATGGACGTGCTGGAGCCGGACCTGCTGGACTTCCTCACGATCTTGAGATCGACAAGTGTACGACTACATCAACCACGAGTTCCTACTCGTTAACAAAGCTCGTTGTCTACGAGGGTAAGTTCTCGTTGGATGTATGTCCACCCGTTGCTTTGTACCTAGTAGATAGATCTTGGCGTGTAGTTCACATCGTAGGAAATTTTTTGTTTTCTATGCTGCAGACCCAACACTTCACACCAACCAATTTGGTATCCAATACCTTAGAACCACATTGTTTAACAAGCAAGGAATACAACCATAACATGTATATCTTCTATATACCTAAGTTGGACATCTCCAACCTTTTCCTTTCTGCCAAATATTTTATAGATTCTCTTTCAACAATTCCTTTTCTTTTAAAAGAATCTATCAACATCAATAGTGGTGTCAGTCACATGACACATAGTACAAAGCGTGTATAGTCAAATACTAATACCTTTGGACTTGCACTTTGAAGTGGATCACCATCATCCTATGTTTGGTGTTCTTTTAAAAATCCATTCTTTAGTAATCTATTAGTGTAGTAAACATTTTACTTACATCTTGTATTTATCCTTATAATGACAACATTCATGATCAACCTACTATAGCCTATAATAAAGAATCACAAGTATAATGTTAGTTCCCAAAACCTGTTTGGGAGATCCGGATGCCTAGCATCTCCATCCTTCACAAATTCTCATACAATATGTGAACATGTATTTTGCTAAATTATACTCTATCATAATGCAACCAAAAACATTTTTTTAGATATCACAATATGTTCCATACATGATGGTTTCTGAAAAAAAATTTCAGCTCCTAGATAATCTTGATATTAAAACAACTTTTGAATATCAATAATCATGGAGGCAAACATGATACTTTAGATACTAACATTGGAATTCTTACTATTGATTTAATACTACTTATTAAACCTCATGGAGTAAATAGAGTTTGCTGAAAGTTTGCAATAGGACTTCTAAACTTTAAATTGACATTCAAAACAATACGATACCAGTTCGTAAAGTAAATATCTAGAATTATATAGTTCTATTATCTCAAATAAAACTAAGCATAAGGTAGTGAACAGATGCCAATGACTACAACAAATTATGCAAATTTACTTTGATTTAGTTTATGACAAATTGAGTTCGACTAATCTAAATTAGAAATGAACTCCCACTCAAAAACGACATCCCTCGTGCCTTTTTGGTGATTACATGAACCAAATCCACTACACCAAGTCCGATCATCACGTGAGTCGGCGTAGCTTCAAAGGCGAGCATCAATATGGGCATCACATCAACTATATGACTCACGCTTAACCTTTCGTTCCGTGTTCTGAGGCCATGTCTGTACATGCTAGGCTCGTCAAGTAAGAACCTTAGTATCCGCGTGTGTAAAACTGTCTTACACCCGTTGTATGAAAGCGCGGAGTCGAGTACACCCGATCATCACGTGATGTCTCGAAACACGATCCATAGAATGGTGCATACTCAAGGAAGATCACATTTTATCTTGATATCTAAATGAGGGATCATCTTATAATGCTACCAAAAGCGCCAAACTAGCAGTATAAGATGCAAACATCTAATGTGTAAACTGAGATGATATGGTCGATGCATTTGATCTCTATCATTTGCATCGTGGTATGATCTCTATCATTCCTTTGTGTGTAAGGCCAAGGTCTATGGAACTTACACGTTGAGCGTGTTGTAAGAGTATCTATCATACATCTACTTACAACAATATCATATCAAGACACTAGCCCATCAACGATCTAAACTAGACGCCTCTAATTTATCAATTGTAAATTTTACGTTGCTTAGGGCTTTCGGAGATAGAACCGGTCTTACCTACGAACATGGAACCACAATGAGGATAACCAAGTTATTAGCAACTCGTTATAAATCAGATATTGACTATAGTAGGAGAGACAGACACCCGCCAGTCACTTATGCAAAACTAGTTGCATGTCAGTCGTGGAACCGGTCTCATGTGCGATGACATGTAAGGTTGGTCCGGGCCGCTTCATCCCACTATGCCACCAATATCCAAAATACATGAAATAAGAAATCACATGATCATCATCGCCCACATATAAACATATGTGTACTACCTGTGCAAAGCACCTACGCATAGATCAGGCTCTGATACCACTGTTGGGTTCGCAACATAGAAAAAAAAATTCCTACGATGGGAACTATACGCCAAGATCTATCTACTAGATACAAGAAATGGGTGGATATACATCCATAGAGAATTTACCCTCGAAGACAACAAAACTTTGTTAACGAGTTGGAACTCGTGGATGATGTAGTCGTACACTTGCTGATCTCAAGATCGTGATCAAGTCCTTCAGGTCCAGCTGTTCCAGCACCATCGGGTCCAACACCATGAAGTCCAGCACCGCAAAGTAGCGGTGCATCCATGATCGCAAACACGTTCGGTCCACCGAACAACCTTCGCCTCCTCGCTCCCATGATGCAGCGGAAGCAGCATTTCCTTTCTAGATAAAGCCACCGAGAACATGTATCTTGCTAATCCGAGACCATGGGGAATAACTAGAGGGAGAAGAGAACCTTCACGAGGAGGTGGTGTAAGAGGAGAGGAGGAGGATGTGCTCCTTATATAGGGGAGGGGGCAGCCCAAGGGGGCATGGCGCCGGCCATGGTGGGTGCCCCCACCTCTCCCTCATTCATGTGGGTGGAACTCCCACTCAGATAAACACACACCTCCACTCATTAAATAAAACACTTTTATTTATTTTATTCAGAATTTTGTTAATTAATTTAATTAACAAACATTCACATAAAAATCCCTGCAACATTTCAATATCACATGCAGAACCAGTTTCAGCAATTTCACCTGAAACAATTCCGGTTTCCATCGAAATGATTCCAGCACTTTCTTAATATTTATCTGAAACATATTTTCTCCTAAATGGTGTCGGTATACCTTAAGTGTGTCACCCTACGGTTCGTGAATAATGCAGACATGATCGAGACTCCTCTCCGATCAATAATCAGCAGCGGGACCTGGAGATCCGTACTGACTCCCACATATTCAACGATGACCCTTGTGATCATGTGAACCTTTAACATCGTAACTAAATCCCTTTGTCTCACGATATATTACATGTTCGAGATTCGATCATTGGCATCCAAATACCTAGTTCGATCTCGTTACCGACATGCACTCTTTTCTCGTTCCCGTGATATAACATTCTAGTGATCACATCACTTGCGTGCAAACTATTTCAATGTGATATCACCGAGAGTGCCCAGAGTATATCTATCCATCCTCGGGATGGACAAATCCCACTCTTGATCCATGAGCCTCAACATAACACCTTCGTAGCACTGAACCCACCTTCATAGTCTCCCTGTTACGGTGTGACGGTTGATGTTATCAAGATACTCTTCCGGTGTTAGCAATTAACATGATCTCATGGTCTGAGGACTAAGATTACTTCGTATGATGTTATAGAAATATAAACATAATGACTCTGATCGTAATGCTATACTTCGGATGAATGTTCATCACATCATTCCACCAATGCTGTGACCTTGTTATTAACAACATCCAATGTCAATGATCAGGAAACCTTGATCATCTTGTTAATCAACGAGATAGTTTATATGAGAGGCATTACTAGGATCTTTGTATTTTGTTTATTAAACACACATGTATTGATGTTTCCAATCAATACAATTATAGCATGCAAAATAAAAATTTATCATAAACAAGGAATAAGATAATAACCACTTTATTATTGCCTCTAGGGCATATTCCCTTCACTCTACACATGACAATGCTGCACAATCGACAAAAAAAATTTAACTGGATCATCAACTCTATCATGTAAGTTCGAAGTGAATCTAGATATACTCGTTTCACATAAGCTAAAACATCTTATATTATGAAATGGAGGGAATAGGTACGAGTGTTCTAGTATTTCGCAAACCGCCATTGCTTCCGCGGGATAGAGATGAAGGATGCTCCACCGCCCTACAGAAGGTTGTCGTGCCGATCTCACTACCACCTGTGAGGATGGAGCCGAGCAGCTGGTCGGCAACAATACGGAGTGAGAGGCCAGGGGCGGTAGTGGATGGGAAGAAGGGAGTGAGTAAAAGAGGTTGTGTGTGCATGGGGGAGGCCGGTGAGGGAGTTAAATCCACCTTGTCTCAGAAGGAATGCGCTGACATGTGCACTGGTGTGTGCAAAACTCCCTCTCTCCGTCTCTTCTATGGCAGCTACTGATAGTAATACGCCAGCTAGCTTCATCAAGTTCTCTGGTACTTCTACTAGTAGACCTTTACTACTACTACTACTACTACTAGGTAGACAAGCAGTACTTGTTCAGAAAAAAAAAATAGACTAGCACACTGTTGTACAATATTGCCTTGTCAAATCACTAGCGATGCCATGATGAGCAAGATGTTTTTACTGGTAAACCTGAAAACATCGTGTTTCTTCCACCACGTGCAGTTTCTGAGCAAAGTACTTACCAACACGTCCAACTTAGGCTTAGAGGACCCAAACTGCAGTGGAAAAGAAGCAAAACTACGGGCCTGCAAGGAGTAATACTAACAGTACTACTATTATACAACATTCTGGAAGAAATTATGTATGGAATAGTAGGAGTAGAGTATAATTGTACTCATAATAAGGTTCTTTAAAAAGCTTGGTGAAATATACATACTGGGGAAACTACCAAGTGTACAAAAGGGGTTTTTGGTCATACGGAGTATTTTACAAGTCAAAACGGGTGCAAAACTAGATGCTGAGTACTCGTACACCAGCTAAAAACCAGCCAAAAGAAAGAGTTCAATAGAAGGTCGAGACCAAATGAGCTATCCTTGAATAGGCTCGTTCCACTTCAAGGCATACTTGGGATGAACCAAAATGGAGTCTCCGACCATGTCTAGTGAGTGTTGGTGTGGAAACCAACAGCTGCATCACCATTCAGACTGAAGCGACAAATTTTAGGACGTGGCCTGTACTCGTAGCCAATTTCTTGGTGTGATGTGTAAACACAGTTCCTTCTCATCAGATGTTCTGGCGGATCATTTGCATCGCCTACTACAATGATAATCAGATAGTTCACGCCAAGGAAAAGAGAGTATGATCTAAGGTTAGTAACCCTTTTCCATAGGTTAGCTGTAGTTAACTGGCTTGTGACCATAGTGAACACCACTAGTATCATCAACAATTGCATTGCCTGAGACACCATATGTATAGACCAGAAGAAGTCTTGAACCACCGGCAGATCTTGCTAACCACCACCTACCAGGATCATTCTCCACATCGTCCTCAACAAACCCATGTGTCAGGTACAGCACATCGTGTGGCAACATGATAAGGATAGGACCTTCAAAGAGAAAGGAAATGTAACATGGAAATAATATTGATATTGATCTGACATTGTAGGAGTTGATATACAGTACTATTTTCGAAAATCTTGATTATACTTAAGATGTCTGATTGCGTAAAGAAATGCCAATCTAGGGAGATGCTATGGAAATTCTAATTCTTTTCGAAATGGGCATATGCTATGGAAATTATCCTAGAGACACGGTTTGATCCATAGGATCAAATGAAATAGGAAATAACCCTATAGGATCTTGAATGTAAAGTTCATAGGGAAAAAGCAAGGTTGGATCCTGCAAGATTTTGGTGTCTTATATACCAAAGGAAAACCAACAAGGATTATTTATAGGAGGTTTAATATCTTATCTTATCTTATCTTACCACTATATAGTGTAGGAATAACTTTGAATATTGACTGTTGGATCAGGGCTTACGAATCCCAACATTGCCAGCCGTTGGATCTTCTATTCCATTCTAGCATGTACTTGAAGATTATATTGATAGTCTTTAGCACAATGAACGCTATGCACAATCCTCAAAACACACTTCTCCATCATTCTAGAATCTTCTCCTTCATTTTTCAAGAACATGTTAACAAAATTTACAAGTACTAGTACCTAATAAACGTTGACTTCTACATGATCGAAAATACAATAACTAAATATGCACCCATACTTTATAGATGTCGATCAAATTTCTAATATTTCCAGCTTTACCTAGTATTATAATTCTATATAGTTATGATATGTCATATGTCTAGTATCCGAGTCTCACGTAAATACTACTAATAGATACCATACTTTCCATGGATATACTAGTACTAGGAGACAAGGCAATACTATCAGCAGAACTCAATCCTATGAATCAAATTACTTATATGTAAGAAAATTTAGTAAGGATTGCATTCCTCTGAAACTCCTAGGGAATTCGTACGAATCAAAGAGGCTAAATTTCCTATGAAATTCCTACTAACCAACAAAACTTTAGAAAAAATAGCTTACATTGATTTAGGAATAATATATGGGTCTCACATAAGTACTTACTACTAGTAGATACCATATTTTCCATGCGATGTACTAGGAGAAGGAGCAATACTATCAGCAGAACACAATCATATAAAACAAACTACTTATATGTAAGAAAACCTCCTAAATATTGCATTCCTCTGAATTTCCTAGGGAATTCCTTCGAATCAAAGAAACTACAAATTTAATGGAATTCCTACTAACCAATGAAACTTCAGAAAAATTAGCTTGCATCGGTTTTGGAACAAAGCTAATAAAATACGTAGGGATGAGAATTTACCAAGTTCCAGAGACTTCCATGCATAAACATAGACATTCTCGGTCATGGCAAACACACGATCGTGTTGGTTAATAGCATGGCAGTATCTGAAGTAGCCCTGGAACTCGTTCACACAAACTGAGCATCCATGACTATGATTCCTATTAATGATAGCAATCTTGAATTCGAAAATGGCGAGTAGAGAGAAATCTTTGTATCCCCCAGCAGGTGTCGGAACATGGCAAATGACTATCTTCTGCAGTTTAGTACGTCGACCTTCATTAGCATCATCCTGAAATGTAAGTGCAGAACCTTGGGTAGGTTCAAACCCCGACACTTGCGGAATAACAATCTTGCAACGAGTGTACACGTTAACAAGGTCACACATGAAATCGGGCCCAACTGTGATGATCCAATCTCCATTGCCGCCTACTCGCTGCTTATCAAAAACATTTGGCATCACAACATCGGAGGAGAACCTGTCCAGCGGCGTCAGCTTGCACGAGCTGCCCGCCACTTCGAAGCAGTCTTTGGATTCCCATGGTCTCACCGTCGGGTGAGAATGAAGAACACATGGGAGGCCAAACGAATGTGAAGAAGGCGTAATTCCGCTCTCTTTTGCGGATTGAAGGATATGTTTGGACAAACCGACGAGGCTCGCGGCGGTGGTGGCGTCGCAATGATTGATGAGTACTTGAAGAGGGCCTTCGGTGAACACCTTCTGAAACTTCTCAGGATCCTTATAGACCTTGCTCGATCTCACCATGGAAGGAGGCTGCGGATGGTATTTTGGGGGCTTTCTTTGGGGTGGGGTGGGGTGGGGTGGGGGAGGGAGGGAATATCGTTGGCGTGAGCTGGTGGCCGGGGTGTGATGGATAAGAAAAAGGTTGATGGTGCATAGTAGTACTACTAGTAGTACTGCAGAAGGTGGGCGAGTGGGGGTGGGGCTCCAATTGAGGCTAGTTTCACAAACCTCCAACAACTAGAGACGTAGTTGCAAAGAGCTCCAACTGTTGAGCCCTGGGAGCTCCAACTGCAGCATTTGTACCTAAAAGTAATTATAGTAGTTTCTTGCAACTAGACTATCCTGATTATCTGGAGTTCCCTGCAATTTCGATTCCAATGTTGGAGGTTTGTGCAATTTCCACTGTCCTCATGTTCCGAGGAAGCTCTATGACTATATGTTCAAACAAAAAAAAATGATCAAAGACAAACAAAAAAAGAAAGAGCATCTCTCAGGGCTCATTTGATTTGCAGGATTCTCAAAACATAAGAAGAGGAAACTACAGGAATTTGGATCAAGTATGTGTTTGAATCACAGGTAAAGCAAAGCAATTATACCATGAGGTGGGAGTGGATGGAAATTTTCCTAAAAAATAGAGGGCAAAGGAATACTTTGAAGGAATCTCAATTCCGGTGTTTTTCCTATTCCTATATTTTTCCTATCATGTGTTCCAAACAGGACATAATTCCTACATATTGGAATCCTATGAATCAAACAAAACAGTGTAGGATTATTTCCTAAGGGACAAGATCCGTCACAAAACCTTTGAATTTTCTTTGAATCAAAGAAGGAATAAAAAAAGGATTCCTCTCTCAGGAAAAAAAGAACTCCACCTCTTGGAAAAAAAAAGGAACTCCACCTCTTAGACAATTCACTGTGACGAGAGTAGCTACTAGTGTATATGTCTAGTACTACCTGTACGGCCTAATCATAGCACGTCATTACTAGTAGTATACTAGTACAGTAGTACATATCAGTCTTTGCAAGTGCCTCCAAGGAAACAAAATAAAGTTCTGCAGGTAATAAATGGCCATAGAAATTTCCCAGATACACAATCTTTTGATTGTTTATTTTGATCTAGGCGACAACCGGAGGATAGAGGAGTACAAGCTGCTTCGTGTCTTGAGCCATCGAGCTGGAGTAGAAATTTGGATATCTAAAAACCTGAGTTGTCCTGTCATACCAATGCTCGTCGCATGCAGCTTGACCAAACATACTTACTGCACTACTTTACTGCGCGTTCGAAAAACTAGGGAGTACAAGAAGTACTGGTACAATAATGTTACACGTAGAGTTTTTTTGAACGGACACAAAGAGTTCCACATTCATCTTGTAGCACCAAAAGCAGAAGTTGTGCTAATATAGTACTCAAGTAGTCACGTTCAGGTTACCCTACAGGAAAAATATAGTACGATGAGCAACAAGATCTATCTAATTTTGTACTCCTATTTGCGTATACTAGTAGTACTAAGTACTCAGGAACAGCATGAGCGTGTGCTCTACTAGTGCGCCTCCGCACATAGGTAATCTAATATGGAGTAGATCGCCACCGCATGGTCACGTGATTATTATACATTTGTCCATGCTCTAGTTGTGGGCACGTGCCGTAGCAGTAAAATTTTTTGCGAAAAATAGATTACTCATAAATAATTACTCCCTCCATCCTAAAATAGTAGTTACTGACTTGGTTTTGTCTAGATACACATGTATTTTGGCGCATTTTAGTACTTAGATGTCCCTCATTTCTAAATTAGAAAGCATACTAGGTTTTGTCGAAGTCAATTATCTAAAGGCTTAAGCCTGAGAGAAAGCAAGGCCTCTCAGGACACTTGCGAGGCGTTTTGATGTTCTTCTGCCCCTGGCTATGGGCCTCCATTGCTTTCGTCGCTGCGTGTGGGGCTGTCGCGAGGGAGAGATCTGAGGGCACTTTGTTTTACGCTCTTACTTATCCTTTTCGTGAGAGAAACTTACCTATGCCGCCAATGCCCTCCCGTGCTTCACCCGGTTGATCTAGCAGCACCCTCCCGGATTTGCAGCCCCGCAATCATCCGCCCTCCCGTGCTTCATCGACCCCTCTCTTGCTCTCCTGTCATCCTTGGGGCAGAACGCCCGCGCCTCCCTATCCTCTCTTCGTCGCCGGGGGCGGTAGCAGTGGAGCCCCGCCATGGTGGGCATACAACACCCTCCTGGAGCTAGGAATGGAGACTTGTAGCTTCGCCCCCCCCCCCCCCCCCCCACCCCCTTCATCTCGCCTTCGTCGACGGCTCCTCCAGGACCAGGCCGATGCACGCCGGTGAGGCCTTCTTCGACCGGTTCTGGGGAAGCAGGTCCATATCGGGTGCAGCAGATGCTCGAGTCTGAGGTTCACCCACAAATTCATTTTGTTTCTAGATTATTTCGTCTACTCTTTATGAAATTTGTTCGGTGGATGTTACAATTGATTCATGGTGCATAGAATTTCGTCATTGTGTGTGTTGCAGATCCAAAATCTGTCCATGGGTCTAGATCTGATTTACTTTATGCTTTATATTTACTGTTATTGCTTTGACGTTTTATAAACACCGTGAAAAAACTCTGCTGAAATTTTCTTAGTATGAAATCTGAAGTACTACAGACTTCGATAATCATTGATGTTGTTCTTAGATAAAGATACGATCTACCAATAGACTATTAGTTTTCTCACTTTGTTCTTAGCCCGGCAAAGGTGGAGACCTTTTTTTTGTTGTTGAGAAAAGCAAAGGTGGAGACCTGACTCATGATGAAATCACCATGGTTACATGAGTTTTGGAGATGACTTAAAAGAATGAAAAAGATGTTGTTCCATATCTAAGATCAACATCGCAGAGATTTGTGCTTTATATGCAGCTTGCATAGGAGTCTTTATCTTCGGTTCCTATACAGGATGATGCACTGGAGCATATTTCTGGCAACGATCGTTGTGGAAGGAATTTGTTGATGGGTAGATACACTGAGCGTGCCATTATTCAGCTCAGCTGATCTACATAAATGGCTCGGGGGATCAGGCAACGGGTAAGCATCTTCCTTTTTTTATTTGTTTGTTGGTTTGTATGGAGCTTCAGGCTATAGTGTCGCAAATTCAGAACTTTTGTTGATGAGCTACGGAATCCACCATACAACTTGAACGCTTTGACTTTCTCATGTACGTTCCTACTCAAATGTTACTGCTCAAGTTGCGAAGTTTTTTTTGAAACAAAGGATGCCACTACATGCACACTCAAGCTCTCGTGTCAAGATGTCCAAGCAGTCAAGGAGGTGATATCATCCTCAGCTATTGTGTTCTTTGATTCTTTTTCTTTGAATTTTGAATACGTATGGTGCAATTGGTTTAATCTAATTGCTTTTTGCAAGCTCGCACTTTGCAACAGTCATGTCCGTGCCTATCTCCTCGGCCTTCCTCTTGACGACCCTCTTCTTCCATGGAGGGCAACGGCGAGTCCGCAACGATATGAGTCAAGTGACTTCCAGTTTCGCTCTATTTATCCTGAATTAAACAAGAAAATAGTGGGTCCTATGGCGCTGGCGACGTCCACGACTGCACTCTTTTTCTACCACGTTTGTCCTCTCCTGCTGCCCGCTACTGTTGGACCTGCTCCTTGTTGCACATGGGATTTTGCCAACTTCCAGGTGTACTGGTGAATCATATTAACCACATTGATTGCTTGGTTGATGGTAGTTTACTTTTCTTGATTTGCTAAAAACTGGCATGTTAAAGCTAGCAAGAAATGATCTTTGATATATGCTAATTGTACTAAAAAATCATTAATTAGTTTTGGTCAATGCTATTAGTCTTCTGAATATCTATGACGTTGAGTTTCAGCTAACAAATCACACTATTTTCTTCATGGTACCAATCTATTAAATCATCGTCATTGGAATATTGACCGCAAATAGTTGCTTATTAAGAACCTAGGTCCTATAAAATTGCATCTTCTCTTATAAGGGTGCATTTTCTTGATTGAAGTGGAATCGTTTAAAATGATGTGTGATGATTTGTGCAGTTGCTGCTTCCCACGAGACAGTGAAAAAATAAGGAAAATAACGGTGGGAAAAACAACCATGAAATTTTTTATATCCCCTCAAGAAGTTTGAAATTAACCGTTGAAGCGTGTTTAGTTTATCAAAAGTATTTTAGGAGGTAGTTGAAGTTAAAATAGTAAATCGTGTAAGTTAAGCCAGTAAAGATGCATCAAAGTTCTTTTACATTAGACTGTGACATTAGAAACATGGATAGTTAACCAACTTGATGACAGTGGTGTTGCGTCAGTTGGAGACATGGGTACAGATGTTGGTTGTGCTTCTACCGATGAAACTACAAACATTGTTTATAATTTCTATAGGTGCATTTGACATGTCTTATTAGATGTGAAACTTTAATTGAAGCCAGCATATTCAGTCTTTCCATATTGCCTGCCACATCCTTGATCGATGCATCAACTCTCTAGCAAGGTAAGAATGTTTACTTCATTTTGTTTTCAGAATAGCTTTGAGCGACCTCTGGCTCCATTCGAAAATAGTGTTGCAGATTTTCCTATTCTTGAGGATTTATCTATACCTAATTTTACTAATAAAATAGATACAAAGTTTACTGTTGCTTCGTTTCATGAAGTGGCGGAGCTAGCCCGTACATGGAGCCGGGGCAAAGCAACGAAAGCCAGCTAGCTGACGGGCATTTGACCATGGAACTACTAATCATGTCTTCAACGCTAGCATAATTTACATGAAGATTCGTGGGGAGAGCCCGGGCAGCTGCCCGGGGCCGCCGAGAGGTGGCTCCGCCACTGGTTTCATGGATTCTGATAGAAACTTTTACACTTCGGGAGCAGCTATATGTGTGGAATTATCACAATGATATTTTCTCATGTTGGGAAGGGAATCTTGTATTTGCAGTTTTTTACCTCAATTAATGAAAATGGGAGGAGCCAGGTGAGTTCCTATGACTGTTTGATAGCCCGATCGTAGCCATGTTAAACTGGCTAGCCTTGGTGACTTCCATTGATTTTCACGTGATGATCGCAAAGCAACAGTTGCTCGGCTTCTCCATCCCACTAATCTGGATGCTCGAACACAGCCATGGCCCACTCCTCCACTAAAGCAGCACGTAAATGGTATGCATTATTTTTTGCATCTCTATTTTCTAGCTTTTTATCCTTTTTGGGTAGATTTATGTATTCCGATAACCTTAATTGGATAGCCTGTTTGAGTTGACTAAGGTTGACAGTTATTGGTCTATACCTAGAGACATCTAAGAATGATTTTTCATTCACATGTGAACACCTCACTCAGTGGGACAGTCCTGCCATATATTAGTACTCCTATTTCTGTTACTAAAAGTAAACTCATTGGGTCACCCAGGTGTTATGGGAACATACATGTTGTATTGAAGCTAGCAAGACTCTCAAATATATCCTATAAGGTTATCTAATACTAATCATTAAAAAGGGTTACATTGACATACACTTGCTCTTCGGTGCAAGCATCAAAGCCAACAACGTTGTAGTGTGTAAATTATATATTTAGACCAAGATTGCCTTACCTAGAGGGTACATAGCATTATGCATTGTGAATGACCCATTCAAGACAATTAGCTTCTTTTACTGTATAATGGGAAGTGGATCTGTCTTTTAGCTTTTCCAATTGAAATAGTTATATTTGACGATATACAGGTGAAAACTGAAAAGTTGTTTCTTGTGTTGACATGTGATAGTAGGTAAGATATTGAACATGTATATATATGATTCAAATTGTTTATATAGGTTTGTTTCTTAATGTGACTTCTTGGGAATTTAGGCATCATTTCTTCTTTACATGCTTGACTGGATATCTCTCATAGTTAATACATTGATATCTTGGATTGTTTCACTTTTTTGCTCTTCTCGATTTGTATATCATATGCTTGGAACTTATGTTTTGTAATTTTTGATGATTTATAATTGAGAGATACTTCATATCTGGAGTATATTGGGTATATCGAATTCACAGGGCTGTGTTGACAAGGCATTTGACTTAATTCACAACTTATTTACCTGCATAGCTTTACTTTTTAGATACATAAATTGCAAGGCAATTACGGTACAGTAACATGTGTAGTGGTGTTAGGTTGCTAAGCTTTCAATCTGCAAGTTAGATTTTTTTCTTGCATTGTCTACAAGTTAGATTGTATTGATTTGATGGCCTCTTGGATAAGATATGTGGGCAAAAGTTTGTATTCAGTCCGAGTCTCTCGGGTTGAACATGGCCAACCTAATTAGATGAATTGTGGGAACATAATTTTTGACTCTTTAAGTTGTCCTCAGGTTATTAGTTTGTGGTGCTTATTTGTTAAGTGTTTGTGAAATCTAATCCTTTCTTGTGGTGAATTTTTAGGTCAGTGCTCATGCCTAGGTACTAATTTGTTTCAATGTCTTACGATGAACGCCCACGGCTAACTCAACTTCGACTCATAAGCTCACATTCTTCTCCGGTGCATTTCTCTTGATGCTTTATGGGGTTCAACGTGGGATTCATCGTTCTCCTCCGGTGCATTCTCCTCTTGATGCTTTATGCAATTCAACATGGATTTCTGATTGCCGGTCATTTACAATATATAGTAATGAAAGTTCATTAATTATGTGTAGCAAATCATGCCTGCTCTATTTCGGATATTGGGGAAAGAGTTCACCACAGATAAAATCATTTAGTACATTAGGCCAAGGGGTTTTCAGTTGTATGTTCTTTTCTTTCAATTTTAGAGGCCTTGATTGTGTTAATTTTAAGCAATTTTGTAAGTTCTGATCGCCTGCTACCTTTTGTCAGTGAATTTGCAAACTACAAAGAGGTTTCTTATCAATTTGTTTACTATTTTTTATTGTCTCTTTTCTTGATCATGTCCATGTCCACCTTTGTAATGGGTACTCTGATGTATTTTTAGTTCTTATACACATATATAGTTTTTAAATGTGTATTTCCTGAGCTGTCTAACCAGTTTTTGCACATTTGCTTATGGTTTATTAGTAATATGAGTTGGCATAGGTTTCATGCATCGATGTCGGTGATATGAACTTTCTTCTCATGTTAGGATTTTTATTGGAGTATTCTCCTTTTACTTTGCAAGCAAACTAATTGATAAGAATAAGTTTGAACAAGTATATGTAAAAATATGTAGAACTGTCATGATGGTAGAAGCCATATTGGTGATTTGCTACGGCGTAACAGTCATTTAGATTTATCGATGTTCCTATTTGCACCGCTCATTGTTTAATTTGCCTACTAATTTACATGATATATTTTTGTAAATTTTCTTTCCTTAATCCATTTTGCAGCTCTAAAGGAGGTCTATTATTTCTTATTTTTCACATTACGTAAATAATTTATGATTATGTCTCCATCGCATCAGCACGACCACATCCGCCACAACGACCGGCAGCCTTTTGACCTGTGCATATATACCAATTAAGGGACAAACCGAAAACATGGATATGATATGCCTAATTGATCAAATCGCTCCGAGTTTACCATAGCGGACACATTGTGCAACGACGCCGTGAAGGCGGCACGGCGAAGCGCGCTTGTACGTCTAGTATTTATAAAGTTTGACCAACTATATGTACAAACATACTTACTTACATAATGTTAAACGCAAATAATATAAAAACATGGTTCATGATGATTCTGATAACATTGATGATTCTGATAACATTGAGTTGATGTCGTAGATGTCCATATTATTTTCTAGATATTTAGGAAAAATTCTAGGGTAGCCTATCCTGAACGTTGGACCCACATCGATGTATTGTCCACACCAGCACAATTTTGACGGTAATCTTGGTTCAAGACTTAAATCAAGTCGAATTGATAAGTTTGGCCATAAAATTCCGTAATCACTGAGTTAGATGACTAAAATCGAAGCAATGTAAGAACGGTTAGTGTGTTTATCTTCGAGCCATGTCGTAGAAGTGAATAATTACATAAAAGTCGTACTAAAGCCCTAAATAATCTGTAATAACATTAGCAGCAAACTTAGTTTACATCCAAAATGCATCCTTCCTGGTACCAAAATAGAACCTACATGCGACTACTACTAGTAACTAGAGTAGTAAAATAGTATTACTAGTAGTAATATTTATCTACTAATACACCATTACAGTCTTGATCACCAGCCATAGTTTAAGATCATTTTTTCATGTCGATGCAAATCTAGAAAGATACATGGGTGGACCGTCCAACCTTCATCAGAAACCGCGATGGCACCCCGAGGTACGTCCTGAGCTTGTCGGACGGGAAGTTGGTCGGCAACAAGATGCTCGTCAGGTCGATTACCGCATTAAGGCTTTCGACCATCGACATGTCCACCGACCTCGCCGGGCCAGGCGCACACAGGTTCACCATGTACCGCAGCCACAAGCACCTGTCCTGCCTGATGCACACCAAGGACACGACGGCGGCCGGGCCGAGTGCACTGATGGTCAGGCCGAACACGGCACCATCATCTCCGCAGAGGAAGCACGTGAATCCTCTCATGCTTGTTGGTGGCGGAGTCGAGATGAGGCAAAAGAAGGCGCTGTTGTAGATGGCCCTAGTTACTATGACCCCACGGGCTCCTTCATGTGGAGAAGGAGCCCTGCCGGCGAGGCAATGAAATCACAGGCGGAATCAATGTAGAAGCACGGGCCGTGCGAGCACACGATCTTGTGCTCGTCGAGCTCGTCGAAGGCGACCAAGCTAAAGCAGTCATCATAGGGGCACTCAATCATCGCCTCAGACTGTACGATGTCCATAGCATTTGGCTCACGGTCGAATCCGCCGACATGGTACACGAACTTATGGGGGTGGTTATAGAGGGAAGATCGGCTCACCGACGTAGTGCCCGCCGGCCAGAAACTCGGGTTGGGTGGGTATACTGAAGAGTATACTGATTGAGTTTCGTACTGTACTGGTACGATTGTACAGGAATACGCTATGCATCGGTGCACCGTCGGCTGCACTTGGCCACTTTTTTCTTAGACAGTGTCCACACGCTGTACATGCTTCGTCAAAACAAAAAGGTTGCAGAAAGTTGACAGGTGAGTAATAAAGCAGGTGTCACGCTGTACTGTACCAGACAGTATAGTACAGATAGAGGGAGAGACCGAGGCAAGAATATCTAGGTGAGTGAGAGACAAGAAGATCTATCCTGGAGAGAGACAAAAAGCCTGCGGCCAACTGCAGGGTGTAAAGTGCTATGGGGGAGAGACCGAGGACTGCATGCATGTCTTCGGCACCAACCTGTAATTAACTTTTTTGGTCTTATCAAATTTGAATGGCCTTAATAATCCTAGACAGAGGGAGTACTACTAATAGTACTAGTACTACATCTTAGAACAAATCCGACAAACAAGTACTGCATTTATTAGTGGTGCTTTTTTTGACAAATTATAATTAGTAATAGTACTTAGATATGTGAAAAACCAATCCAAGTTACTACTCCAATAGAGAGTACGATCACTCTGTTTTATGGATTCTTGTTTACTATACATACTAGTAGTAAAAGCTAGAATGTGGATTATTTCAGAACAAATTTTGGCTATACAATATCTAGCATACACACAAACCTAAAAAGACACTTTATTGCTTAGTTTCAGGGATCTTATGCTAAATGCATGGACTTGGATGTAATTTTTATTTTTATGAGGTCCTTGATGTAACTTGTACTTCCACCGACCGCGTGTTAACTTATAAAGCACCTCGCTCCTATGGGACCTACCATAATTAAAAAATAATTACACTGCCGCGATTAGCAGACAAAGTGGAACATGGTTTCTTATAATTCCAAAGTTTTTAGAAATAGGATGTTTCAAGATTCCTAGCTAACTTTGCACACTTTAGTGACTTTTTGCCGATTTAACGAAATTAGGTCAAACATTTGCTACACAAGTAAGGGAAATTGATTTCTATTGAATTAAATATATTTTTAGAGGTAGATGGGTGATGTAGTAAACAATGTCGTCGGTGTTAGTTTCCAACTATCACAGAAGAACATTTAATTCTAAATTTTTCAAGTGATGTCGAGATTGTTCTTTTACGTAAAGAAACTCCGAAGAATATGGATCTGAATACCACAAGACAAGTTTTCAGACATAAAGAGTGGACCAACATGTTGTACTGACGATACCCATGTTTTATGAGCTTTCAAACATCCAAGCTAACTCCGCTAACTTGAATGAATTTATGCCAATTATTTATCAAATTTAGGTCAAATTTGAACTACAAGTAATTTTAGGTTGCTTTGAAAGTTTTATGAAAACTCTTCTAGAGGTACCTATTCAAGGGACAATTAATATATCCTAAACCACCAAGAGTTTTGATGACACGTTTAACTTCTTGCTAAGATTTTGCATATTGACAGTTTAACAAAATTAGGTCAATCTTGAGCTACAAGTAAGCGTGAAAGATCCCTCTTGAATTAAATGTTTGTCGATATTTGAATGACTTCCTAGCTAACTCTGTCCATTTGAATGACTTTATGTCGATTTATCGAAATTAGGTCAAATTTGAAACTAGAAGTAAATTGTGGGTTCTTTGAAAGCTCTATGAAAAAGCTTTTGGGGGCACCCATGGAGGGGTCACAATCAATATGTCAAAAACCACCAAGAGTTTTTACAATAGTTTCAACTTCTTGCTAAGATTTTGCATCCTGACTATTTAGTGAAATTAGGTCAAACATGAGCTACAAGAAAGTAAGCGCGATAGATTTCTCTTGAATTAAATGTCTTTTCAAGGGTAGATGGGTGCATCTTCTTATAGTAAACAATGCTGTCATTGTGAGTTTCCAACTATCGCGAAAGAACATTCTGAATTTTTCGAGTGATATCTTATTCTCTTCTATAAAGGAAGTCCGAAGAATATGGATTTGAATGCCACAAGCCAAGTTTTCACACATATATAGTGGATCAACATATTGTATTTATGATTTCCCGTGTTTTATGAGTTCTCAAACTTCCTATAGCTTATCACTCTGCCCACTTGAATGACTTTATATGTCGATTAATCAAAATTAGGTCAAATTTGAACTATATACTACAAGTTCTGTAGGCTGCTCTGAAAGTTTTACGAAAAAACTTTTGGAGGTACCCATCAGGGGGTCACAATCAATATATGAGAAACAAAAGAGAGTTTTGACAACTGGTTTGACTTTATGCTAAGATTTTGCATCATGACACTATTTAACGAAATTAGGTCAAACTTGCTGAAATGGATCATATGGGCACCTAGAGGGCGGGTGAATAGGTGCTACTTCAAATTTTATTGCTTTTTCAATTTTAGGCTTAGCACAAAGGGTAAATTCTCTAGATAAACTATTAGGTGGAATTTCCCTATATGCAAACCTATCTACTAGCGAGTAAAGAGCAAGTGGAAGAGGAACGGGTTAACCGTAGTGAAGCACGCGGAGACACAGGATTTGTTTGACCATAGTTCCTTCCTTGTTAAGGGAAGTACGTCTGCGTTGGAGGGGTGGGCGGTACTAAGACCACCACTCCACAATAGGCCTCACCGTGTTCTTCGATGGATCCTGCCACCAAAGGCCTGATCCATCTTTCCACTATAGGGACCCTTCGACGTGGGTACCAGTGCCTTTACACAACTAGCAGGGCACAACTCCACAATCAACTTGGAGGCTCCCGTAATGACAACAAGCTGCCACAAGAACAAGTTATCAATAACAAAGAACAAGATCTAGATATTGACAAGAATACTAGATCAGGGATTTCTCCAAATGAATGGAGAGGAGTTGATGCGCTTGATTCGTGATGACGATGACAATTCTCTCCTCCTTCAATTCCCCCAAAGATTGAAGCCTTCGGGTGGTTGAAGTGGGAGATCTAGAATGGGAGCTCTTGCACAATGTCTGAACAATTTCGAATGAATCAAGAGTTCTGAATGTTGGGGAAGAAGGGGTATTTATACCCCCTTCCAAAACCAGCCGTTCGAGACTTTGGGGGCCGGATTATCCGGCCCAAGTGAGGACCGGATTATCCAGCCTAGGGAAAACTCTGCCCCAAACTCGGAATATCCGGCAGATAGTCCGCTCCCCTATTAGAGCGCCGTGCCGAGCTTGCCCTTGATCATCTTCTGGGGGCCGGATTATTCGGTCCCATGTGAAGGCCAGATTATGCAGCCTAGGGAGGAAAAACCACCCCAGTTCGGATTTTCTGGGAGAAAATCCGAGCGGACTCCGAGCGACGCGCCTTAGCATGCTTTGCTCAAAATCTAGGGGCCGGATTATCCAGCCCATGCGATAGCCGGATTATCCGTCCTAGGAAAGAAAAACCGCCCTAGTCTGGATTTTCAGGAGAAAATCCGACCATACTCCGAGCGACGCGCCTTGGCATCCTTTGAGCAATGAGGTAGGCCGGATTATCCGGCCCTTGGTGGGGCGGATAATCTGCCCCCCAAAGCTTCCTGCACACTTAGCGCACATGAATAATCTCCACAGTATTGTTATCTAACACACAAAACACAGGAAAACATGAAATTCTCTTTCAATCTCCCCCTTTCTAGGAGAATATCGTTTTGCGGCCCGAAAGTTGGGATGCCCAGGCAACACGGTACCCAAGTTGTTTTTTATCACCGCGATTCGAAAAGTTGGGGCACCAATTGCTGAGAGGGGTCTTTCGAGTGAATGATGGCCAAACCCAATATTTTCAAATTGCGCCCATTAAGTCAGGATATTCCGTTACACTAGTTCCTGTTATGCCCCTCCTTCGCCGGTCACTCTTCTTAGCCACCCAGCACGTGTCGTAGGGGCAAATCCATTACTGTACTTTCCTAACTCTCGACACTGAATCTTGATGCGGCGACGGCGGTCCCTTTTCTTCCCTTCCTCGACCCTAAATTTTCCGGCGGCGGAGGACCTTTTTTCTCCCTCCCACAACACTGAATCCGGCGGCGGCGGCCCAGCATGTCTTGCAAGGCGAAGGTTGTAGCTATGTTGCCGACTGAAAAGGGTCCGTCAGGCCCAAGTCTGGGGCTCAACGCGTAGCAGCGGCGAGGTCTTCAGCCCTGGTTATCGAGGATGCCAGCAAGGATTCTGCTCCCAAGGTACCTACGAGCAGCGGGTTGAAGAGAAAAGCAAGGCCGGCGGCGGATTGTTCGGCTCCGGTGGGCGGATGCAGCACTCAGATCTCGAAGAACAAAACCCGGGAGAAGAGCGAGAGGTGAATTTTTCTTATCTGTGCCTTATCTTATAAGTATATTAGTTACGGCATAATAGAATCAAATGAACTAAAATGTTCCCCTTTTTAATCAAATTACGCACAACTTTGATACAAGGGACCTATATGAGTTCACAGTTCATGTTTGGCAGTACACTACAAAGCTTGATTTTGGTTGCGAGAGGGTTGTGTTTGGGCAAGATGTGCATCTGCTTGTGAATTGCAAAGAGGTTGTGTTTGTTTCACAGCTGGTAGATATGCTTGCCGCTAGAATTCCCTGGGTTCTAAACAGAGGACAAAATTGGTGTGGCACAACATGAATGATACCTATCAGCAAATTGAGCACTCCCATGAGCTTCAGATGGTTTGGGAGTGTTGTGCAGCTGATCGTAAGGTGAAAGTTGAAGCGATGATTGATGATATGTATGCAGATGCTGGAGATGTTGCTGCCAGAGCTTCTTCTCCTAGAGAATACGGACCGATAGATGCTGATCTAGATAAGTTCGGTATACGCATAGAGGTGGATTCATACATGGCAAAACTTGATGAGGGAGTTAATAAGCCAGTTTTGTCATGTACTGTGGAGATCACTGTCGATTCCAAAAACATAACTCTTGATGAAATGAGAGAGATGATCGGTAAAGAAATCAGTATTGGCCCTAAGCAGATGGCAAAAATCCGGTGGTGGCATCATAAGAAGCAGCAATTCATAGATGTTTTGGATACTGAAGATCTTATGTAGATTATGTGGCGAAAGAAGCGAACCAGGAAGGTGTTCTTCCTTGGTACCATTTCTAATGTTGTTGAACAGGTTATAGTGGATGTAGATGCCCCTGTAGTGGCTGAACAGAATGAGGTGGTCGACGTTGATGAGATCTGATGAGAGGTGCTAACCTGGGCTTGTCATATGGACCTCGGGGATCCCCTGCCAGTATTTGTAATATTGACTGCTGTTGCATTTAGAGCGTGCTTCTGTGATTATGTTTGTTGAGAGATTGCGATATAATGTTGTGCGAGATGTTGAGATTTTTGGACATGTCACTCACTGAAACCATCGTTGTTGTGATAAGACATAAGTACATTGTAGTTGACATGATTATGTTTCTTAAGATGACGTACCGTACTTGTTTCTGTTATTATTTTTGTTGGGACATTGTAATGTAATATTTTGTGAAACAATGACTGGACTAGTGATGCATAAATACATTGTAGTTGACATGATTATGTTTCTTGAGATGATGTATTGTACTTATTTTTGTTATTTTGTTTGTTGAGAGACTATAATGTAATGTTTTTTGAAACCATGATAGGACAAGAGATGTGTAAGTACCTTGTAGTCGACATGATTTTGTTTCTTGAGTTGATGTAATATACTTGTTTCTGTGATTACGTTTTTTGAGAGATTTTAATGTGATGTTTTGTGAAACCATGTTGTGGTTATGTTCGTTGAGAGATTATAATGTAATGTTTTCTGAAACCATTACGTTTGTTGACATGATTTTGTTTCTTTGGATGATGTAATATACTGGTATGTTTTTGTTAGGCAGTGAAATTGAGATGGAGGGAGTGCAGGTTTAATATTTGAAATGAGAATGTGTGAAGAGAATCCATATTAGGCAGGAGATAGTAATCCAGGGAAAGGGCATGGTATCCATTAAAGTATTGTAACATGCTAATTTAGCCATTGTTGTAGCGGTAGAAGGGCTACTCTCTCTATCTCTCTATCACCGACGTCGTCGCCGTCGCCTGCGACGACGCATTCCCCATGCTGTCCTTGAACAGCAAGGACGACCAGTCGAGCAGCGATAGCCTTCTCTCCGACATCGAGTATTCCTTCCACGATGTGAGTTCCTCTGTTTTCTCGGGCTAGGGTTAGGCAATGGTAAATCTCTCGATCTGAGCTCCATATGTGCATGCAATCATGTTCGATTTCAGCTTTGCATTTACCTATAGGTACCAAGGACGATCTACGACTTCGAATGGGAGGGCCTAGATCTCGATGGAGAAGTGCCATGTGACCATGGGATAAAACTGAGGAGATATGTTGCATTCGAAGGGAGTAACACTGGGAGAAGGTTTTTGGGCTGTACAAATCAGGTTTGTTTACATTATGTGCAACTGTGACATGAAGTAAAATGTATCGTGCATGTTCATAACACTATAGTGTGTGTGTTTTTCGGTTGGCCCGATGTGTAAAGCAGTAGAGTGGGTGGATCTTGAGTGGCTAGATGCACTTAAGAAATGTTTGGCACAGTTATGGGAGATGTATGAGTTGGAAAGTTCGGGGAGATTTACTGATGTAAGTGATGCTGTTGAAAAAAATTACAAGCTGTCGGTACGAAATAAGGAGATGGAACAAGAAATCGAGAATTTGCAGTCAGAGCTAACTAACGGAATCGATGGGAGCTTGGTTGTTGGAACTGCAAAGAAGCTTCAGGATAGTCACAGGTTGTTGATTCATAATGCATAAAAGGAGAGGGATCAGCTCAGGGAAGACAAGAAGAAGCTAGAGTACTGCATTGCGGATATGTTGAAGGAACTGAAGAAGGTGCATGAGGGTGAACAAGGACAGACTATAGAGGATAAAGGAAATTCGAGATGAATAATTTATGTTGTGCCAATGCCTGAAACTAGTTAATTGTAAGACTTGCAGTTGCGCTTTCCGAACTAAGCCAAACTCAATCCTCGAGCAAACTAATTTCAGACGAACACACATATCATGCATAGAGTTAAGTTCACGCTTACAAAATCACCACTACAAAGGATAAACCAGGCAGTTCAGTACTAAATAGACATATGTTGTGTTCAAGCGAGCCTAGCCCGGAGCTGCCTGTTTTCCTCCCTAAGATTGGCCAGCTCCTTCAGTACTATGCCGTGCTTCAGCTGGAGGTTCTAGCGCTCCGTCACGGATTGGAGAATTTTGTCGTAGCCATACGATTTTCCTCCAAGATCCCTTCCATGATCTCTGTCTGCTTCCTAGCCGAGGCGCAACCTTCACTGTGTAGCTTCGCCCAGTTGGCGTTTAACTCCTTCCGTTTCTGGCACTTGTCAGAAAGGACCGCGACTTTAGTGCGCAGTTGGTCAAAGGCCAGTTTCTAGGAATTCTGCTTCTCCCTTTGGATTGCTATCTTATCATTTAGCCAGGTCGCCAGGTCCTGGTCGATCTTTCGCCTCTTTCCCTGCAACAAAAATACATAGTATGGTTTGTTCAGTTCACCACAGCAAGCTGGTTAGTTTCCATAATTAACTGAATTGACTAGTGGCACTATCATAATTTCAAGGAAGAAACAAACTAGGACTAATCAACTTTTTATGAATCGACTAGTGGCACTGTCATAATTTCAATTTCGAAGACAAATAATATTTATTAGCAGTTTAGTGTGCTATGGGTTTTTCCCAATATCACCAGATAGTAGTGGGAGAGTGACAAACTCATAATGCAGAAACCCATGTCCAGATACATAATGGAAAGAGAACATGGTGTCCATTCATGAACATGAACACCAACACATGTCCAGATAGATAAGGAGTTGCCCTAGGATTCTTATTGCACCCTATAATGGGAAGCAGACATGGGCATTGCTCCCTGAACCCTAAACATTACAAAAGGAGAGGAGGACGAACTGATATTCGTGTCCCCGCTAACGGGAATCAGACTTGAGCATTGCTTCGATACGCCTCCAGAAATGCCCTTATCTCCTCGTTCTCTTTCCGAACACCCTCGAGTACGGTGATCCCTCTGCTCATGCCTGCCTTCATCTCCTTGACAGCATCCAGGCAACCGTTCCTGTCATGGTAGGCTCGGATGGTAGCCTTGGTTTCCTTGACGCATCCTCTGAGTGCCTCGCTGACTTTGTCCTGCAGGAGAATGCACCTTTCCACGAGATTCTTCTTCTCCTCCGTGAGCTCGTTGATTATCTTGATGGCCTGTTCTTGCCTATTCAAGTTACGATCGAGCACTTTCTGCAGCCTAACGACGTCACGTGCAAAATCTAGCGAGATCTCCTTCTTCATAGATAACTGCTTGCATAGGCTCTCATTAGATTGCGTGAGGGAGCGTACAAGCTCATGTTGGTTGGCAATCTTGGAACTGATCGCGTCCACCTTGTCACAGTACTCGGCCTGTGATCGATGCATCGCTCATGTTAATTGAAATAGGAATTCTACAATTACACTCCAGGTCCTAGGTGAATACTAATACAGATCAAAAAAATCCCCGTTGAATCTATTGGCCGTGGTGTTAAAAAATGGACCTGGAGATCTATTCATGACCATGATAAACTAATCCTAATCACAAAAAATCCATAGTGAATCTATGAACAGCGGTATTAAGGAAAGACCAAGAGATCCAGTCATATTCATGAAAACTAATACAACTCACAAAATAAGAAGAAAAACCAATGTGGGGCGGACAACATCTAATAAATCCACATCATAACTCGGAGAAATAACCGCGTGGAGATTTGCTACGTCGCTGAGACATGGAACGGGGCTGAACGGGTCCTGCAACGCCTCCGTCGTGGTGGATTCAGGCTCCACGGCCGATCTGTAATACGTAGAAGAGGAAGAGCTAGAAGAAGAAGAAAAACAAGAAGAAGTTGATTAAGATCATGATGGAGAGGGAGATGGAGAAAAAGTAGAATAAGGAGACCGTACCCGGAAGAGCCCTCACCTATTAGAACATTCAGCGCCATTGTCGGGGGAGATTGGGCCTCAATGAGAGGGTGGGCTTGAGCGGCTGGTAGAGCAAGAAGTGCCTCACGGTGATTTCTCTCCCTTTTCTCCGCGAGGATCATCGACTGGCCTCTCCCCCTCCTTAGTGGAGCCATGGCTTACAGGGTGAGTGTGGCGGTGGCAGGAGGAAGGAGATAGTGATTATTAGTGTGGGAGAAGAGTAAAGAGTACATGCCGTGGTCCAGTAGTACTAGTACTATTATACAAGACCACCGTGTACGATCTACCTTCTCAAAGAAGCTAGGGTCACAGGGGTAGGGAATCGATGGGACTTGTCTTTATTATGATGGACACTTCAATGGTCTTCGGCGCCACCCAAAATCCAGTATATAATAAGGGGAGTGCGAGCCGGGTGGTCGTCACGCGAATCGGCACGCACATCCCGCGTGTGTGTGTCATGTGTTGATGGGGCAATGACGCGCGCAACTACTGCACGATCACGTCGGCACGTCCAACTCCGTCGAACTCCACGTGACAGGCACGCACGGGATATTTACGAGTCTAGAATACGCTGTGCCACTTTTGTTGTGATCAAATTATGTTCAGTACGCGAGATATTACTTTTTTTTTGATAATCGACAAATGCATGCGTGGACACGATGCACGAAACCGCTTCTTGTCCTTGATCAGATCGGCAACCCACTATGTGTACCCGCCATCGACCATTTAGAGCAACTACCTCGAGCACGATGCCCCCTCGCCGTGGCAATGGCAGGTCCAAGCCATCCACTGACCGTCCTGCGTCCCCGGCTCTTCGCTGCATCGTCCACGCTCGTGAGTCACCTGCTGAGGCAACACGTCATGTCTGACCGCGCCAGGATCCATTGACATCGGCACTCGAGGACACCGCGACGTCGAAGCTCGTACCGGCCGCGCAGGAGGAGCGTGGGGTACCTGCAGCGTCAGACCAGCGCAAAGCAGCAGCAAGGACAGGGGTGCGTGTTGCACCGGCGAGTACAGACAAGAAGAGGAACGAGAAGAAGACCAGGAAGAAGAGAGGAGATAGCTATTTGGACGACTCCGACTCGGCCAACAAGGAGGCGTTCATCTATTAGTTGGAGGCAGAAGCGGAGAGAGTGACATGGACCCGTGGGACTACGAAGAGGAGGAGGAGGACTCCGACGAGGAGATAGCGCGCTTATTCGAGGAAGGGGCGGTGTCGAGTTGTCAGAGGAGGACACCGACGGCGGTGATGGCAGGGACCATGGCATTGACGAACACGAGGACAAACCGGAAGACGAAGACGATGGCTTCTTCGAAATATGATCATTTATTTTAGTTAGATAGATGGATTTTCACTTGTTTATGGAGGTAAAGTATCGGTGGCACGGATAGAGAGGTGGCACGGATTGACCATGCATAAAAAGTGGAGAAGGCAGGGGTTATCCTGCCTGTTGGATCACATGGGATCAACGGTTGGTGGAGACGATCCGCGTGACATCTGTGTCAGCCAATCAGGGCATACCACCCAGAGTGAGCACATGTTTGGGATCTCCACACGTTTGGGCTTTTGTGAGATTTGTGACCGAGAGAGAGGGAAAATCTCTTCACAATCCGCCTATTGATCCACCAATACCATTCAAATGTGTGCTCTTTTTACTAGCAACAACCAGAGTCATTGCATGTGTGTTCTCTTCAGATACCACACATGGATCCACTAGTGCCATTGCATGTGTGTTCTTTTTAGTAACAACAACTAGGTCATTTCATGACTGTTCTTTTCACATACCACATATGGATCCACTAGTGTCATTGAAATCTGTGTTCTCTTTAGAGACCACACATGGATCCACCAGTGCCATTGCATGTGTCTTCTTTTCACATACCACATATGGATCCACCAGAGTCATTGCATGTGTGCTCTTTTCACAATCCACCTAAGGATCCACCAGTGTCATTGCATGTGTGTTCTTTTTAGTAACAACAACCAGAGTCATTGAAATGTGTGTTCTTTTCACATACCACCTATGGATCCACCAATGTCATTGCATGTGTATTCTTTTTAGTAACAACAACCAGAGTCATTGCATGTGTGTTGTTTTCACATACCACATATGGATCCACTAGTGTCATTGAAATGTGTGTTCTCTTCAGAGACCACACAGGGATCCACCAGTGTCATCGCATGTGTGTTCTTTTTAGTAACAACAACCAGCGTCATTGAAATGCGTGTCCTTTTCACATACCACATATGGATCCACCAGTGCCATTGCATGTGTGTTCTTTTCACAAGCCACATATGGATCCACCAGTGTCATTGCATGTGTGTTCTTTTTACTAACAACAACTGTAGTTGTTTCATGACTTTTCTTCTCATATACCACATATGGATCCACCAGTGTCATTGCATGTGTGTTCTCTTCACAATCCACACATGGATCCACCAGTGTCATTGCATGTGTGCTCTTTTTAGTAACAACAACCAGAGTTATTGCATGTGTGCTCTTTTCACAATCCATAGATGGATCCACCAGTCTCATTGCATGTGTGTTCTTTTTAGTAACAACAACTAGAGTCATTGAAATGTGTGTTCTTTTCACATACCACCTATGGATCCACCAGTGTCATTGCATGTGTGTTCTTTTTAGTAACAACAACCAGAGTCATTGCATGTGTGTTCTTTTCACATACTAAATATTGATCCGCCAGTGTCATTGAAATGTGTGTTCTCTTCAGAGACCACACACGGATCCACTAGTGCCATTGCATGTATGTTCTTTTCACTAACAACAACTAGAGTCATTGCATGTGTGTTGTTTTCACATACCACGTATGGATCCACAAGTGCCATTGCATGTGTGCTCTTTTCACAATCCACATATGGATCCACCAGTGTCATTGCATGTGTGTTCTTTTTACTAACAACAACTGGAGTCATTCCATGACTGTTCTTCTCATATACCACATATGGATTCACCAGTGTCATTGCATGTGTGTTCTCTTCGCAATCCACACATGGATCCACCAGTGTCATTGCATGTGTGCTCTTTTTAGTAACAACAACTTGAGTCATTGCATATGTGCTCTTTTCACAATCCACCTATGGATCCACCAGTGTCATTGCATGTGTGTTCTTTTTAGTAACAACAACTAGAGTCATTGAAATGTGTGTTCTTTTCACATACCACCTATGGATCCACAAGTGTCATTGCATGTGTGTTCTTTTTAGTAACAACAACCACAGTCATTCCATGTGTTTTCTTTTCACATACCACATATGGATCCAACAGTTTCATTGAAATGTGTGTTCTCTTCCGAGACCACACATGGATCCACCAGTGTCATTGCATGTATGTTATTTTCACTAACAACAACTAGAGTCATTGCATGTGTGTTCTTTTCACATACGACATATGGATCCACAAGTACCATTGCATGTGTGCTCTTTTCACAATCCACATATGGATCCACCAGTGTCATTGCATGTGTGTTCTTTTTAGTAAAAACAACCAGAGTCATTGCATGTGTGCTCTTTTCACAATCCACCTATGGATCCACCAGTGTCATTGCATGTGTGTTCTTTTTAGTAACAACAACCAGAGTCATTGAAAGGTGTGTCCTTTTAACATACCACCTATGGATCCACAAGTGTCATTGCATGTGTGTTCTTTTTAGTAACAACAACCAGAGTCATTGCATGTGTGTTCTTTTCACATACCACACATGGATCCACTAGTGTCATTGAAATGTGTGTTCTCTTCAGAGACCACACATGGATCCACTAGTGTCATTGCATCTATGTTCTTTTCACTAACAACAACTGGAGTCCTTCCATGTGTGTTCTTTTCACATACCACATATGGATCCACAAGTGCCATTGCATGTGTGATCTTTTCACAATCCACCTATGGATCCACTAGTGTCATTGCATGTGTATTCTTTTTTACTAACAACAACTGGAGTCATTTCATGATTTTTCTTCTCACATACAACATATGGATCCACCAGTGTCATTTCATGTGTGTTCTCTTCACAATCCACACATGGATCCACTAGTGTCATTGCATGTGTGATGCTTTTAGTAACAATAACCAGTGTCATTGCATGTGTGCTCTTTTCACAATCCACCAATGGATCCACCAGTGTCATTGCATGTGTGTTCTTTTTAGTAACAACAACCAGAGTCATTGAAATGTGTGTTCTTTTCACATACCACCTATGGATCCACCAGTGTCATTGCATGTGTGTTCTTTTTTAGTAACAACAACCAGAGTCATTGCATGTGTGTTATTTTCACATACCACATATGGATCCACCAGTGTCATTGAAATGTGTGTTCTCTTCAGAGACCACACATGGATCCACTAGTGTGATTGCATGTATGTTCTTTTCACTAACAACAACTAGAGTCATTGCATGTGTGTTCTTTTCACATACCACATATGGATCCACAAGTGCCATTGCATGTGTGCTCTTTTCACAATCCACATATGGATCCACCAGTGTCATTGCATGTGTGTTCTTTTTACTAACAACAACTGGAGTCATTTCATGACTGTTCTTCTCATATACCACATATAGATCCACCAGTGTCATTGCATGTGTGTTCTCTTCGCAATCCACACATGGATCCACTAGTGTCATTGCATGTGTGCTCTTTTTAGTAACAACAACCAGAGTCATTGCATGTGTGCTCTTTTCACAATCCACCTATGGATCCACCAGTGTCATTGCATGTGTGTTCTTTTTAGTAACAACAATCAGAGTCATTGAAATGTGTGTTCTTTTCACATACCACCTATGGATCCACAAGTATCATTGCATGTATGTTCTTTTTAGTAACAACAACCAGAGTCATTCCATATGTTTTCTTTTCACATACCACATATGGATCCACCTGTGTCATTGAAATGTGTGTTCTCTTCAAAGACCACACATGGATCCACTTAGTGTCATTGCATGTATGTTCTTTGCACTAACAACAACTGGAGTCCTTGCATGTGTGTTCTTTTCACATACCACATATGGATCCACAAGTGCCATTGCATGTGTGCTCTTTTCACAATCCACCTATGGATCCACCAGTGTCATTGCATGTGTGTTCTTTTTACTAACAACAACTAGAGTCATTTCATGACTGTTCTTCTCACATACAACATATCGATCCACTAGTGTCATTGCATGTGTGTTCTCTTCACAATCCACACATGGATCCACTAGTTTCATTGCATGTGTGAACTTTTTAGTAACAACAACCAGGTCATTGCATCTGTGCTCTTTTCACAATCCACCTATGGATCCACCAGTGTCATTGCATGTGTGTTCTTTTTAGTAACAACAACCAGCGTCATTGAAATGTGTGTTCTTTTCACATACCACCTATGTATCCACCCGTGTCATTGCATGTGTGTTCTTTTTAGTAACAACAACCAGAGTCATTGCATGTGTGTTCTTTTCACATACCACATATGGATCCACCAGTGTCATTGAAATGTGTGTTCTCCTCAGAGACCACACATGGATCCACCAGTGTCATTGCATGTATGTTCTTTTCACTAACAACAACTGGAGTCATTGCATGTGTGTTCTTTTCACATACCACATATGGATCCACAAGTGCCATTGCATGTGTGCACTTTTCACAATCCACATATGGATCCACCAGTGTCATTACACGTGTGTTATTTTTAGTAACAACAACCAGAGTCATTGCATGTGCGCTCTTTTCATAATCCACCTATGGATCCACCAGTGTCATTGCATGTTTGTTCTTTTTAGTAACAACAACCAGAGTCATTGAAATGTGTGTCCTTTTCACATACCACCTATGGATCCACAAGTGTCATTGCATGTGTGTTCTTTTTAGTAACAACAACCAAAGTCATTGCATGTGTGTTCTTTTCATGTACCACATATGGATCCACCAGTGTCATTGAAATGTGTGTTCTCTTTAGAGACCACACATGGATCCACCAGTGTCATTGCATGTATGTTGTTTTCACTAACAACAACTGGAGTCCTTGCATGTGTGTTCTTTTCACATACCACATATGGATCCACAAGTGCCATTGGATGTGTGCTCTTTTCACAATCCACCTATGGATCCACTAGTGTCATGGGATGTGTGTTCTTTTTACTAACAACAACTAGAGTCATTTCATGACTGTTCTTCTCACATACAACATATGGATCCACTAGTGTCATTGCATGTGTGTTCTCTTCACAATCCACACATGGATACACCAGTGTCATTGCATGTGTGGTCTTTTTAGTAACAACAACCATTGTCATTGCATGTGTGCCCTTTTAAAAATCCACTTATGGATCCACCAGTGTCATTGCATGTGTGTTCTTTTTAGTAACAACAACCAGAGTCCTTGAAATGCGTGTTCTTTTCACATACCACCTATGGATCCACCAGTGTCATTGCATGTGTGTTCTTTTTTAGTAACAACAACCAGAGTAATTGCATGTGTGTTCTTTTCACATACCACATATGGATCCACCAGTGTCGTTGAAATATGTGTTCTCTTCAGAGACCACACATGGATCCACCAGTGTCATTGCATGTATGTTCTTTTCACTAACAACAACTGGAGTCACTGCATGTGTATTCTTTTCACATACCACATATGGATCCACAAGGGCCATTGCATGTGTGCACTTTTCACAATCCACATATGGATCCACCAGTGTCATTGCATGTGTTTTCTTTTTAGTAACAAGAACCAGAGTCATTGCACGTGTGCTCTTTTCACAATCCACCTATGGATCCACCAGTGTCATTGCATGTGTGTTCTTTTTAGTAACAACAACCAGAGTCATTGAAATGTGTGTTCTTTTCACATACCACCTATGGATCCACAAGTGTTATTGCATGTGTGTTCTTTTTAGTAACCACAACCAGAGTCATTGCATGTGTGTTCTTTTCACATACCACACATGGATCCACCAGTGTCATTGAAATGTGTGTTCTCTTCAGAGACCACACATGGATCCACCAGTGTCATTGCATGTATGTTCTTTTCAATAACAACAACTGGAGTCCTTGCATGTGTGTTCTTTTCACATACCACATATGGATCCACAAGTGCCATTGCATGTGTGCTCTTTTCACAATCCACCAGTGTCATTGCATGTGTGTTCTTTTTACTAACAACAACTAGAGTCATTTCATGACTGTTCTTCTCACATACAACATATGGATCCGCCAGTGTCATTGCATCTATGTTCTCTTCACAATCCACACATGGATCCACCAGTGTCATTGCATGTGTGCTCTTTTTAGTAACAACAACCAGTGTCATTGCATGTGTGCTCTTTTCACAATCCACCTATGGATCCACCAGTGTCATTGCATGTGTGTTTTTAGTAACAACAACCAGAGTCATTGAAATGTGTGTTCTTTTCACAAACCACCTATGGATCCACAAGTGTCATTGCATGTGTGTTCTTTTTAGTAACAACAACCAGAGTCATTGCATGTGTGTTCTTTTCACATACCACATATGGATCCACCAGTGTCATTGAAATGTGTGTTCTCTTCAGAGACCACACATGGATCCACGAGTGTCATTGCATATATGTTATTTTCACTAACAACAACTAGAGTCCTTGCATGTGTGTTCTTTTCACATACCACATATGGATCCACAAGTGCCATTGCATGTGTGCTCTTTTCACAATTCACCTATGGATCCACCAGTGTCATTGCATGTGTGTTCTTTTTACTAACAACAACCAGAGTCATTGCGTGTGTGCTCTTTTCACAATCCACCTATGGATCCACCAGTGTCATTGCATCTGTGTTCTTTTTAGTAACAACAATCAGAGTCATTGAAATGTGTGTTCTTTTCACGTACCACCTATGGATGCAACAGTGTCATTGCATGTGTGTTCTTTTTTAGTAACAACCAGACTCAATGCATGTGTGTTCTTTTCACATACCACATATGGATCCACCAGTGTCATTGAAATGTGCGTTCTCTTTAGAGACCACACATGGATCCACCAGTGTCATCACATGTATGTTCTTTTCACTAACAACAACTGGAGTCATTGCATGTGTGTTCTTTTCACATACCACATATGGATCCACAAGTGCCATTGCATGTGTGCTCTTTTCACAATCCACATATGGATCCACCAGTGTCATTGCATGTGTGTTCTTTTTACTAACAACAACCGGAGTCATTTCATGACTGTTGTTCTCACATACAACAGATGGATCCACCAGTGTCATTGCATGTTTGTTCTCTTCACAATCCACACATGGATCCACCAGTGTCATTGCATGTGTGCTCTTTTTAGTAACAACAACCAGTGTCATTGCATGTGTGCTCTTTTCACAATCCACCTATAGATCCACCAGTGTCATTGCATGTGTGTTTTTAGTAACAACAACCAGAGTCATTGAAATGTGTGTTCTTTTCATAAACCACCTATGGTTCCACAAGTGTCATTGCATGTGTGTTCTTTTTAGTAACAACAACCAGAGTCATTGCATGTGTGTTCTTTTCACATACCACATATGGATCCACCAGTGTCATTGAAATGTGTGTTCTCTTCAGAGACCACACATGTATCCACGAGTGTCATTGCATCTATGTTCTTTTCACTAACAACAACTAGAGTCCTTGCATGTGTGTTCTTTTCACATACCACATATGGATCCACAAGTGCTATTGCATGTGTGCTCTTTTCACAATTCACCTATGGATCCACCAGTGTCATTGCATGTGTGTTCTTTTTACTAACAACAACTGGAGTCATTGCATGACTGTTCTTCTCGAATAGAACATATGGATCCACCAGTGTCATTTCATGTGTGTTCTCTTCACAATCCACACATGGAGCTACCACTGTCATTGCATGTGTGCTCTTTTTAGTAACAACAACCAGAGTCATTGCATGTGTGCTCTTTTCACATACCACCTATGGATCCACAAGTGTCATTGCATGTGTGTTCTTTTTAGTAACAACAACCAGAGTCATTGAATGTGTGTTCTTTTCACATACCACATATGGATCCACCAATGTCATTGAAATGTGTGTTCTATTAAGAGACCACACATGGAGCCACCTGTGTCATTGCATGTATGTTCTTTTCACTAACAACAACTGGTGTCATTGCATGTGTGCTCTTTTCACATACCACATATGGATCCATAAGTGCCTTTGCATGTGTGCTCTTTTCACAATCCACCTATGGATCCACCAGTGTCATTGCATGTGTGTTCTTTTTACTAACAACAACTGGAGTCATTTCATGACTGTTCTTCTCACATACAACATATGGATCCACCAGTGTCATTACAATGTGTGCTCTCTTCACAATCCACACATGGATCCACCAGTGTCATTGCATGTGTGCTCTTTTTAGTAACAACAACTAGTGTCATTTCATGTGTGCTCTTTTCACAATCCACCTATGGATCCACCGTGTCATTGCATGTGTGTTCTTTTTAGTAACAACAACCAGAGTGATTGAAATGTGTGTTCTTTTCAGATACCACCTATGGATCCACCAGTGTCATTGCATGTGTGTTCTTTTTAGTAACAACAACCAGATTCATTGCATATGTGTTCTTTTCACATACCACATATGGATCCACGAGTGTCATTGAAATGTGTGTTCTCTTCAGAGACCGCACATGGATACACCAGTGTCATTGCATGTATGTTCTTTTCAATAACAACAACTGGAGTCCCTGCATGTGTGTTCTTTTCACATACCACATATGGATCCACAAGTGCCATTGCATGTGTGCTCTTTTCACAATCCACCAGTGTCATTGCATGTGTGTTCTTTTTACTAACAACAACTAGAGTCATTTCATGACTGTTCTTCTCACATACAACATATGGATCCGCCAGTGTCATTGCATCTATGTTCTCTTCACAATCCACACATGGATCCACCAGTGTCATTGCATGTGTGCTCTTTTTAGTAACAACAACCAGTGTCATTGCATGTGTGCTCTTTTCACAATCCACCTATGGATCCACCAGTGTCATTGCATGTGTGTTTTTAGTAACAACAACCAGAGTCATTGAAATGTGTGTTCTTTTCACAAACCACCTATGGATCCACAAGTGTCATTGCATGTGTGTTCTTTTTAGTAACAACAACCAGAGTCATTGCATGTGTGTTCTTTTCACATACCACATATGGATCCACCAGTGTCATTGAAATGTGTGTTCTCTTCAGAGACCACACATGGATCCACGAGTGTCATTGCATATATGTTATTTTCACTAACAACAACTAGAGTCCTTGCATGTGTGTTCTTTTCACATACCACATATGGATCCACAAGTGCCATTGCATGTGTGCTCTTTTCACAATTTACCTATGGATGCACCAGTGTCATTGCATGTGTGTTCTTTTTACTAACAACAACCAGAGTCATTGCGTGTGTGCTATTTTCACAATCCACCTATGGATCCACCAGTGTCATTGCATTTGTGTTCTTTTTAGTAACAACAACCAGAGTCATTGAAATGTGTGTTCTTTTCACATACCACCTATAGATGCAACAGTGTCATTGCATGTGTGTTCTTTTTTAGTAACAACAACCAGACTCAATGCATGTGTGTTCTTTTCACATACCACATATGGATCCACCAGTGTCATTGAAATGTGCGTTCTCTTTAGAGACCACACATGGATCCACTAGTGTCATCGCATGTATGTTCTTTTCACTAACAACAACTGGAGTCATTGCATGTGTGTTCTTTTCACATACCACATATGGATCCACAAGTGCCATTGCATGTGTGCTCTTTTCACAATCCACATATGGATCCACCAGTGTCATTGCATGTGTGTTCTTTTTACTAACAACAACCAGAGTCATTTCATGACTGTTCTTCTCACATACAACAGATGGATCCACCAGTGTCATTGCATGTTTGTTCTCTTCACAATCCACACATGGATCCACCAGTGTCATTGCATGTGTGCTCTTTTTAGTAACAACAACCAGTGTCATTGCATGTGTGCTCTTTTCACAATCCACCTATAGATCCACCAGTGTCATTGCATGTGTGTTTTTAGTAACAACAACCAGAGTCCTTGAAATGTGTGTTCTTTTCATAAACCACCTATGGTTCCACAAGTGTCATTGCATGTGTGTTCTTTTTAGTAACAACAACCAGAGTCATTGCATGTGTGTTCTTTTCACATACCACATATGGATCCACCAGTGTCATTGAAATGTGTGTTCTCTTCAGAGACCACACATGGATCCACGAGTGTCATTGCATCTATGTTCTTTTCACTAACAACAACTAGAGTCCTTGAATGTGTGTTCTTTTCACATACCACATATGGATCCACAAGTGCCATTGCATGTGTGCTCTTTTCACAATTCACCTATGGATCCACCAGTGTCATTGCATGTGTGTTCTTTTTACTAACAACAACTGGAGTCATTGCATGACTGTTCTTCTCGAATACAACATATGGATCCACCAGTGTCATTTCATGTGTGTTCTCTTCACAATCCACACATGGAGCTACCACTGTCATTGCATGTGTGCTCTTTTTAGTAACAACAACCAGAGTCATTGCATGTGTGCTCTTTTCACATACCACCTATGGATCCACAAGTGTCATTGCATGTGTGTTCATTTTAGTAACAACAACCAGAGTCATTGAATGTGTGTTCTTTTCACATACCACATATGGATCCACCAATGTCATTGAAATGTGTGTTCTCTTAAGAGACCACACATGGAGCCACCTGTGTCATTGCATGTATGTTCTTTTCACTAACAACAACTGGTGTCATTGCATGTGTGTTCTTTTCACATACCACATATGGATACACAAGTGCCTTTGCATGTGTTCTCTTTTCACAATCCACCTATGGATCCACCAGTGTCATTGCATGTGTGTTCTTTTTACTAACAACAACTGGAGTCATTTCATGACTGTTCTTCTCACATACAACATATGGATCCACCAGTGTCATTACAATGTGTGCTCTCTTCACAATCCACACATGGATCCACCAGTGTCATTGCATGTGTGCTCTTTTTAGTAACAACAACTAGTGTCATTTCATGTGTGCTCTTTTCACAATCCACCTATGGATCCACCGTGTCATTGCATGTGTGTTCTTTTTAGTAACAACAACCAGAGTGATTGAAATGTGTGTTCTTTTCACATACCACCTATGGATCCACCAGTGTCATTGCATGTGTGTTCTTTTTAGTAACAACAACCAGATTCATTGCATATGTGTTCTTTTCACATACCACATATGGATCCACGAGTGTCATTGAAATGTGTGTTCTCTTCAAAGACCGCACATGGATACACTAGTGTCATTGCATGTATGTTCTTTTCACTAACAACAACTGGAGTCATTGCATGTGTGTTCTTTTCACATACCACATATGGTTCCACAAGTGCCATTGCATGTGTGCTCTTTTCACAGTCCACATATGGACCCACTAGTGTCATTGCATGTGTGTTCTTCTTACTAACAACTAGAGTCATTGCATGACTGTTCTTCTCATATACCACATATGGATCCACCCGTGTCATTGCATGTGTGTGCTCTTCACAATCCACACATGGATCCACCAGTGTCATTGCATGTGTCCTTGTTTTAGTAACAACAACCAGAGTCATTGCATGTGTGCTCTTTTCACAATCCACCTATGGATCCACCAGTGTCATTGCATGTGTGTTCTTTTTAGTAACAACAACCAGAGTCATTGAAATGTGTGTTCTTTTCACATACCACCTATGGATCCACCAGTGTCATTGCATGTGTGTTCTTTTTAGTAACAACAACCAGAGTCAATGCATGTGTGTTCTTTTCACATACCACATATGGATCCACCAGTGTGATTGAAATGTGCGTTCTCTTCAGAGACCACAAATGGATGCACTAGTGTCATCGCATGTATGTTCTTTGCACTAACAACAACTGGAGTCGTTGCATGTGTGTTCTTTTCACATACCACATATGGATCCACAAGTGCCATTGCATGTGTGCTATTTTCACAATCCACATATGGATCCACCAGAGTCATTGCATGTGTGTTCTTTTTACTAACAACAACTGGAGTCATTTCGTGACTGTTCTTCTCACATACAACAGATGGATCCACCAATGTCATTGCATGTTTGTTCTCTTCACAATCCACACATGGATCCACCAGTGTCATTGCATGTGTGCTCTTTTTAGTAACAACAACCAGTGTCATTTCATGTGTGCTCTTTTCATAATCCACCTATGGATCCACCAGTGTCATTGCATGTGTGTTTTTAGTAACAACAACTAGAGTCATTGAAATGTGTGTTCTTTTCACAAACCACCTATGGATCCACAGGTGTGATTGCATGTGTGTTCTTTTTAGTAACAACAACCAGAGTCATTGCATGTGTGTTCTTTTCACATACCACATATGGATCCACCAGTGTCATTGAAATGTGTGTTCTCTTCAGAGACCACACATGGATCCACGAGTGTCATTGCATCTATGTTCTTTTCACTAACAACAACTGGAGTCCTTGCATGTGTGTTCTTTTCACATACCACATATGGATCCACAAGTGCCATTGCATGTGTGCTCTTTTCACAATCCACCTATGGATCCACCAGTGTCATTGCATGTGTGTACTTTTTACTAACAACTAGAGTCATTGCATGACTGTTCTTCTCAAATACAACATATGGATCCACCAGTGTCATTGCATGTGTGTTCTCTTCACAATCCACACATGGATCTACCCCTGTCATTGCATGTGTGCTCTTTTTAGTAACAACAACCAGGGTCATTGCATGTGTGCTCTTTTCACAATCCACCTATGGATCTACCAGTGTCATTGCATGTGTGTTCTTTTTAGTAACAACAACCAGAGTCATTGAAATGTGTGTTCTTTTCACATACCACCTATGGATCCACAAGTGTCATTGCATGTGTGTTCTTTTTAATAACAACAACCAGAGTCAATGAATGTGTGTTCTTTTCACATACCACATATGGATCCACCAATGTCATTGAAATGTGTTCTCTTCAGAGACCACACATGGATCCACATGTGTCATTGCATGTATGTTCTTTTCACTAACAACAACTGGTGTCATTGCATGTGTGTTCTTTTCACATACCACATATGGATCCACAAGTGCCTTTGCATGTGGGCTCTTTTCACAAACCACCTATGGATCCACCAGTGTCATTGCATGTGTGTTCTTTTCACTAACAACAACTGGTGTCATTGCATGTGTGTTCTTTTCACATACCACATATGGATCCACAAGTGCCTTTGCATGTGTGCTCTTTTCACAAACCACCTATGGATCCACCAGTGTCATTGCATGTGTGTTCTTTTCACTAACAACAACTGGAGTCATTTCATGACTGTTCTTCTCACATACAACATATGGATCCACCAGTGTCATTACAATGTGTCCTCTCTTCACAATCCACACATGGATCCACCAGTGTCATTGCATGTGTGCTCTTTCTACTAACAACAACTGGAGTCATTGCATGACTGTTCTTCTCAAATACAACATATGGATCCACCAGTGTCATTGCATGTGTGTTCTCTTCACAATCCACACATGGATCTACCACTGTCATTGCATGTGTGCTCTTTTTAGTAACAACAACCAGAGTCATTACATGTGTCCTCTTTTCACAATCCACCTATGGATCCACCAGTGTCATTGCATGTGTGTTCTTTTTAGTAACAACAACCAGAGTCATTGAAATGTGTGTTCTTTTCACATACCACCTATGGATCCACCAGTGTCATTGCATGTGTGTTCTTTTTAGTAACAACAACCAGAGTCATTGCATGTGTGTTCTTTTCACATACCACATATGGATCCACGAGTGTCATTGAAATGTGTGTTCTCTTCAGACAGTGCGCATGGATCCACCAGTGTCATTGCATGTATGTTCTTTTCACTAACAACAACTGGAGTCATTGCATGTGTGTTCTTTTCACATACCACATATGGATCCACAAGCGCCATTGCATGTGTTCTCTTTTCACAATCCACATATGGATCCACCAGTGTCATTGCATGTGTGTTCTTTTTACTAACAACAACTTGAGTCATTGAAATGTGTGTTCTTCTCACATACAACATATGGATCCACTAGTGAAGAGAATGTGTGTTCTCTTCACAATCCACACATGGATCCACCAGTGTCATGGTATGTGTGCTCTTTTTAGTAACAAGAACCAGAGTCATTGCATGTGTGCTCTTTTCACAATCCACCTATGGATCCAAGAGTGTCATTGCATGTGTGTTCATTTTAGTAACAACAACCAGAATCATTGAAATGTGTGTTCTTTTCACATACCACCTATGGATCCACCAGTGTCATTGCATGTGTGTTCTTTTTAGTAACAACAACCAGAGTCATTGCATGTTCTTTTCACATACCACATATGGATCCACCAGTGTCATTGAAATGTGTGTTCTCGTCAGAGACCACACATGGATCCACCAGTGTCATTGCCTGTATGTTCTTTTCACTAACAACAACAGGAGTCATTGCATGTGTGTTCTTTTCACATACCACATATGGATTCACAAGTGTCATTGCATGTGTGCTCTTTTCACAATCCACCTATGGATCCACCAGTGTCATTGCATGTGTGTTCTTTTTACTAACAACAACTGGAGTCATTGCATGACTGTTCTTCTCACATACAACATATGGATCCACCAGTGTCATTACAATGTGTGCTTTCTTCACAATCCACACATGGATCCACCAGTGTCATTGCATGTGTGCTCTTTCTACTAACAACAACTGGAGTCATTGCATGACTGTTCTTCTCAAATACAACATATGGATCCACCAGTGTCATTGCATGTGTGTTCTCTTCACAATCCACACATGGATCTACCACTGTCATTGCATGTGTGCTCTTTTTAGTAACAACAACCAGAGTCATTACATGTGTCCTATTTTCACAATCCACCTATGGATCCACCAGTGTCATTGCATGTGTGTTCTTTTTAGTAACAACAACCAGAGTCATTGAAATGTGTGTTCTTTTCACATACCACCTATGGATCCACCAGTGTCATTGCATGTGTGTTCTTTTTAGTAACAACAACCAGAGTCATTGCATGTGTGTTCTTTTCACATACCACATATGGATCCACGAGTGTCATTGAAATGTGTGTTCTCTTCAGACAGTGCACATGGATCCACCAGTGTCATTGCATGTATGTTCTTTTCACTAACAACAACTGGAGTCATTGCATGTGTGTTCTTTTCACATACCACATATGGATCCACAAGCGCCATTGCATGTGTTCTCTCTTCACAATCCACATATGGATCTACCAGTGTCATTGCATGTGTGTTCTTTTTACTAACAACAACTTGAGTCATTGAAATGTGTGTTCTTCTCACATACAACATATGGATCCACTAGTGAAGAGAATGTGTGTTCTCTTCACAATCCACACATGGATCCACCAGTGTCATGGTATGTGTGCTCTTTTTAGTAACAAGAACCAGAGTCATTGCATGTGTGCTCTTTTCACAATCCACCTATGGAGCCACGAGTGTCATTGCATGTGTGTTCCTTTTAGTAACAACAACCAGAATCATTGAAATGTGTGTTCTTTTCACATACCACCTATGGATCCACCAGTGTCATTGCATGTGTGTTCTTTTTAGTAACAACAACCAGAGTCATTGCATGTGTGTTCTTTTCACATACCACATATGGATCCACCAGTGTCATTGAAATGTGTGTTCTCTTAAGAGATCACACATGGATCCACCAGTGTCATTGCCTGTATGTTCTTTTCACTAACAACAACAGGAGTCATTGCATGTGTGTTCTTTTCACATACCACATATGGATTCACAAGTGTCATTGCATGTGTGCTCTTTTCACAATCCACCTATGGATCCACCAGTGTCATTGCATGTGTGTTCTTTTTACTAACAACAACTGGAGTCATTGCATGACTGTTCTTCTCACATACAACATATGGATCCACCAGTGTCATTACAATGTGTGTTCTCTTCACAATAAACACATGGATCCACCAGTGTCATTGCATGTGTGCTCTTTTTAGTAACAACAACCAGTGTCATTTCATGTGTGCTCTTTTCACATTCCACCTTTGGATCCACCGCGTCATTGCATGTGTGTTCTTTTTAGTAACAACAACCATAGTCATTGAAATGTGTGTTCTTTTCACATACCACCTATGGATCCACCAGTGTCATTGCATGTGTGTTCTTTTTAGAAAGAACAACTAGAGTCATTGCATGTGTGTTCTTTTCACATACCACATATGGATCCACGAGTGTCATTGAAATGTGTGTTCACTTCAGAGACCGCACATGGATCCACTAGTGTCAGTGCATGTATGTTATTTTCACTAACAACAACTAGAGTCACTGCATGTGTGTTCTTTTCACATACCACATATGGATCCACAAGCGTCATTGCATGTGTGCTCTTTTCACAATCCACCTATAGATCCACCAGTGTCATTGCATGTGTGTTCTTTTTACTAACAACAACTGGAGTCATTGCATCACTGTTCTTCTCAAATACAACATATGGATCCACCAGTGTCATTGCATGTGTGTTCTCTTCACAATCCACATATGGATCTACCACTGTCATTGCATGTGTGCTCTTTTTTGTAACAACAACCAGAGTCATTGCATGTGTGCTCTTTTCACAATGCACCTATGGATCCACCAGTGTCATTGCATGTGTGTTTTTTTAGTAACAACAACCAGAGTCATTGAAATGTGTGTTCTTTTCACATACCACCTATGGATCCACCAGTGTCATTGCATGTGTGTTCTTTTCACTAACAACAACTGGAGTCATTTCATGACTGTTCTTTTCACATACAACATATGGATCCACCAGTGTCATTACAATGTGTCCTCTCTTCACAATCCACACATGGATCCACCAGTGTCATTGCATGTGTGCTCTTTCTACTAACAACAACTGGAGTCATTGCATGACTGTTCTTCTCAAATACAACATATGGATCCACCAGTGTCATTGCATGTGTGTTCTCTTCACAATCCACACATGGATCTACCACTGTCATTGCATGTGTGCTCTTTTTAGTAACAACAACCAGAGTCATTACATGTGTCCTCTTTTCACAATCCACCTATGGATCCACCAGTGTCATTGCATGTGTGTTCTTTTTAGTAACAACAACCAGAGTCATTGAAATGTGTGTTCTTTTTCACATACCACCTATGGATCCACAAGTGTCATTGCATGTGTGTTCTTTTTAGTAACAACAACCAGAGTCATTGCATGTGTGTTCTTTTCACATACCACATTTGGATCCACGAGTGTCATTGAAGTGTGTGTTCTCTTCAGACAGTGCACATGGATCCACCAGTGGCATTGCATGTATGTTCTTTTCACTAACAACAACTGGAGTCATTGCATGTGTGTTCTTTTCACATACCACATATGGATCCACAAGCGCCATTGCATGTGTGCTCTTTTCACAATCCACATATGGATCCACCAGTGTCATTGCATGTGTGTTCTTTTTACTAACAACAACTTGAGTCATTGAAATGTGTGTTCTTCTCACATACAACATATGGATCCACTAGTGAAGAGAATGTGTGTTCTCTTCACAATCCACACATGGATCCACCAGTGTCATGGTATGTGTGCTCTTTTTAGTAACAAGAACCAGAGTCATTGCATGTGTGCTCTTTTCACAATCCACCTATGGATCCACGAGTGTCATTGCATGTGTGTTCTTTTTAGTAACAACAACCAGAATCATTGAAATGTGTGTTCTTTTCACATACCACCTATGGATCCACCAGTGTCATTGCATGTGTGTTCTTTTTAGTAACAACAACCAGAGTCATTGCATGTGTGTTATTTTCACATACCACATATGGATCCACGAGTGTCATTGAAATGTGTGTTCTCTTCAGAGACCACACATGGATCCACCAGTGTCATTGCCTGTATGTTCTTTTCACTAACAACAACAGGAGTCATTGCATGTGTGTTCTTTTCACATACCACATATGGATTCACAAGTGTCATTGCATGTGTGCTCTTTTCACAATCCACCTATGGATCCACCAGTGTCATTGCATGTGTGTTCTTTTTACTAACAACAACTGGAGTCATTGCATGACTGTTCTTCTCACATACAACATATGGATCCACCAGTGTCATTACAATGTGTGCTCTCTTCACAATCCACACATGGATCCACCAGTGTCATTGCATGTGTGCTCTTTTTAGTAACAACAACCAGTGTCATTTCATGTGTGCTCTTTTCACATTCCACCTATGGATCCACCGCGTCATTGCATGTGTGTTCTTTTTAGTAACAACAACCATAGTCATTGAAATGTGTGTTCTTTTCACATACCACCTATGGATCCACCAGTGTCATTGCATGTGTGTTCTTTTTAGAAAAAACAACTAGAGTCATTGCATGTGTGTTCTTTTCACATACCACATATGGATCCACGAGTGTCATTGAAATGTGTGTTCACTTCAGAGACCGCAGATGCATCCACTAGTGTCATTGCATGTATGTTATTTTCACTAACAACAACTAGAGTCACTGCATGTGTGTTCTTTTCACATACCACATATGGATTCACAAGTGTCATTGCATGTGTGCTCTTTTCACAATCCACCTATGGATCCACCAGTGTCATTGCATGTGTGTTCTTTTTACTAACAACAACTGGAGTCATTGCATGACTGTTCTTCTCACATACAACATATGGATCCACCAGTGTCATTACAATGTGTGCTCTCTTCACAATCCACACATGGATCCACCAGTGTCATTGCATGTGTGCTCTTTTTAGTAACAACAACCAGTGTCATTTCATGTGTGCTCTTTTCACATTCCACCTATGGATCCACCGCGTCATTGCATGTGTGTTCTTTTTAGTAACAACAACCATAGTCATTGAAATGTGTGTTCTTTTCACATACCACCTATGGATCCACCAGTGTCATTGCATGTGTGTTCTTTTTAGAAAAAACAACTAGAGTCATTGCATGTGTGTTCTTTTCACATACCACATATGGATCCACGAGTGTCATTGAAATGTGTGTTCACTTCAGAGACCGCAGATGCATCCACTAGTGTCATTGCATGTATGTTATTTTCACTAACAACAACTAGAGTCACTGCATGTGTGTTCTTTTCACATACCACATATGGATCCACAAGCATCATTGAATGTGTGCTCTTTTCACAATCCACCTATGGATCCACCAGTGTCATTGCATGTGTGTTCTTTTTACTAACAACAACTGGAGTCATTGCATGACTGTTCTTCTCAAATACAACATATGGATCTACCAGTGTCATTGCATGTGTGTTCTCTTCACAATCCACACATGGATCTACCACTGTCATTGCATGTGTGCTCTTTTTTGTAACAACAACCAGAGTCATTGCATGTGTGCTCTTTTCACAATGCACCTATGGATCCACCAGTGTCATTGCATGTGTGTTTTTTTAGTAACAACAACCAGAGTCATTGAAATGTGTGTTCTTTTCACATACCACCTATGGATCCACCAGTGTCATTGCATGTGTGTTCTTTTCACTAACAACAACTGGAGTCATTTCATGACTGTTCTTCTCACATACAACATATGGATCCACCAGTGTCATTACAATGTGTGCTCTCTTCACAATCCACACATGGATCCACCAGTGTCATTGCATGTGTGCTCTTTCTACTAACAACAACTGGAGTCATTGCATGACTGTTCTTCTCAAATACAACATATGGATCCACCAGTGTCATTGCATGTGTGTTCTCTTCACAATCCACACATGGATCTACCACTGTCATTGCATGTGTGCTCTTTTTAGTAACAACAACCAGAGTCATTACATGTGTCCTCTTTTCACAATCCACCTATGGATCCACCAGTGTCATTGCATGTGTGTTCTTTTTAGTAACAACAACCAGAGTCATTGAAATGTGTGTTCTTTTCACATACCACCTATGGATCCACCAATGTCATTGCATGTGTGTTCTTTTTAGTAACAACAACCAGAGTCATTGCATGTGTGTTCTTTTCACATACCACATATGGATCCACGAGTGTCATTGAAATGTGTGTTCTCTTCAGACAATGCACATGGATCCACCAGTGTCATTGCATGTATGTTCTTTTCACTAACAACAACTGGAGTCATTGCATGTGTGTTCTTTTCACATACCACATATGGATCCACAAGCGCCATTGCATGTGTGCTCTTTTCACAATCCACATATGGATCCACCAGTGTCATTGCATGTGTGTTCTTTTTACTAACAACAACTGGAGTCATTGCATGACTGTTCTTCTCAAATACAACATATGGATCCACCAGTGTCATTGCATGTGTGTTCTCTTCACAATCCACATATGGATCTACCACTATCATTGCATGTGTGCTCTTTTTTGTAACAACAACCAGAGTCATTGCATGTGTGCTCTTTTCACAATGCACCTATGGATCCACCAGTGTCATTGCATGTGTGTTTTTTTAGTAACAACAACCAGAGTCATTGAAATGTGTGTTCTTTTCACATACCACCTATGGATCCACCAGTGTCATTGCATGTGTGTTCTTTTCACTAACAACAACTGGAGTCATTTCATGACTGTTCTTCTCACATACAACATATGGATCCACCAGTGTCATTACAATGTGTGCTCTCTTCACAATCCACACATGGATCCACCAGTGTCATTGCATGTGTGCTCTTTCTACTAACAACAACTGGAGTCATTGCATGACTGTTCTTCTCAAATACAACATATGGATCCACCAGTGTCATTGCATGTGTGTTCTTTTTAGTATCAACAAACAGAGTCATTGCATGTGTGTTCTTTTCACATACCACATATGGATCCACGAGTGTCATTGAAATGTGTGTTCTCTTCAGACAGTGCACATGGATCCACCAGTGTCATTGCATGTATGTTCTTTTCACTAACAACAACTGGAGTCATTGCATGTGTGTTCTTTTCACATACCACATATGGATCCACAAGCGCCATTGCATGTGTGCTCTTTTCACAATCCACATATGGATCCACCAGTGTCATTGCATGTGTGTTCTTTTTACTAACAACTTGAGTCATTGAAATGTGTGTTCTTCTCACATACAACATATGGATCCACTAGTGAAGAGAATGTGTGTTCTCTTCACAATCCACACATGGATCCACCAGTGTCATGGTATGTGTGCTCTTTTTAGTAACAAGAACCAGAGTCATTGCATGTGTGCTCTTTTCACAATCCACCTATGGATCCACGAGTGTCATTGCATGTGTGTTCTTTTTAGTAACAACAACCAGAATCATTGAAATGTGTGTTCTTTTCATACCACCTATGGATCCACCAGTGTCATTGCATGTGTGTTCTTTTTAGTAACAACAACCAGAGTCATTGCATGTGTGTTTCTTTTCACATACCACATATGGATCCACCAGTGTCATTGAAATGTGTGTTCTCTTCAGAGACCAGACATGGATCCACCAGTGTCATTTCCTGTATGTTCTTTTCACTAACAACAACAGGAGTCATTGCATGTGTGTTCTTTTCACATACCACATATGGATTCACAAGTGTCATTGCATGTGTGCTCTTTTCACAATCCACCTATGGATCCACCAGTGTCATTGCATGTGTGTTCTTTTTACTAACAACAACTGGAGTCATTGCATGACTGTTCTTCTCACATACAACATATGCATCCACTAGTGTCATTACAATGTGTGCTCTCTTCACAATCCACACATGGATCCACCAGTGTCATTGCATGTGTGCTCTTTTTAGTAACAACAACCAGTGTTATTTCATGTGTGCTCTTTTCACATTCCACCTATGGATCCACCAGTGTCATTGCATGTGTGTTCTTTTCACTAACAACAACTGGAGTCATTTCATGACTGTTCTTCTCACATACAACATATGGATCCACTAGTGAAGAGAATGTGTGTTCTCTTCACAATCCACACATGGATCCACAAGTGTCATGGTATGTGTGCTCTTTTTAGTAACAAGAACCAGAGTCATTGCATGTGTGCTCTTTTCACAATCCACCTATGGATCCACGAGTGTCATTGCATGTGTGTTCTTTTTAGTAACAACAACCAGAATCATTGAAATGTGTGTTCTTTTCACATACCACCTATGGATCCACCAATGTCATTGCATGTGTGTTCTTTTTAGTAACAACAACCAGAGTCATTGCATGTGTGTTCTTTTCACATACCACATATGGATCCACCAGTGTCATTGAAATGTGTGTTCTCTTCAGAGACCACACATGGATCCACCAGTGTCATTGCCTGTATGTTCTTTTCACTAACAACAACAGGAGTCATTGCATGTGTGTTCTTTTCACATACCACATATGGATTCACAAGTGTCATTGCATGTGTGCTCTTTTCACAATCCACCTATGGATCCACCAGTGTCATTCCATGTGTGTTCTTTTTACTAACAACAACTGGAGTCATTGCATGACTATTCTTCTCACATACAACATATGGATCCACCGGTGTCATTACAATGTGTGCTCTCTTCACAATCCACACATGGATCCACCAGTGTCATTGCATGTGTGCTCTTTTTAGTAACAACAACCAGTGTCATTTCATGTGTGCTCTTTTCACATTCCACCTATGGATCCACCGCGTCATTGCATGTGTGTTCTTTTTAGTAACAACAACCATAGTCATTGAAATGTGTGTTCTTTTCACATACCACCTATGGATCCACCAGTGTCATTGTATGTGTGTTCTTTTTAGAAAAAACAACTAGAGTCATTGCATGTGTGTTCTTTTCACATACCACATATGGATCCACGAGTGTCATTGAAATGTGTGTTCACTTCAGAGACCGCACATGGATCCACTAGTGTCATTGCATGTATGTTCTTTTCACTAACAACAACTAGAGTCACTGCATGTGTGTTCTTTTCACATACCACATATGGATCCACAAGCGTCATTGAATGTGTGCTCTTTTCACAATCCACCTATGGATCCACCAGTGTCATTGCATGTGTGTTCTTTTTACTAACAACAACTGGAGTCATTGCATGACTGTTCTTCTCAAATACAACATATGGATCCACCAGTGTCATTGCATGTGTGTTCTCTTCACAATCCACACATGGATCTACCACTGTGATTGCATGTGTGCTCTTTTTTGTAACAACAAGCAGAGTCATTGCATGTGTGCTCTTTTCACAATCCACCTATGGATCCAACAGTGTCATTGCATGTGTGTTTTTTAGTAACAACAACCAGAGTCATTGAAATGTGTGTTCTTTTCACATACCACCTATGGATCCACCAGTGTCATTGCATGTGTGTTCTTTTCGCTAACAACAACTGGAGTCATTTCATGACTGTTCTTCTCACATACAACATATGGATCCACCAGTGTCATTACAATGTGTGCTCTCTTCACAATCCACACATGGATCCACCAGTGTCATTGCATGTGTGCTATTTCTACTAACAACAACTGGAGTCATTGCATGACTGTTCTTCTCAAATACAACATATGGATCCACCAGTGTCATTGCATGTGTGTTCTCTTCACAATCCACACATGGATCTACCACTGTCATTGCATGTGTGCTCTTTTTAGTAACAACAACCAGAGTCATTACATGTGTCCTCTTTTCACAATCCACCTATGGATCCACGAGTGTCATTGCATGTGTGTTCTTTTTAGTAACAACAACCAGAATCATTGAAATGTGTGTTCTTTTCACATACCACCTATGGATCCACCAGTGTCATTGCATGTGTGTTCTTTTTAGTAACAACAAACAGAGTCATTGCATGTGTGTTCTTTTCACATACCACATATGGATCCACCAGTGTCATTGAAATGTGTGTTCTCTTCAGAGACCACACATGGATCTACCAGTGTCATTGCCTGTATGTTCTTTTCACTAACAACAACAGGAGTCATTGCATGTGTGTTCTTTTCACATACCACATATGGATTCACAAGTGTCATTGCATGTGTGCTCTTTTCACAATCCACCTATGGATCCACAAGTGTCATTGCATGTGTGTTCTTTTTACTAACAACAACTGGAGTCATTGCATGACTGTTCTTCTCACATACAACATATGGATCCACCAGTGTCATTACAATGTGTGCTCTCTTCACAATCCACACATGGATCCACCAGTGTCATTGCATGTGTGCTCTTTTTAGTAACAACAACCAGTGTCATTTCATGTGTGCTCTTTTCACATTCCACCTATGGATCCACCGCGTCATTGCATGTGTGTTCTTTTTAGTAACAACAACCATAGTCATTGAAATGTGTGTTCTTTTCACATACCACCTATGGATCCACCAGTGTCATTGCATGTGTGTTCTTTTTAGTAACAACAACCAGAGTCATTGCATGTGTGTTATTTTCACATACCACATATGGATCCACGAGTGTCATTGAAATGTGTGTTCTCTTCAGAGACCACACATGGATCCACCAGTGTCATTGCCTGTATGTTCTTTTCACTAACAACAACAGGAGTCATTGCATGTGTGTTCTTTTCACATACCACATATGGATTCACAAGTGTCATTGCATGTGTGCTCTTTTCACAATCCACCTATGGATCCACCAGTGTCATTGCATGTGTGTTCTTTTTACTAACAACAACTGGAGTCATTGCATGACTGTTCTTCTCAAATACAACATATGGATCCACCAGTGTCATTGCATGTGTGTTCTTTTCACTAACAACAACTGGAGTCATTTCATGACTGTTCTTCTCACATACAACATATGGATCCACTAGTGAAGAGAATGTGTGTTCTCTTCACAATCCACACATGGATCCACAAGTGTCATGGTATGTGTGCTCTTTTTAGTAACAAGAACCAGAGTCATTGCATGTGTGCTCTTTTCACAATCCACCTATGGATCCACGAGTGTCATTGCATGTGTGTTCTTTTTAGTAACAACAACCAGAATCATTGAAATGTGTGTTCTTTTCACATACCACCTATGGATCCACCAATGTCATTGCATGTGTGTTCTTTTTAGTAACAACAACCAGAGTCATTGCATGTGTGTTCTTTTCACATACCACATATGGATCCACCAGTGTCATTGAAATGTGTGTTCTCTTCAGAGACCACACATGGATCTACTAGTGTCATTGCCTGTATGTTCTTTTCACTAACAACAACAGGAGTCATTGCATGTGTGTTCTTTTCACATACCACATATGGATTCACAAGTGTCATTGCATGTGTGCTCTTTTCACAATCCACCTATGGATCCACAAGTGTCATTGCATGTGTGTTCTTTTTACTAACAACAACTGGAGTCATTGCATGACTGTTCTTCTCACATACAACATATGGATCCACCAGTGTCATTACAATGTGTGCTCTCTTCACAATCCACACATGGATCCACCAGTGTCATTGCATGTGTGCTCTTTTTAGTAACAACAACCAGTGTCATTTCATGTGTGCTCTTTTCACATTCCACCTATGGATCCACCGCGTCATTGCATGTGTGTTCTTTTTAGTAACAACAACCATAGTCATTGAAATGTGTGTTCTTTTCACATACCACCTATGGATCCACCAGTGTCATTGCATGTGTGTTCTTTTTAGTAACAACAACCAGAGTCATTGCATGTGTGTTATTTTCACATACCACATATGGATCCACGAGTGTCATTGAAATGTGTGTTCTCTTCAGAGACCACACATGGATCCACCAGTGTCATTGCCTGTATGTTCTTTTCACTAACAACAACAGGAGTCATTGCATGTGTGTTCTTTTCACATACCACATATGGATTCACAAGTGTCATTGCATGTGTGCTCTTTTCACAATCCACCTATGGATCCACCAGTGTCATTGCATGTGTGTTCTTTTTACTAACAACAACTGGAGTCATTGCATGACTGTTCTTCTCAAATACAACATATGGATCCACCAGTGTCATTGCATGTGTGTTCTTTTCACTAACAACAACTGGAGTCATTTCATGACTGTTCTTCTCACATACAACATATGGATCCACTAGTGAAGAGAATGTGTGTTCTCTTCACAATCCACACATGGATCCACAAGTGTCATGGTATGTGTGCTCTTTTTAGTAACAAGAACCAGAGTCATTGCATGTGTGCTCTTTTCACAATCCACCTATGGATCCACGAGTGTCATTGCATGTGTGTTCTTTTTAGTAACAACAACCAGAATCATTGAAATGTGTGTTCTTTTCACATACCACCTATGGATCCACCAATGTCATTGCATGTGTGTTCTTTTTAGTAACAACAACCAGAGTCATTGCATGTGTGTTCTTTTCACATACCACATATGGATCCACCAGTGTCATTGAAATGTGTGTTCTCTTCAGAGACCACACATGGATCCACCAGTGTCATTGCCTGTATGTTCTTTTCACTAACAACAACAGGAGTCATTGCATGTGTGTTCTTTTCACATACCACATATGGATTCACAAGTGTCATTGCATGTGTGCTCTTTTCACAATCCACCTATGGATCCACCAGTGTCATTCCATGTGTGTTCTTTTTACTAACAACAACTGGAGTCATTGCATGACTATTCTTCTCACATACAACATATGGATCCACCGGTGTCATTACAATGTGTGCTCTCTTCACAATCCACACATGGATCCACCAGTGTCATTGCATGTGTGCTCTTTTTAGTAACAACAACCAGTGTCATTTCATGTGTGCTCTTTTCACATTCCACCTATGGATCCACCGCGTCATTGCATGTGTGTTCTTTTTAGTAACAACAACCATAGTCATTGAAATGTGTGTTCTTTTCACATACCACCTATGGATCCACCAGTGTCATTGTATGTGTGTTCTTTTTAGAAAAAACAACTAGAGTCATTGCATGTGTGTTCTTTTCACATACCACATATGGATCCACGAGTGTCATTGAAATGTGTGTTCACTTCAGAGACCGCACATGGATCCACTAGTGTCATTGCATGTATGTTCTTTTCACTAACAACAACTAGAGTCACTGCATGTGTGTTCTTTTCACATACCACATATGGATCCACAAGCGTCATTGAATGTGTGCTCTTTTCACAATCCACCTATGGATCCACCAGTGTCATTGCATGTGTGTTCTTTTTACTAACAACAACTGGAGTCATTGCATGACTGTTCTTCTCAAATACAACATATGGATCTACCAGTGTCATTGCATGTGTGTTCTCTTCACAATCCACACATGGATCTACCACTGTGATTGCATGTGTGCTCTTTTTTGTAACAACAACCAGAGTCATTGCATGTGTGCTCTTTTCACAATCCACCTATGGATCCAACAGTGTCATTGCATGTGTGTTTTTTAGTAACAACAACCAGAGTCATTGAAATGTGTGTTCTTTTCACATACCACCTATGGATCCACCAGTGTCATTGCATGTGTGTTCTTTTCGCTAACAACAACTGGAGTCATTTCATGACTGTTCTTCTCACATACAACATATGGATCCACCAGTGTCATTACAATGTGTGCTCTCTTCACAATCCACACATGGATCCACCAGTGTCATTGCATGTGTGCTCTTTCTACTAACAACAACTGGAGTCATTGCATGACTGTTCTTCTCAAATACAACATATGGATCCACCAGTGTCATTGCATGTGTGTTCTCTTCACAATCCACACATGGATCTACCACTGTCATTGCATGTGTGCTCTTTTTAGTAACAACAACCAGAGTCATTACATGTGTCCTCTTTTCACAATCCACCTATGGATCCACGAGTGTCATTGCATGTGTGTTCTTTTTAGTAACAACAACCAGAATCATTGAAATGTGTGTTCTTTTCACATACCACCTATGGATCCACCAGTGTCATTGCATGTGTGTTCTTTTTAGTAACAACAAACAGAGTCATTGCATGTGTGTTCTTTTCACATACCACATATGGATCCACCAGTGTCATTGAAATGTGTGTTCTCTTCAGAGACCACACATGGATCTACCAGTGTCATTGCCTGTATGTTCTTTTCACTAACAACAATAGGAGTCATTGCATGTGTGTTCTTTTCACATACCACATACGGATTCACAAGTGTCATTGCATGTGTGCTCTTTTCACAATCCACCTATGGATCCACAAGTGTCATTGCATGTGTGTTCTTTTTACTAACAACAACTGGAGTCATTGCATGACTGTTCTTCTCACACACAACATATGGATCCACCAGTGTCATTACAATGTGTGCTCTCTTCACAATCCACACATGGATCCACCAGTGTCATTGCATGTGTGCTCTTTTTAGTAACAACAACCAGTGTCATTTCATGTGTGCTCTTTTCACATTCCACCTATGGATCCACCGCGTCATTGCATGTGTGTTCTTTTTAGTAACAACAACCATAGTCATTGAAATGTGTGTTCTTTTCACATACCACCTATGGATCCACCAGTGTCATTGCATGTGTGTTCTTTTTAGTAACAACAACCAGAGTCATTGCATGTGTGTTATTTTCACATACCACATATGGATCCACGAGTGTCATTGAAATGTGTGTTCTCTTCAGAGACCACACATGGATCCACCAGTGTCATTGCCTGTATGTTCTTTTCACTAACAACAACAGGAGTCATTGCATGTGTGTTCTTTTCACATACCACATATGGATTCACAAGTGTCATTGCATGTGTGCTCTTTTCACAATCCACCTATGGATCCACCAGTGTCATTGCATGTGTGTTCTTTTTACTAACAACAACTGGAGTCATTGCATGACTGTTCTTCTCACATACAACATATGGATCCACCAGTGTCATTACAATGTGTGTTCTCTTCACAATCCACACATGGATCCACCAGTGTCATTGCATGTGTGCTCTTTTTAGTAACAACAACCAGTGTCATTTCATGTGTGCTCTTTTCACATTCCACCTATGGATCCAGCAGTGTCATTGCATGTTTGTTTTTTAGTAACAACAACCAGAGTCATTGAAATGTGTGTTCTTTTCACATACCACCTATGGATCCACCAGTGTCATTGCATGTGTGTTCTTTTTAGAAAAAACAACTAGAGTCATTGCATGTGTGTTCTTTTCACATACCACATATGGATCCACGAGTGTCATTACAATGTGTGTTCACTTCACAATCCACACATGGATCCACCAGTGTCATTGCATGTGTGCTCTTTCTACTAACAACAACTGGAGTCATTGCATGACTGTTCTTCTCAAATACAACATATGGATCCACCAGTGTCATTGCATGTGTGTTCTCTTTAGAGACCACACATGGATCCACCAGTGTCATTGCTTGTATGTTCTTTTCACTAACAACAACAGGAGTCATTGCATGTGTGTTCTTTTCACATACCACATATGGATTCACAAGTGTCATTGCATGTGTGCTCTTTTCACAATCCACCTATGGATCCAGCAGTGTCATTGCATGTGTGTTTTTTAGTAACAACAACCAGAGTCATTGAAATGTGTGTTCTTTTCACATACCACCTATGGATCCACCAGTGTCATTGCATGTGTGTTCTTTTCGCTAACAACAACTAGAGTCATTTCATGACTGTTCTTCTCACATACAACATATGGATCCACCAGTGTCATTACAATGTGTGCTCTCTTCACAATCCACACATGGATCCACCAGTGTCATTGCATGTGTGCTCTTTCTACTAACAACAACTGGAGTCATTGCATGACTGTTCTTCTCAAATACAACATATGGATCCACCAGTGTCATTGCATGTGTGTTCTCTTTAGAGACCACACATGGATCCACCAGTGTCATTGCTTGTATGTTCTTTTCACTAACAACAACAGGAGTCATTGCATGTGTGTTCTTTTCACATACCACATATGGATTCACAAGTGTCATTGCATGTGTGCTCTTTTCACAATCCACCTATGGATCCACCAGTGTCATTGCATGTGTGTTCTTTTTACTAACAACAACTCGAGTCATTGCATGACTGTTCTTCTCACATACAACATATGGATCCACCAGTGTCATTACAATGTGTGCTCTCTTCACAATCCACACATGGATCCACCAGTGTCATTGCATGTGTTCTCTTTTTAGTAACAACAACCAGTGTCATTTCATGTGTGCTCTTTTCACATTCCACCTATGGATCCACCGCGTCATTGCATGTGTGTTCTTTTTAGTAACAACAACCATAGTCATTGAAATGTGTGTTCTTTTCACATACCACCTATGGATCCACCAGTGTCATTGCATGTGTGTTCTTTTTAGAAAAAACAACTAGAGTCATTGCATGTGTGTTCTTTTCACATACCACATATGGATCCACGAGTGTCATTGAAATGTGTGTTCACTTCAGAGACTGCACATGGATCCACTAGTGTCATTGCATGTATGTTCTTTTCACTAACAACAACTAGAGTCACTGCATGTGTGTTCTTTTCACATACCACATATGGATCCACAAGCGTCATTGAATGTGTGCTCTTTTCACAATCCACCTATGGATCCACCAGTGTCATTGCATGTGTGTTCTTTTTACTAACAACAACTGGAGTCATTGCATGACTGTTCTTCTCAAATACAACATATGGATCCACCAGTGTCATTGCATGTGTGTTCTCTTCACAATCCACACATGGATCTACCACTGTCATTGCATGTGTGCTCTTTTTTGTAACAACAACCAGAGTCATTGCATGTGTGCTCTTTTCACAATCCACCTATGGATCCACCAGTGTCATTGCATGTGTTTTTTTAGTAACAACAACCAGAGTCATTGAAATGTGTGTTCTTTTCACATACCACCTATGGATCCACAAGTGTCATTGCATGTGTGTTCTTTTTAGTAACAACAACCAGAGTCATTGAAATGTGTGTTCTTTTCGCATACCACCTATGGATCCACAGGTGTCATTGCATGTGTGTTCTTTTTAGTAACAACAACCAGAGTCATTAAATGTGTTTTCTTTTCACATACCACATATGGATCCACCAATGTCATTGAAATGTGTGTTCTCTTCAGAGACCACACATGGATCCACCTATGTCATTGCATGTATGTTCTTTTCACTAACAACAATTGGAGTCATTGCATGTGTGTTCTTTTCACATACCACATATGGATTCACAAGTGCCTTCACATGTGTGCTCTTTTCACAATCCACCTATGGATCCACCAGTGTTATTGCATGTGTGTTCTTTTTACTAACAACAACTGGAGTCATTTCATGACTGTTGTTCTCACATACAACATATGGATCCACCAGTGTCATTACAATGTGTGCTCTCTTCACATTCCACACATGGATCCACCAGTGTCATTGCATGTGTGTTGTTTTTACTAAAAACAACCATAGTCATTGAAATGTGTGTTCTTTTCACATACCACCTATGGATCCACCAGTGTCATTGCATGTGTGTTCCTTTTAGTAACAACAACCAGAGTCATTCAAATGTGTGTTCTTTTCGTATACCACCTATGGATCCACCAGTGTAATTGCATGTGTGTTCTTTTTAGTAACAACAACCAGAGTCATTGAATGTGTGTTCTTTTGACATACCACATATGGATCCACCAGTGTCATTGAAATGTGTGTTCTCTTCAGAGACCACACATGGATCCACCAGTGTCATTGCATGTATGTTCTTTTCACTAACAACAATTGAAGTCATTGCATGTGTGTTCTTTTCACATACCACATATCGATCCACAAGTGTCATTGGATGTGTGCTCTTTTCACAAATCCACCTATGGATCCACCAGTGTCATTGCATGTGTGTTCTTTTTACTAACAACAACTGGAGTCATTGCATGACTGATCTTCTCACATACAACATATGGATCCACCAGTGTCATTGCATGTGTGTTCTCTTCATAATCCACACATGGATCTACCAGTGTCATTGCATGTGTGCTCTCTTTAGTAACAACAACCAGAGTCATTGCATGTGTGCTCTTTTCACAATCCGCCTATGGATCCTCCGGTGTCATTGCATGTGTGTTCTTTTTAGTAAGAACAACCAGAGTCATTCAAATGTGTGTTCTTTTCACATACCACATATGGATCCACCAGTGTCATTGAAATGTGTGTTCTCTTCAGAGACCACACATGGATCTACAAGTGTCATTGCATGTGTGCTCTTTTCACAATCCACCTATGGATCCACCAGTGTCATTCCATGTGTGTTCTTTTTACTAACAACAACTGGAGTCATTGCATGACTATTCTTCTCACATACAACATATGGATCCACCGGTGTCATTACAATGTGTGCTCTCTTCACAATCCACACATGGATCCACCAGTGTCATTGCATGTGTGCTCTTTTTAGTAACAACAACCAGTGTCATTTCATGTGTGCTCTTTTCACATTCCACCTATGGATCCACCGCGTCATTGCATGTGTGTTCTTTTTAGTAACAACAACCATAGTCATTGAAATGTGTGTTCTTTTCACATACCACCTATGGATCCACCAGTGTCATTGCATGTGTGTTCTTTTTAGAAAAAACAACTAGAGTCATTGCATGTGTGTTCTTTTCACATACCACATATGGATCCAAGAGTGTCATTGAAATGTGTGTTCACTTCAGAGACCGCACATGGATCCACTAGTGTCATTGCATGTATGTTCTTTTCACTAACAACAACTAGAGTCACTGCATGTGTGTTCTTTTCACATACCACATATGGATCCACAAGCGTCATTGAATGTGTGCTCTTTTCACAATCCACCTATGGATTCACCAGTGTCATTGCATGTGTGTTCTTTTTACTAACAACAACTGGAGTCATTGCATGACTGTTCTTCTCAAATACAACATATGGATCCACCAGTGTCATTGCATGTGTGTTCTCTTCACAATCCACACATGGATCTACCACTGTGATTGCATGTGTGCTCTTTTTTGTAACAACAACCAGAGTCATTGCATGTGTGCTCTTTTCACAATCCACCTATGGATCCAACAGTGTCATTGCATGTGTGTTTTTTAGTAACAACAACCAGAGTCATTGAAATGTGTGTTCTTTTCACATACCAGCTATGGATCCACCAGTGTCATTGCATGTGTGTTCTTTTCGCTAACAACAACTGGAGTCATTTCATGACTGTTCTTCTCACATACAACATATGGATCCACCAGTGTCATTACAATGTGTGCTCTCTTCACAATCCACACATGGATCCACCAGTGTCATTGCATGTGTGCTCTTTCTACTAACAACAACTGGAGTCATTGCATGACTGTTCTTCTCAAATACAACATATGGATCCACCAGTGTCATTTCATGTGTGTTCTCTTTAGAGACCACACATGGATCTACCACTGTCATTGCATGTGTGCTCTTTTCACTAACAACAACCAGAGTCATTGCATGTGTGTTCTTTTCACATACCACATATGGATTCACAAGTGTCATTGCATGTGTGCTCTTTTCACAATCCACCTATGGATCCACCAGTGTCATTGCATGTGTGTTCTTTTTACTAACAACAACTCGAGTCATTGCATGACTGTTCTTCTCACATACAACATATGGATCCACCAGTGTCATTACAATGTGTGCTCTCTTCACAATCCACACATGGATCCACCAGTGTCATTGCATGTGTGCTCTTTTTAGTAACAACAACCAGTGTCATTTCATGTGTGCTCTTTTCACATTCCACCTATGGATCCACCGCGTCATTGCATGTGTGTTCTTTTTAGTAACAACAACCATAGTCATTGAAATGTGTGTTCTTTTCACATACCACCTATGGATCCACCAGTGTCATTGCATGTGTGTTCTTTTTAGAAAAAACAACTACAGTCATTGCATGTGTGTTCTTTTCACATACCACATATGGATCCACGAGTGTCATTGAAATGTGTGTTCACTTCAGAGACTGCACATGGATACACTAGTGTCATTGCATGTATGTTCTTTTCACTAACAACAACTAGAGTCACTGCATGTGTGTTCTTTTCACATACCACATATGGATCCCCAAGCGTCATTGAATGTGTGCTCTTTTCACAATCCACCTATGGATCCACCAGTGTCATTGCATGTGTGTTCTTTTTACTAACAACAACTGGAGTCATTGCATGACTGTTCTTCTCAAATACAACATATGGATCCACCAGTGTCATTGCATGTGTGTTCTCTTCACAATCCACACATGGATCTACCACTGTCATTGCATGTGTGCTCTTTTTTGTAACAACAACCAGAGTCATTGCATGTGTGCTCTTTTCACAATCCACCTATGGATCCACCAGTGTCATTGCATGTGTTTTTTTAGTAACAACAACCAGAGTCATTGAAATGTGTGTTCTTTTCACATACCACCTATGGATCCACAAGTGTCATTGCATGTGTGTTCTTTTTAGTAACAACAACCAGAGTCATTGAAATGTGTGTTCTTTTCGCATACCACCTATGGATCCACAGGTGTCATTGCATGTGTGTTCTTTTTAGTAACAACAACCAGAGTCATTAAATGTGTTTTCTTTTCACATACCACATATGGATCCACCAATGTCATTGAAATGTGTGTTCTCTTCAGAGACCAGACATGGATCCACCTGTGTCATTGCATGTATGTTCTTTTCACTAACAACAATTGGAGTCATTGCATGTGTGTTCTTTTCACATACCACATATGGATTCACAAGTGCCTTCACATGTGTGCTCTTTTCACAATCCACCTATGGATCCACCAGTGTTATTGCATGTGTGTTCTTTTTACTAACAACAACTGGAGTCATTTCATGACTGTTGTTCTCACATACAACATATGGATCCACCAGTGTCATTACAATGTGTGCTCTCTTCACATTCCACACATGGATCCACCAGTGTCATTGCATGTGTGTTGTTTTTACTAAAAACAACCATAGTCATTGAAATGTGTGTTCTTTTCACATACCACCTATGGATCCACCAGTGTCATTGCATGTGTGTTCTTTTTAGTAACAACAACCAGAGTCATTCAAATGTGTGTTCTTTTCGTATACCACCTATGGATCCACCGGTGTAATTGCATGTGTGTTCTTTTTAGTAACAACAACCAGAGTCATTGAATGTGTGTTCTTTTGACATACCACATATGGATCCACCAGTGTCATTGAAATGTGTGTTCTCTTCAGAGACCACACATGGATCCACCAGTGTCATTGCATGTATGTTCTTTTCACTAACAACAATTGAAGTCATTGCATGTGTGTTCTTTTCACATACCACATATCGATCCACAAGTGTCATTGGATGTGTGCTCTTTTCACAATCCACCTATGGATCCACCAGTGTCATTGCATGTGTGTTCTTTTTACTAACAACAACTGGAGTCATTGCATGACTGATCTTCTCACATACAACATATGGATCCACCAGTGTCATTGCATGTGTGTTCTCTTCATAATCCACACATGGATCTACCAGTGTCATTGCATGTGTGCTCTCTTTAGTAACAACAACCAGAGTCATTGCATGTGTGCTCTTTTCACAATCCGCCTATGGATCCACCGGTGTCATTGCATGTGTGTTCTTTTTAGTAAGAACAACCAGAGTCATTCAAATGTGTGTTCTTTTCACATAGCACATATGGATCCACCAGTGTCATTGCATGTGTGTTCTTTTTAGTAACAACAACCAGTGTCATTCCATGCGTGTTCTTTTCACATACCACATATGGATCCACCAGTGTCATTGAAATGTGTGTTCTCTTTAGAGACCACACATGGATCCACCAGTGTCATTGCATGTATGTTCTTTTCACTAACAACAACTGGAGTCATTGCATGTGTGTTCTTTTCACATACCACATATGGATACACAAGTGTCATTGCATGTGTGCTCTTTTCACAATCCACATATGGAGCCACCAATGTCATTGCATGTGTGTTCTTTTTACTAACAACAACTGGAGTCATTTCATGACTGTTCTTTTCACATACCACATATGGATCCACCAGTGTCATTGAAATGTGTGTTCTCTTCAGAGACGACACATGGATCCACCAGTGTCATTGCATGTGTGTTCTTTTCACTAACAACATCTGGAGTCATTGCATGTGTGTTCTTTTCACATACCACATATGGATCCACTAGTGTCATTGCATGTGTGCTCTTTTTACCAACAACAACCAGAGTCATTGGACGTGTGTTCTCTTTAGAGACCACACATGGATCCACCAGTGTCATTGAAATGTGTATTATTTTCATCTACCGCCATTGGCCACAAACAATCGGGACTCAGAACTAACCAGCAACCGCTCTGGGATTCTAGAAGACCCGATCCCCGATTGTTAGGCGCCGTTGGATCGGGGTGCGTGGACGATAAGTGATGTTGTTCGCGAGGGAGATCCGCGAGAAGTCTGTTCTGCGAACTGATTGCTATGGCAACTACGCTGGGCCTACATCCTTGCCCTTATCCCCTTAACCTCGGGGCCGAAAATCAGATCGTGTTCCTTCATCGCCATTGAGAGGGAGAGGCCCAAACTCAGCTTGCACGAGGCTCAGATGTTCGCCCACTATGACATACTCGCGCCGCTGTTAGCGAGGCTTCCGGCCGGCTTCAAGCTCAGCTACGCCGGGGTTCCTGTCGTGCCGCTCTTGCACGACAACGCGTTGGCGAGGCAGATCGAGGAGCGTCACCGCCAGCTGTCGGAGTGGAAGAGGGCAATGGCGCGGTACTCACGTATGAGCGCGTACTGGCGAAAGCTGTTCAAGAAGGAGTGGGATGCATTGATTGAGTTGGGCGGAACCCACCGGTGGGAGATCCACCCGGATCTGCGCAACCCTGAAGGGAGGCAGCGCTTCTGGGCAGTGCCTGGGCGTATGACCTCCACCGTTATCGATGCAGCATGCCGTGAAGAATCCATGAGGAGGAGGAACGCTACCGGGAACGTCGGCATCGATTCCGACACGGAGGAGGCTAGCGGCGACACGGACAACGTCGTCAATGATGGAGACTGCGGGAGCGTCATAGTCGATTAGGGCCACTTAAGCATAAATTAAATCTATGTACGGTATCTTAATACGCTCTTTGGATCTGGGTCACCTGATTCATGGTCGATTATCATCATAATCTATATATGTTGGACATGTTTTAGTTGTCTTTGTCTTTGAAACTAGTCGATCGAAACTCGTCCGATCCTGAAAATAAAGTTCGCGCGTTCCCTGGCATATCTGATGGGACAATACGCTAACTCTGCTCCCAGCACTTGATGGCACAGCCGTAATTTGGAGTGCGCCTGAGGAGAAGGGATCGAGCGTATTGTAATAGTGTACTACTCCTGTCCAGATATAACTGACTTAGTTTTTTCAGATATTTAATAAATGTGTCTATACCCAAAACATGTCTAGATACATGTTTTAGGTTTCTCTGTCTTTCAAACTAATCAAAAGTCATCAAATTCTGAACAAACAAAGTCATTGCGTTCACACCTGATGGGATAATACGCTGACTCTGCTACTTGATGGCACAGCCATAATTCTGGAGTGCGCGAGAGGAGATGGGAATGCAAGGGACATGCGAACTAGTAGACGTGTCCAAACGTAGGTAAAAAATTATTGTAATAATATTTTTAAAAAATGTAATCTAGTCCACATGACCCCATCACAGACACGTTGCACGCGCTAGATATAAATAAAGACGACACGGCTAGTTTAGTTTCAATGATATAATTCAACATACGATGTTACTGTGCCCGCATCTTTCTGCTCCTCTTATTAGTCTGCTAGCCCATGCTGCATTAAGAATCAATTGATGAGGATAAAAAAAATGATAAAATAGCAAATAAAACAATTTTTAAGCTTACCTTTCATCCGGAGAATCGTACAAAGATGAAATTGGCAGGGATTTATTATTTCTCCTGCAGTTAGCTGAAAGATCCTCAAGAACATCCTCAATCACCCTTGCAACTTCTTCATATTCTAATACACCTCCATTATTTGCCCTTTCCTCCCCGTTCCTCTTACCCTTTTGTTTATTTTCACACCCTTTTCTCGCCGGCACTTCCACTTCTTCATAAATTGGCTGCTTACGTACGTTTTCCTCCGAGTGCTCAACACCGTCTTCGCGCTGCTCTTCCGCCAGTTCTGGCTGAGAAGCCTCATTTTCTGCCACCAGGTTGTGAACAGGGACAATAGCATGTGTAACTGGGTTTTTGCACAACCTCTTGATATGGCCGAATCTGCCACAACATCTGCATTTCCTTTTCCTAGCTCCCAGCCTTGGACCTTTATCGGTGGAGGCTTCAATCCTTAGCTTTCTAGGCCTCCCAGGTGGCCTCCTAAGAACTGGTGGTTGAAGTTTGAACCCTGGATCGACAATCTCCCAATCGTTTTCATCGGCCATAGGTGGAGTTGCAGCAAACTTGTCCACGGAGAAATAGTTGTCGACATAGTTCTCTATTTCAGCTCCGTTACCTCTAAGCTTTAATATGAAGTAAATTGCATGGTGACATGGCAGACCAGTAATCTGCCACTGCCTGCATGAACAAGTCTTTTTTCCAATGTCTACAGTGTACCTCTGTTCACTTCCATGCTTGTATTCTGCATAAACCTCAGCCAATGTTCTGAAACTTTTGACCACCCTCATCTTTGTCGTTCTCATTGCCCTGGTTCTTGCATTCAGTAACATAACCACCTTTGGAACTATTTTATGGCCCAAAACTTTTCTTGCACAAATTCTTTGCCTTAAATCTATCTTCACCATTATGCACTGTCTTATTGCATCCAACAAAATAACAATTTCAAGTGTCTTCATGCTCGAAATCTTATCATTGAAACTCTCTGCCAAATTATTGCATACAAAATCCACCTTGCTTAACTCACCAAACTTGCTTCTGGCCCATAGCTTGGTGTGATGTTCCTCAAGGTATTTTTTCACCTTTGGCACTACATACATGTTCTTCAAGTAAGTAGCATGCGTGCTTGGGATGTATGTGTATGCTGATCGCCGCAACTCCTCTTCAAAGATCTTTCCTTTGAAATTCTTCCTGAAGTTAGTAGCAAGGTGCCGCATGCATTCCCTATGCTCAACCCCAGGAAACACAGCATCAACAGCATTCTCAAGACCCTCGGATGCACCGATGTGTATCACCAAGCCTTCAGGGTGACCAATTACTTCCCGTAGTCTCTCCATGAACCATGTCCAGCTTTTATTTGATTCACCCTCAAGAACAGCATAAGCTATGGGTAGAAGCCAATCATGCGCGTCTAAAGCACAAGCAGAAGCAACATGTCCCCTGAACTTCCCTGTTAAAGAAGTTGCACCTATTGCCAATTATGGCCTGCAGCCATCTAGGAACCCCTTCCAGCATGCCTTAAGGCAGACAAAACATCTCCTGAAGCATATCTTATCTGCCTGCTTATACCTGACCCCCTCGAGACGTTTTCTCTCCCTTTCACAACCTCGTAATCGATGTCAACAACACTACCAGGTGATGCTTTCTCTACCTGAGCTTTGAAACTATACAATATATGAAAACTGTCATTCCACTTGCCTGGAATGAAGACTCTGTGGTAAGGAATCAGAATGTTAAACTTTTTGCTAATCTTTGTTCTGAGTTCAGTAGGTCCAATGTTATGATCCTACCTCACCTAGTCAAGTACAGTAGCAGCAATCCACATGGTAGTTGCCGGTCTAATTTTACCACTTAAAGAAGTATTAGGGCAATTGTGTTTCTTCGTGTTTACTTTGATCTGCATTCAATAAGAATCCAAATAATTCAGAGCTAGTTATCAGCAGAATAAATATGAGAAAGACTGAAACTAAATGTAGCTATTGCAACCTGAAATGGGTGTCCACCCCGCATTGGAGATGCATGTAATCTCAATTTACACACATTACTTTCCCTACAGTGCACCCTAAATCTCTTTTGGTCGCTCCTTTTAATGATAAATTCGAACCCAACTCTGATTGCATAGGTTGCAACTACATATCTACAGTCCTCCACATTGTCAAAGACAGTCCCCTCATCAATTGTAGGATTGTCCCTGTCAAAGTGTACCACTGGCCTGTCCACGTCTTCGTCATCGTATCTACACTAGTGGAAATCGGGCCTCCAGTCCCGGCCCGTAAGGGGCTTTAGTCCCGGTCCTGGTAACCGGGACTGGAGGGGCGGGACTAAAGGCCCACCCATTAGTCCCGACCCTCTTACCAGCCGAGACCAATGGGCATCCACGTGGCTGTCTCTACGGGTGCTGGGTGCCCCCCATTAGTCCCGGTTCGTATTACGAAACGGGACAAATGGTTCTCTGTCGCGACAGCATTTTAGGCACTTTCTCTGCCGCGGCAGAGAATTTAATTTGTATTCTTTTTTTTATTTCAAAATAGTTTCTACGCTACCACATACCGTACATGTTCGTGCATACATAAGATAACTTCTCTTAAGATTGAGCATACAAATATATACATGATAGTTACACATGGAGATCACAATTATCGGGACTAGAGCATACAAATATATACATGATGTTCGTCTATTCAATTACATGGTCGGGGATCATCGACGCCTATTCACACTAAATTCTCCGGCGTTATCTATCATCTCGTTCATCAAGAATCCTGCCAGTTCTTCAGCAATTGCTACTACGCGTTGCTGTGGTAGGAGTTGATCCCGCATTTTCTCGAACTATATAAGAAAAGGAGATCAATATGAATATCAATCATGATAAAAAAAAGTGACGGTAATAAAAATAATGTTATGAATGTATTGCTTACATCGAAACTATAATCATTCAGCTCACTGGTAAACGTGAGAATGAACTCGCAAACGTAGAATCCATATAGATTCGTCCCCTGTGGCTTCCTCGCACACTTTACGAGAATATAATTCAATCAAAATAATAATCCAGCATCATAATTGTATTGAAACTAGAAGTAAAGAGATGCGCCTACTACTTACCGAGACCGGCTTAAATGTCAGCTTCTCAGTAAAGTCACCCGTAACCGCACTCTTGAACTGGTTCCAAACCCTACCCGGTAAAGAAAATGAATGAGTTATTTATTACGTGATATCTTAGGAAATCAATGAAAGAGACCGCTGTAGCGCGGAAATTACCTCTGGAGCATGTCCTGCATGTCACTAAACTATTCCAGGGGTCTCTTTAATGGGTCCATGACTTCAACTCTTCCCTTATCAAGTTGAATGTCCATGAGAATCCAGTGGAAACTGTACACGTTTATATATACATCAGTAACTCATCAATTACACTTAACATCGAGTAAGCAAAAGAGAATGTGTACAATAGAGTAAGACACTCACGCGAAATTGTAAGGAAATAGTATGTGGTCACAGAAATTTTGCTCCGTTAGAAACCTTAGAAGGTTTTCCTGTGTGTCCTCGGGTTCTTCCTTTAGCGTTCGACAATGTATTTTATCTGTGTCAATGAACCCAACCCTGAAGATTGACCTTCTTTTACATTCCATGATCTTCATTCTGCATAATAATAGAGTACAAAAGGATATAATTAGGATAATTACATGCAATGAACTGAACAACTGAAAAAATTAATAGCTTATATATAGACAATGAATTCAACAACTTACAGACAATAGCAACTCATGAGACTTTTGTCGAGGGTGTCGAAAGTGTATAACTAGAAGAGTTCTGGAAACTCAACATGGATCTCTTCTTCTCGGAAGTAGTAGTCATGTGGGACTTTCGCCACGATCATTATTCTCTCCTCCTTTACGGCTTTCAAGTACCATTTATGTAAACTCCGCATTTGTGTTGGCAGTTGTTGGAACTACTCAAAGCTGACCAGACGCTTCCCTGGGACATATGTAGGGACTACCTGAGCCTTGGGTAACTTGTCGTCCTGGGAACCTAGCAATTCCTCAACAGTCACATTCATAGCGGCCGCAAGCTTCTTAGCTTCTTCCATATCCTGCTGGGGAGTGTCATAGGATAGCACCTTGAGGGGTGGGGTCGATTTTTTGGCCTGTTCCTCGATCTAGGGGACGTCCTTTCTTTTCCCGGTTGCACTTTGACTTGATGATTTGCTCCCGCTTGCACTTCTACTTGATTTGCTCTTCTTCACTTCCGTCTGAAGTGTGCGTCGATAGTCATATGGCTTATGGTGCAAGTCATATTGCGATTTTGTGTTCAGAAAAGAAAGTGCATACGCTTTTTGCTTCTCGGTGTATACCGGGGCGGGCTCGGGTTTCTTCTTTTGAAGCTGCGCAGCACATTCGGCCTTTACGATCATGTCGGTTTCCTCGTCAGTACGATCGTAAGGTCTAATAGGAAGATTCTTATGAGGTACTCTTGGGAGGGGCGACATTTGTCGTTTTGGGCTCCTGTGTCGTTTAGTACTAATTGGAGGCTACGGTGGAGATCGAGATGGACTCGGGCTGTGGTGGTCGTAGTCATGGGGTGGGCTTCTTGGAGGTGATGGAGGTGAAGGTGACATGCGACCACTCGGAGGCGGTGTTGGCTTTGGCGTCCAGCCTGGAAGCTTGATGTTGTTCTTGTCCCATAGAATGACACCACCCAGTACTTCTCTGAGTGTCCTCTCACCTTCAGGTCCAGGGATGTCAAGCTCCATTGAGTCCCACCCCATTGCGATTTCATCCACACCAACTTTAGCATAGCCAGCTGGAATCTCACGGCCATGCCAGCGTGCGCCAGGTGGACAAGGTAAAGCACATCCGACTGCCACCTTGATGGATAGGTTCTTCACCTTCTGATGGAGCTCACAAGATGCCTGCTCCTTGATTCCATCCACGGGGTAGCCGGGACTGCCATCTACCATACGTGCATCGTCAGAAGGGACCTCCGATTTAGCCATGCTGCTTTTCCGCTGAGATGGGATGGCGGTAATATCGAGTACAGGATCTTGCAGGCGCGCTGCTCCTCGAAGTTCGTCAATCTGTTGATGATGTATTCGAAGTGTTCCTATCAACTCAGTGAACTCGTCTCGCTCCTCCTCCTGTCGTCGCCTCTTTGCTCTCTCGGCTCCTATAAGTATCTCTGTCTTTGGGAAACCCCATCTCCCACGTATAACTAGGGCCAAGGCCTCGTACACGTCCTCCGCATTCGTCATTCCCGAGGACCTTTGTCAGCAAGTCTTTCTCTCTATCGGGACGGAACTTTGTTGTCCCCGCTTTAATCTCCTTCACCACTTTCTGCCATGTATCCCGGGGTATCCTAATCCCGTCACTGCAAATAAGGTCCTCTGTACTTTCGTCATACTCACTCCCATGCCCAAGGAACCAATTCCTTGCCGTTAGATCCCATTCTTCGCGTATTGGTTCTGGAGTGATCCCTTTAGCAAGCAGCTCATTCTCTTTAGCATCCCACTTTGGCATGGCAGCCGCGTAGCCCCCTGGCCCCAAGTGATGGTGATATTTCTTCATCGCGGCATTTTTCTTGTTTTTTTTCGACATTTCCATAGCAGGTTGTGACTCCTTGTACTTCACAAATGCATCCCAGTTAGCCTGCTGCTTCGTTAGATAGCATTCAAATTTAGGAGTCTTCTTCGTCTTTTGATACTTTTGCCATAATGCTTTCTTCCAGTTCTTGAATAGTTCATTCATCTTCGTAAGAGTCCACTTCTTGACTTTCTTCCTCAATGCAGCTATATCGGCATCATCCTCACATTCTGGCAGGGTGAAATGTGTCATGAGGTCATTCCAAAGACCCTCTTTGCACCTGTCGGAGACATACCCACCCTCTTTCGTCCCTTTGGTCTTATTCCACTCTCGAACGGTGATCGGGATGCGATCCCTAACCATAACTCCGCATTGTTGTTTAAATAAGTTTTAGCCTTTTCGGATTCCACCGGTTCACCCCGTGGTGATACCCGCGTAATTGTATAACGCGTAGATGCGTCCAACTTTTTGGCCGGGCCTCGTTTGGAATATTTTTTGCTCGATGTGGAGGCCTAAGAGAAGAAACATTCGTCAATTTATATATATACAAGTCAGTTAATGCATCTACTGATCACCAGACTTCATATATATACCTCGCCGTTGGCTTCTCCACCACCGGAGCCGTCGACTTCTCCTTGATCATTTTGGTCGACCTCATCTCCCTCACTGGAGCGGTTCAGATAAATTGACGGAGATTCGGGTGGATCAACATGGGGGGTGTCATTGATCATATCCTCGAGAATTTCTTCCTGTGCTAGGTCTCTCTGGATTGGATCCATAGTTTTCTACAAAATGCACACAATAACATTTCTCATTCAATATTGCTGCATAAAATAATACTAAACAATAATATGAACACGCAATTTGCTACAATAATACTAAACAATAGAAAAATTCTAGTGATGCCCTAACCCTAACCCTAAGTCCGGGGGCCCGCGAGCACCACCACCCTAACCCTATCTTCGGGGGCCCGCGAGCACCACCACTCTAACCCTAAGTCCGGTGGCCCGCGAGCACTACCAACCCTAACCCTAAGTCCGGGGGCCCGCGAGCACTACCACCCTAACCCTAAGTCCGGGTGCCCGCGAGCACTACCACCCTAACCCTAAGTCCGGGGGCCCGCGAGCACAACCACATTAACCCTAAGTCCGGGGGACCGCGAGCACTACCACCCTAACCCTAAGTTCGGTGGCCCGCGAGCACCACCACCCTAACCCTAAGTTCGGGTGCCCGCGAGCACTACCACCCTAACCCTAAGTCCGGGGGCCTGCGAGCACTACCACCTTAAACCTAAGTCCGGGGGCCCGTGAGCACTACCACATTAACCCTAAGTCCAGGGGCCCACGAGCACTACCACCCTAACCCTGAGTCCGGTGGCCCGCGAGCACCACCACCCTAACCCTAAGTCCAGGGGCCCACGAGCACTACCGGACTTAGGGTAGTAATGCTTGTCTGTCTCAATCGACACTATAATACTACATACTATATAATATACTACTATATATTTTATTACTAGTAATAAATATATATACACAAACATATATATATACTATATTTATATACTAGTAATAAATATTACAATATAAAAAAGATACAAGAAATAAAAAAACATACACTAGAAATTAATATATACTATACTAGAAATTAATATATACTATACTAGAAATTAATAAAAAAACATACACTAGAAATATAAAAAAGATACAAAAAATACTAGTAATAATTCTATCTATCTATTACAAAAAAACATACTAGTAATACAAGTAATAATTCTATCTATCTATTACAAAAAAGATACTAGTAATACAAAAAACATACACTAGAAATACTAGTAATAATTCTATCTATTACTAGTAATAATTCTTAATTAATTAATATACAAATAAAAATTACAATAGAGGAGGCAGAGCGGGCTCGTTGGGGCTCGCCGGTCGCGGGGCGACGCCCGACCTCGCTTGGGGGATGGAGGCAGCGCGCGGGGCTCGCTGGGGCCGGCGACGGAGAGGAGGCAGAGCGCGCAGTGGGTGGAGGGCGAGAGGCGACGGCGCGGCGGCACGCGGGGTACACGGACGGGCGGAAAGGCGGCGAGGTATTTCGGCAACCTGGCAGCGTAGTGCTACTTCTCGCTCCGGTCGATGGATTCGACCGGGGAAGAAGGCGACGCCTTAAATACGCCCAACCCTTTAGTCCCGGTGCATGGCTGGAACCAGGACTAAAGGGGGGGTCTTTAGTCCCGGTTCCAGCCACGCACCGGGACTAAAGGCTTTGGATGCCTTTTCGCCTGCAGAGCCTTTAGTCCCGGATGGTGTTCTGGGCCAGGACTAAAAGCCCAAATTTGCGCGCGCTGGGCCTAAGTTGGCGCCTGTTTTTTCAAATATTACAATTTGTAACTATTAGATTTTTTAAACATTTGAATTATACAGTTTTTGCATACTTATGAATTTGAGAAAATTTTCAACATGAAAAGTTTTCGAATTTGAATAAGTAATCCAAATCTATTTTCTGTTTTATAAAATAATTATTCTAACTAGTGAAACTAATAACCATGTTGCCATTTCCAATTTAAAAATGCATTAACTATTATATTTTGCATATTTTCGAATCTCACTAAATTTTTAACATAAAAAGTGCTTGAATTTGAGTAAGAGATTCAAATCCATTTTCTGTTTTATAAAATAATTATTCTAACTAGTCAAACTATTAACCATTTTGCCATTTTCATGTGATTTCGACGCTCTGGTGGTCTTCCTCCGGCGAAACCCTAGACCGGGGGACCCAGATCGTCTACCCCTGTAGCTTTCTCCGTAGGAGGGTAGCCCCTTTAGGGTTTAGGGTTTAGGATTCCCTCCTCTGACTTCCCGCCATTTCTCACTATATATATGTAGGCTGGGTCGTTGCCATAGCACATCTAGACTCATATCGGCCGCCTCTTTCCACTATATCCCATGGATTCCACCATACCTCTAACCCCAGGGAGGCGAAGATGGAGTCTTTCACGGGCTAGTAGGAAAATATTTTCCGAGGCGGAACTTCCAAAGATGCCATAGGGCGTGTGCACCAAGGGCATCTTCGAGAAGTTCCGCCACGGGAGATTTCCCAACCCTTTCCTCCATCCATGGGGATGAAACTCTCCATCCATGTAGGCTTGGTCGTTGCCATAGCACATCTAGACTCATATCTGCCGTCTCTCTCCACTCTATCCATGGGTTCCACCATACCTCTAACCCCAGGGAGGCAGAGATGGAGTCTTTCACGGGCTAGCAGGAAAATATTTTTCGAGGCAGAACTTCCGAAGATGCCATAGGGCGTGTGCACCGAGGGCATCTTCGAGAAGTTCCGCCACGGGAGATTTCCCAACCCTTTCCTCCATCCATGGGGATGAAACTCTCCATCCATGTTGGCTTGTTGAGTTGCTTGCCATGGCGTATCGATGATCCTTTTATAGGCACGGCGCTGCTTCTACTTTGTCTTCTTCCTCCGACAGGGCGTCGTGCGCTACATGCTTTATCTCATCGAGCAGTGCGTCCACCCACGCGTCCTTATCCTACTGACAGTTTTAGTCCCGGTTTGAGCTCCTACCCGGTACATAAGGTTACCCACACATCCTTATCCCACCGACAGTTTTGTTAGATGACACAAAAACCACCTTTAGTCCTGGTTGCACCCTCCAGCCGGTACTAAAGGTTAGCCACCCCCCAGATAAGGCCCTCCCAGATAAGCCTCCCCCAGATAAGCCCCCCATCTTTTGTCCCGGTTTGAGCCCCCACCCGGGATGAAAGTTTCCCGCGCCACTGCGTTCCCACGCTTTCCACCGGTTCCCACGTCTGTCCTCCCGCCATTTTTTCAGTATATATATGTACGCTTGGCCTCCATTTACATATCACATCTAGACTCATCATTCTCTTCCCATGGCTTCCATCGTATCTCTAACCACCCGGGAGGCGGAGGCGCTTTGCGCCTCGAACTACCCCTGCCCACCGGGCTACCGCGTCCCCACCGGCTGGATGCTGAGCGCCAGTCCCTCCTGTCCCTCTAGGTGTGGAGCGCCGGATGGCCATCACGAACCACTACTACCTCTAGCTCTTGCCAGAGCAGCGGAGGAATCCCAACTGGCATCCCGACTATTTCCCGACTTGGGAAGCCTTCTTCATTAATCGGCATGAGAGGGCGCTCGCCAGGCACGAGGAGGACGGCCCACCTCCTTCGAACTTCAACGAGGCCGGCCGTCGGCTGTGGTGGCGCGGCCGGACTCTCCTGAGTGTCATGGCCTACAACACGACCGACAATAACCCCCGCCTGCGGTACCCTCAAATCCAGCCCACGCGTGCCCAACCTTCAAGGTTCGACTACGGCGACCCCGACGACGACAGCGACGATGGCGCCGGTGACTACGACGACTACAGTGGCGCGTATTACAGGGCTAGGGAGGAGCATGACTGAATCACTCCAACCATTAGGCATGTTTCTTAATTTTCAGTTGTGCTATGTATCCTTAGTGTTTGTGGGTTCCTTCTCTTGTGATGGTTCCTTCTCTTTGTGTGATCACCTACCGTGGCTCAGAACGTCTAGTTTGATTGAGCAAGATGTATTACATGAAAGGGGACCTTTATGTCTCAAATAAAAGGTTTAATACATTACATAGATTTATGTCTCAAATAAAAGGTTTAATTACATAGATTTATGTCTCAATAAAAGGTTTAATACATTGTTACACATCACCTACATCTAGTGTTGTGGTTTTCTTCTGCACCATAGCCATGGAGAATCTTGATCATTTAACAGGATGCATGGGTCAGTTTTCACTTTGAAGGGCGGAATTTCATGAAACTTATTGTAATCTTCTGACATGTCTGTCTTATCATCCACTCCCACGATGTTTCTTTTCCCTGAAAGAACTATGTGGCGCTTTGGCTCATCGTATTCTGTACTCTTTTCCTTATCTTTCCTTTTTCTCGGTTTGGTAGACATGTCCTTCACATAGAAAACCTGAGCCACATCGTTGGCTAGGACGAATGGTTCATCCATGTACGCAAGATTGTTGAGATCCACTGTTGTCATGCCGTACTTTTCGTCTACATGTACCCCGCCTCCTGTTAGCTGGACCCATTTACACCGAAACAAAGGGACCTTAAAAGTAGGTCCATAATATGAGTCAAGTTCCCATATCTCCTCTATGTACCCATAATATGTGTCAATCTGCGCATTGTCATCTGTTGCATCAAAGTGGACACCACTGTTTTGGTTGGTGCTCTTTTTATCTTGGGCTATCGTGTAAAATGTATTTCCATTTATCTCGTACCCTTGGAAAGTACATATAGTCGAAGATGGTAACCTGGCCAACGAGTACAACTCATCTCCAACAGTGGTGTTATTCATGAGATGTGTCTGCAACCAATTGCCAAAATTCTTCTCGTGTTCCCCTCTAATCAAGGTTTCAGGCTTCCCGGGTTTTCGGAGCATAGAATATTCTTGTGTTTCTCGATATACGGAGCCACCATGGTGGAATTGTGTAGAACTATGTAATGTGATTGAGTGAAAGAATGCCCGTCCCTACATACCATTGATTTCCTTCCTAGTGTGCCTTTTCCAGTCATCCTCCCCTCATACCGAGATTCAGGAACACCAATCGGCTTAAGGTCAGGAAGAAAGTCAACACAAAACTCAATGACCTCCTCTGTTCCATAGCCCTTGGAGATGCTTCCTTCTGGCCTAGCACGGTTATGAACATATTTCTTTAAGACTCCCATGAACCTCTCGAAGGGGAACATATTGTGTAGAAACACAGGACCGAGAATTCTAATCTCTTCGACTAGGTGAACTAGGAGGTGCGTCATAATATTGAAGAAGGATGGTGGGAACAACAACTCGAAGCTGACCAGACATTGGACCACATCAATCTGTAACCCTGATAGACTTTCTCAATCAATTACCTTCTGAGAAATTGCATTGAGGAATGCACATACCTTCAAAATGGCTAGTCGAATATTTTCTGGTAGAATTCCCCTCAATGCAACCAGAAGCAATTGCGTCATAAGCACATGGCAGTCATGAGACTTTAGGTTTTGAAATTTTTTATCTTTCATATTTACTATTCCCTTTATATTCGACGAGAAGCCATACGGGACCTTGATACTGAAAAGGACTTCAAAAAAGATTTCCTTCTCTTCTTTGGTAAGAGCGTAGCTGGCAAGCCCTTGAACCTGCCCTGGATGCTTGTCGTCTCGTCCTTTATGATGTTGCTGGTCCTCCCGTGCTGCCGGGGTATCTTTTGACTTCGCGTACAAGCCCAGGAAGCCTAGAATATTCACGCAAATATTCTTCGTCAGGTGCATCACGTCGATTGCAGAGCGGACCTCATGCACTTTCCAATAGGGTAGCTCCCAAAATATAGATTTCTTCTTCCACATGGGTGCATGTCCGGTAATGGGGTATTTTGGAACAGGTTGTCCTCTAGGACCCTTTCCAAAGATTACATCCAAATCCTTGACCATACCAAATACATCAGCACCACTACAGGGGACAGGCTTCGTCCGGGTTTCTGCCTTGCCATTGAAATGCTTGCCTTTCTTCTTTAAGGGATGACTGGGCGGAAGAAAACGGTGATTGTACGAGTACACATTCTTTCTACATTTATCCAGATATATACTTTCAGTCTCATCTAAACAGTGCGTGCATGCATTGTATCCTTTGTTCGTCTGTCCTGAAATGTTACTAAGAGCAGGCCAATCATTGATGGTTACGAACAACAACGCTTGTAGGTCAAATTCCTGCTGTTTGTGCTCATCCCACACACGTACACCTATTTTGGCCCAAAACTGTAGAAGTTCATCAACTAATGGCCTTAGGTACACATCAATGTCGTTGCTGGGTTGCTTTGGGCCTTGGATGAGCACTGACATCGTAATGAACTTCCGCTTCATGCACAACCAAGGAGGAAGGTTGTAGATACATAGAGTCACGGGCCAGGTGCTGTGACTGCAGTTCTGCTCCCCAAAAGGATTCATGCCATCAGTACTTAGACCAAACCATAAGTTCCTTGCTTCACCTGCAAAGTCCGGGAAGTCTCTCTCGATTTTTCTCCACTGCCGACCATAAGCAGGGTGCCTCAACATCCCGTCTTTCTTATGGTCTTCCATGTGCCATCGCAACAACTTGGCATGCTCTTTATTTTTGAACAAACGTTTCAACCGTGGTATTATAGGAGCATAGCACATCACCTTGGCAGGAACCCTCTTCCTGGGTTGCTTGGCCTCAACATCACCAGGGTCATCTTTTCTGATCTTCTACCATAATGCAGTGCATACCGGACATTTATCCATATTCTCGTACTTCTCACCGCGGTAGAGGATGCAATCATTAGGGCATGCATGTATCTTCTGCACGTCTAATCCTAGAGGGAAGACAAGTTTCTTTGCTTCGTACGTACTGGAGGGCAATTGGTTATTTCTTGGAAGCAACTTCTTCATTATTACCAGCAACTTTTCAAATCCTGAGTCAGTCATACCGGTCTCTGCCTTCCACTTCAACAATTCCAGTGTGCTACCCAGCTTCTTCTGGCCATCTTCACAAGTTGGATACAGCAATGTGTTGTGGTCCTGTAACATCTGCTCGAACTGCAACCTCTCCTTTTCTGTGTCGCAGTCTTGCCTTGCATCACTAATGACCCGACCAAAATCATCAACGGGCTCATCTGTTTCCCGTTCTTCACCCCCTTCTTTTTCATTATCTTTAACTGCGGTATCATCGTATTCAGGGAACATAGATCGGTAGTTGTCATCATCATTCTCTTCTTCATCGCTGTCTTCCATCATAACCCCTCTTTCTCCGTGCTTGGTCCAAACATTATAGCCGGACATGAAACCGGACCAAAGCAGGTGGCTCTGAATGACTCTTGAGGAAGTGTGAGCCTGCTCATTCCAACATTCAACACATGGACAACACATAAAACCATCTCGCCGCTTGTTCGCCTCGGCCACAAGGCGAAAAGAACACACACCTTCTCTGTAAGCATCAGAGCATCGGTCACCGTACATCCATGGGTGGCTCATCTGCATCATACAACCATGCATATATATCAAACACAATCATGATGCTTAAATTAGTACCGCGCAGTCAAAACGAGAAAATAGTTGCTAACCTTTTAGGACACTTCAAAACAAAGAGGAGAAACTTTAAGTGTCGCTCTGGCACCTCATATCATATTTTGTCTTGTGTGAACTCAAGTGGCATCGCTCTAATAGGCATTTCACCGAACACCTCTAGTGCATATGAAGAAAAAAAGTTAGCACAAAGTTATACCCACCTCTCACATAGGAAAAAAACAGGAGAGAGTGGAGGGTTGGGTGCATATATATAGGGCCAGGCCATTAGTCCTGGTTTGAGATACAAACCGGGACTAAAGGTTCTGCCAGGAGCACGCGCGCCGGCCTAGACCCATTTGTCCCGGTTTGTATCTCAAACCGGGACTAATGGTTCCTTACGGACCGGGACATAGTGCCTCGGCCTCCTCGGGCCGTCTGGTTTGGACCATTAGTCCCGGCCCCAGCCACGACCGGGACTAATGGCCCGAACCAAAGGCCCATTTTCTACTAGTGCTACATCCCATTTCCACATCTTCACATTCCTCTTCCTCATCAGTCCCATAGTCAGGCTCAAAGTATGAATCAACCAAATATTCCCTACTCTCCATCCTATCAGGGTCAGCAGCCACGTCTGGATATGCTTTCTCATCATCATCCGCACCGCCACACGTTTCAGTGCCTTCGTTCTCGCTTGACAAAGCATCATGCTCAAGGACAAGCTGTACAGACGTCCCGCGGTTACCAACACATATCCTTGCCATCACCACGGGACTAGAAACGCTAATTGGGGTATGCAGATAAGGAATCACGGTTCTTACCCTTCAATGTGGACGCACGGCACCTTCTCCGGGCTCCATACCTCCAAAGCTCTGCACCCTGTTCCCTCTCCCCCATTTCGTTGTCCTCTGTGCTCTCCAGACTTGAAGGAGATTCCGTGTTCTCCAGCCGCGCAGGACCCATATTCGTGCTCTCAAGCCTCACAGGATCCATCCCCGAGCAGGATCCGGATCACCAGCGTTGTTGGGCCCCTGACCCAATGGCCGACTCTCGGTTTTCGTTTCCAGACGCGCTTGGGCGATGGGTGGCAGCAAGGAGACATGGCAGGAAGGAGAGGGGAGGGGACGTGAGGGGATGGCAGGGAGGGGAGGGAGGGACGATGATGGCCCAAGGGGACGACGAGAGCGGTGCACGACTGAGCGGAGTGGCGGCGGCAGGAGCAGAGGAGAGGAGCAGAGCAAAGATAGTTGCGACAAAGCATGGAAAATTGCACAATAATGTGTTGGTGGGCGGCACCAGCCCTCGAACCTAGGACGCGCGCCGTCGTAGGCGGAGGAGGCGGGCCCGCCTGTCAGAAAACATGCAACCTGTCAGCGCACTATGCACGGGGAGCACTTCACGGAATTTTTAGCAGGTCCCACATGTCAGTCTGTTTGATCAAAACTTGCATGCAGTGCATGGCTGGTTCACGCGCTAGTTCCGAAAAAAGCCCATTGATCCAAACTTGAATTGGCAGTTCCACTTCTTCTCCCCCATCTCCTCGTCTCCCTGCAGTGGCAGTTCCGCTTCGTCTCCCTCGTCTATTATCCTCTTCTTCTTCTCCTCGCAGTGGTAGTTCTTCTTTCTTCCTCGATCAAACCATTCCCGCACGTAAGCCATGGCCAGTAGCCGGATGAAGAGGAGCTGGGCCGATCTCCCGGCCAACCCACTTCGCAAGATCGCTGACTATTTGCTGGAGAAAGAGGAGTATGTCGACACCTATGTTGTTTGTTGGGAAGTCTGCATCGATTGGTGCCGCACTTTAAAGGTGCCCGAATTCCATCTCAACAACTGGATCATGATAGATCACACACTTCCAGATGTTGGCGACTTCACCTTCCTCAACCTCGCCACTGGTCGATGCTTCAGGACAAATCTAATGGACGTCCATCGCAGGTTCACATTCACATCCAATATTTATTGGTATTTTCCATTGTAAACATCTTAGCGTTAACTGATGCCCTCTTATTCCAAAATATTCTACTTCGTCCATGTTTCTCGTGGCATCATCGTGTTTGCTAAGAGGGTGGAGCCATACCAGATTCGGCTTCTGGACCCAATCACTCATAAGTCTAACACTGAGTTTCAAGCACTCAAACCATCTGATCCTCTGCAATCTGTCATCGTGACGAAGTCCCCGACGATGGTGTTCGTTTGCACTAATTATCCAGATCGTATTGCATGGGCCGATGAAGGCACCCCAACGGGGCAAATCAATGAATCATTTGGAGAAGGATTGTATTCGCCACCTCCTGCTATGCTTCTGGACTGCATGACGACATTCCGAGGGGAATTATATGCATTACTTGAGAATGGAGACATCTAGTCGACCAACATCAAGTTAGAGCAACGCACGAGCACTATCACGATGGCCAAAATAATTTCGTCCCTAGTCTTTGAACAGGTACGCGGAACTTACAAAATTTACCTTTTGGAGTCAGATGGTGATCTGCTTCTTGTGTTAAACGGGGATTTCGCCAAAGGGCAAGCGGTGTTGTACCGGGTGGACACGGAGAACTTCTCTCCCGGGGCCGTCGGTGACATTGGAAGTTGTGCCCTCTTTGTTGATTACAGTCGGTCTATCTCCATTGACACTAGGTTACACCCCACAGTCAAAACCGGATGCATATACTACAGGAATTATATCAGAATGTACGATCATGAGGTTCAAGCCTAGGAAGAGGAACCAACACTGACGTATGGCTTAAGTCTGGAACATACACCGAGGCCTTACCCTCTGTACGAGATACTGGCAGCACATTACAGACGGAGAGAGTTCTCTGAATGTGTGTTGCAGCACACGGGAGCCGCCGCCGACGAAATATATAGGGGAGAATGAATCCTATATTCATCCTAGGTTATTTGCTAGCATTTTCAGGTCTATTTTTCGAAGTAGAAATTTGTACTGTATTTATATTATTTTGATGAGCAGTATGCGTATTAACTTTCAGACAAAATTGTAATGTATTTAAATTTAGTACTTTCAGAATTCAAAGTATTTATTTTTAGTAGCTTCTTTCAAAATTCTCTGTGTTCGACATGGGCATCAGCTCAGCACCGGAATTCAGGTCCCACATGGAAAATTGCAAAATAATATGTTGGTCGGCAGCACCACCCCTAGAACCTGGGATGTGCGCCGTCGAAGGTGGAGGGGGCGGGCCCGCCAGTCAGAAAACATGCCACATCGACATCCTCTATTTCTGATGCCCTTTAAAAAAATAAAACACGCCACGTCGTTATCCCCTGTTTCTGATGGTGTTGCTACACTCGACGGTACATGGTGGCATATAAATAATATCGTATAAACATAAGGGCACAGTCGTCAACATTTCTAAAATGAAACTCGGTCCCGTCTCCTACCTGTCCTGGTACATTGCCCGATGAGGTGGATAGCCACGACCGATCTTGTTAATACGTTCGTACTCTTATGCTGAGAAGGGAAATTCACATAGCAATCAGAACATAGGGTAATTGCAGATAAATAAGATAAAGCACCCAAGTACTAGACAATCCTAGGCATGTGTTTCATATATAGTCATACGTGCTCGCAATGAGAACTTGCACAACATCTTTTGTCTTGCCGCCTGTTTGCAGCGGGGCCTCTAGGGAACTACTGGCAATTAAGGTGCTCCTTTTAATAAAGCACCGGAGCAAAGCATTAACACTCCGTGAACACATGTGATCCTCACATCAAAGCCTTTCCCTTCCGGCTACCCCGATTTCTGTCACTTCGGGACCATAGGTTCCGGACAATGACGTGTGTATACAACTTGTATATAAGACCCAAAACAATACTATCATGATGAAGCAATAATAAGTTCAGATCGGAAATCATGGCACTCGGCCCTACTGACAAGCATTAAGCACAACAAAGTTGCAACAAAGTCATAAAGCACCAATAGAGATACTAGGCACTATGCCCTAACAATCTGATGCCATTACATGAACGATCTCATCCAATCCCTACCATCCCCATAGCCTACAGCGGGGGATTACTCACTCATAGATGGGGGAAACATGGATGGTCGATGGAGAAGCGATGGTGATGATCTCCTCCAATTCCACGTCCCGGCAGGGTGCCAGAACGGAGTTTCTGGTGCTGTTTCGTGGAATCTGGTGGTGGCGGCAGAGCAGAACTCCTTCTGGAAAAACGTCGAACCCCCCGAAGTTTTTAGGTCAGAAGGCTCCTTATAGGCGAAGAGAGAGGCCGAGGGGGTGCCTGGGAGGCCCACACCACCCCCTGGCGCAGTCTGGCCTGGCCCGCGCCACCAGGTGGTGTGGCCACCCCAGGGCTCCTCTCCGTCTCGTATTCTGGCTCCTGGAGTCTTCGGGTGAAATATGATTTTTGGCATATTTTCCGGGATTTTTCCTTATAGTTGATTTTCTGCACAAAAAGTAGACACCAAGGCAATTCTGCTGAAAACAGCATTAGTTTGCATTAGTTGCATCCAAATCACACAAGTATAGAGGAGAAACTGCAGCAAAAGTGTTCGGGAAAGTAGATACGTTTTGAACGTATCAACTCCCCCTAAGCTTAGCTTATTGCTTGTCCTCAAGCAATTCAGTTGAAAACTGAGTGCGATAAAGGAACTTTCACGAACACATTTTCTTCATATGATGTAAAATGTCAGCAATGTGATCAACTACTTAGACAATTCATAATAAAGAGTAAGCAACTGAGTTTACTTAATAGCATTGCAAGCTATGAAGAGATTCCAACTCAAGAATAATAAGTAGCACGAAGCACAAACATAAGCAACATTACAATGCTCATAGAAAGGTATGATAGAGTGGTATCTCGCTTGCCTTTGATTATGAATGTCAAGGCACCTCTGAAGTTCAAGTGATGACTAGAAGTAAAGATATCAAAGATACAAGCATCAAACTCATAACACAAATAATCAAGTAATGGAACAAACACAAAAAATGACTACTATGCTCTCAAGAAGGTGCTAAAAGAATATGTGGAGACTCAACAAGTAGAAGAAAAAGGTTTTGAATAATTTTGAAAGGTTTCCAAATGCTGAAAGTATGGTACTCGTTAGCTTTGAGCTCTCATTGCCCCTATCATAAGCATCTTTAATGTGGTTAAGGTGAAAGTGACAAAACTAAGAGGATATGCTTGACAAGTTATAAATTGAAGTCTCATGCCCCTTACTTACGAAGACCGATCCTCATGCTACTCAACTTCAGTCACAAGTAAGCTCTTGTCATTGTAAGTATATACATATCATAGAGAACCACCAACGGGGTACCCCTTGCACATGACACGGGAGCTATCCCATAATCAAAATACAAGGCAAGCAGACAATGAGCATCTCAGCGATCTTTTTATTTACTATGTGCATAGATTTTTATTGAGGATGCTTCATAGAATGCTCATTATGGTTATGCTGCAAGTTTCCACCATGATTAGGCATGGCTTAAGCTAGCATACATACTCCATGATCTTCCGCTGCAAGTCCCAGGCGTTTCTCTAACATACATACAAACTCCATGATCTTACAAGTTCCACTTTTATTTCACACCGCCGGGATCCATAAGCAAAATATCATGACATCAACTAAGTACAAAGTACCTATGAAGCGCTGAAAGCGGTCCCCATGATACATGGTTCTACTAACTTCAACTCATAAAGCGGAAGCATATGCACAACAAAGAAGGACGCAATGGTTCTGGTTTATTAACTGCAAGAAAATAAAGTGTGCCATCAAGTTCGTGAGAGCTTTACTAACTAACTTTCTCATAACAAGCAAACATTTTATTCGGAAGAAAACAAGGCATATTGAATATGCACGGAAGTAGCAAATGATGCTAATGGGTAGATATGGTGGACACTTTGGAAATATTTGGTTTAGGGAGTTGGAAACATGAGTAAAACACTCAGTGGAAATGAAGGCTAGCAATAGTAAGGGAGCGACAAACGAGAGAGCAATAGCTATCATTATCATGCTTGCAACAAAACAGGACTAATCATGGCATGAAAGTGATTCAAGATCCTCAAGGCAAAATAATTCGTCAAGGCTTAACTGATCATTACAGTCATGTGCATGCGTGAGCATGTGCCAAGTTGATCAAATGAAACATTAAGAGGAGGATACAACAATGTCATACCAATTTATGAATAGAGTAATGCAAGCAAACATCCATGAGACATGCTACAAATTATTAGCGAGCTGGAGCTAATCACAAGAAAGCAAGAACTACTAAGAATCCAAAGAAAACATACACTTTACATGAACGGACTAAGCAAGCTCACAATGATGAGTATATGTACAAAAAATAAAGACAAATAGAGTTCGTTACTAGCCTCTTACCACGCCTCAAGTTGTCATTGATGCTCATTATTGCTCTTCACTTGTGTGGCTTGAATAATAATATGAAACCAATAATCCACTGAGAAATTCCGAACCCTATAGCAAACTCGCAAAAACCAAAGAAGAACAGCAAATATTTTTGGTGTTTTCGATTTTTAAACAAGAACCAAAAGAGAAAAACAAGCAAAGCAAAATCTTTTTGGGTTTTTTAAATAGTTCAAACAAAGAAAAAAGGGAAAAGCAAACCAAGGCAAAAAGAAGAAGCAAACCAAATAGAAACAACAAAAATATTTTTGGTCTTTTTGTGTTTTTAGAAAGCAAAAGCAAAGAAGAACGAAAACTAAAAAGAGAACGAAAACATGAATATACAAAGAACCGACGCAACATGATATGGAGATGAGTGCGTTGTCGGCGTACCTCCCCCCAAGCTTAGGCTTTTGGCCTAAGTGGGTATCAATCCTAGGCTGGCCAAGATGAAGTGTCACCGGGGTACGACGAGGAGGTACCCTCGTCCTGGTGCGAGCCAGAGTACGTCCCTCTGTAATGTGCGGAATAATCATAGGAGGGCACATCCTCCGGGTGCTGCTCGTGGAAACCCAACAAGCGAAGCTGCTCGTCCACCTCCTCCTTGGAGCGCGACCATGGTCTCTTGTCAACACTGAACAAAGAAGGCTGGGGCAAAAGGATCTCCCTTTCATCCCCGTCAGTGAAAAGCATCCTATATAATAGATTGTTCAAATCAGAGGTAGCAGTGACAAAGTGATGAGTTTTCATGGCAACAAGGTCGAGCCTCTGTGGTGCTAGCATAACATCATAAGGAGCCACATAAAGATCTAATGCATCAACTACACACGAGGCAATGATGCCCCCATAGATAGGTCCCCTAGCAGCTAGGCGGCGAGCAATAAGAGTTCCAAGATTGTACCGAGTATCATTGTTGAGTGCAGCAGCAAGGAAAGCTAACTGATACTTGGAGATATTACTAATGTTCTCCCTACCCAATACACTAGTGGTAAGGTAGTATGCAAAGTATCTAAGAGCAGGGAGTTGGATATTTCTTATCTTTCCGCGCTACGCCACGCGGTCATCATCATTGGTCACCCCTCGGTAAAGCTCCAACAAATCAGCATGCCGCCCTTGAATTTTCTTCACGGTCCCTGCCATACGCACACCTATAATACCACAAAATCTCTCCAAAGGCATGGTGAAGGGCATATCATAGATCTTAAATGAGACAGTAGAATGATAGGATGTGTTAGAAAATGAGAAGCTCTGAACAAAAGTTTTGGTGAGCAGAGCGTATTGTGCGCTCTCATCTTGCATATAAGAGGTCAAGCCAACCCTCTCAATCAGTAGCAAGAAATCATCAAGAATACCTGCAGCTTGCAAGAAAGTAAAACAAGGGAAAGAGGATGGGTGAGCATCTCCATCATCTCTTTCACTGCCAATACGTGATGCAATGAGGTCTTCATTATATGATGGCCTAGCTTGAGAGGCTGTTCTTGAGGGCCTTGTCCTCCTAGGTGCATCACTCTCAAATATCTTTCCAAAAGTGTGGTTGTTCATGCTTGGTATTCTGAAATTTAAACACCTATTAAACAAGTGATTGCAAAGTAAATACAATGAAGGATTCTACTCATAGGGACTAGCAAGAGGCCTAAACATGCATCAAAACTATATCTCTAAGCATCAAACAAGCTTACAAGCTCTCAAAACCAGTCACCTACAGCAGAAAAATACTCAACATACAATCCACTAAACACAAATCTAGTTGGACAAGGGGAGGAGTCACATACCAAGGAACAATTTCTCCAAATTTCAGCAAGAAAGATGGGCTGAGCAAAGAGATCGAAGAAATCAAGGGCAAGCACAGAGAGAACGCGATTTCGAGCTATGAACTGGAGCTTACTCAGGAGACAGAAGAAAGTGGCAGGAGAGAGAGGTAGTGGGGGGCCAGGGGTGGCCCACACCAGGGCATGGCGCCACCCAGGTCTGGCCGCGCCACCATGTGGTGTGCCTGCCTGGTGGCCCCCCCTGGTACCTACCAGGTACTCCTCAGCCCCTTTTTTCACGTAAAAATTTAATATGAATTTTTTGGAATTTTTCGAGACACTTTATTTTTGGGCACTTTTTAGAAATAGAAGAATGATTTTTCTGATAGACATATTTTTTTCTTTTTGGAAACATGATGCAAGGACAAAAACAAGGCTAGAACTACAAAAGTTCTAGCATGCAAGAAAAATAACAACACAAAGAAAACTAAACGAAAGCAAAAACTAAAAATGCAAAGGATAGAAATAAACGGGGATAATCATAATGAAAACATTGTTTTGTTCAATGGAATCCTTTTGTTAGCAAGGTTGATCAAGTCTTGCTACCAAAACAATTGCATATGAGACAAAACTTTGTATTCCACTAATGGTTATGTTACCTCAACCTTGATAGCAATGGTCCCAATCATAATAGTTTCAAAATTTTCTTTTGGTATGGGACAATATATTTCTCCAACTTGAATGCCTTCAACATGTTCAGTTGAATTTAAACCATAAGTCCTTTCAATCTTCTTGGGGAAGTAGACAGTATGTTCCTTGTCATTAACATTGAAGGTTACCTTTCCTTGATTACAATTAATAACAGCTCCTACAGTATTAAGAAAAGGTCTCCCAAGAATAATAGACATATTATCATCTTCAGGCATTTCAAGCACAACAAAATCAGTTAATATCAAGCAATTATGAGCCACCTGGACAGGTACATCCTCACATATACCCATAGGAATAGTGGTGGACTTATCAGCCATTTGCAAAGATATATCAGTTGGTATCAATTTTTCAAGCTGAAGCCTCTTATAGAGAGAGAAAGGCACACCACTAACTCCATCTCCCAAATCACACAAAGTAGTTCTAACATAACTGTTCTTAATAGAGCAAGGGATAGTTGGATATTCGAAGTTCACATGGAGCTACGTTAACCCGACTCTAGGTGTGTGCATATTCGAAGTTCACATGGAGCTACGTTAGTTTTCTAATGAGCATCCGGCCGAGTAACAAGCTACTCCAGCGGAGGCTCGGGGACTAATGGTTATTATCTACAGCATGTAAAGGAGAAACGACATACCTCCATCATTCGCCCCGCGAGGTTAATTGCCTTAGCAGCAGTATTCATTTGGGCGGAAAATTCTGCGGGGCCGAACTTTTCTTGGAGATCGTCATTGTGGATGAACTCCGCCTTATTCCACTTCATGACGAACTCAATAAGACTCGGAGGGTACCGCTCACCGGTGGGCATATGGGGTGCCACCAAGCCCTCCGCGTGCGCTTCTTTCCTCTCAACCAAGGAAAGGGCTGGGCTGGTATGCAGAACCATCTACTGCGCGTCAGTTGGCTCGGCAGGAACATCTTTCACTGCTGGAGTTTTCTTGGGAAGCATCGACGATAGGGTTCGCTGCCTAGCCTCGACGGATGCTGACTTGGTCGTATCCGGAGCCCTTTTGCCCTTAGCTTGCTGGGAAGAAGTAACTGCAGTGGATTTCCCCTTAGAAGCTGCTGGAGTAGTTCCTCGCCGAGGCTGAGATGACTCGGACGAGGCGGAAGAACATGGCACTATAGCTCTTGTAGCTGGACTTGGAGATGTTGTTGGTTTTCTTGGTGCCGGAACAGGTGCTGGTGCTGGCTCGGTCGCTAGTACTGGAACTGCTGCTGGTGCTAGTGTTGAGATAGACTCGGTGGCTGCTGGTTGCGGTGATGCCGAAGTGGTGGACGCCGTCGCCTCGGCTGGACCGACCCCTCCTGCTCCGAGGTCATGTTCCTCTCGATGAGGTAGTGTGGAACCGGGAGCAGCCGCAGAACCCTCCAGAATAGGGCTCAGCGGGCATGACTCGTCGTCACGAGGAGGAGAAGGGCCGGATCGAAGTGGTGAAGAGATGCTTGATCCGCTCTGAGGGACCTCCACCGGAGCCCTGAAGAAGAGAATAGTGTCAGAAGATAAATTACCATGATGCAAGGAAAAGTGAGTTACGCAACAAAAAATGACTTACGCATCCGAGGTTTTGGCCTCCTTGGGTTTCCGAGCCCTTCGTGCCGGGGCTTTGCCTGCCGACTTGGAGGCAGTCTTGTCTCCGACCTTCTTTCGCCTTTTTGTGGGCTGAGAAGGTTCGGAGGAAGAACTTGAGGCGGCTCCGTGATTCTTCTTCGACGCCACCGGAACCGGCTCGCCCGTAGCAATTGGAGGACCCTCGTGGATATGCCCACCGAGGTTAGCCGATGCCGGAAAGGCAAAAGAAAGAGGGACAGCCTCAACAGGTTCAATCACATCGACATCCGAGTCATCCTCATCATCAGGCCAATCTCTAAGAGAAGAGAATTTACCGCTGGGTCGTTTTGTAGCGTCGGTCATAGGGAGAAACATCTCCTGGTCTGACTCCTCCTCATCCGGGATTTCTGGGTCCGGCGCCCACTTAAGGGTCGGATCCATACCATCCTCGAGAGTTTTCTGAAGGAACAGCTGAGAGAAAGCATGGAGAACAGAGTCAAAAATACAACAAAAACCGACACATATTTGATCCGAAATAAGTTTGCCCCGCGAAGCTTACTGCGGGAGGAAGCCTGTCACGACAGAAGTGCTCGATTCCCCACGTCCATTCGGTAGAGAAATCCTTGTGGGTGGTGAAAAGAGCCTTAACCCGGCGAAAAATCTTCGTGTTGCTCAACTCGAAGGAGGATGTCCGGTTGGGGTCGCGGCCGAAACTCATGTGGCACACCTTGTGGGTGCGCTTCTGGAGGGGAGAGATTCGGTTGCGCACGAACGTGATCATAGCATCCTCGTTGCGCAATCCGAGTTTCTTCAGCTCCGCGAACCTCTTGTTAACTTGGTTGGCCAGAGCTGTGGGCTTCTTGGGGACCTCCTCCCAGAATTCTGGGTCAGGTGGACCCGGAGCGTAGGGAAGCAACCGAATCAAGTCTTCAGTGCCTGCATTCCGGACATAGAAGAAGGTCCGGGCCCATCCTTTGCAGGAGTCAAGCCCGGTAACCTGGGGGAAAACGAAAAGTCTCCGGGGTGAGACGGAGGCAGATCCGAATTGGGTGAGCTGCTTATCCTCCGACTCTACTTGGATGTTGGGGATGACGTTGCGACGAAGGCCAAAAAACCGGATCCACAGCTCCTTCATGGGCCACAATGCGGTGTAGCCTTCGATCGTAGAAGCAAAGGCAGAGAGAGAGGTGATAGCGTTGGCTGGGAGATGGTGCGGCTGCAAGTGGTAGGTGCTAAGCCAATCCCGGAAGAAATCGCTCACCGGCAGACCAAGTCCCCGTTGGAAGTGGGACAGGAACACGACGAACTCACCCGGATTGGGTGAGGGGCCAGTTCAGCTGAGGGGAGACGAGCGGTGACGCCGGCAGGAATACGTCTGGTCCGGTAGAGCCAGTCAAGGTCATCTTGACAGACCCATGATCCGGCCCACGCACCATGGTCTGCCGCGGCGGCGTCCTCCTCCATTTCCTGTTCGGCAACGACGAGCTCCTCCTCCGTCATCTCGTATTCACTGCCCTCGCTGGCGCTAGTGGCGGCGGGGATCTGAGGCTTGGATTCGCAAGGACCCGTGGCGAGGAAGTCATGCAGCGGTGGCTGCAACACAGAGGCACGGGGAAAAGCACAGCGGCAACGCTGCTGCTAGAAGCACTGGCGGCGGCGCGGTCGCTAGGAAGACGAAGGAGAAGGGCAATGAGCAGAGGGGCGTAGAAGTGGGAAAAAACGCTAAGGGGTGCGCCCCTCCGCTACTTAACCACCCCCTGAGATGGGTGAGTGGGATCGCGCTGCGCCAACAAGCCACATGGTATGGCTGTGTATCGCACGCCTCAACCAATCGTAGAGGAGCCACACAGAGGGCCACAAAGCAGAAGCAATCCCGTGACGTGATGCACTGATGCGGTAAATGAGGAGGCAGGCGTGACGTGACCCTCGCACAGTGATAACTGACAATTACTGCGTCAGTTACTGTGCAGGCCCTTAAAATAAGACTACGTGATGATTAGCCTCCGCGTGGGTTGGCGTATGAGAGAAGGAAGCAAGGCCCGGATCAAACCATGGTAACCCGGACCGCAAGTAAAAACTTAGAATGTGTAGAGGGAAAGTAAAACCATGAGATCCGAGTCACAGTGGTAACCCGGCCGGCAAGTGAAAACTTGGAACGTGCGAAGGGAACGTAAATCCATATAATCCGAGATAAAGAGTTAACCCGGAATTAAACGTCCAAGGCTCGAACATAAATAAACCTGATGTGGCCTTAGCGGCCAAGGCAGCTAAGACCGCACCAGCTTCGGGGACTAATGTTGGGGGGATACCCCCGGGTAGGGTCACTCCGGGGTATAAGGGCCGAGTTAGCTGAGGTTCGGCACGGTCAAAGCGGATGCTGGCCGGGTCACCTCAAGGCAGGCCGGATCACGGAGTAACCCAGACCAGGGGTCGCCTAACATTGTCTCAGCCGACTTAAAGAGTAAGTCAGAAGTGCGTGTCTAACTTGTATGCAGGAACAGGTATAGCCGGATCTACTATGATCCGGGTCCCGTTTAGCTTCTTGGAGAAGGAAGGAATCTCTCTGGTCAAAAAGAAGGTCCGGTACGCACTGCAAGAGTGAAGCAAGCAAGGGCAGGACCACCAGGTCATGGCCGACAAGGGTGACGACGCCCATGTCGGCTGACGCAGGCGCCGCAGAGGCTTACGTAGCTAAAGCATGTATGACGCGGGGGAAAAGCACCCCGGTCGGGTTACCACTTTGAGAGGAGGCATAGAATATGCCTCCACGTATGCCCTAGGCAGGGACCAAGCCTCCTCTATATAAGGGCGGCTAGGGTTCTAGTAGAAGGGGTTGAGCTCTAGTTTGGTTGGGTTTTCTTTGATACTAGCGGAGCTAAGGTTCTAGGGAAAGAACTGTGGGCAAGGGTAAGAGAGCTGCTTCTTCCTCCTCTCGCCAATACAGCTCTAGGAGCACTTGTAATCTTGAAAGGAAATCAATACAAACTTCTGTCTGGAGAATCACTCCACTATCCCTCCTTGGATTCCCCTAGCGTGTATTAGTCCCCACCTTTAGCCTATCCATGGCATCTGCCGTGACACCACCACGACAAGTGGTGTGGCCGCCTCGGTCACCCCCTCGGCCTCCCTCTTCGCCTATAAGATGCCTCTTGACCTAAAAACCAAGGGGGTTCGAAGTTTTTTGAGATAGAGTTCCGCTACAACGCCACCACCAGATTCCACAAATCATAACCAGAAACTCTATTATGGCACCCTGTCGGGACAGTGAATTGGAGGAGATCATCACCACCATCATCACCATCAATCATCACCATCACTTCTCCATCAACCATCCATGATTCCCCCATCCATGAGTGAGTAATCCCCCGCTATAGGCTATGGGGATGGTAGGGATTGGATGAGATCGTTCAAGTAATGGCATTAGATTGTTACGACATGGTGCCTAGTATCTTTTATTGGTGCTTTTTGACTTTGTTGCAACTTATTATGCTTAAAGCTTGTCACTAGGGCCGGAGTGCCATGCTTTCATATCTGAACATGTTATTGATTCATGATGATATTATTGTTTGTGATCTTACCTGCAAGTTGTATACAAATATTGTTGTCCAGAACCAAACGCCCCGAAGTGACAATAATCGGGATAACCAGAGGGAATGGCTTTGATGTGAGGATCACATGTGTTCACGGAGTGTTAATGCTTTTCTCTAGTGCGCTATTAAAAGGAGCACCTTAATTTCCAGTAGTTCCCTTGAAGCCCCACTTCAAACGGGCTGGCAGGACAAAAGATGTTGTGCAAGTTCTCATTGCGAGCATGTATGACTATATATGGAACACATGCCTATGCTTATTTAGTACTTGGATGCTTTATCTTATTTATCTGCAAATGCCCTATATCTTGATTGCTATATGAATTGTCTTCTCCATGCAATGCCTGTCCATCCATCCCTATGCCTACCGCGCTTTAATCCTACTGTTTACTGCAATTGTTACTAATGTCTATACTTTTACTACTGCTGTTACTTTGCTATTGCTACTAGAAAACTATTTCTACTGATAAACTGCTGTGAGCAAGATTGTTTCCAGGTGCATCTGAATTGACAAGTCAGTTGTTAAGGCTTATAAATATTCTTTCGCTCCCCTTGTGTCGAATCAATAAATTGGGTTTCACTTCCCTCGAAAATATTGCGATACACCCCCTATACTTGTGGGTCATCATATGTCCGTCTGAAGACGCGCTACAACTCTTCTATCTAGAGTTTTGCTACAAATTTCCCTAAAGGACTTTCCCAACTCTCCAATCACGTTGTACAAATCCTTGTTCACTAAACCTTTAACGCCAAGAGGTAAAAGCCTTTGTAGTAGGATGTGGCAATAGTGAGTTTTCAAACCTTGGACCTTGTTCCCCTCTGAATTGATACAATTTGCAATGTTGGAAGCAAATCTAGATGGGAACTTCACACCTCGAAGGAAGTCACAAAATAGTACCCTTTTATTCATCGGCAAGGTAAATTCTGCACCTCGAAATTTGTAATGTTTTTCACCGCCCTTATCAACCGTATCTTCAGGATGCAGCTTCAAGTTGTTGTTAACATTGATTTTTTCGCAGTCAAGCCTAGCATTATAGCTATCTTTTGTCTTAGATGGAATGTTGAGTAATGTGCCTATAATGTTGTCACGTATATTTGTCTCCATGTGCATGACATCAATATTATGTCGAAGTGTCTTACCAGGGCAATACGGCAAGTCCCATAGAGTGGATCTGTGCTTATAAAATATTCTTGGTTCCTTTTTCTTCCCTTAGGAAACTACTACTACTTCTTCCGCTCTCTTCCTTTTGGATGATGCTCCTACTGTCGGTGCATCTTCTGTATTCTTTCTTTTACCTCGTGTGGCGGCTGGCCGTTTTCCTAGTTTGACATGACCTTTTGTAAATGCGCCTGCAACTCAGCTGTAGTGAAATTTTGTGGTGTAATGCAATATTCAGTCCTCTTTCCATAGAACTGCAATTTTTTCAAGTTTTTTCAGAATTTGTGTCCTTGAGGAAGAAAAAACCAGTGGCCAACAAAACAAGTCTTATTTTCTAGCATCACTGTGACCTCTTTTGTCTCACAGCGAACACATGCATTATAACCTGTTGTCACTCTACCTGACATAGTGCCAAGAGCAGGAAAATCATGGGTGAAGAATAGCACATCAGCACACATAGGGAACTTGGCATCTTCAGGTTTGCTGGCAAGGATATCAGGAGTCATGACACCCTTCCATAGTTCCTGCAAGTCTTGTATAAGAGCCTGCATGAACAAATCAAAGTCCTTCCCAAATGATTTGGGACCTGGGATAAGTAAAGCCAGCAAGCAGTTCGACTGATCAGTGCATGCCCAGTGAGGAACATTGTAAATTGTAACAAGTACTGGCCACAAGCTGTACGGGTTACTCATGTTGCCAAATGGGTTAAATCCATCTGTAGCTAGGCCAAGTCTTAGGTTCTTTGGATCCACTAGAAATCCTGGATGAGCCTTTTCAAAGTTCTTCCAGTCATCGCCATTAGCTAGATGTCTGAGTAAGTAATCATCTAGCTTGAGAATCTCTTTGTGCCATCTTGTCTCCTTAGATGTTTGTTCTGACTGAAACAACCTCTTAAATCTATCTATAATTCAAAAAATATCTCAGAACCTTACAAGGATCTTTCTTCTTTTTATCACCATTTTTCCATCTTGATTCGTTACATACTGGGCATTCATCGAGGTTTTCATAATCGTCCTAGAACAGTACATAGTTATTTGGAAAAAATGGATCTTCTCATACGATAGTCCAAGTACCTTGATGTACTGTTTCATCGCATAAAAGGATTTTGGCAGTCCTTCCCTAGGGATTGACTCGATGTACAGCTTAATCACTGAATCGAAAGATTTGTTGGTAATCTTGTTGAACGACTTCTTGTTTAGTAATTTCATTACCAGTTCAAATCTTGAGATACCAGAATCAGGGTCCACTGAACAATTGGCATCTTCTATCAGGTCAGAGAAAAGTGATCTTTTAAGAGAAGGAGCGCCTTTTTCTTGTAGTGGGGTACAGGTCCCTTAGCAAACTAGAAAGGTCCTCATCCTCGATCTGATGAGCTTCAGGCGGATCAACATCAGCTAGAGGATCAAGAACAAGCTGATCATATGGTTCTCCATGTTTAGTCCACCTAATATATTTGTGTTGCATCCCATTAACAAATGTATGGTTTGCGACGGTGCTCTGACTCAGCTTCTTATAATTAAGGCATTGTCGGCATGGGAAAAACACATCCGAGTCGTCGTTATGCTGTCTAACAAACTTCATGAAGTCATTAACACCTTCCCGATGTATATGTGTTACTTTTTTTCCATTCAGTATCCAATATCTGTCCATCTGTTGAGGATAGAGATGGTCAAAAGCTTTCAAGATATTTCACCGAATAGGTTGATAACAGATCTAATTAATCCAAGATATCTAAGAATCCTGATTGAATATAAAACTATAAATGCCACGTAATTTTAGCTTATTTCATAAATTAAGTGCAGAACTATGTTACATATTTGAGAGAACAGATCGGCGGAGTGCAAAATGCCAACCAATTCGAACAAACAGATCAAGTGCAGAACAATGTCAAATGAACAGATCGAGTACGAAAATACTTCTAGGGAATGATTAGAGCGAAGTAAGGATATTATAAGCGTACTTTGGGGATCGACCAGCTGACCGCCAGCCTGTGTGCATCTCAAAAAGAGTACTGCCACCAGCAATGGTGTTAGGCCGCCCCGCCTGATAGACAGAGTGTGAATGTTTTGGTGCGCGGTCTGTGGTTTTGACTGCCTGCGCATCTCTAGAAGAATGGCACAAAGAGACAGTAGATGGCTGCTGTAGTGAAGGCGCGAGTTGGAAGGCATGAGTAGGAAAGTTTTGGCTTGCGCAGGGTATGTGTCCTGGTTGTCAACAATTTTCACGCGAAATATCGGCTAAGATTTTCTCGCTCGTTTTTTCTTCCTTGTTGAGGTCTGGAATTTTTATTACTAGGCCCATGAAATTAGCATATCAGGCCCAAGTAGAGCCCAAAACCTTCCAATTCGGCTTTTTCATTGTCTTGTGGATGCCGACCATAGCGCATTAAATTTCGGAGTGAGCCCATGAAGAATAGGGCATCTGCCCCTAGTTAGGCCAGAATCTTTTTAATTCGCCCTTTATGGTCATCCCTTTCCCAGACCCCCAAAAAAACTCAGCCTACCTATGTTTTTTTGTTGAAACTACTGCATTACTAGTAAGTTCCGCGTACCCTGCACGTGAGACCCAGATAATAGACATATGACATATCATCACTATATAAAATTATAATAGATAATTCTGAAAAAATATAATTTGATCGACATCTATATAGTATGGGTGTATATTTGGTCCTTTACTTTGTACCATGTATATTTAGACCTAGCAACGGACCAATGTCAAAACCGTGGATGGGGCTAAAAAAGTGCATCATGTGTACGTTTCATTTATAGAGAGGTTGACACATGGGACCTAGCAGCATGGCCTTATAGAGATGCTGCATCGAGCAACATTGCCAAGTTCGAAATAGGGAGGCGCAAGCGAGAAAAAAATCCAGCGTGGTGAGAGGATAACATGGAGGATCTAGCAACGTTATCAAGTTCGACCCGAAAAATAGTCTAACATACACACACGCCTTTTCGGGGTCAGAGAATTGCTTTTTTTAGCGCAAGGTCAGGGAACTACTGAGCACAGGCCAGTGAAATTTGAGAAAGGATCCCATGGAGCATAGGCAAGAACATTTTAATTCGGCCTTGCAGGGTCAAGGGACTGCTTAGCACAGCCCAGTGAAAAGTTAAGAAAGGAGCCCATTAGTATAGCGCATGTAGATGGACCATGTAGAATAACCAAAAATATTTTTAATTCCGCCTTTTGAGCATTGCCCCCACCTCTTAAAAAAACTCCACCTCCACCTCTTAAAAACCAACTCTGCCATATTTTTAAAAAACTAATCCATTATATATGTGGCATTTTATAAATTGAAATTCCAGGAGGCTGCACTTTTATTTTCAAAAATATAAATACGAACACACGACATCTTTTTAAATACATTAAAACATAACTTAAAGGTACTAAGGAATGTTTAATAATATATATTCTATAAATATCTTTGGTGTAGTGGCAACACACATAGTTTAAATATATTGGAAGGCTTGAGTTTTTTCTTCTACTGTAGTAATATTGCATTACGGAAAGGCTGACATCATGGACCCACCAACCTACAGCATCCCTCGAGTTTATTGGTCAGGTTTGAAAAAAAGTTAAATACTTGTACAGAGAGGCTGGCATCAGGGACCTACCCGCCAGAACATACAAGGCTACATGAGGGACCCACAAGCCAAAACATACCAGAAAGCTGACATGGGGGCCCCATCAGTTAAAACATACATGGCTGCCACATGGAGCAACATTGGAAAGCTCAAAACAGCAGACGCGGCCGAAAAAAGGTCTATCATACACAGATTTGATTTAAAGACAGACCGACATGTGGGTCCCACCAGATTGGCCTTATACAGGTGCTGTATCGAGCAACATTGTGAAGTTCGAAACAGGGAGGCGCAAGCCAGAAAAAAGTCCATCCTGCATACGTTTATTCTAATGAGAAGCTGGTGTGGGGGGACCCAACAGTCTGAAAAATGGCTGATGCATTGAGCAATGTTATCAAGTTCGAAACCCGGAGGAACGAGCAGAGAAAAAAGTTAATCATACAACCAATCCTTCTAATGAGAGGCTGTCATGTGGGACCCAGCTGCGTGACCAAATGGCAGATTCGTCAAGCAATGCTATCTAGTTAGGAACAAGGTAGCACTAGAGTAGAAAAAAAGTCTGTCATACCCATGATTCTTCTATTGTGAGACTAGCATAAGGAACCCACCACGGCTGATTCAGCAAGCATCACTATCAAGTTCGGAACACAGAGGCGCGACCGAGGGGGGAAAATCCATCATACACACGTTTCTTCTATTGAGAGGCACTACTAGGAAACATCCTATAGATAGACAAGATATTCAGTGGCGCATATGTGAAACCATGCGCCATAGATAAATATTAGTGGTACACTAGAAAATATGCGCCACAGAAACCTAGAAGTTCAGTGGTGCATTCTCTACAATATGCGCCACAGAAGATTGGTGGGACCCACCAGCCAGGGTGGGTTGATCCAAGTTCTGTGGCGCATAGCGAGATATGCGCCACAGAAGTTGCCTCTTCTGTGGTGCATATTTTATTATGCGCCATAGAACATGGAGGAGGGCCCCACCACAGAATCTAATTCACCCAAGATCTATGGCGCATTTTCTGATATGCGCCATAGATGTGTTTCACTTCTGTGGCGCATATCCCCACATGTGCCACAGAACATGGAGGAGGGACCCACATAGGGAATCTAATTCACCCACTTATGTGGCTCATATGGACTTATGCGCCATAGAAGATTCAGCATCTGTGGCGCATTTCCGCCATATGGGCCACAGATGGGAGCGTCCAGATCCATGTTAAAAAGGTGACAAAAGCGCTTATCTATCCACCACCACCCATTTCACATCTCTTCCTTTCTACCTCCTCCCAACTCGTCTTCCTCCTCCCTCACAACACATTTTACCCATAGTTTCTCCATTTTCTTGTAACTAACCCTACTTTAATCCATAGATTGGTAAGTGGAAGCTTCCCTCCAACTTCTAGATCTAAAAGTTCCTTACTTTTCTCTCACATCTCTATTTGTTTACTAATTTCCTCTCCACCAACTTGTAGATCTATTTGTCCACACTCTCTCATCGCGCGTTCTCGTCTTGCTATTATTGTGTCTACTAGGTAAGCACTTGGCCATGAACATGTAGGTGAAGCTTGTCGCACGGGCGGTGTGTGTGCGATCCATGGCGAGACGATGTTTGTGTGGTGCATGAATGTTTGCAATGGGAGGAAGTTTTTTGTTGCTTGCTTGTTGTTGTCCCGGCCGGTGTGGTTGCATGGATGCTTCCATTTTGGCAAATTTTTGCACTACCCATATGTCCTAATTTTAGGAAAGATCATGCCGAATTTTTTCCGGCTAGCATTCATGCATATGTGTGTTCATATGGTGGGGTTCTCACCTATACTCTCTGTTTTGACCGCTCAGGCAACCATGGTCCTCACGATGAGCGAAGGTCAAATTGCTAGGTACAAGAAAGGCGCGAAGGAGGTCATGATTCTGAACAACAAGACCATGATAAGATGTCCATGTCGAACATGCAAACTGCAGCGCTGGATCGACCCTCAATCTGGACAATTGGAGGGTCACCTGCTCAGGCGCGGTTTCATGCGTGACCTTAATGAGGCGCCGGCAGGACATGGTGGTGGTCACGAAGACGTGGGCGGGCGAGAAGACGAAGAGTCTACCGGGCATGATCATCATGACGAAGGAGATGCCAGCGGGCATAATCATCATGACGAAGGAAATGCCGGCGGGCATGATCAGCATGGAGAAGGAGATGGCGACGGGCATGATCATCATGAAGAAGGAGAAGACGCGAACACACAAATGCTGCTAATTTCGGTCTTGTAGGACCCTCATGTTCAAGAACTGCTCCTCAAGGAGACGAGCAATGACAAAGCTGCAGCTAGAGAGAAAGCCAAGCTGGCCCAAATGGAGGTAGACGGGATGAATCCATTGTATCCTGGGTGTCGCCTCGAAGATACACGTTTGAGTGTAATGCTCAAGGCTTTGGAGATGAAGGCCGAACACAAATGGACCGATGTGAGCTTCAACGCGAACATGGAATACTGCCACAACCGACTTCCTAAGGTGAACACATTGCCAACAAGTATCGAGGAGGCCATGAAAATCGTGTGCCCTCTCGAACTACCACACATTAAATACCACGCATGCATCAATTATTGCGCACTTTATCGGAACGAGTACGCCGATAGAACCACATGTCCGGTATGTGGCCAAGGACGGTACAAGAGAGGGAACAAGAAAGATCCTCGAAAAGTGGTATGGTACATTCCTATCATCCCCCGTCTGCAGCGATATTTCGTAGATCCTAAGGAAGCAAAGCTCATGCAATGGCACGCGAAAAGAGAGAAAGCCGAAGATGATCCAGAGAAGGGCAAGATCCTGACACACCCTTCAGATGCTAGCAAGTGGAATGCATTAGACATCGGGTTCGAAAATTTTGGGGGCGATGCAAGGAACGTCAGGCTGGGTATGAGCACCAATGGACTCAATCCTTTTGGAAACCAGAGTAGCACGCATAACACCTGGCCCGTGTTTGTATGGTCGTACAACCTCCCCCCGTGGCTATGCACGAAGCAAAGGTATGTACACACGAGCATTCTTATTCAGGGGCCGAAACAACCAAGTATCGATATACATCTGTATCTCGGGCTATTAAGAGAGGAGATAGCCAACTTGTGGGAGACACCGGCCCGTACGTGGGCCGCCTACACTAAAGAATATTTCCATCTGAGAGCCGCGTTGCTCACGACCGTGCAGGACTATCCTAGTTATGCATATGTATCGGCCCAGGTGAACCACGGACACAATGCATGTGTCAAGTGCATGGATGAGACACCGCAGCTCCAGCTACCAAGGGATCCCAGGTCTTCGAAAACCGTGTTCCAAGGTACTCGAAAGTGGCTCCGCATGGATCACCCATGGAGAACACGTGGTGACCTGTTCAATGGTAAGGACAAGCTTGAAAGAACCCCGTGTCCGAGGAGCGGCGAAGAAATCGAGGAGCTTTTGAATAATTGGGTAGATCGCCCTGCGCCTGGAAAAAATGACCAAGGACAAAGCCGCTGCTGTGTGTATGGAAAGCAAGGTCTATTTTTTGGGACCTGTTGTATTGGAAGGTCCTTCACACTCCCCATAGCCTCGATGTAATGCACATCACGAAGAACGTTACCGAGAGTCTGCTTGGCACTCTACTGAACATGCTGGAGAGGACCAAGGATGGGCCAAATGCAAGAAAGGACCTTAAATTGCTTGGCATCAAGAAAGATCTTCAGTACCCTGATAGTGATGATGATGATGATTAGACGGAAGGGACTCAAGGTCGCCGCAAAAGAGTTAAGAAGAATGAGGTGGTGCTTCGCGTTGCCTGCTTCACTCTGAGTCTGGAGGAGCTCGAACGGTTTTTCAGGTGCCTCTTAGGAGTGAAAGTTCCTCACGGTTACTCGAGGAAGATAAGCAGATATCTGGACGTGGCGAAGAATAGGTTCAGCGGTATGAAGTCTCACGACTTTCACATGCTGATGACGCAGATACTCCCTGTTGTGATCCGTGGAAGCATAGCCAAGGACTTTTGTTCGCAACAGGTCTCGTCCAGATGGAAGCATAGCCAAGGGCTTTCTGATCTATGAGTGCATCTCCTTCTGCCAGAATTATCTAACCACCAAGAACAAGGCTGTTGGAATACCCACAAAGAAGCACCTCGGCAGGCTTGATGGATATGGTCACCGCGAGGGCTGCCGCTCACTACATGTCGGCATTGATGGTCGACGCACTGATTTTGAAAGGGCACACCGAGTCAACACATTGAAGGGGTCGGCCCTTGGGTCGAAGAGCACAGAAGATTAATCGAGTAGGAGTACGTCGACCAGGTCTAGCTGTCAATATGGGGATGGGGTGTTTTGTCTTGCAAGGATTTCATTTGAGTTGCCCATTTCTCCCGAAGTGTCGACTCACTTCCGTTTCAGTTGAGAAATGGGCACTCCTAGGTCAAAAATTAGCAAATGTCAAGCTGAATTTTTCGGCCGAGATTTGTGATAACTTTTTGCCTCTTTTAAATAGAGTAGTGCAAACATGTCAGGCAACAAGGAGTCTGGCCCTTCTAAGCACATGATCAGCATCGAAGAACAAGCTAGACAGGCCAACCAGTCATTCTGGCGGGGGTCCCAGCAGGAGGAGGAGGAGGCGATGAGGATGACACCACAACCGGAGGAGGAGGTGACCGTCGCCAGAGCTGTTGGGGCCAATGAGGGCGGAGATCCTGATTATGAGGGGGACAAAGACGACTACGATGGAACTAGTGAACGCGGCGGCGAAGAGGATGACACCACCAATGGTGGTGCCCGCACCGATGGCGGCGAGCGCACGGATGGCGGTAGAGGCAACCCGGCCGCTTCTCAGAAGAAGAAGAAGGAACAGAAGGAGTGGAAGGTGCTAGTGCTCGCCACCGTCTACGATGAGTTCACTGAGGTCACATAAAGTGGCCTACCCATTGCGACAGAGGCAATTGCTAAAGGGTACGGCCTGCAACTCGGGTGCATCATCCGAGAAAGCATGTCGATCAACACGAAGTACATTAGACATGCTTACAATGCAGCTTTGGTCGATAACCTCCTTAAGAAGCTTCACAAGCGATACAGATTCCCAGAGCGGTTTAGCAACCTTGAGAGAAAGAACACGGTGAACAAACTAGCCCTCACGAAGATGAGCAATGCCTTGAGCAACTGGAAAACCAGGGTGAAGACTAGCATTGACAAAGGTGAAAGCTGGGAGGTTATTAGTAAGAAAAATCCGATGCTCGACGAAGAGGAGTTTAAGATATTCAAGGCAGATATAGTTACCGTTGATGCTATAAAATGGACTAAATGGGGAAGGAGTATGCGGGAACAGAACATAGGTAACCACCACCTTGGAAGCGGCGATTACAGGGGGAAACAGGCCATTTGGGACAAGGAGGACACCGAGCTTGAACGCCTTGGTAAAGACAACCCTAGGCTTAAAATCACGGACTTGTAGCTTAGGAAATTTGTTCGGGCCCACTACTACCTGGACAAGGAAATAGGGGAGTTCATCATGAACGATCTGGAGGTGAAGGACTTTGAGAAGAAGCTGGTAAGGAATTTATCACCGATCTCAAGTCTATTGCATTCTAATTAAAATAATGAAGCCAGGAATCTAAATGGGTTCACCTTTCCTTGTCTCTGTAGGAGGATGAACTGAATGCTACTGCCACAGAGTCGTCCGAGGATTCGACGGAGCCGTGGGACATGGTTTTCAACAGGGCGACCAATGCTTACAAGAAGAGGGACAAGGTGTTGTCGCCGTCCTTAGCTAGCCGTGTGTTCAGCTTCGGTATGAGCATGAAGTTCAAGGAGTACTACAAAGAGGACGCCAAGAAAAGAAGGGAGAGGAAGAACCAGGATAAAGCCGCTGTTGAAGAGCTGAAGATGAAGGTGCAGACACTAGAGGAGAAGGCGGTGGATGAGAAAACGGTGGACAAGTTAGTGGAAGAGAAGCTCTGCTCGATGATCCCCCCTGAGTTTTTCGAGGGGCTTACTACTTGGAATGCGGGAGGTCGACAGGGGCCGATACATTTGCCCAGCTTAAGCGGCAGCAACTCGGGCATCAATGTTACCGTATCACCGGACCTGGTGATGGCACGCAGCCGCTCGTTTTGGTCACACAGATACCCCCTCCCGCGAAAGATACCAATAAGGCACAGCCGACGACGATGGTGCTTCGTGAGGCACCCGAGCGGGAGATTGTAGATGATGATAGGCCGGCCGCCGACATCGGCCGTGTCTCTACATTAGCCGAGATCCACGCCATCACCAAGGTAACTAATTAGTTAGTGCACGTCATCTCCTTTATGCCTTTGATGCATGACTGCTGCCATCTCATGATGCCCAACAACATGTTTTTGCCTCAGGACACTTCTTGCGTACTCCTGCTTAAAGATGTTGGCAGTGAGTTGAAGGATGTTGCCAAAGGCACTCTCATACAACCGGCGAGCCGCACGATGCACAACAATCCAATGGATGATGACATGATGAAGGTTAGGTTGGCTCGGGTGTTGCCAGGGTGCGATGACATGGACCCCCCTTTCAACCTCAGGGAGTCGACGAACACAAGACCCTTGGAGAATGCTACAACTAGCCCTTGACATGGCCTAAGACCCAGATTCGTCTTGCGAGGGGAGCACTGGCGCCACCTCTCGACCGATCGCCCGGCCACCACCTCAAAAGCCAGTAGCCGCCTTTGTCGCCACCACCAGCCGTCACCATCAACTCTTGGCAGCGTGTGCACCGCCACATGGCAAAGACGTTGTGCCGCCACCGCCGTCGCCCCCGCTACCACCACCACATGATGGCAACCATGAAGATGATGATGAATTGGTCAACGTTGATGACTTCATCAACACTGGCGCCACCAAAGGATTGTATATGCCTTCTATGGATGAAGAACCCTTCACAGCTCGCGACGACCATGATGCTGGTCGGCCCAATACATGCACGCAGCGCCTAGTCTTCCATGGTCTTTCTCAAGAGACGCCTCCAGCCGCCGATCCACCACAAGAGAAACCGGGATTGGTTTTCAGCCCCAACACACTCCGAAAGGCGGCTGATGAGCAGATGGCAGTGGCTGACACTGTTGTGAAGAAGAAGCACTACAGGAAGATAGGTAATAATAATAATAAGAAGGGTGCGAGCCATCCTCTTCCGAAGAGGATCCGGGGTCAGGACACCGTTGTCGTACCATGCACACAATATGGCTTGCCCCGAGTGCATGTAGCTGGTGATCCGGTATTGACTCCGGATATGATCCACATTGCGGTTGGAGCCATGTAACTTTGCACGAGGGTGTCAAGACAATAGAGGGCCTCCTTCTTAAAGACGAAGATCCAAATTACCCGGTTTTCACGTCCAAGGTGCCATTGGACGTGGGCTTCGTTGATGAACCCCCCGCGGATATATTCTTCATAGCGTTCGAGGACATATTCAAGTTGTTTCTCACGAAAGGCTAGACTATAACTTGGTCCGCCTATACGCACTCAATCTGGCGATCACGATCAAGAGATAAAGTACCCCGGAAATCGTGGTAGTGGATCCCTACTACATGCGGGACAGCCAGTTGGTCGAAGGATCAGAGACACGGACCAAGGCAACGGCGCACCTCGAGAAGTTCATGGTGGACAACAAGAGGAAGAGCACACTTCTTTTGCCTTTCTTTCCCGAGTAAGTACACACACTCGCTCATCGCCACCGTAACTTATGCATTTCTTACAGATTTCTTCGTTTGCTCTTTTTCCAACATTCCGTTCCAATTGTGTTCCGCAGAGACAAATACTGCACACTCATCGTCCTTGCCCCGAGGTATTCGCTAGCCACGTATTTCGACTCGGGGAGTTTGACGAAGAAGAAAGACTACACCAGAATAAGGGGTGTTCTCAATGAGGCTCTCGAGGGCTACACCAAGAAGGGATGCACCTTCATAGATAAGGAGGAATGTATCAAGGATGGCAAACATGTGTTCAAGCACGTGCTCGAGTTCCCCTGCATCAAGCAGTCGACTACTGGTGCCAAGGAGGCCTTCTACGTCCTCCATCACCTTAAAGGCTATGTTCGGGATTGCCACAACCTAACGCTGCCATCTAGTCTCCAAGGATGGGCCGGAACTTTGGCGCGAACCGACAATTTTGATCTTAGAGAAGACTTCCATCGCATTCAGATGAAGTTGTCGCAAATCATCATTGAAGATGTCAACACAAGGGGGGTGCCCTACAACTAGCCAGAGGGTTGAGTAAGAGGGAGATCGAAGAACGCCTCCGTAAGCAGGGTGACACAAGGACATGGATGACGAAAGAGGGCTATCTACCATTCCAGAAGCCGAGTGAGAAGAGGAAGTCTTGATCATGATTGATGTGTGCCTCTAGCATGATCCATTGTGTGTATATTCTTGATGGACGCCTCCTGTATTAGTGGGTGTGTCATAAACTTTACTATCTCATGGTCGAAGTGGTCATTGTTGTTAGAATTAAACTACCTTGTGGTCGTGTTGTCGTTGAACTTATTGCTTCTATGATGATCTATCTTTTAGGTTTATGGATCCTTTGTTTTATATTCTTTGAACATATATATATATATGGACGTGAACCCTTTATTAATTCTTTTCGTTGTATTTTACTAATATGCCTTGTCGTCTATAGAGATGGCGACGAGGTGGTATGTGGTGTACATGGGTAGGGTTACAGGACTCTACGAGGAGTGGGAGGATTGTCACAAACAAGTGAACAAGTTCAGCGGCAACATCTACAAAGGATACGCGACTAGAGAGGAGGCGATAGCCAAGTGGAGGAACAACATGTGGAAGAAGAACCGTATGAAGATATTGGTCGGGCTAATGCTCTTGCTCACCATTATCACAGTTGTATTCTATTTGATCCTAGTTTAGGCGGCGGTGGCCACTTCATATTTGTAATGTGAGATGATATGAACTTTGTATTCGGCGCTTGTGTAAAAATTCGGCACTTGACACTATATATGTATCTCGATCGGGCTCTAAGTGTGATTACATTATACTTGTGCTTGTATTATATGTCGGTTTTCATATAGTACATGTGCAATGTAATGTTTATACTGATCTGGATAAATACTATATAAATCATGTATAAATACCTGATTATACACTAGGAATGTTTTTTATTTTGAATACATGTAATATACTCAGTGGCGCATATAGAAACGGTGTCTGTGGCGCATATAGACTCTATGGCACATTGGACTGTGTGCGCCACTGATATCTGCTTCCTGTGGCGCATATGCAGGAATGTGCCATAGAAGTCTGATATCAGTGGCGCATTCCTATATGCGCCACAGGAAGCAGATATCAGTGGCAGGCTAACAGTGGCGACAGGGATATGCGCCATAGAAGATGGAATCCCATGCGCCACAGAAGAGTTGTTTCCTAGTAGTTAGGATGACATGTGGGTCCCATCAGCCTGATTAAATAGTAGATGCATCGAGTAACGCTATCAAGTTCGGAATAGGGTAGTGCGAGCAAAAAAAAATTCCATCACACACACGATTCTGCTAATGAGAGGATGACATGTGGGACCCAGCAGCCTAACTAAACGACAGACGCATCGAGCATCGTTATCGAGTTCAAATCATTGAGGCGTGAGCAAAAAGTATGGTCTGCTAGACACACTGACGTCTGCGACCCACATGCCTCAAAACACTTTGGCGAGTCAACATCGAGCGAGGAACCAAAAATCTTGCTTATGCCACGCGCCGGCCGAGCTTCCTCCATGTTTTCAGCGGTTCCATCATAGTAGAGGGCCGTGAAACCGGGAAAAAAATTATGTCGGCCATGGTCAAGCCGAGAATTTCGTCGTGGAAGACGCGCCTTCTACGACAACCGTCGAGCCAAGTCGTTGCGCAAGGAAACATTTCTTGTAGTGATCCCCGACGAATATATCACTAAGGCGATGGGGGTACGTGTAGGTCCGACCTATAAGTGGGTGTATAGTTATCCCTAGCAAATATAGCACTGAGGCACCAGGGATAAGTGTGGGTCCCACCTGTAAGTGGGTGTCTCACCCATCTAAAAATATCCAATTCCCATTACCTACACGTACCCCCATCGCCTGTAAGTGGGGACACGAACCCTAGCTAGCTCTCTCTCTAGTTACCCACACCGCCGTCGCGCCCTGCTACCTGATGTCTAGGCACTTCTATTCTTGTAGACAGATTTTGGGCCTCCAAGTGTAGAGGTTTGTAGAATAGCAGCTAGTTTCCCTTAAGTGGATCACCCAAGGTTTATCGAACTCAGGGAGGAAGTGGTCAAAGGTATCCCTCTCAAGCAACCCTGTAATCAAGATACAAGAAGTCTCTTGTGTCCCCAACACACCCAATACACTTGTCAGGTGTATAGGTGCACTAGTTCGGCGAAGAGATAGTGAAATACAAGTGGTATGGATATAAGACAACGGTGCCATAAAAGAGATTGACGGGAGGAAAAGACTAGAGGCAAAACTATGGAAGCAAGCAAACATGTAACAGATCTAGTTGCAAACGGTGTTTCAATATTTAGAAACAAGGCCTACGGATCATACTTTCACTAGTGAACACTCTCATATAAATATCTTCTCTTCATGATACTACTCTGAACTACTCTCCGGTTGGACACTCTAATCCATGGTAGGGCTATAAAAACACTCCTCAAAGTCCGCTTTCCCCATCTAGATAACCCCACACTGTCACCTTGAGCGCTAGATGGTTCCAACAAACACCACAATTTCATAAAGATATCCAACTCCAAATATAACTCATAACAAGTATTTCTAATCTCTAGCCTAAGTGCCACCATGGTATCAACAAAAGAGCATGATATCAACTGGGTACAATGTACAAGTGCAATGTTGAAAGCGTTCCCCGTGACAGCATGGTTCTGCTAATTCCCAACGTATAAGTGCAAGCATATACAACATAGATGACACAATGGTTCAAGTTTATTAGGGGCAAGAAAAGTAAAGTGTGCCATCAAGTTCGTGAGAGCTTTAATCACTAATTTTCACTTAACAAGTTTAATTCAGAAGGTAGATAAAAACATGAATATACTTGGAATAGCAAATGCTAATAGGTAGGTATGGTGGACTCTTTGGAATAACTTGGTTTTATTTGGAGTTGGATGCATGAGTGGAACTCATACTTGGTATGAAGGCTAGCAGAAGACATCCAATTCCAAATATAACTCATAACAAGTATTTGTAATCTCTAGCCTAAGTGCCACCACGGTGTGCACACTGTCAACTTCACACACGTGGGGAGAGAAGAGATCTATTAAACCACTTGAGTAGCTCCATGAACTTTTGATGCACATGGATCCATTATCTACTTCCTAGCTATTATTCAATTACATGTACACTGTTTTTGCTAGTATGTTTGTTTGTCTGTTGAAGAAGTATGTCATAGTCATAGCCGAAGTACAGCAGTGTGTATAAGAAGATGACGAGAATCCCCACTTGGGAGGCTAAGATCACCGTCGATGGGGTTAAGTGCCACCTTGGGACATGGCGGTCCCCCGAGGAGGCGGCACGTGCCTACGACTGCATGGTAGTCTAGCACTTTGGGGCTAGGGCGATCCTAAACTTCCCCGAGGGTAGAGCTAGGGCCATTCAGAATAGGCCTATGGATATGAGAGTCGCCACAAGAGCGGGGGAGAAGGAGCATCGACTGGTGGAGAGACAGCTTATTGACCCCTTGGTCTAGACACTCCGCAAGGATCCTACGGTGATGGCGTAGTAGTATGAGGTCTTCGCAACCATTACACGCCAGCAGCCCGTCCAGGAGGCGGGTCCCTCTAGGTCCTATGGCGCGGGCTCCTCCACCGGCGCCCTTAGGGCCCGTACTACGGGTTCATCCCTAGCGACTTCACCATCACACCCACGTCGTCTGCTGACCTGTCTTCCTTAGGTTTATCATCCGACGGCGATGACACCTCCTGATCTCCCTAGACTTTGTCATATATTACTTTTGACTTATCCTTCTAGAATTTGTCATCTATTACTTATCCTCCTAGACGTGGCTCAGCTACATGTCATATATTTCTTATCCTTCTACATAATTACATTATAGCTATGTTTACTATGCGTATTCTTTCTTGATAAATATAGAATGGATCAAGTGTGCAACAACTATGCACAACCATTGGGGAGGTGCCTGGACAAAAAGTTTCCCATAGTGCTCCCTGTCGGGTTTGAGGCTAGGACGGTATGTGCTCTGAGATAGAAAGTATCATGGATGTCTCTATATAGAATCCAAAATAAACCATGGAATTTATTTTATTGTTATTGTTTTACTCAGTAAATCAATCTCTTGCGCTTGGCGACGGGACTTCATGGACCATTTCCATATAAACACCATTGACGATGTCGTGTTTAAGGTCACTTTGATGTCATATGCTAATCTCGACAGGAGTTACGTGGTTACAGTCACCAACATAGCGATCATGACACCTTTTAGTGGACCTGGCTGGATAAACTTCTTGAATGAGCATGACATGCAATACAGAGACAAGACAAACATCTTTCTCATCATCAAGCAACCACACTCTACTACATGTACATGCCCCCTAATGATGATATCCAACAGTAAGCAAGCTAGTAGTTGAGACCATCATATTATATGGCATTTACTCTATACATGCATTCTTTTTTATATCCTTTTCTTCTCAATATATGTAGATTGAATTATAGCGAAGAAGCATGTGGCAATTGTGGTCAACATAGTTGGCATTGCATGGATAGGAAGACTACCATACCGCTCCCTGCGAACTTTGGGGTTAGGACGGGATATTCTCTAAAATTCATGAGGACAATGTAAATATATATTTATGTTCAATGAAAAACACAACTAATTGTTCTGTCCTATGATTTTACTCAGTCAATCCCTTGCGGTGCATGACATGGCTTCATGGACCATCTCCATAGAAGCATGGATGAGGTTGTCATGTCTATTGTCAATTTGACGCATCATAATCATCCTGATAGGACATAGGTTAGGGTCACCGATGAGGAGGCCCGAACATATTTTAGTTATCTTGGATGGAACGGACTCCTCATCTTGTACGATAACATGTAAGAGGGACGGGGGTTCAAGTTTTTGCTCAGTCATACTTATGGCATCATCTATTTCACTTGCATTCCTACGGACTCTTCAGACGAGGGTGAAGATGAGTGAACTCTAGATAATGCTATACGAACCAATGTTGAACCAATGTCTTAGCTATATTGAACATTTGGTGGATACTGCTATTTTTTCCTATGTTAATATCTATTTTGCTATCATTATCCTTTATGATGTCTATTCCTGTATTCATCTGTGTATTCTGTCTATTTTTTTTGCTCTAATAAATAATATTGCTGGTGAACAAATTTTATTACCCCTGGCGAAGAGATGTGCGCCAGTGTTAGGGGACATTATCGTCAGTGAATTGGAATACTCGCTGATGGTATGCGCAGTTATCTCCGGTGAATGGTGTAGTTCACCAGCTGTAATGCATTACCACCAGCGAGATGGTCACCAGTGAACCGCAACTCACCGGTGGTAGATGATTTGGTTGTGCCAGCGGTGAGCCTTTCCCTACTAGTGGCATATCTCTACATCATTCTTTATGCTGATGATCCCATATCCAAGAATTTGCATGGCTACAGATTTGGCCATATTTTGAAAACAATCGAAGAGGAAGTAGTATGAAATGTATGGCTCGATCAGCTACTCTCTCGTGAAGGAGTTGAACCCGACTAATTTCTTTTCTCAATTTTAGGGTCCTTTATGCTAAATGTATGGACCTCAATATAATTTACCTATTTAGGTCCTTGATGTAAAATATACTCCCATCATCCGTTTAAAATTCTAACCAAAAAGTATAAGTGGTGAAATTTAAATGAATTTAAGATTACTTGTCAATGAGTATGAACATTCTTGGAATTCAAGACGAACGACCAAGGTCTAGGCCATATCAACATCATACGTTATTCTAATGATCCCATATCAGACAATTTGCATGGCAATAGATTTGGCCATATTTTGAAAACAATAGAAGATGAAGTAGTATGAAGAGTTTGGCTCAGATCAACTAATCTCTCGAGAAGGAGCCGAACCATAAAGTTTTCCTTTTAGGGTCCTTTATGGTAAATGTATGGAGCTCGATGTAATTTTCCCTTTTTTAGGTCCTTGATGTAAAATGTACTCCCACCGACCATGTAAAATGCTAACCTAAAAGTAAGTGGTGAAATTTAGACGAATTTAAGCTTAGTTGTCAAAGAGTATGAACATTCTTGGATTTCAAGCCGAACGACCACAAGGTCAAGACCATATATCTACATCGTACTTTATGATGATGATTCCATATCCAAGAATTTGCATTGAGACAGATTTGGCCATATTTCTAAAACAATCAAAGAGGAAGTAATATGAAATATATGGCTCGATTAGCTTCTCTCTAAAGAAGGAGCTGAACCTAACTGTTTTCCTTGCTTAATTTTAGGGGTGGTTTGTGCTAAATGTATGGACCTCGATGTACTTTCCCCTTTTTTGTTCCTTGATGTAAAATGTACTCCACCTTCCATGTAAAATTCTAACCTAAAATTGTAAGTGGTGAAATTTAGAGGATTTTAAGCTTACTTGTCAACGAGTATGAACATTCTTGGATTTAAAACCAAACGACCAAGGTCAAGGCCATATCAACATCATACATTATTCTGATGATCCCATATGAGATAATTTGCATGGCGATAAATTTAGCCATATTTTGAAAACAATCGAAGAGGAAGTAGTGTGAAGAGGTTGGCTCAGATCAGCTAATCTCTCGAGAAGGAGATGAACCAGAAAAGTTTCCTATTAGGGTCCTTTATGCTAAATATATGGATCTTAATGTAATTTTTGCTTTTTGACGTCCCTGGTGTAAAATGTACTAAGATCAACCGTTTAAAATTCTAACCTAAAAGTAAGTGGTGAAATTTAAACGAATTTAAGCTTAGATGTCAATGGGTATGAACCATTCTTGGATTTCAAGATGAACGATCAAGGTCGAGGCCATATCTACATCATACTTTATGCTGATGATCCCACATCCATGAATTTGAATGCCAACAAATTTGGCCATATTTTCAAAAACAATCGAAGATGAAGGTTTATGAAGAGTATGGCTCGATCAGCTACTCTCACGAGAAGGATCCGAACCTGATTGTTTTCCTTGCTTAATTTTAGAGTACTTTGTGCTAAATGTATGAACCTCGATGTAATTTCCCACTTTTTTAGGTCCTTTTTCTAAAATGTATTCCCATTGACCGTGTAAAATTCTAACCTAAAAGTAAGTGGTTAAATTTAAACAAATTTTAGCTTATAGTTGTCAATGAGTATGAACATTCTTGGATTTCAATCTGAACGACCACAAGGTCAAGGCCATATTTCTACATCATATTTTATTCTGATGATCCAGTATCCAAGAATTTACATGGCGACAAATTTGGCCATATTTTGAATCCAATCAAAGAGGAAGTAGTATGAAGAGTATGGCTCAATTAGATGCTTTCTTGAGAAGGATCTGAACCTGATAGTTTTTCTTGATTGGTTTTAGGGTCCTTTGTGCTAAGTGTATGGACCTCGATGTAATTTTTCCTTTTTTGGGTCCTTGATGTAGAATGTACTCCCACCAATCATGTAAAATGCTAACCTAAAAGTAAGTGGCGAAATTTAAATGAAGTTAAGCATAGTTTTTTTTTACCCTAAAGTTAAGCATAGTTGTCAATGAGTATGAAAAATTCTTCGATTTCAAGCCGAACGACCACAAAGTCAAGGCCATATCTCTACATCATACTTGATGCTGATGATCCCATATCCAAGGATTTGCATGGTGACAGATTTGGACATATTTTGAAAACAATCGAAGAGGAAGTAGTATGAAACATATGGTTTGATCAGCTACTCTCTCGAGAAGGAGCCAAACCCAACTATTTTCTTTGCTCAATTTTAGGGTACTTTGTGCTAAATGTATGGAGCTCAATATAATTTTCCCTTTTTTAGGTCCTTGATGTAAAATATACTCACACCACTCGTCTAAAATTCTAACCTAAAAGTACATAGTGAAATTTAAATGAATTTAAGTATAGTTGTCAACGAGTATAAAAAGTTCTTGAATTTCAAGACGAACAACCAAGGTCAACGCCATATCTACATCATACTCTGTGCTTATGATTCCATATCTAATAATCTACATGCGAAAATTTTGCCCATCTTTTGAAAACAATCGAAGATAATAAAAACAAAAAAGGATCAATTTCAATTTTCTAAGTTACAGGAATTTATTTTATGAAAAACAAGTAAGAAGAATTTATTTCCCTTTTTTGTTAAAAAAATAAACAGTGAGAAGAGACTATGAGAACAGAGGAGGCAGCGAGAGAGGTACGAAGAGGAGGATTTGAAGGCGGTGTGATGTCAGAGCAAAGCTAGGATGGGTTCTTGACACGAGGTATAAGGTATAGTGAGTAGACTAAATTTCTAGACCTTTACAATATTTATGCATGCAAAACAAATTGTGTTTTCTCTCTCCTTCACTCCCTCATCACCACCCACACCCCGGCCGACTGATCTCTCCCTCGTCCACAACATGGCGCTGTGCACGCGCATCGACCAACGACCTACCTTGTGTCGTTGGCTCTGTGTTTGTGTCTGGCGTGTTCGTCAGGTGTGTTGGTGGGAACTATTTTGGTCCCTTGCGGCAAAAAGTATTACTACTACAATAGATTAGCAATTCAAACTTTCCTGGTTTTGAAATTTTCACTTCGTTCACAAACATTTGGGGGGGAGCATATTCAAGAGATCGCCATTTGCAGTACAACTAATACGAGTACTACTTAAGTGCTGGACACGGGATTGGTTGATCTAGCCAGCCAAAAAAAATATCCCATCGCATTGGATGCCCACCATTATGATTTGGCCAGCCTTCCTACTCCGCACTACTCCACCTCCATACCCTATGAAGAGGAAGCACAAAGCACAATCGCAGCAAGCTGGTTTGAAAGTGAGGAGCACTCCCTTTTTCCCGTGAAGCAAGTAGTACTCCCTCCATCCCAAATTAGGACACATATTACTTCTTGTCAAAGTCAGATTTTATAAACTTTTACTAAGTATACGAGATCAACTCAATTAGTATGAACCATTCTTTGATTTCAAGACGAACGACCAAGGTCAAGGCCATATCTACATCATACTTTATGTTGATGATCTGATATCCAAGAATTTGCATGCCGACAAATTTGGCCATATTTTGAAAACAATCAAAGATGAAGGTTTATGAAGAGTATGGGTCTTTCAGGTACTCCCTCGAGAAGGAGCCGAACCCCACTATTTTCCTTGCTTAATTTTAGGATCCTTTGTGCTAAATGTATGGACCTTGATGTAATTTCCCCCCTTTTTAGGTCCTTGTTGTAAAATGTACGTCCATTGACTGTGTAAAATTCTAACCTAAAAGTAAGTGGTGAAACCTAAATGAATTTTAACTTATAGTTGTCAACGAGTATGAACATTCTTGGATTTCTAGCCGAACGACCACAACTTCAAGGCCATATCTCTACATTATACTTTATTGTGATGATCCAGTATCCAAGAATTTGCATGGCGATAGATTTGGCCATATTTTTAAAACAATCGAAGAGGAAGTAGTATGAAGAGTATTGCTCGATCAGCTGCTCTCTCGAGAAGGAGCCGAACCAGACTATTTTTCTTGCTTAGTTTTAGGGTCTTTTGTGCGAAATGTATGAACCTCGATGTAATTTTCCCTTTTTTAGGTCCTTGATGTAGAATGTACTGCCACCAAACCGTGAAAAATGCTAACCTAAAAGTAAGTGGTGAAATTTAAACGAAGTTAAGCATAGTTGTCAACACATATGAAAAATTCTTGGATTTAAAGCCGAACGACCACATGGTCAAGGCCATATCTCTACATCATACTTTATGTTGATGATCCCATATCTAAGAATTTCCATGGCAGGAGATTTGGCCATATTTTGACAACAATCAAAGAGGAAGTAGTATGAAATGTATGGCTCGATCAGCTGCTCTCTTGAGAAGGGACGAATCCGACATTTTTTTTCTCTATTTTAGGGTCCTTCGTGCTAAATGTATGGACCTCAATGTAATTTTCCCTTTTGTATGTCCATGATGTCAAATGTACTCGCACCGCCTGTGTAAAATTCTAACCTAAAAGTGTAAGTGGTGAAATTTAGACGATTTTAAGCTTACTTGCCAACGAGTATGAACATTCGTGGATTTCAAGCCGAACGACCAAGGTCAAGGCCATATGAACATCATACTTTATTCTGATGATCCCATATGAGAGAAATTGCATGGCGATAGATTTGGTCGTATTTTGAAAACTATCAAAGAGGAAGTAGTATGAAGATTTTAGCTCAAATCAACTAATCTCTTGAGAAAGAGTCGAACCAAAAAAATCCTTTTAGGGACCTTTATGGTAAATGTACGGACCTCAATGTAATTTTTTCTTTTTTAAGGTCCCTTATGTAAAATGCACACCGATCTACCGTGTAAAATTCTAACCTAAAAGTAAGTGGTGAAATTTAAAAAAATTTAAGATTAGTTGTCAATGAGTATGAACCATTCTTGGATTGAATGACCAAGGTCAAGGCTATATCTACATCATACATTATGTTGATGATCTGATATCCAAGAATTTGCATGCCAAGAAATTTGGGCATATTTTGAAAACAATCGAAGATGAAGGTTTATGAAGACTATGGCTCGATCAGGTACTCTCTCGAGAAGGTGCCGAACCCGATTGTTTTCCTTGCTTAATTTAGGTTCCTTTGTGCTAAATGTATGGACGTTGTTGTAATTTCCCCTTTTTAGGTCCTTGATCTAGAATGTACTCCCACCAATCGTGTAAAATGCTAACCCAAAAGTAAGTGGTGAACTTTAAACGAACTTAAGCATTGTTGTCAATGAGTATGAAAAATTCTTGGATTTCAATCCGAACGACCACAAGGTCAAGGCCATATCTCTACATCATACTTTATGCTGATGATCCCATATCCAAGAATTTACATGGCGGCACATTTTGCCATATTTTGAAAACAATCAAAGAGGAACTAGTATGAAATGTATGGCTCGATCAGCTACTCATCGAGAAGGGACTAACCTGACTATTTTTTTCTCAGTTTTAGGGTCCTTCGTGCTAAATATATGGACCTCAATGTAATTTTCCCTTTTTTATGTCCTTGATGTAAAAGGTACTCCCACCGCCCGTGTAAAATTCTAACCTAAAAGTGTAAGTGGTGAAATTTAGACTATTTTAAGCTTACTAGTCAATGAGTATGAACATTCTTGGATTTCAAGCCAAACAACCAAGGTCAAGGACATATCAACATCATACTTTATTCTCATGATCCCATGTGAGAGAATTTGCATGGCGAAAAATTTGGCCATATTTTGAAAACAATCAAAGAGGATGTAGTATGAAGAATTTTAGCTCAAATCAGCTGATCTCTTGAGAATGAGCCGAACCATAAAAAATCCTTTTATGGATCTTTATGCTAAATGTATGGACCTCGATGTAATTTTTGCTTTTTAAAGGTCCTTGATGTAAAATGTACGCCGACTGATCGTGTAAAAATTCTAACCTAAAAGTAAGTGGTGAAATTTAAACAAATTTAAGATTAGTTGTAAATGAGTATGAACCATTCTTAGATTTCAAGATGAACGACCAAGGTCAAGGCCATATCTACATCATACTTTATGCTGATGATCCCATATCCAAGAATTTGCATGCTGACAAATTTGGCCATATTTTGAAAACAATCAAAAATGAAGGTTTATGAAGAGTATGGCTCGATCACATACTCTCTCGAGAAGGAGCCGAACCCAACTATTTTCCTTGCTTAATTTTATGGTCCTTTGTCCTAAATGTATGGACCTTGATGTAATTTCCCCCCTTTTGAGGTCCTTGTTGTAAAATGTACTCCAACCGGTCGTGCAAAATTCTAACCTAAAAGTAAGTGGTGAAACCTAAATGAATTTTAACTTATTATTGTCTATGAGTATGAACATTCTTGGATTTATAGCCGAACGACCACAAGGTCAAGGCCATATCTCTACATTATACTTTATTCTGATGATCCAGTATCCAAGAATTTGCATGGTGATAGATTTGGCCATATTTTGAAAACAATCGAAGAGGAAGTAGTATGAAGAGTATGGCTCGATCAGCTGTCCTCTTGAGAAGGAGCCGAACCCGACTATTTTTATTGCTTAGTTTTAGGGTCCTTTGTGCTAAATGTATGGACCTCGATGTAATTTTCCCTTTTTAGGTTGTTGATGTAGAATGTACTCCCAGCAACCGTGTAAAATGCTAACCTAAAAGTAAGTGGTGAAATTTAAAGAAAGTCAAGCATAGTTGTCAACGAGTATGATTTTTTTTTGGATTTCAAGCCGAACGATCACAAGGTCAAGGCCATATCTATACATCATACTTTATGTTGATGATCCCATATCCAAGAATTTGCATGGCGGCACATTTGGCCATATTTTGAAAACAATCAAAGAGGAAGTAGTATGAAATGTATGGCTTGGTCAGCTGCTCTCTCGAGAAGGGACAAACTCGACTATTTTTTGCTCAGTTTTAGGGTCCTTCATGCTAAATGTATGGACCTTAATGTAATTTTCCCCTTTTTATGTCGTTGACGTAAAATGTACTCCCACCGTCCGTGTAAAATTTTAACCTAAAAGTGTAAGTGGTCAAATTTAGACGATTTTAAGCTTACTTGTCAACAAGTATGTACATTCTTGGATTTCAAGCCGAACGACGAAGGTCAAGGACATATCAACATCATACTTTATTCTGATGATCCCATGTGAGAGAATTTGCATGGCGACAGATTTAGTCATATTTTGAAAACAATCAAAGAGGAAGTAGTATGAAGAATTTAGCTGAAATCAGCTGATCTCTTGAGAATGAGCCAAGCCAAAAAAATCCTTTTAGGGACCTTTATGCTAAATGTATGGACCTCGATGTAATTTTTGCTTTTTAAAGGTCCCTGATGTAAAATGTACGCTGACTTACCGTGTAAAATTCTAACCTAAAAGTAAGTGGTGAAATTTAAACAAATTTAAGATTAGTTGTCAATGAGTATGAACCATTCTTGGATTTCAAGACGAACGACCAAGGTCAAGGCCATTTCTACATCATACTTTATACTAATGATCCCATATGCAGGAATTTGCATGCCGACAAATTTGGCCATATTTTGAAAACAATTGAAAATGAAGGTTTATGAAGAGTATGGCTCGATGAGGTACTCTCTCGAGAAGGAACCGAACCCGGTATTTTCCTTGCTTAATTTTAGTGTCCTTTGTGCTAAATGTATGGACCTTGATGTAATTTCCCCCCTTTTCAGGTCCTTGTTGTAAAATGTACTCCAACCGATCGTGTAAAATTCTAACCTAAAAGTAAGTGGTCAAACCTAAACGAATTTTAACTTACAGTTGTCTATGAGTATGAACATTCTTGGATTTCTAGCCGAACAACCACAAGGTCAAGGCCATATCTCTACATTATACTTTATTCGGATGATCCAGTATCCAAGAATTTGCATGGTGATAGATTTGGTCATATTTTGAAAACAATCAAAGAGGAAGTAGTATGAAGAGTATGGCTCCATCATCTGTTCTCTTGAGAAGGAGCTGAACCTGAGTATTTTTATTACTTAGTTTTATGGTCCTTGGTGCTAAATGTATGGACCTCGATATAATTTTCCCTTTTTTATGTTGTTGATGTAAAACATACTCCCAACAACCGTGTAAAATGCTAACCTAAAAGTAAGTGGTGAAATTTAAATGAAGTTAAGCATAGTTGTCACGAGTATGAAAAATTCTTGGATTTCAAGCCGAACGACCACAAGGTCAAGGCCATATCTCTACATCATACTTTATGTTGATGATCCCATATCCAAGAATTTGCATGGAGGTAGATTTTCCCATATTTGTAAAACAATCAAAGAGGAAGTAATATAAAATGTATGGCTCGATCAGCTGCTCTCTCGAGAAGGGACGAACCCGACTATTTTTTTGCTCAGTTTTAGGGTCCTTCGTGCTAAATGTATGGACCTCAATGTAATTTTCCCTTTTTTATGTCCTTGATGTAAAATGTACTCCCACCGCCCGTGTAAAATTCTATCCTAAAAGTGTAAGTATTGAAATTTAGACGATTTTAAGCTTACTTGTCAACAAGTATCAACATCATACTTTATTCTCATGATCCCATATGAGAAAATTTGCATGGCGATAGATTTGGCCATATTTTGGAAATTGTCAAAGAGGAAATAGTATGAAGAGTTTATCTCAAATCAGCTAATCTCTTGAGAAGGAGCCGAACCAAAAAATTCCTTTTAGGGACCTTTATGCTAAATGTATGGACCTCGATGTAATTTTTGCTTTTTAAGGTCCCCTATGTAAAATGTACACCGACCGACCGTGTAAAATTCTAACCTAAAAGTACCTAGTGAAATTTAAACAAATTTAAGATTAGTTGTCAATGAGTATGAACATTCTTGGATTTCAAGACGAACGACCAAGATCAAGGCCATATCTACATTGTAACATCCCAAAACTTTAATCCAAGTTATCAAGATCCAAATCACCCAATTCAGGGTTAACAAAAACTTTTTCCCATTTAAATAATTAAGCATGCGTATGTGTGTTGCATTAATGTGGAATTGTTTTGAATTTTCATGATTGTTTGTTCTAATGGTTGTAAAATGATTCTAAGATGAATTCCACATCATCTAGATCATTCCCAAGCAAAATCCAAAGAAAAAGAAATAAAAAAGAATTAATAATGGAAATGGTCACTTTTGCCATTGTAATCCACTAGGTCACTTTAGGTGTTCCTAGAACTCAAAGTCCAACAGAAACAATTATGGATCTTTGCACCCCTTGAGAGTACAAGTAAAGATGTACCAAGTCCCACCTTGTGATCTTACAAAAACACATAAACCCTAATTTAAAATGGCAATTGAAAATGGAATCCATTTCATATGCCTAGATCCCACTTTTTCAAAAACCACTCAAATGAATTCAATTTGACAAATCCCAGCAACTAGAGATGCTCAAGCATAAGACCAACAACTCCACCAAAAATCACTTCAATATTCAAATCTTTGTGTCATGCGTCCATTGTGTCGAACAGGTGGCATGCAAATAATTTATGCCTAACTAACACTATTTGTTGATCAATGCATTGTCGAGTATTTGGGCCCAATCTGGTCCCCTTGTCCACCCTAACGCTAACCAACCCTTAACTAAGCTACCAATTGGCCTAGAGCAGCAGTGCTGCGCCACCCCGACACCATGATCACCGGCCGACCATGCCCACATTGCAGGACCATGCCCCGCCCTCATCCGCCGCACCAGGGAGGTAGGCGTGGTATCACCGCCGCCCACGGTCCCTTCCCCAAGTGCAACCAGGCCCTGGACCACCACAGATCACCCCCGCAATGAGCCTCTGCGCCGTACCAGCGCACGCCAGAGCGCCATCCGCGGCAAGGTCGCACACGCCGCCCCTCGACCACAGCACGCGTGCGCCGCTCCGCCTTGACCCTAGAACCCCGCCAGACACGCCCTTCTCCTACCGCGTGACCAGTAGCAAGCGCCCGCCGCGTCGAGCACCGCCTCTGCCGCGCAGAGCGCCAGCCCGTCCCGACCAAACGCCACCACCCCTAGCGTCACCCTTAAGCCGTAGCTGACCGCCAGGGAACCGCCCACCGTCCGACTACCCTACCCACACCTCTAGCACCCTATGTTGTCATCACCGACGAGCTCGCTGTCGCCCTCTCTGTCCCCTCAACGAGCCTACATAAGCAGCCCTTCCTCAGCCTCATTTGCCACACTCCAACACTCCCCTCTCACCACTGATCATTCCCCACCTCTCGCCAGAGCCGCTCGAGCAGCCAGTCGCCAGAATTGCGCTGGAGTTAGCTGCGGTAGAGGAGGAGAAGCCCCCGTTGATTCCATCCACCCCAGGAGCTGTCGTGACCTCGCCTGAGTTCACCATCGCCTCCTTGTTCGATCGCCCCCATTGCTGCACTCGCTGGAGCCCTGGTATGCCCCCACTACACCCCCTACTGAGCCTCTAGGGTTCCACCTCGCCGGTGACCTGTCGTCGTCGACGACGAGCCCTAGCCGTAGATCCTAGTTCTAATTGTGCGGTCCACATTGCCTCGTACCGCTTCGCATTATAAGATCCACTGATAGGCAAGACCGCCCTGTCAGCTGTCCTCTGCGCCGTGGAGCGAAACTGGGCCGGCCCATTAGTATTCCTGCTCTCGCCCTGTAATTCAAATTTAGATTTTTCCTTTTTAACTAAATCTAGTTTCTATCCACTAGTTTGAAAATCAACTCAGAAAGATCTACTAAACCATATTGAATTATTCCAATTTTGGTTGGAAAGATAATTTAAATCTCTATCCAAGCCCGTTGGATTTAAATCATTTAGAGTTATAGATCACATATAGCAAAAATAACAAGACAGAGGATTTTTCACATTCAAACATTTTTCTAAAATCAACCACAATAGTTTTTGAGTTGATTCCACCTCTCAAAAATCACATTTGAATATACCTACCTAAATATGTAATAATATTAAGGTTTGCATGCAGTGACTTTGGACTAGTACCAAAATAATACTATATAGGAATTTCTAGTCACTTTAAATCATTAAGTATTAAACTTAAACTTATTAAAATGTGATCCAACATTTAAATCACATTCCCATGCATTAGAATATGTGGTGATGACATGTGTCCACATGATCCCATATTTTAATTGGAGAGTATTAAATCTTAGTTATTTTCAATGAGTAGAAATTAATTTTCTCAAATAAAATAAAGGAAACTAGTTCAATAAAACCTTCTGATGAATGTGATGATACTAGATCATCAAGTGTGTGCCTTAGTGTGCTAAATAGATTAGTTAAGTATTGTTTGGTGATTGTGTATTCCGTATGTATTTATAGACGATAGTACCGACCAAGTCTACGAGGAGGAGTTCTACCCCGAAGAAGAAGAGGAGAATTTCAACCACTACACAAACCAAGGAAAGCTATTATTGGCAAGCCAATACTTGCAAGCCATCATTAACAATGCAATCTAAACCTTGCAAGCTAGATAACCTAAGCAAGATGCATTAGGCATGCTTTGGTTATACCTTTTTAACTTACACCTACTCCAAGTTATATTTACAACCTTTACCTTCTTTTACTTTACCAAAGTTCTTTACTTTGTTTATAGATAGCATAAAGAGTATAAAACTTGACCTATCTAGTTAGACTTAGATGTCATTCTATGGCATGAGATTGAGATTAGCATCCCACATTATTGAACACTCTTAACTTAGTGATTAGAGCTAAACCAAAAACTTGATCACTTTAGATGGGAATACTTGGTGAAAATGACTTGTGAAAACCTTGGAATGATGAGTAATTCTATTGAGATGTTTTGACGTGTGTTGAGACCACAAATGGTTTATGATGATGATGAAAATGTTGAGGCATGAGCCTTAGCCCTTTTATAAAAACTGATGGTTGGGTTCGGATGCGATACCATTCCAATTTTACTGTACAACCACAATACCTGAATTGGGTAAGGCTTAGCCGGAAGTTTATATGCATTAGTATTAGTTCCCTCACAGGAGAGGTTTCAGCTGAGGATACCTCTCAATGTTGTCCACCTATGAAGTGCCTAGGATGGCAGATGGCCATGGCAGGGAGGCCAAGCCCATAGGAGAGGTGCTTATACTAGAGTGTGTAAAGGAAAGGTTATGTTTGATTATCTGCATACTAAGTATGATGATTCAGGGTTATCCCTGAAAGATGTATCGAATTTTGTGGTGAAAGTGTACCACCTCTGCAGAGTGTCAAACTATTCGAATAGCCGCGTCCGCGGTTATGGACAGTTGGAGTGGCCATACTGCTCCGTTGTCAGATGTTTTCCAAAATGACTTATGAAATGAATTGTGACATGACTTGACCACAACAGAGTTGTGACTATGACAACTAAGTTCCCACTTGGGTGATTTCAAACTTTATTTTATCTTTCTTTGTTTTCTGAACTCAGCTTAGATTTTAAACTTAACTTTACAAATAAACTTAGAACTCAGCATTCCTACTAGAACTACTTTACTTATTAGTGATAGTTTGTGAGTACTTAAAGAGTACTCATGGCTTTGTCCCTGGCTATTCCCGTGGCTAGACTATGAGGAGGACTATCGGGAAGAAGGACAACAGGACAACTACGACAACTAGGATCATCTCCCATCGTCAGCATTGCCTGTGACCCTTAAGATGGAGCCCAACGCTACGCTATTTATTCCGCTACTTGTTTGTACTAAGACTTGATCATGAGATCCTTTATTTGTGTAAGACCTTATTATGGTTTGTAATGGATGATGTACTCTGATATCCAATCTGTTATGTCTCGCAAAAATGGTAATCCTGGGATTGCGATGTATGGCATAACAGACATATGGAATTAAAAATCCGGGTGTTGACAAGTTGGTATCAGAGCCATCCCGACCATAAGAGACCCTAGTTAGAATAGACGTCCGAACAAAAACTTAGTATCAAAAACCAAAGTGAATATTTCTGAAAACCTATTTCCTCTCTTACCCTTGGGATTCTTTCTCTCAAAAAAATTACATGTTCCTAAAAAATTCATACATTACTACATAAAATTTTGACACACTTGATCACTTCACTAACTTTCTCATCCTAAATTCTTATAGATGGAAGTTCAGTACTGTAAGTTCTACCAGTTGGGCAACGGAGGCCAACTGATCTTCGAGAGGGATCTTGATGCATTGTCTGAGTACTTGGAGCACCCACATCCAGAATTCTTTGGAGCTCAACTCAATGGTCCACCAGGAGGAGATTTTACAATGGCTAGTAGTTGCTGACCTTCGAGGCAAGTTAGAGGCACCAATGTCTAAGAAGATTCAATTCACCGTGAGAGAGAACAACTGGCTAGATGGATTAGCCAGGGCAATGCATGAAGCTCTCGCTCATCTTTGCGCACATAATGTCAACTTGATCCAGGGAACCCGCTTTCCTCACTATGGAAGGCGTGATTCTACGGGAATGCCTCTAGAAATGCCAAGTCACCCGGAGTTGAAGCATCAAGTGGAGAACCTCGACTTCCTACTGTACGCCAGACAGAAGGAATTGGACAATGCTCGGGAGTTCGCTAACCACAACCTTGCCTTTGCCGCCCAGAAGGCCCAAACTTTCTCACTACTAGTCAAGGATCGTCAGGCACTTTGCCATCAACGCGCGAAGAAGGATCTCACCATCGACCGTCTTTGCAAGAAGGTGGCTGACCTCGAGAAGACCATCAAGGAGCAGGAAGCTCAGCTTGCAGCAAAAGAAGAAGAAGAGGAAGGTGAAGACATCCTAGGGGATATTCACTCATACCACAGCAATGATGATGACTATCTGGAGGATGATGCCATGGACTTCTACACCGACGATGATGACTCCGACTTCATCGATGATGAGTAGATGCACTAGACCACTATCGTAGGAGTGAGAAGTATCGGTCCCATTGTTTCTTAGCTTACATAATGGTTCTTAAAACCATCTGTTTTCCTTTCATGTTGTGGTGTGTGTGTGTGTTTTTATCGTGTGCTTTGCTTGAATGAATGAAAAGAAGTTAGTTGCAAAACCTGAGTCAAACTCAAATTTTAGCTTTGAAACCAAAACCATGAACCTTAGAACATTCCCTCTTACCCCATTATCTATCTCAATCTTCAGATGACTCGTGGAGACAAAGGAGGGAGTAGCTGATCTCAAGACCCAATGCTGCAGATTCTGCAGACACTCATTGCAGACCATGAAGCTAGCAGGGCAGAGCGCCAAGAAAATCTAGCCACCCTGCAGCAGATCGCCCAGATGGCTCACAACAATCATAACCATGGAAATCAGGATCATCATGGATCCAAACTCAAAAGCTTCCAGAATACCAATCCTCGAATCTTTATCAAGTCTGAAGACCCGCTGGATGCCGATGATTAGTTACAAACCATGGAGAACAACTTAGAAGTCGCTGGAGTGGATACCAATGAGAAAGTTCTGTTTGCCACCCACTATTTGGCCGGAGATGCAAGAGCATGGTGGAACAGCACCCGCACGATGAACCACGGTCAAGTGATGACGTGGGAAGCCTTCAAAGTCCAGTTCAGCCGCACCCATGTGCCGCAGGGTCTAGTCACCAGAATGAGAGATGAATTGAGAGAGCTAAAGCAAGGCATAATGACTGTAGTGGAGTGCCGTGACAGATTCTTGTCCCTCGCTAGGTATGCACCGGATGAGATCAACACGGAGGCCAAGAAGAATGAGAGATTCCTGAATGGACTGCATGATGAGATGTACTCGTCAACATCCGTTTTGAGGATCTCGAAGAGCTAGTCGACTCTGCCATTCAGATGGAGGGGAAGATTAATCAAGCGAATGACAACCGCAAACGTTGGATGATGCACCAAGCTAGATCCAACAGTCACCAGAAGTACCGTCCCAACCCGTCTGCTGGATATGCCCCGCGGAACAATTTACCCCCAATGTCTCATCCAAGCTACCCCAACCGTAACAGAGGAAATGTGATGTCCGGAGGAAACAACAACTACCACCCCGGCAACTCCAGCAATTTCAACCGTGCACCTCCCAAGCACAACAACAACAAAAACAACAACAACACTACACCGAGATCTAGAAGCAATGTTGTGCCCGTGGCAGCAAGAGACAAGTCTCAGATTACTTGTTTTGTGTGTGGAGTGAAGGGTCACTACTCCAATGAGTGTCCCAAGAAGATTGCCGCCACTGCCAATGTGAATGCCCCAGCTCAACAACACCGTCGTGTTCAACCCGTAAGAAGATTCGCCTCAGGGAACCCTCACAACCACAATGGCCATTTCTTCCACATGAATGCCGAAGAAGCCCAAGAAGCGCCAGATGTAGTGTTGGGTAGGTTTTCTGTCAACTCAGTTTTAGCAAGAGTGTTGTTTGATTCTGGACCATCACACTCATTTGTCACCGAAGAATTTCCATGCACTTGTAAGATTCACCCAACCATCTTGAAGCATGTCATGATAGTTCAAATACCCGGTTCAACCACAAAAGCTAGAAAATTTTGGAAAGCTGTACCTATCAGAATACATGGGATAAATTTTTATGCCAATCTAATAGTACTTGGAACCAAAGGTTTGGAAGTAGTACTAGGAATGGATTGGATGTCGAAGCATAAGGGATTCATCGACTGGGCCAAGAAAGCCATTGATGGCTCAGTATTGATGTAGAGCTCGTTGGAAACCCCAAGAGGAAGGTATGATGAGCACAGCAGCAAGTTTCCCTCAGTTATGAAACCAAGGTTTAATCGAACCAGTAGGAGCAAGGAAACACCCCAATGGTGTTGCTAGCTGAGCCTTGGCAGGGCGCACTACCGGTGCTAGTAGCAACATGGAGACCAGCACAACACAACTACAGAACTCTGTCCCCAACTTGCGACGAGGTTGTCAATCTCAAGAGAGTTCAATCTAACAAATATTCTTGCGAAAGAAATATCAGTTTGGCTAGGCAAGTTGTAAGTGAGGATCAATTTATTTATAGCATTTATAGAATCATCCTCATTATATTGGAGGAAATCTCCTCCCACAATAGTATCTAACGCATATCTATAGCAAAGAGGAATTCCAAGTAAAAACTGCTAAGGAAAGGGCTTTGAGTCATTTTAGGCTTAGTTTTTTCATGTAGATCAGAGATTCTAGACAAAGCTTCCTTGAAGCTTTCCTCAATTCCTTGTTTAAAAGTGAAAATCATTTCCTCGGGTGACATAGTGATTGGAGCAAGGCTAGACATAATAGAAACTTCTAGGCATTTGCGAAGTAACGAGATACGGAACACATCATGGATGGCAGACATCTCCTCAAGCAGTTCCAGTTGATACGATACTTCTCCTCGACGATTCAGAATCTTGAAGGGTCCGATATATCTAGGGGCTAACTTTCCCTATAGACTAAAATGTTGCGTTCCCTTCAATGGTGAAACCTTGAGATACACAAAATCTCCGACATTGAAAGTCAGGTCTCTCAATATCTTGTCAGCATAACTCTTCTATCTGGATTGGGTGGTCTTGAGGTGCTCACGGACCTTGTGAACCTTCTCTTCAGCTTCTCGTAGGATGTCGGGTCCAAAAATCCGACTCTCTCATAGTTGCGACCAAATCAAAGGGGTACAACACTTCTTTCCATATAAGAACTCAAATGGGGCCATTTGTAAACTGGCTTGATAACTGTTGTTGTATGAGAATTCTGCGAAAGGAAGGCAATCTTCCCATTTTGATCTGTACTCTAACACACAAGCTCTCAACATATCCTCTAGGATTTGGTTGATTCTTTCTATCTATCCATCGGTCTGCGAGTGATAAGCTATGCTGAAATTCAACTTGGTTCCTAATCCTTCTTGGACTTTCTGCCAAAATCTCGAGGTAAATATGGTTCCTCGATCTGACACTATGATCTATGCAAACTGATGATTCTAGCAATGTCAATTGGGTTGTATGCAAACTGACGATTCTAGCAATGTACAACTCTGCTAGCTTCGAACTCTGGTAGGTTGTCTTGATAGGTATAAAATGGGCTACCTTGGATAGTCTATCAATGATGACCCAGATTAAGTCATTTCTCCTACTAGAAGTAGGCAAACCGGCTATAAAGTCCATTCCAACGGAATCCTATTTCCATTCCGGAATCTGCAATGGTTTCAAATGGCCCCATTTGAGTTCTTATATGGAAAGAAGTGTTGTACCCCTTTGATTTGGTCGCAACTATGAGAGAGTCGGATTTTTGGACCCGACATCCTACGAGAAGCTGAAGAGAAGGTTCACAAGGTCCGTGAGCACCTCAAGACCACCCAATCCAGATAGAAGAGTTATGCTGACAAGAGATTGAGAGACCTGACTTTCAATGTCGGAGATTTTGTGTATCTCAAGGTTTCACCATTGAAGGGAACGCAACATTTTAGTCTATAGGGAAAGTTAGCCCCTAGATATATCGGACCCTTCAAGATTCTGAATCGTCGAGGAGAAGTATCGTATCAACTGGAACTTCTTGAGGAGATGTCTGCCATCCACGATGTGTTCCGTATCTCGTATCAACTGGAACTGCTTGAGGAGATGTCTGCCATCCACGATGTGTTCCGTATCCACGATGTGTTCCGTATCGTCGAGGTAGGCGTGGTAGCATCACCGCCCACGGTACCTTCCCCAAGTGCAACCAGCTCGTAGACCACCATAGATCACCACCGCACTGGGCCTCTGTTCCATGCCAGCGCACGCCAGAGCGCCATCCCCGACAAGGCCACACACAACGCCCCTCGACCATAGCTCGCGCGTGCCACTCCGCCTTGACCCTAGAACCCTGCCAGACAGGCCCTTCTCCCGCCGTGCGACCAGTAGCCACCGCCCGCTGCGTCGAGCACCGCCTCTGCCACGCAGAGCGCTAGCCCGTCCTGACCAAAGGCAACTGCCCCTAGCGTCACCCTTAAGCCGTAGCTGACCGCCAGGGAACTGCCCACCGTCCGCCTACCCTGCCCACGCCTCTAGCACCCTGTGCCGTCATCACCGACGAGCTCGTCGTCGCCCTCTCGGTCCCCTCGACGAACCTATGTAAGGAGCCCTTTCCTAGCCTCATTTTCCACACTCCAACACTCCCCTCTCACCACTGATCATTCCCCACCTCTCGACGGAGCCGCTCGAGTAGCCAGTCGCCAGAATTGCACCAGAGTTAGCCGCAGCTGAGGAGGAGATGCCCCTGTTGATTCCGTCCACCCCAGAAGTTGTCGGGACCTCGCCTAAGTCCGCCATTGCCTCCTTGTTCGATTGCCCCCATCGCCGCACTCACTGGAGACCTGTTATGGCCCTACTGCACCCCCACCGAGCTGCTAGGGTTCCACCTCGTCGGTGACCTGTCCGTCGTCGATGACGAGCCCAGTCGTAGATCCTAGTTCTAATCGTGCGGTCCACGTTGCCCCGTACCGCTTCGTGTTATAAGAGCCACTGACAGGCGGAACCCCCTTGTTAGCTGTCCTCTGCGCCGCGGAGCGAAACTGGGCCAGCCCATTAGTATTCCCGCGCTGGCCCTGTAATTCAAATTTAGATTTTTCCTTTTTAACTAAATCTAGTTTTCCATCCACTAGTTTGAAAATCAACTCAGAAAGACCTACTGAACCAAATTGAATGATTCCAATTTTGTTGGAAAGATAATTCAAATTGCTATCCAAGCGCGTTGGATTTAAATCACTTAGAGTTATAGATCACATATAGAAAAAATAACAAGACCAGAGGATTTTTCACATTCAAACATTTTTCTAAAATCAACCATAATAGTTTTTGAGTTGATTCCACCTCTCCAAAATCACATTTGAAAATACCTACCTAAATATGTAATAATATTAAGGTCGGATGCAGTGACTTTGGCTAGTACCAAAATAATGCTATATAGGCATTTCTAGTCACTTTAAATCATTAAGTATTAAACTTAAACTTATTAAAATGTGATCCAACATTTAAATCATATTCCCATGCATTAGAATATATGGTGATGACATGTGTCCACATGATCCCATATTTTAATTTGAGAATATGAAATCTTAGTTATTTTCAATGAGTCGAAATTACTTTTCTCAAATAAAATGTGATGAATGTGATGATACTAGATCAAGGAAACTAGTTCATTAAAACTTTGTGATGAATGTGATGATACTAGATCATCAAGTGTGTGCCTTAGTATGCTAAATAGACTAGTTAAGTATTGTTTGGTGATTATGTCTTCCGTATGTATTTATAGACGATAGTACCGACCAATTCTATGAGTAGGAGGAGTTCTACCCCGAAGAAGAAGAGGAGAATTTCAACCACTGCACCAACCAAGGCCAGCTATTATCGGCAAGCTAATACTTGCAAGCCATCATTAATAATGCAAGCTAAACCTCGCAAGCTAGATAACCTAAGCAAGATGCATTAGGAATTCTTTGGTTATACCTTTTTGACTTATACGTACTCCAAGTTTTATTTACAACCTTTACCTTCTTTTACTTTACCAAAGTTCTTTACTTTGTTTATAGATAACATAAAGAGTATAAAACTTGACCTATATAGTTAGACTTAGATGTCATTCTATGACAAGAGATTGATATTAGCATCCCACATTAGTAAACACTCTTAACTTAGTGATTAGATCTAAACCAAAAAATTGATCACTTTAGATGGGAATACTTGGTGAAAATGACTTGTGAAAACCTTGGAATGACGAGTCATTCTATTGAGATGTTTTGACATGTGTTGAGAACACAAATGGTTTATGATGATGATGAAAATGTAGAGGCACGAGCCTTAGCCCTTTTATAAAATCTAATGGTTGTGTTCGGATGTCATACCATTCCAATTTTACCGTACAATCACAATATCTGAATTGGGTAAGGCTTAGCCGGAAGTTTATATGCATTAGTATTAGTTCCCTCGTGGGAGAGGTTTGAGCTGAGGCTACCAAGGTCAATGCCACATCTACATGTTCTCCACCTATGCAATGCCCAGGATGGCAGATGGCCATGGCTGGGAGGCCAAGCTCATAGGAGAGGTGCTTATACTAGAGTGTATAAAGGAAAGGTTATGTTCTGATTATCTGCATACTAAGTATGATGATTCAGGGTTATCCCTGATAGATGTATTGAATTTTGTGGTGAAAGTATACCACGTCTACAGAGTGTCAAACTATTCGAATAGCCGTGTTCGCGGTTATGGACAGTTGGAGTGGCCATATTGTTTTGTTGTCTGATGTTTTCCAAAATGACTTATGAAATGAATTGTGACATGACTTGACCACAACACAGTTGTGACTATGACAACTAAGTTACCACTTAGGTGATTTCAAACTTTATTTTATCTTTCTTTGTTTTGGAACTCAGCTTAGGTTTCAAACTTAACTTTACAAATAAACTTAGAACTTAGCATTCCTACTAGAACTACCTTACTTGTTAGTGATAGTTTGCGAGTACTTAAAGTGTACCCATGACTTTGTCCTTGGCTATTCCCGTGGCCAGACTATGAGGAGGACTATCCGGAAGAAGGACAGTAGGACGGCTACGACAACTAGGATCATCTCCCATCGTTAGCATTGCCTGTGACCCTGAAGATGGAGCCCACCACTATGCTATTTATTCCGCTACTTGTTTGTACTAAGACTGGATCATGAGATCCTTTATTTGTGTAAGTCCTTATTATGGTTTGTAATGGATGATGTACTATGATATCCAATCTGTTATGTCTCGCAAAAATGGTAATCCTGGGATTGCGATGTATGGCATAACAGGCATCTGGAATTAAAAATCCGGGTGTTGACATACATCATACTTTATGTTGATGATCTGATATCCAAGAATTTGCATGCCGACAAATTTGGCCATATTTTGAGAACCATCGAAGCTGAAGGTTTATGAACAGTATTGCTCGATCAGGTACTCTCTCGAGAAGGAGCCAAACCCGATTGTTTTACTTGCTTAATTTTAGGGTCCTTTGTGCTAAATGTATGGACCTTGATGTAATTTCCCCCCTTTTCAGGTCCTTGCTGTAAAATGTACTCCTATCGACCGTGTAAAATTCTAACCTAAAAGTAAGTGGTGAAACCTAAAGAAATTTTAGCTTATAGTTGTCAATGAGTATGAAGATTCTTGTATTTCTAGCCGAACGACCAGAAGGTCAAGGCCATATCTCTACATTATACTTTATTCTGATGATCTAGGATCCAAGAATTTGCATGGCGATAGATTTGGCCATATTTGGAAACAATCGAAGAGGAAGTACTAGGAAGAGTATGGCTCGATCAGCTACTCTCTCGAGAAGGAGCCAAACCCGACTATTTTTCTTGCTTAGTTTTAGGGTCCTTTGTGCTAAATGTATGTACCTCGATGTAGTTTTCCCTTTTTTAGGCAATTGATGTAGAATGTACTCCCACCAACCATGTAAAATGCTAACCTAAAAGTAAGTGATGAAATTTAAATGAAGTTAAGCATAGTTGTCAACGAGTATGATTTTTTTTTGATTTCAAGCCGAACGACCACAAGGTCAAGGCCATATCTCTACATCATTCTTTATGCTGATGATCCCATATTCAAGAATTTGCATGGCGACATATTTGGCCATATTCCGAAAACAAAAAAAGAGGAAGTAGTATGAAATGTATGGCTCGATCAGCTGCTCTCTCGAGAAGGGCTGAACGCGACTATTTTTTTGCTCAGTTTTAGGGTCCTTCGTGCTAAATGTATGGACCTCAATGTAATTTTCTGTTTTTTATGTCCTTGATGTAAAACTTACTCCCACCACCTGTGTAAAATTCTAACTTAAAAGTGTAAGTGGTGAAATTTAGTCATTTTTAAGCTTACTTGTCAACAAGTATGAACATTCTTGGATTTTAAGCCGAACGACCAAGGTCAAGGCCATATCAACATCATACTTTATTCTGATGATCCAATATGAGAGAATTTGCATGGCGACAGATTTTGCCGTATTTTGAAAACAATCAAAGAGGAAGTAGAATGAAGAGTTTAGCTCAAATCACCTGATCTCTTCAGAAGGAGCCGAACCAAAAAATTCCTTTTATGGACCTTTATGCTAAATGTATGGACCTCGATGTAATTTTTCTTTTTTAAGGTCCCTGATGTAAAATTTACGCTGACCGACCGTGTAAAATTCTAACCTAAAAGTAAGTGGTGAAATTTAAACAAATTTAAGATTAGTTGTCAACGAGTATGAACCATTCTTGGATTTCAAGACGAACGACCAAGGTCAAGGCCACATGTACATCATACTTTATGCTAATGATCCGATATCCAAGAATTTGCATGACGACAAATTTGGCCTTATTTTGAAAACAATCGAAGATGAATGTTTATGAAGAGTATGGCTCGATCAGGTACTCTCTCAACAAGGAGCTGAACCCAACTGTTTTCCTTGCTTAATTTTAGGGTCCTTTGTGCTAAATGTATGGACCTTGATGTAATTTCCCCCTTTTTCAGGTCCTTGTTGTAAAATGTACTCCCACCGACCGTGTAAAATTCTAACCTAAAAGTGGGTGGTCAAATCTAAATGAATTTTACTTATAGTTTTCAACGAGTATGAACATCCTTAGATTTCTAGCCGAACGACCACAAGGTCATGGCCATATCTCTACATTATACTTTATTCTGATGATCTAGGATCCAAGAATTTGCATGGCGATAGATTTGGCCATATTTTGAAAACAATCGAAGAGGAAGTACTAGGAAGAGTATAGCTTGATCAGCTTCTCTCTCTAGAAGGAGTCGAACCTGACTATTTTTCTTGCTTACTTTTAGGGTCCTTTTTGCTAAATGTATGGACCTTGATGTAATTTTACCTTTTTTAGGTCATTGATGTAGAATGTACTGGCACCAACCATGTAAAATGCTAACCTAAAAGTAAGTGGTATAATTTAAATGAAGTTAAGCATAGTTGTCAACGAGTATGAAAAGTTCTTGGATTTCAAGCCGAACGACCACAAGGTCAAGGCCATATCTCTACAACATACTTTATGCTAATGATCCCATATCCAAGAATTTGCATGGCGACAGATTTGGCCATATTTTTAAAACAATCAAAGAGGAAGTAGTATGAAATGTATGGCTCGATCAGCTGCTCTCTCGAGAAGGGCTGAACGCGACTATTTTTTTGCTCAGTTTTAGGGTCCTTCATGCTAATTGTATGGACCTCAATGTAATTTTCTGTTTTTTATGTCCTTGATGTAAAATTTACTCCCACCACCTATGTAAAATTCTAAGCTACAAGTGTAAGTGGTGAAATTTAGACGTTTTTAAGCTTACTTGTCAACTAGTATGAACATTCTTGGATTTTAAGCCGAACGAGCAAGGTCAAGGCCATATCAACATCATACTTTATTGTGATGATGCGATATGAGAGAATTTGCATGGCGTCAGATTTGGCCATATTTTGAAAACAATCAAAGACGAAGTAGTATGAAGAGTTTAGCTCAAATCAGCATTCCCTTCAGAAGGAGCCGGACCAAAAAATTCCTTTTATGGACCTTTATGATAAATGTATGGACCTCGATGTAATTTTTTCTTTTTTAAGGTCCCTGATGTAAAATGTACGCCGACCGGCCATGTAAAATTCTAACCTAAAAGTAAGTGGTGAAATTTAAACAAATTTAAGATTAGTTGTCAATGAGTATGAACCATTCTTGGATTTCAAGACAAATGACCAACGTCAAGGCATATCTACATCATACTTTATGCTGATGATCCCATATCCAAGAATTTGCATGCCGACAAATTTGGCCATATTTTGAAAACAATCGAGATGAAGGTTTATGAAGAGTATGGCTCGATCAGGTACTCTCTCGAGAAGGATCCGAACCCGACTGTTTTCCTTGCTTAATTTTAGGGTCCTTTGTGCTAAATGTATGGACCTTGATGTAATTTCCCCCTTTTTAGGTCCTTGCTGTAAAATGTACTCCCATCGACCGCGTAAAATTCTAACCTAAAAGTAAGTGGTGAAAACCTAAACGAATTTTAACTTATAGTTGTCAAGAAGCATGAACATTCTTGGATTTCTAGCCGAACGACCACAAGGTTAAGGCCATATATCCACATTATACTTTATTCTGATGATCCAATATACAAGAATTTGCATGGTGATAGATTTGGCCATATTTTCAAAACAATCAAAGAGGAAGTTGTATGAAGAGTATGGGTCGATTAGCTGCTCTCTCGAGAAGGTGCCAAACCTGACTATTTTTCTTTCTTAGTTTTATGGGTCCTTTGTGCTAAATGTATGGACCTCGATGTAATTTTCCCTTTTTTAGGTCATTGATGTAGAATGTACTCCCACCAACCGTGTAAAATGCTAACCTAAAAGTAAGTGGTGCAATTTAAACGAAGTTAAGCATAGTTGTCAACGAGTATGAAAAATTCTTGGATTTCAATCCGAACGACCACAAGGTCAAGGCCATATCTCTACATCATACTTTATGCTTATGATCCCATATCCAAGAATTTGCATGGCGGCAGATTTGGCCATATTTTGAAAACAATCAAAGAGGAAGTAGTATGAAATGTATGGCTCGACCAGCTGCTCTCTCGAGAAGGGATGAACCTGACTATTTTTTTTGCTCAGTTTTAGGGTCCGTCGTGCTAAATGTATGGACCTCAATGTAATATTCCCTTTTTTATGTCCTTGATATAAAATATACTCCCACCGCTCGTGTAAAATTCTAACCTAAAAGTGTAAGTGGTGAAATTTAGACGATTTTAAGCATAGTTGTCAACGAGTATGAAAAATTCTTGGATTTCAAGATGAACGACCAAGGTCAAGGGCATATCTATATCATAATTTATGCTTATGATCCCGTATCTAAGAATTTGCATGCCGACAAATTGGCCATCTTTTGAAAACAATCGAAGATATGAAAAACAAAAAGGAATCAATTTCAATTTTCCAAGTGACAGGAATTTATTTTCTAAAAAAGCAAGTAAGAAGAATTTATTTCCTTTTTTTATTAAAAAATAAAGAGTGAGAAGAGACTATGAGCACAAAGAAGGCAGTGAGGCAGCTGCGAAGAGGAGGATTTGAAGGCAGTGCGATGTCAAATCAAAGCTAGGATGGGTTCCTTACACGAGGTATAGTCTACAGTGACAAGAGTAGATTTCTGGACCATTACAATATATATGCACGCAAAATAAATTGTTTTTGTCTCCTTCACTCACTCATCACCACCCACACCCCGGCCAACTTGTATATCCCTCGTCCACAACGTGGCTCTGCGCACGCGCTTCGACCAAAGACCTGCCTTGTGTCGGCGGCTTCATGTCTGTGTCTGGCATGTTCATCAACTGCATTGGTGGGAATTATGTTAGCCCTTGGCGGCACAAAGTATTACTACTATAATAGAGTAGAAATTCAAACTTTCCTAATTTCAAAATGTTAACTTCCTTCACAAACATCTAGGGGAAGGATATTCAAAAGATCGGCATTCACAGTACTACTAGTACTACAGGGTAAAGTGAGTAGTACCAAAAGAAAAAAAATTGATGATAGTACCACAAGAAACTTCATTCAACCATTAACATGACAGCATGTGTTTACATATATAGGACTCGCTGCTGAACTAGTGCAGGTCTAGCGCCTCCTAGCACCTAGTCCGTGCCGCCAGCGATAGCTCATTAGACATTGACACCAACGCCAGCTCCAGCAGCATAGCCGGCTCCTGACTCATCGGCACCTCCGTATAAGGCAGCGACCCCTCTTGAGCCATCGGCGGCACCTCCGGATAAGGAGGCGGCACCTCGGGAGCCATCAGCAACTCCGGGAGGATACTGTGGATGAAGTTGCCGTTGTTGGGGTACTGGTTCCAGTAGTTGGTGAAAATGTTGACATCAGTGAACACCACCAGCTCGCATCCGCAGTGGAAGTACTAGATGTAGAGGAGACGGGCGTCCCTAAAGTTGACAAACTTGACCTTCAACGTCTCGTCCGGATTATCGTGAGGCCGTACATACAATACTTGCAGCGATCATACCCGGCTTCGAGAAAGGCGCAGGCCGGCTACCACGGTGTTCTCCGTGGGTAGAAGGCCCAAATGCTTAGGACATTGTCCTTTTGTGCAACGATGTTAGGGACTTTGCGCTCTGGTACGGCGGGCGGTAGCCGGAAGGTGGCCATGGATGACAGACGGGGATGGAGATGGTTGCTGGAAGAGGGGGATTAGAGATGGTTCGGTGTGGGGAAGGGGTGAGAATAAATAGGAAGGAGGTGATCCGAGATTAATGTGGCAGATTACCGAAGCGAGGGGACAATCAATGTTGTTGATGAAGCCGATGCATGTGGCAAATTTTGATGACGATGTGTCAACACCCGAATTTTTAATCCCAGATGCCTATTATGCCATACATCACAATCCCAGGATTACCATTTTTGCGAGACATAACAGATTGAATATCACAGTACATCATCCATTACAAACCATAATAAGGTCTTACTCAAATAAAGGATCTCATGGTCCAGTCTTAATACAAGCAAGCAGCGGAATAATAAGCATAGTAGTGGGCTCCATCTTCAGGGTCACAGGCAATGCTGACGATGGGAGATGATCCTAGTTGTCATAGCCGTCCTGTTGTCCATCTTCCGGATAGTCCTCCTCATAGTCTGGCCACGGGAATAGCCAGGGACAAAGCCATGAGTACTCTTTAAGTACTCGCAAACTATCACTAACAAGTAAGGTAGTTCTAGTAGGAATGATAAGATCTAAGTTTATTTGCAAAAACTAGATTTATTTTAAGCTGAGTTCAAAAGTAAAGAAAGCTAATTTAATTTTCTAAATCACCTAAGTGGGAAATTAGTTTTCATGTTCACAACCCTCTTGTGGTCAAGTCAAAGTCACAATTCATTTCACAAGTCATTTTGAAAACACCTGACGACGGAACAGTATGGCCACTCAAACTATCCATGACCACAGACGTGGCTATTTGAATAGTTTGACACTCTGCAGAGGTGGTACACTTTCACCACAAAATTCGATACATCCGTCAGGGATAACCCTGAATCATCATACTTAGTATGCGGATAATCAATCATAACATTTCAATTACACACTCTAGTGTAGGCACCTCCCCTATGAGCTTGGCCTCCCATCCATGGCCATCTGCCATCCTGGGCACTACATAGGTGGACATCATCAAGAGGTAGCCTCAGCTCAAACCTCTCCCGCGAGGGAACCCATACTAATGCATATAAACTTCTGGCTAAGCCTTACCTAATTCGGGTATTGTGGTTGTACGGTAAAATTGGAATGGTATCGCATTCGAACCCAACCATCAGTTTTTATAAAGGGCGAAGGCTCATGCCTCAACGTTTTCATCATCAAATCTATTTGTGATTCTCAACACATGTCAAAACATCTCAATAGAATGACTCATCATTCCAAGGTTTTCATAATAATTTTCACCAAGTATTCCCATCTAAAGTGATCAAGTTTCTGGTTTAGCACTAGCCACTAAGTTAAGAGTGTTCACTAATGAGGGATGCTAATCTCAATCTCATGCCATAGAATGACATCTAGTATAGGCATAGTTTTATACTCTTTATGCTATCTATACTACTTTCCAAAATCTCACAAAGCATTAACTAAAAGTAAAGAACTTTGGTAAAGTAAAAGAGTAAAGCTTGCAAGTAAAACTTGGGATGGGTATAAATCAAAGTATACAACCAAAGCATGCCTAATGCATTTTGTTGAGTTATCAAGGGGCTACCGTTAACTTGCTTAGTTCTAGCTTGCATATTTAATAAACTTGCAAGTGTTAGCTTGCCAATAATAGCTTGCCTTGATTGGTGAAGTGATTGAAGTTTTCTTCGTCTTCTTCAGGGTAGAACTCCTCCTCGTAGACTTGGTCAGTACTATCGTCTATAAAGGAATACAGGATACACAATCACCAAACAATATTTAACTAAGTATATTTAGCACACTAAGGCACACACTTGATGATCTAGCATCATCACAATCATCACATGCATTAAAGCACTAGTTTCCATTATTTTATTTGAGAAAAGTAATTTCTACTCATTGAATTTAATTAAGATTTAATATTCTCCAAATGGAATATGGGATCATGTGGACACATGTCATCACCGCATATTCTAATACATGGGAATGTGATTTCAAGGGTTGGTCACATTTTATAAAGTTTAAGATTACTATTTAAATGATTTAAAGTGACTAGAAATGCCTATATAGCATTATTTTGGTACTAGTCCAAAGTCACTCCATGCAAAACCTCAATATTATTACATATTCAGATAGGTATTGTCAAATGTGATTTTTGAGAGTTGGAATCAACTCAAAAGCTATTATGGTTGATTTTTCAAAAATTGTTTGAATTTGCAGAAGTGTCTATTTTGTTATTTTTGCTATAGATTATCTCTAACTCCAAATGATTTAAATCCAACGGGCTTGGATAGATATTTTAGTTATCTTTCTAACAAATTTTGAATCATGCCATTTGGTTAAGTGAAACTCTCTAAACTGATTTTTGAATAAGTGGACAGAATCTGATTTCAACTAAATTGGAAAATCACTTATTTGAATTTTTGGGCCAGCGCAGGAAAGCTAACGGGCTGGCCTAGTGGCACTTCGTGGCGCAGCAGGTTGCTGACAGCACGGACCCACTGGTCAGCGAAACTAACTAAGCGAAACGGTATGGGCGAATTTGAGCCGTGCGATCAACTTCTAATCTAACGGCCGAGAGTCATCGTCGACGACGAACAGCTCCGGCGAGGAACTAGACCTAGCGCAGCGGTGAGGGTTTGGCGGGGCTCACCTGGGCTCCAGCTAGGCTCGGCGACGGGGGAAATGGCATGGTAGACGACGACGAAGCGAGGCGCGCTCACGACGAGGCTTGGGGTGGTCACATTTGACTGTGACCTTCTCCTCCAGCAGCGGCGGACTCCGGTGCAATTCCAGCATGGTGGTGCTCACCTTGCTCTAGGAAGGGGTGTGGGAGGCTCAGTGGTGAGTGTGGAGTCGAGGGGTGTGAGGAATGGAGGCTGGGGTGGCCTCCTTTTATAGCTCGACGAGGGGACCAAGCGGTGCAGGCTAGCATCTCCGGCGAGGGCGGCACAGAGAGCTAAGGGCATGGCTGGGGTAGGTGGACGGTGTGGTGTCTCCTGGCGGTCGTTGCTGGCTGAAAGGCAAGGCGTGGGGTGGTTGGATTTGGTAGGGCGCTCGCGGTGCTCTTGGCGGAGGCAGAGGTTCTTGCGGTGGCGTGCAACTATTGCGGGTCATGCGATGGTGAACGGGGGTGTCTATCGGGGCGCTACTATCATGGTGGGTCTGTGCACACGAGGGGAGGTCAAGGGGCGGCGTGTGCGAGCTCGTCAGGCACGGCGCACTGGCACGCTCTGGACATGGCGCAGAGAGGCGGTGCGCAGAGGTGCTAGTGTGGTCCAGGGCTGGGCTTCGAGTGTGGGGTGGACAGAGGGTGGCGGTAGGAGCTCGCGTGTCTGGTGTGCATCTTGGGTGGGGTTGGCATTGCTTCTGGCGTGCTACCCACTATCAGCCAGCGACGACCAAGAATGGGCGGCGCTCCACTATGCCAGCGGCTAAGGGGGAGCTGGTCTAGGGCTGGGTTAGGCTTAGAGGGGACAGGGGGTTAAATTGGAGACCAAATGGTCAATGATCACTGTATAAAACAATGAAGCAAGTCTAGTGTTCATTCTGTGCCTGCCAAGTGTTTGATGAAATGGCCGCATGAAATGAAGTTTGGAATTTTTGAATCAAATTTTTTGAGTGAACTTGAATTAAGCTTGAGAGTCTAGGTTTGCTTGGAGAGGTCAAGGGGAATTGATTTGGTGGGTTTTTGAAGAAGTGTGATCTTAACATATGAATGAGATTCAATTTTCCATTGTCCATTTAATTGATTGGCTAGATTTTTTTTAAGTTTTTAAAGTGGGCCTTGATACACTTTTACTTGGTCTAGCAAGGGGTGAAAAGAAGTAGAAATGTTTCTGTTAGAAATTCTCTTCTAGGAACACCTAAAGTGGCCTAGTGGTTTACTTTGGTCAAAATGACCATTTGCATTATTTATTCACATTGGATTTCTTTCTCTTTCGAAATTGTTTGTAACTGGTCTAGATGATGTGTCATTCACCTTTAAACCATTTCACACCATTTAGAGCAATCAAGCATGGCATATACACTCAATTCTACACTAATGCAAACACACATGCATTCATATTCATTTTCTTAATAAAAGTTTTTGTTAACCCTAAATTGGGTGATTAGAACATGATAATCTTGATTAGAAGATTTTGGGTTTTACACAATGACTAGAGTAAGCGATTGGATGGAACGCAGACTCTTCCTGCACTCGATGGCCTAGTCATCATTTTGTGGTGCATCCTAGGCGACCGCGGCCTCCCCAATCTATGGGACCTACGTGGATGACTGAGTTGATGGGTGAAAACAATTTGATAAAGTGAGATTTTTTATTTTAAAATATTGTGGTTATGATATAGGAGAGCTAGTTTAGGGTCGCTCTTAGAGATAAGAAAAATTTAGGAAAAGATATTTTTTAGGGGAAGGCCCCTACATACACACATAGGTGAGAAAATATAGGGGTGTTGCTGGACTTTCTTTAAAGACTGTCAACAAAATCTTCTAGATGCTGCTCTCAAAAAAAGAATCTTCTAGATGCTATTATGTAAAAGAAGATCCAATAGTTTTTAATGTTTGGGTCCATGAGTCTTGATGCAACGATCAAAGTTTAACACTATATAGTGGTAACATAATATAATAGGTAAAGCTTAAAAAAATTATAAATTTGATCGACATCTATAAAGTATGGGTATATTAGGTTCTTGTTATTTGTATCATGTAGAACTAAACGTTGATTAGCTATACCTAATATACTTGAAAATTTTGGTAACATGGTATAGAGAAACGAGGGACAAGATTCTAGAATGATGGAGACGTGCGTTTTGAGGTTTGTGCATAGTGTCCATTGTGCTAAAGACTATCAATAGTATCTTTTAGATTCTAGAATAGAAAATAAGATCCAACAGCTGGCAATGTTGGTATTCACAAGTCTTGATCCAATGATCAATATTCGAAGTTATTCGTTGAGCATTGGATCAAGACTCGCAAATCCCAAGAATGCTATCCATTGGATCTTCTTCTCCATACTAGATTCTAGAAGATCAATAGTATTAATTGATAGTCTTTCTTATCTTATCTTACCACTATATAGTCTACAAATAACTTTGATATTGACCATTATTGGATCAAGACTCGTGAATCCCAACATTGCCAACCATTGGATTTCCATTTTATAGCATCGAGAAGATGCTATTGTTAGTATTTGTTTTCACTTGTCTTGCAATATTATATATATTATATATATAAATTTGAATATTGACCATTCAATCATGTCCCGCAAAAGCCAACATTGTTGCTAGCCGTTGTATCCTCTTTTCCATTCCATCACCTGGAAGATACTATTGATAGTCTTTCTTTTCTTATATTTCCACTAATATATATAGTATAAGCGGGATAACTTTGAATATTGGCCATTGAATCATGACCCACAAATACCAAAATTGATGCTAGCTATTGGATCCTCTTTTCCATTCCATCATCTAGAAGATACTATTGATAGTCGTTATTATCTTACCTTACCACTATATAGTGTACGAATAACTTTGAATATTCATCGTTGGATCAAGACTCGTGAATCCCAACATTGCCAGCCGTTGGATCTTCTTTTCCATTTTATCATCGATAAGATATACTATTGATAGTCTTTCTTTTCTTATCTTACCACTATTATATATAGTATACATGTAACTTTGAATATTGGTCGTTGAATCATGACCCGTAAATTCCTAAATTGCTGCTAGCTATTGGATCCTCTTTTCCATTCCATCATCTAGAATATACTATTGAAAGTATTTGTTATCTTATCTTACCACTATATAGTGTATGAATAAATTTAAATATTGACCGTTGGATCAGGACTCGTGAATCCCACCATTGCCAGCCGTTGGATCTTCTTTTCCATTTTAGAATCGAGAAGTTATACTATTGATAGTCATTCTTTTCTTATCATACCAGAATTATATTTTTATATTCTTACCACTATATACTGTATGAATAACTTTGAATATTTACCATTGGATCAAGACTCGTGAATCCTAATATTTCCAGCCATTGGATCTTCTTTTCCATTCTAGCATCTAGAAGACTCTATTGATAGTCTTCATCACAATGAAGGCTATGCACAAACCTCAAAACACACTTCTCCATCATTCTAGAATCTTCTTCCTCGTTTCTCTAGACCATGTTACCAAAAATTTCAAGTTTTAGATAGCTAATAATCGTTGACTTCTACATGATAGACAAAGTACAAGAACCAAATATATACCCATACTTTATAGATGTTGATCAAATTTATAATTTTTTCTGTATTACCTATTATAATTTTATATAGTGATGATATGTCAGACTTCTATTATGTGAGAATCACATGTAGGGCACATGAAACTTACTAGTATATATAGTTTACAAATAACTTTCAATATTGACTCTTGAATCATGACCCGTGAATCCCAACATTGCTGCTAGATGTTGGATCCTCTTCTCTATTCCATCATCTAGAAGATACTATTGATAGTCTTTGTTATCTTATCTTAGATCTTAGAATTATATAATTTATGAATAACTTCGAATATTCACTATTGGATCAAGACCCGTGAAACCCAACATTGCTAGCCATTGGATATTATTTTCCATTCTAGCATCTATTATTGTTAGTCTTTCTTACCTTATCATACCACTATATAGTTTACGAATAACTTTGAATATCAAGATTCGTGAATTTTAACATTGACAACTATTGGATCTTCTTTTCTCTACTACTATAATGGAGAAGTTTTGAATAGGATCCATAGCACCAATCCCGACTATTGGACTGTTAGATCCAATGGTTCAAAGCAGCTGGATTCATGTTGAATAGTACCTAAAGTAAACTCCACCATGTTCTAGAACCATCATGTCACCCCCCTCCCCCCCGAAAATTTCATAGCATAGTAGGTTGTATTCTCAATATGTCTAGATAGTTATTATTAATAGTTTTAATGTATGCATTTTTTCTCTAAAAATACTATTGACTTAATGCTTGGATAGCATGCACATTATCTTCCAGATTTAACATGGACTGAACCGTACCCTCGGCCGGGGAATATATATGTCCACCTCTTTTTTTTCCGCCGAGAGTTAATCGGGTAGCTCTAGGCAAGGGAATCATGGATGCTTTCCTAATTTATATTTTTCTTAGTAGGGCTGCACGTATGCCAGCCCCGTACTAATTTGAGATTTGAGCCTTTTTTATCGTCCCAAAATCTGGACTAGAAAAGCTTGCGTATATGTGCCAATAGATATTCATATTTACTAGCTGAATGCCAGTGACCCTTAAATTTTTTGACTTAAGGATAATAGAAAATATGCCCCTTCTTCACTACCGTTTGATTTATATTGAATAGTTTTCGGATGTGGAAAATTTCACTACCAGAAGAGAAGATCAACACACTGGGAATGATTGACTACACTATGTGCAAACAATCTTCAATAAGCACTGTAGATTATAGGGAAGAAGAATTTTTGCTAACCATGAAAATTTTCTAGATAACAAACTCATCTTACCATATAAATATATATCTAAACATAAAACTGACAGCAATTTGCTGTCATATGCTGAATCTACCATTCAGGTAAGACGACAACTTGAATACTTGATTTTCCTCATAGAAATCATCTGCCAGATGGTCTCATTTAATTATGTACAGCACCACAAATAAGCACATCGCACATTTCTTAGTAATTGTAGGTTCTATAGCCCATAGCCTGCCACAACATATCATTTAAAACTTCAAACTCATTATGTATTCTGAGCAAAAAAAAAATTATAGATCCTGGAAATCATCATACCTAAAGAGCTAGGTGACCTCTTAAGACCACAATGTCCAGTATTTTGAGTTCTCCGATCAAGTATGACACATGCATATCACATTATCATAACAAAGATAGGGAGCGAAGTAGGAAAAAAATATCAATATAGTCATTAGAGCTTTCTTACTTTCCAGGCAAGTAATAATACCATAGCAAGGCTACGCTATTGTTTCTAGATAAGCCATACATTCAATGAGTGGCTGGTTGCTTGCACAAGTTCCCAAATCTACTTGCAAATATTTGTTTTATTTTTCAAGTTACAATTATCAGGGGCACATCAATAAAATAAAGGATATAAAGGCAACACAGTACCATACTTAATTTGCTTATCCCAAAACTATTACCTTAGTCTTAACAGGGCACATTCTTCAGTTGAGCTAGCTATCTAGAATCCCTTATTGTAATTTCAGCAACTAAAATTTCATAATAACCTTTAGATTGGAACCGTCACGAGGAATGAAATTCCTCCTCCTGTGTCATTTATTCACCATACCAAGTTTCCATATCCAATATTCGTCTAGCTATCATAATCATCAGAAGGATTGGTGCACTCAGTTGTGTCGGTGTTTACCAGAATGATCCTCGACACTCGACAACATGTTCAATGGAACTTCCGACCTGGTGAAAAAATCGTAGTTAAAAGTTCCATGAAAGAAATTGTACTACAAAAATAACTTGTGATCACAAAGACCAATAATTAGTGTCAACTTCTCTAGAGTTTTCAGAGTGTAACTCATTACTCAATATTCCCTGAAAATAACACCAAGACATTTGCTTACTATTTAGTACTATACTTTTCAAGTTAGTTTAGAGAATTTCAACAATTAGAACTCTTTGACCACACTACCGTTGAGTGCACATGGAAAAGAAAAACTGAATTTCATGCCTACACATGGGATGACACCAAATAATGGTTTAGATACAACCAAACACCTGCTTAATGGACAGAAAGAGCCCCTTTCAAGCAAAAGCATACCAACAAAACATCACTGCGGATCACCAAATTGTAAGTTTAGTTATCTCAACTAACACAGCTAAATCAAACATCTTAAAGTATACTCATACCAGTGCAGAGAACAGAGAGACTGACAGCTAGCAAATTACAATTTGAAATAAAATGTATTCACGAACCACATCTCCTATAACTGCAATCTTACCGTGACTCCTTTTCAAGTGATTCTTCCAGATGAGCTGCCTAAGTATTGCCAGATAGCATAATTAATGAAACGAAGTTTGCTCAGAAGCAAGGTTTACATAAAACAACAGATGTTGTAAATGTTACTTTGCTCTTAATGTTAAGGAATTCAGAAACAAATTAAACTTCATCCTCGGGTACAGACACCTGTTTTCAGATCAAGAACCCAAGCAAGTTACCAAGATCCGCCGAAGATCCTAGAGGTAATCAAGAAACAGATAAGAGGCACTGACCTAGTGGAGTGGTTCATATGAATTTAGTGCAGACCGAGCACTCAGGAGTTCATGGACACTGGTCAGCTGTTGGATCAACGGCCCAGCCATCCCCTCCCCGGTGTGGAATGCGCCCTGTCTGGATATCAAGCTCTATCGCCACCCTCTGTTTCACGGGTAAACGCCGCTAAGACCGGCCCCATCCCCAACCTTCACTGGTGCCAAGGGTGCCTTTCATCACTCTCGTCCTCGCCCCATACTCTGTTGGGCACTTGAAACTGACTATGTATTCTGGGAGGATTCTTGTCTTCATGTCCATGCTCCACACAAGGTACCACCGTGGATTTTGCATGTTGTCAACTCGTCACTGCTTGGGTAGAACTAGGAGTACCCGTGGCTCACCCATCAGCACATGGCATAGAACGATATGTGCTTAGTCGTTCACATCTTCCCTAGCTAGCATTGCCCGGAACAAAAAAGATTTCATGCCTATTAGTTTGCTAATGAACAGATTTACTGTACATTCAGAAAATATTCCAACCCTCCTTGTCTTCTCATCAATAAAGAAGAAGTCTAGGTAGAAGATGAATATTTCTTATAAGCTACAGAAGTGATGCAATTTGGTTGTAACTATTTCCTAGCAGGTATAATTTCTTTGATAAATTTCTCTCAGCTATATCCATGTCTGCCATCGAACAAAACCACAAGTTTATCAACTATAATAATGTTGAGTGTTGAGTACTCCCTCTGTCCAAAAATAACTGACTTAGGTTTGTTTAGATTCGAATGGATCTAGACACATTTTAGTGTATAGATACATTCGAATCTAGACAGAGTCAAGTCAGTTAATTCTAGACGGAGGGAGTACTATTTTTCGTACCGGCCAGAGGCACCATCTTCTTTTTCTCCATGTATAATTCACAAAGCCTTGACTGGATCGACATGCATGGACCGAAGACCTCGAGCACGGATAGCTCTCCACCAGGGCGCGCACGGGGAGGTATAGAGCTGACCGTGCTGCCAGAGTCCAGTTACGCGTTGGATCTAGGCGCGGCTCTATGCTGGAACGCCGGAGTCCAAGCGGGGGAGCATGACAGAGCATCGTTGAGGTCAGGGCGCCTCGCCGGCGGGAGAGGGGAAGAGGCGGCGTCTCGGCGGTGGCCCGCACCAGTGGCAGAGGATCAGGGCCCTCGCTCCGGTGAGGGATGAGCACTGTGGCCGCGGTGGCCACATGCCGATTGGGGAGCACGGAGAAGTACACACAGTTAGCTTAATGGCTCTGGTGCAGCTAGGTAGAAGGGAGGAGGGATATGGGGAGAAGAGAGAAGGAAGGAGGACAACTGACCTGCAGGTTGAAGCAGTGCAGCGGCGGACGGAGGAGGGTGATGCCGGCGGGGGTGACGGACGGAGCAGCGATGAGCTGTCGATAGGATTAGAGAGACCTAATCAGTAATGGTCCTGGGGGCGGAGGGATACGGCACCGAGTGAACGGTTCAGTTCTCGATTTTGCGGTGTCAGGCCTTGTAATTTCTCTGAAGAGACAGGGGCAAAATTGTCCAAAAGACGGCAGATGGAAAATTCCAGTTGACTAACGACGTGAATCTTTTTAATAGTATAGACTACAGACTATCTATAAGAATTTTTTTCAGAAAAATTTGGGTGTTCAGCTGAACACCCATGATCCATGCTAGATCCGTCCATGGTAACCTGTCCTCTGTTTCTATATATGTGGAATTATAGCAGCATTTATACATTAATTAGTCAATAGATAACATAGTGACGATATATCTAAGTGATGCATTTACAGGGAAATAACTGAAGGTACATCAGAGACGACTTCATGGCGGGACACGATATTTTATTGCGAACCCTCATTTTTTCTCCAACCAAAAAGAACCGGCATTTCCCCAAATTAATATACCAGAGCCAGCTACGGGAACTCATTTGTTCCCCAAATAGAAAGATCCAGAACAGCCACCAGCAATTCCCCAAATTACAATACAAGAGCCAGCCCTGGGCACTCTGGCTGGCAGGACCTGCAACAAATGGAGAGCGAAAATCAGCTTTAGAACAAATATGGTCCGAATTGATCATCTTGCGAAGTGATTGTAAAGGGGAGGTAAATTCTTCAGCAATGTTGAAGATGGAGGGGAAACCTAGTGGAGAAATTGCTGGATGTGGTATTGCTAGAGGAAGAAGGGGAGAGCATACAATGAGAGGGTACATATCATATATAGAGGCCACCGGAGAGTGGTGCACCTTCCTGGACATTAATGGTACTAGGAACGGTTAGAGAACAAACTCCAATCGTCTACAACACAGCCACCACCCCTTCGCATCCCTTCCCCATGTCGGCAACATGGTGGGTGTCCGATCGGAGTAACGGGTCACGGCCGGCCGCATCCGTGTGGGTGTTACCGCTCGCCGCATCGTCTGACATTTCCTATGGTCTTTTTTTGTCTCTCGATCTCAATCGGCGTCAGTTTGGTAAGAGATTACACGGGCTATAATATCTTTTTGGGCCCAATATACCAGATTAGGCCATTTTGATGTACAGAGTGGCGTCCCTAGGGACGGTTAGTCCTGTGTAGAAATGACAGCATATCTAATGGTTAGAAATGATCAGACAGTGCTATCGGACAGCCGAAATTGTTGAGGTCATGGGAGACCTCCTTTTTGGCTTAGTTGCAATATCCCTAATAGCAGGAGTAGAGTTCCACCACCGTTGTGGGAACTAAACCTAGGTATGCTATGTTATCTCGTTCCCGCCAACTCACTATCTTTCCCCACATCTCTAAACATGCTCTGTGAGGACCCCTCCATGGAATACTCATCGGCAATACCACGACAACGACGGTGTTTCGAGACGGTGAGCACACAAGCTTTACCCAGGTTCGAATCCACCTGCGGTGGACTGATCCTACTCCTGCTACCAATCTAGTAGTACGGTAGAACCGGAAGTACAGATTACAAGAGAGGTTTCGCCAGTGTGAGTTGAGGTTGTGATTGTTGATTGAATGTTACCCTAAAGGCCTATCCCTAGGATGGCTTATATAGTCATCCGGTCCTAGGGTTATAGGAGAGTCCTATCCGGTTACGATATAGAGTCGGTTACATGGTACATCTTGGACTAAAAGTAACACTATAGACCTAAGTCGGTAAGTCTTCTAGGCCTTCCCATAGACGGATGGGATTCCATCTTCTCTCCCTGACTGGGCCGCCTATGAAGCATATATCTAACCCGAAGTGGGCCACCCTGGTTAGCTAGCCACAGTGGTTATACCTAGTGACGAACCTAGAAGATTCTAGAAGCCTGGGAAAACATGTATAAAACACCATTTTTTTGAATAAAATCATCACAGACAGTCAAAAAATACAAGACGTCGTGTGTCGGCAAGCCTAGGCGACTGCCCGAGCTAGAGGGATGGTGGATCTGCCCCTGGCTATACCCGGAAAGTATATCCCCAATAGTTCTTACTTTTGGCTAATAGTTCATTGCAATCCCCAGGTTGAGGTAAAAGGCTAACCCCACCACATATTACCTTCCATATACAATCTATTGTTGTCTTGCATGATGGATAGGCACGGTGAGGCGAGCCAATCACCCCCACCCGAGGATGAAGAAGGACCGTACATGATGCGTGCAAGCCACTATATCATTCGCGGAGAGTTCCATGATAGTTGCAATGCTCTCGAGACCCATCAAGATGAACAATTAGGCGAAACTCTAGCCGAATTCAAGAGCATCGACAACCACTTCGATGCCCTACAACAAGAAATGCATGACATGCGACAAGGCTTCACCAACCTTTATCAAGAGACGAGGGCCATGCACATTAAATTTTCCTACCAAAATAAAGCCTTAAAAAGGTCGATGGCCGAGCTCGCGTGAAACTCAAGACCGCATTCATACGCATCAAGGTCTTCACGACACCATTCGAGAGCGCCAAGAACTTCTCGCCATCGCCCTCCTCCTTCACAAGATCTTCATGCAAGTGCTCCAAGACACGATGAAGCACTTGTGGTGGAAGATGAAAGTTCATCACACTGTGTACCTTCCCCACGACACGCCACAATGTCAAGATATGATGGTGATTTATCCTAAAGGCCTTAAGCAAGGTGAGACGAACAATGTCATCCCGCCAGAGCCCTAGTAATCAAACAAGCACAACCACATGAAGAACGACGAGTGGAACCTCGAGTGCAACCTCAACTACATTGTCCCTGTCCGCATGAATTTCTTGCAACAACAAGTGATGACTCCAATTTGGAGGAACAAGCTCGTCGTCTACGTGAAGATCTCCAAGATCCTTCTCTTCGTCATTGTCATCATGAACGTCCATGCCACCACCATGGTCACCATGATGAGCCGCCCCCACAACATCAAGATATGGAGCATCGCATGGTACATGTGCCTAAGCCACGTCACCAATCAAGGAACGAGCCTCATCCTCATCCAGAACCACGTCAAGAGGCTCCACACCCTCATTGCCCTTGTGACGCCCAAGCGCCTCAACCTCATCAATGACCGCGCCAAGAGCAAGAGCAAGCTCCCCAACAATGTCGCGAGAACCAAGTTCCACCTCCCCAACATGTGGCTCCTCAACCGCAAGTGGATCAACAAGGTCACCAAGCGTGTCGCAATGATTGCATGGAAGATGAAGACCATCAACATCATGGAAAAGACCGCTACCATGACCGCAATGAGGAAGAAACTTTTGGCAAGCTCAAGTTCACCGTGCCCAAGTTCACCGGTTCCAATAACCTCGAAGAGTAACTCTCATGGGCACTCAAAGTGGTGAAAATCTTCCCGATACACAACTATATTGATGAGAAAATTGTCGCCATGGCTTCTCTTGAGTTCGATGATTATGCCAACCTTTGGTAGGAACAAGTCCAAGTCGCTTGTGATGAAAGAGAAGAGCCTCCAATCACAACATGGCACGACATGAAGACTTACATGAGATCCCTCTTTGTCCCTATGCACTACACGCACGACCTCTTCAACAAGCTACAATCACTTAATCAAGGGACAAAGACCATGCAAGAGTACTTCAAGAAATGGATCTCAACATGACCCGCATGAACATTAAAGAGCGCGATGAGCAAACCATGGCACGTTTCCTCATCGGCTTGAACCACCCAATCAAGCACATCGCCGGACTCCAAAAGTATAACAACATGGTTGAGCTTGTGCACATTGCAACAAAGGTCGAGCATCAAGTACAAGAGGACATCAAATACAATACGACCAAGACATACTTTACCTATAAGCAAGCCTCAGCTGCTACACCAACAACCTTCAATGGAATCTCCTAAAGTATCTCCAAGCTTTCTTTCAAGCTCATACTTCCTCAAGGAAACCCGTCCCCAAGTGGCAAGCATACAAAGGATGACCTGTCAGTCAATGGTGAATGGTATAAGTATGGAGGCAGAGGACACAAGTCGGCCACTTATGGAAACAAGAAAGTATTATTCATCCATGGTAATGGCGACGAGGAATACTTGAGTGAGGATGAATTTGACGCAAGAGTCAAACAAGCAATGACAAGGCAACATGGGGAAGATGATTAAGAAATTGTCATGTGTGATCATGATGCAAGTCCTTCATTTGTCTTCACAAGAATCTTGACTACTCAAGCCCAAGAACATGGAGACCAATGATCCAATATCTTCTAAACACATGCCGACATCAATGGGAAATCCATGAAAGTTATCATCAATGGATTGAGTTGTCAGAACCTTGCTAGAACCAAGTTGTGTGAGAATATCAACCTCACCCTCCAACCACACAAGAACCCCTACCATGTCCAATGGCTAAGTGACCAAGGGTTCGTGAAGATCAAGCACACCGTCGCGATGCTGTTCTCAATTGGACCATACAAAGACAGGGTAGAGTGTGATGTAGTTCCCATGACGGTTTTCCATATGTTCCTTGGTCGACCATGGCAATTTGACAAAGGTTCCCTACATGATGGTCGCACAAATGTGCACTCTTTCAAATGGTTTAACAAGACATGTGTTCTACAACTGATGACTCCTAGCCAAATAATTGTGGACAATGCAAAGGCTTTAGCGAAGGAGCAAACCACGACACCAACTTGTGAGAAGAGTGGTGAGAGAGAGAACCACCTTATAGAGAGTGAGAGCCGGAAGCCAAACTCGAGTGGACAAAATAAGAGTGTTCTTCTTGCCACTAAAAGTGAGATGCGAGAAGTGAGGAATAACCCATCTATCTTGCACTATGTCCTCATTTGCAAGGGACTAGTGCAAGGAACTAATGACTTGACAAATAGTTCTCCCACTTTGATGGTTATTTTGCAGGAATTCAAGGACGTCTTTCCCAAGAGCTCCCACATGGATTACGCCCTCTTCGCAGAATTGAGCATCGTATCGACCTCATACCTGGTGCACCTCTCCCAAACTGCACCGCCTACCACACGAACCCGGAGGAGACGAACGAGATAGAGTTCCAAATCAACAAGCTAGTATCCAAAGGTTTGATCCAAGTAAGCACTAGTCCAAGTGCGCTACCCATGATTCTTGTTCCAAAAACAGATGATACATTGTGGTTATACATGGACTACCGTCCAATTAATGCTATCACTGTGCGTTATCGACATCCTATAACACGTATTTACGAAATACTAGATGAGTTGAGTGGAGCCGCTATTTTCTCCAAAATCGATCTTCATAGTGGCTATCATCAAATACGCATGTGATGCATGTAAAATGCATACAAGAACTTTGTAGTTTATTGTGCTAAAAATGCTTATTATTTGAATACTTTATTATATTTATTGATACTAACCTACTAATAGTTGCAAAAGTGCACAAGTTCTTGTTTTACACTTTGTTGTGTCGGAAAAAAGATGAATATGGAAGAAGATCGTTCAATATGGTAGTATTTGGAGTTTCCTGAAATCTGTCCTCCTGAAAACTTTTCAAAGATGGACTCGTAATAGTTTAATTATGATGTCAAATGAGAAAGTGATCAAAATGAAAGTTGTGGGGAATTTCAAGAAATACTGAAGGGTACAGAAGTAGTTTCGGAACGAGTTCGAAACGAAGTTCTGACGCTCTATAAAAGCCCCGATTACTGAAGGGTACAAAAGTAGTTTCGGAATTCAGAAGTTGATGACGTGGTTGACTCAAATTCCTACCATATGAGATCAATTCGGCCAAGCCAAGAATTTAAAAACTTGTGGGCCTTTCTAGGAGTTGCCATGAAGGTTTTATTCTCAAGAGCCCTTGGACCCAAGGGTTTTTATCCGATGACCCTAGTGAAGCCTCCACCACTATATATTAAGGGGAAACCCTATTTTTGGAGGCAGCCACCACAAGCCACGAATTTGCATCCCCCTTGGCCTCCATCTACAAGGCAGATGGCTTATATACATCACCAAGAAGCTCCAAGGAAGTGGGAGGCAAAGGGGCGGTGCTCCCTAAGCGCAGCCGCCGCCATAGGAGGGCGCCGACGCCTCTCTGCTACCTGCGCCGCCACATATTCGTGTGTGGCCGCCTCTCCCCCTTGGAGAGGCAAATCTCCATCACCATCTACAACGACATCCCCTCCATATACTGTAACACCCTAGTTTTAACTAATGTATAATTAGGGTTTAATGTGCATCACATGATCATCATATTTTAAAATTGCATGCAAAAGAAATAATGCAAAACCCTAAACCCTAACCCCCTCCCCTCTTTGAAAATGAATTCAAAATAGTTTGAATTTCGAAAACTACAAAATGTATGGAGCCCAAATGGAATAAAGGGTCCCCACACTATTTCATATATTTGCAACCTTCTGGTATTTTTTGAAATGATTCAAAAAAGTGTTGAAATGAAAAATACAAAGAGAAAAAGAGAAAAATGTTTTGCTAAAAAAATAGGCAGAAGAGCCGGCAACAGGCCGGCCTAGCTCCCCTCTTCCCTCCTTGCCACCCACGTGCAGCAGCTCACGGCCCAAGTAAAGCCCGTCCCCGGCCCATATAGTTTCAACCCGTCTAACTCCGTTGTCATCATCATGGTTGACGCAAAGCAGCTGCCTTGCAGCCCCTCCGCCGCTCGCCGGTGCTGCGATGCTCGCCGTGCACCAGGATTCGTTCTTTTGATGATTGCAACGTCTACAAGTACCTCCTTGATCCGCCAGATGAACCCTAGATCATCTTCTTCCTGAATCCCCCCATGGCCGAAACCCTAGCCGTACAGATGTTGCTCGTCGCCGGCGCTCTCGACCACCTTGAGCCTGGCTGGGTAGCCCACGAGCTCCGTCGTGATATCCTCCATCTCGCTAGCCCCTTCTTCTCCGCCCACGGCTGCCATGCTCGTCGTCATTTCCGACTGCCGTTCGCCTCACCGACCCCTCCTTCATGCTCGGAGTGAGCACGCAGTGCTCCGGCACCACCTCGCACTTCACCTCTCCCTCTATTTTCCCTGCCGCTGTGCACCACCTTCTGCTGCCGCTAGTCAACGTCGTCGTGGGGCCATCACGCGCAGTCAGCCGCAGTTAAACCTGGTCGGGCCCGCCTCTACGCACATGGCATCTGAGGTGGTCTGGGCCCCTCTGTTAGCCACCGTGGCTAGGGGTTGCCCCTGTGTGAAAAGTTTCTGGGTTGTTTTAAATAATTTAATAAATTGGTTTAATAATTTTAGAAAAAGGATAAATCTTATAAATTCAATATCTAATTAATTATAAGTCAGAAAAATATGTATAATATATCAAAATGTCCAGAAAATTGAGATCTATCTCATAGCATCAAAATCATGCATTCTTCAACATGTTCAATTGCAAGATTTATTAGAAGAATAAATTGAACCCCGTAGGTGATTCCGGGGTCTCTCCTGTATTTTTGTTTGGACCCCTCGAATCCCGCTTAAATTTCCAAGCATGCTTTAGGGTCTCATTTCAATGCTATTAAACTTGTCATAACATCATACTTTCTTGAGCATTGCATCCATGCCATGTGTTGATTGTTTCCCTTTCTTTCCGGTGTTTGCTTCTTCCCGGTAGAATACAATATTGAGATCAAAGACAAAGATCAACACCATCGAAGCTTTAGGATCGACAAAAAATACTTGACCAACTATAATCAAGTCAAGAACAAGATATCCGAGGCTCTTCTTATTGGTTATCAACAGGCAAAGGCAAGCATAGCCCCACCATTATACAATCCTATGGTTTCAAAAGTATTTCATTCTTGCCATATTGCATCCGATTCTACTTTGGTCTTTTATCAATAGATAGAGTATCCTATCTGTTGTATTACTCCCTTGAGCTTATATTACCTGATCCACTGCTCATAGTATAACTATGTTTGGCTTGTGTGCACTACTAGAGTTGTTATCTATGTCTTGCTTAGCCATGCTTAGCTGTTGGTGCTGGTTCATCCAGATGATGTATCAGATGCAGAGAATCTAGTACGACAGGAGAACAAGGTATACTGATGAGGTAAGATCAGTGGTAAAGGTTAAACATGCTAAGGCTTGTGTGGGAGGCCATGGTGGAATGTTGTTTTTGTAGTCTCATGCTCGCCACTACTAGGACCCGAGTTCTTGCCTTTGGACCAAGACGAGCGTACAGCCACACAGGGCCTGGAAAACCTCACGAGTAACTAACTTGCCTAGTAGATTGCATGAGTCACATAGTTCGGGCATTCCATTCAACATATGCATAGAAAACATTTTGAAAGATTTGGTGGGTGAAGGTGCATCATAACAGGTAGGTAAGCATGGGAGAGGTTGCTTGGGGTCGATGGAGCCCCTGGTAAACCAACCTCACCTCACATCTCTAGGGACCGGCTTTGGGATTTGACCCGTTACGGTGGAACCCTCCTTAAGGCATGACTCATGGTCTAAGAGAACGCAAGGTAAAGGTCGTGTCCAACCACCCTCTATTGGCCTTCCAAGGAAGAGGGCTAATAGCTTGGCATTAAGAGTCAGTTGGTATGTGTGGGTAAAGTTGTACAACCCTGTAGGGTTAAATCTTTTCGAAAAGCCGTTTTCACGGTTATGAACGGTTGGTGACCAGATTCTAAGGTCATAGAGAACATTAACCTAATCGTAAAACTTGGCAGTTCAACGTGTGCTTAAGGGTGCTTGCTCATGGGTACGAGGGGGTGATCCTAGTTGTGAGATGAGGATCACTTTGGTGGATATCAAGATCATAATCAATTCTTCGAGATGTCGCTCTCTTATCCCCTTTTAAAATATTTTGATTAGACAAACTTCTTCTCTCTCTTGTTTTATAAACAAATATGGCTTTATGCAAAATAACCCCAACAGCCATAAGTCTTGCGGAGTACACCCTTTACTCACCCCTTGCTTTGTTGATACTTTTCTAGCAGAGTAGGTGTTCCCCTAAAGACAAGTTTGCTACGACATCAACACCGACGGGTAGCTTGGGGTTCCCGGCCGACGGCCTACAATCTATGGGCTAGGACATCATCGTTATGCTTCAGGCCTCTTAGGACATTTGATAAGTTTGATATACTTAATAGCATAATTTTCCTTCCATTGTTTGATGTTTGTGGTCCGTGACCTCTTCTTGTAATATTTTGGTTCTTCACGCAGTTATGAGCTTGATGTAATAATTTTTGTGTCACAAGGTTATTGTTGTGCTACCGATTTCTCACTGAATAACCTTAATCTCTAGGTTAATCTTATGTCAGGCTAATGTCTAGGATTTGTTTAACCCTGATCCCGGGGGTGTTACAGTTTTTGGTATTAGAGCAGTACCGACCGTAGGAAAACCTTTTTATTGGTCGATGTTGAGTCTTGTTCTTGTGAAAACTATTTCAAAGATGAAAAGTATTTGCGAAAACTCTAGTATGCTTCTTTTTCTCCTTATCCAGTTTCTCTCTAACTCTAGGTCATCTTATCTTGTGTTGTTTTGGAAAAGTTTTTATATCTCTTATAGTCTTTCAAATATTAGGTGCCTTCTAGGCATGTCGTTTCTTAACCATTTGACCTAGTGTAGAGTTCTTTAGAGTTATGTGTGTTGTGAATTCCTCGTTCCCCTTTGTTCTGTTTCAGCTGAGAGATTCCTTTTCCATCAAGGTCTCTCTATCTTATGGGCCCACAATATTATATTTTCGGATCCATGATGTTCTATTCTAGGCTTCGAGGTTTCTTTTCGCCTTGTGGGCCTCCGTTTTATTTGTTCAGGTACTTCAGAAGTTCTGTCTTCTGTTGGAAGCTACCTTGTAGTGCATGATGTGTCACTCAAGTAGTAGTTACTTCTTTCTCGGGTTTTAACCCTTGGACTTGAACCGAAGATCCCGGATTGTGCTGGATTCTAGTATTATGAATCTTGTACATGAAGCTGATCTTTAACCCAAGATCCATCTTGTTGATCCCTGTTGTTAATGTCTAAACAGTACCTCAGGATGGCTGGTACTACAATGCTACCCTTCAATCTTGTGGTTATTCTCGCGATCGAATTTCGACAACTAAGGAATTCCCGTACCACTAGCTACGATAGATGTTCTTTAATGGAACCAAATAGATCACGACAATAGTACTCCTCGTGAGTCTCGCATCTATACTTGTGACTCTACCACACCCTCCCTTCTTTGCATTGGTTTTCGGAATAATGATAAACTATGCGTCTACATCTCAGGATTCTATCCTAAGCATGTCCTTTTCCCCTTGTTGTTTCCAACCTTTGTATATCAGTTGGTAGCCAAGTGGTATTGTGCATTGGTGTCTTGTGATGCAAGATACTCTTGTGGTCCATCAAGACAAACTATTTCAGGATGTCAGGATCGTAGAAACAAACTCCAGCACCTTGTCATATCTAGGACCAGGTCAAAGTGTTGTAGTCCGTAGATTAAGAGGCATGATTAGCTTCTATCTGTTCTACCTTAGAGTATCACACCCTTTTACACTTATAGGTTATGTTGAGCTTCATAACCTTCTTAATGAAGTGATTCTCTTACACATATGTACCCACCCTTCCTTCGAACTTTCGTGTTCGAGAATGATACATGTGCATCATTATTGCTTTGTACCTCAACAAGGACATTTGTGTCATTCTTAACATGATTGGTTAAACCCTATCCTAAGCAAAGGATGACTATGTTACCAAGTCTATTATTCTGGTACACTCTCCTCGGTCAAAGAGTTAGGCTCGTGCCGAAGCTCTGAGACCATGTCTCCTTGCCTTACCAAGCAAGTTTACTCTCGAACTAAGTGACATATTGGTAGTTCGTGATATTATGGACGTCTTGCTGGAAGTATCACCATGTTGCCACATGATCGTGTTTGTCAAGTTCTTGGGCTAGCAAGTTCTTTGAACTGCTCCGTCCTCCAAGGATCCGTACTGGATACCCTTGAATTAGTTGGTTGAGCTTAAATAACAACTTGGAGAGTTGTGAGACAAAAGTTTTACATGACTTATTTCCTCCAAAAAGGGGTTTATTGTTTACTTTGTGCTAAAGAAAGATAGTATTTCCTTTATAGATATGTTATCTTCCCCCGCCTTTGATTTGATTTGGGTTATCGTAAAATCAAACTTAGTTCCAAGGACTATCTTGATGATGTTGCTACTCGTGATGTTTCACTTGAGTACATGTTCATGTTCGTTGGTCTGACCAATAGTTTTATCTTGTTCATAAAACATATGAGTCCATCTTCCTGGAGTATCTCGATAAGTTTGTCGTTGAGCCCATCGATGACATCCTTATCATGTCCATGCTAGAATTGATTCATATGGAAACATTTGGCATTAATGTTGGAAAACTTTTAAGAACCTTCTTCGTGTCATCTCGAAGTATGTGTTCTGGATGTTAGAAGTGACCGTCTCTGATTCACGTACAACCGTTGAAAGATGTCGTCGTGGATTTGAGTAGAGTTATCTTTGTTTCCTCTACGGACACAGGTGTATTACGTTGCAAGTACTCGATGCATGAGAAGTTGTCCTCCGACAAGTTGCTAATACATAGTCATGCAATCTAGCTCAGTCTTTTGGAGCTTGACACTGTAGTCCATGTCTTCAGAATCTAGTGACTTTAACTCTGTGTAAATGTTGCAAACTTTCTATTCAGACATGCTGAGTCTAAAGTATCGATCCACCTAACCAAATCTGTATCTCAAGCATATATGATGGTTGTTGTTCTTCAAGGTTTTGACATAGGTCTCTTTATAAATCCGGCAAGATTGATGTAATGGTTGACACAATTAGTCGGAAGACCTATTGTCATATCTTCGTGAATCAGCAAATAACAACCATTCTTCATGAGGCCTCTTCTATGATTTAATTATTGGAGTTATGCTCGTGGTTTCCTTTGTAACCAAAGTCTGAGCTTTACAGTATGTCTACATTCTCAAACATCAAGGAGAACATTTAAAGTAGTGTTGCTAATTGTCTCTCGGTCGATCCACCAGACCCTTTATGTTGGTAAGCATCCCGTTGCGCCAAGTAAGTGAAGTTTGAGAATGAAGTTTCTTTTTCCTCGTGTCATCAGGAATCTTCTCACTTGTTCATCTGGTGGTGTAAAGTGATATCATGATCTTTGGCAAAGATTATGATAAACATGGATGAATACAGATTTTCCTTCATTTTTCAATCATGTTCAAAGAGCAATTATGATTTTGGTAATTAGAAATTCCTCTTGTTACATGTTCCTTGTGACTCTTACGAGTCCTCGCCACAAAACACCTTTCTGTCTTAAATTTCTGTTGAACGAAGAGTGGTCCTTTTGTATCAAAAGTGGTTCAGCAGCTTGGTTATTAGTATATTTGTATCCCTGGAAGCTCTACTTAAGCCATCTAGTAGAGGTTCATCTCTCAAAGTCTATGGTCATGTTCTTTTTGTTGCAAGCTTTCCTTTTCAGAAGCTTAAACTCTTATGAAACTCCATGGTCTCAATTCTTATGAAGACCAGCTATCTACCAACTTGAAACCTTCTCCTCTTGTTTCCTCCTTTACCTGGACGTGTTTCATGTTCGTCGTCTCAGAGTTGTTTCTGAACACTCCTTCACGAGTTGACAATGAGATACTCTGTGTGTTGTTTAGTGTGCTTCCTTCTTATCCTTAGAGTGACCCTGTTTCTCGTCCTTCTTCCTAACTGCAGAATCTCGGGTCGAGATTCTCGTAAGGGGGATAGAGCTGTAACACCCTAGTTTTAACTAATGTCTGATTATGGTTTAATGTGCATTGCATGAGCATCATATTTTAAAATTTCCTGCAAAATAAATAATGCAAAACCCTAAACCCTAACCCCCTCCCTTTTTGAAAATGAATTCAAAATAGTTTGAATTCGAAAACTACAAAATTTATGGAGCCCAAATGGAATAAAGGGTCCCCAAACTATTTCATATATTTGTAACCTTCTGGTATTTTTTGAAATGATTTGAAATTTTTTGAAATGAAAAATACAAAGAGAAAAAGAGAAAACAGTTTTGGAAAAATGTTTTTCTAAAAAAAATAGGCAGAAGAGCCGCAGCAGGCCGGCCCATCTCCCCTCTTCCCTCCCTACCGCCCACTGGCAGCAGCTCGCGGCCCAAGTGCAGTCCGTCCCCGGCCCATACTGTTTCAACCCGTCTAACTCCGTCGTCGTGATCATTGTCGACACGAAGCACCTGCCTAGCAGCCCCTCGGCCGCTCGTCGGTGCTGTGATGCCCTCCATGCGCCAAGATTCGTACTACAGACGGTCGCGATAACTACAAGTACCTCCTCGAGCCGCCGGATGAACCCTAGATCCTCTTCTTCCCGAATTCCCCCCGATGACGAAAACCATAGCTGTCCACATGTTGCTCGTCGCCGACGCTCCCTACCACCTCGAGCCTGGCTAGGTATCCCACGAGCTCCGTCATGATCTCATCCGCCTCCCTACAAGAGGAATCGAGCCGATGGACTCGGGATCGATCCCGCCGACCCCTTCTTCTCCGCCCACAGCCGCCACACTTGTTGTTGTTTCCGACCGCCGTTCACCTCACCAACCCCTCCTTCACGCTCAAGATGAGCATGTCGTGCTCCAGCACCACCTCGTGCTTCCCCTCTCCCTCTATTTTGCCCTGCCGCCATGCACCGCCTTCTGCTGCCACTAGTCACCGTCGCCGCCGTTGCTCCAGTTGCCAATAAGGAGCAGCACCGCCCATTTCTGACACAACGTGATGCACTGAGTCGAACGAGACCAACCCCGCTTTCCAGCTCGCTGCCTAGCGCCACCATTGGCAGCGGCCTGAGAGCCCCCGTCGGCATGACGTCACTCATGCGTCATCGCGTGCGGTCAGCCGCAGTCAAACCTGGCCAGGCCCGCCTCTACGCACATGGCAGCTGAGGTAGCCTGGGGCCCCTTTGTCAGCCATCGTGGCTACGGGTTTCCCCTGTGTGAAAAGTTTTCTAGGTTGTTTTAAATAATTTAATAAATTGGTTTAATAATTTCAGAAAAAGGATAAATCTTGTAAATTCAATATCTAATTAATTATAAGTCAAAAAAAATGTATTGAAGGGAATATTCCCTGAGAGGCAATAATAAAGTTGTTATTATACATATTCCAAGTATATGATAGATGTTTTATTTTGCATGCTATAATTGTATTAATTTGGAAACGTTAATACATGTGTGTTTAATAATGAAAAGGAAAGTTCCTAGTTATGTCTCTCTTATAAACTAGCTCGTTGCTTAACAAGATGATCAAGGTTTCCTGATCATGGACATTGGATGTTGTTAATAACGAGGTCACAACATTAGTGGAATGATGTGATGAACATTCATCCGAAGTATAGCATTACGATCAAGTCATTGTGTTTATATTGCTATAACATCTAACAGAGTAATCCTAGTCCTTAGACCATGAGATCATGTTAATCACTAATAATGGAAGAGTATCTTGATAACATCAAATGTCACACCACGAAAGGGTGATTATAAAGGTGGGTTCAGTGCTACGGAAGTGTTATGTAGAAGCTGATGGATCAAGAGTGGGATTTTCCCATCCCCATGACGGATAGATATTCTCTGGGCCCTCTCGGTGATATCACATTGGTTAGCTTGCAAGCAAGTGATAAGATCACTAGAATGTTATATCACGGGAACGAGAAAAGAGTACATGTCGGTAACGAGATCAAACTAGGTATGGAGATACCGATGATCAAATCTCGGACATGTAATATATCACGAGACAAAGGGATTTAGTTACTAGCGTTAAAGGTTCTCACGATCACGGAAGTCATCGTAGAATGTGTAGGAGTCAGTATGTTTCTCTAGGTCCCGCTTCTGATTATTGATCTGAGAGGGGTCTCGATCATGTCTGTATTATTCACGAACCGTGGCAAACAAAGGTATATATGATATACATGTTATTGATGTGTACTTGACTAGTACTCATAGTATCACCTGGGTATTTGATACCGGATTGGTTGCTAACATATGTAACTCGAATCAGAGGTTGCAGAACAAGCGACCTCTAGCAAGGGGTGAGGACAAGATGCATGTCAGCAATGGATCAAGAGTTGATGTGATCGCCGTTGGAACACTACCACTCCACCTACCATCGGCATTAGTTATAAACCTAAATAATTGTTATTTGGTGCCTGCACTGAGCATGAACATTATATCTGGATCTTGTTTGATGCGATGTGGTTATTCGTTTAAATCCGAAAACAATGGTTGTTCGATTTATATGGACAATATCTTTTATGGTCATGCACCCGTGATGAATGGTTTATTTCTGTTGAATCTTGATAGTACTCATACGCACATCCATAATGTTGACGCTAAAAGGATTAAACTTAATGATGATATATCTGCATATATGTGGCACTGCCATCTAGGTCATATTGGCGTTAAACGCATGAAGAAACTCCATTCCGATGGACTTTTGGAATCACTTAATTTTGAATCATTTGATACATGTGAGCCATGCCTTATGGGCAAGATGAGTAGAACGCCGTTTTCCGGTTCAATGGAACGGGTGACAGATTTATTGGAAATCATATATACTGATGTATGCGGTCCAATGAGTGTGTTGGTGCGAGGCGGATATCGTTATTTTTTAACTTTCACGGATGATTTGAGTAGATATGGGTATATCTATTTGATGAAACACAAATCTGAAACCGTTGAAAAGTTCAAAGAATTTCAGAAAGAGGTGGAAACTCATCGTAATAGAAAGATCAAATTTCTGCTGTCTAACCATGGAGGTGAGTATCTAAGTTACGAGTATAGCACACACATGAAAGAGTGTGGAATAGTTTCACAACTCACGCCTGCTGGAACACCACAACGTAATGGTTTGTCGGAACGTCGTAATCGTACTCTATTGGATATAGTTCAATCTATGATGTCTCTGACTGACTTGCCACTGTCATCTTGGGGTTATGCACTAGAAACCGCTGCATTCACTTTAAATCGGGCACCGTCAAAATCCATTGAAATGACACCGTATGAATTATGGTTTGGAAACAAACCTAAGCTGTCATTTCTTAAAGTTTGGGGATGCGATGTTTATGTGAAGAAACTTCAACCGGATAAACTCGAACCCAAAGCGGAAAAATGCATCTTCATAGGATACCGTAAAGAAACAATTGGGTATTCCTTCCATCATAGATCCGAGGGCAAGGTTTTCGTTGCCAAGAATGGATCCTTTCTAGAGAAAGTGTTTCTCGCGAAAGGTGTGAGTAGTCAAAGGTAGAACTCGAAGAGGTTATTGAACGTTCTCTTCATGAAATGGCGAGTAGCACAGCAACAGAAGTCGTTCCGGAGTTGACTTCACCAAATGAAGAAGGAACTAATGATAATGGTCATGAAACTTCGAAAAAGAACACTACCAATCCTCCCAGGTCTAGCAGGACACGTGCAGCTCCTGAACTATACAGGAATCTTGTTGTGAATTTCATGGTTGATGAAATGGATGACCCTGCGACGTATGAAGAAGCGATGATGAGCCTGGATTCCAACAAATGGCTAGATGCCATGAAATCCAAGATGGAATCCATGTACGAAAACCAGGTTTGGACCTTGGTAGACTCACCTCATGACCGAAAGGCCGTTTATAATAAATGGATTTTCAAAAGAAAAACTGATGTTGATGGTAATGTAACCATCTATAAAGCTCGACTTGTCGCACAAGGGTTTCGAAAAATTCAAGGAGTTGACTATGATGAGACATTCTCTCCCATAGCAATGCTAAAATCAGTTAGGATTATGTTAGCAAATGTTGCATATTTCGATTATGAAATATGGCAGATGGATGTCAAAACTGCGTTCCTCAATGGTAACATTGAAGAAGAGTTGATATGATACAACCAAAGGGTTTTGTTGATCCAAAGGATGCTAACAAGGTGTGCAAGCTTCAGCGATCCATCTATGGACTGAAGCAAGCATCACGGAGTTGGAATCTCCACTTTGATGTGGTGATCAAAGAGTTTGGATTTGTCCAAACTTATGGAGAGACTTTTATTTAGAAGAAAGTGTGTGGGAGCAATGTGGCATTTCTGATATTATATGTGGATGACATATTATTGATTGGAAATGATATAGATCTTTTAAACAGTGTTAAAAGTTATCTAAACAACAAATTTTCTATGAAAGACCTTGGTGAAGCGTCATATATATTAGGCATAAAGATCTATAGAGATAGATCGAGATGCCTAATAGGGCTATCGCAAAGTACATACCTTGATAAGATTTTAATGAAGTTTAAAATGGACGAAAGTAAGAAGGGGTTCTTACCTATGTTGTAAGGCAAGACATTGAGTAAGACTCAAAGTCCGGCTATGGCGAAAGAAAGAGAGATAATGGATAAAATCCCCTATGCTTCAGCCATAGGCTCTATAATGTATGCCAAGCTATGTACAAGACCGGATGTGGCACATGCTATTAGTTTGACTAGTAGGTACCAATCTAATCCAGGTTTGGAACACTGGATAGCGGTCAAGAATATCCTTAAGTACTTGAGAAGAACTAAGGAAATGTTTCTTGTATACGGAGGTGAAGAAGAGCTGGTCACTAATCGTTATGTCGACGCTAGCTTTGACACTAATCCGGATGACTCTAAGTCTCAATCCGGATACGTATTTCTCATGAACTTAGCAACAGTTAGTTGGAGGAGCTCCAAACAACCCGTGGTAACAAAGTCAACAACGGAGTCGAAATATATTGCTGCTTCAGAAGCAGCACATGAAGCAGTTTGGATGAAGGAGTTTGGATGAAGGAGTTCATTACTAAACTGGGTGTAGCGACCACGTGGGCGATCACCTTCTTCTCACACTTGGTGCCGAGTCCGGTGAAGGTGTGTAGCGAGCCGCCGGCGTTCCCGTTGTCCCGGGGTGGGTTGTTATTGGGGTCCTCCCTTGCTTGCCTCGCCTTTTCAATCTCTTTGAGAGAGTGGCAATCCGCGGTGGTGTGGGTGGTGGGTTTCCCCTCCATGCTATGGTAGATGCAGGGCTCATTAAGCAGGGCAGCGGGGTCGAAATTTGGCCTCGCTGTATTGTTGGAGCGGTAGTTTCCGCTGTCACGGTAGTTTCCTCCATCACGGCGGTAGATCTTGGGGTCGCGCTGGCCGTAGCCGGCGTTGGCAACCAAGTCGACTCGCCCGTCCGTGCGACGCTTGCCAGTAATGCGGGTGTTGCTGTAGCGCATGTCGCATAGGCGCCCGCTATCATGGATGCTGGTTCGGTGCCTTCCTCTTGACTCGTCGTCGGAGTCTTGGTTGGGTTCCTCCTCCGCGTAGCGCTTGGCTATCTCGAGGAGGTCGGGATGTTGTCGAGCGTCTAGTAGACTCTCTTGATCTTGGCAACCAGGGTTTCATACCGGCACGCGTTTTTGAAACAATGTATCACCATATCTGGGTGGATGCCGGAGGCGTTGATCCAAAGTTCTTGCCATCTTTGAATCCAGCGGCAAGTCGACTCGCGTTGTTCCTGGATGCATCGCTCCAGGTCTTCTATGGTGGTGGCGCGGGTGTAGGAGCCCTCGAAGTGCCTGATGAAGGCGTCCCGCATTTCTTCCCAGGAATCGATGCTGTCGGCGGAGAGGGTGTTGATCCATTGCCAAGTCGCACCCTCCATCAGCAGGGGGAGGTAGCGAGCGGCAAGCAGGTTGGTGTGGCATGCGATTCCCATTGCCATGAGGTATGTGTCCAGCCAGGCAGCTGGATCGTACGTCGGATCATACTTTTCGATCTACTTGGGAGCCTTGAAGTTGGCGGGGTATTTTTCTCCACGGATCATGGGCCCGAAGCATTGCAGTCCGACTCGACTGAGCGAGCCTCTTGGTTCCGGGTCACCGCGGTTGGTGAGGGTGTGCCTCCACTTGTTGGGATGGCGCGCCCGCCATGCCTGGTTGTTGATAATGTTTGTTCGGGCATCAATGGGCTGCCCGTTGGCGGCGACCATGTTATTCGCCGGTCGCGGCTTGTTGGAGGACATCGCGGAGTTGGCGGCTCGTGGCTGGTTTGCCAGAGGCTGTGGCGGAGGGCAAGTCAATGTGTTGGCGACGGTGGACTGACCGCTTGATGCCGCTCTGCTTGCTGAGGAATGGGAATACATCCGCCCCCGCGGGTCGACTACCGCAGCTTGTTGCTCGACGGCCCTGGAGAGTAGGGCCTTTGCGTACTAGATCTATAGCGTGCCGTCGCCTTGGACGTCGAGGATGGAGACCGTAGCGTCGGCCGCGACGACATTGTCCATCGGGGTGGAGTAGAGTGGTAGTCCGTTGGCGTCGCGGCCTTGAGGCAAGATGATGATTCGCGGTTGGTCCGGCGGGGTGTGCGAATAATGGGTGGTGGAGGGGCTCCAGTCACCTGTGCGCCGGGTGGTGGTCTCGCGGGATTACTTCCGCCTGGCGGCACGTTCTCGCAGTATTCATGCTCTGCCGCGTGTGCGGGGTCGCTTTCGTCGCTGAAGTTCAGGACGCGGCCCTGGACGTTGGAGTTCAGGCGGGTCCTGATGCGGCGCTGGTGATAGAGCAATAGCTCCTGCGTTGTTTCCCGCTCGAGGCGGTATTTCTCACGCTCGGCGAGTTCGTTGCGTTGCGCCTCCGCGAGTCGCAGGCAGGCTTCCTCCACCTCTATGGTCGTCGCAATCAGCGGGATCGGCGTGGAGAATGGATCTGGTGGGGCGGCCGTGCTGCCCGCCATGTAGATCGCGTTAAAGCGATTGGATCTGGCACGGAAGTCTTCAGGCGACTCTGAGCCGGAGTCGGAGTCGAAGATCCCGAGGATGGAGGGGTCCTCGAAATCCTCCGGGTTGGAGACTCGCGTGATGGAGTCCTCTCGTGATGCGGTGGTGATCAATCCGTCGACCGAGGCAAGGGTCGCGGAGTTGACGTCATCGTTTAGGGCCTCATCGTTGGTGGCGGCGTTGGTCGCAGCCGTGCTGCTGGCGGCCGAGTCATACTTGGTGACGAGGCTCCTGATGGAGCGGACCTGCTCTTCCGAGAGTAGGTCGCGGTGCGGCTGCGATCCGCCGACGATCATCATTGCAGCTGGGTCGACCGTGCCAGTGAAGCCGACGAAGAGGTTGATGGAGCCGACCGGCATCACCGCGCCATGAGTGACCGGGCGAGACCCCGGGATGTAGCTTCTTGGCAGGATCTATAAGATCCCGCAGATGGCGATCATGCGACCGGTGGCGAGCGGCCGATCGATCAGCGAGTAGGGTCTCACCGCAGAACTCAGGTCAGTTCCACTATGCCCCACGGTGGGCGCCACTGTCATGGAAATGGCCATGGCAGTCGCTGCTACTGGTAGCGATTGATTGTAATATGAGGAAGAGCTGGCGGCCATCTGTGGTGCGAGATGGGGGCGGATGCACATGGTTTATCCAGGTTCAGCCCCCGGAGGTTAAAGACCTACTCCTGCTAGATTGGATTAATGGAGAGCGAGTTACAAGGGTGGCGAGCTCGGCGTCTAAGCAGCGAGTCGCTTGAGGGGGTGTATGATGGAATGTAAGTTCTAAGGATACCATAGGGAGGTTTATATAGGAGTCACCTCGCTAGGGTTTACAAGTTACAACCGAGCAAGATATGGACTCGAAGGCTTTTGACCTAATCCGATTGGGCTTCAAGTACACCTCTGGGCCTTCAGTCTCCAGTCGCCGGGCCTTTCCTTCAGTCGCACTCCAGTCGCCGTTCTTTAGGCCCACTCGTAGGCCCTTCGGCCCAATCGGAACGTCCTGCTTGGCATACCTCTTCGGCATATCCCCATCAAGCAGCACATGAAGCCGTTTGGATGAAGGAGTTCATTACTGAACTGGGTGTGGTTCCTAGTGCGTTGGATCCAATGGTGATCTTTTGTGACAACAATGGAGCCATAGCCAACGCAAAGGAACCAAGGTCTCACAAGAATTCCAAACATATTAAGCGTCGTTTTCACTCCATCCGTGAGCATGTCAAGGATGGAGATATAAAGATTTCTAAAGTACATATGGATCTCAATATAGCAGAACCGTTGACTAAAACTCTCCCTAGAACAAAATATGATCAACACGAGAACTCCATGGGTGTTAGATTTATCACCATGTAACTAGATTATTGTCTCTAGTGCAAGTGGGATACTGAAGGGAATATGCCCTGAGAGGCAATAATAAAGTTGTTATTATACATATTCCAAGTATATGATAGATGTTTTATTTTGCATCCTATAATTGTATTAATTTGGATATGTTAATACATGTGTGTTTAATAAACAAAAGGAAAGTTCCTAGTTATGCCTCTCTTATAAACTAGCTCGTTGATTAACAAGATGATCAAGGTTTCCTGATCATGGACATTGGATTTTGTTAATAACGAGGTCACAACATTAGTGGAATGATGTGATGAACATTCATCCGAAGTATAGCATTACGATCAAAGTCATTGTGTTATATTGCTATAACATCTAACAAAGTAATCCTAGTCCTTAGACTATGAGATCATGTTAATCACTAATACTGGAAGAGTATCTTGATAACATCAAACGTCACACCATGAAAGGGTGATTATAAAGGTGGGTTCAGTGCTATGAAAGTGTTATGTAGAAGCTCATGGATCAAGAGTGGGATTTGTCCATCCAGATATTCTCCGGGCCCTCTCGGTGATATCACATTGGTTAGCTTGCAAGCAAGTGATAAGATCACTAGAATGTTATATCATGGGAACGAGAAAAGAGTACATGTCTGTAACATCCCAAATTTTACGATTGCAGATGTTACTAGTAGCATGCATCATATCATTGCATCATGGCATCAGACATTAAGAAGCTGCATCAAATTTTTTTTCCCTAAACCCTATAGTCATATCAAGACAAAGAAAGGGGTTAAACAAAATCGATCCTCCTAAACCTTCCAAAAGTGTTATTTGATAACCCCAGACTAATCTTCTCCTTTTTACAAATTTTTAGAGACCAATCTCACTTTTTTTGGAGTCCGTTTGCAAAAGTTACGAATCAAATAGAGAAACAGGAAAAAAAGAATAGAAAAAATAGAGATCTAGCCCGTGAATTATCCGCCGCCCCGCCTAGCAGAGTGGGCGCCGCGTAGGCCGGCCCAGCTGACGCCAGTAGCCCAGCCCGCGCCCCCGCAGATGCTGACGCCGCGGCCCCACCCGTCATCTCCCTCCCCCTTCGAGTCCAGGACGAACACGGGCACGACCGCGTCGGTGCCAACCTCCTCCGGCCGAATCAGAACGAATCTGTGACCCCCGCGCCAAGCAAGGCTGCCTATAAGTACCCTCGGCCCGCCTCCCTAGAAAACCCTAGTTTTTCTTCGCTAATAGCCACCGGGCTTCCGCCTTGAAGCTCGAGACCGACCTCGCCGGAGCCGCCACCGCCGAGCTCGACGGACAGGGTCCGAGACCACCCCTTCCCTTCCTCTCTTCCTCGCTATCTTCCCTATTGAGTACCGCACTGATTCACGTGTTTTTCCCCTTGAGCAGAGCCCCGTGCCGCTCCTAATCGGTCGCCGGAGTCTCGCCGGAGACGGGAGGGATCGGCAGAGCTTCACCGCGAGCCAAGGGCCTGAGCACCGTCGTTGTCCGTGCTGGAAGATCCACGAGGAGGAGCTGCACCTCGTCGTACATGCCACCGCCTCGGGGGACCACCCGAATGCCGCCAAGCATCGCCACCGATGCGCCGCCACCGTTCGTCGCCACCGTCGTCAAGCCTTCACCACCGCGGTAAGTCCCCTCTGTCCCCGTCCGTTAGATCGCGATCCGACGGCCAGCTTTGATCGCCAAACTGAATCGGTATCGGCCAACCGCGTCACGCCATGTGGCACGCCCACGTCATCCGTCGCGTCGGCCGCGCGTGCTAGCTGGGCCAATCCCGCGCGACCACTTGTCGCTTGCGTGGCCGCCCACCTGTAATTATTTTCTTAATTAGGCAGAAATACTTTAACCTTGTAAAATTCATAGTAATTCGAATACTTGGCCAAAAAATGTGTATAATATACTGTTGGATTCGTAAAATTGAGTAGAACATAGATCTACAATAAAATTGTTGGTTTACTGCAGCAATCTTGCAGTAGGATTTAAAGTTTAGATTAGAGTATTTTAATTCTAGAAAAATATCCATAGATCCGTTTTAGTCGATTCCTATTGCTTTGGCTTTGTATCCACGAGACCTTCTGCGGAAAATTGTTATAAATTGATTAGAGTGTTCAGATATGTTTAGAGGTAGATTGGAGTTGTAGATCTATTTATGAGCTTGTTTAATTAAGTTTTAACCCAAAATACTTAAAACCTGTGGGGAATCGATACTAATGACATCCCCAACTCAACAACCCCCCAAAATAAAACCCTTGGTCGAAATTGAATCCATCCTTGCATATTACCGTGTTGCATGCATGCATATTCACCTTTGTGACATTGTTTTGTGCTAATTGTGATTGGATCTATGTTTGTCTTTCGTTAGATTTTTCGGAGTGCGCTGAGGAGTACTGTTGTGTGGAGTGCTGCTCGGATCAAGGCATGTTACACCACTTGTACATATTATGTCCCAGTTTTTGACTATGCATGTGTAGGTCTTTAGTAGATTTTCTTGCTATGCTATATATATACTAAGTATCGTTGGGGGGTTCGAAAGACTCAAAAAATTTCTAAGTATAAAAGCTCTCTCGAGCAAACCTTTTTCCTCTCAAAACCTCCTTCAAAATAAAAACTAAGTTTTCTTTTGGGCTTAATGGTTGTCAGGACAGCGAGTGGAATTTTGGTGGAGGACGGCCGCCCAGGAATCAAAGAAGTCTGCCATGTTTCAGAATTCAGAAGCTTCCAGTGCAACCACAATACATATGGGCTCTGTCTTGGCTTAGTACTTAGTGGGAAACCTCACCAGGGTACCAACATTTGGAGGTTCTTGGCACGGTTGGATCCAGCAGGTAGAGGGGCTACTAAGGGAAGGCTTCACCATGGTCTTGTCTGTAAAAGGACTTGATCGTGGATTGTGGGGAAAGTGCACAACCTCTCGAGAGTATTGCAATCTGATCGATCAGCCGTGTTCACGGAAATAGAACAACATTGAACATCTGAAGGATGGAGCCTCTGAAGGATCTTCCTCTCTCTTTCCAACTTAAAGTTTTCTAAAACCCCATGGCGTGCGCAATATCGCCAATGGGTGGGATTTTGGGGACTTGGTGCATAATATCCAAGAGCTAGGTTGATTGGACACTTGGTGAGTAATATCCTCGTGTTTCATTTGACCCTATATTACTTAAACAATGTTTACAAAGTAGGGTAAAATTCTTCCTCTTTTCTTCTTACTTTGTTAAAATTGGTTTTATGCAAATAAAGCACAAAGCCTACTCTAGCCTTGCATGTAGAGTTAGTGTTGTTCTTTCCTTGGTGTAAATTGCCAATACATTCAAACTATTGACCAACACGTTTGGCTGCACGTCTTGTGTGCAGAATCCGAAGACTGAAAGGTGCGTAGGGATCGCGGGTCTTCACACAGCTAGCCTGAGGCGTTGATGGACTCAAGTTTTACTTAGTTTCCGTTGTTTTATTAGAGCTAGCTATAAACTATGCAAGTTGTAATAATTATACTCTGCATTATTCGTGTAATAATGACTTGTGTTTTACATGATATTCATCAAATGTGAAGTGCTAGCTATTTGATCCAGGGACTAGCATGTTATTCACAGGGACTTAGGATCCTTAACGATCCTAGGTCGCAACAGATGGTATCAGAGCACAAAGTTTCCTGTAGGACGTGACCCCTAGGATTGGAAACCACCTTTACCATTGTGTGTTTTTGCCTTCCATATTCTTCTAAGTTATTTATGCTCTTCTAGTAATTCTCTTCCTTATTACTTTGTGCCTAATTTTCTTTCTCCTAACCTAAAGATGACGGCCTTCTACTACGACACCGCCGAAGACATCAAGTGTCTGCGCTTTGGGGAATGCCTTCTGGATATCATCAAGACGTTGCAGTTGCCCATGCCGTCAATGAAGGGTAGCGAGTTGAGGAAGATCCACAAGGAAGGATGCTGGGCGATTGAAGTCATCCAACCGGGGTGCAGCGAGTCTGAACCCAAGACAGAGGCCATTGTACTCAACGTCACCAGCGACTCCAAGGAGAAAGGACTTAGCATCAGCATGCAGCAGCTCATTGGACGCCTTTGTGGATGCCACCATGAATAGGTTGAAGGCCACTACATCAAACTCTTTGGAAGACGTGATGAGAAGGGAGTTCCAATCGAGTTAACCCCGGAGGAAAGGAAGACATGCAAGCGTTGAAGGATCCAATATCAAGACTTGGAGTCCCACATCAACGATCTTGAGAAGGGGAGCTGCCTTGAGATCATGAGGAATGACGAGCTATGCGCCCTAGTCAAGGAGAAGCATGAGAAGATTGAGGAGCTGGAAGAGAAGATCAAGTCCCTAGGAGGGGAGCTCACCGCCCAAGCCAAGAAGTTCGCTAATCAAGAGAAGAGGGTGCAAGATAAGAACAAGAGGATTAGGGAACAAAGTCTTGTGCTCGCAAAAAACAAGATGGAGTTCAAGAACTTTGCCACCATGTTGAAGGACCTGCGAGCAGCCAAGAGGAGCTTGGAGGAGAAGATCACGCCCGTGACTATGGGGTCAAGCTTGATCAAGAAGCTGCAGAAGGAGAAAAAGGAACTTCAAGAGAAGCTCGAAGCTGCTACCCAGGAGCTGCAAGAGGTGAAGGAACTTCAAGAGAGGCTCGAAGCTGCTACACCAGAGCCGCAGGAGGTGAAGGAACTTCAGGAGAAGCTTGAAGCCACGACGAAGGACATGGAGCTATACAAGTCACTGCTGGAGAAGGAAGGCTTCGTTATTGAGGATGAGGAAGTGGATGATGAGTAGAGTAGATAGTTGGACCACCTTTATTTCTATACTCAAACGTTGTTCGCGATTGTAATGAGTACCAAAACTATTTTGGTTTAGTTAAACTTCGTTGAGTTGTGTTAAACTATGTGCTATGTGTGCCTTGCTTTTCACGTGTGCTTCTCTCATGTTTACATAAGGGTAGGAGTTTTTTTTCCTTAGGCTTTCTATCTATTTCTTAACTTGTTTCCCAAACCCCACAAATGCCGAGACGTGGGAACAACAACAACAACATGCCCCCAGAGATAGCACAACTTCTGATCTCCCAGAATCAGCTGATCCAACTCCTCACTCAAAACATGCAAAACAACAACAACAACAACAAGCCGCCGCCTCCACCACCTCCATCGCCCCAACAGGATCGCCTGACTCGGATCTTGAGGTTGAACCCTCCTATTTTCTCAAGTAGTTCAGAGCCAATTGTGGCAGATGAATGGCTCCACACCACCAACAAGAAGTTAGACACCGTCCAAGTTGTTGGAGCTGAGAGGGTGCGCTTTGCCACGCACCAACTTGAGGGACCAGCTGCTGAATGGTGGGATAACTACCAAGTCACCCACCCTGATATTGAAGCTATCACCTGGAACCAGTTTGAGGCGGCCTTTCGTACTCATCACGTAGCCACGGGTGTCATGTCACTAAAGAGACATGAGTTCCGCGACTTGAAACAACTGCACCGCTCTGTCTCCGAGTATGGGGACCTTTTCAACAAGCTGGCACGTTATGCACCTGATGATGTTTCCACTGATGCCAAGAGACAGGAGGAGTTCCTAAGGGGACTTAATGATGAGATATCCATTCATCTTGTGGCTCTGAAGTTTCATAACTATCAGGAACTTCTAGACAGGGCAGTTGTAGTTGAAGCAAAACAAAGGAGTATAGAGAACCGTAAGAGAAAGTCCACCTCACACAAGCACAACTCAGCCCCATATCAGAAGGAACGCACTTTGTCATGACCACCCCACAACCACAATGGTCATCGTCATGGAGGACATAACCACAATGGCCAGAAACACCACAATGGAAATGGCAATGGGAAGGATCTGAGTGAAGTGACATGCTTCAAGTGTAACAAGACAGGGCATTATGCAACTACTTGCCCCGAAAAGATGAAGAATGGGAATGGTAATGGGAACGGCAACGGACACAACCATGGCAATGGTAATGGAAATGGGAAGAAGCCGAATCCGTTCGTCAAAGCCATGGTGAATCATGTCTCCGTGGAGGATGCTCGTGAGGCACCTGACTCCGTGATTGGTAAGTTCAAGCTTAACTCCACCCCCGCAGTTGTTCTTTTTGATACTAGTGCATCGCATTCATTCATATCCAGGGTATTTGTGGATAGAGGCAAGATACCTACGGAGACTATTAGTACTCCCCTAAGGGTAAGTTCTCCTGGTGGAGAAATAGTGGCAAACTCTGGATGCCGTGGGTTAGAACTAAGGATTGGGGCACACATCTTTCCCACCAGCCTAGTCGTTCTGGAGTCACAAGGTTTAGACATAATTTTGGGCATGAATTGGATGACCGAATATGAGGGAGTCATAGATTGTGGCAAAAGGACTATCGCCCTCACAACTCCGGATAAGAAGAGAATCCTCTTTAAATCGGCCTTTGCACTCAAAGAGAGTATGGTGAAATCTCTTAAGGGGGTTAGTTTGGAGGATGTGCTAATCGTGAAGGAGTATCCAGATGTGTTTCCGGAAGAATTGCCAGGGATGCCTCCTAACCGAGACATCGAGTTTCTCATTGACCTGATGCCTAGTACTGGACCGATAGAAAAGAGACCGTACAAGATGGATGTGGATGATTTGAAGGAACTAAAGAAATAGCTTAGAGAGCAATTGGAAAAAGGCTTCATTCAACCAAGTGTGTCATCTTGGGGAGCGCCTGTCTTATTTGTGGAGAAGAAGGATAAAACCAAGAGACTAGTTGTGGACTACCGGTCGTTGAATGAAGTGACAATCAAGAACAAGTACCCTCTACCCAATATCAATGACCTGTTCGGTCAATTAAAGGGATCTAGTATGTTCTCTAAGATTGATCTCCGATCAGGTTATTTCCAGTTAAAGATCCGGGAACATGATGTACCCAAGACAGCCATCCCCACAAGATACGGATTGTATGAGTATACCGTGATGTCTTTTGGCTTAACCAATGCCCCATCATACTTCATGACTATGATGAATAAGGTGTTCATGGAGTACTTGGATAAGTTTATTGTGGTATTCATTGATGACATACTCATATACTCCAAGGACGAGAAGGAACATGAGAGGCATCTGTGCCTAATTATGGAAAAGTTAAGGGAACACAAGTTGTATGCCAAGTTTAGCAAATGTGAGTTCTGGTTGAAAGAAGTGGGATTCCTTGGTTATATTGTGTTAGCTAAAGGAGTTGTCGTGGACCCGAGTAAGGTAGCTACTGTGACAGAATGGGAGTCCCCTAAGAATGTGGGTGATATCAGGAGTTTCCTGGGCCTTGCGGGATATTACCGAAGGTTTATTGAAAACTTTTCCAAGATAGCAAAGCCTATGACATAATTGTTGAAGAAGGAAAAGAAGTTCCAATGGACCGAGGCATGTGAAGCAAGCTTTCAAGAATTGAAGAAGCGCCTAGTAACGGCACCTGTTTTGTGTCTCCCTGACATCCAAAAAGATTTCCAAGTCTATTGCGACGCTTCTCGACAAGGACTTGGTAGTGTACTAATGCAAGATGGAAAAGTTGTGTCTTACGCCTCTCGACAACTTAAGAACCATGAGAATAACTACCCCACACACGATTTGGAACTAGCATCTGTTGTGCATGCGCTCAAGGTATGGAGACATTACCTCATGGGCAAACATTGTGATGTGTTCATGGATCACAAGAGTCTTAAGTATATGTTCACTCAAAAGGAGTTAAATATGAGGCAAAGGAGATGGCTTGAGCTCATCAAGGACTATGACTTGGACCTGCAGTACCATCCTGGAAAGGCCAATGTTGTGGCTGACGCCTTAATCCAGAAGGTCTATGTAAATGGACTTAACGTGGGAGAACTTCCAAATGATTTATGTGAGCAATTCAAGGATCTCGGGTTGGAAATAGTTCCGGAGGGATACTTAGCAACTATGGAGATAGTGCCAATGCTTCTGGACCAAATAAAAGAGGCCCGGAAGGGGGACAAAGAGTTGGAAGAGATAAGAGCTAATATAAGCAAGGGTAAAGCAAAAGGGTTTCATACGGATGAACAAGGGACACTTTGGTATGAGAAGCGTTTATGCGTTCCCGATGATCCCGATATCAGAAAGTTGATTCTCCAGGAAGCTCACGATTCGCCTTACTCAATTCATCCTGGTAATACGAAGATGTACATGGATGTGAAAGATAGATTCTGGTGGAATAACTTGAAAACAGAAATTGCTGAATACATCTCCTTGTGTGACGTGTGCAACAGAGTCAAGGCCGAACATCAAAAACCAGGAGGGCTGCTGAAGCCATTACTCGTTCCCGATTGGAAGTGGGACAAGGCGGGTATGGATTTTATCACAGGACTACCCCGGACTCATTCTGGGTATGACTCCATCTGGGTAGTGGTCGATCACTTCACAAAGGTGGCCCACTTTATTCCCGTAAAGACCACCTATACAAGTGCTAAACTTGCCAAGATTTATATGTCAAGGATCGTAAGTCTTCATGGTGTACCCAAGGGGATTGGCTCTGATAGAGGTACCCAATTCACCTCGAAGTTTTGGCAACAACTACACGAGTCTCTAGGGACACGACTGGAGTTTAGTACTGCTTTCCACCCGCAAACAGATGGACAAACGGAAAGAGTTAACCAGATCCTGGAGGACATGTTAAGAGCTTGTGCACTAGACTATGGGTCTAGTTGGGATGATAATTTGCCATATGCGGAATTCTCATACAATAATAGTTACCAAACGAGTATCAAGATGGCTCCATTTGAAGTTCTATATGGCAAAAAGTGTAGAACTCCGCTGCTATGGAATGGAGTTGGAGAACATAGTTTGTTTGGACCTGAACTGATCAAGGATGCCGAAGAAAAAGTAAGACAGATTCAAGACAGGTTAAAAGTAGCCCAATCTAGAAAAAAGAGTTATGCTGGTTCCAAGCGCAGGGATGTAACTTACGAAGTGGGCGACCGTGCATACCTCCGAGTTTCACCACTACGAGGAGTTAAGAGATTTGGAATCAAGGGTAAGTTAGCACCCCGATTCATAGGGCCCTATAAGATTTTGGGTCGAAGAGGGGAGGTTGCATATCAGTTGGAATTTCCCAAAGTGTTGACTGTTCATGATATTTTCCATGTGTCACAACTAAAGAAGTGTCACCCGGAAATGGCTGAAACACCACTAAAGGATACGATTCCGTTGGACGAGGTTCAACTAGAAAATGATCTCAGCTATGAGGAAAAACCCACCAAGATTCTAGAAACAGCTGAGAGGATTACTCGTACCAAGACTATCAGGTTTTGCAAAGTTCAATGGAATCACCATTCCGAGGAAGAGGCCACGTGGGAACGTGAAGAAGACCTGAAGAAAGAACACCCACACCTATTTGCTAACAACCTGAATCTCGGGGACGAGATTCTTCTTAAGGGGGGTAGGTTTGCAACATCCCAAATTTTACGATTGCAGATGTTACTAGTAGCATGCATCATATCATTGCATCATGGCATCACACATTAAGAAGCTGCATCAAATATTTTTTCCCTAAACAATATAGTCATATAAAGACAAAGAAAGGGGTTAAACAAAATCGATCCTCCTAAACCTTCCAAAAGTGTTATTTGATAACCCCATACTAATCTTCTCCTTTTTACAAATTTTTAGAGACCAATCTCACTTTTTTTGGAGTCCGTTTGCAAAAGGTATGAAAAAAATAGAGAAACAGAAAAAAAAAGAGAGAGATCTAGCCTAACGGGCCGGCTAGACCAGCCCGTGAATTATCCGCCGCCCCACCTGGCAGAGTGGGCACCGCGTAGGCCAGCCCAGCAGCGCAGCCCGCGCCCCACAGACGCTGACACCGCAGCCCCACCCGTCATCTCCCTCCCCCTTCGAGTCCAGGATGAACACGGGCATGACCGCGTCGGCGCCAACCTCCTCCGGCCGAATCGGAACGAATCCGTGACCCCCGCGCCAAGCAAGGCCGCCTATAAGTACCCTCGGCCCGCCTCCCCAGAAAACCTAGTTTTCTTCACTAATCGCCATCGGGCTACCGCCTTGAAGCTCGAGACCGACCTTGCCGGAGCCACCGCCGCCGAGCTCTACGGACAGGGTCCGAGACCACCCCTTCCCTTCCTATCTTCCTCTTTGTCTTTCCCATTGAGTACCGTGCCGATTCACGTGTTTCTCCCCTTGAGCAGAGCCACGTGCCGCTCCTAATTGGTCGCCGGAGTCTCGCCGGAGACGGGAGGGATCGGCGGAGCTTCACCGCGAGCCAAGGGCGTGAGCACCGTCGCCGTCCGTGCTGGAAGATCCGCGAGGAGGAGCTGCACCTCGTCGTACATGCCACCGCCTCGTGGGACCACCCGACTGCAATCATCACGGACGTGCCGCCGCCATTCGTTGCCACCGTCGTCAAGCCTTCACTGCCGCGGTAAGTCCCCTCCGTCCCCGTCCGTTAGATCGCGATCCGACAGCCAGCTTTGATCGGCCAAACCGAATCGGTATTGGCCAACCGCGTCACACCGCGTGGCACGCCCATGTCAGCTGCCGCGTTGGCAGCGCGTCCTAGCTAGGCCAATCCCGCGCGGCCACTTGTCGCTTGCATGGCCGCCCACCTGTAATTATTTTCTTAATCAGGCGGAAATACTTTCAGCTTGTAAAATTCATAGTAATTCGAATACTTGGCCAAAAAATGCGTATAATATACCGTTGGATTCGTAAAATTGAGTAGAAGACAGATCTACAATAATATTGCTGGTTTACTGCAGTAATCTTGCAGTAGGATTTAAAGTTTGGATTAGAGTATTTTAATTCTAGAAAATATCCGTAGATCCGTTTTAGTTGATTCTTGTTGCATTGGCTTTGTATCCACGAGACCTTCTGTGGAAAATTGTTCTAACTTGCTTAGAGTGTTCAGATCTGTTTCGAGGTAGATTGGAGTTGTAGATCTATTTATGAGCTTGTTTAATTAAGTTTTAACCCAAAATACTTAAAACCTGTGGGGAATCGATACTAATGACATCCCCAACTCAACAACACCCCAGAATAAAACCCTTGGTCGAAATTGAATACATTCCTTGCATATTACCGTGTTGCATGCATGCATATTCACCTTCGTGACATTGTTTTGTGCAAATTGTGATTGGATCTATGTTTGTGTTTTGTTAGATTGTTCAGAGTGCGCTGAGGAGTACTGTTGTGTGGATTATTGCTCGGATCAAGGCAAGTTACACCAATTGTACATATTATGTCCCAGTTTTGACTATGCATGTGTAGGTCTTTAGTAGATTTTCTTATTACTATTTTTGCAAGTGCGGTTTTGTAGTATGCCATGAGTAGCTTTATACTTAGGAATTTCCGTCCTAATAGGTTTCCCCTGTTTTTGCTAAGTATTGCTTGCTATGCTATATATATACTAAGTACCGTTGGGCGGTTCGAAACTCAAAAAAATTCTAAGTATAAAAGCTCTCTCGAGCGAAACTTTTTCCTCTCAAAACCTCCTTCAAAATCAAAACTAAGTTTTCTTCTAGGCGGAATGGTTGTCAGGACAGCGAGTGGAATTTTGGTGGAGGACGGCCGCCCAGGAATCAAAGAAGTCTGCCATGTTTTAGAATTCAAAAGCTTCTAGTGCAACCACAATACATATGGGCTTTGTCTTGGCTTAGTACTTAGTGGGAAACCTCACCGGGGTACCAACATTTGGAGGTTCTTGGCACGGTTGGATCCAGCTGGTAGAGGGGCTACTAAGGGAAGGCTTCGCCATGGTCTTGTCTGTAAAAGGACTTGATCATGGATTGTGGGAAAGTGCACAACCTCTCGAGATTGTTGCAATCTGATCGATCAGCCGTGTTCACGGAAACAAAACAACATTGATCATCTGAAGGATGGAGCCTCTGAAGGATCTTCCTCTCTCTTTCCAACTTAAAGTTTTCTAAAACCCCATGGCGTGCGTAATATCACCAATGGGTGGGATTTTGGGGACTTGCTGCGTAATATCCAAGTGCTAGGTTGATTGGACACTTGGTGAGTAATATCCTCATATTTCATTCGACCCTATATTACTTATACAATGTTTACAAAGTAGGGTAAAATTATTCCTCTTTTCTTCTTACTTTGTGAAAATTGGTTTTATGCAAATAAACCACAAAGCCTACTCTAGCCTTGCATGTAGAGTTAGTGTTGTTCTTTCCTTGGTGTAAATTTCAAATACATTCAAAGTATGGACCAACTCATTTGGCTCCACGTCTTGTGTGCAGAATCCGAAGACTAAAAGGTGCGTAGGGATCGCTGGTCTTCACGCACCTAGCCTGAGGCGTTGATGGACTCAAGTTTTACTTAGTTTCTGTTGTTTTATTTGAGGTAGCTATAAGCTATGCAAGTTGTAATAATTATACTCTGGATTATTCGTGTAATAATGACTTGTGTTTTACATGATATTCATCGACTGTGAAGTGCTAGCTATTTGATCCAGGGACTAGCATGTTATTCACAGGGACTTAGGATCCTTAACGATCCGAGGTCACAACAATGTCACTAACGAGATCAAACTAGGTATGGAGATACCGATGATCGAACCTTGGACATGTAATATATCGCGAGACAAAGGGATTTATTTACTAGCGTTAAAGGTTCTCACAATCACAGAAGTCATCGTAGAATGTGTTGGAGTCAGTATGGATCTCCAGGTCCCGCTTCTGATTATTGATCATGTCTGCATTATTCACGAACCGTAGGGTGACACACTTAAGGGACACCAACACCATTTGGAGCAAATGTGTTTAAGACGAATGAATTGCAAAGCGCTAGAATTATTTCAATAGACACCGAAACTGTTTCGGGTGAAATTGCAGAAATTGGTTCTGCATGTAATATTGAAATCTTCCAGGGGGTTTTATGTGAATGTTTTTTAATTAAAGTAATAAACAAAATTCTGAATAAATTTAATTAAAGAGTTTTATTAAATGAGAGAGCATTAAATTTGGAGAAATTTAATGCATTTAAAGTGGAGACGTTAAAAGAGAATGTGAAGGGGCATTTTAATGTGGAGGGAGTTACCACCACATGAATGGGGGAGGGGAGGGGTCACCTCCATGGGTCGCCGGCCATGGAGGGGGTACCCCCCTCCTCCTATAAAAGTCCACCCTCTCACCCTTCTTCCTCACACCTCCTTGTGAAGGATCTCTCTCCCCCTCTAGAATTATTCCCCATGGTCTCGGATTAGCGAGATACATGTTACCAGTGGCATTTCGTCTGAAAGGAGTTGCTGCTTCCGCTGCATCGCTGGAGAGAGGAGGCGTAGGTTGTTCGGTGGCCTGAACATGTGTGCGACTACGGATGCGCTGCTGGTTTGTGGCGCTAGGACTTCCACACAATCTTGAGATCGCCAAGCGTATGACTACATCATCCACGAGTTCCTACTCGTTAACAAAACATTGTTGTCTTCGAGGGTATGTTCTCCATGGATGTATATCCACCTGTTGCTTGTATCTAGTAGATAGATTTTGGCGTATAGTCCTCATCGTAGGAACTTTTTTGTTTTCTATGCTGCGAACCCTTCATGTATAATATATCAAAACGTATTGTTCAACAACTTCAATTGCAAGTTTAATTAGAAGAATTAATTGAACCCCGCAGGTGATTCCAGGGTCTCTCCTGTAATAGGGTTTGGACCCCTCGGATCCCGCTTAAATTGCCAAGAATTCTTTAGGGTCTCATTTAAATGCTATAAAACTTGTCATATCATCATCCTTGTTTGAGCATTGCATCGATGCCATGTGTTGATTGTTTCCCTTTCTTTCCGGTGTTTTCGTCTTCCCGGTAGAATATGATATCAAGATCGAAGACCGAGATCAACACCATCGAAGCTTGAGGATCGCCAAACAATACTTGACCAACTGTAATCAAGTAAAGAACAAGATATCCGAGGCTCTACTTATTTGTTATCAACAGGCAAAGGCAAGCATATCCCCACCATTATACAATCCTATTTTTTCAAAAGTATTTCATTCTTGACATGTTGCATATGATTCTACTATGGTCTTTTATCGATAGATAGAGTATCCTATCTATTGCATTACACCCTTGAGCTTATATTACCTAATCCACTACTCCTAGCATAACTAGGTTTGGCTTGTGTGCACTACTAGAGCTATTATACGTGTCTTGCTTAGCCATGCTTAGCTATTAGTGCTGGTTCATCCAGATGATGTATTAGATGCAGAGAATCTAGTATGATAGGAGAACAAGGTATACTGATGAGGTAAGATCAATGGTAAATGTTAAACATGCTAAGGCTTGTATGGGAGGCCACGGTGGGATGTGGTTTTTGTAGTCTCATGCTCGCCACCACTAGGACCCGAGTTCTTGCCTTTGGACCAAGGTGAGCGTATAGCCACACGGGGCCTGGAAAACCTCACGAGTAACTAACTTTTCTAGTAGATTCCATGAGTCACATAGTGCATGCATTCCACTCGACATATGCATAAAAACATTTTGAAAGATTTGGTGGGTGAAGGTGCATTATAACAGGTAGGTAAGCATGGACGGGGTTGCTTGGGGTCGGTGGATCCCCTGGTAAACCAACATCGCCTCACATATCTAGGGACCGGCTTAGGGATTTGACGCGTTATGGCGGAACCCTTGTTAGGGCGTGACTCATGGTCTCGGGGAACACAAATATAAAGGTCATATCCAACCACCCTCTGCCGGCCTTCCAAGGAAGAGGGCTAATAGCTTGGCATTAAGAGTCGGTTGGTACGTGTGGGTAAAGTTGTACACCCCTGCAGGGTTAAATCTTTTCGAAAAGCCATGTTCAGGGTTATGAACGTTTTGTGACCAAATTCTCAAATCATACAGAACATTAACCTAATCGTAAAACTTGGCAGTTGAATGTGTGCCTAAGGGTGCTTCCTCATGGGTACGAGGGGATGATCCTAGTTATGAGATGAAGATTACTTTGGTGGATATCAAGATGATGATCAATTCTTCCGAGATGTTGCTCTCTTATCCCCTTTTAAAATATTCTGATTAGACGAGGTTCTTCTCTCTCTTGTTTTATAGACAAAGATGGCTTTATGCCAAATAACCCCACCAGCCATTAGTCTTGCGGAGTACACCCTGTACTCACCCTTGCTTTGTTGATACTTTTCTAGCAGAGTAGGTGTTCCCATGAAGACGAGTTTGCTACGATATCAACACTGACGAGTAGCTTGGGGTTCCCGGCCAACAGCCTGGAATCTATAGGCTGGGACGTCATCATTATGCTTCAAGCCTCTTAGGCCATTTGTTAAGTTTGCTATACTTAATAGCATAATTTGCCTTCCGTTTTTTGATGTTTGTGGTCAGTGACCTCTGCTTGTATATTTTGGTTCTTCGCTCAATTATGAGCTTGATGTACTAATTTTTGTGTTGCAGGGTTACAGTTGTGCGACTGATTTCTCACTGAATATCCTCGAGCTCTAGGTTAATCTTATGTCAGGCTAATGTCTAGGATTTGTTTAACCCTGATCCTGGGGGTGTTACATATACCTACTATAATATCTTGGCAAACATGATGTATGAGGCAATATTTTACTTTCCCATGATCTATTGTATCTCTATGTTCATGTTTAAGTAGTGATTGTTCATGGCAATTGTGATCTAGTTCTTTTTGGTTGTATACAAGTTTGTTATCTTCTATGATGGTCTTATGTACTTATATATGAGTGAACACATATGTTGGGGATGCATAAGCTTATCACCATTACATGTTGTTAGGAGGGGGAACAGAGGGAGTTGAATAGAAACCGTGTTCCAAGTCTTATATGCATGCTATATTAATTCATGGTTAATTATCAGGGAATATATTGGGGACCTTAGAACTTAAAGCAGTGGTTATACATATTTGTCTTAATGAATCCCTTGTTAGCACATTAACTTGGCTTAGGGACCAATCACTAGTGTGTGTGGTAGTTCATTTACTTGACTACTCCGTGATTTAGGGATCCACCTAAAAGAAACAATAGACTTTATCCATATAAGTTAGATGTGATGGTTAGGAGTGTCACCTACTAGACACGTATCCTTAATTAATCCTATTGTTGCTCTATATTATAGTGCTTTAGGATTTTAATCATCGAGTTTTTTATGCTTTATTGTGTTTAGACCGATGCATCTAGCTATAATATGTGTTTCACTAATTGTGACAACCAAATGAATGAAACAACAATTTTCCTAAACATTTACTCCCTTGAGAAAACTTGCCATCACTCCACTTCACTAGATCTATTTTACTTGTAGTAGTTTATTCATAGTAATTATGTTGGAAATATGTCCTAGAGACAAATAGTAAGAAGGATTATTATCATATTTCATAAAGTTTATGATTAAGTTTTATATCATGATATAACTGTATTGAAAGGAAATGTCAATACACGTGTCATATATAAACAACCAGGGGTTCCCGATGATACTCTGGTCACTGGCTCATTAATCAACAGATGATCAATGTTTCCTGGTCATGTGGCAGTTATGCCAGTTGGAAATGGAGTCACCTAATTGTGAGAATGAGATGATGAACTAATACCCAACCTAAACATTGTGACCCGATCATGTCACGAAGTTCAAGTTACGATGATTAGAATAGACCTAGTGTACTATTTCTTAGACCGTGAGGCTATATCAATCACTGTTACCCGAGGGTACTTTGATAGCATCAAACATCACAAGGTTAAACGGTGATCATAAAGGTGTTTTCAGGTATTTGGAGGAACAATAGAGGCATTATACATCAAGAGAGGGATTTGTCAATCCCCGTGACGGAAAGATACTCGAGGGCCCATTCGGAGAATTTATATCCAATAGCTGCACAACTTGTGATTTGATCACAGGGATATCACTTGTCGGAATGATTCAAGTAGCATTAGTCAGTAACGAGATTGAACCCGAAATGGTGATGTCATTGATCACATCATGGACAATGCAAGTATCGAGAGACATAAGGAATAATGCACGACGTTCATGGTTCAAACGCCAAAAGATTTCATGAAATGCACAAGGTCACATGGCCATCTAGGTCCCTCTGTTGATCATTGGTCCAGGAGTGTCTCGACCATCTATGGAGTGTTCCCGAACCATGGGGTATCACACTTAAGGGCTTGGTGATTCTTAGAGAGTGTTTATAGAATCGGTAGAATCACCAAAGAAAGAGAAGAGAGAAAATGGGAAGGGTTTCGGTAAGTCCAGAGGATGTCCGGAGTGGAGGTGGAAGGTGTTCCATTACCACGGAGATTGAATAATATGTGAATGAATGTTAAATATTGATTTAATCATTTCTTCATAATTATTTAATAAAAGAGAAATCGGTTAAAGGGTTAAACTACCTTATTGGGCCAAATACGAAAGGAGAAAGGCCCAAGAGGGAAGACCAAAGGAGGAAGGAAGAGGTGGATGCCCGTCTAGGCCTTGGCCACCCGCATGGGGCCCACTTGGGCCTCCTTGGCCGGGCGGCCACTGCCCTCCTTTCTCGTCTCTTTGTTTAGTCCCACATGGCTAAGCTAGTTAGCCTAGGGGTGGGATTTCCCTATATATAGTGGGGTATTTTGAGCAAATAAAGACACACAATATTCAATAAAGGTTTCCTCACTTTTGGGGAGACCTCCAATTGATACTATATCTCTCTCCCGTGACCATGGTCCCTAGTTCGGACTGTGCAAACGAGAGACATCTTCACCGTGGAGCGTCGTTACACTGCGGGATTCGGATCCAGGAGCTCTACTTCTGCAACTACTGCTGGATCGGGGAAGCGGGAGTGATCGCCAGGCACCGGATGCATGTAACTCCCTGCGAGGTGCAACATTTGAGGCACTAAAAGTCGTTGGAGCCACAGGAGTGTGAGGACTTCATCACGACCTGGAGGTTGGTTTTGGCTCGTCTACATCAACCACGCTCTCCCGAGCGTTGACAACGCTTTTCGGTCTTCAAGGGTAAGTTCGCGAAAAGCCTCTCCCGTTACTGCATTACTAATAGATAGGTCCTGGCTACAAAGGGGTTCAGGGGCGTGGGTAAAATTTATTGTTTTCATACGCAAACCCCTACAGTGGTATCAGAGCTAGATCTATACGTAGTATTGCTAGTACAGGTAGAACACACGAGATGTAGCATGTGGACATTGATCTTTTAGTTGTTACCCTCCCACGTGTACTTGTGTATACCAAAGTAATGCTTGATGAAGCGGCCCCCAACCGAATTTACACGTTCATTCACGAGACTGCCCACGCTTGACATACGGCTTGTACCGTATAAAGTGCCTTTGGGGGTGTCTGTCTATCTCGCATTAGTTGGTATTCCATTTGCAACGGAGGTCCGAGAAAGGGGTGTAGTATAGACAACTAGTTGATTATTGTTGTGGTAAAATTTTGTAGGTAAGAACAGTTCTTGTGCACGAAAGCCCATTCAGCAACGTAAAAAATGCAAATATAAAGTAGAGGCATCTAAATTTGTTTTGTAGGGGGGCGTTGTGATGTGATATGGTTATGGCAAAGGTAAAGTAATTACCTTATTTTCCTAAGTAGTAGCAGATGGTCATGGAGGTGACGGACTACCACACCGGAAGGTAATGGTACCCTGGTGCCTATGGTGCCGGGGCCCAGGCACCGGAATCCGGAGGCGTGGGATGGAGATCACAGCGAGAAGGACCATATCGCGTCACTCTTACATTCAATGTTTATTGTTTGTATGTCTTATTGTGTGCTAGTATTACATACTCGATGGTATCCTAATAAGATGATCCCTAATAAAATACCAAGGAAAGTGTTATCCTTTAGTGTGCACCACCAAGAAAGTTCTTCGGTATGAGGCAAGCCATGATGATCGGGTGTTAGACATATCTACGTTCGCATATAGTGGGTATAAGCCATGTTGCACAAGAAATACACTAAGGTTGAGTTGGTGAGCCTGGCATGTGTAGACATGGCCACGAAACACAGCGATGGAAAGATCAAGCATGAGTCACATGGATGATGTGATCGACCAGTAAAGTCCACCCCAGCACCCACATTGATGGTCGTGACGATCAGGGAAGTGTGGGGAAAAGGGATCATGTAACCACTAGAACCCTTCTGGGGATAGGAGTTTTTAGTGGAGTTATTATTTAACTCATTTAATTATAAACTTAGTCTAAAATCCTTATTGCAATTATAAACATAGAAAAAGTTTCTCCCCGATGTTACCTTCCTTGTTGACGATTGGTTAAAAGGAGAAAAGCTCAAGTTATATGGATCCAACTTTTCTATGTGGGTTGCTCGTCTCCGTGTTCTCCTTAAAAAAATGATGTGGTCGACTACATACTCTACAAGATGTATTTGGATCAGCCCTATTTTCATGAGACCCTAGAGTAGAGGGATCACCGCTGCTATTGTCGTGTGATGGCCACCTTCATATCAGTGACGATGCGCTTCGGAATGGTTGATGAGCTATGGATGATTGTGGGTAGCATTAACCGTCGAAGGGTTATGGCATAGATTAGATCATATTTCGTGGAACAAGTGCGTATAAGGGAGCATGAGCTCATGGGATATTTCCTCTCCATAACGATGGAGGAGAACTCTTCACTTGACGATCACTTGGTACGCATACATGATGCACTACATGAGGCTTGCATATGTTAATACCCTGATTTTTAAGTCCAGATGTCTGGTATGCCATACATCACAATCCCAGGATTACCATTTTTGAAGGACATAACAGAAGTGGTACCATAGTACATAATCCATTACAAACCATAATAAAGGTCTTGCAAATAAAGGATCTCATGATCCAGTCTTAATACAATCAAAGCAGCGGAAAGTAAATGTAGCGGGGCTTCATCTTTAGGGTCACAGGCAATGCTGACGATGGGAGATGATCCTAGTTGTTAAAGACCTCCTATTGTCCATCTTCTGGGTAATCCTCCTCATAGTCTGGCCATGGGAATAGCCAGGGACAAAGCCATGAGTACTCTTTAAGTACTCGCAAACTACCACTAGTATAAGTAAAAGTAAAGCTAGTAGGAATCATAAGCTCTAGGTTTGTTTGCAAAAAGCCAAGTTTATTTCATAAAGCTTCAAGAGTAAATACCTAATTTAGTTCTCTACATCACTTAATTGGGAACTCAGATCTCCCATCCACAACTCTGTTGTGGTCAGGTTAAGGTCATCTTTCAAGTCACAAATCAGTTTGAAAACATCTGACAACGGAACAGTATGGCTACTCCAACTGTCCATAACCGTGGACACAGCTATTTGAATAGTTTGACACTCTGCATAGGTGGTACACTTTCACCACAAAAATTGATACATCCATGAGGAATAACCTTGAATCATCATACTTAGTATGCGGATAATCAATCTTAACCTTTCAATTACACACCCTAGTATAGGCACCTCCCCTATGAGTTTGGCCTTCCAGCCATGGCCATCTGCCATCCTAGGTATTGCATAGGTGGACATTCATCATGAGGTAGCCTCAGCTCAACCTCTTCCACAAGGGAACCCATACTAAGACATATAAACTTCTAGTCAAGCCCTACCCAACTCAGGTATTGTGGCTATACGGTAAAATTGGAATGGTATCGCATCCGAACCCAACCATCAGTTTTGTTAAAGTCAAGGCTCATGCCTTATCATTTTCATCATCAAACCATTGTGTTTCACAACACATGTCAACACATTTCAATAGAATGAATCTTCATTCCCAGGTTTTTATAATCATTTTCACCAAGTATTCCCATCTAAAGTAATCAAGTTTTATCTTAGCACTAGCCACTAATATTGAGGTTATAACTATTGGGGGTGCTAGTAAAGTATAAATATCCAAGACTAGTCCTATGATCTTGATAGGATCCAATCTAACTTCCATTAATCACAATTCGTTAACTAAGTAAGAAACTGTAGTAAAGGGGAAAGTAAAGCTTGGAGTAAAACTGGGAATGGTATAAGTAGAATGACATAACCTAGCATGCCTAGTGCATCTGGTATAAGGGCTTGCTCATATAGCATGCTTAGTTCTAGCTTGCACTGATACCTTGCCTTGTTGGTTGCAGTCATTGAAGTTTTCCTCTTCCTCCTCGAAGTACTCCTCCTCGTTGTAGCTCAGGTCGGTACTAGCGTCTATAAACACATTCAATGTACACAAGGGCTCATACTAGATGATCTAGCATCATCTCAATCATCATATGGAATATTAGCATTTTTTTATTCTTCTTATTTTAGAAAAGCAATTTCTACTCATTTTAAATCCTTAAGATTTAATATTCTCAAATTAAAATAGTGGATCATGTTGACACGTGGCATCACCATCTATTCCAACACTTGAGAATGTGATTTAAATGGTGATCATATATTACAAGATTTAATATTGCTAATTAATACTAAGCCATGTTTCATATTTGTAAAACCAAATATTCTTACATATTCACGTAGAGCATGGAAAATGTGATTTTTGAGAGGTGGAATCATCTAAAAAATTATACTTTATTTTAGAAAAATGTTTGAAGTGTTAAAAGTCTCTATCTTGTTATTTTTGGTATAGGTGATCTATAATTCTAAATGGTATGAATCCAACATGAGTGATTAGATAACTTCAATACCTTTCCATCAAAATTGGAATCAAGCATTGTGGTTTAGTGAATCTCTTTGAATTGAATTTTGAATCTACTGACAAAATCTGGTTTTAACTACAATGGAAAAATATTATTTGAATCAACAGGCTCTGTGTGGGAAACTAGTTGGGCCAGTCCAATTGGACTATGCTGGTGCAGCAGGCTACTAACAACATGGTCCCATGCGTCAGCGACTTAACTAAGTCGAAATGGTATCTAGCAATCCTAGCCCTACGATTAGAATAGGATCCTACAGCTGAGGTGTGTCGTCTCTGTCGAACAGCTCTGGCGAGATACGAACCATAAAACGACATTGGGGGTCGCTGGGGACTTACCGAGTCTCTACCTAGGGTCGGCGATGGGGGCGAATGGGGTGGTAATCAATGACGGTTCGATTGGCGGTCACGGCAGCTCCTGGGGTGGCCGCAATCAACAACTTCCTTCCTCGACTGCTGCGGTGGGCTCCGGCCAAATTCCGGCAGGATGGTGCTCGCCTTGCTCTGGGGAAAGGTCTGGGAGGTTTCTGAGAGAGAGAGAAGTGGAATGGTGTGGAGATTGAGAGCTGGGGTGTCCTCTATTTATACCCCAGGGGTGGAGGCAGTGCGGCATGGTCTGTTTTCTCCGGCGACGTTGCTACAGGTCGCCTTCGTCATGACGGAGGGCATGGGTTGGTGCAGTGGACTATGGCAATCATCACACGAGTGACGACACGGCAAGGGGCGGCCTCCATCAGTCGAGCAACGTCGGTGCTCTGTTCGGGTACGAGGGTGTTTGTCACTTGGTACGATGGTCACAGGGCGCACGGCGGCGAACGGTCATGTCTGGAAGGTCACTGGTGCTACGGCGATCGCGGGTACGGGTGGAGAGAGCGAGGCACGGCGCGTGCATGCGAGGCAGCTGCGTCGCTCCGTCGTGCGCTCGGCATGGCGGGGGATTAAATTGGCACGAGGCTTTTAGCGTCTCCACTTCTCGCCTTGGGTCAAGGGGTTGACAGGAGGTGGCGGTGAGGTCACTGCGACTTCCTGGACATTGTGGGAGAGGGCGGTGCGGCGTGCTGCGAGTGGTTAGTGTTCGAACGGCATGGCCAGCTTGGTACGGGTGTGGCACTAGTCAATGTGGCCAATGATGTATCTCCTTTGCACGACCAAGTACCATGGATGATCTAGGGCAATTGAATGTGTTGATTGCAGTACCAGAGCTGATCAATTGATAGCTCCAAACAGTGTATAGTTGGTGAGGTTGTACTGTGCCTACCAAGTGTTTGATCAAATGGCCACATGAATTCAACTTTCAAATTTTTGAATGAATTTTGGCGAGTGATCTTGTTGCTTGCTTAGCAATCTGTGGTTGCTGGGAATTGTCAAAGGGAAATGATTTGAATGGTTTTTGAAAAGTGATGATATATACATATGAACTTGATTCAATTTTGCAATGCCTCTTAACTAGATTTAAAAATAGTTTCTGCCACTTTGTAAAGTTTGCTTGTATTCACTTGGAGTTGGTCTAGCATGGGGTGAAAATAATTGGAATTGTTTCTGTTGGAAATCTTTTACTAGGAACACTCAAAGTGGTCTAGTGGATAAGTTTGGCCAAAACGACCATTTGATCATATGATATATATTTCATTTTCTTTTCATTTGATTCTGTTTGTAAGTGATCTAGATGATGTAGTATTCCTCTTTAAACCAATCCTTATCATTAGTAACAATCAATCATGGCAATTGCAAGCATTCATACAGTAATGCAAACCACACATGCATTCATATTAAGTTTAATAATAAAAGTTTTTGTTAACCCTAGACTTGGGTGATTAGAGCTTGATAAGCTTGATTAATATTTTTGGGATGTTACAAACCTTCCCACCTTAAACAGAATCTCGTCTCGAGATTTAGGAAAAACTAGGAACTAAAGAGATTTGGAAACTCAGTCATAATATAGTCTTCTCGTTCCTAGGTAGCTTCTTCTTTAGTATGGTTACTCCATTGGATCTTGAGAAATGATACTACTGGTCCGAGTGGTTCTAAAATCTTCTTCGAAGATACAGATGGGCACTTCACTATAAGTTAGGTCCTTGTCGATATCTATGGCTCTATGATCGATGTTCTTGAAAACTTCGGTCTTCTCCGGAACTTCTAAGCACTTGCGAAGTAACGAGATATGGAACACATTATGCATGGCTGACATCTCCTCAGGCAGTTCCATTTGATAGGATACTTCTCCTTGGCTATTCAAAATCTTGAAGGGTCCAATATATCTAGGGGCTAGCTTTCCTTTCAGAAGAAAACGCTGCATTCCCTTCAAGGGTGATACTTTGAGATACACAACATCTTCGACATTGAAGGTCAAGTCTCGGCGTCTTTTATCTGCATAACTCTTCTGTCTGGATTGAGTAATCTTGAGGTGCTCACGAACTTTGTGAACCTTCTCTTTGGCTTCTTGGAGAATGTCGGGTCCGAAGATCTAACTCTCTCCTACTTGCGACCAATTCAACAGGGTACGGCACTTTCTTCCATACAGAAATTCAAATGGATCCATTTGCAAACTTGCTTGATAAATATTGTTGTAAGAGAATTCCACGAAAGGCAGACAATCTTCCCATTTAGATCCATACTCTACCACACAAGATCTCAACATATCTTCTAAGATCTGATTGACTCTTTCAGTTTGTCTGTCAGTTTGCGGGTGATAAGATGTGCTAAAATTCAGTTTGGTTCCTAATCCTTCTTGGACTTTCTGCCAAAATCTTGAGGTGAACGGGGTTCCTCAATCCGACACTATGGTCTTGGGGGTTCCATGCAAACTGACTATTCTAGCGATATACAACTACGCTAGCTTTGAACTTTGGTAGGTTGTCTTGACGGGTATGAAATGGGCTACCTTGGACATTCTGTCTACTATGACCCAAATAGAGTCATTTCCCCTACTAGATGTAGGCAAACTTGTGATAAAGTCCATTCTGACTGAATCCCATTTCCATTCTAGAATCTTCAATGGTTGCAAAAGTCCTGCGGGTCTCTAATGTTCCGCTTTGACTCTCTGACATATGTCACACTTGGCTATGTAACTTCCGACTTCTCTCTTCATTTTGTCCCACCAAAATTGCTCCTTCAAATCTTGATACATCTTCATTCCTCCCGGATGGATAGAATAAAGAGTATCATGATCTTCCTGCATAATGACTTGTTTCAACTTCGAATCTGCTGTAACACAGATACGTCCTTTGTACCACAAAACTCCTTCATCTTCTGTGAATCTGGGTACCTTCCCTGTTTCGATAAGACGCTTGATTCCATCAATACTTGCGTTTCCTTTCTGGGCTTCTTTTATCTGACTAATCAAAGTGGGTTGGAATTCTATGCTTGCTAAGAATCCTTCACTAACTAGCTCCACTCTGAAATTCTCCATCTCCTCATGCAAACTTGGCTGAGCTTCCTTTATCATGGTGTTTATTCTACACGGTAATCTGCTAATAGCATCCGCTACCACATTGGCTTTGCCGGGGTGATAGTGAATGTCAAGGTCATAATCCTTGATTAACTCTATCCATCACCTTTTCCTCATATTCAGCTCCTTCTGGTTGAAAATATACTTCAGACTCTTGTGATCCGAATAGATCTCACAACGGTTACCCATAAGGTAATGACACCATGTCTTCAAAGCTTACACTACAGCGGCCAGTTCTAGGTCATGGGTGGGGTAGTTCTGCTCATGCTGCTTCAGTTGTCTAGATAGATAGGATATAACTTTGCCTTCTTGCATCAATACACATCTGAGACCAATCTTGGATGTGTCACAATACACATCAAAAGGCTTCTTGATATCCGACATGATCAAAATTGGGGCTGAAATCAATCTCTTCTTGAGGTCTTGAAAACTTGCTTCACATTTGTCAGTCCATTCAAACTTCTTATCTTTCTTCAACAACTAGGCCATCGGTCTTTCGATGCTCAAGAATCCTTCTACGAACTTGCGGTAGTATCCGGCTAATCCAAGAAATGCACGGACTTCTGTTTGGGTGGTTGGGGCTTTCCATTCTTCAACATCTTTGATCTTGGTGAGATCAATAGCGACTCCTCCTGCTGACAGGATATGGCCTAGGAATCCTACTTCTTTTAACCAGAATTCACATTTGCTGAACTTGGCATACAGCTGATGCTCTCTAAGGGTTTCAAGGATGGTTCTCAGATGTTGCTCATGGTCCTCTTCTGATTTAGAGTAGATTAGAATATTGTCGATAAACGCAATGACAAACTTATCCAGAAAATTCATGAAAATCTTATTTGCGAGATTCATGAAATAAGCGGGGGCATTGGTTAATCCAAAAGACATGACATTGTACTCATACAATCCATATCTGGTGGGGAAGGCAGTCTTTGGGATATCTGTTGCACGAACCTTCAGTTCCTGATAACCAGTTCTAAGGTCAATCTTAGAAAACACTCTGGCTCCAGTCAGTTGATCAATAAAATCTTCTATCTTCGACAAAGGTTATCTGTTCTTGATGGTGACGTCATTCAACTTTTGATAATCCGTACAAAGACGGTTGGCACCATCCTTCTTATCAACAAACAAAATGGGTGATCTCCATGGCGATGCACTTGGTTGAATCAGTCCTTTTCCCAGCATATCATCAAGTTGCTTCCTCTGCTCCACTAGTTTAGATGGGTTCATACTATATGGTCTCTGAGCTATGGATCCGGTTCAAGGGATTAGTTCAATGATAAAATCGATATCCCGATCTGGGGGCATACCGGGTAATTCATCTGGGAACATGTCGGGTATTCACAGACTACTCTGACTTGGCCAATGGTGGTCTTGGCTAGACTCTTGTTGCACTTGAATTGATCGGGCCAAGTCTCAAATACATGTTCTACTGATACTCCGGTGGTACTGGTCATGGTTTTCTTAGCACAGTCGATTAATCGTTGATGTTTCGACATCCAATCCATCCCTAGCACTAATTCCAAACCTTTGGTTCCAAGTACTACTAGATTGGCATAGAAATCTATCCCATGTATTCTGATAGGTACGGCTTTGCAAATTTTTCTAGCTTTGGTGGTTGAACCAGGGATTTGAACTATCATAAAATGCTTTAGATTTGTTGGTTGGATCTTACTAGTGCATGCAAATTTTTCTGTAAAAAACGAGTGTGATGCTCCAGAATCAAACAACATTCTTGCTAGAACTGAGTTAACAGAAAACATACCCAGCACGACATCTGGCGCTTCTTGGGCTTCTTCAGCATTCATGTGGAACAAACAGCCATTACGGTTGTGTGGATTTCCTAGGGCGAATGTCTTTCCAAGCTGGACACAGTGTTGCTGCTGGGCAGGTGCATTCACATTGGTTGTTGCGGCAAGCTTCTTGGGTTTCCTCCTCCACGGTTGGCATAATTCGGATGGTTCATTAGGGGTCTGTTGTTTCTGGGTGCATAACTTCCAGACAGGTTGGGGCGATACTTCGGGGTATGGTGGGGTCCTGGTTGATGCATCATTCGGCGCTTGCAGTTCTCACTGGCCTGGTTGATCTTGCCTTCCATATGAATTGGATAATTCACTAAGGCTTCAAGGTCATCAAATGGAATGTTGACTAGTATTGTCTACATCTCATCATGCAGACCATTCAGGAATCTTTCCTTCTTCTTGGCTTCATTGTCAATCTCATCAGGGGCATATCTGGCTAGTGATAGAAATTTTTCATGGTACTCAACCACGGTCATCCTTCCTTGCTTCAAGTCTCTGAATTCATCTCTCGTCCTCTTGATTAGACCCGGGGGCACATGGGTCCTGCTGAACTTGAGTTTGAACTCCTCCCAAGTCATCATCTGACCTCTGTTCATCGTACGGGTACTATTCCACCATGATCTGGCATAGCCGGACAGATAGTGGGTGGCAAACAACACCTTCTCATTAGCATCAACTCCCACAACTTCTAGATTGTTTTCCATGGTTTGCAGCCAATCATCAGCATCTAGAGGCTCCTTAGACTTACTAAACATGGGTTGGTTGGTATTCTGGAAGTTCTTAAGTTTGGATCCATGGTGATCTTGGTTTCCATGGCCTTGATTATTGTGGGCCATCTGGGCTATCTGTTTAAGAGTGGCTATGTTGTCTTGACGTTCAGCTCTTCCAACTTCCCAGTAAGAAACTAACATTTGCAGAATATGCAACATTGGGTCCTGAGATGAACTGCTTCCTCTGGGATTTCCGTGAGTCATCTGATGATTGAGATAGATACTGAGCAAGAGGTAAATTTCTAGGGTTCATGGGTTTGTTTTCAAAAGCTTTAAACTTTGAGTTTGACTCAGGTTTTGAAACTAACAACTTTCTTTTCATTCATTCATTCATAGCACCCAATACAAACACACACCACAACAAGGAAACATATGGTTTTAAGAACCATTCTGTGAAGCTACAATAAAGTGGGACCGGGTACAACTCACACCCATGATAATGCTCATGTGCAACTAATCATCATCAATGAAGGCAACATCATCCTCATCAGTGTTGTCCACCATGGCTTCATCCTCCAGGTAGTCATTGTCATCACTGAGGTAAGAGTGAATATCCCCACGGATGTCTTCACCTTCCTCCTCTTGCTGCTCCTCCAGATGGATCGCCTGGTCGTGGATGGTCTCCTCCAAAGTGGCTATCTTCTGACGAAGACGGGCGATGACGCGATCCTTTTTGTCGCGCTGACTACGAAGTGACTTGCATTCCTTGGCGAGGATGGTGATGGTTTCCTTCCTTTCAACAGCTTCATCATTGCTCTGGTTGACGTGATCACGTGCATTATCTAACTCCTTATGTGTCTCATGTAGCATGAAGTCCATGTGGTCCACGTGGTGCCTCAACTCTGGATTGGCTGGCATGGATAGAGGCTATCCCATTGAGTCACGTCTTTCATAGTGAAGAAAATGGGTGCCGATTATCTGGTTGATGTTCTAAGCACACAAGCGAGCGAGAGCTTCTTGCATAGCCCTGGCTAATCCGTCTAGCCAGTTGTTCTCCCAAATGCTGAAATGAATCTTGTCGGAAAGAGGTGGCTCCATTTTGCCTCTCTGGTCGGCAACAATCAGCCACTTTGGCTCCCCTCCAGTGTGGTCCTTAAGCTGTGCTCCAAAGAACTCCGGCTGTGGGCGCTCAAGATGCTCTAAGAGCGAATCTAGATCCCTCTCAAAGATAAGTTGTCCTCCATTGCCCAACTTGTAAAATTGGTGTATTTTACCTCCATCTAGAACCAATTAAGATGAGTAAGTTAGTGAGGTGATCAAGTGTGTCAAGTTTTAGGTAGACTTGTAAGATTTTTGAGTAACAAGTGATCTCTTTTTGAAAGAATCTCAGGGATGTTTGTAAATACTCACTTTCTTTGTGTTGAAACTAGGTTTTACAGGCATCCATTCTAACTAGGGTCTCCTATGGTCAGGATGGCTCTGATACCAGCTTTTCAATACCTGGATTTTTAAGTCCAGATACTTGTTATGCCGTACATTGCAATCCTAGGATTACCATTTTTGCGAGACATAACAGAAGTGGTACCATAGTACATCATCCATTACAAACCATAATAAAGGTGTTACAAATAAAGGATCTCATTATCCAGTCTTAATATAATCAAAGCAACGGAAAGTAAACATAGCGGGGCTTCATCTTCAGGGTCACATGCAATGCTGACGATGGGAGATGATCCTATTTGTCATAGACCTCCTGCTATCCATCTTCCGGGTAATCCTCCTCATAGTTTGGCCATGGGAATAGCTAGGGACAAAGCCATGAGTACTCTTTATGTACTCGCAAACTACCACTAGTATAAGTAAAAGTAAAGCTAGTAGGAATCATAAGCTCTAGGTTTGTTTGCAAAAAGCCAGGTTTATTTCATAAAGCTTCAAGAGTAAAGACCTAAATTCTCTACATCACTTAAGTGGGAAATCAGATCTCATGTCCACAACTCTATTGTGGTCAGGTCAAGGTCATCTTTCAAGTCACAAACCATTTTGAAAACATCTGACAACGGAACAGTATGGCCACTCCAACTGTCTGTAACCGCAGACGCGGCTATTCGAATAGTTTGACACTCTACAGAGGTGGTACACTTTCACCACAAAATTCGACACATCCATCAGGAATAACGCTGAATCATCATACTTAGTATGCGGATAATCAATCTTAACCTTTGAATTACACACCCTAGTATAGGTACCTCCCCTATGAGTTTGGCCTCCCAGCCATGGCCATCTGCCATTTGGCCATGGCTAGGAGGCCAAGCTCATAAGAGAGGTGCTTATACTAGAGTGTGTAAAGGAAAGGTTATGTTTGATTATCTGCATACTAAGTATGATGATTCAGGGTTATCCCTGACAGATGTATTGAATTTTGTGGTGATAGTGTACCACCTCTGTAGAGTGTCAAACTATTCGAATAGCCCCGTCCGTGGTTATGGATAGTTGGAGTGGCCATACTGTTCCGTTGTCAGATGTTTTCAAAATGACTTATGAAATGAATTATGACATGCCTTAACCACAATAGAGTTGTGACTATGACAACTAAGTTCCCACTTAGGTGATTTAGAACTTTATTTTATCTTTCTTTATTTCTGAACTCAGCTAAGGTTTCAAACTTAACTTTACAAATAAACTTAGAACTTCGCATTCCTACTAGAATTACCTTACTTGTTAGTGATAGTTTGCAAGTACTTAAAGACTACTCATGGCTTTGTCCCTGGCTATTCCCATGGCCAGACTATGAGGAGGACTATCCGGAAGAAGGACAGCAAGACGGCTACGACAACTAGGATCATATCCCATCATCAGCATTTCTTGTGACATTGAAGATGGAGCCGATCGCTACGCTTATTATTCTGCTACTTGTTTGTATTGAGACTGGATCATGAGATCCTTTATTTTTGTAAGACCTTATAATGGTTTGTAATGGATGATGTATTGTTATATCCAATCTGTTATGTCTCGCAAAAATGGTAATCCTGGAATTGCAATGTATGGCATAAATGGCATCTGGGATTAAAAATCCGGGTGTTGACAAGTTGGTATCAGAGCCATCCTGACCATAGGAGACCCTAGTTAGAATGGACGTCCGAACAAAAACTTAGTTTCAAAACCAAAGTGAGTATTTATGAAAATCTATTTCCCCTCTTACCCTTGAGATTCTTTCAAAAAGATAGATGTTCCTCAAAAATTCTTACATTACTCCATAAAATTTGACACACTCGATCACCTCACTAACTTTCTCATCTTAAATTCTTATAGATAGAAGTTTAGTACTACAAGTTCTACCAGTTGGGCAACGGAGGCCAACTGATCTTCGAGAGGGATCTTGATGCACTGTTTAAGTACCTTGAGCGTCCGCACCCGGAATTCTTCGGAGCTCAACTCAATGACCACCCAGGAGGAGATTTACAATGGCTTATAGTTGCTGATCTTCGAGGCAAGATTGAAGCACCACTTTCCGAGAAGATTCAATTCACCGTGAGAGAGAACAACTAGCTAGATGGATTAGCCAGGGCAATGCATGAAGCTCTCGCTCGTCTTTGCGCACAGAATGTCAACTTGATCCAGGGAACTCGCTTTGCTCACTATGCAAGGTGTGATTCTATGGGAATGCCTCTGGAGATGCCAAGTCACTCGGAGTTGAAGCACCAAGTGGAGAACCTCGACTTCCTACTGTATGATAGACAAAAGGAATTGGACAATGCTCGAGAGTACGCCAACCACGACCTTGCCATTGCCGCCCAGAAGGCCCAGACTTTTTCACTGCTCATCAAGGATCGTCAATCACTTGGTTGTCAACGTGCAAAGAAGGATCGCACCATCGACCATCTTCGCAAGAAGGTGGCCGACCTTGAGAAGACCATCAAGGAGCAAGAAGCTCATCTTACAGCAAAAGAAGAAGAGGAAGAAGGTGAAGACATCCAGGGGGATATTCACTCGTACCTCAGCAATGATGTAGACTATCTGGGGGATGATGCCATGGACTTATACACCAACGATGATGACTCCGACTTCATCGATCATGAGTAGATGCACTAGAGCACTATCATAGGAAGTGAGAAGTATCGGTCCCATTGTATCTTATCTTACAGAATGGTTCTTAAAACCATCTGTTTTCCTTTTGTTGTGGTGTGTATGTTTGTATAATGTGCTTTGCTTGAATGAATGAAAAGAAGTTAGTTTGCCAAACCTGAGTCAAACTCAAAGTTTTAGTTGTGAAACCAAAACCATAAACCTTAGAACTTTCCCTCTTACCCCATTGTCTATCTCAATCTTCAGATGACTTGTGGAAACCAAGGAGGGAGCAGCTCATCGCAAGACCCAATGCTGCATATTCTGCAAACGCTAATTTCAGACCGCGAAGCTAGTAGAGCAGAGCACCAAGAAAATCTAGCCACCCTGGATAAGTTTGTCATTGTGTTTATCGACGATATTCTTATCTACTCCAAGTCAGAAGAAGACCATGAGCAACATCTGAGAATCATCCTTGAAACCCTTAGAGAGCATCAGTTGTATGCCAAGTTCAGCAAATGTGAGTTCTGGTTGAAGGAAGTAGGATTCCTCAGACATATTGTGTCGGCAGGAGGAGTCGCTGTTGATCCCGCCAAGATCAAAGATGTTGAAGAATGGGAAGCCCCAACCACTCAAACCCAAGTCCGTGCATTTCTCGGATTAGCGGGATATTACCGCAAGTTCATAGAAGGATTTTCGAGCATCGCAAGACCCATGACCCAATTGTTGAAGAAGGACCAGAAGTTTGAATGGACCGACAAATGTGAAGAAAGTTTCCAAGAGCTCAAGAAGAGACTGATTGCAGCCCCAATATTGGTCATGCCAGATATCAAGAAGCCGTTTGATGTGTATTGTGATGCATCCAAGATTGGTCTCGGATGTGTATTGATGCAACAAGGGAAAGTCATCGCATATGTGTCTCGACAACTGAAGCAACATGAGCAAAACTACCCTACCCATGATCATGAATTAGCAGCCGTAGTTTTAGCCTTGAAGACATGGCATCATTATCTTATGGGAAATCGCTGTGAGGTTTACTTAGATCACAAGAGCTTGAAGTATATTTTCACTCGAAAGGAGCTGAATATGATGCAAAGAAGATGGATAGAGTTAATGAAGGATTATGACCTTGACATTCACTATCACCCCGACAAAGCCAACGTGGTAGCAGATTGTCTTAGCAGATTGCCGTGTAGGTTAAACACCATGATTAAGGAGAAGAAACCAAGTTTGCATGAGGAGTTGGAGCAGTTTAGAACTGAACTTGTTAGAAAAGGATTTTTAGCTAGCATTGAACTTCAACACACTTTGATTGGTCAGATCAAGGAAGCCCAGAAGGGACATGCAAGTATCGAAGGAACCAAGCATCGTATTGGTACATAAAAGGTACGGGGATTCACCGAAGACGAAGAAGGAGTTCTGTGGTACAAAGGACGTATCTGTGTGCCAGCAGATTCGGAGCTGAAGCAAGTGATCATGCAAGATGCTCATGATACTCTTTATTCTAACCACCCTGGAGGAACAAAGATGTATCAGGATTTGAAGGAGAAATTTTGGTGGCACAAGATGAAGAGAGAAATCGGGAGATACATAGCCAAGTGTGATATCTGTCAGAGAGTCAAAGCAGAACATCGGAGACCTGCAGGACTGTTGCAACCATTGCAGATTCCGGAATGGAAATGGGATTCCGTCGGAATGGACTTTATCACCGGTTTGCCTACTTCTAGTAGGGGAAATGACTCAATCTAGGTCATCGTTGATAGACTATCTAAGGTAGCCCTTTTTATACCTGTCAAGACAACCTACCAAAGTTCGAAGCTAGCAGAGTTGTACATTGCTAGAATCATCAGTTTGCATGGAACCCCCAAGACCATAGTGTCAGATCGAGGAACCCAATTTACCTAAGATTTTGGTAGAAAGTCCAAGAAGGATTGGGAACCAAGTTGAACTTCAGCACAACTTATCACTCGCAGACCGATGGACAGACTGAAAGAGTCAACCAAATCTTAGAAGATATGTTGACATCTTGTGTGTTAGAGTACAGATCAAAATGGGAAGATTGCCTGCCTTTTGCAGAACTCTCATACAACAACAATTACCAAGCCAGTTTGTAGATGGCCCTATTTGAATTTCTATATGGAAGAAAGTGTCGGACCCCTTGGAATTGGTCGCAAGTAGGAGAGAGTCAGATTTTTGCACCCGACATCCTACGAGAAGCCGAAGTGAAGGTTCACAAAGTCCGTGAACACCTCAAGACCGCCCAATCCAGACAGAAGAGTTATGGTGACAAGAGATGTAGAGACCTTACTTTCAGTGTTGGAGATTTTTTGTATCTCAAAGTCTCGCCATTGAAGGGAATGCAACTTTTTAGTCTGAAAGGAAAGTTAGCCCCCAGATATATCGGACCCTTCAAGATTCTGAATCGTCAAGGAGAAGTATCGTATCAACTGGAACTACCAGAAGAGATGTGTGTCATCCACAATGCGTTCCATATCTTGTTACTTCGCAAATGCCTAGAAGTGCCGGAGAAGACCGAAGTTTTCAAGAACATCGATCACTGAGTCGTTGATATTAACAAGGATCTGACGTATCGTGAAGTGCCCATCCGTATCTTGGAGGAAGCTTACAGAACCACCAGGACCCAGAGTATCAAGTTTCTCAAGATCCAATGGAGCAACCATACCGAAAAAGAAGCCACTTGGGAGCGAGAAGAGTACATTAGGACTGAGTTTCGAGATCTCTTTAATTCCTAGTTTTCTTTCTTAAATCTTGGGACGAGATTTTGTTTAAGGGGGAAGGTTTTGTAACATCCCAAAACTTTAATCAAGGTTATCAAGATCCAAATCACCCAATTTAGGGTTAACAAAACCTTTTTATTATTAAAACAAATATGAATGCATGTGCGTTGCATTAAAATAGAACTGTTTGGAATTGCCATGTTTGTTTGTTCTAATGGTTGTAAAATGATTCAAAGGTGAATGACACATCATCTAGATCATTCCAAAACCAAATCCAAAGAAAAAGAAATCAAATGGAATTAATAAAGGCAAATGGTCACTTTTGCCATTTTAATCCACTAGGTCACTTTAGGTGTTCCTAGAAGTCAAATTCAAACAGAAACAATTCTAACTCTTTGCACCCCTTGCTAGTACAAGTAAAGATCTACCAAGGCCCACTTTGAATCTTAAAAAAAAATTAAACACTAATTTTAAATGGCATTTGAAAATGGAATCCATTTCATATGCATAGATCCCACTTTTTAAAAAACCACTCAAATGAGTTAACCTTGACAATCCCCAGCAACCACAGATGCTTAAGCATATGACTAACCACCCACCAAAAATCTTTTCAAAATTGAAACAAAACTTTCTTGCGGACATTTTGTCGAATAGTTGGCAGGCAGAGAAAAATTGGTCTAACTAATACTGTTGTTAATCAACTCTTTGTCCCCCATTCGACCCCGTCTGCTCTTCTCTGTCTCCCCTAGTTTCAACCAAGCCATCAAAGAGCTACCCCTTAGCCTTTAGCAGTAGTGGCGCACCACCTGTTCTTGGCCGCCTCCGGCCAAACATGGACAATGTGCCAGAAATAGCGTCGCGCCAAACCAGCACATCCCCTAGCTCCGCCGCACCCTACATCAACCCTCTGTCCACCCCACGGACACAGCAGAGCCCTGGACCACTGTAGACAGCCCGCGCACCGAGCATCTGTGCCATGCACGGAGCACGCCAGAGCGCCGTCCCCGACAGGCCAACACAAGCCATGCCTCGACCCCAGCTTGCACGCGTCGCTCCGCCATAACCCCAGCATGCCACCAGACATGCCCTTTTCCCACCGCGCGACCAGCAGCCACCACACGCAGCGTCAAGCACCGCCTCTGCCGCTCAGAGCATCTACCTTTCCCGACCGCATGCCACCGCCCCTAGCTGTGCCATTGCACCATAGCTGACCGCCAGGAGGCAAGCCACCGTCTGCCTACCCCGCCCATGCCTCTAGCCCTCTATACCACCGTCACCGACGAGTTCACCATCGCACCCCACGGTGTCCTCGTCGACCTATATAAGGAGCCCTGCCATGCACCATTTCTCCACAGTCCAATACTCCCCACCTCCCACTAAGTCCCTCACACCTCTCGCCGGAGCCACTTGAGTAGCCGTTCGCCGGAATTTCCACCGGAGTCGCCGCAACAGAGGAGAAAGGGGCCCATCGATTGTGACCACCCTAGGAGACGCCGCGACCTCGCCTGAGTCCGCCGTCATCCACTCATTCGATCGCCCCATCGCCACATTAGTTGGAGCCCTGGTAAGCCCCCAATCGACCCCCATCGAGCCGCTAGGGTTCAGTCTCGCTGGCGACCAGTCCGTCGTCGACAATGAACCTTAGTCGTTGATCTAGATTCTAATCGCACGGTCCACATCGCCCCGTACCTGTTGGGGATATACTTTCCGAGTATCCTCACAATTCCTCACTGACCAAGGTGGCCTACTTCGGGTTGGAGTTTTTCTTCACGGGCAGCCCAATCAGGGAGAAGAGACAGAGTCCAATCCAGGTACGGGAAGGCCCAGAAGGCTTACCGACATAGGACCATAGTGTTACTTGTAGTTCAAGATGTACTCTGTAACCAACTCTTAGTCGTAGCCGGATAGATCTCTCATGTAAACCCTAGGCCGGATATCTATATAAGCCATCCTAAGGAGAGCCTTTAGGGCAACAGCTTACAATCACCATCTCAACTTGCACAGGCGAACCCTTGTAACCCATATTCTGGCTCTGCCGTATTACTAGATTGCTAGCAGGAGTAGGATATGTCCAAAGCCGGTGGATTCGAACCTGGGTAAACTTGTGTGCTCACCGTCCTGGAACCCCATACGTCTCACACCCCTCTCTTCCGCACGCCTCGAGGACCCCCTCATGGCGTACTTGTCATAAATCCGACGACAGTTGGCACCCACCATGGGGCAAGTGAGCTTCAGATCTGCGTTCCGAGCGGAATCTGCAAGAATAGGAATCGACGAAACTATTGCCGTTGGTCGCATCCTCTACGCCAGTGACGTCCCTCTCATCGTTCTCGACGACACTTGGATTCCTGCTAGGGAAGACGTGACCACCTACACCATCATGGCTTTTGGTGAGATCGATGTCTACATCAGTTTCGCTGAACCTGTCCCACCCACCCCAGCGGTCCCCTTTGTCCGCGGAGGCGGCAGAGTTCCGGATCTCAGAAAACCCTAATCCCACCTAGCCCGCACCAGTTGTGGAGATAGTAGAGAAAGCTGAACCTGAGGCAGATCTCGCAGTACAAGTCGGATCTGGAGCGGATCTCCTTAGCGAGGCTGAATCCTAGATCGACCCACCTCTGGAGGTCGAAATCCAGGAGGAGCAGGAAAACAACCTTGGTTCCGGCTCTGCTAATACCGGAACTAATAGACCTCTCCTGAGGTACACGTTCAGGCGCATGATGATGCAAGATGCAAGCATGGATGATATTCTCGAGACCATCAGGTGTTTCGAGGAAGCCAATCGCGAAAGCCACAACTACTCTAGGAGGCAGGCATTACACTTTGTCGGATATGTAGGATTCGTATCTGGCTCTGCCGATGCTGGAGACAACACCGACTCTGTGCTGGAGGCTATCGGAGCAAACGCCGATGTACCCTCATCCTCGGATGATTCGATGAACTCGGTAGATTTCCAAAAGTTCTCTACAGAATACGAAGAGGAGTACAACTCCAAAGCTGCAGAAGAAGGGGAGGCCATGGATGAAGGATCTGGGGAAAACTCCCCTAAAGTACAGGATGACTTGGAAATCAGAGATAATCCCGAGGTCCATATGTCCGAAAGTACCGATCAGAGCTTGACTTCGAGAAACGGACCCAAAGCCGTCTTTGCTACCGGCGCTGCCAAGAAGGCAAAGAAGAAGAGCAAGACCCCGGCAAAAGATATTCCACCAGAGGAAGTGATTGCCGATGAATACGAAGAAGACACGGATGGAGCACTTATCCCAGACGAGCCCAAAGAAGAGTCGGTGGATGGACACGTGATCACTGAAGGTGCGCGTAAATTCATCGATGTTTAATTAACCACACCTATCCCTACAGCTGTAGAACTTACTGCCGAAGAGCTGGATGAAAGGGCCCAGACCCTAGAAGCGCGTCGTCAAACACTCCTGGATGAAGCCAAAAACATCGAGGAGGAGAAGAAACCCATGGCAACTGCGGAGAAGTACATCTCTCGGCAGCATCAGAAGACACGGAAACGTTACACACGTGACAATCAATACCCGGAAGTACACAAGGTTCTCTTTGAAGGAGACCCAGGGATGCCTCGCCTCGACAGCAAAGGAGATCCGGTATATCCAACACCAGTACAGAACACTATTGCAGCTTGAGATATCCTGTCGAATAATATAGGCCAAGAGCAGGTTCGATTGGGCATCAAGCTACTCACCAAGTGTCTGGAACAACAAATGGATGCGAAATCCGGAAGCAGAAAAATGGTCTCCAAATCCGACCAATGTCACACGGACTCAGCCTGGAATGATATATGGCCCCAGCGTGTTTCAGAATGGCATCACCATTCTGACAGGTGGGAAGACAACTACTCCAGAACCGGATCATCAGGACAGCATAATAGAGCTGCACGTTACTGGCGCAATGTCGCTCCAGCCGCCGAGCAAGAAGAAATTGCTGCACTGTATCCGAGAAACCCTCCCCGCCGAGTCAAGCCGGCAGGGGGCTTGTCGTAATGAAGACCCTCCCCGGAACCAGAATAATGATGCTCTAGATGGAGGCCGGAGATCAGCCGTAAATAACCCAGCTGCTCCACCCTCTCCGCCAAGTATCCATCACAACGGCTCCCAAGGAGTCCAAGGAGGGCGTCGTGGCGGAGGAGGTGGTGGCAGAAGCCGAAGTACGGTTCCAAGGCACTGCAGCTATAGCCGTCATTCGTGACGATCCTTATCTCCAAATGACACAAGGCACAGGATCAACTCCAATATAGAGGCGCGACACTATGAAAATGATGACATATATGTGGGCGCAAAGTGCTTATGACCACGCGTAAGAGCTACAAAATTCCCGGAAGGATTTGCTATCTCAAGACATATTCAAGCCTACGACAACATAGCTTGGCCAGATACTTGGCTACATGATTTTTTCCAAGCTTGCTGCATCGCCAAAGGCGGAAACAGCCTGGTCACAACCCGATATCTCCCACTTATGTTGCGGAAGACGGCACGATCATGGCTCAATGAACTTTGGAAGAACACCATCCACAACTGGTATGACATGCAAAGTGCGTTCTTTCGGAATTTTGAAGGCACATACCGGAGGCCCTGTACGGTTGGAGACCTATAGCGTCGCACCCAGAAAGCCGGAGAAACCTGCCGGGATTATCTCGGATGATGGATCGACACCAAGAACTCCCGTGAAGGAGTAAATGATCAAACTGCGATTGAAGCTTTCATTGGAGGTCTCCCAATTGGTTTATTATGACATCGCTTGAAGTGCGACAAAGTCACTGATTTGGGAGAGATGATAAACAACGAGCAAGTATGCAGATGCTGACGATGACGTAGAGGGATTACTCAACGCCCTGGTTGTGCCACAGTCGGCAAAACAACCGAAGCAACAAGCTCAGAAGCGCAAAAAAACCTCGTAAGAAAAACCCAACGCGGAAACGACAGTAGTCACTTGTACTTTCGGGTCTGGAGGACGATTAGGACGTGGTGGTGGTCGCGGACGTGGTCGTGGGACGTCAAGAGTTCAAGATAGAGGATTCCAGCAACCCGGAAAAACCTACTCTTGGGCCAACATTGCCAATAACCCATGTGTGCATCACCTAGACACCAATGGGGGCTCGTCCCACACAAACGCCGAGTGTCGTTTCAATGACAACATTAAAAGAGATGATACCGCTGGCTACAAAGCTAAGCAGAAGAAGGGAAAGAAGAATCCTAAAAAAGAAAAAGAGACCAAGAAAGATTCCGACATGGAGGAAGCTGATGCTTAAAATCCCAAGCTGGAAGGGAAGAAAAATTTTCCGACCATGAAAGACACATACGTCACCTTCCTCGGATCTCAACCAGCAAAGGTCAAGAAAGCAGTTCTACATGAGCTCAACGCAACAGTTCCGACTGTCCCTCAATTCTTGGACTGGTCGGAAGTGGCAACCACATTTGACCGCGCTGATCATCCACCTAAGTTACAAAGGCGAGGAAAATACGCCTTAATCGTCAATCTACTTATTGATGGTTATGGTTTCTCCAAGACCCTCATGGACGGTGGCAGCAGCATTAACATCCTGTATGTCAAAACGCTACGCCGGATGAAGATCTCGGAGACCCAGCTGAACCACAGCTCTGTGATCTTTCACGGGGTTGTCCTAGGAAGACAAGCAAATTTCCTGGGAGAAATCACTTTGGATGTTACCTTTGGAACTTCAAAAAACTTTAGGACGGAAGCACTTTCCTTCGAAGTGGTCCCATCCAATAGCACGTACCACACTATATTTGGACGTCTGGCTTACTGGCCTTTTATGGCTCGTCCGTGTTACATTTACAATATGATGAAAATTCCAGGTCCCAACGGTGTGATCACCATCAGGGGAGACCCAAAGAAAGCACGAGAGTATGAGGATGGAAATGCCGCCTTTGCTGAATCCGTGCTACACGCCTAGGAGTACCAGGAGATCAAGAAGAGCATAGATTCGTCCGAGATGCCCGCAATGAAGAAGGAGGTGACAAAGCCGAATCCGGAGTTCAAGGCATCAGAAGAGACGAAGAAGACATCGTTGAAGGATGATGACCCCTCCAAGGTGACCCAGATAGGCGTAGGCCTAGATAGTGCATAGGAAAGCGCGCTCATCAAGTTACTCCAAGCAATTCAAGATATCTTTGCATGGCAGCCATCTGACATGATCGGAGTACCTAGGAAACTTGCCGAGCACTCTCTAAATGTAATCCCGAATGCTAAACCCGTCAAACAGTCATTACAATGTTTTGGTGATGTAAAGCGTAAGGAAATAGCTAAGGAACTAGCACAGCTCGAGTTAGCCGGATTCATAGAAGAGGTCATCCACACTGAGTGGTCGGCCAATCCTGTAATGGTCCCTAAAAAGGACACCACTAATTTAAGGATGTGTGTTGATTATACTGCCTTGAACAAGGCTTGCCCCAGAGATCCATTCGCTCTGCCTAGGATTGATCAAGTTATCGATTCTACTGCAGGCTCGGAACTCTTCTGTTTTCTCGACGCATATTCCGGTTATCACCAAATCCGGATGAAGTAATCTGACAAAGTCAAAAATTCATTCATAACCCCCTTCGGAACCTTCTGTTTTGCAACGATGCCCTTTGGGCTGACGAACGCAGGAATTACGTACCCGCGCACAATGCAGCGTTGCCTCCATGATCAAATCAGACGCAACGTACATCCATATGTGGATGATATTGCGGTGATGTCCAAAAAGAAGAAAACATTAATTTCCAACATGGAGGAAACATTCGCCAATCTACGAAAATAAAACATAATGCTTAATCCGAAGAAATGCTTCTTTGGAATCCCAACCAGAAAATTGTTAGGTTTCATCGTGTCTCAAAGAGGCATAGAGGTGAACCAAGACAAAATCAAGGCTATACTCAATATTTCCTGGCCAACCCGCTTGAAGGACGTACAAAGACTAACTGGTTGCATTGCCGCGGTCAGTCGGTTTGTAAGCCGGCTCGGTGAATGAGCCGCACCATTATACAAACATCTAAAAAAGACCAAGGATTTTGTGTGGACCGACGAAGCTGAAGCTGCAGTACAAGACCTGAAGAAAGTACTCTCATTTGCTCCTATCCTTGCAGCCTCGGAACCACAAGAACCGATGTTGCTTTGTCTTGCTGCGACAAACAAAGTCGTCAGTATTGTCATGGTAGTGGAGAGACCGGAGGAAAATCCGGAACACTTGGTACAACGTCCGACTTACTTTGTCAGCGAGGTCTTGACAGAATCGAAACAGCGGTATCCGAACTATCAAAAGCTAGCTTATGGTGTGTTCTTGGCATCTCGTAAGCTGCAACACTATTTTTAGGAACATCCAATTACCATTGTGAGAACAACTCCCATGAGAGATATAATCAACAACATTGACGCCACAGGACGTGTCGCCAAATGGGGCATAGAGCTCTCAGCTTTCGATATTGAGGACAAGCCTCGGACAGTAATCAAATCCCAAATCCTTACCGACTTTGTTGTTGATTGGACAGAGACGAAGGAGAATATGACCCTCCCTGAGTCGGAATATTGGACCCTATATTTTGACGGGTCTAAGGCTCGCGGGGGCTCGGGGGCTGGCGTGGTGCTCAAATCACCCCAAGGAGATAAACTGTTATACGTGTTGCAGATCCACTTCACAGCGACAAATAATATTGCCGAGTATGAAGCACTGCTGCATGGAATCCAGATTGCTAAGGATATCGGCATCCGACGTTTGATGTGTTACGGAGATTCGGATCTTGTTGCTCAGCAAGTGTCGCATATTTGTAATGCAAATAAACACATGGAAGCATATAAAGTTGTCGTGGATGATTTATCTAAATCGTTCAAAGGGTTTGAGGTTCAACACATCCCTCGAGCAGAAAATGAGGAAGCAGATGCATTCTCTCGAATAGGCTCTACACGGAAAGAGGTCCCGGATGGCGCTTTTTTAGAGCACCTCAAAGTTCCCTCAATAAAGGGAGTGGACGAGGAATATCCGACCAAATTCGATTTACCTCTAATAGAAGTTCTGGCTGTAATTCCCTGCTGGACTCAACCCTACCTCGATTATTTGGTAGATGGCAAATTACCCGAAGATGAAGTTCTGAGCCGGCAGATAATCCAACGAGCAAAAGCCTATACTGTGGTTAGTGGTGAGCTCTATAAGCGGAGTGTATCTAGGGTCTTTCAGCGCTGCGTATCTCTGGAAGAACAAGTGGAAATCCTAAGAGAAATCCACGAAGGCGAGTGTGGTCACCATGCTACAGCCAAATCTCTAGTGGCAAAAGCTTTTTGACACGGTTTTTTCTGGCTTACAGCCAAGGCAGATGCCGAATGGCTGGTCAAGACGTGCAAGGGCTACCAAAAGTACGCCAAACAAGCTCACGTTCCGGCTGATCAGCTGCGAACAATACCTATAACATGGCCTTTCGCAGTCTAGGGGCTTGATATGGTAGGACTGTTTAAATGGGCTCCAAGTGGATTTACTCACCTCTTAGTGATGGTGGATAAGTTCACCAAATGGATTGATGCTAAACCCGTTACTAGTTGTGATGGAGCAATAGCCAAAGATTTGTCGAGGATGTTATAATCCGGTATGGTTATCCGCATAGTATTATCACGGACAACGGGAGTAATTTTTCTATGGGAGAACTTGTCGAATTCTGCAATGAACAAAATATCCGACTTGACATTACAATAGTCACACATCCACAGGCTAATGGACAAGTTGAAAGAGAAAATGGTTTAATCCTACAAGGCCTAAAACTGAGACTCGAAGCACCACTACGACGTGCTGCGGGGGCTTGGGCTGAAGAATTACCTTCTGTAATATGGATTTTACGAACAACTCCGAATAGGTCAATTGGATACACACCTTTCTTCATGGTCTATGGCGTAGAAGCAGTTCTTCCTAGTGATTTGATTCACACTTCTCCTAGAGTGGCCGTGTATATCGAAGAATATGCCGAGATTTCTCGACAAAATGATCTCGACTTAGTCGAAGAAGTTCGCGTCGTTGCTGAAATCAGATCAACAGCCTATCGGTAGAAGTTACGCAAGTATTATAGCTAGAGAGTCAGAAACAGATCTTTCAATAAAGGCGATTTGGTTCTCCGGCTTGTGCAACAAAGAAAGCACAAACTTTCCCCAGTATGGGAAGGGCTATTTTTAGTTAGTCGAGTATTGCACAATGGTTTGTATTACCTAACTGATTTGAGGCCAGTCATAGAAAGACCTGCTACTAAGAAGAGAAAGAGAGCTGGAGGCAGTACAAATCTGGATGAGTTAGACAGACCGTGGAATATTGCTCAGCTACATCCCTTTTATTCTTAGTTTATCCTTCTTTGTAATCATATGTGTGTACATGTTCTGTGAGAAATAAAAGTTTTGGTTGCCTCAAGTTTTTCTGAGAAGTTTTTACCATCTTATTTCCGAATGATCATGTCACAGTCGAAAATCCCAAAATTCTTGAAAGTACTTTATGCTCATGCTCATGCTCAAGTACTTTGGTTATTTGTCTGATTGCCAGATGCGGGTATTTTCCGAGTAGTGAATTATTGGTACTGGAAGCTAGCTTTGTTCCCGAGTTTAAACTGGTTTAGCAATTGAGCTCCATTGCTTGGCAAAGTTTCCGTGCTGAAAGATTAGCCGACTCACGAAAGGGACGAGGCAAAAAGCCAGATAAACGATAAGTACAGACAAAAAGTACAAGTGCTTATGCAAATATTTCAGGCACACAAAATTTCAACCAAAAGTGCTGAATAGATTAAAGCTTAGCACTAGCAAAAGTATCATACTGCATATTTATAGACCCATAATGTTTTCAGAATAACACATTTGTTTCTGATAATCTATGATGCAGGAGGAGAGGTTGGACCTGCCGGCTCGCTGGATACATCGCCTTGATATCGTTCCGATATGTCCACATCCGACACGGTGTGGTCATCGTCAGAAACTTCGGCTTCTTCTTTGGGAGGCGGAGGCAGCGTGTCCACGCGGGTGAAGAAGGGAGTGTCGTAGCTGGTTAAGTCAGCTACATGACACCCATATCCGGCGCAGGAGTCCATGATTGCCTTGATGTCTTGCTCATGTCCGTCTTCGTCCACCTTGCAATACCCTCTGGTCACTTGCTAGATTTCCATGTTTCTAGGGTGGCTCATGACCATGGTGATAGCGTTTTGCGCTGCAGTTCGCGCGTAGGACATGTTCCAGTCCCGGACAAGCTGCGACATCTCCTTTGCCAGGTCACGCACCTGAAAGTCGGACATGCTATGCATGTCCAGAACCTTGAGAGCTTCGCAAATATCCTCAATGGATTGGCAGAAATCATGAAGAAAATCACCGACTTGGGTAAGCCGGTGGGTGCGAGGCTCAGCAGAGGTGGAGTCCGTCAAGTTCAGAGGACCTATGCATATAACACAAAACAGTTAAATAAATCCGACGTCGAAAGAGTCGAAGAATGTAGACAAGTCAGAAATATGGAAACATACCAAAGATGACATCATCAACTTTGGTCTTCTCTTCACGAAGACTCGGGAGTTTAGCTCAGAGCGCCTCAGAAATATACTTCTCGATGCATAGCTCATCGTTGAGAGCCAAGATTTTCTTCTCGTGGAGTGCAATCTTGCGATCACGCTCCATGGTGCCCATGGAGGAGGATTCGAGAACTTGAGCTATGCTCTTCTCATGATCCGCCTTAAGCTGGTCTAGCTCTTGGCGGAGATCCTTGTTTTCCACCACCAAGGTTTTCAGATTCTCGGCCTCTTCGATCATAGCACAGGACTGCTTTACCAGTGCTGTAAGTTAAAAAGAACAACAGTTCAGCAAAAAATATTCAGCTATGAAAAATCAAGACAAGTTTTGAGTCTCGGAAAGTTCACCTTTGGCCTCACCCTTGGAAACTTTAAGCTCAGCATTTTTATGTCGGAGAGCTTTGTCTCTCTCCGCTTATTGCAGATATTCTTCAACAATTCCTGGTTATATGAATTAACTTTCTATAAGTCAGAATACCCAGAGTCAGAGGTCTACTAAAGACTCGGGCTAATATTCTAGCTAATATCAGCACGAGCCTTGGGGGCTATACTAGTTCATTCTTTGGCATCCTATAGAAGCATAAACCCGAATATACTATCCAACTTCATTCTTGGGTGCTAGAGGATATGATATAAAATACTGTAAAGGAAAAGCATGAGTTGGAATTCCGACTTACATGATGTTCATGTGAGAGCTTGCTCAGGCACATGTTCATCTCAGTAGTAACCTTCTTGGCGAGGGTGAGTGGAATAACCGAAGGTGGTGGAAGCACCCCAACTCTTAGTCCCTCATCCCGAAGGCGGACTTGTTCAAGAAGTTCGGAGTACTTGACGTCCTCCGCTTCTTGTGCTTCTTCTTCGGCAGAGAGATTACGGCTTTCCAGGCATTGCTGGGCCAGCCGCTGGATTTCCTCCGCAGATTTTCGAGACAAGCCAAATTTGGCAAGTCCCGGATTGTTCAGGTGATTTTCGGCGAAGTTCTCTGCCGAGGGATCATTACCCGAAGAGGGTTCACCCTTATCTAAACCAGACTCACCCATGGTGATGTCATTTTGCGATTCAAGGATCGCTAGCTCTGTTGAGGGAGACGGATCTTCTGCGATGACCAAGGAAGGAGTAATCACTGGTGTTGCGGAAGGATGAGGGGCAGGAGTCGGAGTAGCCATGGCAGGAGAAGCCATAGTCAGCTTTGTCTGCCGCATGGGAATCGAAGAAGTTCTCTTCCCCTTGCCCTTGACGAGCTGCTTAGCTCTGAGAATGTAATAGAGTGGAAAACATTACATATCGGAAGAAATTACAAGTAAGGTACAAAGGCGAAAGTTGTGTGGAAAGGTACGTCTTCACGACTGGCACTTCCTTTGTGTCGACGGCCACTGTCGGAGCTTTGCGCTTCCTGGGCACAACATTCGGCAGTTGGACCAATTCCTCCTCCTGAGAAAACTCCAGAGGATATCCCTCGAGAGGAGCCAATTCCGACTCGAGGAGATCGGTAAGCTGAAAAGAAGATAATATCTTAGTATTGCGAAATAACTTAAAGGTGAAACACATAAAAAGGGTTTACTACTAAAAGCTTAACGGCACTACAGGGTCTTCCGCTGTGTGCATATCTAGAGATAACTCTGGAATGTTTCTCTCGATCCGCTCCTTTATCAGCCATTTGATCTGGCTTATATAATCATGTGGCTTTAGGGCATTGGGGCAGATGCGGAGAGAGTCTTGTTTTGACGCCGTGATGGAATGCATAAGTCGGTCGCCGTGGTGCTGGAGAGGCTGGATCCGGCGTGACACCCAGCACTGGACCAGGTCGGTCCCTCGCAGGTCTTTGTGCTTCATCATATACTCGATCCGCCTCTTGGCCAGAAGAAGATCAACGCTGAGAGCCGGAGGAGCCTCGTCCTAGGATGATTGGATCATGGCGGCTCCGTCGACAAAAGCCAGCAAAGCTGTAGCTTTGCCAGGAGCAGGAATATCCTTATGATAATAGAAGGTAGCCGGCCACTGTTTGACCGACTCACTAGCTAAAATGCGAGGATAAACATGCTCGCGTCTAACTGCAAGGCTAATCGTACCGGTAATATAAGGATTACCGGCAATGATGGAGTTTCTCTAGACATGGAAGTAGTACCGGAATAAAGTGAGACCCGGCCTAATGCCGAGATATCCCTCACACAAAGCAGCATAGGCGCTCATCTCTAAGATGGAGTTGGGAGGAAGATGGTGAAGCTGAACGCCATAATGATCTATCACCTCGGAAAAGAATTCCGAGGGAGGAAAAGACAAACCTATGTCGAGGTGGGTGCCGAAGTGTACCCGCTCGTCAGTGTGCGGGTTGGGGATGGTTTCCCCGGAACCGCTCCGCTAGTCGCCAGCACAGAGGAGCCCTTCATTCTCCACGACACAGAGCTTCTCGTCGTCGACAAGACACGGGATCTAGACCCCACGATTGCTTTCTTTCTATGACGCCGCTGCCGCCGTCGTCGCTGCTGCAAACCCAGCCAAGCCGGACAATGAGGAAGATGCCATTCTCCCGGTGTGCCAGTGACCTTAGATGGGCGGTGCTGGGAATTTAGGAAGCAGGGGAGTTCTGTGCGCGAGGGAGAAGTGGAGGAAAGGAAACGGCAAGGGGAATAGGCGAAGAAGATGAGGAAAAGGCAATCCTCACCCCTTATAACCACCTAACCGTGCCAAGATTCGTGCAAATGGCGCAGTATAAATGCCACGCATCGTGGAATGAACTGGGAAGGACCCACACGATGATTACGCCACCACGATCTCCACGCGTGCATTAAAACGGTGCCTCTGTTCCACGAAAGACGGACCCACCAACGGTTGTGCTGACAGGAAATGTCTATCATTAACGTGACTTGACCATGACCAGTGTCAGATGATGTCAGAGACCAAGATCCGGCTTAGTTTGAATAATAAGCTAGAAAATCCGAATAACGTGTTGATAGGTCCGAGTTACTTTTGAGACCCGGATCATATCTTTTGTTTTGAAGTTTCAGGAACCCTTCAAGATTCTGCAAGCCGAAGATCAAGCTAGACGATGATGAATCCGACATTCGATCTTCAGGTTATACTTTCTGGGTATCCTCACAGTTCCCCACTCAACAGGGTGGCCCACTTCAGGTTAGAGCTTTGCTTCACGGGCGGCCCAGTCAGGGAGAAGAGACGGAATCCAATCCGGCTACGGGAAGGCCCAGAACACTTACCGACATAGGCCCATAGTTTTACTTGTAGTTCAAGATGTACTCCGTAACCGACTCTTAGTCGTAGCTGGATAGATCTCTCCTGTATACTGTAACACCCTCGTCTCGGCCCTATGCAAGTTTCAGCGCTTCCCGCCAAACCCGCATAGAAACGATTCAAGGACGCCCACCAGGCACTTTCGTGCGGGTGGAAAACGAAGTAATACCATTACACATTAGTCCATGATGGAACCCGCAGAACATATATATACAACGACTCCATGAGTCAAGAATACAGATATACTATACAAAGATTCAAATCACCTTGAAAATGATAGAGCGTCTGACTATGGACAAGAGGCAAATGGGGCTAAGAGCCCTGAAGAATAACCAATGGCGTCCATAACCCTGCCCAGGCCAAGCCAGAAGGGTAACCCTGCTAACGACGTCGAACTTAAACCTGCTAAAACAAAAGGGGTGCCGACAAAGGGCAAAGGAAAAAAGAGGAGCGTCAGTACTGAGGCCAGTACACGACGAGGCTAGAATTCGGCGGCTCTCGCCTACATAGGTATGGTGGACTGAAGCGGTGGCGCAGCATGCATAAACAACCTATAGAGACTCGATGCAACTGTCGGCTATTAGAGAGGGATAATAGAGACCTATTCGGGACCAACCTTATACTAACACCAATCATACCCATCCTAGTATTCCCCCTCGAGACCAAACGAGGAAGTCAAGCCGAGGAACTCACACAGTTGGCAGTTTTATTCATTCCATTATAGTTGAAGCACTTACTAGTCAGATATAGATAACATGGGTCATCCTGATAGCATAAGTAGTGGGCAGTTTTAGTTAACCATTCAGTTGTAGTTGCAGTACTTACTAGTCAGATACGATCAGCATGTGACATCCCAAACCCAACAGTTGTTGGCACTTTTATTTCATTCCATTAGAGTTGCGATACTTACTAGGCAGGTATAACATGACACGATACACCCCAATTCCACCAATTGTTGGCACTTTTATTATCCAATTCATTGTAGTGAAGCTGATTACTAGTCACATATTAAGTCAAATTTATAGCACTACTTAAGTTATGCTTGTCTATGATCGAGATACTGTGCTCCAAGTCGTCCATAACCGCCGACACGGCTTTCAGAAAGATTTACCCTGCAGGGGTGCACAAATAGCAACACACACACGATCAACCTCGGAAAAACCAAATCAAAACCAACGAGGCTTTCACGACAAAGCAATCACATGATTCATAACACATTTCAGGGGGCCACCCCACTAAGCTACCCGCAACGAAGTAGCCGACTCCGAGACGGACCCAGGGTTTGTGTCAATGGCTGTAAACGACTGGGAACCCGAAAGTGTGACTGGGCTTGTCGATGCCGCGAAAACATTCCACGTTCCAAAATAGTACAGGTGCTCCACGCACAATCGTAAATAAAGAAATAAAGCATGGCATAAGTACAGGATAGTAATAAAGCCCCAAACTACTTTGTGGCCCCAAGAAATTAGAAATGAATCAAGCTCTGGCTAAGGGGGATCCTTAAGTCTCCCGGATGTGGATAGTGCGAATAATCAAGGAACAGGTATCAAGTACTCGGGGCCTACGGGACACAAGTGGAGATGAAAAACCAAATAACATATATTGCCCACCGGTGCCTCTTTCATTAGTTATCCCAGAAATTTAATAGTTGTATTTAAAGTCATGATCCTTTGCACCGTAAAGCATATGACAACATTCCAACAACTGCGTGGTACTTCACGACACGGGATCGCACCTGAGCAAGCGACTACGACTCGCAAGACCGTCTATCTACCAAACAACAGGTATTAGGAGGTGTCCAAGGCAATATAAAGGCTGCACGGAGTATATCTGGTACGAAACACTAATGCATCACGACACGGATAGCAATAGATCAACAGGAGGAAATAAAGACTATAAATACAAAATATGTAGAAAGGGGGAGAATGCTCGCCTAGGAAACACTGTCAAAGATTCATCGGAGATCGGGTCGACACTCGCATCAACCCATCAGCCTAATCCGTGAAGAAGCGAAACACTAGAAGAAACATCGGATGCACTATTTAATACTACGCTAGAAGATCCGGCATGATTATGATATGATGCATGGCATGGCAAGATGTAGTGCAATTAGGCAGTATTAAGCAAAACCGAGGTCCCGACAATTAATTATAGGTTCCAGTTATTTAGATACCCCGCAATTTAAATGTTGTCTTATAAGGCAAAACATGGTATCGGTTCGCTACACAAATTTAAATGGAGTCCGGAATAAGACTAGAATAGCCCGCATATAGACTCCATATTTAATTTAGGTGAATCGACTATTTAACCCCCAAATAAATGAATATGTATGCGAGCATGAGCAATTTAATATGCAACAAGATAGATGTCATATATTATAAAATAGGGCTAGGGAAAGGGGGCACACATCAAGGTCCGGTTACAAGGATCTCGGGGTTTGGTCTCAGACTCCGGGATCGGTCTTCAGATCGGGCTTCGGGGTCTTAGTGTTCTCGGCCATCAGATCCGAGAGGAAGATCTTGAGGTTCCGCCATCACCGGGTCCGGGTAGGAGTTCTCGACGTGGTCGCTCTTGGCGCAATCATGATCTTGTGGAGTTTGCGGATCGCCTTGGTGCGTCGCCATCGGATTGGTCTCGCACCATCCTCGTGGGGCCCTCTCATCCATGTTAAGGGCAAAAACTTGGGAACCATCATGCCAAATCACCACCTCTTCACATCATCCGATCATTGCATGAGGGAAAAGGGCCACACGGGGCACAAACAACTGTTACATAGCATGAACTAGCTCCATCACTCGGTTACCAACACGACTCGAAGACGACACGGGCTACGCAGCAGGGATGCGCGTCGGCTTGGTGCAGCAGAGGTGACCGGCGGTGGAGGGGAACCGGTGAAGGAGAGGAAGCTCGGTGGTAGATGGAGTTGTGGTGAGCGACGACTGGCGGTGAGGTGGAGGCGAGGTTGCAGGCGAGCCAGCCGGCGGCGGTGCTCCGGTCGAAGCCGAGGTGGCCCACGACAGCGGCTACGGCACGCGAGTAGAGGTGGCAAGGCTCACGCAGTCTGCTGGAGGGAGGGGCTGAGGCCGGAGAGGAGGTGCTCCGGTCGACGACGAGCGGGTCGGGAGAAGGCGCAATAGAGGCCGCCTGCAGTGACAGGGAAGCAGTCTTGATGGCGGCCGGAAACAGCGAGGCGGTGGCGAGCTCTGCAGCCTGGGGCGAGCAGACAGGGTGGCGAGACGGAGCTTGCAGGCGGCGACAGGTGCTCGCTGGGGAGACGACGGCGCCGGGGGCTTCAGGGCGGTGCGGCTAGAGAGGTTTGGGAGCAGGGCTCGACGGGGAAGAGCGAGCCGAGCGGGCAAGGCGGACGGTGACGCCGGGGAGTGGACGGTGGCACAGACGACAGGCTGTGGCACGGGATCTTGGGAAGATGAGGGCGGCGTCGGTGCCAGGGAGGGCCGAGCGAGGCGGGGAATCACGGGCTTGCGGAGGGAGCGGTCAGTGGGGCTAGGGACACGGGAGTTGGATGCGGTCTTGACCCGTGGTGGGGCCAGGTTCACGCGCGGGTGGATCAGTCAGGAAGGGTGGCACGTCTTGTGTGTGCTAGCATGTCGCGCGTGTGTCCAGGTGATGGGGTGTGGTGGGTTGGTGCGGTCGGTGGCCACAACACGCGCGGATTGGGGCCAGTGTGTGCGGCTGCTGGCTGGGTAGGGCTAGGGTTTCTACTAGTTTAGGATTAGGTGGTGGTGGGCTTGGGCCGGGTCTGCTGGGGTAGTAGGTGGCCTGGCCTAAACGGCTGGGCTGCCTCCCCCGGTAGAAAAATAGTTTTATTTATTTATTTTTATTTGAACACATTTGCAAATATCTTTTAGACAAACAAAATATCCGGAAAAGACCGGGGTTTTGATTTGAAATAAAGACGGGGGATATTTAGAAAACAAAACTAGGCTTTTAGAAAATAGTTTTAGACAAACCATGCATAATGACATGACGATGCTCAAATGCAATGTGGCATGACGACATGAGCATGCGGTCATGGTGATGCGCAACACAAAAACACAGCGATTTTCTAGTAGTGGTTTTAGGGGGCCGCCACATATACCCTAGGCTGGATATCTATATAAGCTGTCCTAGGGAGAGCCTTTAGGGAAACACCTTACATTCACAATCTCAACTCGCACAGGCGAACCCTTGTAACCCATATTCTGGCTCTACCGTATTACTGGATTGCTAGCAGGAGTAGGATCCATCCAAAGCCGGCGGATTTGATCCTGGGTAAACTTGTGTGCTCACAATCCCGGAACCCCGTACGCCTCACACCCCTCTCTTCCGCACGCCTGGAGGACCCCCTCATCGCGTACTTGTCATCAATCTAACGACAGTACCGCTTCGCGTTTAGTTGTGATGCTGACATGTGGGACCCCCTTTTCAGTAGCCCGATGCATCGTGGAGTGTTACTGGGCCAGCCCGTTTAGTTTCCCGCGGTGGCCCTAGGATTCAAATAATGATTTTCTAATTTAGACTTTATCTACTTTTTGTCCACTAGTTTAAAAATCAATTCAGAGAGTTATACTGAACCAAATTTAATAATTAAATTTTTTCTAGAAAGGTAATTTAAATCTCTATCCAAGCTCTTTGGATTTAAATCAATTAGAGTTATAGATCACCTATAGAAAAAATAACAAAACAAAGACTTTTCTACATTCTGTAATAGCTTTTGAGTTGTTTCCAACTCTCAAAAATCACATTTGATAATACCTATCTGAATATGTAAAAATATTTAGATTTGCATGCAGTGACTTTGGACTAGTACCAAAATAATGCTATATAGGCATTTCTAGTCACTTTAAATCATTTAATTATGAATCCTAAACTTTATAAAATGTGATCCAACATTTAAATCACATTCCCTTGTATTAGAATACGTGGTGATAACATGTGTCCACATGATCCCATATTCTAATTGGAGAATATTTAGTCTTATTTATTTTCAATGAGTAGAAATTACTTTTCTTAAATAAAATAAATGAAACTAGTTCATTAAATATTGTGATGTTTGTGATGATACTAGATCATCAAATATGTGCCTTAGTGTGCTAAATAGACTAGTTAAGTATTGTTTGGCGATTGTGTATCCCGTATGTATTTATAGACGATAGTACCGACCAAGTCTACGAGGAGGAGGAGTTCTACCCCGAAGAAGACGAGGAGAATTTCAACCACTACACCAATCAAGGCAAGATATTATTGGCAAGCTAGAACTAAGCAAGTTAACACTTGCCACCTTAACTAGAGCAAAATCCTTAAGCATGCTTAGTTATACCCTTCTTGAATTATACCCATCCCAAGTTTTCCTTACAAGCTTTACTTTCTTTTACTTTACCAAAGTTCTTTACTTTGTTTATAGATAGCATAAAGAGTATAAAACTTGGCCTATCTAGTTAGACTTAGATGTCATTCTATGGCATGAGATTGAGATTAGCATTCCACCTTAGTGAACACTCTTTACTTAGTGATTAGAGCTAAACCAAAAACTTGATCACTTTATATGGGAATACTTGGTGAAAATGACTTATGAAAACCTTGGAATGATGAGTCATTCTATTGAGATGTTTTGACATGTGTTCAGAAACGAAAATGGTTTATGATGATGAAAAGTTTGAGGCATGAGCCTTAGCCCTTCATAAAAACTGATGGTTGGGTTTGGATGCGATACCATTCCAACTTTACCGTACAACCACAATACCTGAATTGGGTAAGGCTTAGCCGGAAGTTTATATGCATTAGTATTGGTTCCTCGCGGGAGAGGTTTGAGCTGAGGCTACCTCTCAATGTTGTCCACCTATGTAGTGCCCAGGATGGCAGATGGCCATGGCTGGGAGGCCAAGCTCATAGGAGAGGTGCTTATACTAGAGTATGTTAAGGAAAGGTTATGTTTGATTATCCGCATACTAAGTATGATGATTCAGGGTTATCCTTGACGGATGTATTGAATTTTGTGGTGAAAGTGTACCACCTCTGCAGAGTGTCAAACTATTCGAATAACCGCGTCCGCGGTTATGGACAGTTGGAGTGGCCATACTGTTTCATTTGTCAGATGTTTTCAAAATGACTTATGAAATGAATTGTGACATGACTTGACCCAACAGAGTTGTGACTATGAAAACTAAGTTCCCACTTAGGTGATTTAGAACTTTATTTTATCTTTCTTTGTTTCTAAACTTAGCTTAGGTTTCAAACTTAACTTTACAAATAAACTTAAAACTTAGCATTCCTACTAGACCTACCTTACTTGTTAGTGATAGTTTGCGAGTACTTAAAGAGTACTCATGGCTTTGTCCTTGGCTATTCCCGTGGCCAGACTATGAGGAGGACTATCCAGAAGTAGGACAGCAGGACCGCTATGACAACTAGGATCATCTCCCATCGTTAGCATTGCCTGTGACATTGAATATGGAGCCCACCGCTACGCTTATTATTCCACTACTTGTTTGTATTGAGACTAGATCATGAGATCCTTTATTTGTGTAAGACCTTATAATGGTTTGTAATGGATGATGTACTGTGATATCCAATCAGTTATGTCTCCCAAAAATGGTAATCCTAGGATTGCGATGTATGGCATAATAGGCATCTGGGATTAAAAATCTGGGTGTTGACATCCTGGGTACTGCATAGGTGGACATTCATCACGAGGTAGCGTCATCTCAACCTCTTCCGCAAGGGAACCCATACTAAGACATATAAACTTCCAGTCAAGCCCTACCCAACTCAGGTATTGTGGCTGTACGGTAAAATTGGAATGGTATCGCATCTGAACCCAACCATCAGTTTTTATTAAAGTCAACGCTCATGCCTTCTCATTTTGATCATCAAACCATTGTGTTTCACAACACATGTTAAACCATTTCAATAGATTGAATCTTCATTCCAAGGTTTTCATCATCATTTTCACCAAGTATTCCCATATAAAGTAATCAAGTTTTAGCTTAGCACTAGCCACTGATATTGAGGTTATCACTATTGGGGTGCTAGTAAAGTATAAATATCCAAGATTATTCCTATGATCTTGATAGGATCCAATCTAATTTCCATTAATCACAATTCATTAACTAAGTAAGAAACTATAGTAAAGGGGAAAGTAAAGCTTGGAGTAAATCTGGGAATGGTATAAGTAAAATGACATGACCCAGGATGCCTAGTGCATCTGGTATAAGGGCTTGCTCATATAGCATGCTTAGTTCTATCTTGCACTGATACCTTGCCTTGTTGGTTGCAGTCGTTGAAGTTTTCCTGTTCCTCCTCTTGGTAGTCCTCCTCGTTGTGCTCAAGTCGGTACTAGCGTCTATAAACACATTCAATGTACACAATGACCAAACAACACTTCACTACCTCTATTTAGCACACAAGGGCTCATACTAGATGATCTAGCATCATTTCAGTCATCATATGGAATATTAGCATTTTCTTATTCTTCCTATTTTAGAAAAGTAATTTCTACTCATTTTAAATCCTTAAGATTTAATATTATCCAATTAAAATAGTGGATCATGTTGACACATGTCATCACCATCTATTCCAACACTTGGGAATGTGATTTAAATGGTGATCATATATTACAAGATTTAATATTACTAATTAATAATATTAAAATGACTAGAGATGCCTATATAGTACTCCTTTAATACTAAGCCATGTTTCATATTTGTAAAACCAAATCTTTTTACATATTCATGTAGAGCATGGCAAATATGATTTTTGAGAGGTGGGGAATCATCTCAAAAACATTTATAGTTTATTTTAGAAAAATGTTTGAAGTGTCAAAAGTCTCTGTCTTGTTATTTTTGGTATAGGTGATCTATAATTCTTAATGGGTTTGAATCCAACGGGCGTGATTAGATAATTTCAATACCTTTGTAGCAAAATTGGAATCAAGCATTTTGGTTGAGTGAATCTCTTTGAATTGAATTTGAATCTACTGATAGAATCTAGTTTTAACTAAAATGGAAATATCTTATTTGAATCAATGGGCTCTACACGGGAAAATAATTGGGCCGGCCCAACTGCACTGTGCTGGCGCAGTGGGCTGCTGACAACATGGTCCCACGCGTCAGCGACTTAACTAAGCCAAAACGATATCTAGCAATCCTAGGCCTACAATTAGAACATGATCCTATGGCTGAGGTTCGTCGTCTCCGTCGAACAGCTCCGGCGAGATATGAACCCTAAAATGGCGGTGGGCATCGCTGGGGACTTACCGGGGCTCCAGCTAGGGTTGGCGATGGGGGCGAATGGGGTGGTCATCGAAGGCGGTTCGATTGGCAATCACGGCAACTCCTGGGGTGGCCACAATCAACGACTTTTTTCCTTGACTGCTGCGGCGGGCTCCGGCCAAATTCCAGCGTGATGGTGCTCGCCTTGCTTCGGGGAAATGTCTGGGAGGTTTCTAAGAGAGAGAGGAGTGGAATGGTGCGGAGATTGAGGGATGGGGTCGCCTTTATTTATGCTTCTCCGGCGATGTTGCTACAGGTCGCGTTTGTCATGGCGGAGGGCATGTGTTGGTGCGGTGGACTATGGCAATCATCATGTGAGTGATAGCACGGCAAGGGGCGGTCTCCATCGGTCGGGCGACGTCGACGCTCTGTTCGGGTACGCGGGCATTTATCACTTGGTACGATGGTCACGGGGTGCATGGCGGCCAACGGTCATGTCTGGGAGGTCACTGGTGCTACGGCGATCGAGGGTACAGGTGGAGAGAGCGAGGCGCGGTGTGTGTGTGCGAGGCAGCTGTGGCTCTCCGTCGTGCACTCGGCATGGCGGGGGCTTAAATAGGCACGCGGTTTTCAACGTCTCCACTTCTCGCCTTGGGTCAAGGGGTGGACTAGGGGTGGCGGTGAGGTCACGGTGACTTGCTGGACATCGTGGGAGAGTGTGGTGCGACGTGCTGCGAGTAGTTCATGCTCAACCGGCATGGCCGGCTCGGTACAGGCGTGGCACTGATCAATGTGGCCAGTGATGCCTCTCCTTTGCATGGCCAAGTACCAGGGATGATCTAGGGAAATTGAATGTGTTGATTGCAGTACAAGAGCTGAGCAATTGATAGCTCCAAACAGTGTATAGTTGGTGAGGTTGTACTGTGCCTACCAGGTCTTCGATGAAATGGCCGCATGAATTTAACTTTCAAATTTTTGAATGAATTTTGGTGAGTGATCTTGTTTCTTGCTTAGAAGTATGTGGTTGCTGGGAATTGTCAAAGTGAAATGATTTGAATGGTTTTTGAAAAGTGATGATCTATACATATGAACTTGATTCAATTTTGCAATGCCTCTTAACTAGATTTAAAAATAGTTTCTGCCACTTTGTAAAGTTTGCTTATATTCACTTGGAGTTGGTCTAGCATGGGGTGAAAAGAATTGGAATTGTTTCTGTTGGAAATATTTTACTAGGAACAGTCAAAGTGGTCTACTGGATAAGTTTGGCCAAAATGACTATTGGGGGGATACCCCCGGGTAGGGTCACGCCGGGGTATAATGGCCGAGTTAGCCAAGGTACGGCAAGGTCAAAGCAAGTGTTGGCCGAGTCACCTTAAGGCAGGCCGAATCACGGAGTAACCCGGACCGGAGGATGTCCGCCTAACTGAGTCCCGGCCGACTTATGTCGTATGCCGACAGGTTTTATCTATCTTGTATGCAGGTACAAGTGTGGCCGGATCAACCAGGCATGATCCAGGTTATATCAAGCTTGGAAGAGAAGGAAGGTATCTCGCTAGTCAAAAGAAGGTCACTGTACGCAGAGCGTGAGCGAAGCGGACAGAGGCTAGGACCACCGAGGCGTGGCCGACAAGGGTGGCGTTGCGTGTGTCGGATGACGCTGGCACTTCAGAGGCTCACGTAGCCTCTGCATGGCTTACGCTAGGGAAAAGTGACCCGGTCGGTTTGCTATTCTGGGAAGAGGCATATTCCCTGGAATATGCCTCCACGTATGCCCTAATTGGAGACCTAGCCACCCCTATATAAGGAGGGCTAGGGCCTCTAAAGGGGTTGAGTTCTATGGAGTTATTGACTAGTTGATGGGCATTTGAGTAGAGAGTTCCTGAGAGCAAAACGGTGGTGAGAGTAAGAGAGTTCCTTCTTCCTCCTCTCCCCAATACAGCTCAAGGAGCACTTGTAACTCATCTAGCGTGAATAATACAAAGCTTCTGTGTGTGGAATCACCACACTATCCCTCCCTGGATTCCGCTAGTGCATCTTGTCCCTACCTTTAGCCTATCCATGGCATCTGCCGTGACACCACCACGACAGTTGGAGCCCACCGTGGGGCTAGCGGTGCTAGAAGGAGTGAAGATTCGGATGGGAAACCTCATCGGCATCGGCGAACGCATCATCTCCGGGCTTGTTCAGCGCTTTGGAGCGCTGGACTTTGTTAGCGACAATGCGGGCTGCTTCGGCAAGCGACCTCTCCTGCGCAACAACCTCTTCGTCAAGCTCGGCGCGCACAAGATCTACGTCGCTGTCGATGTTTCGTGCGTTCATCCGCGGCACATCGTCGAGGTAGGCGAGCCACCCCTTAGCGTGGTTCGAGGGGCGCGTATCGCTCGCTCCACTAACCGCGCCAAGGTGATGATGACTGCTCCTGACGCTAGCGCGAACAAGGATACGGCACCAGATCCGGAGGTAACACCAAAGGCACCAAGGAAGAGTAGAGGTCCTCCGCTAGAGAAGCCAGAGAATGTGCTGCAACAGGCAATAGATAGCTTGGCAAGTACCATAGCACCCGTGGTAGATCCGGCTCAGGCATAGGCCGAGTTAGAGGAGACTAGGCAGAAAAAACTAGAGGGTGCAAAAAATATAGCAGCAGCTCAGCAGTCGTTGAACATGACACTGCGTGAGTACGCAAAGGAAAATAAGGTAGATGTTGTAAAAGTGAAGGGGAGAAACCTCATTAGTGAAATGAACAAAGAGGGTGATACTAGAATTGAGGAATCAGAAAATGTTCTGTCCGTGGGGCTGCAGAAGTATAGTACCCCGACAAAGAACCTCAGAGCAGCAGATGCAGCTGCATCCGAGTTAGAGGGTTTGATGGGTGAAGCCCGACAAAGACAGCAGGATAGGGTCAATGAGTTAGTTTGGATCGTGAACAGACAAAATGAAGAATTGCTCAGGGCTAATCCAGGAAGAGCTGGGGCATCCAAAGTTGTTCATTCAGCAGTAGGTAACCCGGAGAAATCTGCTGGAGCTGCATCGTCACCTCATGGAGGACCAAGAAGAGAGGAAGTTGTAACCTCGGCAAGGAGAAACAAGCAGATAGTCCCATATGACCCGGTAAGGGCAGGGAAAGGAAAAGAAGTGTAGAGAAATGAGGATCGACGAAGTGTGAGCTGAGGTGAAGCTGGTAGAGGTAACCGCGACCAAGGCATTGCCGGTGAGGGAAACGTTGTGAATGGCAATGCCGGATAGTGTAACTCGGCGGGTGCAGGGCAACCGCAGCAGCGGAATGTACCACGGCAAGAGTGAAGTGCCGACCAAGGTATCCAATAGAGAGCATCTCCACAGGAGCAAGATAGATACAATGATGGTGATTCGGAAATGGTGAACGCAGGATACCCTAGGCCGGACTATCACGTGATAGGGTCAAGGTTGGGAAGCGGGAACTTGATGCCTGACAACGCCAGGTTAAAACTGGATCGGCTTTATAGGTCGGAGCAAATTGAGTGTCAAGGACCTCCGGGTCCTGCATGTTTTGGGCCCCGGATCATGAAGGAGCCATCGGTGCCTAACTTCCAGTTGCCCAGGGGCACAAAGACATATGACGGTAGCACCAGGCCGGAGGATTGGTTGATCAACTACGCGACAACGGTGAAAATTGCTACAGGCAACTTGAGATGGGCTGTGATATACGTACCTCAAATGCTGGAGGGGCCAACAAGAGTATGGCTAAACAACTTACCACCTGGAAGTATCAACTGGTGGATTGATTTTGAGGAGATGTTTGTCAGTAACTTCTCGAGCATGTATCAGAGGCCAAATAGGCCACAGACCCTAGCAATGTGCGAGCAGAAACCGAATGAGACAAACCGGGAGTTCTTAACTCGGTGGTGCACAGTGCGAAATTCATGTGAGGGCGTGATTGAGTCACAAGGCATAGCATGGTTTGCACAAGGGTGCAGATATGCAAGCATGTTGTGGCAAAGGTTGCAAAGGGATATGCCAACTACACTAGCAGAGACAATCCGGATCGCTGATTCGTATGCCTTGGGTGATCCGACTCAACCTAGGCTTATGTCAAGTGAGTCAAATGAGGAGTACTACCAGCGAGATGGAGCCGGATCGTCCTGGCGGAATGACTACCGCGGTAAGAGAAAAGATGATAGGCCAGATTACAGGTACAGTTTGAAACAAGTTGCAGCTGTAAATCAAGATCAACCCGAAGCAGGGAGTAATCAGCGTCAGAAAACTGGAGGGCAACAATGGACTCCAAGAAATGATGGCAAGAAAACTTGGATGCCAGAGCAGAAGAAACAGTGGCAAGAAACGAAGGACCGTCTGAGGTATACTTATGAGGCAATGCTGGATCAGCCGTGTAAATTTCACACGCCAAATCCGAGTAACCCGGTGGGTCACACGACTCAACAATGTGAATGGATGAGGAAGATAGAACAAAGTGGTTCGGGGAATGCTCAGGCACCTCGGAACGATCAACCTCGGCAGGAGTTACCCCGGCAGCAATTGCTCTCCGGAGCAAACAGGCAATAGTTAATGTTGCCTCCCCCTCCGCCGAGGTATGAAAACCATGAGAGAAGGGATGCAGTGCATCAAATGGAAAATCAGCGTCAGGCAGATCAGGGATATCCAGGAAATGAGGGGAGAAATGAATACAGAGAGCATCACCAAAGTTACTGTGTGTTTACCACAGAGGAAATAGATAGAAAGAGTTTGCAGCGCCGACATATGGAGGTAAATGCAGTAATGCCCGCAGTGACGAGGTATATGCCTTGGTCGGATCAGGAAATCACATGGAGTATCAAGGATCATCCCAAGCTTATGCCAAGCCCTGGTTCATATGCATTAGTGCTGGACCCGATGTTCATCGGGCCGAACATCAATGTGAGATTTTCTAAAGTACTGATAGACAATGGCAGCAGCATCAACATTATGTATGTGGACACAATGCGCAAGTTGGGTATCTCGGAGAACATGCTCCAGGCTACCAGAACAACGTTTCATGGAATTGTGCCAGGCATATCTTGTGAGCCCATTGGCAAGGTCCGGGTTGATGTGTTATTCGGCACGCGAGATAACTGCCGAACTGAAAACTTGGAGTTTGAGGTGGTGAACCTAGAAAGTGCGTATCACGCGTTAGTCGACAGACCTTCCCTAAACAAATTCATGGCAAGTTGTCACATCAGTTACCTAAAGATGAAATTGCCCAGGCCAAACGGAGTAATCACTATAGCAGGAGATTTCCGACGTTCCATTGAGTGTTCGTCGGCCGGGTCTAACCTAGCCGAGTCACTCGTGATCGCACTGGAGAAGAGAAAGATCCAGGAGGTGGCGGCATTGGCTCAATCCGCTCAGCAATATATGTCGGTGCTGAGTAACCCGCATGGAAGTGTTTCGTTTTAAGTGAAAAAAGATACGAAGAAAGTGCCTGTTGATGCTCTGTTCCCAGAGCGCACCGTAACAATTGGTGCTAGGTTAAATGACAAATAGGAAAGCGAGCTTGTCGACTTCCTCCGTGAGAATCGGGATATTTTTGCTTGGTCTACACATGACTTGCAAGGTGTACCGAGGGAGTTGGCCGAGCACTCTTTGAATGTGAGACCCGGAGAAAGGCTGGTGAAGCAACCTCTCCGCCGCTTCGCCGAAGATAGGATAAAATTCATTGGAGATGAGATAGCTCGGCTCCTAGCAGCTGGGTTTATCATGGAAATACTTTATCCAGATTGGCTATCTAATCCGGTGCTGGTGGAAAAGAAGAAAGATGATCCGAATGTGGCAGTGGTATGGCGTATGTGTATCGATTACACGAACTTGAATAAGGCGTGTCCAAAAGATCCATTCCCACTGCCAAGGATAGATCAGGTCATAAATTCAACTACTGGGTGTGAACTGTTGTTGTTCATAGATGCATATTCTGGTTTCCACCAGATACCTCTGAATCCGAATGATCACGGAGGTATCGAAGGATGTGGTTATAAAAACCAAGGAAAGCAAAATGCTCCTTGATGATATTAGGCAAACATTCGCGAACCTAAGAAGATTCCGAATGAAGCTTAACCCGGAAAAATGTACCTTCGGTGTCCCGGCTGGAAAATTACTCGGATTTCTTGTATCCAGCCGAGGTATCGAAGTTAATCCAACTAAAATCCGAGCCATAGAATGAATGGAGCTGCCGAGGTGTATTAACGATGTCCAGAAGTTCACTGGTTGCCTGGCATCCCTAAGTCGGTTTGTATGTCAGATGGGAGAAAAGGCACTGCCTATCTATCAACTAATGAAAAAAGTGGACAAGTTCGTATGGACGCCGCAGGCCAACGAAGCCTTTATCCAATTAAAGAAAATGTTTGCCACTGCACCAGTGTTAGCCTCTCCACTATCAAAAGAGCCAATGTTGCTCTATATAGCCGCAACCTACCGAGTTGTAAGTGCAGTGGTAGTGGTGGAGCGCGATGAGGAGGGTAAGTCAGTGCAAAGGCCACTGTATTACCTGAGCGAGGTATTATTCGCATCAAAGCAAAACTATCCTCACTATCAGAAAATGGCATATGGTGTGTACATGTTGGCAAAGAAGCTAAAACACTACTTTGAAGAACACCTAATCAAAGTGATATGTGAAGCCCCCATATCCGAGATAATGAGTAACAAGGATGCAAGCGGCCAAATCACAAAATGGGCAATTTAGCTTGCCCCTTATGCTCCACAATACGACATAAGAGATGCGATCAAGTCTCAGGCTGCGACCGACTTTTTCGTGGATTGGGCCGAGATGCAATACGAACCACCGTTACCAGATCCGAACTATTGGAGAATGCACTTTGACGGATCAAAAACAAAAACCGGGTTAGGCGCCAGAGTGGTACTTACCTCACCAAAAAACGACCAGCTGAAGTATGTGCTGCATATCCATTTCGCAGCGTCAAATAGTGTCGCCGAATATGAAGCACTTGTGCATGGGCTCAAAGTAGCAAAAGAAATTGGAATACATCGGATCCAATGCTTTGGCAACTCGGATTTGGTAGTTCAGCAAGTCTCAGTGCAGTGGGACACTCTTGATCCAAACATGGCATTGTACAGATTCCATGTGCAAAAGATATCTGGGTACTTTGAGGGATGTGAGTTTCACCATGTACCCCAGGTGGAAAATGAGGCTACCAACGTATTGTCGAAGCTCGGATCAACCTGACAAGCAATTCCACCGGGTGTAGCACTAGAAAACACCTCAGAAAACCATCTATCAGGCCGTCCCAAGAAATCGACTCAATCTACGTCCCGGAAGATCCGGAGTCCGGAGCTGTACCCGTGGACATTGACGTGGGAAGTGGTTCAGGAAACCCGGGGACTGCGCAGCAAGATCCGGCCGAGGTTATGCCGGTGGTGCAAATGGAAGTAGATGAGGATGTGTTTCCGGTGCGAGCTATACCATCTTGGGCACTGCCCATATTTCAATTCCTGAAAGATGGAACTTTGCCCAGTGAAGAGGTGCTTTCCAGGCAAATTCAGAGGCGCGCAAAGGCGTACACAATCATCAATGCAGAACTATACAAGAGAAGCGTCACAAATGTCCTCCAACGATGTGTTGACCCGGAATAAGGGCTTGACATCCTCCGGGATATACATCAAGGGGAATGTGGCCATCATGCCTCGTCCAGAGCATTGGTGGCAAAAGCTTTCCGGCATGGATTCTACTGGCCAAGTGCCTTAGAGCAAGTAGAGGATTTGGTAAGAAAATGCAATGGTTGTCAGAGGTATGCTACCAAGACACATATGCCAATGTCGGAGATCAAGACCATACCAATTACCTGGCCATTTGTTGTATGGTGTTTGGACATGGTTGACTCATTTAAACCTGCAAGGGGGAACATGACCCACATCTTAGTCATGGTTGATAAGTTTACAAAATGGATTGAAGTGAAGCCAATAAGAAAATGTGATGGAGCTACGGCCGTGACATTCCTCAAAGATATCATCTTGAGATACGGCTATCCTCACAGTATCATAACAGATAATGGCACAAATTTTGCTGAAGCAGCATTTACGCGATTCTGCCGAGATAAGAAGATCCGGCTAGACGTTGCCTCGGTAGCCCACCCCACATCGAACGGACAAGTGGAGAGATCCAACGGATTAGTATTATCCGGGATAAAACCCCGGCTCATTGAGCCACTACAAAGATCAGCAGGGTGCTGGATAGAAGAACTACCAGCAGTACTGTGGAGTTTAAGAACAACTCTGAATCGATCAACAGGCTATACACCATTCTTTCTGGTATATGGGGCAGAAGCTGTATTACTAGCCGACATAAACCATGACTCGCCTAGGGTCACCAAATACACAGAAGCCGAAGTGCGAGAGGCCCGGCAAAATGATGTTGATCTGCTGGAAGAGGCGAGCGAATTGGCATTGTCCATATCCGCCATATATCAGCAAAATCTCCGACGCTATCATAGCCGGAAAGTAAACCCCCGAGTTTTCTGGGAAGGTGATCTGGTAATCCGGTTGGTACAACGTACTGTTGGCATGCATAAGTTATCCCCCCCATGGGAAGGGCCATTCATTGTGAGCAAAGCATTGCACAATGACTCATATTATCTCATCGATGCAAAACCACAGGAGAAGAACAAGGCGGACAGGTCCGGCGAGGAATCTAAGCGTCCATGGAATGTAGCTCTACTTCATCCGTTCCACACTTAGCAAAGAAGTGTGTGTATCCGAGTCTCTCATATGTCGGTATGTATGCCAGCAATGAGCTTATCAATGAAATCTTGGCACCTCGACCATTAACTCGGGGACTGGCTTAGTGATATTTATTGTTTGTTTCCTGTTTTTATTATCGGTATGTCAGCTGGCGTAAGTTGTTTCTACCTAAGCCGGATTAGTAGTGTGTGAGCACCAAAAACCTAACTCTTCGACTTGCTGTTGTCCAACAAGATTTGGCTTCATGGCAAGCAAGAGAACAAGTTTGGAATTGCGTAGCACACGAAAAATGACTACGGAAAGGAACTTAATCAAGCCGACATTTGCTATTTGGACTAACTTTATGTTTACTTAGTTTTTACTATGCTGAATTATTTTAAGCTAATCCTAAAGTTTCCAAATATTGTTAAGTCAATTTTTGAAACTCGAACTCGTAGTCATAAAACCGAACCAAGGTAGACACGAGCCGGGCCAAGAAATTGGAGAAACAAGAAAATGAAACTCGGAGACTACGCCCAAGTTAATCCGGCACAAGTAACTTAGTAGCAAAATATGACCACTATGCTTAATACATTTGCACCCGGCATACCGGGGATCTGATAAACTTCAAAGTGTTTTTAATCAAGGAGCAGTAGGAGGAGGTAACTCGGCGCCAGCAGGTGGAACTCCAGCCTCGGCTTCAACATCATCTTCGCCTTCTTCGACGTCCGAGGCTTCGTCCTGTTCCTCCTCACCCGAATCATCTTCCGCATTTTCATCGTCGGCGGCGCCAAGGAAGCTTGGTCCCTCATTCCATTGATGGATGGGGGCATATTGAATGAGGCTGTGGGTGCAAGCCTTGCACCGAGCTATCGAATTTGGGTCATTGGACCACCTTGATCCGGTGCGCATGCGCTCAAGAAGATTGAGGTTGATTTTCTCATACCACGTGAGCACGTAGTGGAGAACGATTTCAGCTCCGGCGTGTCCAGTGGATTCCTTCCAAAGGTCAAGCTAGGTCTCGCACTGCATTAACTTGGCAACAAGAGCAGTTGCCCCCTCCGGAGTATCTTCATCAGGCCAAAAGGCATTGAAGATCCAGATCATCACATCTAGGATATCCTTTCCAGAATTCTTCACAATCTCCACGCGAGAAGATAGGCTGACCAACAGGTCCTCCATGTCATAGGGGATAATCTCAGTGTCAGGACCAGTTGGGGTACCCCTCTTTTGGTGGAACTTGGCAACGACTATGGCTGCAATGGCATCACCCTCCAAAAATTTGTCTGAAAGCAAGACAAGTGAAACAGGTGAGGAAGGTTGACCCGGAGAGATTTGGGCCGGCTGAAGGAAAAGAACTTACGAGAAATATGGCTGTGGATCCGGGTTAGCTCCTTGGTGCAGTTGTCACGCCTCTTCCGAAGTTGCGCAAGTTCAACATTCGCTGACTCAAGCTTAGTGTTGGCCTCTTTCAGCAGTTCTTGGTCCTTGGCAATTTGAAGGCTGAGACGTTCTCACTCTTCGGAAAGGCCTGCTTTATCCAATTTGGATTTGTGCAGCGCCTTGAGCTTTTTCATGTCTGCCTTGAGCTTGGCAATCTCATCATCCTTGGTCCGGAGGAGGGCGAGCTCATCATCCTTCTTCTTGAGTTCGGCTTGATGCTGCCCTGCTTGTTCGAGAAAATGCAGCATCATATCAGGCATGGGCACACTATCTTCAAGAGATGCTAAAACAGTTTGTTGACCCAGCAAAGCCGAGGTATGAATATCTGCTAAGCTCAGGAGAAGGAAAAGAGAGCACGGAAGTTAAGTAACCGAAGTGACTTACCTTTTATCTCGTCCAAGTTCCTCCTCATGAGGATGTTCTCGGCCTCCACTCCGGCTGCCCAATCCGAATAACCAATTAGTTCGGCGAGAAAAGACAAAGAGGAATGAAAAAATGCCAAGGGAAAAACTTACCCCTTTTCTTGTATTTGGCGAGAAGCGTAGTATGTTTCGCGTGCAGCATCTTGTGAGTGTCCAAGAGACGCTGAAACTCAGCGCTCCGGCGATTGGTGGTCACCTGAAAAGAGTACAAATGGATAGCTTAGTCATGTGCATATTCGAAGTGTACACAATCCGGCCAAGTGGAACTTAACCCGGCTCTAGGTGTGTGCATATTCAAAGTGTACAAAATCTGGGCCAAGTGGAACTTAACCCGACTCTAGGTGTGTGTGCATATTCGAAGTGTACAAAATCCCGGCTAAGTGGAAATTAACCCGGCTCTAGGTGTGTGCATATTCGAAGTGTACAAGATCCGGGCCAAGTGGAACTTAACCCGGCTCTAGGTGTGTGCATATTCGAAGTGTACGAGATCTGGGTTAAGTGGAATTTAACCCGGCTCTAGGTGTGTGCATATTCGAAGTGTACAAGATCCGGGCCAAGTTGAACTTAACCCGGCTCTAGGTGTGTGCATATTCGAAGTGTATGAGATCCGGGCCAAGTGGAACTTGACCCGGCTCTAGGTGTGTGCATATTCGAAGTGTACGAGATCCAGGCCAAGTGGAACTTAATCCGGCTCTAGGTGCGTGCATATTCGAAGTGTACAAGATCCGGGCCAAGTGGAACTTAACCCGGCTCTAGGTGTGTGCATATTCGAAGTGTACGAGATCCGGGCCAAGTGGAAATTAACCCGGCTCTAGGTGTGTGCATATTTGAAGTGTACGAGATCCGGGCAAAGTGGAACTTAACCCGGCTCTAGGTGTGTGCATATTCAAAGTGTACAAGATCCGGGACAAGTGGAACTGAACCCGGCTCTAGTTGTGTGCATATTCGAAGTTACTAAGGAGCTACGCTAGTCCTCTAAGGAGCATCCGGCCGAGTAACAAGTTACTCCCCCGGAGGCTCGGGGACTAATGGTTATATCACTAATATCTAGTACATGTTAAGGAAAAGGCGAAGTAGCGTACCTCCATCATCCGACCTGCAAGGTTGATTGCCTTGGCAGCGGTGTTCATTTGTGTAGCAAACTCGGCAGGCCCAAATTTCTCCGGGAGATCGTCATTATGGATGAACTCCACCTTGTTCTAGTTGCTAACGAACTCGATCAAGGTCGGAGGATAGCGTTCTCCGCTAAGCATGTGGGGCGCGACCAAACCCTTAGCATGGGCTTCTCTCCTTTCAACATGGGTAACAGCAGGGCTGGTGTGCAAAACGAGTTGCGCATCAGCTGACCCGGCAGAGGTGTCCTTCGTCGCTGGGGTCTTCTTCGAAAGCATGGACGCAAGTGTACGCTATCCATCCTCGATAGACGCTGCCCTGGCGGTGTCAGGAACTTTCTTGCCCTTGGGCTGCTGGTGAGAGATGGAAGTTGTTGCTACGGATTTGGCCTTGGGAGCTACCTTAGTGCTAGCCTTGGTGTTGCTGGTGCCTTCTCGCCGAGTCTTGGAGGACTTGGACGAGGCGGAGGGGCTTGGTGCTGTTGTTGATGCTTGTGCTGCTGCTGCTAGTGCTGGTGCTGATTTTTGTCTTGGCGCGAGTGCGAAAGGAACCTCGGTGGTGGCTGGTTGCGGCTGAGCTGAAGTGGGAGCAAACGCAGCCTCGGCAGAACCACTTCCCCCTGTCCGAGGTTGCCCTGCTCTTGATGAGGTGGGCTAGAACCCGGAGCAGCCACTGAACCCTCCTGAATGGGGCTCAACGGGTGTGAATCGTCCCCACGAGGGGGAGAAGGGCTATGTCGGAGCGGTGAAGCGATTGCAGATCCACTCTGAGGAACTTCCACCGCAGACCTGCCGAATCAAACGATGAATGATAAGAAATCATAACAAAGGAAAAACAGATGAATGGCAAAGCACAAAGCAGAAAATTGAATAAGGAAGAAGTGACTTACTCATCTGAGGTCAAAGGCTCCTTTGGCTTGTGAGCTCGCCGGGCTACGGCCTTAGTCGTGGACTTGGTGGCAACTTTGTCTGCGGACTTCTTTCGCCTCTTGGTTGGCTTAGAAGGTCCGGAGGAGGAAGCAGATGCGGCCCCCCTTTTCTTTGATGCGACCGGGACTAGCTCACCCGTGGCAAGGGGAGGATCTTCATGGATCTGCCCACCGGGGTTAGCTGATGCCGGAAAAGCGTAAGAAAGGGGGACAGCGTCAAATGCCTCCATCACCTCAACGTCGGAATCATCTTCATCGTCAGGACAATCTCTAATGGAAGAGAATTTACCGGTGTGTCGCTTGGTCGCATCAGGGAACGGTAGGAACATCTCCTGATCCGGCTCCTCCTTGTCTGGGGCATCACGATCCGGGGCCCACTTGAGAGAAGGCTCGGTGCCATCCTCAAGAGTTTGCTGAAGAAACATGTAAGAAAGAAAATGCGAAGGGATCAAACATACAACAAAACCCAACATATGGTTTAACTCGGAAAAGGATTGGAGCACGAGACTTACTACAGGAGGAAGCCTATCTCGGCAGAAGTGCTCGATCCCCCACTACCAATGAGCGGAGAAATTTTTGTTGGTAGTGAAGAGGGCCTTGACCCGGCGGTATATCTCGGTATTGCGCAACTCGAACGAGGAGGTCCGGTTGGGGTCAAGGCGCCAGCTCATGTGGCAAAGCTTGTGAGTGCGTTTTTGGAGAGGGGAGATCCAGTTGCGGACGAATATGATCATCACGTCCTCGTTGCGCAGTCCCTCATCCTTCAGCTCCTGGAATCTCTTGTTGACTTGGTTCGCCAGAACAGTGGGTTTCTTGGGGATCTGGTCCCACAGACCCGGATTAGGAGGACCCGGAGCGTAGGGGCGCAGCCGGATCAGATCTTCATCCGTCCCATTTCTGACATAGAAGAAGGTTTGGGCCTAGCCCTTGCAAGAATCGAGCCCCGTGACTCGAGGAAAGAGGGACTGTTTCCGAGGAGAGATAGAGGCAGCACCGAACTGCGTAAGTTACTTGTCCTCCGGGTCAAGATCTCTATTCGGAATCACGTTCCGGCGGAGACCAAAAAACCGCATCCAGAGCTCCTTGGTGGGCCACAATCCGGCGTAGCCCTCTATGGTGGAAGCAAAGGCAGACAGAGAAGTGATGGCATTCGCCAGAAGATGATGCTGTTGAAGCTCGTACATGTTGAGACAATCATGGAAAAAGTCACTGACGGGGAGGCCGAACCCATGCTGGAAGTGGGATAGGAACACTACGAACTCACCAGATTGGGCGAGGGACCGAGCTCCTCGGCGGCGAGGCGGGCGATGACGCCCTCCGGGATACGCCGGGTGCGGTAGAACCAGTCTAGGTCATCCTGGCATACCCAGGACCCAGCCCAGGCGCCGCGCTCGGTGTTCTCCGCGTCCTCCTCCATCTCCTGCTCCGCAACGGCGAGTTCTTCCTCTGTCATCTCTAGGTCGCTGTCCTCACTGGCCCTATCGGCGGTAGGGGGCAGTGGCCGAGACTGGCGAGGACCCGTGGCGGTGGAGATGCGCGGGAGTGGTGGCGATGCTGGTGCGCGAGGAACGGTGCGGCGGCGGCACAGTCGCTGGGAGGAAGAAGAAGACGAAGAGGCAGAGGGGTGCTGGAATGGGGAAAATTCCCAAGGGGCGCGCCCCTCTCCTATTTAACCACGCCCCAGCGGGGTAGTGGGATCGTGTGGTGCGGTGAGGCCACACGGTGTGGCCGTGTACAAATCCGGATCAGCCATTCACCGACGAGCCATAGGAAGGGCCACAGGGCGTAGGATATCCCACAACGTGACGTGGTGATACAGTTAACGAGGATACAAACATGATGTGATGTGTGCAACAGTAACACCTGACATTAACTGCCGCAGTAACTTAAAATGAGGCAAAGTAATGATTACCCTCCACGTGTGGAAGCGTACGAGAGAAGGAAGAATAACTCGGATGAGTATAGGGTGACCCGGCCAGTGAGTGAAAGCTCGGAATGTGCCAAGGGAAAGGATAGTCAATGAAATCCGAGATAGGAGGTAACTCAGAAAAGGGAGCAAAAGGCTCAGTAAAGTTGAACCTGCTGTGGCCTTAGCGGCTGAGGCAGCTAAGACCGCACTAGCTTCGGGGACTTATGTTGGGGGGATACCCCCGGGTAGGGTCACGCCGGGGTATAAGGGCCGAGTTAGCCAAGGTACGGCAAGGTCAAAGCAAGTGCTGGCCGAGTCACCTCAAGGCAGGCCGAATCACAGAGTAACCTGGACCAGAGGATGTCCGCCTAACTGAGTCTCGGCCGACTTATGTCATATGCCGGCAGGTTTTATCTATCTTGTATTCAGGTACAGGTGTGGCCGGATCAACCAGGCACGATCCGGGTTATATCAAGCTTGCAAGAGAAGGAAGGTATCTCGCTGGTCAAACGGAGGTCACTGTACAAAGAGCGTGAGCGAAGCGGACAGAGGCCAGGACCACCGAGGCGTGGCTGACAATGGTGACATTGCCTATGTTGGATGATGCTGGCGCCGCAGAGGCTCACGTAGCCTCTCCATGGCTTACGCTAGGGAAAAGTGACCCGGTCGGTTTGCTATTCTAGGAAGAGGCATATTCCCTAGAATATGCCTCAACATGTGCCCTAATCGGAGACCTAGCCACCCCTATATAAAGAGGGCTAGGGCCTCTGTAGAAGGGGTTGAGTTCTATTGAGTTATTGACTAGTTGATGGGCATTTGAGTAGAGAGTTCCTGAGAGCAAAGCGGTGGTGAGAGTAAGAGAGTTCCTTCTTCCTCCTCTCCCCAATACAGCTCAAGGATCACTTGTAACTCATCTAGCGTGAATAATACAAAGCTTCTGTGTGTGGAATCACCACACTATCCCTCCCTGGATTCCTCTAGTGCATCTTGTCCCCACCTTTAGCCTATCCATGGCATCTGTCATGACACCACCACGACAATGACCATTTGATCATATGATCTATATTTCATTTTCTTTTCATTTGATTCTATTTCTAAGTGATCTAGATGATGTAGTATTCCTCTTTAAACCAATCGTTATCATTAGTAACAATCAATCATGGCAATTGCAAGCATTCATACACTAATGCAAACCACACATGCATTCATATTAAGTTTAATAATAAAAGTTTTTGTTAACCCTAGACTTGGGGGATTAGAGCTTGATAAGCTTGATTAATATTTTTGGGATGTTACAGCATACTTCCTGGACAACTGGTTCGCAAGATCTTTTGCAATAGGCGTGTTGCTATGGTCGCTGCCACCAATCTACCAAGCACATGCGAGGATTTGTATTATGAGAGGTGACGCGGAAACACAGGATTTCCAAGAGTTCATATCACATTTCAGGAATGTGAAAGTTGAACCCATTGTCGGAGAGGTCATCAATGACAAAGGTATATATTTGATATAAAATTTTATAAATGTTATAATCTTGCAAACACATGTTGCAGTGTTAAAGTATTTGATACTTATTCTATTTTGGTGAAAATAGGTCCTTGTGCATCGGAGTTTCTTGCTATAGAGGAGTTGACGTTACAGATTGTTGGCGAGCATGATGATGATGGGCAACGACACTCTCCCTCAACATTTATCACTTAATTTATTATTTTAGGATGATTCTTGTAATCCATAGAATATGAACAGTGTGTCTCACACTTCATGATACGGTTATTCATATGAGTTTGTAACAAACTGTTGTTCTGCTTTTACAAATGATTTCTATTCGTTTTCATATCGTGTTCAATTATGTGTATGAATTATCCTGGTTATGAAACTAATTGATAATGCATGAACATTTGTAAAATATTAAAATGCCTTGAAAATACCAAACTTAATGATATATTCATTCTGAATAAAACCATTCTTTGAATTCAAAGTTATAGTGATAATATGTGAAAGACATTCGATTTCTTGTCACATATAAATCATGCCTAAATTCGGCAAAATAACTTAAACACCGTGTATTGCAAGAATACAAAGTGTTTTGATGAATTTTTGGAAGTGAATACATATTCGATGTATTGTGTTTTAACAAAATGGTGATTATCATTATATGCTTGTTTAAATTTTGTAAAGAGTTTACCAAAAGAAACATGAGTATGAAACTATTTGATATGATCAAAGTATTTCATCAACAAATGGTATTAAAGATAAAAGAGAATCCAATTACTATGATTTGATCAATAGTAATGAAATTCGACTTTACAAGATTGGCATAAAGAGAATTGTGAAAGGCAATGCGTTTGAAGTGCCAAAATGCAAAGCATCACAATATGATATTAGATATCAAGTGGGTGAATAGATGGCGTCAAATAAATCATTGTAGTTTAGATGTAAAGACCATTAGTTAGAAATAGTTAAGCACTGAATTAGAATATATAGTGAACCATCAGAATTCGTGAGATTGGCACCATATCTTGTATGGATCATCGTGGAAGTTTTGGAGTTATTCGATATAACAAAAATAATAGCGAATTAGTCCTTGTAGAGTATTCATTGGAAAACTTTGAATACAAAATCCATGGCTAGAACCAAAAGAAGGGCAAAATTAGTATTGCTTAAAGTTTTGGTGCTTTTCGAGAGAGTTAGTATTCTCGAATGTGGAGCTTTTGGAAGATAGTGAAAACACAATGGGATTAAAAACCCTACATCATAGTGTTGAGAAGCGCAACGGAAGGCATTCCTGGACGATTCTCTTCATAGAGGAAAGAATCAATTATAACGATCATTGTGTCTTCCCCACTGGTGTTTTCACTACATGAAGTAGGATTCAACATGTACCTCATATCTTGTATGGAGGCATTTGAGAATCATTTATTGTATTACCAGAATATGACATACCTACGAACTACTAAGGAAATAATGGTAAACTAAAATTATGAGAAATCCTAGAGGAAAAATTCCCTTAAGATTAGAAAGCAATTCATTGCTGAATCTTAACAAGTAAAGGGGTTACTTGAATTTTCCAAACTACTTCAAAGTCATGAAGGAAAAGGTGAATGACGAAAGCACGATTTGTGATGAATAAGGTATTGGACAAATTCAAATGAATTTGATTCAAGTGTGTTGAAAGTCTAGTGGATTTAAAAACTAGTAAAGTACTAGTATCTCATAGTAAATCTCTCACTTTGATAATTGATCAAAGGATTTTGAAGTTACTAAAAATAATGAGAGGATATGCAATTTGCATGAAATTGAGTGGGAGCTATGAAAGTCTTCCTAAAACAATATGTGAATGACATATTTTTGAGTGGGAGCAATATAAGTCTCGAACTCAAATATGTTGGGAACATATTTTGAGTGGGAGCTTAAGGATTGATTCTTTAGTGTGTGTATGACATATTAACAATGAAAGTGAATGTAACATCCCAATTTCAGCAACCCTGATTAGTTGTCCAGAATGCAAAAAGCAGGGGGAACAAAAACTTTTCCTTGTTGAGTGCTGAAGTGTTTTCTTGTTGTTTGGATATGCTTATGCATATGAATGTGTACTAGATGATATACTCCTTACCTCAACACCAGTTGACAAAAGGTACTTCCCCAAACCTGTCTTGGCTCAATATACATTTTATCAAATGTTCTGGCATTTCAAAACATGAGCCAAGATGCTTATGCAACTAAAACTATTTTAGTAGCTTCTATTTATAAATCTATGGAGAGTTATATAATATAACCTCCTTATGTTTTCAAGACAGAACCTTCTCCTATTCTTATCCCTAGATCTAACAAAACCTTTTTATGAAGCATTTGAATTCTACTCTTGGTAGAGATACCAAGGACCTTATCTTGTCCAAACTCCAACCTATTTCAAAATACCCATCCTTACCTCAAGCTAAGCTTAGTAGTAACCCCAGTAGTGGATGATGTGTTTGTAAGATGAGTTGCCTTGATCTGTTGTTTGAATTGTCTGCTTAGGAGATAGTATGAGATACTCTAGGAGCTCATCACTAGGATCAAGATGTTTCCAAATCATCACTCCCTAAGGAAGAATACAAACCTGGATCTGATCTCTAGCCACCAGGTGATCCTCTAAAACCCCTAACCAGATCAATTCTAAAGATATCCCTTCTAGAAGTTTCTAAGTCAGTGAAGACCAATATCAAGCATGGATCCTTTCTACTCGATCTACACTTCAACATCATCCACTTGATGATGCTTGGGTACCTTGCAACCCAACAAAAACATCCCCTCTCATATTCTAGTCAAAATCCCCAAATCTGCCAAATTGGCTGTCTGGAAAACTATTCCCAACATCACCTTTTTGAATGCCTCCCTTTCTCAACCCTTGTGCATTTTTGTTAATGCACTTGAACCATCTTGTTAACCATCCTAAGGAATACCAAGGACCACTCTTTCCCTTGGTTATATCATCCCCAACCCACTTGTCTTGATGGTTTTGCAGGCAAGAAAATAACTTTTCCTGCAAATCTAGTCAGCATGCCTACTTTGGTAGACGCTCACACCACCATCCAACTTTCTATGGACCAACTATTTACATGGTTGTGTTCTACTCATATAGGTCTATCATTAACTACTTTACTTATTCCAGGTGGAGCTTTGTGCAGCTTAAACCCACAAGGTTTTGAAAGATAGTTGATAATCTGCTTTGGCAGGTTTATTTTATTGAAAGTTTGAAAGCCTATCTTGGTGAGCTCAAGCAGGATCAACCTCAAACCCCTACACCATTACAATCTACATCACTTGTTCTATCCATCTATATATACCATGCCCCAAGGGGAGATCTGAGCTCCAAGATCTAACATGGTTTTGATAGTATGAAATTAACCTCACCCTAGATCCTTAATCTAGGGTATTCCACCAAAATCAACTTGGATTCTCCAATACCAAGGTTGCAAATGCTTGCTACACCTTGTCTACATCATCTACCTTGATCATCAAGATTTATCAAATATTACCCATAATTATTTTGGCTCCAAATCAATTTAATTCTTTAATAGACAAATTCTGCAAAACCTCTTCCATAAGGGAAAGTTTGGTTTTTGCCAAAACACTTCCCCAACTCGAAGCACTTTTGAGGCCCATATATCATACCCTACCTTCCCCTCTCAAGAATAAATATTTTTGAGATTCTTTATTATTTTATTTTGCCCTTGTTCTTAAAAGGTAGAAACAAGAAATAATCCTTTAAAAATACTTTTCCACCTCAATACATCCCAATAAATTTCCCCAAGGTGTAATATGGTATCTAGGACCATCTCCCATCAAAAACTTTACTGGCCCAATGTAAAATTATCAAATGATCTTAAATAAACCACTTCTGTAGTTTCTGAATAACTGGATTTAAGTGAACTTTCAATCTTTAGAAAAATCTAAAATAATCCCTAGAGAGGTATCTTGACCTCACCCACCTACCAGTATCATCTCCCCACCTTGTCTAATACAAATTTTGGAACTTACTTCACACACCTCCAAGTGATCAATTTTGCCAAATCAATCAAGCATTGATCCAAAACCAAACCCAAACCCAACCAATCTTGCTCAATGCACCTCCTCAGCACCAGGACACTCCCCCAGGTCGACCAGCACTGTAGCATCCCCTGTAGTAGTTTTTCCTCTAGTGCTTGGACATTAGAGCTTAACCTCTTGTGGTTGTCTTGCCTTGCAAACTTCTTGCAGCAACACCCACTTCCTCCTCTCACTTTCTACACGACCAGAGGCACCCCACACCCTCTCCATCGCCCACGGCATCCACCCCTGGTTTTCCCTCCTCCCCAAGCCCTCATGGACCATGTCCGTGGTGCACCCTCCCCTCTTGGTATTTACGGCCAGAGGCCACCCCGTGCCTCCCCTTGCCCGTCATTTGCCCCCTCTGCTCCCTCTTACCCCCAGAGTCCCTCTCCTCCTCCCTTGCTATGCTATGCTAGAGAGAAGGAGAGAAAGAAGCATCAACCTTCCCTTGGATTCGAGCATGTTTCCTCCACCCCTCTGTTTCTTCCTTTGCATGCTGCCTAGCCAAGCTCCTCGCCTTCCTCTACAGCTGACCCGACCCCTCTTTTTTCTTCAGGACCCTCCCTGGCACCGTCACGGACGAGCTCGGAGCCGCTATTCTCTGCTCGACGCGGGATTCCGTGGATCCTCACCAAAGTCGCCCGTGTAGCCCCTCTCCGGGATCGCCATCGTCGCCGCATCCTCTCCGCCACCCCACGGTCGCTGGCAAGCCCCCAGGTGAGCCCCCTGCGCCCGTCGTGCCGCCCCTAGGGTTCCTTCGCTGCCACGGTGACTGAGGAGGACGACAAGATCCCCGCGGATCCCCTTAAATCGAACTGCTGGGATACCCAGATACCTCTTCTCCCTCCCCTAGTGGCTGACAAGCGGGCCCTGTCCGTCTGTGTTTCAAACACAACTCCCATGCGGCGCGTCTCCGCTGTGGGCCGGCCCATTTAAAGCCCATAACCTGGCCCAACACTGTCCTTTTTCCTTTTTCCTTTTTTGTAGCTCATTAAACCCAGAAGTTGACCTTTAGTTTAAATCATTCAAAAATTCTAAACAACTCCAAATGCCCAAGTTCTAAATTCTACTAGATCCCTACATGTTTTCCTCAACCTCCAGTACCCCTAGTTAGCCCAGTTGAGGTATGGATTAAATATACTAAATCAAATGCCCATAAGTATGTAAAACACTCCTTAAATCCCTCAGGGAGTTTCACATCTCCAATTGGAGTAAAACCAACTACCCCTGGTGGGTATTACCTATACCTATTTCATGGACTTGGTCCTAGGCCAAGGTGAACAGTAGGTTGTCCTTAGTAAAAATAACAAAAACAGCTCTGATCTAACTTTAGGATTTTATCTAGGTCAAACCAACAGAGTTACTGACCTAAATCCAGCTCCCTGTGATGTGGTACACCAAGGTCTACCAAAATCCAGGAGATCAACTTTTATTGAGGCCCTATTCAATTTTGGTGAATTAATTATCTCTGTATATAGTTTTATAACTAGAAAAATTATCAAAGTATCTCTGAAACTCCAAAAAGGTTGATTCCAATTTCTACAAAAAGGTATTCTAAATACCCATAATGTGGTATTTGTTGGCAGTAGATCGGTTTTACTAAATCAAAATTTTGATTCTTTAGTTATTTATTTTAGATTTGCAATTCTTAGAATTTTTACTATTTTAAAGTTTTCTTATTACCTGGCCATAGCTCCTCAAAATCTTTTGTAGATTAAATCTGGTGAAAAAGACAAGTTGCCTAAAGAACTGCCTTTGGGAATTTCCTGAGGTCATTCTGGTAATTATTTTGGAGTGATTCCAACTCTCAGTGAACAAGTACATCAAGACCTACCTAAACATCCAAGGAAATAATTTTTGGAGCTCCAGAACCTTTCTGGTGAATTATTTCCTAAAACTAGAGTATTATTCACTATAAAAATCACTAAAAATTTTTGGTAGGTGATAAAATAGTGAAACCACTTTTGTTGGTTTCATTTTATCAACACCTATCTGTTGGTATCATTTTGACACAATGAGGTCATGCAGAATAGGTCCTTGGTCCCAAAACCCCTCTCAGATAGTCCTTCGGCTATAAAACCCTAAGAGATGTTCATTCCCTTCTCCACGGCCATCTCAATCTCCTAAATCCAATCCCCTCAAAACCATTTGAATCTAATTAGGTATTATTCAATTGCTTGCTGTATGTATTGTTGCTTGTATGCCTTGTGTTGATTGTGGCTTGGTTTGCTTGCATGTGCTGTCGGGACAACGATAGTTGCGATGAAATCGGAGAGCAGATGAAGTGGTATTTATTATTGGGATTGGTATTCTAGGTTATCTAAAGAAGAAGTCCAGGGACATTTATGCCATATTGCTGATCTCAGGCAAGCCACCTTCTTGCTCATAAGCCTTGTCCTACTTTTTTACTTATGCATGTTTTGTCTGCCATTTGTGAAACTGCATTGTTTTATTAAATGTTGATGTATTTATGGTAGTGGTTTGGCTCCTCCGAATCATTACACTTTTGTACTATTAAGTACAACCACTTAGTGATACCTACTTGTCCCTAATAGAATAGATGGTGTATTTCACCATACCCCCTTGGAGACCCCGATTTAGCTGAAACAAAGCTAGAGGATGGGAAGACCCCGAAAAAGTTTTATCAAATGTTTTATGTTAAAGACTTGGTGAGGTGGGACCTCCCAAGAGATGTTGAGAAATAAAAAGGTTTTGCTTTACAACATGCTGAAGGAAAACTGGAGGAAAAAGATTTACGAAAATGCAACCGGTTCTTTGCAGTTTTGCTAGAACAACTAACCCGTGCAACCACATTACTCTAGTATGGGACAAGGCTGGATTTGATGTTTGTCTATTCTGGTATAAGCTGCCTCGCAACAACTACAGGGGATCGGGGATCCCTGGAGGGTGCGCCTTCTCCGATAAAGGTCCATGTGGGACATCGACCTGGAGAAGGAACAAAGGGTCGACAGGCCTCCACGTGTTACTATGAGTCCCTCATTGAAAGCGCACACCTGGGAGGTGGAAAAAGCGCTCCGGTTGATCCTCGCCCGACGTCCCGGTGTTGAGGGGATTAACACTCATAGGGTAGGCACTTATATTAGAGTGGACATCCGGAGAGTCTTGATCGGGTACTCGACCCACGATCGGTGAAGATCAGCGTAGTGTACCCGGGCGATGTGGGTAAAGTGTACAACCTCTGCAGAGTGTAAATCTATTCGAATAGCCGTGTCCACGGTCATGGACGGTTGGGAAGGTTGCTGTAGAGTGGTGCTGGTTTTGTTTTCAAAAAGGATTTCGGAAAACAGAAATGACTTTGAAATGTTTTGGCCATGGGATGGTCGGAAAGGATCCCTGTTCTGACCAGGGGATGGTTAGAAAGGGATGGAAAGGAGTTTGGTCGTGGGACGACCCGAAGATGGGAACAAATGGGTGACCCAGTCCTGTTGTTTTCCAAAAACTCTTCAAATCGGTTTCCCAAAATGTTTACAAAAGTTTTCAACAAAGACATGTAGATGCTTTATCTACAAGAGAAACTATTTGAGAAAGAACCTCTCCCGGAGCCCTCCTACTACCACAGCCATAATGCATATCCTCTTATTACTACTACTATCTTAAGGTGGTTTGCGAGTACATTCAATGTACTCACTGGCATTGACCCTGGCTATTAACTTGGTCAGATTTCAAGAAGAAGAAGAGGAGGTTGGCGACTATGCGAGCTAGGACGTTCTCCCAGTCAGCTGTCTGTAGGTTAAGGCATGGCTCGGGCTCTGCGCTTGATTGAAGTTCCGCTGATGACTAATGATGTAGCCATAATGGCATTTATGTAAGTTTTGTAATTCAGTATATTCTCAGATATTGTAATGATACTTGTCGGTTATGTGCCATGACTAATTGATCATGGGATCGTGGTTGTATGCATAACAGGGATTCTCGGAGGATTAATCCGGGGGCCCCACAGTTAAAGTACCAATAAATAATGATTTATAGGGATTAGAACTTGACAATAAGTATATTGCGATATTATGTAGTATTCCTAAAGGGATTCTGAAATGGGTTTCGGAATAAGAGTTAATTAAGGACTAGTCCTTGATCACTCACATTAGGAATATCATTAAGGTTAACATCGATAGATGAAAGAAAGAAAAGGATGATTATCATCCACTATGTTGAGACATAGGTTCTGTCCTGAAAAACCATGATGACAACTTAACATAATATATGATCCAAGAAGGAACGTTTGAAAAGTGATTAAGTATGAATCACGGAACGTTGAGCTAAGTTTGTCCATAGTGTTTAATTAAGAACTATAGACACATTTCCAAATCCATGAAGGATGACATATCTTAAAAGCATAAAGGGTTATGTTGTAAGAAAATTGGAAACTCCTCTATCGATAATACTGACTAAAGTCAAGTAGGAAGCGAGGTGAACAAAAAATCAAAAGTTGCATAGGGTCCACTAGTGTTTCGATAATGACATTTATAATAATAGATAAGGGTACCATCTAAAGTGATATATACTATTATGGCGGGACTAGTTTGTCTTTAATATAAAATATGTGTCCTAGGGCATAATTCCCTTGATAAAGCACATGAGGTTGATCTAAAGTCACTCTAGGCTCCTAGAAAACAACCGCATTCTACTGCCATAACTACGATGCATACACAAAGATGTTATCATGAGATGATAAAATATTAATGTCAATCAAGGTTACATTAGTAAGTTGCCAAGGATTTGGGACTATAAAGTACAAGCCCTAGACTCAACCTCTTCCATGAGTAAGCATGTTAAAGGTACCGGGAAATATGGTGCCAATGATTAAGAACAAATGCATCTAGTTTATTTGTACCCTACTGCAAGTGGGAGACTGTTGGAAATATTCCCTGGAGAAAAATAGTAATAAGGATTATTATCATATTTCATAAAGTTTATGATTAAGTTTTATATCATGCTATAACTATATTGAAAGGAAACGTCAATACACGTGCGATATATAAACAACCAGGGGTTCCCAATCATACTCTAGTCACTGGTTCATTGGTCAACAAATGATCATGGTTTCCTGATCATGTGGCATTTATGCTAGTTGGAAATGGAGTCACCTCACTGTGAGAATGATATGATGAACTAATACCCAAACTAAACATCATGACCCGATCATGTCACGAAGTTCAAGTTATGATGATTAGAATAGACCTGGTGTACTATTTCTTACACCGTGAGGCTATATCAATCACTGTTACCCGAGCGTACTTTGATAGCATCAAACATCACTGGGTTAAACGGTGATCATAAAGGTGTGTTCAGGTATTCGGAGGAACGGTAGATGAATTATACGTCAAGAGCGGGATTTGTCCATCCGCATGACGGAAAGATAATCGAGGGCCCACTTAGAGAAGTTATATCCAATAGATGTGTAGCGTGTGATTCGATCACAGGGATATCACTTGTCGGAATGAGTCAAGTATTGTCGGTAATGAGATTGAACCCGACATGGTGATGTCATTGATTAGATCTCGGACAATGCAAGTATCAAGAGACAAAAGGAATAATACATGACGTTCATGTTTCAAATGATGAAAGATTTCGTGGAATGCATAGGGGTCACATGGCCATCCAGGTCCCTCTGTTGATCATTGGTCCGAGAGTATCTCGACCATGTCTGGAGTGTTCCCAAACTGTGAAGTAACACGCTTAAGGGCTCGGTGATGCTTAGAGAGTGTTTATAGGATCGGTAGAATCACCAAACAAAGAGAAGAGAGAAAACATGAAGGGTTTCGGTAAGTTTGGAGGATGTCTGGAGTGGAGGTGGAAAGTGTTCCATGACCATAGAGATTGAATAATATGTGAATGAATGTTAAATATTGATTTAATTATTTATTAATAATTATGTAATAAAAGAGAAATGAATTAAAGGGTTAAAATACCTTACTAGGCCAAATCTAGAGGTAGAAAGGCCCAAGAGGGAAAGACCAAAGTAGGAAGGAAGAGGGGGATGGCTGGCTGGGCTTTGCCACCCACATGGGGCCCACTTGGGACTCCTTGGCCGGCCGGCAGCTGCCCCTCCCCTCTCTTTGTTTAGTCCCACATGGCTAAGCTAGTTAGCCTAGGGGTGAGATTTCCCCTATATATAGTGGGGTATTTTGACCAAATAAAGACACATAGTATTCAATAAAGGTTTACTCACTTTTGGGGAGACCTCCAATTGATACTCTCTCTCTCCCGTGACCGTGGTCCCAAGTTCAGACAACGCAAACGATAGACATCTTCAACGCGGAGTGCCATCGCACTGCGGGATTCAGATCCAGGAGCTCTACTTCCACAACTGTTGGTGGATCGGGGAAGTGGGAGTCATCGCTAGGGACCGGATGCATGTAACTCCCTACGAGGTGCAACATTTGAGGCACTAGAAGTCGTTGGATCCACTAGAGAGCAAGGACTTCATCACGACCTTGAGGTCTGCTTCGGCTCGTCTATATCAACCACGCTCTCCCAAGCGTTGACAATGATTTTCGGTCTTCAAGGGTAAGTTCGCAAAAAGCCCCTCTTACTACATTACTAATAGATAGGTCCTGACAACAAAGGGGTTTAGGGGCATAGGGTAAAATTTATTTTTTTCATACACAAACCCCTACAAATTACTTCCAACAATTTACCGCATTCTAGTTAATAGTAAAAACAACCACATATACACACTCTAGATCCTAGTTTTGCATAAAAGGCCATATAAGTGGGTTATAGGGCTTTAGCGAATAGATAGTTTACCTTCAGCTCCTTATGGGTTCGACACTCAAATACTTATCGAATTGTACTACGGTGATCCCCTACACTTGGGGGTTATCAGCATGGCAGAAAGTGATGAGTGCAAAACCTCCTTCAAGACCAAAATTGGTCCCTCTGAATGGTTGGTCATGCATTTTTGGCTTATATAATACCCCATCAACCTTCATGCGCCTTATGAACCATATTTTGAGATCTCTCATTCGAAAATGTGTTGTTGTTTATTTTGATGATATACTTGTTTCTAGTAAGTCTCTTAAGGAGCATGTTACACATGTTAAGGAGGTTTTGAAACTCTTTCGCAATGAAAAGCTATATGCTAACCTCCCCAAGTGTACTTTTCTTAAAGACAAGTTGATTTTTCTTGGTTTTGTCGTTTCTTCAAATGGAATTGAAGTATATGTTTCCAAGATAAAAAAACATACGAGATTGTCCTATTCCAACTAATGTGAGTGAACTTCAACATTTTCATAGTTTGGCTGGTTTCTATCGTTGCTTTGTGAAAGACTTCTCTACCATTTCTTGTCCTCTCAATGAGTTGACCAACAAGAATGTCACCTTTATTTGGGGAAAAGAACAATACAAAGTTTTTGATCAACTTAAAAAGAGGCTCATGAAGCACCTCTTCCTGCATTACCAGAATTCACAAAATCTTTTGAGATAGAGCGTGACGCTAGTGGTATTGGCATTGGAGGATTCCTCATGCAAACTTGATGGTGCTCGTCTTAACTATCCGATTTATGACAAAGAGCTTTTTTCCTTAGTTCGTGTCCTTCAAGTTTGGAAACACTATATTTAGCCTAAGGAACATATCATACATTTCGACCATGAGTCCTTGAAATATCTAAAAGTCCAAGCCAACTTGAGTAAACGACACGCTAAGTGGGTTGAGTTTAAGGAGTCCTTTACATATGTCGTCAAGTATAAGAAATGCAAAGACAATGTAGTTGTGGACGCTTTGTCTCGCAAGAACACAAGCCTTCTTATTCAACTCGAAGTAAACATGTTGGGTCTTGATGAAATCAAAACTTTGTATGCTTCTGACCTTTTGTTTCAACCAATATTGCGGAAGTGTTCCATTAACAAAGGAGTTGATGATTTCTATTTGTACCATCCCAATTGTCTAACAATTGCAATGCTACTTGCCTAGTCTATATATTGCTACTTCCTACCTATTAATTATTGCATCATCATTATATCATGCTCATGTCACCATGCCACATTGCATTTGAGCATCATATAAAACTCCTTCACTTGGTTCTTCTCTCATATGCATTTGTATCACTTGTATTTGCCTCTTGATAAATTGTTTGATGCCCAAGTTGAGTTAGGGGCATATCTTTTACAACTCCACCACCTTTCTTGTCACCACCTTATAATTCCACCATCCAAACTACATATGAGCACTTGCATTTCTTTTGACATTTGTCTAGTTAATGTATGCTAAGATGGATCCACTTCTAAATCTACATGCTCCCATACATGATATCTATTGTTTTCACAATATTAAGTATGTGGAGCCTCATGGCCACCTTTGCATGCCATGTGAGTAGAATGCTTCTTTAAGCTACCATATGGTTCTATTCATTCTATGCTCATACATGATGCTACTTTGGCTATAAGTTGATGTAGTGGGAAAACACACACTAGTGGCCCTTTGTATTCATATATGTGCATATGAGAAATATTTTCTTATACTAGCAAGCTCCAAATTCTTGGCATGGTATGTTCAAGTTTTAATGCATGCATGGATGTATATTGGCCATATGAGATCATAGTTATTTTTACAATCATAACGTGCCTATATTTCATATGCATGTCCCATGCAAGCTTGTCCCATTCCTCCCTCTTTGTATTCTATTGAGCTTGATATGGATTGGTTTTGTTTTGTATTCAAGCAAATGAAACATTCCAACGAGCTTGCAAGTAATACCCCTCCTTCTAATTAATCCTTTAGAGGGATGTTTTGACCTTGTTACCGTTTTGAATTCTTTCATGGGTTTGATTTAAAATCATACCAACAAAACCAATCCAATAAAATGTTTACTCTATCTCACCCATCTACTCTAATGCTACCACCATTACCTTCTTATCTCTTTTATCCCTCACTGCTTTTGTTTTCTACAAGGTTGGATCCACTTGCTAGGGTACACTATTTTCAAATTTCCCATTGCAAAAAACCCTACAAATCTTTATTCTAGTAAATGCCCCAAAATGGACATGTGTATGGGGCATCTCTATTCTCTTGTTATCTTCCCTCTTGTCTCTATTTGATACAACCTAAACCTCTCATTCAAAAACATCTACCCGGTTCTAAAGTATCTTTGAATCAAGTGGCTATTTGGAATTGTGGAAACCCTAAACAAAACAAATAACAAATAAAAAGAAAACAAATAGTAGAAAAATAGAGGAAGAGACTAGCAGCAGCATCAGAGCTTTTGGCCCAGCCCGCGGAAGCCCATCCCCAGCGGATGACCAGACATCTCTGCTCCTCTCTTGGGCCAGTCCATAACATCAAGCCCACCTGGTCCCTCTTCTGTTCACCATCTTCTCCGTTATGTCTCTGTTCGTGACAAAGGAGGAGAAGAGAGACGGGGCAGGTCGCCGTATCCCCCGTCTGCTCTTGTCAGCACCAACAACCCTCCCCCGCCTTATCCTTTAAGACAAATCGAACCCCTTGAACCCTAGCCTCGACCAAGATAGGAATCTCCCTCTCTTCTTATTTTCTTCCAATCCAAGCTGATCGCCTCAGCATGCCAACACTAGCAAACCACGGTTCTCGGTGACCTCGTCGCCGCTGCTTCCTCCATCTCCATATTCTGGCCGCTGTCGTGGTCGACGTGCTCGAGCTCCAAGAAGGGGAAGGTAACCAGGATGTCGTTGCCTCACCATCATGCATCCCGCGAGAAACCACGCCACCGTCAGACACTGTCTCGCCGTTGCCTCCTCGCCACTTCATGCCCTACCTAGCTCAGCTTGGGAGCGGGTGCTCGGTGAGCATGCCATCCTTCTTCCTTCCCGCATCATCCCCTCCTCTTAGCACCTTGTATCGTTGTTGCCATGATGCGACGCATGCCATGCTCGCGCACGCAAACAACAATTGCGCGCAACACCGCAGATAGTAGCTCGACCCCCTGATCTTTGAAGCACACGCCATGCATAGCCCTCCTTAGACCAAACAACCTGAACAAATCTTGTAGGGAGAGCCACCCTCTTCGTCTTTTGTTTTTGCGTTGCCGCGTTTTGGCCGGCCGTTTGGTTGTCGTCATCCCTAGAAACCGTCGGAGCCGCCGCGAGCCAGCTGTCACTCGACAGTTTCGTCAGACAGCCACCTCCCTTTTTTCAGAGAGGCCCCTGCATTTTTCTGGGACCGAACCCGTAGTCCCCCGACCAGGCCCACCTGTCAGCCTCTGGATCAGTCACCATCCATGCCATTTTTAGAAAGGTACCCAGGCTTTTCGCAAATGAACCTGTGGCCCCTGGATCCCACACGTGTCACCTAACTGATGGACTGGCGCATGCGAGGGCCCCATGGACCCGGACCCCACCAGTCGGTGTCACTGGGTAGGTTGCAGCTGTGTGACAAAAGCCCTGGCCTCGTTCCAGATTTAAATTTAAAATTGTTTTAGAATTCTGCTTAAATACAAACGGTATATAAATTTTAAATACTTTAATTAATCTATAATTCTAAATCTTTTCAAAACTTATTCAAACTAGTCAAACTATTAACAATTGACCACTTTTAATACAAATGTTTGAATATGGTTTTAAATTCATAATTCCAACTACTGTAAATAATATATGTTTTTGAATCAGAAAAATGCCAGGAATATGAATATTCTATTTAAAATATATTCTGGGCATTTAAATTTTTCGAATTAATAAATACCATTAATATGACTATTTCTTGAATAAATTATAACTTGAATTCCGTATTCCGAATTTTACAAATAATATGTATAAATCGATCAGCGTGACGAGCCCGTTCTGATGATGCATTCCATGATATGAATTGAAGCATGCATCATATAAATATTAAATATTCAGAACTGTTTATGGGAGCAAAATATGAGTAAACAACCAATGAAATGATTTATTCTTGTACCCCACATCTCACCCATGCCATGCTATGTTATACCATATAAATATTCATCATTCCATCATGGAATACCTTTTTTGCTTGTTGCATATGATTTATATCCTTGTGCAATGTATTTATTTTGGCCCTTATGTGTTTGGTTTTTATCCGGACAGACGCCGAGCAAAGGATTTATCAAGAGAACCAAGAGTATTACCCTGATCCTTCCTATTCTGCAACTGAATTGCCAGTCAAGCAATTCCCCATGCTTGCATACATATAGTACCTATGCTTCTATCTTATTCTTGCATCATTGAGTCGCGATTGTATTAAATTAGGATCCCAAGTACTACATAGCCTTTACTTTTAAACCCCACTGAAACTTCGCCCTGAATCCTATGAGCCATTACTATAGGAGTTGTTTGAGCCGTGTGAGTTGTAGAATTACATGTGTAGGGTTTGTGCGAGTCTTGGATAATGAGGTACCTAAACAACTTAAACTATGTAGTAATAGGATAACTAAAGAAAGAGGCACCGGTGGGCAATAGTTGTTATTTAGTTCTTCCACACTCACTTGTGTCCAATAGGACCCCGAGTACTTGATTCCTATTCCTTGAATATTCACACTATCCACATTCGGGAGACTCTATGGATCCCCCTTCGCTTGAGCTTGTTCACACTTCATTTCTTGGGGCCACAAACCAGTTTGGGGATTTATTACTATCTTGTACGTATGCCATGATTTACTGCTTTATTACGATTCTGTGTGGAGTGCTTGTATTGCTTAGGACTTGTGACACATTTCCGTAGTAGAAACAAGCCTAGTCACACTTTCGGGTTCTTAGTTGTTTACAACCGTCCACACCAACGTTGGGTCTGTCTCAGAGCCGGCCAACTTCGTTGCAGGTAGCTTCATGGGGTGCCTCCCTGAAATAATTTATGAATCCTATGAATGCATTGTCGTGAGGCTGCTCGTATGTGTGTTTCTATTTATTTGGTTCTTCCTGAGGTTGATCGTGTGTGTGTTGCTATTTATGCACCCCTATAGGGTAAATCTTTATGAAAGCGGTGTCCACGGTTATGGAGGACTTAGAGCATAGTTTCTCGATCATAGACAAGCATAACTAAGTACCGCCTTTAATTTGACTAAGACATGACTAGTAAATAGTGCAACACTCATGGAATGGTTAATAAAATTGCCAATGGTAAGAGAGAAGGAGGGCAAGCGATGTTTAATTATGTTACTACTATAACTGTTGTTCTAATTAACTAGCATCCATCCATCTCTGGTTGAGCGAATGTTGTAGCATATCTCTATAGAACTATTAGCTATTATCTTTCGCTGTAATTGCGTCACCCCAGGTTGTTATCTTTAGATGCATTACGACTTGCTGAGTACCCCTAGGGTCTCACACGATAAATATTTGGTTCAGATGGATAGGTATACGCCCAGGAAGGTTACTGGGTCAAGGAGACTGATGATGGTGGCAACGACCATCAGGTGTAGAGATTCTGGTAATAGATATCCATGAGATATGTGGGCGGGATGTGCTTATTTTCAGGGCATCTTATGCCGATTTGCTTCTTGTTCGTACTCGGATCTTGTTTTCTGCTTCCGCTTGATACTCTGATGTGTGATGTATGAGGATGTATCCTAAACTATTATCTCTAACTAGGATATTTTGATCTTGCTATATGGTGTTGATTATTGCCCTTTCTATTGTTTCTAGCTGGTGTGGCTTTGATGTTTACTATATGTTGCTGACATACATACTCATTTGTGTATGTTTTTTATCGCTTTACTTGTCGACTACGCCGCTCCCTCTAGTATCGATGTTCTTGAAAGTGGATGGGATGGTTGGCTAGTAGCGTTATTCCCTGCTCCACGAGGCGGGCCTACTGTGTTTGGCTGCATGGCCCCGTGGTAGTACGTCCTGTCCAGTTTTGGGTTCATCTAGGCTTGAGCTTAGAGGATAGAGTCCGAGGTATAACAATTGGTATCAGATCCATTCCACCCTTTAGGGTCTCAGCCAAGATGGTCGTTGTCAGTCTAGAAATAAATTTGGTAGCTATGTATACTAGAGAAAAACTAAACGTGAGAGTAGGACTGCTTCCATTTTTCTTCTTACCCACCCACCCATCCTTTTGTGGTAAGGAACTGTAACGTTTGTCTATCCTCTTCTAAAAATTCAAACTAGGATTCATGTGTTTGGGGTTTCCGTAGTACCATAGGATGTGTGTGTAATTCTTTGTCTATCTGTTGCATCCAACCTTGTTGTCGCAATCTGCCTTTGGTTATCAACTGTTGGTACATTCCATACCGACAGGTTTATTTGTAAACCAACGCAATCTATCCGACTCTTTGTAAACTGATTCCTTCCATCCGGATTCATGAATGTAGTATAATAGCTTTTTCTCTAGAAGACCTAGGTTTAATCGAACCTTGGAAGGCATTGCTAAAAGGTAATAAGAAATGACATGTCTACGAGACTTTGTTTGCTCATTTTACCTTAGTTGACCGGACCAATCTAGTTTACTTTATAATGGGTTTGAATCAATGGATGGAGATAGGCCAGGGTTGAAGATCCACCTATAGCTGCACATCAAATGGGATGAAAGATAATAATAAGAATAGTCATGTATCATGTTTGTATTGAGATAATATTTTGTGGCCAACACATCCTAATATTCTAGAGCCCCCGTTATGCAGCGGGCATAACAATAGACTTTTAATACAACCGAGAACACACGGAAGCCACAAGTTGTAAATGATTATTAAGTGTAAACACAGATCAAAGCTTTAAGTGGTGATGTTGTCGTTGATCCCGAATGGGGCGCTAAGTCAAGACCGTGCTTCCCTTTCTGTCACTGATTTTCCTATGAGATTGCCACTAGCCAAGTATCTCACCTCAAGCCTTTATTAATTTATGGGATCTTGGGTACCTACAAGTCCACAGATTGAGGCGAGAGATGAAGAAACAAAAGATACAAATTGCGAATCCAAACAAAACACAATTCTCCCATGATCTAGAGGCAGATAATTGCTATGAGGTTTATCTCCAACCCGCAGCCCGTGAGGACTACTCACTCATAACAAATATATCGGAGATAGAAAACATCATGCATATACTTAGATTGAAATCAACTATTCTTACAATGGTCACCAAATCACAAGGAGATCTAAATGTACAAAGCAATGGCTATGGCTTGTGGAGGGATGGATGGTGGAAGTGATGAACAATGGATAAACAATGGTGTGGATATCCTTTGGTGGTGTTGTGATGCAATCTAAGAATGGCGGCTCTCTGGCCGGCGGCTAGAGCCTCAAAATATATAGGCGTCTTCATGAAAGTTGTAGGGTTTGACGAGATGGAGCCGTCGCCACCTAGTACGTGCGGGAGGTATGGGCGGACCGTGCCCGTACTAGTGGTCGTTAAGCACACTAACGCCTTGGTTGGCTTCTCCAATTACTTGGTCATGTGTACTTCCTCAAAATCCTTCATTACGACTCCTTATTTCACCTTAAAAGCAGTGGTTTCCTGCACAACATAAATCAAAGAAGGGATTTTCACATCTTTCCAATTATTAGTCATTAGTGCCAAGGTTGAGAGTTTATTTGGCAATTGCTTAACCAAAAACAACGTTTAAAGGTGGTGGAAGATGGCAAAAATCAGAGCCATCAACTTCCCCAAAGCTCAAACCTTGATCGTCCACGAGCAAGAAGAACCAAAAGAACTATAAGGAATTCATCGTTTAAACTTGAAATAATGAGAATAGGAGTTCACTTACAGTAGGTAGTTATATGTGATCAACACTTCATTCATTTGCAAAGCTTATCAAAGTTAGAGAGATGACAAGAATACTATACCAGCTTTTGTAAGTCAAGATAATCAAAGTAAAGTTTAATATAAGTATAAATAACTAGAAGTGTAGCAATCAATCCAATTCCTCTAATTAACTCTCATCTTGGCAAGGAACACTTAAGATGTTTAAATAGCATAATTGAGTAGGAGAGTTTCATGTCCATAGTAGTATAACAATGAAGTGTCTATAAATAGATCAAGTCAATCTAAAACACTTCTAATCCAATTATTGTCTTTCAAGAAAAATTCGTAAAGTAGTAATCAGACCATGCTAAGGACTTGTTATGTGGATCCTCATAGATATCTTTTTCTTTCCTTATTTTTCATCTCATTTTTCAAGGATCATTGTTTGTTTCTTTTTGCTAGTATTTGCACAAACTTTGAGAGTACCAAAACTTTTTCCCATACATTGACACGGATGCCAATCATGTAATTAACTCATAGCAAAAATCCGGGGTTATACTAAACAGCGTTGAAAAGCTTGCGGAGTTATTGGCATCCCAAAGGTGTGCGTTAGAGACATGGAACATAGTTGTCTCGCAACTTTTTCTCCCTTTTTTGAGATAGAACCGCAGTTTGATCCACAAGGTTAGCTTTAGCGTGCGTCACAATTACCACTAGACTTTATTTCAATCAAACAATTCCTTTCATGAGTGTAGTCGAGCCTGTCAAAATATATATGGGGTTAAGTATAATCAAGGTATACTCTCAAGACAATCATTCATCAAACAAGTCATAAATTTCAGAAATTTTCTTGTTGTACCTGTTTGGCATTATTATTTCCAAGGCAAGACTCGGTTAACTAAAAGAACTAGAGCAAGAGCTTCAACAACTAATCATCATACTAATAAAAAGCCTTACTCTAACCATATTAAATTACTTCCCACTAGAATGCTTCTTAGCAAATCAACCAACTAAGATAAACAATTCAAACTTCATAAGTGGGAGACATAGGACATACCTCTCATAAGTAACTTCTTGATCCTCTTCCTTATAGGGATGTGTTCCTTCAAATCTCAAACACGATTACTCTCGAAAATGATATCAAAGAAAAGAGGAAAAGTATGAATCCACGTTTACGAAAAAAAAAGATAAAAAGAAAAATCTTTTTTGGTTTTTGAGGATAGGAATTAAAGAATAGAAAAGGTCTTGCGTCCAAGCAAGGACTAAAGAAAAATAAAAGAAAATTATAACGAAAGAAAATTTAAAAAGCAAAGGAGAAAAGAAAAAAACCAAAGTGTTGGAACAAGCCAACATGAGTCTTTCAAATCTCACAAGGAGCAGGAGTACAACCTCGTTATTACACAAATAAATTTGCTAGGGGAACACATCCCCAAGCTCAGGATTTTGGAAGCCCCTTTGTTGTTCATTGTGGTGGTGGTGGATAGTCTCCCATGTTCCATTAGCCGCTCCAACCATGGAACTGGGTGGCGAGGCTTGCAGCGGCATCTCAGAGGTTGATGGATAGGTTGTTCATATTGTGAATATTTCCTTCAAGTGCACGTATATCTTTATAGGTGGTGTAGTAGTTTGGTGGCTGCATATCATGTTCGGCTCCTTATTGTTGTACTTGTTCATCTTATCCTCCTCCCACGGGTATTTCTTGTTGGGGTAGGTTAGCGTCGACCTACGCGTCAAAATGCAAATGTCCATCCTTGATACAGAATAGACCGTTAGGCAAAGGAGCATGGATCAGGTGATCCGCTCCATGTACATTGAAGAAATATCTACCATGATTTTTAGAAATCATACCACATGCTCTTAGAGTAGATGGACCGAGATGGTTAGCTCCAGTCAACGGTTGGATGTTACCTAGGTTGATGTGAAGTGCGCATGCAAGAACAGTTACAACTCCTCCGCATATGGGGCCTCGAGATTGAAGATTGCTTAAGATAAAACACAAGCAAAGCGCCCAAACATGTCCTCCTCATTAACTCTAGTAAACTCACCACGTGCCTGCATTGTGTTAGCAATAACATAAAACAAATATCGAACAATGGGATAATCAATTTGGTTCCCCTTGGGTGTGTGAACATGAATTCTCATCAAGTTAAAGTATTGTGAAGGGTAAGGATATAAAACAAAGGTAGGTGTGCGTACATCGGTGGTGTTGTTAGTAAACCCAAAGCATTGAGCCCATTGACTGAGTGTCAAAGTATACTCACAGTTCATGAGGTGAAATTTGATTCGATCAACTCCAGGCCATTGTTCCTAGGAACAACCGTAAGGATCCACCGTATGTGTCAAGGTGCTGAATAACTCAAGTGTCAAGCGGCGGTACGCTTCGACATCCTGAAAGACAAAATTGTACAAACCAATGTTGTTGCAAAGTAAATCTAAATCACCACGAATGCCAAGTTGGTTCAGGATATAAGGACACTCCACTTGGTGGACTTGATCTCTCGAATCTTGAGACAATCGAAATGGGTAAGATGGAATTCCTCGGTGAACTCGATGCTAACTGACTTAGGGGTTCACGTATCAATGGGTGGTGCGGAGGATTCCACAACCATCTCACTTGTACGACTCCTCGTGTTCATCTAATAAATAAAAACAAGACAAAGTAAATAAAATTGCTAATAAAAAATTGGTCCAATAGAAACATAGTATAAGTGATTATCCACACTAACTACAAAAGAAATTTCCTCTAAAAACAATGCTAAGCATACTTAGTACCAAGATTGAATCAAGAACAAGACCTATGTCTAGATTTACAATGATGAATGACTAAGCCAAGCTTTTGCATAAATAAGTTGGCGATCAGAGGAGAATCATACCTTAGATCGAGTGAGTGCGAAGAATCAAAGAGAGATTGAGTAAATTTGAAGATCCAATGGAGGCGTGCACGTACGTGGTACAGGGCGGGCGGAACAGTCGGAGCCCGCCTATATCGGGTGTCTTACCTTGGGGGCGATGATAGCTCCCAGGCGGTGCACTCGGTATGGGCACGTGGTATGGTCACACGCGTTCGTACTGCTGGTTGTTATCTATTTGGGGACTTTTCTTAAAATCTGATGTTTGCTCGGGGGTACGGTACGGGCGCGCGGTACAGGCGCGTCCATCCCTACTAGTGGTTGTTATCGCCACTAACTTGTTTGGCAATCATCAAAATTTCTATCCCCCATTGCCTTAAGGTGGTACGGGCGCACGGTACAGGCCACTCCGGCCATACCAATAGTCGTTATCGACTCTGTTAACTACAATAAACTCAAAATTTAATTAGTAGCTCCGTGCGCCTTTGCACATCTTATCAAAGGGTTAGATAGTAGCAAATAATACAAAGTAATGATCCAGCAATACTTCTTAGGCCATGTGTTGGTAAAATAGAGGATTTCCTTATTTCTTCTCCTCTTTCCATGGGTCTTCTTGAACACTCTTTATTAAAAACAAAAACTAACACGAAAATAAAACATAATAGAAACTTAGAGAAGATTTATTTCACATGGATTGCCTCCCATGAAGCGCTTCTAGTTAAGGTCAATTAGCCTTACCTTGATGGCGATCACTTAGGTTTGGGGAGTGGAATGCCCACTCCAAAATAGTTTGCTTTCAAATTAAATACACCATCATCATCATTAGGATTGGCCTTCTTTTTCTTAGGTAAGTGGACTACAAATGGATCTCTAGATGGTAGCCCTATCCTTACATTCCCTTCATGTAAATTAATCAAAGATTTAGTAGTTCTTAGAAATGTCCTACCTAGAATTATAGGTGCTATGCAAGCTTCACGCATGTCCACAATAAGTATATCAATAAAAGCGGGGCTTCCTTTAATTTCAACAACTATATTTTCTTTGATCCCAACAGCTTGTTTATAAGTTGAATCAGCTAGATGGAGTATTAGTTCAGTTGTAAGAAATGGCCCCAAGTTTAATTTATCGAATAGGCTTTTGGAAATTGTTGAGACACTTGCACCAATATCACAAAGTGCGAGTATCTCATTAACTCCCAATTTAATTTTAATAGTAGGCTCAAATATATCATCTAGCTTAGCTGGAAGCTTATCAGCTAGTCTTTTATACTCCATCTCTAAATCACGAACCTTAGATGCTACTTGTTGTATAAATTGTTGGTACATAGCATCGTTACCTTGTTCTATACATGGATTCTTAACGGTGATCATCTTCAATAAATCTTCCATGGTATATTCCGTTGTAGGCGTGTTGCTATAATCCAGCTCTTTAGGATTTTCATCGTTTGTTACCGGCAAACTTTGCTAGTATGAGAGCTTGTCTCTCGGCCACTTTACCCAACTGAGCCTCCACGGTCCTTGTTCTTTCCTGTAGAGCATGCACATCATTTCTTTTGCAACGACCTGATTAGATAATCTTCCTAAACTACTTGCATGGTTCTCTGTAATCTTAATAAGCATATTGTTTTGTTCGGTTTGACCATGCATAAATGTTCTAATAGTTTGCTCAAACGGGAGATTGCCATGATTTGCTCCATTAGTATTATCATAATTATTATAAGGAGCTCCTGCGGGATTAGCATGATATTTTTGAACATTATAAGCATAATTATTTTTCCATGCATGATTAAAAGGAGTGAGAGCTATAAAATTGACATCATTAACATTGGTAGTGATAGCATTAACTTGGGTATCTTCCTTACCCTTTATTAAGCTAAGCAACTCATCTACCTTAGATGTAAGCTCCACATTGCTTACCTCGGTAATTGAACTTACTCTCTTCGAGGTTCTTTCCACATGCCATTGGGCATGGTTATTTTGCATATCATCAAGTAACTTCTTTGCAACACTTACATGTTTTCCCATGATTGTTCCTCCTGCTGCAGTATCTAGCATAGACTTAGACATTGGGGTAAGACCATTATAAAATAAATGTAGTATAAGCCATTCTTACATCCCATGATTAGGATAGTTCATTACGACTTCTTTCATCCTCTCCCACATAAGCGCTTGTGGCTCACGGTCTTCTTGTCTAAAGATTGTGATGTTGGATCTTAGCTGCATAGTCTTAGCTGGGGGGAAATTTAGTCATAAACAAATTAGTGCATTCCTCCCAAGATTTAATAATACCCTTTGGTAGAGCTAGCAACCAATACTTGGCCTTTACTCTAAGAGAGAAAGGGAATAATCCTAGTTTAATAGCATTTGGATCTACGTCTTTAATACTCATCATGTCACAAATTTCAGTAAAAGTATTTAAGTGCAGTCCCGAATCCTTAGAAGATGAACCCCCCAAATTGGTTTTGTATAACCAAACTTAAAAGGTTAGGTTTTATCTCATAAGTTTCCGCATCAACTGCGGGTTGAGTGATGGGTGCACAAATAAAATCATCGGTGGGAGTAGCATACTCCCCAAGTCTCTTTTGATCCATGGCTCTTATCTTTTTGGTAAATTTTAAGTAATGAAAACAAATAAAAAGTAACTTGTTTTTTGGGTTTGAAAATAAATAGCAAGAAAGTAAACTAATAACAAGAAATAAACTACAACTAATAATAAAACTAAAAACAAGATCTCTAATGACCTCACCAGGATAGCGAAATTGCTTCCTCTAGAATAATAAAACCAAACTAATAACAACAGCGCTAGAAAAAGGGCTGATACCTTCGATCCGGATTCACGGATGTAGTATAATAACTTTTCCCCTAGAATACCTTGGTTTAATCGAACCTTGGAAAGCACTTCTAATGAGGGTTAAACTCATCAATGCCCATTGTTATGGACTTGGGTTTTGGAGAAGGAGGGAGCACTGGAGGCATCAATCGGCTAGAAAACAAGCACAAAGGGATGCAAGGATTACCCAGGTTCAGGCGTCGTAGAGGACCCTACTCCTTCTTGTCTTCTCTTGGAATTATCGAGGGAGTCAAAAGTTACAGAGGGTGCGCGGATGCAATCTGGCAAGGTTGTGAAAACTACGGTTGTGATTATCCTCCTCGCTGCACACTCCTAGCCTTTAATAAATAGGCTAGGTCTCGGGTAGCAGGTCGAGTCGGTTACAAGTTAGGGTTTATCCCTTTTAAACTTTATATCTTAAGCTCGCCTTGTGCCGCAAGCAATCGGAGTCTCCTTAGGTCACCCGAATCTTTGACTGGGCTCTGGTAACGTCATGTGCTTCTGCCAGATTGGACCGTATATGCCAAGCTCGAGCCTATAAGAGGTGCCCATGTCAGTAGCCCCCGAGTGTCCAGTTGAATCACAGATTCGAGCAGAGACTTATGAAGTCTTTCGAGTGCATAGCTGAGCATATTTTCAAGTGCTCTGGTTTGTCTCATGCGGATTGTTGATATACGTGACTGATTTATCCGGTGTATCAGGATCAGTTAATTGCCTTAGGGCAAAACAACGCAAACTACTCAAACTAGAGTCCCGAGACTCGAATTCGGAAAAGTGCTGACGTAATTCGACTCAGGCCGCGGAGGTCTTATAGAGTCAAATCCTAGTGTATAAATGTGAGCACTCGACACATCTGTCAAGGCTTATTCATCGTACCTGTAGGCACGGATTGTTTCTGGTAGAGCGTAGAAGGTGTGTTGCCAGGCCTTATTCAGGTCTTATCTTCACGCTGCAAGTGTGGCATCCAGTTTTTTACCATCGTAGAGATGATTCGGGTGACCCAGGAGACGTAATCTCTTTGTAGGGAAAATACGAGGCAGAATCACCAGAGCATTCGAGTGTGGATGCAGTCAATACACAGTGAAATGTATAAGAAAAAATCATAGGTTGCACGGCCATCGCTCCTTATGGGAGTAGCCCCCGAGTGCCTATTCGATTCGTAGACTCGAGTGGGGACTATAATTATTTTGCGACTATTGTCGTCTTTTGCTTGTTTCAGTTGAATGTGCTTTCAGTGCTCCCTATGGGAGTAACCCGAAGTACACAGTCGAATCGTTGATTCGAGTGAAGGGTTTTCATAATGCTTGGATATCTTTACAAAGTTCCTCGAGTGTGCGGCCAGCGCTCCTGTTAGGAGTAGCCCCCGAGTGCTTGGTCGAGTCGAAGACTCGAGTAAGGACTAGAGTAGTCAAAATGTGCTCCTGCTAGAGTGAATGACATCAGTGTTGATGGTGAGATGACCTCAGTTGCCCGCTTGAGCAACTTTGATAGGACGTGACGAGTAGTGGGTCCCATTTTTCGACTTGGACTTGACCATGCATGCATAATCTCTATTTTAACTATGTCTCCTCGAATCTCGCGTGTAATGGGAGGAGTGGGGCGATGATTCGTGGTTTACCCTTGCCACGCATCGACACTGATTTGTGTCATGCGTCTAGTTGATTTCCTTCTTGCCGTTGGATGGCATCTTTGATGAGGTTAAGTAGAGGTCCGTCGTGCAGTAATTTCCCCATATCTTCTTCTTGCTCGCGCACTTCCACCATTGTTGTTCCTGCTGCTCCATTGCTCTCATCTTCCTTGTGGCACTAGACCAATTCCGCACTTTCCCGAGCTACTTCTTGCGCTCACACCACAAGCGCCAAATGGGGAAGAAGAAGGGAAGCTCTGCCGCTAGATATACAGCGGCCACTGCTGCGGCCAAGAAGAAAGGCGCCGCCACCACGGGCACTAGCGCTGTCGCCACGGCTGGGAAGAAGAAGGGCCCAGGGACCCGCATCACCAATGGGTCGTGGCTCCCATCCATCATCCAGCCGTCAGAGCTTTTCACCCAGCGCTAGGATGGATCGCTCTCTACCGTGGCGGATGACTCCCGCGTTCCGGGCAATGAGGTAATCCCTAGTCCTCCTGTGGGGTTTCCGGTGATGTTCCTTGCGTTCTTCATTCGCGGTCTTTATCTCCCGCTTCATCCATTTGTTAGGGTTTTACTTTGTTTCTATGGGCTCCAGCTGCATCAGCTGATCGTAAACTCTATCCTCCACATCGCCTGCTTCATTACCCTTTGTGAGTGCTGGCTCGGAATTGAGCCACACTTTGTCCTCTTGAAAAAACTCTTCAAGCTCAAACATCAGTCGGGCTTGGGTACAGTAGTCTGCGATATAGGAGGCTACGGGATCCATGTCGTCTCCAAAGTCACCTATTTCTCCATCAGTCTCACTTCGTCTATCCAAGGGTGGAGGGAGAAGTGGTTCTACATCCACGACTAGAAGGCCGACGTAGAGTACTACGGACTCGCACCTTTTGATCCGGTGGCAGCTTGCAAGAGGAGGAGATCGTGGAAGAACGTTGTGATGCCCGACGAAGTTGAGGAGACAGAGACTTTGTATCAGCGTGTCTACCATTTTCGACCCTTGTAGGTGAGCATAATGAACTTCCTCATCACGTCACTTCCCTCGAGAAGGGACTTGCCGTGGCGGAGAAGAAATGCGAGGAGGCATTCTAAACTCTAGAGGAGTTTCAAAAGCGCGAGGAAGATTTGTGTTCTTCTACTGTTGAGAGGGAAAAGTTGTTCGTAAAACAGATCTTCTCTATCGCGAAAGCGCTCTCAGGTATTACACTGGCTCACTTGCATTTTCCCTTGCTTTTTGTATACATGTTGTTGTGCTAATGTGTGTATTCTTCAGATGCCGCCGGCATGAGTTTTGACACCTAGGCCTTGGCCCGCGCGGATGCTTTGGCCGACACCATGGGTGCAGTCGACGACCGCAGCGTCTCCCTCCAAGACACACTTGGGAAGGACAAGGGCGTGCTGAGCTGCCTTCTAGAGGAGATGGTTCCCAAGGGCAACTTCATCGAAAATCTTGATGGCCTGTGGAGTCCTTCGCAGAGGGCGTCCCGGTGGACTTCAAGAATGCGCATCGATCAGTTGGCGCGACAATGACACTCGCAATGGCGCAAGACCCCAGCATGGAACTGGACCCCAGCGTAATCTCCGAGGCGATGCCGGTCAACGCGGATGACCATCTCCTTTCAACGGTAGTTGTAGTAAATATGGGCCTCAGCTCATTGAAAAAATCGCCAATTACTCAGTGGAGCTACGGCGAGTGAAGGCGGCAAAGGCTGCGGTATCTGGGGCAACAACTAGGAAGTCTATGGCGTCACAGACTGCCACAGATTCAAGGAAGCCCCCGAAGTCAAAAGCGAAAAAGTAGAGCATTCCCTTGCAACCCTGTGTAATAGCCTAGTTTTGCTTTGCTGAACTGTATTCTGTGGGGGTACCCCTTTTGATACTTGTTGAATTTGAATGCACTTCTTCCTTTTATCGATGGATGGTTGGTCTTATGCGCCTCTTGCTTTGGATATAATAGGGTCCTTCGAGTGGTCCTCCTGACTCTCCTCCCACCGATGAAACTGTGGCGTGACCGCGTCCAAAGGTGGAGGAGCTGTCGTTGCTTGCGCGACTGCGCGATCGCATAAAGCAGTTGGAGAAAGAGTTACCCATAATCTGTGGTAACGCGGATGTGTGGAAGTCGAAGGATGAGAAGGCCAGTGCATGCGAGAAGTATCTCCTGGATGAAGTTGCTCAGTTGGATGAGCAATTTAAGTGTTAGGTCTCTAGCTTCTTATCCCTTTCTTTAGCCATTTGCGGCGATGCTATGTCCTTATGCTCTGCTCTGCTTCTTGTAGTTGTTAGCGCTCGTCACCCGCAGGATGAGAGGGATCGGGTTACCATTCAAATGAATGACCTGACCCAGGGGCAGTTGCAAGCTAGTGGATACTTCTGGGTGGACCATGATCATGCAATCGCATTGGCGAAACTGCAGGATCGTGCATCGCGGATGCTGTAGTGTTTGAAGGAAGTGCAATCATGCCTTAGGCATATTTTTCAGGCGATGTTTCCCCTGGATGTGGTGCCTTCCAGATTGTTAGCTTTGTTGGCGAAGTTTCAAGATATCAGCGTGGTCCGCGAGTGGGTGCGCCAGCAGTTGGTCGCAGGTGCCAACGCTGCACTAGCGCTTGTTCGATTGCATCAGCCAGATGTGGATGTCGCATCTATTGCTGCTGGACCACCGCCTCCGCAAGAAGGGATGACCTAGAACATGGTGCTACAGTACCAGGCGGTTGATCGGCCAGCCGAAGATATTGTCGATTTCTTCGAAGAGCAAAAAAATGTCCTCCTTTTGCAGCAATAATGTAGTTTAGACCTGCACATGGATGTATATGTGTTGTAAAATTCATACAGTTGTGTTGGGTGTTTTCATACCCGTTAATGTGTAAAGAGCTTGCTAGCTTTTTTGAGTTTATTGTAATCTGTAGTTCCTTTTTGTTAGCCTGACGTATATTCATCTCAGCACCTTGCCAACTTGTCGGGTGCATTGTAGGTAGGTTGGTTTTATCAAGGGTTAGATTGGTAGTGCGTCAGCTGCTCAAGATATTGCGTTGTTCGTGGAACGAGGTGTAAAGGGTGGCGCAGCCCCCAAGTGATATAATTGCAAGTAAAACATAAAAAACACAAGGTTTGGGGCACTTAGCTTTATTTATTCACAAAATATCACGAGGTACAATGTATGGCTAAGTAGCCTGGCTGAACGGCCTTATTTATAAACTAATAAACATCTAAGGGTAGAAACAGTGTAGTTGTGCGACATTCCAAGGATTGGAGTATGCGAATCTGCTCTCTAAATCTTTAAGGAGGTAGGAACCACCTGGGATTACTTTGGTAATCACGTAGGGTCCTTCCCAAGGGGACTCGAATTTGACGTGCCCTTGCTGCTATAGTCACAGGACTAGGTCTCCTTCGATGAAGGATCAAAGGCGTAGCCTTTTGCTGTGGTAGTTGCGGAGGTTCCGCTGGTAGATCGTGGATCTCTCCGCTGCAATCTCACGTGCCTCATCAAGGAGGTCGATGGAGTCTTCGAGTGCGAGAGTTGATTCTACCTCACTGTATGCTACTATCCGTGGGGCTTTGTAGCGCACTTCTGCGGGTAACACCGCTTTGGCACCATGTACCATGAAGAACGGAGTGTAGACTGTGGCAGTGTTTGGAGTTGTGCACATGCTCCATAGTATTGATTGCAGCTTGTCGGGCCAGCACCCGACAGCTCTGTCGAGTGGTCGAAGGAGCCTTTTCTTGATCCCACTGTAGATGAGGCTGTTGGCCTTTTTTGACTTGACCATTGATATGAGGATGCGCCACTGAGGCGTAGCTGATGTTGATTCCCAGCTTTTCGTAGAAGCCCTAGAATTCATTTGACATGAAGTTTGTTCCGTTGTCGGTGATGATGATGTGCGGCACCCTGAACCGGAAGACGATGGACTCGAAGAATTTGACGGCGCTGGCTACTGATTGGTTTGTCACCGGCATGGCCTCAATCCACTTGGTGAATTTGTCGACTACTACGAGGAGGTAGACGTATCCTCCAGGTGAAGATTTCTGGAGCTTGCACGAAAGGCCAAGCCACGGGTCCCCATTGCACGAAAGGCCATGCCACGGGTATTGGCCTGAGCTCCACGCCAGGTGCATGCGGCTTGTCCGCGAATCGCTGGCAGGCGTTGTAGCACTGGATGATGTCCCTGGCATCGCCCATTGTCGTTCACCAGTAGAATCCAGCTCGTAGAGCTTTTGCGACGAGGGCGCGACTCTAGCGTGGTGCCCGCAAGTCCCTTCATGTTTGTCGAGGAGGATGGCTCTTCCGTCCCTATTGGAGACGCATCGTTGAAGGACTCCTATGATGTTGCGCTTGTAAAGTTTGCCATTGATGAGGGTGAATGCCTTGGATCGTCACGCTATATGGCGTTCATCTGTCGGGTCATCTGGCAACCTTTTGCTGAGCAAGTTTGTGATGTATGGTTGCGTCCAGGATGGCTCAATCATCATAACCTCCATGGGGCCTTCGAGTCTTCTGTCCGGCTCCATGTTGTCGAGTGTTGTTGGCTTGTTGGGTGGCATAGCCCCGAAGTCCTTTGTCGTGGTGGTTTTATGCTCTGGAGCTTTTGGCTTTATGGAGCGCTCGCAGATGCGCTCCAGAAATACTCCGGGTGGCACTTGGGTGCAGGTGGAGCCGATGTTGGCAAGTACGTATGCTTCCTCGTTGCTCTTGTGGCCTACGTGTTGTAGTTCACAGCCGTCAAAGTCCCCCTCGATTGCGTCGCAGAGGTCGCGGTAGGCGATCATGTTGTCTCTCAAAACATCGCACTTATTCATTGTTTGGTTGACCACCAGTTTGGACTCGCTGTAGATGATGAGTCGTTTTGCGGCACAGGCTTTTGCCATCCTGTGGAGCAAGCCTTCATATTCAGCTTCATTGTTGGAGGCGGTGAACTGCATTCGCAGAACGTACCTCATATTGTAACCTTGCAGTGACGTCAAGATGACGCCCGCGCCAGCTCCCTCCTTGCGCTTGGACCCATCAAAGTGCATTATCCATAGATAGGAGATATCTGGTTTATCGGGGAGCTGATTTTTCATCCAGTACACAAGGAAGTCCGGAAGAAGTTGCGACTTGATCGCGTCGCGCTTCTCATATGTGATATCTCGTGGAGACAGCTCTATCCCCTCGTCCAGTGGAGTCAGGATTGTTGAGTATCTGCCCAAGTGGGGTGTCATTCCCCACTACGATTGGGTGCTCCTGGAGGTAGTGGCGCAGTCGCCTGACTGTCATGAAGAAGCTGTACGCCAGCTTCTGATAATGCGGGTACCACTGTTTTGTTGGCGTGAGCACCTCGCTGAGGTAGTAGACTGGGCGTTGCGCCCCGTGGACCTTATTTTGTTCGGCTCGCTCCACTACGAGCAAAGTGCTAACCACTTGGTTGGTGGCAGAGATGTATAGCAGTAGCTGCTCCTTTTTGCGAGGTGTTACCAATACGGGCGAGGTGGACAGTAGCTGCTTGAGGTCTTCGAATGCTTCTTGCACTTTTTCTGTCCACTCGAATTTGTCATCCTTGCGTAGAAGTTGGTAGAAGTGCAGTGCCCTTTCGCACATTCGACTAATGAATCGACTGAGCACCACGATTCTCCCAGCTAGCTATCGAACTCCTTTTACGCTCTTCGGTTTCACCATTGCCAGTATGGCCTTTGTTTTCTCTGGGTTGCCCTTGATTCCTCTTGCGGAGATGAGGCACCCAAGCAGTTGCCCAAATGGTACGCCGAAGGCGCATTTGTCTGGATTTAGCTTGATCCGGTAGCAGTCGAGGTTACTGAAGGTCTCGTGGAGATCGTAAAGTAACGAGGCTTCCTCCTTGGTTTTGATGATGATGTCGTCGATGTAGACTTGGATGTTGCGACCAAGTTGGCTCTTGAGGCAGGCCTACATACACCACTAATAGGTGGCTCCTGTGTTTTTCAGCCTGAAGGGCATCGTTGTGTAGCAGAAGACACCAAAGGGTGTGACAAATGTTGTTTTCTCCTGGTCCTCCTCTATGATTTGAATCTGATGATAACCTGAGTAGGCATCGAGGAAGCAGATGCGCTTGCATCCCGCGGTGGAGTCGATTATCTGATCGATCCGTGGCAATAGAAAATGGTCCTTCGGGCAATTCTTGTTCAGGGAGGTAAAGTCCACACACATCCGCAGGATATCCGTATCTTTTTTAGGAACGAGCACAGGATTTGCGACCCAGGTCTTTCCTTGATCTCACGTATGAAATTAGCGTCGAGGAGTCTGTTGACTTCCATACCGACCGCTTTTTCCCTTGGTTCAGACAGTCATCGTATTGTTTGTTTGACTAGCCCTGCTTTAGGATTCATGTTGAGTGAGTGCTCGGCGAATTCCCTAGGAACTCCTGGCATATCCGCTGGACACCAGGCTAAGAGTTCCTAGTGCTCACGGAGGAATTCGACGAGCGCGGGTTCTTATGCGGAACTCAAGTTGTTGGCGATGAGGGTCATCTTGGTCCGGTTCGTTGGGTGAACCTGGACTTTTTTGGTGTGCACCGACGTGTCAAAGGATTGGTCGAGTCAGCTTGGTTTGCTCTGGGGAGGCATACTGTTGTCTGTCGACTCCTTCAACCTCGCCAGTTCCTCTTGCATGCCGAAAGACTAGGAAATTTTGTTGAATTCCCTATCGCAGTTGTCGGATCTCTTGAAGCTTCCGTTGACCGTGATAATTCCATTTGGGCCCAGCATCTTCATCTGCAAGTAGGCGTAGTGTGGCACCGCCATGAACCTCGCGAGCGCGACACGTCCGAGGATGCAGTGGAATTGAGAGGGCCAGTCGACAACTTCAAATTCAATGCACTCTCGCAGAAAATTTTGCAGCGTGCCAAAGATGACGTCGAGGCTGATCTTGCCCAGGGGGTACATGCCCTTCCCTGGGACGATGTCGTGGAACATTGTGTCTGAAACTTCTAGACATGTCAGAGGGATCCTCATTGCACGCAAGGTACTTGCGAACATGAGGTTGATGCCGCTTCCGCCGTCCATGAAGACGCGACTCATCCTGAAGCCTCCAATCTGCGCCTCGAGCACCAGGGGACAGTGGCCTAGACGAGGAACTTGGCGCGGGTGGTCGCTCTTGTCAAAGGTGATGCAGGACTCGCTTCCACTGAGGTACTCAGTGGTGGGAGCAGAGAGTTCATCGCTAGATTGACTTGGCGAGTGATCGATTTCTGCACTCGATTTGAGGGGCGACCTTTTTGGATCATCCGCATGTTCCCCAGTGGTCGGGGGTATGGCTCGCCTCCATGGTTCTGGACTAGTGCAACTGCAGGTGGTGGTGGCCCGGGTGGTGGTGGAGGTGCTCCATGAGCCACGGCACCTGGGGCAGCCCCATAGCCTTGGTTTATCACGTCGCGATTCATCTGGGCCAAGCCTTCATGGAGCTTGGGGAACTCGCGGTAGTCCTTTAGAAGGTGGCTGGACTTTTTCTCGCCATCATGCTTGTCAATGTAGAAGTGTACATTGCACAGTCCAGACAGTTTCTCCTGGATGGATGTTCCAGGTGCATCATCGCGAGTACAGCGCTGCCACACTTGCGTGGGTTTTCCGCTATCACGATATCCACCGCTACGGTATCCGTTGTTGAAGTTGTCGTCGCCTTTGTTGGCCTCTTCGCGGTCTTTGTATCCGTGCATTTGACGTTTTCCTCGACGATTTTGTCTGCGGCCGAGGTTGTCATCATCATAGGAGTGGACACGGTTTTTCATCGAGTCCTCTCCATTGGCCCACCTATTCTCGATCTCCATTAGGTGGTCGATTGTCTTGGTCTTTGAGCGGACCAGCTCCTCCCTGAGCTCTCTAGGGCATATGCCGCCATTGAACGCGTCGATTGCGCGATCCTCATAGATGTCTTCCGCAGAGTTTTTATGATGGACCACCTCTGGATGTACGAGCGTAGTGACTCCCCAGTCTTCTGGTAATAGCCTCGCAGTTCTTCGATTGATGCAGGCCTTTTGAAGTGCCCTTGAAATTGCGCATGAAGTTGTAGACTAGCTCTTCCCAGCTGCGAATTGATCTGCATGGGAGGTTGTAGAGCCACGCATGGGCGGCACCCTGCAGTTGTAGTTGGAGGCATTGCATCACCATGATCTTGGTTCTGCCGTGTAGCCTGATGGAGGAGATGTGATCCTACAGCCAGATCTTCGGGTCCTGCAGGCCGTCGAATTTCGGGTTCTCTGATGGGAGTTTGAACCCCTTAGGCATTCGCTTCTGCCTGATGACTCTACTGAAGTAGCTAGCACCGCAGAGCTCTATCCCGTCATCCTCCGAGTCAGTCGAATGGGCACGGCTCGCCTGCATCTTGTCGACCTTGCGCTGCGTGATGACGTCACGCGCGCCGTAGCCATGGTCGTGTCGCCGTGAGCGGCACCGTCGAAACAAGTCGTGGCTATCATCGCTGGAGGAGGGTGAAGAGTAGCGTTTGGCCAAAGCCTTGTTCTTCTTCGGCTCCGGCGTGGTATCCTTGATGAGGGCATCTTCGACTAGCCCCAAGCCCACGATCGTAGATTGGTGCATGGCGACCCGCGGATCTCCAGCCGGAGGCTAGTTGTTGAGGAGGTACATGGTGGCCGCTGTCACCGCTGCTTGCGGTGTCTTTGGGAGCACATTGTCCCGCGTATCCACCATCATGAATGAGAATTCAAGGACTAGCGTGGCCTCTTCTCGCTCCTTGTCGGTGAGGTGGGCCAGTCGAGAGCGCCTCTTGGCGGCCACATGGTCATTGCCCTTTGAGGAGGATCCTCCCATGGAAGAGAGCTGAGCCTGCCGAAGTCTCGACTCGTCCACCGCCTTTCTGCGTGCATCGAGCTGCACTATTACTTGTTGGCGCTTGTATTCTTCCTTGAGAAGCCAATGGTAACCCATCAACATGTCTTGCGATGAGTTTAGGGGCAGGGTTTGCCCCACAGGGCTTCTACAGCGGGCCCAGTCATTGTCATTGAGCTTGATCAGCACACGTTCTTCGGTGCGCTCATTCTCCGTGAGATGCGGGTCTCCTTCCGTACCATTGTTGGTGGGTGCGTGTTGGCGGGACTACCATTCGCGACTGGGATGCCACCGCCGGTAGCTGTGTTGTCTCGAGTGCTGCCGTTCTCGCCTGCATTGACGACGGTGCACATTTAGTGCTTGGGGAAGCTATTGCTTCTGCAGCTTTCAGATATGGAGCCGTAGGATCCATCTTCAGTGGCCAGATCGCCTAGATTGGATCCGCGACTACTGTCGCTGATCGCATTCCCGACTGTTGTCTGGGCGTCGAGTTCGCTCAGGGTGCTGATCAGCGGTGGAAACCACGATGCTGGAGCAATCGCGGGAACTGTTGGCTGGTCAGGGAGGCGAAGTGTGCCCAGCTGACCAACTTGGAAGTGTAGGCTCCTGATCGCCAGGACGATCCCTTCGCCGACGGACTCGAAAGCCGGGAAAGTGGCCGGCATGTGGACGGTGAAGTCGAAGGCACCAAAGAGGTGGCAAATCTCTGTTGTTGCACAATTGTAGATCGTAGTTGATGCGGCCGAAGAAGCCGCAACATCATCACTCCTAATTCCCACAGATGGCGCCAATTGACGAGGGTTAAACTCATCAATGCCCATTTTTATGGACTTGGTTTTGGAGAAGGAGGGAGCACTGGAGGCATCAATCAGCTAGCAAACAAGCACACGGGGACTCAAGGTTTTCCAGGTTCAGGCCTTGTAGAGCACCCTACTCCTGCTTGTCTGCTCTTGGAATTATCAAGGGAGTCGAAATTTACAGGGGGTGCGCAGATGCAATTTGGAAAGGTTGTGGAAACTAGGGTTGTGATTGTCCTCCTCGCTGCTGCCTCCTAGCCTTTATATAGATAGGCTAGGTCTCGGGTAGCAGGTCAAGTCAGTTACAAGTTAGGGTTTGTCCCTTTCAAACTTTCTATCTGCCAGATTGGACCGTATATGCCAAGCTCGACTACCTATAAGGTATGCCCACGTCAACTGCTAAAAGGTAATAAGAAATGACACGTCTACAAGACTTTGTTTGTTCATCTTACCTTAGTTGACCGGACCAATCTAGTTTACTTTATAATGGGTTTGAATCAATGGATGGAGATAGGGCAGGTTTGAAGATCCACCTGCAGCTGCACATCAAATGGGATGAAAGATAATAATAAGCATAGTCATGTATCGTGTTTGTAGTGAGATAATATTTTGTGGGCAACACATCCTAATATTCTAGAGCCCCCATGATGCAGCGGGCATAGCAATAGACTTTTAATCCAACCAAGAACAAACCAAAGCCACGGGTTGCAAAAGATTATGAAGTGTAAACAAAGATCAAAGCTTTAAGTGCTGATGTTGTTGTTGATCCCGAATGGGGCGCTAAGGGAAGACCATACTTCCCTTTCTGTCACTGAGTTTCCTATGAGATCGCCGCTAGCCAAGTATATTACCTCAAGCCTTTATCAATCTATGGGATCTTGTGTACCTACAAGTCCACAGATCGAGGCCAGAGATGAAGAAACAAAAGATACAAATCACGAATCCAAACAAAACACAATTCTCCCAGGATCTAGATGCACATAATTGATGAGAGGTTTCTCTCCAACCCGTAGCCCGTGAGGACTACTCACTCATAACAAATATATCCGAGATAGAAAACATCATGCAAATACTTAGATTGAAATCAAATATTCTTACAATGGTTGCCAAATGACAAGGAGATCTAAAAGTACAAAGAAGTGGCTATGGCTAGTGGAGGGATGGACGGTGGAAGTGATGAACAATGGTTGAACAATGGATGAACAATGGTGTACATCTCATTTGGTGGTGTTGTGATGCAATCTGGGAATGGAGGCTCTCTGGCCGGCAGTTGGAGCCTCAAAATATATTGGCGTCTTCACGAAAGTTGTAGGGTTTGACGAGACAGAGCCGTCGCCACCTAGTACAGGCGAGCGGTACAAGCGGACCGCGCCCGTACCAGTGGTTGTTAAGTGCACTAATGCCTTGGTTGGCTTCTCCAATTACTTGGCCGTGTGTACTTCCTCAAAATCCTTCATTATGAGTCCTTATTTTGCCTTAAAATCACTGATTTCCTGTACAACATAAATCAAAGAAGGGATTTGCACATCTTTGCAATTATTAGTCATTAGTGGCAAGGTTGAGAGTTTATTTGGCAATTGTTTGACCAAAAACAACGTTTAAACGCGGTGGAAGATGGCAAAAATCGGAGCCATCATAAACCGATTTGATATGTCTTACTCTCTGTTACCAACGCAATCTTGTTAAGGGTGTCCTTCCTTCCTGCATGCTTTCATAGAATGTGGAGTGGCTAATACCTATCCGTTAAGTGGTTTTTCGCATCTATTGGTATTTTAATGTTGAAAAATGAGGAAAAAAATTCTTCCATACATCTGTGTTTCCATAATCCTTTTCAGTCATCTTGGATATGCTACCTACCTTCTTTTATCGGCATGTCCATGCTACCTCGATCTTTTGCTACCAGCGCTTTCATCTGGAGTTTTTACTTCATCTTCGAATTATTTTGGGCTAAATGCATAACTTGGATCGATCTGATGCTTGCAATTGTAATTTGGTTCTTGGTATGACACCTATCATGAGTGGAATATGTTCAATGCTATTAATCCAATTCTATAAATGATGGCGGTTATCTCTTGTGATTTTGTGTTATATCATGATCATATCTATATCGTATTCAAGTATCTTTGGCGATCCAAAGATTTTTGAAGGCACTATAATGGATTTTAATATGATGGTTGTGCTTTATACCGCTTTTGAACTCTATATCTGCAAAGGTTCTATTTGATACGAGTGAATCTCATTCTTTCATCTCCGACAGCTTTGCATAATGTATGAGTTATCATCGTTTCTTTATCCAAGATATTCTTATATTTTGAACTGGTGATCCTATCAACTATGGAACAAGCTAGCATCTCTTTTCTCTTCCAAAGGGGCAGATAATACCTCTCTTCCAACACGAAGTCTTGCTCTTAATGTTGATCTTTCGAAGAGCGTTGAGCTTAGAAAGTGTTTCGAGCATTTGTTTATTCTGTCGCGTCATGAACTTGATATTCTTGGAATATCTCGTTAAATTCTTGGTTGTATATCTTGACGATATTCTTGCCTATTCTATATCAATGGAAGAACGTGGAAGATCATCTGTGTCTTTTTCTCTCATGCTTTGTGAACAACATCTATGCAAAGTTCTCAAAGGGTGAATTTTGACTTTTTTGAAGTCACCTATCTCGACCATGTCCTTCGGCTAAATACATCACTACAATTATGGAATCATCAAGTCAATTGTTGATTCCATCCCCCACCTCCAATCAAATCTAGAGCTTTTCCTTGTTTGGCAAGTTATCATCGTTGTTCCGCTGAAGTTTTCCTCAAGATTGCTAAATCTCTCTCGGATCTTCTTAGGAAGGACAATAAATTATGTTGATTTTCTTCTCTAAAGAAACCTTTTGAAACAATCTTGTTTTATCTTCTATCCTCAATCCGCCAGATGCCACGAAGATTTTTCCAGATCTTTCATAATTCTTCTATTCCAGTTTTGGGTGTTATCCTTAACTATCCGTGGAATCTTTTATATGTCTTCATGATCTTCATTCATATCTTTCTGAAGGCTTGGGACTTCCTACATGATGACAACATCATCATCCTTGTCGACATTGGATCTAATGAATCGTTGGCATCAAATCCTTGTTTTCTTATGGAGCTTCATGAGTTCTTCTTATCAAGATCTTCAGTTTGAAATTCGACAGTTAGGTTGCATGATTTTCTTATTCATGTATGGAATAATTCTTTGGGTGCGGGATGGAGTCATGACCATACTACTACTCTTATCATTCACTCTTGTACATTGAATTGGTGGATTAATGTGATTTCACTCATTTCACGGAAGTTAGAAGTGGCCTTTATCTCTTGATACGTTTAATTAGGTCCTTGTTTTTCTAGAGTGTTCTGTCGACGATCATGAGCAACAATCTCTTGTTGGTGGTCAAGTCTTTTCAAAATAGAATAAAATCTTTAATGATCTGGTAGAAGAAAATGCAAAATCTTCTCTGTCCTCTTCATTCTACCGGTGCTCGACATTGTCAAACAATATGGATGGAAGATATCTAACTTCAATTCTAAATTCTTTTTTCTCGGTAAAGCCAATTATGGTTGATACCATAAATTGCAAAATATATTGCAATAACCTAATGGTTAAGGAAATCAATAAGCTTCTCTCCAATAACCTCCAGATATTCAACATTGAACTTCTTCTTCAGGATTCCACCATGTACTCATGTCACTATTTTCTCTTGAATATAAATCTGTGCACCTCCTTTGCTTGATCTTTTGATCCTTACTGGCGAATAAGAATCCAATCCAAAAATTCTGAACCAAAATCTTTCTATTGATATCAAGGAATTCTATTGTTTGAAGGCAATATTGTTTTCCAAACTTCATTTCTTAAATCTGAGGGAAGAAACAATGCTATTTTTATAGTGGTTGATAACTTCTCCAAATTCGTTCTTTACTTCCGGTGAAAGAGAGCATCATCTTCACTTGCAACTTTTGTTCTTTAATCCTATCGATTTTTATTTTCTTTCTCTTCTTGATACATCGTCCTTTCAGACTCTTTTAAGACGTGGTTCTTTTCTTCATCGTGGTCTTCAGAGCATCGGAGTATGTTCACCCTATCTTTCTCGTCTCACAATAATCCTATAGGTTCTTCAATTCCTTTGTTTCTAAGAAGGAAAACACAAGACTCGTAACAAGTCTAGCAAGTTTTGCAAGGTGCAAGGGTCGAACCATTCCGTGATGGATCAACTTGGGAACGCGAGGATCACCTTCGCTCCAAACACCTCCCTCTCCTTGTGCCTTTTTCTTTTTCCTAGGAATCTCGGGGGAAAAGATTGTAGTTTAGTGGTGGAGAGTTTTAGCATCCCAATTGTCTAACAATTGCAATGATACTTGCCTAGTCTATATATTTCTATTTCCTACTTGTTAATTATTGCATCATCATTACATCATGCTCATGTAACCATGCCACATTGCATTTGAGCAACATATAAAACCCCTTCACTTGGTTCTTCTCTCATATGCATTTGTATCACTTGTATTTGTCTCTTGATATATTGTATTTCCTTCTTGATAAATTGTTTGATTCCCAAGTTGAGTTGGGGGCATATCTTTTACAACTCCACCACCTTTCTGGTCACCACCTTACAATTCCACCATCCAAACTACATATGAGCACATGCATTTCTTTTGGCATTTGTCTAGCTCATGTATGCTAAGACAGATCCACTTCTAAATCTACATGCTCCCATACATGATATATATTGTTTTCACAATATTAAGTATGTGGAGGCTCATGGCCACCTTTGCATGCCATGTGAGTAGAATGCTTCTTTAAGCGTCCATATGGTTCTATTCATTCTATGCTCATGCATGATGCTACTTTGGCTATAAGTTGATCTAGTAGGAAAACACACACTAGTGGCCCTTTGTATTTATATATGTGCATATGATAAATATTCTCTTATAGTAGCAATCTCCAAATTCTTGGCATGGTATGTTCAACTTTGAATGCATCCATGGATGTATATTAGCCATATGAGATCATAGTTGTTTTTACAATTACAAGGTGGCCTATATTTCATATGCATGTCCCATGCAAACTTGTTATATCCCTCCCTCTTTGTATTCTTTTGAGCTTGATATCGATTTGTTTTGTTTAGTATTCAAGCAAATGAAACCTTTGAAATGGATCATATGGGCACCTAGAGGGAGGGTGAATAGGTGCTACGCCAAATTTTAATACTTTTTCAATTTTAGGCTTGACACAAATGTAAATTCTCTTGATATGCAATTACGAGAATTTCCCTACATGCCAACCTAACTACTAAGCGTGAAAAAAAGGAGCGAGGTAACCATAGTGGAGCATGCGAAGACACGGGGATTTGTTTTACCATCGTTCCTTCCTTGTTAAGGGAAGTACGTTTGTGTTGAGGGGTGGGAGGTTCTAAGACCACCACGCCACAATAGGCCTCACCCTATCCTCCGATGGATCTCGCCACCAAAGGCTTGATCCACCTTTCCACTATTGGTACCCTTCGAGGCGGGAACCGGTGCCTTTACCGCGCTAGCGGGGCACACATCCACAACTGAATTGGAGGCTCCCGCGATCACAACAAGCTGCCACAAGAACAAGGATTATCAAATAATCAAAACTACGATCTAGATATTTGCATACTAGATCAAGAACCCCCCAAGTGAATGGGGGAGTTGAGCACTTCATAGGTGTTGATGAAGATCGAGGCCTCCTCCTTCAATTCCACAAAGGTCAAAGCCTTTGGGTGGGTGAGGATGGAGATCTTGCTTGGAACTTGAAGAACATGTCTGAGATTTTTGAATGAATCAAGAGTTCTGGAAGGAGGGATTGATGGGGAAAAAATACCCCCTGCCTAACTCGGCCGTTGGAGACTTTGGGGACTAGATTATCCGGCTGAGGCAAAAATTCCGCCCTAGAGACGTATTTTCTGGGGAAAAATCCGCCCCATACCGTGTGATGCGCCTGGCCAGCCTTTGAAAAATTCCCACGGGAGCGGATTATCTGGCCCCCTTTGGGGACGGATTATCTAGCCCGGGCAAAACTCTGGCCCTCGCCGGACAATATGAAAGATAATCTGCCCCCACACAGCACGACACGCCTTGCCTACTCTGGGTAATTGGGGTGGGCCAGATTATCCGGCCCTTGGCAGGGGCGGATAATCCGCCCCCCAACATTCAGTTTTGCTCCCTCCAAATGAACTGTTTATCTGCAACACTTCAACACACATGAGATGATCCTTCGTATTCTTATCTAACACATAAAACACTAGAGATCATGAAATGTTCTTTCAATCTCCCCATTTTTCGTGTTAGATGACAATACTAGAATTTGCAATACAGACCTATTAACAACATTATTTCTAGGATGAAAGAGACTCCCATAAATGTGTGCATAATTAATAATTTGCATTTGAATACAAATGCACACAAATAGGTACAAGGCTATTTAATTGGAATGAAATTTACACACAAATGACAAGTTAGACCAAACCAGCATACCACCATGAGAGAGAAGTCCTCAATATAATATAAGAATAGCCAATATGATAACCATTACTGAGGCCTTCCACCGTGAGAAAGATAACCAATATAGCCATTATGATAGATAATATAGTCAATAAGATAGATGGTTCCGTAATCACTAAGAGATAAATTCACAACTAAACCATAGTGCCACACATAGACATATCTCATAGAAATTAACTTAAGAATAAAAGTTCAACGCTAAATGGGCACAAGCAATGATAGCGAGAAAGCAATAAAAAGCAAATGCTTTTGCCCGACCCATGCAAATCCACGGAATCCTAAATAGAACTACTTGCCTTTTGCATCGAAACTCCAAAAAGGACGAAGAGCGATGCTAACACCCAAGCTTGCAAGAATTTAATCAAATAGAAGCCAAAAATTGGGTGTGTTTTCCATAAGAACACAAGATATACAAGAAAAACCAAAAAGATCCACAAGGAACCAACTCTTCTCATGGAAGAGGGCGGTGGACGAAGCCACCATGTTGGAGTGGAAGGTATGATACCGCGAAGGTATGCACCAATACACATCAAAGAACTCACATATCAGAGAATGATATTAAGAGAAATGATTTTTCTTCTTTCGGGATTATGGGGGGAGGATTAGCCCAATAAACTAGGAGCATAATCCCCCTATATCTATGCCCACACCTAATCCAAATAAAGGAAGAGATATAAGTGAGTATGCAAGGGTGATCAAGCTAAGCTCCTCGAATCCACGATATTTAGCTCATTCCTTGAGTAACAAAACCTTGCTTCATCAAGTGGCTTCGTAAAAATATCTACAAGTTGGTTCTTCATGCTCACAAAGGATAGGTCAATATCACCACGAGGAACATGATCCCGAATAAAGTGATTGTGAATCTCAATATGCTTTGTCCTTGTATGCTGCACCAGATTGTACGCAATTTTGATTGCACTTTCATTGTCACATAAAAGAGGCACTTTGTCACAATTGACACCATATTCCTTTAAAGTTTGCCTCATCCATAATAACTGAGTACATGCACTTGAAACGGCCGCATATTCAGCTTCAGGGGTGGAGAGAGAAATACAATTATGTTTCTTCAAAGACCAACATACCAAAGACCTGCCCAAAAACTGACAAGCACCAGAAGTTGATTTCCTATCATCCTTATCAACAATCCAATCTAAATCTGTATATCCGCATAGAGAGAAATCTGAACCTTGGGGATACCATAGACTGAAGTTTGGGGAATGAACCAAATATCGGAAGATTCTCTTGAATGCCACTAAGTGGCTTTCTTTAGGAGCAGCTTGATACCTTGCACACACTCCTACACTCAACACAATATCGGGTCTAGATGCATAGAGGTAAAGGAGAGAGCCGATCATGGACCGGTATACCTTTTGGTCCACATCTTTACCATTGGGATTGAGTTCAAGATGGCCTTTAGTTTGCATCAATGTGGCAACGCCATTAAGATCCGCCATCTTGAAACTCTTGAGCATGTATTGGATGTATTTTGATTGATTTATGAAGGTTCCTTCTCTAAGTTGTTTGATCTCAAATCCAAGAAAGAACTCTAATCTCCCCATCATAGACATCTCAAACCTATCAGTCATAAGCTTTGAAAATTCATCATTCAAAGCTTGATTAGTAGAGCCAAAAATAATGTCGTCTACATATAGTTGGCATACGAAGAGCTCCCTCTTAACCCTCTTAGTAAAAAGAGAGGGATCGATTTGCCCAACCTTAGAGCCACGGTCTAACAAAGCTCTTTAAGATGCTCATACCGCGCACGTGGGGCTTGTTTAAGGCCATATAGCGCCTTATCGAGTTTGTAGACATGGTTTGGGAAATTGGGGCCCTCGAAACTCGGGGGTTGCTTTACATATACCAACTCATGTAGAGGACCATTAAGAAATGCACTCTTAAAATCCATTTGCTGTAATTTAAAGTTATGATGAGCTGCATAAGCAAGAAGGATACAGATAGACTCAAGGCAAGCCACGGGAGCATAAGTTTCACCAAAGTCGATGCCTTCCACTTGAGAGAAACCTTGTGCAACCAATCTTGCCTTGTTTCTTACGACAATTCCATTTTCATCTTGCTGGTTCTTAAATATCCACTTGGGTGCCGATAACATTGCGACAATCTTTTGGCTTCTCTACTAATTTATAGACCTTGTTGCGCTGGAAGTTATTGAGTTCTTCATGCATAGCAACCACCCAATCCTGATCTTCAACAACTTTAAAACTTTCTTTGGTTCTACCATAGATATATGAGCTTGATTTTTTTGATGGCTTACTGTAGGGTAAAAACCCCGCATCTTATCTTTATTAAAAACTCTCCAAAAGAAACAAAAAAAATGTAGAGTACAGAGGTGGGGCAGAAGGAAAAGAAACTACCTACCTACCTATTGATTAGATGTGGGGGGTGAAGGAGGAGCCAAGAGGGGTTATACAAATATAGACAGAGGGGGAAACCATATTTACACCAGGTCAGTGATCCATTTCTGTAATCTAGATTTGTGTGCAGGCTTCATTCTGTACATCTGTAGAGATATATCGTGTATGAAGCCCCCTTTCCATGCAGCAAATCTAGGTTGAGTCTGTTCAAAAATTTGTGCATTCCTGACTTTCCAGATATTCCAGCATGCAAGAAACACCACCTCAGCAAAGAAAGGTTGGTTGAATTGTTTTTTGGCTTCTGTCGCAATTTGACTCAAGTCTAAACCAGAGGACCAGCTTATTTGAAGGTAGTTCCAAATTCTGTGGCTGAAATTATAGTTGAAAAACAAGTGATCTCTGTCACAAGTGAATGTGACATTCCAGTGCCTTCTTTGAATCATATCTTTTGTATTAAGTCTGTCACTTAAAAGTAGCCAAGCAAACATTTTGATTTTCATGATACACTTACTCCTCCAAATCCACTTATAAGTAGGGCAAACTAGTATGCTGTCATAAAGAGACATGTAAAACTTATTAGCTGTGTAATCCCCCTAAGTGTAGGACCATTCATCCTGCAGATCATCATGTAGGTCAAGCTGTGGAAGCCACCCATTCAGAATTAACAAGTCTTGGTAAGCACCTTCAGACAGAGACCGATGAAACTCCACCGTTCTGTCTGTCATGTTGACCATGTCTTTGACCGAGATAAACTGGTCTTTTGCATAGGAAAAAAGCCTTGAAAATCTGTGCTTCAAAGGTACCCTGGAATTACCAAGTTCCCAATTATCAGACCAAAAGAGCATAGTGTCCCTAGAAATGACTGTTGGCTAAGCAACACCTTTATACTTGTCAATAAGCTTGAAAACATCCTTCCACCAATATGAACCACAAGGTTCAGTGGCATGAGGTACATCCTCATCATAATATGTCTCCCATATCAGCTTGACCCAAGGGATAGAGAAGTCTTTATTATAAAATTTATGAAGGAATTTGAGCAGCAGGGCATCATTCTTATTTTGAAAGTCTACAATACCAAGATCACCCTTCATCTTTGGTTTGTAGATCATCTCCCAGGATGCAAGAGATTGTTTGGGTGTGTCAATATTGTCTCTCCATAGACATTGTCTGATGATCCTGTTTAGCTGGTTATTAATGCCAGGAGGTATGTGGATGGTACTCATCATGTGCATTGGCATAGAAGACAAGGCTGAAACAATCAGTTGTAATCTTGCCCCTTGAGACAAAAAACTAGAGGTGGCAATCAATCTTCTTTGAAGTCTATGAACCACAGGAGATAAATCTTGAATAGTTGGCCAGGTAGTACCCACGGACATGCCAAGGTAGGTAAAAGGCAAGGTTCCAATCTGGCACCCAAACCCCAAAGAAAGGTCAGACATCAGAGAGTCATCAACATTAATACCCATTATAGAAGATTTATGGTAATTGATCTCCAAACCAGTAGTTTTAGAAAAAGCCTTGAGAACATCCTTCAGAGCAATGAGTTGTGGGAGATTAGCAGGGAGAATAAGAAAAGTGTCATCAGCATATTGTATAATTGGAAAGTCAGTATCTCCATTGGGTATCGGGAGCTGAAGGAACCCTCTTCTATACAGATCATTAAATGCTGATTGTAAAAGATCACCCCTAAGAACATACAATAGAGGGGAGAGAGGATCACCTGGTCTTACACCTCTCCTACAAGGGAACTGTTTACCAGGAACCCCATTCAACAGGACTGAAGAGACCCCAGAGGTGAGGAAATCTTTAACCCATATAATCCAATCCTTAGAAAAACCTTTGTGTTTTAGAATAAGTAGAAGAGCATCATGTTCAATGGAATCAAAAGCCTTCTCAAAGTCCAATTTGAGGATGATAATAGGCCTCTTGGAAGATTGACATTGAAATAAATACTCAAGAGCCTAGGCTAAGCAATCCTGAATTGTCCTTGATTTTATAAAGCCATACTGGTTCTTATGGACACATCTCAGAATATGTTCCTGTAATCTATTGGCTGCCAATTTGGTTAGGAATTTAAGACAAACACTTGTAAGAGAAATGGGCCTGTAGTCATTAACACCCTCAGGGGAAGCAACCTTTGGAACCAGGGTGATAAAAGATGTATTCAAGCTTTCCAGAGAAACAAGACTAGAGTGAGAGTCATGGGCAAGCTTGTAAAAGTCACCAAAAATAATATGCCAGCATTATAGGCCATTAAAACCATCAGGTCCAGGGGCCCTATCACCAAGCATAAACTTGATAATGGAATCCATCTCCTCCTTTTCAAAAGGTCTAGTTAAAACACTAAGTCCCTCCACTTGCTGAATAAGAGAACTAAGAGACAGGCTTAAACGGAAGCCCTTAGATTTCCCCATTCTCTCTTTAAATTTATTTAAAATAATACCAGCCATCTGTTGATGATCAGTTACAACATCCCCATTGTCAATCTTGAGGCCTGCTATGCAATTTCTTCTAAATCTCTGATTAGCCATTGCATGAAAAATTTTGGTATTCTCTTCTCCCACTCTAATCCATCTTATTGAGCACCTTTTCCTCGAGTACTTGCACTGTGTAGAGAGCAGTTTGTTGAGATGAATTTTTACAATGTTTCTGAAATTGAATTCTGATCTAATAAGACACCTATGTTCTTCCACAGTGTCTAGAAACAGGATGACCTTATTACAGTTCTCAATGAGTACTTTCATGGTGGAAAGACTAGTACACCATTTCTTGAGATCATATCTCAAACATTTTAGCTTATGAACCAGAGATGCAACACTATTAGATTTATATGATGTTTTGCTCCATGAATTCTGAACACATTGTAGGAAAGAAGGGTGATCCACCTAGTAATTCTCAAACTTGAAGATCTTAGCTTTGGGGATAACAGTGTCAATTGTAACCATGCAGGGGGTATGATCATAATCAGATTTGGCCATAGGGAGTACTACAGTGTTGGGGAACTGAGTGGTCCAGGAAGGAGTAGTAAAAAACCAATCCAATTGCTCAAGAAGTGGGTCAGCTTGCATATTAGACCAAGTGTACTGTCTCCCTTTAATAGGAAGTTCAATAAGACCCAGGTGTCCAATAATCTCATTAAAGTTGAACATATCATTAACATCTCCTCCTGGCCTATTCCTATTGTCATTGGATCAAATGAAGTTAAAATCGCCCAAAATTAACCAGAGAGAATCAACAGGTATTATCAGATTATAGATCCAAGTAGTAAAGTTATCTCTCTCATGTCCATGACAGGGCCCATAAACAGAAACAAGTGCCCAACTATCAGAGTTATGCACTGACACAAAATTCAGCACCACAACAAATCTCTATATTTCAATTAAAGAGCCACAAAAGACAGCAGAATTCCACAGAACAATAATCCCACCAGAAGCCCCCTCAGAGGGAGAGTAAGTAAAATTATCAAAACGCTTAGGACAAAATTTGCGAATGATTCTATGATCAAAATATTGCATTTTAGTTTCCTGAAGACAAACAATGGAACAATGGCTTTCCTCAATTTTAGCACGCACATCCAACTGCCTTCTTTCAGAATTGAAACCTCTCAAATTAAGATCAAGCACACACCATTTTCTAGTAGAAGTATTATCCATTACAGACCAAATATATAGATAAATAAAGAGCCCAACAGCCAGGTTCAGCTCTTCCATAAGACTCACACATCAAGCTACTAAGACCGAGAACACCCATTATCACAGGGATGACATAAACTATAAAAACACACCAAGTTCTGAAGGGTAGAGGAAACATCATCCCTTCCACTACATGTAGAGGATGGTTACTTATCATTGGGAACACAAGGCTCAGAGCTATCAGAAGGATCAGCTAACAGCTTCTCCTTAGTGAGGTCAACTTGATCAATACCCAGGAAAGCTCCAACCCTTTGCATAACAGCTATGGGTGTTAGTGGGAAGCTACATTCTCCAGGATGCTCAGGTTCATCAGTAGCCTTGTGGTCCTCTGTGTTGTAGCAAATAACATCCTTTTCCTTCAGAGTCTTTCGCCTCTTTCTAGTCGCAGCTCTGGTCTCCTATAGAGTAGCATGTCGGTGTCCATCCCTCAGAGTGCTGCTTCTGGTACTAAGTCTAAGACCATACATAGTTAGGGGGGTCTCCTTCTTTCGAGATGATCTAACCTTCCTTTTCTACATAGGTGTAGCTGTTGCAGAAAAAACAGAGTCAAACGAAGTATCAATCTGACTGTCCATATAGTCTTCACATTCAACTTCTCTGTGCACAGAGAATCTCTTGGGTCTTGCAGCAAGATCAGATGTTATCAGTCCCCAGCTTTTGATATGTGTGCTTGATGATCATTGAAGCTTGAAAGATCTCTTCTTGAGGACACCCTTATTCTTAGATAGCCAACAACTGTTGGGAATATGCCCTAGAGGCAATCATGTATGGCGTTATTCCCAATGTATTCATAAAGTTATTGTCCTTGTATGAACTACTAATATGTATCATTTAATATGTGATTCGATTGTGGAACTATATATTCATGTTGTTCATACTAATTGTCCTTGGTCGTTGAGGTTGTGTTGGACACATAACTTAGGCTAAAGTGAAAGTCGGCTGATGACTCGGTTCCACTTGTCACGGGCATGGTGATGCTATTCCGACTTACACTGATCCGGCTAAAGAGTTTAGAGAATCGTACCGACCCACAGTTGAGATGCAACAAGCATATTGTCATTTGCAGACTCAAGCAATGGAATCCTTTGACATGAGGTGATTGCATGATCCGATTTGTGGATCACCAACTTAGGTTCTATCAAACGATGTTCCGTAAATGGGCAGTTATAAAGGTAGAGTTCAGGTTGGTTGTGAAGCAAGCTGCGTGACGTAGATTACCAAGATGGGATTTTCCCCTCCGTAACGGAGAGATATTCTCTAGGCCCTCTCGTGTGATATGATTCGAAAGCATGGCCATGCGCGACTTGGTTAAGAGTTAGTCCAATGAATCGTATATCACAGAACAAGAAGAGAGAATCGAGCTATTAAAGGGATGGCAACAACTCGCCTATAGCTTGACAAGATATATCATGGGGCAAAGGGACTTGGACGAAAGTCACATTGAGAAAGGTTGGTCTTCTGACTTTACGATGCTTGGGAGTTGGCATGTCTTGCTAGAGGCTACTACCAGCTACCAACTCGGAGTGGTGACTTGTGTCGTGTCCAAGTGTATGTGAACTTACAGGGTCACACACTTGATAGGGATATGCCAAATGGGGTACGCCCAGTAGGACGTTCCGATTGGGCCAAAGGCCTTGCGAGTGAGCCTGTAGGATGGCGACTAGAACACGACTAAGGAGCAAACCTGGCGACTAGAAGCTGGAGGCCCAGAATCGTAGTTGGAGCCCAGTTGGATTAGGTCAAAGCCTCCGAATCCTTGGCTGGTTCGGTTGTATACCTGTAAACCCTAGCGAGGTACCTCCTATATAAACCTCCCTAGGGTTCCCTTTGGACTCACATTCCATCATACACCCCTTCTAGAGACTCGCTGCTTAGACACCGAGCTTGCCACCCCTGTAACTCGCTCTCCGCTAATACAATCTAGCTGGAGTAGGTCTTTACCCTCCAGGGGGCCGAACCTGAGTAAACTCATGTGCATCCGCCCCTATCACGCACCGCAGATGGCCGCCAGCTCTTGCCCCAATCTTATCAATCGCTACCCCTGGTAGCAATTGTCGTGGTCATTCCCACAATAGTGGCGCCCACCGTGGGGCATGGCCGGTCTAGCCTGAGTTCTGCGGCGAGACCCTATTTGCCAATCGATCGGCCGATTGCCATCGGCCGCATAATCTCCTGTGGCGGGATCCTCCAGGTCCTGCCTAGCAGCTACATCCTGGCATCGCGCCCGATCACGCACAACGCGATGATGCCACTCGGCACCATCAACCTGTTCGTCGGCTTCACCGACGTAGTCGACCCGACAGGAATGGTGATCGTCGGCGAGTCGCCACCACGCCGCGATCTGCTCTTGGAGGACCAGATCCGCTCCATCAGCCACCTCGCCATCGAGTACAACTCGGCCGCCAGTAATGCGGCTAGGACTGATGCCGCCGTGGACGACGTGGCTCTCCAAGATGACCCCGACTCAGTGACCCTGCCTCGGTCTCTGGATCCATCACCGCCGCATCTCGGGAGGACTCCATCACGCGGGTCTCCAACCCTGAGGATTTCGAGGACCCCTCCATCCTCGGGATCTTCGACTACGATTCTGGCTCACAATCTCCTCAGGACTTTCGTGCTAGATCCAATCGCTTCAACGCGATCTACATGGCGGGCAGCAGGACCGCCCGCCAGATCCATTTTCCACGCCGATCCCGCCAACCGCAATAGCGACGGAAGTGGAAGAAGCCCGCCTGCGCCTAGAAGAGGCAACGCGCAAGGAGCTCGCTGAGCGCGAGAAATTCTGCCTCGAGTGGGAAACGGCGCAGGAGCTATCGCTCTACCATCAGCGCCACATCAAGACCCGCCTGCACTCCAACATCCAGGGTCACGTCCTGAGCTTCAATGACGAAGGCAACCCCGCATGCACAGCCGAGCGCGAGTACTGCCAGAATGCGCCACCGGGTGGCAGCAATCGCCCACCACCCGGTGCACCGGCGACCGGAGCCCCACCACCGACCATAGGCCGCGCACCCCCGCCGAAGTAGCCGCGAGTCATCATCCTGCCGCAGGCCCGCGATGTCAACGGGCTACCGGTGTACTCCACTCCAATGGACAACGTCATTGCGGCAGACACTGCAATTGCCCACCTCGACATCCAAGGGGAGGGCACGTTGCAGATCCAGTACGCCAAGTCCCTACTTGCCAGGACCATCGAGCAGCAAGCAGCGGGAGTCGACCCGTAGGGGAGGATGTATTCCCGCTCATCGGCAAGCAGGGCAGCCTCAAGCGGCTACTCAACTGTAACCAACACCCTCATCTTCCCACCGCTCGAGCCAGCGCCGCACCAGCCATGGGCCGACAACCCCACACTCTCAACCAACGAGCCGCGGCCGGCGAACAACACGATCGCTGCCAATGGCCAGCCCATCGACACACGCATGCACATCGTCAACAACAAGGCCTGGTGGGCACGCCAACCCAACGACATGAGGCACACCCTCAACAACCGCGGCGACCCCGAACCAAGGGGCTCGCTAAGCCGAGTAGGCCCCCAGTGCTTCGGACCAATTATCTGAGGCGAGAAGTACCCCACCAACTTCAAAGCGCCTAAGGAGATCGAAAAATAGGATCCCCCGTACGACCCATCAGTGTGGCTGGACATGTACCTCATGGCGATGGGAATCACCGGTCACACCGACCTGCTCACCGCTCGCTACCTCCCCCTGATGATGGAGAGAGCGACTAGGCAATGGATCAACACCCTCCCTGCCGACATCACTGACTCGTGGGAGGAGATGCGTGATACATTGCAAATATACCTATAATTTTTGATGTTCCATGCTTAGTTTTATCCACTTTCTTGTGTTTTGTTCCAACTTTGGAGTACTTTTCATATGATTTCTTGGACTAACCTATTAAAAAGAGCCACAGTGCCAGCTGCCTGTTTTCTACTGTTTTTGGTTCCAAGAAAGTCAGAATATGAATATTCTTGGAATTGGATGGGACAAAAGCCAAAGTGCCTATATTTCCGGAAGTCATCAAGTGACAGAATATGAGACGGAGAGGGGTCAGGGGGCCACCACACCACTTGGTCGCGCGACCAGGCCTGGCCCGTGCCACTGGGTGGGCTGGCCGCTCCCGGCACCCCCTCGGCCTCCCCTTTCGACTATAAGATGCCCTCAGGATGAAAACCCTAAGTACCCGATCAAAAATCCATGAATCAGTCTGTAGCCGCCGTCATCTCCATCCCTAGATCGGGAGGGATCTGAAGCTCTTCCCGGCACCCTGCCGGAGAGGGGAATTCACCCTGGAGGCCTTCTTCATCACCATGCAAGCCTCTGGTGTGATGCGTAAGTAGTTCATCCTTGGACTACGGATCCATGTAGTAGCGAGATGGCTGGTTCTCCTCCTTTGTGCTTTCATGTTTAGATCTTGTGAGCTCCGTTCATGATCAAGATCATCTATTTGTAATTTTGCATATTGTGTTTGCGGGGATCTGATGGATATTGAGATGCTATTTCAGATTGATTATTGATTCTATCATGTCTTTGTTATTTGTGATCTTGCATGCTTTCTGTTGTTAGTAGCTATCTTGGCCAAGTAGATGCTAGCAACTCCAAGAGTTAGTATTTATGCTCGATAGTGGGTTCATGGCTCTGGTAATCTAGGGAAGTGATAGAAATCTAGGGAAGTGCTACTAGGGAGAAAACGACAATCCTTTGTTCATAGAACAATCGTATTGTTTACTTTACACGCAGTTCGTAAAGCAATAATATGTTGCTTGCAACTTAATACTGGAGAGGGTTCGGATGATAACCTGAAGGTGGATTATTAGTGATAGATGTAGTTGGATGGCGGTCTATGTATAATGTTGTAATGCCCAATCGAATCTCAAAGGAGTCAAGATGATTAGTATATGCATGTATTGCTTTATCGATGTTTGTCAATTTCCCCGCTGTAATTTGTTCACCTAGCATGTTATCTATCTTAAGGAGAGCCACCTCTAGTGAACTATGGATCCCGGTCCTTTTCTTTACATACAATCTACAATCTGTTTACTGCTTTGTGTTTAATTTCTGCAAACTTTTACTTCTTTCCATTTGATACGTTAAATCCTTTGTTTGAAGCAAAACACGGTGAGATTGACAACCTCATCGCAAGTTGGGGACAAAGTTCTGTGGTTGTGTTGTGCAGGTATCCATGTTGCTACTAGCACCGGTAGTGCGCCCTGCCAAAGCTCAGCTAGTAACATCTTTGGGGTGTTTCCTTGCTCCTTCTGGTTCGATTAAACCTTGGTTTCATAACTGAGGGAAACTTGGTGCTTTGCTCATCATACCTTCCTCTTAGGGTTCCCAACGAGCTCTACATCAACCACGCACCAGTACTTTTTTGGGCGTCGTGCATTGAGCCATCAAGCATTTTTCTGGCGCCGTTGCCAGGGAGTCAAGGACATCTTCACAAGGGGAGTCCCTCATAACCAATCTCTTTACTTTGTTATTTTTGTTATGCTTAGTTTCTTTTTGCTTTGTTTGCTTGTTTTGTTATCAAAAACACAAAAAAATTAGTTTTACAAGTTTGCTTTCTTTTGAAAAACAAAAAAAAATTAAGTCTCCTTTAGTTGTCACCTCTTCCTTAGCTCACCATGTTGATCCCTACTTTCACCCTGAAAGACCTTTCAATTGGTAGTGGTTCTATAATTGGGAAAGATAATATTGAAGAATTCTTTAATCATGTTAGCAAACATGAGGATACTGAGGATAGATCTCTTGCAGAACTTGCTCCAAATTATGAGATTGTTGCAGCTTCTTTAATTCACATGTTAGAAGCTAGGTTTGTTAACCTCAACCCCTTAATGCAAGTGACGTTTATTAAGCTTAAAGAAATTGAAGACCCTGAAAAGAGGGATTTTTTTCTAAAAACTTTGTTTAAGGAGTTCTATAATGTTGCCAAGGAAGCTAGGAAAGTCTTTGAATGTTTCAATATGCTAGGATCATGTGTAGATGTTGTTGGTATATGAGAGAAGATGAACAAAACCGAACCTAATGGGGAGGAACCTAAGATACCAATACCCTTTAAACTAGTAGCAATACATGATGCCATAGAAAAGAATCTTGATTGGATTGTTCCTGCAAACCCTTTGATGAGAATAGTGAACCTAAGAGCATTGAGAGAGGATCCTCTAGTACTTATTTGGATGATATACCTTGCCTTGTTGAAAATATTTCCGGTATTGATCTTAATGCTTCTTCATTTGAGAACACTTGATTCTTTTTCTTGCTTCTTATGCCTAACTTAAAGGCGTTAAAAAAAGTACTTATTGGGAGATAACCCAAAAGTTTTAGATGAGTCTTGGAAGTTATTACTTCAGTAATAACCTCTCCTTATCCTTTTTATTTGCTTTTTCTGCCAAGAGTAAACTCTAATGAGAGAGAAGTAATGATTGGGAAAGTTGCTCCCCCGAAACAGATTTCTATGCTTCACCGTAAAAATTCGTGTAAAATCTCTGAAAGTATTTTTGAGGCGTGAATTTTTTTGCTTCTGCCCCAGGTTGTTATCTAACTTTAGTTAGTACAACACTTTTTGAGTTGAGCAACAGAAGCGCTTCGAAAAAATTCGTCTTTACCTTCTGGTCTGTTTTGACAGATTTCTGCCATTTTTCTGCATTTGCTTCTTGTTGGTTCCTTTTTGAGTTCTTTTGGGGAATTGAGCTTTTTTAGGGAAGTGCTACAGTATTTAGTGTTCTAATCGAAGTTTATTTGGTATTAGAACTGAATCTTAAGACTTATTTATCTTGAGTGCACTAATGTTGCTAATAAAGATTGTGTGAACTTTTGTATGAAGGAAACATTTCAGGTGTATGGAAGGAATGAGTAATGAGATGAAGGATGGACTAAACCTCAAGATTGGGGATGCCATGCGTGTCATCCCAAGAAATATCCAAGAAGTACAAGCGTCAAAGCTTGGGGATGCCCAAGGCATCCCCTTCTTCATCAATAAAAATCCCAGGTTTCTTCCAAACGCTTCATTTTTATTGTTTCATGCACAGTTGTGTTGTTCTTGGAGCATCTTCTTTTTCGTTTTTGTTTTGGTTTTCGTTTGCTTAGTTTGCTCAGTTTTCTGAATAAATTGGTTGGACCTCCTCTTTCATACATTGGTTTGCAAATAGTTTGGTTTGGTTTGGAAAAGAGTAGGAAAGTTCATACTTATGTGGTAAAAAGAGCTTGTTTTTGACTGTGGCCTATGCTTTGTCATGCCATGCTTGATATTGTTTTGGCTTTATGCTTAGTATTCTTTGTTGTAGCATGATTTGTTATAAACAATTGAGATTGCTTAATGTGCCTTGGATGAATCATGCGTTGTTTTAGCACATTAAAGCATAGTATAGTGGTATTCTCCTTTGATGTTTTATTTGGGTTGACTTGGCGCATGCTCACACCATATTATGACTATCTCAAGTCACCGTAGCCTTTATGATCCTTTAGTTTTCAACTTGTAGTATCACTTTATGCTTTGATCAATGATGTTTTGTCGCTCTGCATGATTATGGCCATTATTGCTCTCTTAGTTTGTCGCTCCCAGTCTTTTGCTAGCCTCCAACACCAAGTATGAGTTCCACTCATGCATCCAACTCCCTAAACCAAGTTATTCCAAAGAGTACACCATACCTCCCTACTATCTTATGCTATTTCAAGTATATTCATGCTTTTTTACCTTCCAAATTAAACTTGTTATGAGAAAATTAGTGATTAAAGCTCTCACGAACTTGATGGCACACTTTACTTTTTTTGCATCTAATAAACTTGAACCATTGGGTCCTTCTTTGTTGCATATATTCTTGCGCTTTATAAGTTTAAATTAGCAGAACCATGTTTCATGGGGAACGCTTTCAACATTGCACTTGTACTTTGTACCCCGTTGATATCATGTTCTTTTGCTTACAGATCCCGACGATGTGAAATAAAAGTGAAACTTGTAAGATCATGGAATTTGTATGTGTGTTAGAGAAATGGGTGGGCCGCTAGCCTAAGCCATGCCTAATCATGGTGGAAACTTGCAGCATCACCATAATGAGCACTCTATGAAGCATCCAAAATAAAAACCTATGCAAATAGCAAATAAAAAGATCGCTGAGATGCTCGTTGTCTGCTTGCCTTGTCATTTTGATTATGGGATAGCTCACGTATCATGTGCAAGGGGTACCCCGTTGGCGGTTCTTAATGATACACATGTACTTACAATGACAAGAGCTTACTCGTGACTGAAGTTGAGTATCATGAGGATCGGTTTTCGTAAGTAAGGGGCATGAGATTTCGGTTTATAACTTGTCAAGCATAACCTCTTAGTAGTGTCACATTAACCTTAATCACCTTAAAGATGCTTATGATAGGGGCAATGAGAGCTGAAAGCTATAAGTACCATAATTTTTGGAAGCTCTTTATGAGACTTGAATCCCTACTTCCTTTTATAAAAAGGCCTTTCTTCCACCATTATATTGAGTCTCCACCTTCTACCTTTATGCACCTACTTTGAGAGCATAGTGGCCATTCTTAGTTCTATGTGCATTGTCCCAAGACTAGTTGATTGATGCATAACTTGATATTGCTTGTTTTAAACTATTTGTATCTAGTCACTCTTATGAACTTTGAAGGTGTCCTATGCATTTATATTTGCTACTCTATTGAGGGACAAGCTGAATACTATTATGCTATGTTTTCTTTATGTGAAACAAACAAACGTCTTGCAAAGCATTGTTATTCATGAATTTTTTGTTTGTGCCTTTTCATGTTGCATCATAGTTTCTTTGTCTTATTGCTAGAACTTTGTCTTTCATGTTATGATTGAAGTACCATGATCCCAGCTTTGAATGTTTTGCAAATACTTTGATCAAGTCTTCGATGGTGCATGTCACCTCAAAAATTATTCTTTCTTTTTATCACTTACCTACTCAAGGACGAGCAGGAGTTAAGCTTGGGGATGTTGATACATTGCAAATGTATCTATAACTTTTGATGTTCCATGCTTAGTTTTATCCACTTTCTTGTGTTTTTTTCCAAATTTGGAGTACTTTTCATATGATTTCTTGGACTAACCTATTAATAAGAGCCACAGTGCCAGCTGTCTGTTTTCTGCTGTTTTTGGTTCTAGGAAAGTCAGAAAATGAATATTCTCGGAATTGGACGGGACAAAAGCCAAAGTGCCTATTTTTCCGGAAGTCATCAAGTGCCAAAATACGAGACGGAGAGGGGCCAGGGGGCCACCACACCACCTGGCCGTGCGGCTTGGCCTGACCCACGCCACGGGGTGGTGTGGCCGCTCCCGGCACCCCCTCGGCCGCCCCTTCCGACTATAAGATGCCCTCGGGACGAAAAACCTAAGTACCCGATCACAAATCCACGAAAGAGTCTGTAGCCGCCGTCATCTCCATCCCTAGATCGGGAGGGATCTGAAGCTCTTCTCGGCACCCTGCCGGAGAGGAAATTCCCCCTGGAGGCCTTCTTCATCACCATGCAAGCCTGCGGTGTGATGCGTGAGTAGTTCATCCTTGGACTACGGATCCATGTAGTAGCTAGATGGCTGGTTCTCCTCCTTTGTGCTTTCATGTTTAGATCTTGTGAGCTTCGTTCATGATAAACATCATCTATTTGTAATTCTGCATGTTGTGTTTGTGGGGCTCCGATGGATATTGAGATGCTATTTCAGATTAATTATTGATTCTACCATGTCTTTGTTATTTCTGATCTTGCATGCTTTCCGTTGTTAGTAGCTATCTTGGCCAAGTAGATGCTAGCAACTCCAAGAGTTAGTATTTATGCTCGATAGTGGGTTCATGCCTCTGGTAATCTGGGGAAGTGACATAAATCTCTAAGGCACTAGATGTGCTGTTGCTACTAGGGAGAAAACAACAATCCTTTGTTCATAGAACAATCATATTGTTTACTTTACACGCAGTTCGTAAAGCAATAATCTGTTGCTTGCAACTTAATATTGGAGGGGGTTCGGATGATAACCTGAAGGTGGATTATTAGTCATAGATGCAGTTTGGTGGTGGTCTATGTATAATGTTGTAATGCCCAATCGAATCTCAAAGGAGTCAAGATGATTAGTATATGCATGTATTGCTTTCTCGATGTTTGTCAATTGCCCCACTATAATTTGTTCACCCAGCATGTTATCTATCTTAAGGAGAGCCACCTCTAGTGAACTATGGATCCCGGTCCTTTTCTTTACATACAATCTACAATCTGTTTACTGCTTTGTGTTTAATTTCTGCAAACTTTTACTTATTTCCATTCGATACGTTTAATCCTTTGTTTTCAACAAAACACGGTGAGATTGACAACCTCATCGCAAGTTAGGGACAAAGTTCTGTGGTTGTGTTGTGCAGGTCTCCACGTTGCTACTAGCACCGGTAGTGTGCCCTGCCAAAGCTCAGCTAGTAACACCTTTGGGGTGTTTCCTTGCTCCTACTAGTTTGATTAAACCTTGGTTTCATAACTGAGGGAAACTTGCTGCTATGCTCATCATACCTTCCTCTTGGGGTTCCCAACGAGCTCTACATCAACCACGCACCAGCACTTTTCTAGGCGCCGTGCATTGAGCCATCAATGCGCGACGGCTTCATCAGGCACTTCGAAGGCTCCTATACAGGCGCTACCACCATCGAAGACCTGGAGCGCTTCATCTAGGGACACCGCGAGTCGACCTGCCACTGGATCCAGAGGTGGCAGGAACTGTTGATCAATGATAAGTTGCAAACTTATCTATAATTTTTGATATTCCATGCTTATTTTATATCTACTTTGTTATGTTTTGTCCACACTTTGGAGTATTTTTATACACTTTCTTGGACTAACCTATTAACAATATTCCACAGTGCTAGCTGCCTGTTTTCTACTGTTTTTGGTTCCAGGGAAGTCAGAAAATGAATATTCTCAGAATTGGACGGGACAAAAGCCAAAGTCAATATTTCATTGAAGGGGACACGGAGCCAGAAGACGAGACGGAGAAGGGACAAAGGCCAGCCACACCACCTGGCCACGCGGCTAGGCCTGGCCCGCGCCAGGGGTGGTGTGGCCGCCTAGGGCACCCCCTCGGCATCCCCTTTCGCCTATAAGAAGCCTCTGATACAGAAACCCTAAGGACCTGATCAAAATTCCACGAAAGTGTTTGTAGCCGCTGTCATCTGCATCCCTAGATTGGGAGGGATCTGATGCTCTTCCCGGCACCCTGCCGGAGGGGAGAATTCACCCTGGAGGCCTTCTTCATCACCATGACTGCCTCCGGTGTGATGCGTGAGTAGTTCATCCCTGGACTACGGGTCCATGTAGTAGCTAGATGGTTGGTTCTTCTCCTTTGTGCTACCGTGTTTAGATCTTGTGAGATCCTTTCATGGTCAAGATCATCTATTTGTAATCATACATGTTGTGTTTGCGGGCATCCGATGGATATATTGAGATGTTATTTCAGATTGATTATTGATTCTATCATTCTTTGTTATTTGTGATCTTGCATGCTCTCCGTTGATAGTAGCTATCTTGGCCGAGTAGATGCTAGCAACTCCAAGAGGGAGTATTTATGCTCGATAGTGGGTTCATGCCTCTAGGAATCTAGGGTAGTGACAGAAATCTCTAAGGTACTAGATGTGTTGTTGCTACTAGGGAGAAAACAGCAATGCTTTGTTCATAGAACAACCGTATTGTTTACTTTACACACAATACTTAATGCAATTATCGGTTGCTTGCAACTTAATACTGGAGGGGGTTTGGATGATAACCTGAAGGTGGATTATTAGTCATAGATACAGTTGGATTATGGTCTATGTATAATGTTGTAATGCCAAATCAAATATCATAGGAGTCAAGATGATTAGTATATGCATGTATGCTTTCTCGATGTTTGTCAATTGCCCCGCTGTAATTTGTTCACCCTACATGTCATCTATCTTAAGGAGAATCACCACTAGTGAACTATGGACCCCGGTCCTTTCCTTTACTATCAATCTACACTCTATTATTTAATGTTTTCTATTTACTTTCTGCAAGCAATTACAATCTTCCACACAATACGTTTAGTCCTTTATTTTCAGCAAAACCGGTGAGATTGAGAACCTCACTGTAAGTTGGGGGCAAAGTTCTGTGGTTGTGTTGTGCAGGATTCCAAGTTGGAAACAACACCTTGGAGGTGTTTCCTTGCTCCTACTGGTTCGATAACCTTGGTTTCATAACTGAGGGAAACTTGCTGTTGTGCTCATCATACCTTCCTCTTGGGGTTCCCCAATAAGCATGGATATATTTTCAGCCATCAATCAATGGCTCCGGCATCTACTCGGACATGGCGATCCAATGCTTCAAGAACGTTTGCCGGTACGAGCCTCTGGTCACCAAGATCAAGAGGGTGTATCGGACGCTCGACAACGTCCCTGATCTCCTCAAAATCGCCAAGCGCTACGCGGAAGAGGACCCCAACCAAGACTCCGACGACGAGTCAGGGGGAAGACACCACACCAGTGGCAACGTCAACGGGCGATAGCACCACATGCGCTACAGCAACACTCGCCTCACCGGCAAAGGCCGCGTGATGGGCGAGTCGACTTCGTCGCCAACACCGGCTACGGCCAACGCGACCCGAAGAACTTCCGCCATGATGGATGAAACTACCGCGACAACGGAAATTACCACGCCAACAACACGGCGAGGCTGAAATTCGACCCCTCCACCCTGCTCAACCAGCCCTGTGTCTACCACATCAGGGAGGGGAAGCCCACCACCCACACCACTGCGTACTGCCATTCTCTCAAGGAGATCAAGAAAGCAAGGAGGGCACGGGACGACCCCAATAATAACCCACCAAGGGACAACAGTAACGCCGGCAGATTTGCAACGCCGGCGGCTCGTTCCACACCTTCATCAAGCTTGGCACCAAGCGCTAGAAGAAGGTGCTCGCCCGTGCAGTCCCTGTCAACGCGGTGACCCAGGTCGACGTCCCCCGCTTCCTCAACTGGTCCGAGCAAAGCATCACCTAGAGTCGCCAAGATCACGTGCCCAGGATCGAGTACCCAGGGCGAGTCGGCCTGGTTGTTAGGCCCAAAGTGGCCGACTACTGGCTTTTGAAGACGTTGATGGATGGCGGAAGCTCCATCAACATCATGTACTTGGACACATTGAAGAGGCTCCATCTCCCGGAGTCGGTGATCGAGCCGACAATCACCACTTTCCACGGCATCGTCCCCGGTCAGAAGGCGTACCCAATCGGCAAGGTGACACTGCCAGTCACCTTTGGCACACCAGCAAACTTCCGCAACAAGCGGATCGCCTTCGACCTGGTGAACTTCCGCAGCCCTTACCACTGCGTCCTAGGGCGCCAGGCGTTCGTCATATTCATGGAGACAGCGCACTACGCCTACAACATGATGAAGCTCCCGGGGCCAAGCGGCATCATCACCGTCCATGGTGATCCTAACATGGCCGTGGAATGCGAAGACAAGGGCGCCGAGCTCGCCGATGCCGTCATCGCCGCGGAGACTGACCATGTGGACGAACTCGTGAAATACACGAGCAACATAGACAAGGACGACCCCACCATCCTGAAGAAACCAACCGCCGCAAAGTCCACTTTTGAGGTGACCACGCATACCCGCACTGTCGAGCTCGTCCCGGGCGACTCCAGCCAAACGGTCACCATCGAGGCGAACATGAGCCCCGCATAGGAAAGCACGCTCATCAAGTTCCTATGTGAGAATCCTGACATCTTTGCATGGAAACCATCTGACATGCCCGGTGTCCCGAGGGAACTCGCTGAGCACAAACTTAACACCGACCCCAAAGTGCAACCGGTGAAGCAGTCGTTACGGCCCTTCAATGAAGAGATCCACTGAGCAATCTCCGAAGAAGTACAGCGCCTAGTCGCTGCAGGCTTCATTCGGCCCATCAAGTACTACAAGTGGCTGGCAAACCCAGTCTTGGTTCTGAAAAAGAACAACACTTGGAGAATGTGTATCGACTACACCAACCTCAACAGCACCTGCCCAAAGGAGGAGTTCGTCCTACCGCGCATCGATCAGATCATATTCGACCATGGATCGGAGTCGCTGTGCTTCCTCGACGCGTATTCCGGCTACAACCAGATCAAAATGGCGGTCGAAGACAAGGAGAAGACGGCATTCATCACGCCATTCGGCGCCTTCTGCTACACGACCATGACGTTAAGCCTCTAGAACACCGGCGCAACTTACCAAAGGTGCATGCAGGAATGCCTTGCGAGACATGGCCGCAACATCCACGTTTACAACGACGACGTGGTGGTAAAATCCAACCGCCAAGATGACTTGCTCGCCGACCTGGATGAGACCTTCGTGAATCTGCGAAGGTACAAGATGAAGCTCAATCCAGGAAAGTGCACCTTTGTTATCCCCACCGGACAACTCTTGGTGTACATGGTCTCCAAACGAGGCATCGAGGAAAACCCCACCAAGATCGACACCATCGCGCGACTCGGGAAACCCGAGTGCCTGCATGACGTCCAGAAGTTGGCCAGGAGAGTCGCGGCTCTCAATCGCTTCATCCCCTGGATCAGCGAGAAGGCGATGCCCCTCTACCGCCTAATGCGCATGAACCCTACATTCCAATGGTACGGAAAAGCATACAACGCACTCAAATCACTCAAACAAGTGCTCCTCCTAGCGCCATTATTCGCCGCCCCAATTGACAAGGAGCCAATGCTCGTCTACGTCGTGGCCTACACTTGAGTCGTCAGCACCGTGATGGTTGTCGAGAGGCCAGAAGAGGGTAAGGAGTGCCCCGTACATCGCATCATCTACTACATCAGTGAGGTCCTGACGGACTCAAGGCAGCGCTACCCGCAGTACCAGAAACTGGTGTACACGGTATTCAGAGCACAACGACGACTCCCCCACTACTTCCAGGAGCACCCTATCATGGTCGTCTCCCCCGTGCTGCTCCGGGACATCATCCGCAATCGCGAGGCGACTGGGCGAGTCGCCAAGTGGGCCATCGAAATCCGCATCCACAACATCAAGTACGAGCCACGAAAAGCGATGAAATCAAAGTCCTTGGCCGATTTCTTCGCCAACTGGGAAGAAGCACAGCAGCCATAGAAGCTACCCTATCTCCATTACTGGTCGCTCCACTTTGACGGTTCCAAGAACACCGATGGCGCGGGGGCTGGGGTCATACTGACCTCCCCCAAATGCGACAAGCTCCGCTACGTTCTCCACCTCGACTTAAAGCCCTGCACCAACAACATGGCCAAGTACAAGACCCTCCTCCACGACATGAGGGCTGCAAAGGAGATGAATGTGAACCGCCTAAGGTGCTACGGCGACCAACAACCCGGTCGCTGGCAACGAGTCACGGCAACGAGTCACGGGGACCTGCAACGTCATCTCCCCCACCATGATAGCATATCGCCAAGCAGTGGACCAGTTGGGAGGACACTTCACCGGCTACTCAGTCGAGTGGATCGACAGTCACAAGACCGAGGAGGCTAACGCCCTCTCCCGCATCGGCTTGGCCGAAAAAACGCCACCCACGGGCGTCTTCCTCGACATCATCCACAAGCCTTCGGTCTCCCCACCCAAGGAGATTGACATTGGGATACCTCTGCAACCCGAGCCCACCCTAGTCGCCATGGTCATGGAGCCTAGCAACTGGACCGCACCATACGTCGCCTTCCTAGAGCACAAGATCCTGCCTAGCGACGAGACGGAAGCGCGAATGATCGTGTGCCACTGCAAATCCTTCGTCACCATCAACGACGAGCTCCACAAACACAGTGTGAGCGTATTCCAGCGCTGCGTACAACCAGAAGAAGGACGCAAGATCCTCCAAGACATCCACGCCGGCGACTGCGGCCATCACGCCGGCGCTAGGTCGCTGGTTGCCAAAGCCATGCGACATGGCTTCTACTGGCTCACCACACAAGTTGATGCCATCGACATCGTCCAACAGTCTGTCGGGTGCCAGAAGTACGCCAACCAGACGCACATCCCTGGTTTGGCACTGAAGACCATCCCCATCACTTGGCCATTCGTCGTATGGGGCATGGACATGGTCGGCCCGTTCAAGAAGGCCCCATCAGGCTTCACCCACCTCCTGGCCACGGTCAATAAGTTCACCAAGTGGGTTGAAGCCAAACAGATCAAGAAGTGCGATGGAAAGACCGCCACCAAGTCCCTCCGCGAGCTCATCTACTGGTACGGCTACCCGCACAACATCATAACTGACAAACGCACCAACTTCGCCAAAGCCGCCATGGCAGAATTCTGTGGGGAGCACAATATACAGCTCGACCTTACCTTAGTCGCCCACCTAGAGTCGAACGGCCAAGCAGAGCGCATCAATCAAAGCGTCCTCCACGGGCTCAAGCCGCGACTTTAGGTGCCCCTAGAACGAACCCTCGGATGCAGGGTCGAAGAGCTCCCTTCCGTGATATGGGGCATCTGCACCTCCGTCAATCGTTCCACGGGGTTCACGCCCTTCTTCATGGTGTATGGCGCTGAGGCCGTAATGCCAACCGACCTGTAGCACAACTTGCCTCGGGTCGCCAACAATGTGGAGGTGGCAAACGAGACCGCCCGCAAAGACGGGGTCGACCAAGTCGACGAAGCATGTGACCTAGCTCGCTCCCGCACTACCATCTACCACCAGGGACTCCGCCGCTACCATGGCCGTAGAGTCCAGACCCACACCTTCCACGAAGGCAACCTGGTCCTAAGACTGGTCCAGGACAAGAAGGGCATGCACAAGCTTTCTCCCCCATGGGAGGGGCCATTCGCCATAGGGCGAGTCCTTGGCAACGACGCCAACTACCTCATTGATGTAAGAGGCAATGGTCAGCTCGAAGTTGGGAGGCCATGGAATGTAAACCTCCACTGAAAGTTCTATACATAGAACTAACACTTGTACTTAGCTGGTATATAATGACATATATTCGGATCGCACAAATCGTGTCTACTCGCCACCTTCTTGTGCCAATCGCACTCGTACACTTAGCAATACGCTACCCACGGAAGTCAACCCTTGGACAAGTGACCGACACAACTAAGTAGTGCGACCCAAGGGCACCAAAGATATTCCAGCCTTGTGTCGTCCACGAACACGCCACCCCGGAGCCACCATCGAAGTCGCCCTGCTCGACTGGCCCGCCGGGAAAAGACACCCGATAAACGATTCTCACAGTGACCCATCCTCCCCATCCTCGTGCAAAGCGACTCGAACGGTTAAGTACCACGCATGGAGACTTAGCACAAGAAACCCCCATGCGGATCGCGAACACACCATGTAAGAGAGCCTACCTTGGACTCGCCACGTGACTGACTTTCCGAGCCAAGGGGAGAGACGAGTTACAAAAAACACACCAGGTCCTCACCTACGATGGGCACGCGCCTAGAACAGCTAAAGTACCATCCTCGGTGACTCGCCTAAAACAACCCTGCTTGCGTCCAGGAAACAGCTAAGTACAGAGCTCCCTCAGAGTCGCAAAGCGACTGTCCCAACACGCCACGACAGATTAGTTCTAACCAAAATAAAAACTCAAAGCAAAGACACTTACATATAAACAAGGTAAACCTCAATATAGGGCGGACGCGCTCGGGGACTCTCTCACCTAAAAATTAAACATAGAACATACTTCACCATGCATTGCGAGTGGGTTGACTCCTCTTACTTCCATACATACCTTTTTTACATTACAAAAGCGGCCAAGTGCCATAACATAGAAAATCCCCTTAGGGTAGCTACTTATTTTGTAGGCTCCAATGAAGAAGCGCCACCATCACCCTTGACCCGGACGAATGGCTCCCACGGGTTCATTGGGTATGTCATCAACGAATTCGACAATGCCGATCGGAAGGGCTGCACTGACTTCAGGTCACGGTGCTTCGGCTCGGGGTCGCCTGGTGCCACTACTGTCTCCTGGTATGGTAGCAAATCTCCCATCACCAACACTCGCTCTGCAAACGGATCAGCCTTGGAAGTTAACCTCAGAACCTTTGAGATCTCCACTGAGCTAGTCGCCAAAGGATAACCGTTGGTGACGTCGTTGAGATCGAAGTCATCGGGGAAGTGAGCGAGTTCAAGGGTCAACGATGTGGTGGCCCCATGCCTGAAGGCCGATCGTGCTATCCACACAAAAATGGCGGGCGCCTCCTCCAGATAGCGCCAGACCTCAGTCAACCCCCTAAGAATAACCTCGGTGGGGGACATCCCTTGGAGCACGGCTTGGAAACACATCGCCGAGGCAGTGGTCACGTTCACCACTGCAGTCATGCACTACGAGGCGTTGAAGGTTTGCACCACAAGATCGGTTTGACCTATCAGGGCTGCAATGTCAAAACCCAACACCACTAAGAATCTACCTATTCAGGGACTCGCTGCATACTGAAAAGAAAAAGAGAATATGGTCACCAAGAAGCTTGTGGAAGCTCTCCGTTACATGCTTCTTGAGAGCACCAAGGTCACCCTACAATCCGAGGATGACCGAGCCGGAGGCCTTTCGCTCCTCCTTTGCCGTGGCGACTGCAGCCTTGGCCCTCTCCTCAGAAGAGATCATCGACGCCTTCGCCTCCTTTAGCTCCTTCATTAGCGAGTCGATTCGCTCCTTCGCTGTATCTAGTTCAGCAGCCGGAACATACCAATCACGGCCTTTGGCGATCACAACAGGGACTCCATCTATGAGGTAAAGGTACCACAAGTCAGTTCCACAAAAGCAACAATGGCTCGAGCTTGCCAAAGAAAACACTCACTTACCAGCAGTTTCTTGGAGTCGCCGATTGACCTCCTGCGCTGCACGCAAGTCGCACTCCAGGCACTCCTTCGCGACTTGCCAATCAGATGATTCTCTTTGCAGGCCCTAACAACAGGACAATACTAAGAGACTAGACAATTAAAATCCTAATTGCCGAGCCGCTGGAATTCAGTGACTCGACCCTCAGGACTAGACGATTAAAATCCTAAGTGCCTAGCCGCTGAAATTCAGTGACTCGACCCTCGGGGACTGGATGATTATAATCCTAAGTGCATAGCTGCTGAAATTCAGCGACCAGGCACTCAGGGACTGGACATACCTGAATAGCAGGTCCAAGCATGCGGTGAATCTCGCTGGCGTCTATCGACGGGACCACAAAAGATGTGCGCCTGCACCGCTGCCCAACGTCTTCATCGATGATCTCTGGAATTTGTGGCGACTGAGTCTCTGCTTTCATCACGAACGCCTTTGCCATGAAGCGCGGAAACGATGTGGCCACCCTCACCGGAACACTATTGTGGGGGCCAGCGGCTCCGATGGCGAGGCCTCCTTGACTGAATCCGACTGAGCGGGAGTCACTTCTTCGGCATGGGAAGCATAGTCACCCTCTTCCATGTTCTTCTTCTTCTTCGCGCTAGTGACTGGCGCCTCCACCGGGTCGGCTTTGCTCTTCTTGGCAGGGTTGACCCTCTCCTTGGTGTCAATGAGCGGAATCTTGGCCACTGAGGAACGGCCAATCTTCTTGGCACCGGACCTGCAGAGAAGACGCGGTAAGCGAATCAAACACGCAAGAAAACATTGAAGCACGGGAAGCGTAAATGCCAAACTTACTTGGCAACCGGAAGATAGTGCAGCCCCGTAATAATATGGGCGGGCTTGTCAAACTCCGGGCCCAACTTGTGCGATAGCCCCTTCTCGAAGACGCTCTCGGCCCATGACACTACGTGCTTCTTTGGTGTCGAGGTTGCGGTCGTAGGGACCTCTGTCCCAGGCGACATGACCGCTCCCTCCGGTGGCGGCGATTTTAACCCCGCGGTCTCAGCAGTCCCTAGTTCCTCGATGGCCGAGATGGTCGGCGCGATCATGGCAAGAGGGACCACCGCTTCCACCACCATGTCCATAGCATCCGTTCCTTTCACCTAAGTTGTGTCCTCAGGGATCTTGGTAGAAGCTTCGGCCGCCGCATCACTAGACTCATCGTCTGACTCGAATGCCACCGCTGACCTGGGTGGCGACACTGGCAGCAATAGTGGCTTCTTCGCAGGAAACTTGAGCTTCTGTGTGGGCTTTGCCGGTGTGTCCACTCGCCATGAGCTATGCTCCCGCAAGATATCATCGTCATCGCGTTCCTCAAGGCTACGACTTGCTTCAATCTCGTGTTGCTTGTGCATGCAGGTCTTGCAGGCCGTGAGCGCTGCCGGGGGACCTCCCTCCCTTATTCTTTGCTCTCGGAGGACTCCCCTTCGGTCCCCTCTTTGAGATCTCTAGGAATCTCTTCATCGAGTAGGGGAAGCCAGCCTTCGAGGACCTAAAACAACTAAAAGTGGACAAGGAGGATTGGTCCGGTTTAGAAACCACGAGTAAACATTGCAAGTTGCAGACGCAAATTGCACCTAGCGAGTTACGAGTGAAGACAAAGTAATGAGAAAAGCTTACCATGGGATCTTCATTCTTCTCGGTCATGTACGGGGCGAGCCCGACCGACGTGGTGGTAAACTCCATGTCTGTGATTTTCTTCAAGGCGGTCTTGTAGTCCGTGGTGTCCGAGGGCTCCTTGCTAGTCGTGGAAGGATTGTTCTTCCTGGTGTATTCACACATCTAGTGGGGCTAGGTCGTCAAAGGGACCAGGCGCCACCCAAGCCACCAGTTGTAGAGGTTTATTGTCTCCAACCCCTTGTTCTTCAGTGCCTGGATCTTCTCCATCATTTCGGTGATGGCCATCCTCTAGTCATCAGGGAGCCTTGCCGCTATCAGCCGATGAAGCTCGCTCCTCTCTGCAACATACATAGGAAGCACCGCTTCATCGGAGGGAGTGGATTCCTTCACATAGAACTAGCTCTTCTTCCACTCGCTCTCGGCTTTCTTTGGCAGCGGGAGCTTGAAGAAGTTCTCCTTCAGCTTCAATTGAAATGTGATGCCGCCTGCTGCCAAGATAGGATCACCAGATCCGACGTGGCTAATGTGGCCGTGGAACAGCTCTAGCCATAGTGGGAAGTAGGGCCGGCATCCAAGGTAGCATTCACAGAAGGCGACCAAGATCGCTAGCTGCTTGATGCTGTGCGGACCAAGATCCGATGGTTTGATCGTGTAATACACGCAGAACCGCTGGAAGAAGATCGAGGTGAGAAATCCCAAGCCCCTCTCTAGGTGGCTCAGGAAACAGATGAATTTGCCGGCATGAGGCTTCGGCTCGGTCTAGGAGGACGAGAGAATTCGCCAATTCCCCTTACAGAGAACTTGGTGGTGCACTTGGACTTCTCCCACAGATCGTTCAGAGGCCCCATCGAAGAGAATATGAGGTTGCTTGGTACGGAAATTCTGGATCACGAGGAGATAAAGAGACTGGGAGTGTGCGGGAGTGAGAAATGCGGAGGAAGATCCGCGAGCCTCCTTACCACTCTCCTTATAAGGATAACAATACCCGCCAATCTCGGGATAGCCGTTACCCGCGGTAATTACACCAAAGTTATCATTCTTTACCCAACAGCTAGTTTGACCAAGTTGGCAGTCCAACTTCTTCCATTCGACTTGCTTATTGGTGCGCCTAGCGCATTCGGCAAGGCAGCGACTCGAGCGTAAGCCCACTCGCCAATGCTATGACTGATGAATTTGTGAAGAAATTTCTTCCTTCATTAAAGGAGTCCATTGCTGATTCGACTAGGTGTCCAAATTGGACTCGCCTACTCTGACTACCAAATGAACACCTCCGCTAAATCACCACTGGCCTCGGGGACTATTGATGGGGATATGCCGAATTGGGTATGCCCAGCAGGACATTGCAATTATGACAAAGGCCATGCGAGTGGGCCTGCTGGATGGCGACTGGAACGCGACTAAGGAGCGAACCTGGCGACTAGAAGCTAGAGGCCCACAAGCGTAGTTGAATCCCAGTCGAATTAGGTCAAATCCTCCGAATCCTTGATTGGTTTGGTTGTATACATGTAAACCCTAGCGAGGTACCTCCTATATAAACCTCCCTAGGGTTTCCTTTGGACTCATATTCCATCATACACCCCTTCTACCGACTCGCCGCTTAGACGACGAGCTCGCCACCCCTATAACTGGCTCTCCACCAATACAATCTAACAGGAGTAGGTATCTACCCTTCGGGGGGCGAACCTGGGTAAACTCATGTGCATCTGCCCCCATCTCGCACCACAGATGGCCGCCATCTCTCGTCCCCAAACTTATCAATCGCTACAACTAGTAGGGACTGTCGTGGTCATCCATGACAACACTTAAGGGAAAGGAACCCATATGGATTTGGTCCATGTGGAGATTGGGATATGGCCTATATGGGCCTCAAGCGTTGAGCCTAGCTAGGAGTGTATATAAGTGGAGTGACAAGGGATAGTACCTGACCTAGCCGTCACTTTCTCCACTCCCATTTCAGGCTAGACAGGATCTAGCTGTCCTCTTCCTAGAGCTCCTTCCTGTACGTGTGGATACGGGTAGAGGTGTTGCACATGCATCGCCGGAGACAAGGAGGTCGTGGGGATCTAGACGTGCTATACGTGGGATCGTTCGGCACGGCACCAGCTGACACGCTTCATCAATAATCCGTACCTGTGCGTCTAGTGGTAAATCTCGTGGCTTATCACCTGAGCTAGATCTTGGGGAGTATTGCATAGGTTAAAAGTTTTTTTATCTCTTCATGGTCCAACAACAACTTTGTCTAGTGTATGAACTCTTAATTCGAGGTTTCTTTCAGCAAGAGTTTTGCGACGAATTTGAATCAGCTTGTTATTTCTTAGAGGAATTTCTTCATCATTTGAGTCTTCATTTGGACCACTAGCTTGACCTTGATCAACAACTTGTTTAGCGAGTACGGGCGATGAAGAACCTTGCCCTTGATTTTGAGCAGTAGCCATAACAGGAGGCTGCTGTAGTTCTGAAACTTCAGGGCCAGATAATCCGGCCGAGGGAGGGGCCGGATAATCTAGCATGGGCGTTCTTGCTCCTTATTGATCATCTTGGATGTTTCTGGCATGAGTTGGAGTAGGGCCGGATAATCCGGCATCACCCAGAAAATCCGGCCTAGGATCTTCTGCTTCTTCCTGGTCATCCTGTTCGGTCCTGGCATTTCATGTGGTAGGGTCGAAAAATCGGGCCTCACCCGGAAAATCCGGCCTAGAGCTTCCAGATGCTTCAGATGATGGATGATCTTTAGTAGGTTGAGGTGTTGGTGAAGTAGTTTCTCCAGCATGTGGAGCTTCTTGAGCGTGTGTAGATGAGGGCTCTACATGAGTAGAGCATTGTCCTTCCCGATCCGCCATAAGGGGTTCCTCAATGGGGCGAAAAAATGCCACGCCCATTCTTCTTATGGCATGTTTGGGTATTTCAACATATGCATCACAAACATCAACTTGCCCCACATGGGAGCCATCATTTTCCTCGAATACCACACTACAAGATTCTACAATAGCTCCGGAGAGCTTATTGTAGACTCTGTAAGTGTGGGATTCAGCACCATAACCAACAAAAATACCTTCTAAAGCCTTAGACTCAAATTTAGACAAACGAACTCCTTTAATGAGAAAGAAACACTTACAACTGAACACCTAGAAATATGATATGTTGGGCTTGTTACCGGTAAGTATCTCATACGGTCTTTTGTCCAAGATCTTGCGAAGATAAAGCCGATTTGATGAGTGACAAGTAGTGGAGATAGCTTCAACCCAGAAATTGCATGGTGACTTGAATTCAGCCAACATAGACCTTGCCATGTCTATTAAAGTCCGGTTTTCCTCTCGACAACACCATTTTGTTGAGGGGTGTATGTAGCGGAATATTAGTGTCTTATCCCTTCTTCGCTAAGGAATTCATTCAGAGTGTAGTTCTTGAACTCGAAGCCGTTGTCACTTCTAATTGCCAATATTGGGACATTGTGTTGACGCTGAACCTCACTGGAAAAGTCGATGACAGTGTTTTGGTCTCACTTTTTAGTTTCAAAAAGTATACCCATGTGTATCTTGAGTAATCATCAACTATGACAAGACAATACTTCTTCCCACCAAGGGTTCCATGAGATGGAGGACTAAAGAGATCCAAATGAAGGAGCTCCAAGATCCTCTTTGATGAAATAATAGTTTTCTTCTTGTGGGGAGAGTCATGCATTTTTTTCTTCAACATATGCCCTGCAAACATGATCTTTGGCAAACCAAACATTGTCTCTTAGTCCAAGGACGTGGCAACCCTTGTGAAGACTTTGCAAAGTTCTCATGCTGACGTGGGCTAGACGGAGATGTCATAGACATCCCGTGTCGACCTTTCTGAATAAGCACATCAGACCCGCTATGGTTTTCCCCGAAAAGTCCACCACATACACGTCATTTTTGACATAACCAACGAAAGCGACCTTTAGAGACTTGCTCCACAAGAGTGCCACAAAATCACATCAATAAAGACTGCAAAGCCCATCTTACCAAGGGCACGAATAGAAAGTAAATTGTAACCTAGGGTCTCAACAAGCATGAAGTCCACGAGTGAAATATCATGGGCAACCACAACCTTGCCAAGACCCGATACCTTAGATTTTAACCTATCACCATAGGAGACGGTTATTTGATCATGGTTTGGCCTCATCTTCCTGATGATCTCCTTGCTACTGGTTATATGACTTGTGCACCCTCTATCGAGCAACCAGTTAGAACCACCGGAAGAATATCCCTACAAGAGAATTACTTATTGGTTTTAGGTACCCATTTTTCAATGGGTCCTCTCATGTTAGTAACAAGGTCTTTGGAACCCAAATAGAGCAAGAAATATAATTATCAAAAGTACCAACAAAAGTAGCATAGACATCACCATAGTAATCACAAAACAACTCATAATTAGGATTATTAGACCCTACAAAACCAATATAGTCAGTTTTGTCCTTTGTGATGTTCTTTTTAACGGTGCTTGTCTTTGCTTGAGCAGTTTTTCCTTTCTTCTTCTTGCTCTTCTTCTTCTTATACTTTGGGACATAACCAAGTCCCTCCTTACCATTATTCATCATTTACTTGCTAAGGATTTCATCTAGAGCTTCCTTGCCTTTGGAAGTGGATTCCTTGGCAAGCCCTTCTTTCAATGTAGCATTTTCTTCATGTGCACATTTTGATGTAGAAGTGCTCAGAATAACATAGTTGGTTAATAGAATTTGGATCAGATCATGAGACTCATTAAGAATGGAGTATTCACTCTCCAAAGCCTTGTGGGCAATGTCAAGTGTCTCCAATTTCTGGCGGAGTCTAGCATGAGCAGCCCCAAATTCAATCTTTTCCCTTTTAGTTTCTTTGCTTTGGCAATACCATTATCACGTTCCTTGATCAGCTTGGCCACAACTTCATCATGTGTCTCCTTGATAGACTCAAGTCTCTCCTCAAGCGAGACTCGAGTCTCTTCTTCTTGTAGATCATTCTTTAAGGATGCAATCTCCATTCATAAAAACCTTCATCTTGGTTACTCAGTGCATCATACCTATTCATTCTCATGCTTTCATTCCCAATGAAGAGTTCGGTGAGGGCATCCCAAGCTTCCTTGGCGGTACTTAGATGTTCTATGTGGGGCATGTCCTTGGGACCCACACCAAGATGAATCAAGTGTAGAGCCATTGCATTGAGTTGGCTATCCACAACTTCTCTTCTTGTTAAGTTCCTTGGATCTCCAACATGAAGACCATTCTCGATGATTTTCCATAACTCAATGGACGATATGCACACATGAGATTTCATTAAGAATTTCCATTAATTAAAAGGAGATGTTGTAAGCTTGGGTGGATCATCCCTATTGTTTTGAGGATGAGGGATTGGTGGATCGGGAGAATATAAGTGAGAGACCTCACGATAGTCCTCCTTACAACTTCCCTTTTTGGAGGAGGAGCAATTATTTTTACCACTTACAAACTCAAATCTTCCTTGGAATTAGCATTAGCTTTCTCCTTAGAGAGCGGAGTGGTAGCCTCTGAGGTAGATGGAGGTGGGGTTGTAGATAGAGAAAGACGAGCAATCATTCGATGCATCTCTTCCATTTTGGTATCAAAGGATTTCAACAAGGTTGTTTCCAACGTCTTGAGATTATCCATTATGACCTTGTCCATAGCCTCACTCCCATCTCCCTTAGTACCCTGATTGTTGGCTCAACATGTCGAGCTCATTGGGGAACCCCAAGAGGAAGGTATGATGAGCACAACAGCAAGTTCTCCCTCAGTTATGAAACCAAGGTTATCGACCAGTAGGAGCAAGGAAACACCTCCAAGGTGTTGTTGCCAACTTGGAATCCTACACAACACAACCAAAGAACTTTGCCCCAACTTACAGTGAGGTTGTCAATCTCACCGGTTTTGCTGAAAATAAAGGATTAAACGTATTATGTGGAAGAAAGTAAAAGCTTGCAGAAAGTAAACAGAAAACAGTAAAAAGTTGTAGGTTGATGGTAAAAGAAAGGGACGGGGTCCATAGTTCACTAGTGGTGATTCTCCTTAAGATAGATGACATGTTGGGTGAACAAATTACAGCGGGGCAATTGACAAAAATCAAGAAAGCATACATGCATATACTAATCATCTTGACTCCTATGAGATTTGATTGGGCATTACAACATTATACATAGACCGTAATCCAGCTGCATCTATGACTAATAATCCACCTTCAGGTTATCAATCCAAACCCCCTCCAGTATTAAGTTGCAAGCAACAGATAATTGCATTACGCATTGCGTGTAAAGTAAACAATACGATTGTTCTATGAACAAAGGATTGTTGTTTTCTCCCTAGTAGCAATAGCACATCTAGTACCTTAGAGATTTCTGTCATTTCCCCAGATTACTAGAGGCATGAACCCACTATCGAGCATAAATACTCCCTCTTGGAGTTGCTAGCATCTATTCGGCCAAGATATCTATTAACAACAGAGAGCATGCAAGATCACAAATAACAAAGACATGATAGAATCAATAATCAATCTGAAATACCATCTCAACATCCATCGGATCCCTGCAAACACAACATGTAGGATTACAAATCGATGATCTTGATCAAGAACGGAGCTCACAAGATCTAGACATGGTAGCACAAAGGAGAAGAACCAACCATCTAGCTACTACATGGACCTGTAGTCTAGGGATGAACTACTCATGCATCACACTGGAGGCATGCATGGTGATGAAGAAGATCTCCAGGGTGAATTCTCCCCTCCTGCAGGGTGCCAGGAAGAGCTTCAGATCCCTCCCAATCTAGGTCTGGAGATGACGGTGGGTACAGACTCTTTCGTGGAATTTTGATCGGGTACTTAGGGTTTTTATATCGGAGGCATCTTATAGGCGGAAGGGGAGGCCGAGGGGTGCCCTAGGCGGCCACACCACCCCTAGTGCGGGCAAGGCCTGGCCTCATGGCCAGGTGGTGTGGGCGGCCCTTGGATCCTCTCTGTCTCATATTCTGGCTCTGTGTCCCCCTCGGTGAAATATTGACTTTGGCTTTTGTCCCGTCCAATTCCGAGAATATTCATTTTCTGACTTTCTTGGAACCAAAAACAGCAGAAAATGGGCAGCTGGCACTGTGACATCTTGTTAATAGTTTAGTCCAAGAAAGTGTATAAAAAGTACTCCAAAGTGTGGACAAAACATAAGAAAGTAGATATAAACCAAGCATCGAACATCAAAAATTTATAGATACGTTTGCAACGTATCAACATCCCCAAGCTTAACTCATGCTCGTCCTCGAGTAGGTAAGTGATAAAAAGAAAGAATAATTTTTGAGGTGACATGCACCATCATAAACTTGATCAAAGTATTTGTAAAACATTGATAGCTGGGATCATAGTACTTCAACATAGCATGAAAGATAAAGTTCTAACAATAAGACATAACAACTATGTTGTGACATGAAAAGGCACAAACAAAAGATTCATTAATAACAATGCTTTGCAAGACGTTTGTTTGTTTCACATAAAGAAAACATAGCATAATGGCATTCAGCTTGTCCCTCATAGAGTAGCAAATCATAATTGCATAGGATACCTTCAAAGTTTATAAGGATGACTATATACAAATAGTTTAAGAACAAGCAATATCAAAGTTATGCATCAATCAACAAGTCTTGGGACAATGCACATAGAACTAAGAATGGCCACTATGCTCTCTCAATAGGTGCATAAAGATAGAAGGTGGAGACTCAACATAAAAGTAAAAGAAAGGCCTTCATAGAAGGAAGCATGGATTCAAGTTTCACAAAGAGCTTCCAAAAATATGGTACTTATTAGCTTTCAGCTCTCATTGCCCCTATCATAAGCATCTTGAATTGATTAAGGTTAAAGTGAACAAACTATGGAGTATATGCTTGACAAAGTATAACTTGGAAATCTCATGTCTCTTGAATACGAGGGACGCTCCTCATGCTACTCAAGTTTAGTTACTGGTAAGTTCTTGTCATAGTAAGTACATGTGTATCATAGAAAACCATCAACGGGGTACCCCTTGCCCGATGATACGGAGGAATCCCCATGTCAAAATGACAAGGCAAGCAGACAATGAGCATCTCAACAATCTTCTTATTTACCATGGGAAAATGGTTCTTTTTTATGTCTTTCCTCTTTTCTCATATCTCTTTTTTTTCTTTTTTTTCTTTTTCTCAATCCCTATCTCTTTTTTTATAAGAAGAATGCTTCATAGACAGATCATTATGGTTGTGATGCAGGTTTCCACCATGATTAGGCATGGATTAGACCGGCGGCCCAGGCGTTTCTCTAACACATATACATAACTCCACGAACTTACAAGCTCCCCTTTCATTTCACACTGACGACATCCATAGACAAAAGATCATGCTATCAACTAGGTACAAATTACAAGTGCCATGTTGAAAGCGTTCCCCATGACACAATGGTTCTACTAATCCCCAACATATATGTGCAATCATATACAACATAGATGACACAATGGTTCAAGTTTATTAAGGGCAAGAAAAGTAAAGTGTGCCATCAAGTTCGTGAGAGCATTAATCACTAGTTTTATCATAATAAGTTTAATTCGGAAGGTAGATAAAAACATGAATATACTTGGAATAGGAAATGCTAATAGGTAGGTATGGTGGACTCTTTGGAATAACTTGGTTTTATTTGGAGTTGGATGCATGAGTGGAACTCATACTTGGTTATGGAGGCTAGCAAAAGACTTGGAGCGATGAACTAAGAGAGCAATAATGGCCATAATCATGCAAAGCGACAAAACATCATTAATTAAAGCATAAATAATATTACAAGTCGAAAACTAAAGGATCGTAAAGGCTATGGTGACTTGGTATAGTCTTAACATGGTGTGAGCATGCGCCAAGTCAACCCAAATAAAGCATCAAAGGAGAATACCACAATACTATGCTTTAATATGCTAAAACAACGCATGATTCTTTCAAGGCAGATTAAGCAATCTCAAGTGTTTATAACATGTCATGCTACAACAAAGATCACTAATCATAAAGCCAAAAATATATCAAGCATGACATGAAAAAGCATGGGCCATAGTCAAAAACAAGGGGTTGTTCGTCTGCGGTACCAAAGTTCGCAGGCCAACGCATGGCGGTACCTAAGTTGCCTGAAATTGCCACGTTTCGAAATGTTAGGCCGCCAACTACTGAGAGGGGCCATTTCGAGGAAAACTCATCTCACCCTACCAAATTCAAACATTCCATTAAACTACCCCGTGAAGTAGACGGTCAGGACCCTCATGTCGGTCATCTGTCCTGATGCGAGCACCAACGCGGCAACCTCTTAGGCAAATCGCGTAGCTAAGTGGATTGGATGCGTTGAACAATGTCACAAATCCATTCCCACATTTCCCCTAGCACCGGCGGCGTCGGAATCCACCCTCCAGGCAGGGCGATCCCTTCAGACATTTGATTTCCGGTGCCAAGTTGCTGTGCCCAGTTGCTGCGCCCAGTCGCATGCCGTAGCCGCCATTGCGAGGCTCTAGCCCGCCTCCGCTGTCGATGAGCCGAGCAGCTCGGAGGATGGCATATCCTACTACCAAGGAAGAAGAAGTTCTGGCTACAAGCAGGTGAACAACCCTTCTCTTTGCTATTCGCACTAATTATAACTGCTAGCTGGCAACTAAACCTCAAATTGTTTGTTAGCCCAACGCTGACAAACATATTTTGTCCATAGTTTTCTGTCAAGCGGTTTGTGAGAAGAACACACATGCAATGACACTGGTGGATCCATGTGTGGTTTGTCTGAGGAACACACATCCAATGACACTAGGTGTAGTTCATGAAAAGAACACACATGCAATGACTCTAGCCATGGTTCATGAAAATAACACACGTGCAATGACACTGGTGGATCCATGTGTGGTCTATGAGAGGAACAGACATGCAATGAAACTGGGTGCGGTTCATGAAAAGAACACACATCCAATGACACGGGGGATCCTTATGTGGTTTGTGAGAAGAACACACATCCAATGACACTGGTGGATCCTTATGTGGTATGTGAGAAGAACACACATGCAATGACTCTAGATGTGGTTCATGAAAAGAGCAGACATGCAATGACGCTAGTGGATCCATGTGTGGTCTATGAGAGGAACACACATCCAATGACACTGGGTGTGGTTCATAAAAAGAACACACATGCAATGACTCTAGCCATGGTTCATGAGAAGAACACACATGCAATGACACTGGTGGGTCCATGTGTGGTCTGTGGGAATAACAGACATGCAATGACTCTAGATGTGGTTCATGAAAAGAACACACATCCAATGACACTGGTGATCCTTATTTGGTTTGTGAAAAGAACACACATCCAATGACACAGGTGGATCCTTGTTTGGTTTGTGAGAAGAACACACATGCAACAACACTGGTGATATGTGGTTTGTGAAAAGAGTAGACATACAATGACACTGGTGGATCCATATGTGGTTTGTGAAAAGAATAGACATGCAATCACACTAGGTGGATCCATGTGTGGTTCATGAGAAGAACACACATGCAATGACACTGGTGATATGTAGTTTGTGAAAAGAACAGACATGCAATGACTCTAACTGTGGTTATGAAAAGAGCAGACATGCAATCACACTGGTGGATCCATGTGTGGTTCATGAGAAGAACACACATCCAATGACATCGGTGGATCCTTATGTGCAATGACTCTAGTTGTGGTTCATGATAAGAACACACATGCAATGACACAGGTGTATCCTTATGTGGTTTGTGCGAAGAACACACATGCAATGACTCTAGATGTGGTTCATGAGAGGAACACACATACAATGCCACTAGTGGATCCATGTGTAGTTTGTGAAAGGAACACACATGTAATGGCATTGGGTATGGTTCATGAGAAGAACACACATGCAATGACACTGGTGGATCCATGTGGTCTGTGAGAGGAACACACATGCAATGACACTGGGTGTGGTCCATGAAAAGAACACACATGCAATGACTCTATCCGTGGTTCATGAGAAGAACACACATTCAATGACACTGGTGGATCCATGTGTGGTCTGTGAGAGGTACACACATGCAACGACACTGGGTGTGGTTCATGAAAAGAACACACATCCAATGACACCGGTGGATCCTTATGTGGTTGATGAGAGGAACAGACATCCAATGACACTGATGGATCCTTATGTGGTTTGTGAGAAGAACACACATGCAATGACACTGGTGATATGTGGTTTGTGAAAAGAGTATACATGCAATGACACTGGTGGATCCATATGTGGTTTGTGAAAAGAACAGACATGCAATCACACTAGGTGGATCCATGTGTGGTTCATGAGAAGAACACACATGCAATGACACTGCTGATATGTGGTTTGTGAAAAGAACAGACATGCAACGACTCTAAATGTGGTTAATGAAAAGAGCAGACATGCAATGACACTGGTGGATCCATGTGTGGTTCATGAGAATAACACACATCCAATGACACCGTTGGATCCTTCTGTGATTTGTGAGAAGAATAGACATGCAATGACTCTAGCTGTGGTAAATGAAAAGAACACACGTGCAATGACACTAGTGTATCCTTATGTGGTTTGTGAGAAGAACACACATGCAATGACTGTAGATGTTGTTCAAGAGAGGAACACACATCCAATGGCACTGGTGGATCCATGTGTAGTTTGTGAAAAGAACACACATGCAATGACACTGGTGTATCCTTATGTGGTTTGGGAGAATAGCAGACATGCACCTACTCTAGCTGTGGTTCATGAGAAAAACATAGATGCAATGAGACTGGTGGATCCATGTGTGGTTTTGAGAGGAACAGACTTGCAATGACACTGGGTGTGGTTCATTAAAATAACACACATGCAATGGCACTGGTGGATCCATGTGTGGTTTGTGAGAGGAACATACATGCAATGACACTTGGTGGATCCATGTGTGGTTCATGAGAAGAACACACCTGCAATGACACTGGTGGATCCATGTGTGGTTTGTGAGAGGAACAAACATGCAATGACACTGGGTGTGGTTCATTAAAAGAACACACATGCGATGACACTGCTAGATCCTTCTGTGGTTTTTGAGAAGAACATGCATGCAATGACTCTCGATGTGGTTCATGAGAAGAACACACATGCTATGACTCTAGGTGTGGTTCATGGGAGGAACACACATGCAATGGCACTGATGGATCCATGTGTGGTTTGTGAGAGGAACAGGCATGCAATGACACTAGGTGTGGTTCATGAAAAGAACACACATCCAATGACATTGGTGGAACCATGTGTGGTTCATGAGAAGAACACACATCCAATGACACCGGTGGATCCTTGTGTGGTTTGTGAGAAGAATAGACATGCAATCACTCTAGCTGTGGTAAATGAAAAGAACACACATGCAATGACACTGGTGTATCCTTATGTGGTTTGTGAGAAGAACACACATGCAATGACTCTAGATGTGGTTGAGAGGAACACACATCCAATGACAGTGGTGGATCCATGTGTAGTTTGTGAAAAGAACACACATGCAATGACACTGGTGTATCCTTATGTGGTTTGTGAGAATAACAGACATGCAATGATCTAGCTGTGGTTCATGAGAAGAACACACATGCAATGAGACTGGTGGATCCATATGTGGTTTATGAGAGGAATAGACATGCAATGACACTCGGTGTGGTTCATTAAAATAACACACATGCAATGGCACTGGTGGATCCATGTATGGTTTGTGAGAGGAACATACATGCAATGACACTTGGTGGATCCATGTGTGGTTCATGATAAGAGCACACGAGCAATGACACTAGTGGATCCATGTGTGGTTTGTGAGAAGAACACACATCCAATGACACTGGGTGTGGTTCATGAAAAGAACACACAACCAATGACACTGCAAGATCCTTATGTGGTTTGTGACAAGAACAGACATGCAATGACTCTAGATGTGGTTCATGAGAAGAACACACATGCAGTGACTCTAGCTGTGGTTCATGAGAAGAACACACATGCAATGGGACTGTTGGATCCATGTGTGGTTTTGAAAGGAACAGGCATGCAATGACACTAGGTGTGGTTCATGAAAAGAACACACATCCAATGACACTGGTGGATCCTTATGTGGTTCATGAAAAGAACACACATGCAATGACACTGGTGGATCCATATGTGGTCTGTGGAAAGAACAGACATGCAATGACTCTAGATGTGGTTCATGAAAAGAGCAGACATGTAATGACACCGGTGTATCCTTATGTGGTTTGTGAGAAGAACACACATGCAAGGACTCTAGCTGTGCTTCATGAAAAGAACACACATGCAATGACTCTAGCTGTGGTTCATGAGAAGAACACACATGCAATGACACTAGTGGATCCATGTGTGGTCTATGAGAGGAACACACATGCAATGACACTGGGTGTGTTTCATGAAAAGAACACACATCCAATGACACCAGTGGATCCTTATGTGGTTTATGAGAGGAATAGACATCCAATCACACTTGTGGATCCTTATGTGGTTTGTGAAAAGAACAAACATGCAATGACACTCGTGTATCCTTATGCGGTTTGTGAGAAGAACCCACATGCAATGACACTAGATGTGGTTCATGAGAGGAACACACATCCAATGACACTGGTGGATCCATGTGTAGTTTGTGAAAGGAAAACACATGCAATGACACTAGGTGTGGTTCCTGAGAAGAACACACATGCAATGACACTAGTGTATCCTTATCTGGTTTGTGAGAATAACAGACATGCAATGACTCTAGCTTTGGTTCATGAGAAGAACACACCTGCAATGACACTGGTGGATCCATGTGTGGTTTATGAGAGGAACAAACATGCAATGACACTGGGTGTAGTTCATTAAAAGAACACACATGCGATGACACTGCTAGATCCTTCTGTGGTTTTTGAGAAGAACATGCATGCAATGACTCTCGATGTGGTTCATGAGAAGAACACACATGCTATGACTCTAGGTGTGGTTCATGGGAGGAACACACATGCAATGGCACTGATGGATCCATGTGTGGTTTGTGAGAGGAACAGGCATGCAATGACACTAGGTGTGGTTCATGAAAAGAACACACATCCAATGACATTGGTGGAACCATGTGTGGTTCATGAGAAGAACACACATCCAATGACACCGGTGGATCCTTGTGTGGTTTGTGAGAAGAATAGACATGCAATCACTCTAGCTGTGGTAAATGAAAAGAACACACATGCAATGACACTGGTGTATCCTTATGTGGTTTGTGAGAAGAACACACATGCAATGACTCTAGATGTGGTTGAGAGGAACACACATCCAATGACAGTGGTGGATCCATGTGTAGTTTGTGAAAAGAACACACATGCAATGACACTGGTGTATCCTTATGTGGTTTGTGAGAATAACAGACATGCAATGATCTAGCTGTGGTTCATGAGAAGAACACACATGCAATGAGACTGGTGGATCCATATGTGGTTTATGAGAGGAATAGACATGCAATGACACTCGGTGTGGTTCATTAAAATAACACACATGCAATGGCACTGGTGGATCCATGTATGGTTTGTGAGAGGAACATACATGCAATGACACTTGGTGGATCCATGTGTGGTTCATGATAAGAGCACACGAGCAATGACACTAGTGGATCCATGTGTGGTTTGTGAGAAGAACACACATCCAATGACACTGGGTGTGGTTCATGAAAAGAACACACAACCAATGACACTGCAAGATCCTTATGTGGTTTGTGACAAGAACAGACATGCAATGACTCTAGATGTGGTTCATGAGAAGAACACACATGCAGTGACTCTAGCTGTGGTTCATGAGAAGAACACACATGCAATGGGACTGTTGGATCCATGTGTGGTTTTGAAAGGAACAGGCATGCAATGACACTAGGTGTGGTTCATGAAAAGAACACACATCCAATGACACTGGTGGATCCTTATGTGGTTCATGAAAAGAACACACATGCAATGACACTGGTGGATCCATATGTGGTCTGTGGAAAGAACAGACATGCAATGACTCTAGATGTGGTTCATGAAAAGAGCAGACATGTAATGACACCGGTGTATCCTTATGTGGTTTGTGAGAAGAACACACATGCAAGGACTCTAGCTGTGCTTCATGAAAAGAACACACATGCAATGACTCTAGCTGTGGTTCATGAGAAGAACACACATGCAATGACACTAGTGGATCCATGTGTGGTCTATGAGAGGAACACACATGCAATGACACTGGGTGTGTTTCATGAAAAGAACACACATCCAATGACACCAGTGGATCCTTATGTGGTTTATGAGAGGAATAGACATCCAATCACACTTGTGGATCCTTATGTGGTTTGTGAAAAGAACAAACATGCAATGACACTCGTGTATCCTTATGCGGTTTGTGAGAAGAACCCACATGCAATGACACTAGATGTGGTTCATGAGAGGAACACACATCCAATGACACTGGTGGATCCATGTGTAGTTTGTGAAAGGAAAACACATGCAATGACACTAGGTGTGGTTCCTGAGAAGAACACACATGCAATGACACTAGTGTATCCTTATCTGGTTTGTGAGAATAACAGACATGCAATGACTCTAGCTTTGGTTCATGAGAAGAACACACATGCAATGACACTGGTGGATCCATGTGTGGTTTATGAGAGGAACAAACATGCAATGACACTGGGTGTAGTTCATTAAAAGAACACACATGCGATGACACTGCTAGATCCTTCTGTGGTTTTTGAGAAGAACATGCATGCAATGACTCTCGATGTGGTTCATGAGAAGAACACACATGCTATGACTCTAGGTGTGGTTCATGGGAGGAACACACATGCAATGGCACTAATGGATCCATGTGTGGTTTGTGAGAGGAACAGGCATGCAATGACACTAGGTGTGGTTCATGAAAAGAACACACATCCAATGACATTGGTAGAACCATGTGTGGTTCATGAGAAGAACACACATCCAATGACACCGGTGGATCCTTGTGTGGTTTGTGAGAAGAATAGACATGCAATCACTCTAGCTGTGGTAAATGAAAAGAACACACATGCAATGACACTGGTGTATCCTTATGTGGTTTGTGAGAAGAACACACATGCAATGACTCTAGATGTGGTTGAGAGGAACACACATCCAATGACAGTGGTGGATCCATGTGTAGTTTGTGAAAAGAACACACATGCAATGACACTGGTGTATCCTTATGTGGTTTGTGAGAATAACAGACATGCAATGATCTAGCTGTGGTTCATGAGAAGAACACACATGCAATGAGACTGGTGGATCCATATGTGGTTTATGAGAGGAATAGACATGCAATGACACTCGGTGTGGTTCATTAAAATAACACACATGCAATGGCACTGGTGGATCCATGTATGGTTTGTGAGAGGAACATACATGCAATGACACTTGGTGGATCCATGTGTGGTTCATGAGAAGAGCACACGAGCAATGACACTAGTGGATCCATGTGTGGTTTGTGAGAAGAACACACATCCAATGACACTGGGTGTGGTTCATGAAAAGAACACACAACCAATGACACTGCAATATCCTTATGTGGTTTGTGACAAGAACAGACATGCAATGACTCTAGATGTGGTTCATGAGAAGAACACACATGAAGTGACTCTAGCTGTGGTTCATGAGAAGAACACACATGCAATGGGACTGTTGGATCCATGTGTGGTTTGTGAAAGGAACAGGAATGCAATGACACTAGGTGTGGTTCATGAAAAGAACACACATCCAATGACACTGGTGGATCCTTATGTGGTTCATGAAAAGAACACACATGCAATGACACTGGTGGATCCATATGTGGTCTGTGGAAAGAACAGACATGCAATGACTCTAGATGTGGTTCATGAAAAGAGCAGACATGTAATGACACTGGTGTATCCTTATGTGGTTTATGAGAAGAACACACATGCAAGGACTCTAGCTGTGCTTCATGAAAAGAACACACATGCAATGACTCTAGTTGTGGTTCATGAGAAGAACACACATGCAATGACACTAGTGGATCCATGTGTGGTCTATGAGAGGAACACACATGCAATGACACTGGGTGTGTTTCATGAAAAGAACACACATCCAATGACACCAGTGGATCCTTATGTGGTTTATGAGAGGAATAGACATCCAATCACACTTGTGGATCCTTATGTGGTTTGTGAAAAGAACAAACATGCAATGACACTCGTGTATCCTTATGCGGTTTGTGAGAAGAACACACATGCAATGACACTAGATGTGGTTCATGAGAGGAACACACATCCAATGACACTGGTGGATCCATGTGTAGTTTGTGAAAGGAACACACATGCAATGACACTAGGTGTCGTTCCTGAGAACAACACACATGCAATGACACTAGTGTATCCTTATCTGGTTTGTGAGAGTAACAGACATGCAATGACTCTAGCTGTGGTTCATGAGAAGAACACACATGCAATGACACTGGTGGATCCATGTGTGGTTTATGAGAGGAACAAACATGCAATGACACTGGGTGTAGTTCATTAAAAGAACACACATGCGATGACACTACTAGATCCTTCTGTGGTTTTTGAGAAGAACAGGCATGCAATGACTCTCGATGTGGTTCATGAGAAGAACACACATGCTATGACTCTAGGTGTAGTTCATGGGAGGAACACACATGCAATGGCACTGATGGATCCATGTGTGGTTTGTGAGAGGAAAAGGCATGCAATGACACTAGGTGTGGTTCATGAAAAGAACACACATCCAATGACATTGGTGGAACCATGTGTGGTTCATGAGAAGAACACACATCCAATGACACCGGTGGATCCTTGTGTGGATTGTGAGAAGAATAGACATGCAATCACTCTAGCTGTGGTAAATGAAAAGAACACACATGCAATGACACTGGTGTATCCTTATGTGGTTTGTGAGAAGAACACACATGCAATGACTCTAGATGTGGTTGAGAGGAACACACATCCAATGACAGTGGTGGATCCATGTGTAGTTTGTGAAAAGAACACACATGCAATGACACTGGTGTATCCTTATGTGGTTTGTGAGAATAACAGACATGCAATGATCTAGCTGTGGTTCATGAGAAGAACACACATGCAATAAGACTGGTGGATCCATATGTGGTTTATGAGAGGAATAGACATGCAATGACACTCGGTGTGGTTCATTAAAATAACACACATGCAATGGCACTGGTGGATCCATGTATGGTTTGTGAGAGGAACATACATGCAATGACACTTGGTGGATCCATGTGTGGTTCATGAGAAGAGCACACGAGCAATGACACTAGTGGATCCATGTGTGGTTTGTGAGAAGAACACACATCCAATGACACTGGGTGTGGTTCATGAAAAGAACACACAACCAATGACACTGCAATATCCTTATGTGGTTTGTGACAAGAACAGACATGCAATGACTCTAGATGTGGTTCATGAGAAGAACACACATGCAGTGACTCTAGCTGTGGTTCATGAGAAGAACACACATGCAATGGGACTGTTGGATCCATGTGTGGTTTGTGAAAGGAACGGGCATGCAATGACACTAGGTGTGGTTCATGAAAAGAACACACATCCAATGACACTGGTGGATCCTTATGTGGTTCATGAAAAGAACACACATGCAATGACACTGGTGGATCCATATGTGGTCTGTGGAAAGAACAAACATGCAATGACTCTAGATGTGGTTCATGAAAAGAGCAGACATGTAATGACACTGGTGTATCCTTATGTGGTTTGTGAGAAGAACACACATGCAAGGACTCTAGCTGTGCTTCATGAAAAGAACACACATGCAATGACTCTAGCTGTGGTTCATGAGAAGAACACACATGCAATGACACTAGTGGATCCATGTGTGGTCTATGAGAGGAACACACATGCAATGACACTGGGTGTGTTTCATGAAAAGAACACACATCCAATGACACCAGTGGATCCTTATGTGGTTTATGAGAGGAATAGACATCCAATCACACTTGTGGATCCTTATGTGGTTTGTGAAAAGAACAAACATGCAATGACACTCGTGTATCCTTATGCGGTTTGTGAGAAGAACACACATGCAATGACACTAGATGTGGTTCATGAGAGGAACACACATCCAATGACACCGGTGGATCCATGTGTAGTTTGTGAAAGGAACACACATGCAATGACACTAGGTGTGGTTCCTGAGAAGAACACACATGCAATGACACTAGTGTATCCTTATCTGGTTTGTGAGAATAACAGACATGCAATGACTCTAGCTGTGGTTCATGAGAAGAACACACATGCAATGACACTGGTGGATCCATGTGTGGTTTATGAGAGGAACAAACATGCAATGACACTGGGTGTAGTTCATTAAAAGAACACACATGCGATGACACTGCTAGATCCTTCTGTGGTTTTTGAGAAGAACATGCATGCAATGACTCTCGATGTGGTTCATGAGAAGAACACACATGCTATGACTCTAGGTGTGGTTCATGGGAGGAACACACATGCAATGGCACTGATGGATCCATGTGTGGTTTGTGCGAGGAACAGGCATGCAATGACACTAGGTGTGGTTCATGAAAAGAACACACATCCAATGACATTGGTGGAACCATGTGTGGTTCATGAGAAGAACACACATCCAATGACACCGGTGGATCCTTGTGTGGATTGTGAGAAGAATAGACATGCAATGACTCTAGCTGTGGTAAATGAAAAGAACACACATGCAATGACACTGGTGTATCCTTATGTGGTTTGTGAGAATAATACACATGCAATGACTCTAGATGTGATTGATGAGAGGAACACACATCCAATGACACTGGTGGATCTATGTGTAGTTTGTGAAAAGAACACACATGGAATGACACTGGTGTATCCTTATGTGGTTTGTGAGAATAAAAAACATGCAATGACACTAGCTGTGGTTCATGAGAAGAACACACTTGCAATGAGACTGGTGGATCCATGTGTTGTTTATGAGAGGAATAGACATGCAATGACACTAGGTGTGGTTCATTAAAAGAACACACATGCAATGGCACTGGTGGATCCATGTGTGGTTTGTGAGAGGAACATACATGCAATGACACTTGGTGGATACATGTGTGGTTCATGAGAAGAGCACACGTGCAATGACACTAGTGGATCCATGTGTGGTTTGTGAGAAGAACACACATCCAATGACACTGGGTGTGGTTCATGAAAAGAACACACATCCAATGACACTGCTGGATCCTTATGTGGTTTGTGACAAGAACAGACATGCAATGACTCTAGATGTGGTTCATGAGAATAACAGACATGCAATGACTCTAGCTGTGGTTCATGAGAAGAACACACATGCAATGACACTGGTGGATCCATGTGTGGTTTATGAGAGGAACAAACATGCAATGACACTGGGTGTAGTTCATTAAAAGAACACACATGCAATGGCACAGATGGATCCATGTGTGGTTTGTGAGAGGAACAGACATGCAATGAAACTTGGTGGATCCATGTGTGGTTCATGAGAAGAGCGCACATGCAATGACACTGGTGGATCCATGTGTTGTTTGTGAGAAGAACACATATCTAATGACACTGGGTGTGGTTCATGAAAAGAACACACATCCGATGACACTGCTAGATCCTTATGTGGTTTTTGGGAAGAACAGGCATGCAATGACTCTCGATGTGGTTCATGAGAAGAACACACATGCTATGACTCTAGGTGTGGTTCATGTGAGTAACACACATGCAATGGCACTCGTGGATCCATGTGTGGTTTGTGAGAGGAATAGGCATGCAATGACACTAGGTGTGGTTCATGAAAAGAACACACATCCAATGACACTGGTGGATCCATGTGTGGTTCATGAGAAGAACACACATCCAATGACATCGGTGGATCCTTATGTGGTTTGTGAGAAGAATAGACATGGAATGACTCTAGATGTGGTAAATGAAAAGAACACACATGCAATGACACTGTTGTATCCTTATGTGGTTTGTGAGAAGAACACACATCCAATGACTCTAGATGTGGTTCATGAGAGGAACAGACATCCAATGACACTGGTGGATCCATGTGTAGTTTGTGAAAAGAACACACATGCAATGATACTGGTGTATCCTTATGTGGTTTGTGAGAATAACAGACATGCAATGACTCTAGCTGTGGTTCATGAGAAGAACACACATGCAATGAGACTGGTGGATCCATATGTGGTTTATGAGAGGAATAGACATGCAATGACACTCGGGGTGGTTCATTAAAAGAACACACATGCAATGGCACTCGTGGATCCATGTGTGGTTTGTGAGAGGAACATCCATGCAATGACACTTGGTGGATCCATGTGTGGTTCATGAGAAGAGCACATGTGCAATGACACTAGTGGATCCATGTGTGGTTTGTGAGAATAACACACATCCAATGACACTGGGTGTGGTTCATGAAAAGAACACACATCCAATGACACTGCTAGATCCTTATGTGGTTTTTGAGAAGAACAGGCATGCAATGACTCTCGATGTGGTTCATGAGAAGAACACACATGCAATGACTCTAGGTGTGGTTCATGGGAGGAACACACATGCAATGGCACTGGTGGATCCATGTGTGGTTTGTGAGAGGAACAGGCATGCAATGACACTAGGTGTGGTTCATGAAAAGAACACACATCCAATGACATTGGTGGATCCATGTGTGGTTCATGAGAAGAACACACATCCAATGACACCGGTGGATCCTTATGTGGTTTGTGAGAAGAATAGACATGCAATGACTCTAGCTGTGGTAAATAAAAAGAACACACATGCAATGACACTGGTGTATCCTTATGTGGTTTGTGAGAAGAACACACATGCAATGACTCTAGATGTGGTTGATGAGAGGAACACACATCCAATGACACTGGTGGATCCATGTGTAGTTTGTGAAAACAACACACATGGAATGACACTGGTGTATCCTTATGTGGTTTGTGAGAATAACAGACATGCAATGACTCTAGCTGTGGTTCATGAGAAGAACACACATGCAATGAGACTAGTGGATCCATATGTTGTTTATGAGAGGAATAGACAAGCAATGACACTGGGTGTGGTTCATTAAAAGAACACACATGCAATGGCACTGGTGGATCCATGTGTGGTTTGTGAGAGGAACATACATGCAATGACACTTGGTGGATCCATGTGTGGTTCATGAAAGAGCACACGTGCACTGACACTAGTGGATCCATGTGTGGTTTGTGACAAGAACACACATCCAATGACACTGGGTGTGGTTCATGAAAAGAACACACATCCAATGACACTGCTGGATCCTTATGTGGTTTGTGAATAGAACAGACATGCAATGACTCTAGATGTGGTTCATGAGAAGAACACACATGCAAAAACTCTAGCTGTGGTTCATGAGAAGAACACACATGCAATGGCACTAGTGGATCCATGTGTGGTTTGTGAAAGGAACAGGCATGCAATGACACTAGGTGTGGTTCATGAAAAGAACACACATCCAATGACACTGGTGGATCCATATGTGGTTTATGAGAGGAATAGACATGCAATGACACTGGGTGTGGTTCATTAAAAGAACACACATGCAATGGCACTGGTGGATCCATGTGTGGTTTGTGAGAGGAACATACATGCAATGACACTTGGTGGATCCATGTGTGGTTCATGAAAGAGCACACGTGCAATGACACTAGTGGATCCATGTGTGGTTTGTGAGAATAACACACATCCAATGACACTGGGTGTGGTTCATGAAAAGAACACACATCCAATGACACTGCTAGATCCTTATGTGGTTTTTGAGAAGAACAGGCATGCAATGACTCTCGATGTGGTTCATGAGAAGAACACACATGCAATGACTCTAGGTGTGGTTCATGGGAGGAACACACATGCAATGGCACTGGTGGATCCATGTGTGGTTTGTGAGAGGAACAGACATCCAATGACACTGGGTGTGGTTCATGAGAAGAACACACATCCAATGACACTGCTAGATCCTTATGTGGTTTGTGACAAGAACAGGCGTGCAATGACTCTAGATGTGGTAAATGAAAAGAACACACATGCAATGACACTGGTGTATCCTTATGTGGTTTGTGAGAAGAACACACATCCAATGACTCTAGATGTGGTTCATGAGAGGAACAAACATCCAATGACACTGGTGGATCCATGTGTAGTTTGTGAAAGGAACACACATGCAATGATACTGGTGTATCCTTATGTGGTTTGTGAGAATAACAGACATGCAATGACTCTAGCTGTGGTTCATGAGAAGAACACACATGCAATGAGACTGGTGGATCCGTATGTGGTTTATGAGAGGAATAGACATGCAATGACACTGGGTGTGGTTCATTAAAATAACACACATGCAATGGCACTCGTGGATCCATGTGTGGTTTGTGAGAGGAACATCCATGCAATGACACTTGGTGGATCAATGTGTGGTTCATGAGAAGAGCACATGTGCATTGACACTAGTGGATCCATGTGCGGTTTGTGAGAATAACACACATCCAATGACACTGGGTGTGTTTCATGAAAAGAACACACATCCAATGACACTGCTAGATCCTTATGTGGTTTTTGAGAAGAACAGGCATGCAATGACTCTCGATGTGGTTCATGAGAAGAACACACATGCAATGACTCTAGGTGTGGTTCATGGGAGGAACACACATGCAATGGCACTGGTGGATCCATGTGTGGTTTGTGAGAGGAACAGGCATGCAATGACACTAGGTGTGGTTCATGAAAAGAACACACATCCAATGACATTGGTGGATCCATGTGTGGTTCATGAGAAGAACACACATCCAATGACACCGGTGGATCCTTATGTGGTTTGTGAGGAGAATAGACATGCAATGACTCTAGCTGTGGTAAATAAAAAGAACACACATGCAATGACACTGGTGTATCCTTATGTGGTTTGTGAGAAGAACACACATGCAATGACTCTAGATGTGGTTGATGAGAGGAACACACATCCAATGACACTGGTGGATCCATGTGTAGTTTGTGAAAAGAACACACATGGAATGACACTGGTGTATCCTTATGTGGTTTGTGAGAATAACAGACATGCAATGACTCTAGCTGTGGTTCATGAGAAGAACACACATGCAATGAGACTGGTGGATCCATATGTTGTTTATGAGAGGAATAGACAAGCAATGACACTAGGTGTGGTTCATTAAAAGAACACACATGCAATGGCACTGGTGGATCCATGTGTTGTTTGTGAGAGGAACATACATGCAATGACACTTGGTGGATACATGTGTGGTTCATGAGAAGAGCACACGTGCAATCACACTAGCGGATCCATGTGTGGTTTGTGAGAAGAACACACATCCAATGACACTGGGTGTGGTTCATGAAAAGAACACACATCCAATGACACTGCTGGATCCTTATGTGGTTTGTGACAAGAATAGACATGCAATGACTCTAGGTGTGGTTCATGAGAAGAACACACATCCAGTGACACTGCTGGATCCTTATGTGGTTTGTGACAAGAACAGACATGCAATGACTCTAGATGTGGTTCATGAGAAGAACACACATGAAAAAACTCTAGCTTTGGTTCATGAGAAGAACACACATGCAATGGCACTAGTGGATGCATGTGTGGTTTGTGAAAGGAACAGGCATGCAATGACACTAGGTGTGGTTCATGAAAAGAACACACATCCAATGACACTGGTGGATCCATGTGTGGTTTGTGAGAGGAACATACATGCAATGACACTTGGTGGATCCATGTGTGGTTCATGAAAGAGCACACGTGCAATGACACTAGTGGATCCATGTGTGGTTTGTGAGAATAACACACATCCAATGACACTGGGTGTGGTTCATGAAAAGAACACACATCCAATGACACTGCTAGATCCTTATGTGGTTTTTGAGAAGAACAGGCATGCAATGACTCTCGATGTGGTTCATGAGAAGAACACACATGCAATGACTCTAGGTGTGGTTCATGGGAGGAACACACATGCAATGGCACTGGTGGATCCATGTGTGGTTTGTGAGAGGAACAGACATCCAATGACACTGGGTGTGGTTCATGAGAAGAACACACATCCAATGACACTGCTAGATCCTTATGTGGTTTGTGACAAGAACAGGCGTGCAATGACTCTAGATGTGGTAAATGAAAAGAACACACATGCAATGACACTGGTGTATCCTTATGTGGTTTGTGAGAAGAACACACATCCAATGACTCTAGATGTGGTTCATGAGAGGAACAAACATCCAATGACACTGGTGGATCCATGTGTAGTTTGTGAAAGGAACACACATGCAATGATACTGGTGTATCCTTATGTGGTTTGTGAGAATAACAGACATGCAATGACTCTAGCTGTGGTTCATGAGAAGAACACACATGCAATGAGACTGGTGGATCCGTATGTGGTTTATGAGAGGAATAGACATGCAATGACACTGGGTGTGGTTCATTAAAATAACACACATGCAATGGCACTCGTGGATCCATGTGTGGTTTGTGAGAGGAACATCCATGCAATGACACTTGGTGGATCAATGTGTGGTTCATGAGAAGAGCACATGTGCATTGACACTAGTGGATCCATGTGCGGTTTGTGAGAATAACACACATCCAATGACACTGGGTGTGTTTCATGAAAAGAACACACATCCAATGACACTGCTAGATCCTTATGTGGTTTTTGAGAAGAACAGGCATGCAATGACTCTCGATGTGGTTCATGAGAAGAACACACATGCAATGACTCTAGGTGTGGTTCATGGGAGGAACACACATGCAATGGCACTGGTGGATCCATGTGTGGTTTGTGAGAGGAACAGGCATGCAATGACACTAGGTGTGGTTCATGAAAAGAACACACATCCAATGACATTGGTGGATCCATGTGTGGTTCATGAGAAGAACACACATCCAATGACACCGGTGGATCCTTATGTGGTTTGTGAGGAGAATAGACATGCAATGACTCTAGCTGTGGTAAATAAAAAGAACACACATGCAATGACACTGGTGTATCCTTATGTGGTTTGTGAGAAGAACACACATGCAATGACTCTAGATGTGGTTGATGAGAGGAACACACATCCAATGACACTGGTGGATCCATGTGTAGTTTGTGAAAAGAACACACATGGAATGACACTGGTGTATCCTTATGTGGTTTGTGAGAATAACAGACATGCAATGACTCTAGCTGTGGTTCATGAGAAGAACACACATGCAATGAGACTGGTGGATCCATATGTTGTTTATGAGAGGAATAGACAAGCAATGACACTAGGTGTGGTTCATTAAAAGAACACACATGCAATGGCACTGGTGGATCCATGTGTTGTTTGTGAGAGGAACATACATGCAATGACACTTGGTGGATACATGTGTGGTTCATGAGAAGAGCACACGTGCAATCACACTAGCGGATCCATGTGTGGTTTGTGAGAAGAACACACATCCAATGACACTGGGTGTGGTTCATGAAAAGAACACACATCCAATGACACTGCTGGATCCTTATGTGGTTTGTGACAAGAATAGACATGCAATGACTCTAGGTGTGGTTCATGAGAAGAACACACATCCAGTGACACTGCTGGATCCTTATGTGGTTTGTGACAAGAACAGACATGCAATGACTCTAGATGTGGTTCATGAGAAGAACACACATGAAAAAACTCTAGCTTTGGTTCATGAGAAGAACACACATGCAATGGCACTAGTGGATGCATGTGTGGTTTGTGAAAGGAACAGGCATGCAATGACACTAGGTGTGGTTCATGAAAAGAACACACATCCAATGACACTGGTGGATCCATATGTGGTTTATGAGAGGAATAGACATCCAATGACACTGGGTGTGGTTCATTAAAAGAACACACATGCAATGGCACTGGTGGATCCATGTGTGGTTTGTGAGAGGAACATACATGCAATGACACTTGGTGGATCCATGTGTGGTTCATGAAAGAGCACACGTGCAATGACACTAGTGGATCCATGTGTGGTTTGTGAGAAGAACACACATCCAATGACACTGGGTGTGGTTCATGAAAAGAACACACATCCAATGACACTGCTGGATCCTTATGTGGTTTGTGACAAGAACAGACATGCAATGACTCTAGATGTGGTTCATGAGAAGAACACACATGCAGTGACTCTAGCTGTGGTTCATGAGAAGAACACACATGCATAGGCACTGGTGGATCCATGTGTGGTTTGTGAAAGGAACAGGCATGCAATGACACTAGGTGTGGTTCATGAAAAGAACACACATCCAATGACACTGGTGGATCCTTATGTGGTTCATGAAAAGAACACACATGCAATGACACTGGTGGATCCATATGTGGTCTGTGGAAAGAACAGACATGCAATGACTCTAGATGTGGTTCATGAAAAGAGTAGACATGCAATGACACCGGTGTATCCTTATGTGGTTTGTGAGTACACACATGCAAGGACTCTAGCTGTGCTTCATGAAAAGAACACACATGCAATGACTCTAGCTGTGGTTCATGAGAAGAACACACATGCAATGACACTGGTGGATCCATGTGTCGTCTGTGAGAGGAACACACATGCAAAGACACTGGGTGTGGTTCAGGAAAAGAACACACATTCAATGACTCTAGCCGTGGTTCATGAGAAGAACACACATGCAATGACACTGGTGGATCCATGTGTGGTCTATGAGAGGAACACACATGCAATGACACTGGGTGTGTTTCATGAAAAGAACACACATCCAATGACACCGGTGGATCCTTATGTGGTTTATGAGAGGAATAGACATCCAGTCACACTTGTGGATCGTTATGTGGTTTGTGAGAAGAACACACATGCAATGACACTGGTGATAAGTGTTTGTGAAAAGAGCAGACATGCAATGACAGTTCTAGATCCATATGTGGTTTGTGAAAAGAACATACATGCAATGACACTGGTGTATCCTTATGCGGTTTGTGAGAAGAACACACATGCAATGACACTAGATGTGGTTCATGAGAGGAACACACATCCAATGACACCGGTGATAAGTGGTTTGTGAAAAGAGCAGACATGCAATGACAGTGGTGGATCCATATGTGGTTTGTGAAAAGAACATACATGCAATGACACTGGTGTATCCTTATGCGGTTTGTGAGAAGAACACACATGCAATGACACTAGATGTGGTTCATGAGAGGAACACACATCCAATGACACTGGTGGATCCATGTGTAGTTTGTGAAAGGAACACACATGCAATGACACTAGGTGTGGTTCCTGAGAAGAACACACATGCAATGACACTGGTGTATCCTTATCTGATTTGTGAGAATAATAGACATGCAATGACTCTAGCTGTGGTTCATGAGAAGAACACACATGCAATGACACTGGTTGATCCATGTGTGGTTTATGAGAGGAACAAACATGCAATGACACTGGGTGTAGTTCATTAAAAGAACACACATGCAATGGCACAGATGGATCCATGTGTGGTTTGTGAAAGGAATAGACATGCAATGACACTTGGTGGATCCATGTGTGGTTCATGAGAAGAGCGCACATGCAATGACACTGGTGGATCCATGTGTTGCTTGTGAGAAGAACACATATCTAATGATACTGGGTGTGGTTCATGAAAAGAACACACATCCGATGACACTCCTAGATCCTTATGTGGTTTTTGAGAAGAACAGGCATGGAATGACTCTCGATGTGGTTCATGAGAAGAACACACATGTAATGACTCTAGGTGTGGTTCATGGGAGGAACACACATGCAATGGCACTAGTGGATCCATGTGTGGTTTGTGAGAGGAACAGGCATGCAATGACACTAGGTGTGGTTCATGAAAAGAACACGCATCCAATGACACTGGTGGATCCATGTGTGGTTCATGAGAAGAACACACATCCAATGACATCGGTGGATCCTTATGTGGTTTGTGAGAAGAATAGACATGCAATGACTCTAGCTGTGGTAAATGAAAACAACACACATGCAATGACACTGGTGGATCCATATGTGGTCTGTGGAAAGAACAGACATGCAATGACTAGATGTGGTTCATGAAAAGAGTAGACATGCAATGACACCGGTGTATCCTTATGTGGTTTGTGAGAAGAACACACATGCAAGGACTCTAGCTGTGCTTCATGAAAAGAACACACATGCAATGACTCTAGCTGTGGTTCATGAGAAGAACACACATGCAATGACACTGGTGGATCCATGTGTGGTCTGTGAGAGGAACACACATGCAATGACACTGGGTGTGGTTCAGGAAAAGAACACACATTCAATGACTCTAGCCGTGGTTCATGAGAAGAACACACATGCAATGACACTGGTGGATCCATGTGTGGTCTATGAGAGGAACACACATGCAATGACACTGGGTGTGTTTCATGAAAAGAACACACATCCAATGACACCGGTGGATCCTTATGTGGTTTATGAGAGGAATAGACATCCAGTCACACTTGTGGATCGTTATGTGGTTTGTGAGAAGAACACACATGCAATGACACTAGTGATAAGTGTTTGTGAAAAGAGCAGACATGCAATGACAGTTGTGGATCCATATGTGGTTTGTGAAAAGAACAGACATGCAATGACACTGGTGTATCCTTATGCGGTTTGTGAGAAGAACACACATGCAATGACACTAGATGTGGTTCATGAGAGGAACACACATCCAATGACACTGGTGGATCCATGTGTAGTTTGTGAGAGGAACACACATGCAATGACACTAGGTGTGGTTCCTGAGAAGAACACACATGCAATGACACTGGTGTATCCTTATCTGGTTTGTGAGAATAACAGACATGCAATGACTCTAGCTGTGGTTCATGAGAAGAACACACATGCAATGACACTGGTGGATCCATGTGTGGTTTATGAGAGGAACAAACATGCAATGACACTGGGTGTAGTTCATTAAAAGAACACACATGCAATGACACAGATGGATCCATGTGTGGTTTGTGAAAGGAACAGACATGCAATGACACTTGGTGGATCCATGTGTGGTTCATGAGAAGAGCGCACATGCAATGACACTGGTGGATCCATGTGTTGCTTGTGAGAAGAACACATATCCAATGATACTGGGTGTGGTTCATGAAATGAACACACATCCGATGACACTGCTATATCCTTATGTGGTTTTTGAGAAGAACAGGAATGGAATGACTCTCGATGTGGTTCATGAGAAGAACACACATGTAATGACTCTAGGTGTGGTTCATGGGAGGAACACACATGCAATGGCACTAGTGGATCCATGTGTGGTTTGTGAGAGCAATATGCATGCAATGACACTAGGTGTGGTTCATGAAAAGAACACGCATCCAATGACACTGGTGGATCCATGTGTGGTTCATGAGAAGAACACACATCCAATGACATCGGTGGATCCTTATGTGGTTTGTGAGAAGAATAGACATGAAATGACTCTAGCTGTGGTAAATGAAAAGAACACACATGCAATGACACTGGTGGATCCATATGTGGTCTGTGGAAAGAACAGACATGCAATGACTCTAGATGTGGTTCATGAAAAGAGTAGACATGCAATGACACCGGTGTATCCTTATGTGGTTTGTGAGAAGAACACACATGCAAGGACTCTAGCTGTGCTTCATGAAAAGAACACACATGCAATGACTCTAGCTGTGGTTCATGAGAAGAACACACATGCAATGACACTGGTGGGTCCATGTGTGGTCTGTGAGAGGAACACACATGCAATGACACTGGGTGTGGTTCAGGAAAAGAACACACATTCAATGACTCTAGCCGTGGTTCCTGAGAAGAACACACAAGCAATGACACTGGTGGATCCATGTGTGGTCTATGAGAGGAACACACATGCAATGACACTGGGTGTGTTTCATGAAAAGAACACACATCTAATGACACCGGTGGATCCTTATGTGGTTTATGAGAGGAATAGACATCCAGTCACACTTGTGGATCGTTATGTGGTTTGGGAGAAGAACACACATGCAATGACACTAGTGATAAGTGTTTGTGAAAAGAGCAGACATGCAATGACAGTTGTGGATCCATATGTGGTTTGTGAAAAGAACAAACATGCAATGACACTGGTGTATCCTTATGCGGTTTGTGAGAAGAACACACATGCAATGACACTAGATGTGGTTCATGAGAGGAACACACATCCAATGACACTGGTGGATCCATGTGTAGTTTGTGAAAGGAACACACATGCAATGACACTAGGTGTGGTTCCTGAGAAGAACACACATGCAAGGACACTGTTGTATCCTTATCTGGTTTGTGAGAATAACAGACATGCAATGACTCTAGCTGTGGTTCATGAGAAGAACACACATGCAATGACACTGGTGGATCCATGTGTGGTTTATGAGAGGAACAAACATGCAATGACACTGGGTGTAGTTCATTAAAAGAACACACGTGCAATGACACAGATGGATCCATGTGTGGTTTGTGAAAGGAACAGACATGCAATGACACTTGGTGGATCCATGTGTGGTTCATGAGAAGAGCGCACATGCAATGACACTGGTGGATCCATGTGTTGCTTGTGAGAAGAACACATATCCAATGACACTGGGTGTGGTTCATGAAATGAACACACATCCGATGACACTGCTAGATCCTTATGTGGTTTTTGAGAAGAACAGGCATGGAATGACTCTCGATGTGGTTCATGAGAAGAACACACATGTAATGACTCTAGGTGTGGTTCATGGGAGGAACACACATGCAATGGCACTAGTGGATCCATGTGTGGTTTGTGAGAGCAATATGCATGCAATGACACTAGGTGTGGTTCATGAAAAGAACACGCATCCAATGACACTGGTGGATCCATGTGTGGTTCATGAGAAGAACACACATCCAATGACATCGGTGGATCCTTATGTGGTTTGTGAGAAGAATAGACATGAAATGACTCTAGCTGTGGTAAATGAAAAGAACACACATGCAACGACACTGGTGGATCCATATGTGGTCTGTGGAAAGAACAGACATGCAATGACTCTAGATGTGGTTCATGAAAAGAGTAGACATGCAATGACACTGGTGGATCCATGTGTAGTTTGTGAAAAGAACACACATGCAATGATACTGTTGTATCCTTATGTGGTTTGTGAGAATAATAGACATGCAATGACTCTAGCTGTGGTTCATGAGAAGAACACACATGCAATGAGACTGGTGGATCCATATGTGGTTTATGAGAGGAATAGACATGCAATGACACTGGGTGTGGTTCATTAAAAGAACACACATGCAATGGCACTGGTGGATCCATGTGTGGTTTGTGAGAGGAACATACATGCAATGACACTTGGTGGATCCATGTGTGGTTCATGAGAAGAGCGCACATGCTATGACACTGGTGGATCCATGTGTTGTTTGTGAGAAGAACACACATCCAATGACACTGGGTGTGGTTCATGAAAAGAACACACATCCGATGACACTCCTAGATCCTTATGTGGTTTTTGAGAAGAACAGGCATGCAATGACTCTCGATGTGGTTCATGAGAAGAACACACATGCAATAACTCTAGGTGTGGTTCATGGGAGGAACACACATGCAATGGCACTGGTGGATCCATGTGTGGTTTGTGAGAGGAACAGGCATGCAATGACACTAGGTGTGGTTCATGAAAAGAACACACATCCAATGACACTGGTGGATCCATGTGTGGTTCATGAGAAGAACACACATCCAATGACACCGGTGGATCCTTATGTGGTTTGTGAGAAGAATAGACATGCAATGACTCTAGCTGTGGTAATTGAAAAGAACACACATGCAATGACACTGGTGTATCCTTATGTGGTTTGTGAGAAGAACACACATGCAATGACTCTAGATGTGGTTCATGAGAGGAACATACATCCATGACACTGGTGGATCCATGTGTAGTTTGTGAAAAGAACACACATGCAATGACACTGGTGTATCCTTATGTGGTTTGTGAGAATAACAGACATGCAATGACTCTAGCTGTGGTTCATGAGAAGAACACACATGCAATGAGACTGGTGGATCCATATGTGGTTTATGAGAGGAATAGACATGCAATGACACTGGGTCTGGTTCATTAAAAGAACACACATGCAATGGCGCTGGTGGATCCGTGTGTGGTTTGTGAGAGGAACATAGATGCAATGACACTTGGTGGATCCATGTGTGGTTCATGAGAAGACCACACGTCCAATGACACTAGTGGATCCATGTGTGGTTTGTGAGAAGAACACACATCGAATGACACTGGGTGTGGTTCATGAAAAGAACAAACATCCAATGACACTGCTGGATCCTTATGTGGTTTGTGACAAGAACAGACATGCAATGACTCTAGATGTGGTTTATGAGAAGAACACACATGTAGTGACTCTAGATGTGGTTCATGAGAAGAACACACATGCAATGGCACTGGTGGATCCATGTGTGGTTTGTGAAAGGAACAGGCATGCAATGACACTAGGTGTGGTTCATGAAAAGAACACACATCCAATAACATTCGTGGATCCTTATGTGGTTCATGGAAAGAACACACATGCAATGACAATGGTGGATCCATATGTGGTCTCTGGAAAGAACAGACATGCAATGACTCTATATGTGGTTCATGAAAAGAGCAGACATGCAATGACACCGGTGTATCCTTATGTGGTTTGTGAGAAGAACACACATGCAAGCACTCTAGCTGTGGTTCATGAAAAGAACACACATGCAATGACTCTAGCCGTGGTTCATGCGAAGAACACACATGCAATGACACTGGTGGATCCATGTGTGGTCGGTGAGAGGAACACACATGCAATGACACTAGGTGTGGTTCAGGAAAAGAACACACATCCAATGACTTTAGCCGTGGTTCATGAGAAGAACACACATGCAATGACACTGGTGGATCCATGTGTGGTCTATCATAGGAACACACATGCCATGAGACTGGGTGTGTTTCATGAAAAGAACACACATCCAATGACACCGGTGGATCCTTATGTGGTTTATGAGAGGAACAGACATCCAATCACACTTGTGGATCCTTATGTGGTTTGTGAGAAGAACACACATGCAATGACACCGGTGATAAGTGGTTTGTGAAAAGAGCAGACATGCAATGACAGTGGTGGATCCATATGTGGTTTGTGAAAAGAACATACATGCAATGACACTGGTGTATCCTTATGCGGTTTGTGAGAAGAACACACATGCAATGACACTAGATGTGGTTCATGAGAGGAACACACATCCAATGACACTGGTGGATCCATGTGTAGTTTGTGAAAGGAACACACATGCAATGACACTAGGTATGGTTTCTTAGAAGAACACACGTGCAATGACACTGGTGTATCCTTATCTGGTTTGTGAGAATAACAGACATGCAATGACTCTAGTTGTGGGTCATGAGAAGAACACACATGCAATGACACTGGTGGATCCATGTGTGGTTTATGAGAGGAACAAACATGCAATGACACTGGGTGTAGTTCATTAAAAGAACATACATGCAATGGCACAGATGGATCCATGTGTGGTTTGTGAGAGGAACAGACATGCAATGACACTTGGTGGATCCATGTGTGGTTCATGAGAAGAGCGCACATGCAATGACACTGGTGGATCCATGTGTTCTTTGTGAGAAGAACAAACATCCAATGAGACTGGGTGTGGTTCATGAAAAGAACACACATCCGATGACACTGCTAGATCCTTATGTGGTTTTTGAGAAGAACAGGCATGCAATGACTCTCGATGTGGTTCATGAGAAGAACGCACATGCAATAACTCTAGGTGTGGTTCATGGGAGGAACACACATGCAATGGCACTGGTGGATCCATGTGTGGTTTGTGAGAGGAACAGGCATGCAATGACACTAGGTGTGGTTCATGAAAAGAACACACATCCAATGACACTGGTGGATCCATGTGTGGTTTGTGAGAGGAACATACATGCAATGACACTTGGTGGATCCATGTGTGGTTCATGAGAAGACCACACGTCCAATGACACTAGTGGATCCATGTGTGGTTTGTGAGAAGAACACACATCGAATGACACTGGGTGTGGTTCATGAAAAGAACAAACATCCAATAACACTGCTAGATCCTTATGTGGTTTGTGACAAGAACAGACATGCAATGACTCTAGATGTGGTTCACGAGAAGAACACACATGCAGTGACTCTAGATGTGGTTCATGAGAAGAACACACATGCAATGGCACTGGTGGATCCATGTGTGGTTTGTGAAAGGAACAGGCATGCAATGACACTAGGTGTGGTTCATGAAAAGAACACACATCCGATGACATTGGTGGATCCTTATGTGGTTCATGAAAAGAACACACATGCAATGACAATGGTGGATCCATATGTTGTCTGTGGAAAGAACAGACATGCAATGACACCGGTGTATCCATATGTGGTTTGTGAGAAGAACACACATGCAAGCACTCTAGCTATGGTTCATGAAAATAACACACATGCAATGACTCTAGTCGTGGTTCATGAGAAGAACACACATGCAATGACACTGGTGGATCCATGTGTGGTCTGTGAGAGGAACACACATGCAATGACACTAGGTGTGGTTCAGGAAAAGAACACACATCCAATGACTCTAGCCGTGGTTCATGAGAAGAACACACATGCAATGACACTGGTGGATCCATGTGTGGTCTATGAGAGGAACACACATGCAATGAGACTGGGGGTGTTTCATGAAAAGAACACACATCCAATGACACCGGTGGATCCTTATGTGGTTTATGAGAGGAACATACATCCAATCACACTTGTGGATCCTTATGTGGTTTGTGAGAAGAACACACATGCAATGACACTGGTGATAAGTGGTTTGTGAAAAGAGCAGACATGCAATGACAGTGGTGGATCCATATGTGTTTTGTGAAAAGAACATACATGCAATAACACTGGTGTATCCTTATGCGGTTTGTGAGAATAACACACATGCAATGACACTAGATGTGGTTCATGAGAGGAACACACATCCAATGACACTGGTGGATCCATGTGTAGTTTGTGAAAGGAACACACATGCAATGACACTAGGTGTGGTTCCTCAGAAGAACACACATGCAATGACACTGGTGTATCCTTATCTGGTTTGTGAGAATAACAAACATGCAATGACTCTAGTTGTGGTTCATGAGAAGAACACACATGCAATGACACTGGTGGATCCATGTGTGGTCTGTGAGAGGAACACACATGCAATGACACTAGGTGTGGTTCAGGAAAAGAACACACATCCAATGACTCTAGCCGTGGTTCATGAGAAGAACACACATGCAATGACACTGGTGGATCCATGTGTGGTCTATGAGAGGAACACACATGCAACGAGACTGGGTGTGTTTCATGAAAAGAACACACATCCAATAACACCGGTGGATCCTTATGTGGTTTATGAGAGGAACATACATCCAACAACACTTGTGGATCCTTATGTGGTTTGTGAGAAGAACACACATGCAATGACACTGGTGATAAGTGGTTTGTGAAAAGAGCAGACATGCAATGACAGTGGTGGATCCATATGTGGTTTGTGAAAAGAACATACATGCAATGACACTGGTGTATCCTTATGCGGTTTCTGAGAAGAACACACATGCAATGACACTAGATGTGGTTCATGAGAGGAACACACATCCAATGACACTGGTGGATCCATGTGTAGTTTGTGAAAGGAACACACATGCAATGACACTAGGTGTGGTTCCTCAGAAGAACACACATGCAATGACACTGGTGTATCCTTATCTGGTTTGTGAAAATAACAGACATGCAATGACTCCAGTTGTGGTTCATGAGAAGAACACACATGCAATGACACTGGTGGATCCATGTGTGGTTTATGAGAAGAACAAACATGCAATGACACTGGGTGTAGTTCATTAAAAGAACATACATGCAATGGCACAGATGGATCCATGTGTGGTTTGTGAGAGGAACAGACATGCAATGACACTTGGTGGATCCATGTGTGGTTCATGAGAAGAGCGCACATGCAAGGACATTGGTGGATCCATGTGTTGTTTGTGATAAGAACACACATCCAATGACACTGGGTGTGGTTCATGAAAAGAACGCACATTCGATGACACTGCTAGATCCTTATGTGGTTTTTGAGAAGAACAGGCATGCAATGACTCTCGATGTGGTTCATGAGAAGAACACACAGGCAATAACTCTAGGTGTGGTTCATGGGACGAACACACATGCAATGGCACTGGTGGATCCATGTGTGGTTTGTGAGAGGAACAGGCATGCAATGACACTAGGTGTGGTTCATGAAAAGAACACACATCCAATGACACTGGTGGATCCATGTGTGGTTCATGAGAAGAACACACATCCAATGACACCGGTGGATCCTTATGTGGTTTGTGAGAAGAATAGACATGCAATGACTCTAGCTGTGGTAATTGAAAAGAACACACATGCAATGACACTGGTGTATCCTTATGTGGTTTGTGAGAAGAACACACATGCAATGACTCTAGATGTGGTTCATGAGAGGAACATACATCCAATGACACTGGTGGATCCATGTGTAGTTTGTGAAAAGAACACACATGCAATGACACTTGTGTATCCTTATGTGGTTTGTGAGAATAACAGACATGCAATGACTCTAGCTGTGGTTCATGAGAAGAACACACATGCAATGAGACTGGTGGATCCATATGTGGTTTATGAGAGGAATAGACATGCAATGACACTTGGTGTGGTTCATTAAAAGAACACACATGCAATGGCACTGGTGGATCCATGTGTGGTTTGTGAGAGGAACATACATGCAATGACACTTGGTAGATCCATGTGTGGTTCATGAGAAGACCACACGTCCAATGACACTAGTGGATCCATGTGTGGTTTGTGAGAAGAACAGACATCGAATGACACTGGGTGTGGTTCATGAAAAGAACAAACATCTAATGACACTGCTGGATCCTTATGTGGTTTGTGACAAGAATAGACATGCAATGACTCTAGATGTGGTTCATGAGAAGAACACACATGCAGTGACTCTAGATGTGGTTCATGAGAAGAACACACATGCAATGGCACTGGTGGATCCATGTGTGGTTTGTGAAAGGAACAGGCATGCAATGACACTAGATGTGGTTCATGAAAAGAACACACATCCAATGACACTGGTGGATCCTTATGTGGTTCATGAAAATAACACACATGCAATGACACTGGTGGATCCATATGTGGTCTGTGGAAAGAACAGACATGCAATGACTCTAGATGTGGTTCATGAAAAGAGCAGACATGCATGACACTGGTATATCCTTATGTGGTTTGTGAGAAGAACACACATGCAAGGACTCTAGCTATGGTTCATGAAAATAACACACATGCAATGACTCTAGCCGTGGTTCATGAGAAGAACACACATGCAATGACACTGGTGGATCCATGTGTGGTCTGTCAGAGGAACACATATGCAATGACACTGGGTGTGGTTCAGGAAAAGAACACACATCCAATGACTCTAGCCGTGTTTCATGAGAAGAACACACATGCAATGACACTGGTGGATCCATGTGTGGTCTATGAGAGGAACACACATGCAATGACACTGAGTGTGTTTCATGAAAAGAACACACATCCAATGACACCGGTGGATCCTTATGTGGTTTATGAGAGGAACAAACATCCAATCACACTTGTGGATCCTTATGTGGTTTGTGAGAAGAACACACATGCAATGACACTTGTGATAAGTGGTTTGTGAAAAGAGCATACATGCAATGACAGTGGTGGATCCATATGTGGTTTGGAAAAGAATAGACATGCAATGACACTGGTGTATCCTTATGTGGTTTGCGAGAAGAACACACATGCAATGAAACTAGATGTGGTTCATGAGAGGAACACACATCCAATGACACTGGTGGATCCATGTGTAGTTTGTGAAAGGAACACACATGCAATGACACTAGGTGTGGTTCCTGAGAAGAACACACATGCAATGACACTGGTGTATCCTTATCTGGTTTGTGAGAATAACAGACATGCAATGACTCTAGCTGTGGTTCATGAGAAGAACACACATGCAATGACACTGGTGGATCCATGTGTGGTTTATGAGAGGAACAAACATGCAATGACACTGGGTGTAGTTCATTAAAAGAACACGGATGCAATGGCACAGATGGATCCATGTGTGGTTTGTGAGAGGAACAGACATGCAATGACACTTGGTGGATCCATGTGTGGTTCATGAGAAGAGCGCACATGCAATGACACTGGTGGATCCATGTGTTGTTTGTGAGAAGAACACACATCCTATGACACTGGGTGTGGTTCATGAAAAGAACACACATCCGATGACACTGCTAGATCCTTATGTGGTTTTTGAGAAGAACAGGCATGCAATGACTCTTGATGTGGTTCATGAGAAGAACACACATGCAATGACTCTAGGTGTGGTTCATGGGAGGAACACACATGCAATGGCACTGGTGGATCCATGTGTGGTTTGTGAGAGGAACAGGCATGCAATGACACTAGGTGTGGTTAATGAAAAGAACACACATCCAATGACACTAGTGGATCCTTATGTGGTTCATGAAAAGAACACACATGCAATGACACTGGTGGATCCATATGTGGTCTGTGGAAAGAACAGACATGCAATGACTCTAGATGTGGTTCATGAAAAGAGCAGACATGCAATGGTACTGGTGGATCCATGTGTGGTCTATGAGAGGAAGACACATCCAATGACACTGGGTGTGGTTCATGAAAAGAACACACATGCAATGACTCTATCTGTGGTTCATGAGAAAAACACACATGCAATGACACTGGTGGATCCATGTGTGGTATGTGAGAGGAACACACATGCAATGACACTCGGTGTGGTTCATTAAAAGAACAGACATGCAATGACACTAGTGGATCCATGTGTGGTTTGTGAGATGAACAGACATGCAATCTCACTTGGTGGATCCATGTGTGGTTCATGACAGGAGCACACATGCAATGACACTGGTGGTCCATGTGTGGTTTGTGAGAACAACACACATCCAATGACACTAGGTGTGGTTCATGTAAAGAACACATATCCAATGACACTACTGGATCCTTATGTGGTTTGTGAGAAGAACAGACATGCAATGACTCTAGATGTGGTTCATGAGAAGAACACAGATGCAATGACACCAATGTATCCTTATGTGGTTTGTGAGAAGAACACACATGGAAGGACTCTAGCTGTGGTTCATGAAAAGAACACACATGCAATGACTCTAGCTATGGTTCATGAGAAGAACACACATGCAATGGCACTGGTGGATCCATGTGTGGTCTGTGAGAGGAACACACATGCAATGACACTGGGTGTGGTGCATTAAAAGAACACACATCGAATGACACTGGTGGTTCCTGATGTGGTTTGTGAAAAGAACACACATCCAATGACACTGGTGGATCCTTATATGGTTTGTGAGAAGGACACACATGAAATGACACTGGTGATATGTGGTTTGTGAAAAGAGCATACATGCAATGACACGGTGGTGCAACGAAACATGCCTTTCTTCCATCCACCTTAACTATAGAGCCCCTCTCCGCACACCCACTCTCACTCTCGCTCACTCTCCCCACACAACCCTCTCCACTGTCCCACCAACATCCGCAAACTCCCGAGAATACCCCGTCCACGCCGGTGATGGCCGAGGAGGATAAGATGGCCATCGTCGCCTACGAGCCCGCTGGCAAGGAAGCCCCCGTCTTCTCGCCGGTCCCCCTCGACGCGTTGAAAGAAGCCGTCGTCCCTATCCAGGCCCCAGTCGAGGACCCCGTTGGTCACAAGCAGATCAAGCACTTCTTGGGCACCTATGATCCAGATAAGTACATCGCTTCGCTAAACCCCTACGACACCGGCATCGACGACCCATGGTCGGAGGTAACTAGGGTTTTCTCCCCTCCCCTGGTTCTTCTACCGTTCCCATCATTGGATGCTAGATCTTGGTTTATTAGGATTCGCTTGTTTGCATTTTGATTGCTCGATCTTCTTACATCATCTACTCCCCCATTTTCCTTTTCTTCCAATAGGTTTCTGGCAGCGACGTTGATGACCCACAAGTATAGGGGGTGTATCGCAATATTTTCGGGGGAAGTGAAACCAAATTTATGGATTCGACACAAGGGGAGGCAAAGAATATTTATAAGCCTTAACAACTGAGTTGTCAATTCAGCTGCACCTGGAAACAATCTTGCTCATAGCAGTTTATCAGTAGCAACAGTTTTGTCGTAGGAATAGCAAAGTAGCAGCAGCAGTAAAGTAAAGACAGCAGTAAAAATAGCAGTACACAGTAGGATTCGGGTGCGGTTGTGGGCTCCCCCGGATTATTCATCCGAGAAATCCCTGTTATGCATACATGCACGTTCCCATGATCAGTGAGCCGTGGAACATAACCGACCGATATCATTACATCATCCGAAACATAACGATTTACAAGACTTACATAGATGCCATTATGGCTACATCATCATTAGCAGCGGAACATCACCAAGCGCGGAGCCCAATCGTGCCTCAACCTATAGACAGCTGACTGGGAAGATGGCCTAGCTCACTGGACGTCACCTTAAACTCCTGAAAGTCTGGCCAAGTAAATAGCCAGGGACACAGCCGTGAGTACTTTGAATGTACTCGCAAACCACCAAGATAAGTGAACAAAGGAAATGCAATTCTGGCTGTGGCGAGATAGCTCTATCTAGGGTTGCTTTTGAAAAGGCCTATCCTAACTTTGAAATTATGGCATCTCCATATCTTTGTTGAAAAAGAGTTTTGAAAACATGCTTCTGTTTTATAAACCAAGACATATCTATATCTTAGTTGAAGAAGAGTTTTTAAAACAGTTTTGTAGCCAAAACCCTTTTTAAACATCTTCGACCCCTCGGGTCAAAACAAAGCCTTCGAACTCGGGTTCCCCCAGAACCTTCGTCCTCAAAGTACTTGTTTCCCAAACAAGCACAGTTTGGGTACTCCTAGCCAACACCTTTACAACCATCCTTGACCGTGGACACGGCTATTCGAATAGGTTATACTATGCAGAGTTTGCACACTTTACCCACAAGAATCAATACATCCGTGGGGATACAACCACGGCCCACTACCGCGGTAGATGGGGGTCCGAATAATCAAACCTAACCTTTTGCTTGTCTACACTAGCAAAGGCATGCTTTTCCTCTTTGGTTTGTTCTTCTCGGCAACGAGTATGTGGCTCCCAGCCATAGTCCTTCCTTCTATACACGCCCATACCCAAGCCGTAGCTTGGTGTATACCTTAAATCGGGGGACTCCACTTCCTTCCGTACTACCAAAGTCATACCATCCGTGGGAGACCCAATTGTTGCACCGGCCTCCTGCCAGTTCAGGCTCACTCTTACCAAAGCAAGCGACAGGCTTCAGATCCTTGATCTGGTGGCGCCTGCCCAGAATTCCAGGGATTTCTCCCTATAAGCATGGTAGAAGTGCCTCGGCTAAAGTGGACAAACTACGAGTTAAGCCCTAGCACCTGGGGTAATGTGGTTGCGCGGATAAAAATTGTTCCAGTAAAGGCGTAGAACATCCCATCAAATTCTCCTTTCTTCTCATCACCATTTCTTTTGTTAAAAGTTCCACTAGGAACGATGCCTCTTCCCAGGGTTTTACAAAGCCGTTTTGAAACATTTGTAGTGGGGAAAAATCCCAAAACAGTTTATTTTCTCAAAAACCAGGGTTTCCAAGGAGGTAGGATGCTAACCATCGTACTCTCAGTCTAAAGGGGATAAATGATGGGTTCATCAGAGTGGTGCCTCGAAGGACATGAAATCATAACTTGGAGGAGCCAAGTTACTACCGCAGTATTTATAAAACAAGACATGTAGGTAAAGTATGCCATTTATAAAGGGGATATAAAACAGGTAAAAGAGAATAGGACATATAACAGAGTTCAGGAATGGTGGCTTGCCTGTGATCAGCAATAAGTCCCTGGACTTCTTGAGATGACCAAGAATAACCAATAATATAATAATAATAAAAAGTCCCTTCCTTCTTGTCGTCAGACACTCACACTACCGTCGTCATCGGGTACACATGCAAGTAGACAATACCACAATCAATACAAGGCATGCAAGCATCAAACCATACAGCAAGCAAACATACGGAATACTACTGGACTTGGGAGGGTTTTGGAGGAGTGGGAGTCAAATGGTGGAATTTACTGGATTGCCACTAAGGTGTTTTCTCTTAGAAGATAGTTGGCAAGGCTAGATACAAAGAGCTTGGATTAGGGATCTGTGGTCAGTAGGTTATCAATGGATAACCATGACATCCTCGGATAGGTCTTGACAAGACAAAACCATCACATGTGGTTTCACTTGATTATCACTTTTCTAGATTTAGTTATGCTTTTTATAGTGTATTAAACTCGAGTTTGAGGAAATAATTCACCAGAAAATTTCTGGAGCTCCAAAAATTATTTACTTTGATGGTTAGGTAGTACTTGATGTACTGAACCACCTAGAGTTGGAATCAAGTCATAAGAATTACCAGAATGCCCTCAGGAAATTCTTAAAGGCAGTTATGTCTGATTTTTCTCCTTTTTACCATATTAAAACTATAGGAGATATTAAGTTGGTTCCAAGGGCATATGATAGGAATTGAAAATACCTTTATGTAGGAATTGTATTCACCCTTTTTGGAGTTGTCAAACTTCTGTAGGGATTTAATTAGTGAAAATACCCATCACAGAGGTATTTAATTCACTAAAATTCAACCAGAGCTCAATAATTTCTGAGCTGCTGGGATTTGGAAGATATTGGTTCTGGGGTGTACTGGGAGGTGGAATCACGTTCATACCATATTTTGTTAGACCTGGGGATTTTATCTAAGACAGACTGTTGCTAGCTTTGTTATTTATACTAAAGGCAGAATACAGTTCCCCTTGGTATGAGACATGTGCTGGATGATAGGTATTTCAAATACCTTCTAGTAGGTCTTTGTTTCATTTCAAATGGAGGTGTGGAACTCTCTCTGGAAAAAAATTTGTGAACCAGGTTCATTTTAGCAGATTAATTACTAGCAAATAATGGAATTTAATTTGAACCTAGGGTTACCTCTGCATGTTTGAGAAAACATCAGAGAACCACCAGATTTTTGGATCTAGTCATTTGGAAATGATTTACTATTTTATTTGGATTTAAACCTAGCAGGAGCTTTTCCGGAATAAAAGGATTAGCTAAAGGAAAACGAAAGAGGGTGCAGTGGGCCGGATCTGAGGATAACTGGGCCGTCCGAGAGGGAAACGGCCCATGGCGCTTGGCGGGGCACGTGGGAGCCAGTGCTCAAACCTGCCAGGCAGGGCCCGGCAGTTAGCGAGAGAGGGAGGCCGAAAGGGTATAGGCGGATCTCGGTCGTCCGCTTAAGTGGCGATGGACGGTGCAACATCATCGTCCATGCAGAATAGAGCAACCGACGGTGAAAACCTAGGGCGGTGCCGACGAGGGCTGGGTGCTCACCAGAGGGCTCGAGGAAGGTCGGGGATGGTGCAGGGCGACGCAGTCGATGACGGCAAGCAGATCAGTGGGCGGCACGACGGAAGAGGCCCACGGGAAACAGCTCGTGCGACGGCAGCCGAGAGCGACCTCGTCGGAGCTCTGTGGCCATGGCGGAGGAGAGGGTCCTGGGCAAAGATAAGAGCACGGTTAGGTAGAGGAGAGCTAGGGGAACTCGTGGGCTGACATGTAGAGAAAATGGAGAGGAGGGGGAGGTGCCTTGCTTGGTTTTTGAGAGGAAGCCGAGGGCTCCTCCTCTTCTTCTTCCTCGGACCGCATAGACTAGGGGAGAGGGTGGGGGTGCTCGGGGAGTCGTAGAATTGCATCTGTAGGGTTTGTGCGAGTCTTGGATAATGAGGTACCTAAACAACTTAAAGTGTGTAGTAATGGAATAACTAAAGAAAGAGACACCGGTGGGCAATAGCTATTATTTGGTTCTTCCATGCTTACTTGTGTCATGTACGACCTCGAGTACTTGATTCATGTTCCATGACTATTTGCACTGTCCACATTCGGGAGACTCTATGGATCCTCCTTCTCCTCGGGTTGATTCACACTTTATTTCTTGGGGCCACAAAGTAGTTTGGGACTTTATTACTATCATGTACTTACGCCATGCTTTACTTCTTTATTACGATTGCACGTGGAGCGCATGTCCTGTTTAGGACTTGTGACATGTTTCCGCGGTGTTGATACATCCATAAACTATCTATAATTTTTTATGGTTTTATGCTAATAATATGCTTTTGACACTCCTGTTTTGTATGAAGTTTATGATTTATTTGGACTAACCTACTAATAGTTTCAAAAGTGCACAGTGTTCTTGTTTTACACTTTGATGTCTAGGAATTACCAAGAATACAAGTGGAAACCTTGTTGGAGTCAAATTGGGATTTTTCCAGAAATCTATCTCAGAACTCTTTTTGAAGATGGTCACGTTTCAGGTCGAAGATAGCGTCAAATGGAAAACTTTCAACTACAAAGTTGTTGGAAATTTTGCGACAAATGATCTAGACATAAAATTTAGCTGATTCTGAGTCCGGATGGGCTCGCTAGGCCCGATTTACTATAGCCCGAGATGGGGTGACGGGAATCCGAGAAGCTATATAAAGGGAGGAAACCTAATTCGCCTAGGGCACCTCCACCCACAAATTTGTAGCCACCAAAGCCACGTTTTTCCCTCCCCCATGGATTCCATCTCCATGGGGGAGGGCTCCCAAGAAACCATGAAGGAAGGGGGCTAAGGGGCGGTGCTCCCCCATGATACCTACGACGGGGAAGGAGTCCTCCGCGCCACCACCGGTGCCGCCGCCGACATGTTCATCATCTTCACCATCTTCACCGCCATCTCCATCACCTAATTCTCCTAGTATGCAGTGGTTAATCCTCCCACAGACCTCTGTACCGTCCTATGTAAACATGGTGTTTGATGCTATAAGTTATAATCCTATGATCTATGACATGTTTGTGTAGTTTCTTTGTTCTTATATTGAATGGTTGAACGTCTTTGGTTCATTAGAGTTGTATGTTGATACGGTACAGTAATTTGGTGTCCATTATATTTGTGCGTGCATGGATTAAATATCAGAGGGTTTGTAGTATGTGTAAGAGCAAGGGGGAGTTCTACCGGAGTGACAGAAACCTGAGGACGCGAACCGGAACATTGCACATATGGGAGTAAGAGGATCATTAAACTTAAGGCTATGGTTGGGGAAACCTTAATGCATTGATTAGTACTTACGGATGTTTGCTAACAATCCAATCATATAGTACATGTAATTTCAAGTATTGAAGCGCATGTATATTTAGCCTCTCCCACATAGAAAACTGCATCAAAGACAATGAACCTGATCTATTCGCTATTTAAACTTGGACAAAGCCACCACAATTACCACCACTATTCCACACTCATGGTTCTGTTAGTTTAATGTATTTTATTGCTGCAGCAATTAGCTTTACTTTCTTGTTATTTATTATCATGCAAAGCTATCTCTATTACTCGTATTGTTGCTCTAGTTTTATTTCCTAGATAATGCAAATGTTTAGTGTGCGTAGAGTTGTATCAGTGGTTGGTAGAACTTGAGAGAATATTTATCCTACCTTTAGCTCCTCATTGGGTTCGACAATCTTACTTATCGAAAAGGCTACACACAATCCACTATACTTGTGGGTTATCAGGTATCGACAAGCCTAGAAACACTTTTTGGTTCCCAGTCGTTTACAGCCGTCCACACAAACCTTGGGTCCGCCTCAGAACTGGCCAACTTCATTGTGGGTAGCTTAGTGGGGTGGCCCCCGGAAATAATTTATGAATCCTGTGAATGCATTGCTCTGAGGCCTCGTTTCTTTTTATTTAGTTCTTCCCAAGGTTGATTGTACGTGTGTTGCTATTTGTGCACCCCTGCAAGGTAAATCTTTCTGAAAGCCATGTCCACAGTTATGGATGACTTGGAGCACAGTCTCTCGATCGTAGACAAGCATAACTAAAGTACCACCTTTAATTTGACTAAGACATGAATACTGCAATACTCATGGAATGGTTAATCAAATTGCCAATGGATGGGATGTTCTTTCGCCTTCTCTTCAGTAAGCGAGAAGGAGGGCGAGCGATGTTTAATTATGTTACTATTATAACTGTTGTTCTAATTAATGGGCATTCGTCCATCTCTTGTTGGGTGGATGTTGTATCATGTTTCTATAGAACTGTTAGCTATTATCTTTCGCTGTAATTGTGTCACCCTAGGTTGTTCCCTTTAGATGCATTAAGACTTGCTGAGTACCCCTAGGGTCTCACACGATAAATATTTGGTTCAGATAGACACGTATACGCCCAGGAAGGTTACTCGGTCAAGGAGACTAATGATGGTGGCAATGACCATCAAGTGTAGAGATTCCGGGGATGGAGATCCATGAGATCTATGGGCGGGATGTGCTTATTTTCAGGGCATCTTTGCCAATTTTCTTCTTGTCCGTACTCGGATCTTGTTTTCCGCTTCCGCTTGATACTCTAATGTGTGATGTATGAGGATGTATCCTAAACTATTATCTCCATATAGGATATTTGGATATTGTTGTATGGCGTTGATTATTGCCCTTTCTATTGTTTCTAGATGGTGTGGCTCTGATGTCTATTGTATGTCACTGACATACATACTCATTTGTGTATGCTTTTTATTGCTTTACCTGCCGACTACGCCGCTTGCTCTAGTCCCGATGTTCTTGAAAGTGGGTGGGATGGTTGGTCGGTACCATGCCCTGCTCCATGAGGTGGGCCTACTGTGTGTGGCTATGCGGTCCCACAGTAGTACATCCTTTCTACTTTTGGGTTCATCCAGGCTTGAACTTAGAGCGTAGGGTCCGAGGTATTACACTATTTGCATAAGGGTTTTATATTTAAACAAAACAAGATTTGCATTCTGAAGTCGTCTCTCCAAATTTTGCTTCTCCAAGAATCTCATGGTGGAGGCCTTATGGGTCACTTTGGCCGTGACCAGATATTGGACATGCTCTCCACACACTACTATTGGAACAAGATGAAGCGAGACGTGGAGCGCCACGTCCAACGATGCACTACATGTGTTAAAGTTAAGTCTTATACTACCCATTTTGTTTTTATATGCCCTTACCTATTCCTCATGCACCTTGGTCAGACATTAGCATAGACTTTGTGTTAGGATTTCCTAGGTCAAAGCATGGTCATGATTATATATATGTCGTAGTGGATCGCTTTTCCAAAATGGCACATGTCATACCATGCCATAAGACAAATGATGCTTCACATGTTACAAATTTGTTTTTCAGGGAAATCATCTGTATTCATGGTGTCCAAGAACAATCGTCTCCAACCATGATGTCAAATTCATGAGCTACTTATGGAAGACACTCATGGCCAAGCTCGACGTCAAGCTCCTCTTCTCATCCGCATCGCATCCGCAAACCGATGGCCAATCTGAGGTCGTCAACTGAAGCCTTAGCACTCACCTTCTGTAACATCCCAAAACTTTAATCCAAGGGTATTAAGATCCAAAGCATCAAAATTAGGGTTAACAAAAACTTTTCCAATAAAATTTATTAAAGCATTCATATGTGTGTGCATTTAAAATAGGAGTTGATTTGAATTGCCATGATTAAGTGATCCATTGCTTGTAAAATGATTCTTAGGTGAAATGAACATCATCTAGAGCATTCACAAACAAATCACAAAGAAAAACAAATCAAAATGAATAAAAGAAGCAAATGATCATCTGTCCCAAATTAACTACCATGCCTACTTTGGCTATTCCTAGTACTCAAAACCTAACAGAAATAATTGTGGATCATTGCACCCCTTGCTAATACATGTAATGATGTACCAAGGACCACTTGGTGATCTGCCAAAAACATTCAAACACTAAATTTAAATGACATTTGAAAATTGAATCTAGTGTAGGTATCAAGATCACCCTATTTCAAAAACCACTCAAATGAGCTCAAATTTGAAAATCCAAGCACCCATAGAGTCTCAAGCTTAATACTAGCACAACCACCAAAAATCTTTACAAAATTCAAAAGTAAATTTCTTGCGGCCATTTCCACAAACACATGGCAGGCAAGAATCAAACTCTAAAACTAGCTCACTATTTTCTACAGGGTTTTGCACCCAATTGTCCTCAAAGCACTCCTTCTGTCCCCAAGTGATCAAACCAGGCCATTTACACCCCATTCCCTACCCCCTAGTGGCATTGCCATGCCAACCCGAGTACCATGTCGCCGGCCTAACTTGCCATCGCCGCAGCAGACCACCTCTCTCTCTCACCATGTCTAGTAGCTAGCCCAGACCTCACCGCCACCCTCTGTCCCCTCCCCGAGCAGAGCCGAGCCATGGACCACCAGCTGAGCGCCACGCACTGAGTGTCTGCGCCATGCCGAGCACGCGCCAGAGCGCCGCGCCCGACACGCATGCATGCGCCGCCCCTCGACCGCAGCCCGCGTCCACCTCCTCGCCATGACCCAGCTAACACCCCAGACATGCCCGTTCACCGCCCTTTGCACCACAAGCACCGCTCGCCGTGAAGACCGCCGCCTCTGCCGCTTAGAGCGTGCACACCTCCCAACCAAACGCCACTGTCACTAGGCCCGCATTTAAGCCATAGCGCACCGCCAGGAGACCAGCCACCGTCCCCTACCTCGAGCCACGCCGCTAGCACGCTGTGCAGCCCTCGCCGGAGTGGCCCGCCCATCCCTTTCGGTCGCCTCGTCGGGCTATAAATAGAGGCTACCCCCAGAAATATTGTGCACATCACTCACCTCCCCTCTTGCCACTGATCAGTCCCCACTTCTCCCCGGAGCCGCTCGAGCTCGCAATCTCCAGAATTTCACCGGAGCTGGACGCCTCTAGAGGAGAAGGGCCCCGCTGATTTCGACCACCCCCGGAGCTGCCTCGACCATCCTTGAGCTCGCCATCGACCACCAGTTCATTTTCCCCCATCGATGTCATTGCGGGAGCCCTAGTACGCCCCCTAAGCACCCCCACCGAGCCGCTAGGGTTAAACCTCGTCGGCGATTTGTCCGTCATCGACGACGAGCACCAGCTATCGATCCTAGTTCTAATCTAACAGCCCACATCGCCCTGTACCGGTTCACGTGTTATGAGCCTCTGACCGGTGGACCCCCCTGTTAGCTGTGCCCCATGCCGCGGAGTGTCACTGGGCCGGCCCGTTAGCTTTCCCGCGCGACCCATTTAATTCAAATTAGGATTTTTCTTTTTAGTTTGAACTTAGTTATGTCCCCTAGTTTGAAAATCAATTTAGAGAGATTTACAAATCCAAATGGAGTTATTCCAATTTTGTTAGAAACCTACTGAAAAGACCTACCCAAGCCCGTTGGATTTAATTCAATTAGAGTTAGAGATCTCTCCTAGTAAAAAATAATAAGACAGAAGCATTTGCACATTCAAACATTTTTAAAAAATCAACCATGATAGCTTTTGAGTTAATTCCAACTCTCAAAAATCACATTTCACCATACCTATCTGAATATGTAATAATATTAGGATTTACATACAGTGACTTTGGAATAGTACCAAAATAATGCTATATAGGCATTTCTAGTCACTTTAAATCATTAAATAATGAACTTAAACCAAAGTAATTGTGATCCAACCCTTAAATCACATTCCCACACGTTAGAATATGTGGTGATGACATGTGTCCACATGATCCCATGTTTTAAGTGGTGAATATTAAATCTTAGTTAATTCTTCAATCAGTAGAAATTACATTTCTAAAATAAAAAGAATGAAACTAGTTAATAAAACTTGTGATGCTTGTGATGATAATAGATCATCAACTGTGTGCCTTAGAGTGCTAACTAAACTAGCTAAGTATTGTTTGGTGATTGTGTACTCCGTATGTATTTTCTAGACGATAGTACCGACCAAGCTTTCGAGAAGGAGGAGTTCTACCAAGAAGAAGAAGAAGAACAACAAAACTTCAACCACTGCACCAACCAAGGCAAGCTAGCACTATCCAAGTTAAGCCCTTGCAAGTTGTACTTGCAAGCCACCATTAACAATACAAGCAAACCCTTGCAATCTAGATAACCCAAGAAAAGACATTAGGCATGCTTTGGTTCTACCACGTTGACTAGTATTTACCCCAAGTCTTATTTTCAAGCTTTACTTCCTTTACTCTACCCAAAGATCTTTACTTGTTTTGAAGGTATCATAAAGAGTATAAAACTTGACCTATATAGAACCCTTTAGATGTCATTCTATGGCATGATATTGATCCCATCATTTCCACCTTAGTGAACACTCTTAACTTAGTAGTTTAGAGTAGATAAAAACTTGAGTCACTTTAGATGGGAGCACTTGGTGAAAATGAATTATGAAAACCTTGGAATGATGAGTCATTCTATTGAGATGTTTTGACATGTGTTGAGAAACACAAATGGTTTATGATGATGAAAATGTTGAGGCATGAGCCTTAACCCTTTTACAAAACTGATGGTTGGATTCGGATGCGATACCATTCCAAATTTACCATACAACCACATTACCTGCATTGGGTAAGGCTTAGCCGGAAGTTTACATGCATTAGTATTAGTTCCCTCGCGGGAGAGGTTTGAGTTGAGGCTACCTCTCAATGTTGTCCACCTATGCAGTGCCCAAGATGACAGATGGTCATGGTTGGGAGGCCATGCTCATAGGAGAGGTGCTTATACTAGGGTGTGTAAAAGAAAGGTTATGTTTGATTATCTGCATACTAAGTATGATGATTCAGGGTTATCCTGACAGATGTATCGAATCTTGTGGTGAAAGTGTACCACCTCTGTAGAGTGTCAAACTATTCGAATAGCCGCGTCCGCGGTTATGGACAGTTGGAATGGCCATACTGTGTCGTTGTTAGATGTTTTCAAAATAACTTATGAAAGGAATGATGAATGTTGACTTGACCACAACAGGGTTGTGTTTATGACACTAGCTTCCCAACTTAAGTGATTCTAGAACTTTGTTTTATCTTTCTTTGCTTCTGAACTCAGCTTAGGTTTCAAACTTAACTTTATAGTTAAACTTAGAGTTAGCACTTTAACTTAGAACAATACTACCTGTTAGTGGTAGTTTGCGAGTACTTAAAGAGTACTCATGGCTTTTGTCCCTGGCTATTCTTATGGCCAGACTATGAAGGAGACTACCAAGATGATGGCCAGCAGGACGGCTATGATAACTAGGACTATCTGCCTCTGTCAGCATTGCCTGTGCCCCTGAAGATGGACCCCACCGCTACGCTTATCTTTATTTCCGTTGCTTGTTGTATTAAGACTGGATCATGAGATCCTTATTTGTGTAAGACCTTATGTATGGTTTGTAATGGATGATGTACTGTGATATCCAATCTGTTATGTCTCGCAAAAATGGTAATCCTAGGATTGCGATGAATGACATAACAGGCATCTGGGATTAAAAATCCGGGTGTTGACAAGTTGGTATCAGAGCCATCCTGACCATAGGAGACCCTAGTTAGAATGGACGTCCAAACAAAAACTTAGTTTCCAAACCAAACTGAGTATTTATGAAAAAACTATTTCCTCTCTTATCCTTGGGAATTCATTCTTTCTATCAAAAATTCATGTCCTCAAATTTCTTACATTACTACTTAAAAATTTGACACACTTGATCACTGATGTCTACGCACTTCTATTCTTGTAGACAGTTGTTGGGCCTCCAAGTGTAGAGGTTTGTAGAACAGCAGCAAGTTTTCCCTTAAGTGGATCACCCAAGGTTTATCGAACTCAGGGAGGATGTGATCAATGGTATCCCCTCTCAAGCAACCCTGCAATCAAGATACAAGAAGTCTCTTGTGTCCCCAACACACCCAATACACTTGTCAGGTATATAGGTGCACTAGTTCGGCGAAGAGATAGTGAAATACAAGTGGTATGGATAATTATAAGTGGTAATGGTGATAGAAAATAGCTTGATGGCCTGGAAGAGACTAAACGCAAACTGAAATAAAGATGGAAGCAAGCAAACTTGTAACAGATCTAATAGAAAACTGTGTATCAATGCTTAGAAACAAGGCATAGGGATCATACTTTCACTAGTGAACACTCTCATATAAATATATTCTTCTTTATGGTACTACGCTGAACTACTCTCTGGTTGGACACTCTAATCAATGATAGGGCTATAACAGCACACCTCAAAGTAAGCCTTTCCCATCTAGAAAACCCCACACTGTCACCTTGAGCACTAGATGGTTCCAACAAACACCACAATTTCATAAAGAAATCCAACTCCAAATATAACTCATAACAAGTATTTGCAATCTCTAGCCTAAGTGCCACCATGGTGAGCACACTGTCACTTTCACACACATGGGGAGAGCAGAGATCTATTAAAGCACTTGAGTAGCAAGGTAGATCTATAGATTACAAGCTCATGATCATGCATAGATAGAGAGATGAACACATAGCTACCGGTAGAACCCTTAGCCTCGAGAAAGAACTACTCCCTCCTCATCATGGGAATCAGCAATGGTGATGGAGATGGCGGTGGAGATCAATGGAAATGGCTCCGGGGGCACTTCCACGTCCTGGCAGGGTGCCGGAACAGAGACTTTCTATCCCCCAAATCTCCCCTTCGGTGGCGGCGGCGCTGCGGAACTTTTCGTGGATTTCTGATTGACTATCTAGGGTTTATGCATCGGGGGGCTTCTTATAGGCGAAGAGGCAAGGTCGGTGGGCGGCTAGGGGGCCCACACCACCTGGTGGCGTGGCCAGGGCTAGCTCGCGCCACCACATGGTGTGGCCGCCCTGTGGCCCCTCTCCTTATCGTCTTCTGGCTCCGTGAGTCTTCCGGTAAAATATCGACTTTGACTTTTGTCCGGTCCAATTCCAAGAATATTGATTTTCGGACTTTCCTGGAACCAAAAACAACAGAAAACAGGCAACTAGCACTGTGGCATCTTGTTAATAGGTTAGTCCAAGAAATCATATGAATAGTACTCCAAAGTGTGGACAAAACATAAGAAAGTAGATAAAACCAAGCATCGAACATCAAAAAGTATAGATACGTTTGCAACATATCAACAACCCCAAGCTTAACTCATTCTCGTCCTCGAGTAGGTAAGTGATAAAAAGAAAGAATAATTTTTGAGGTGACATGCACCATCATAAACTTGATCAAAGTATTTGTAAAACATTGATAGCTGGGATCATAGTACTTCAACATAGCATGAAAGATAAAGTTCTAACAATAAGACATAACAACTATGTTGTTACATCAAAAGGCACAAACAAAAGATTCATTAATAACAATGCTTTGCAAGACTTTTGTTTGTTTCACATAAAGAAAACATAGCATAATGGCATTCAGCTTGTCCCTCATAGAGTAGCAAATCATAATTGCATAGGACATCTTCAAAGTTTATAAGGATGACTAGATACAAATTGTTTAAGAACACGCAATATCAAAGTTATGCATCAATCAACAAGTCTTGGGACAATGCACATAGAACTAAGAATGGCCACTATGCTCTCTCAATAGCTGCATAAAGATAGAAGGTGGAGACTCAACATAAAAGTAAAAGAAAGGTCTTCATAGAAGGAAGCATGGATTCAAGTTTCACAAATAGCTTCCAAAATATGGTACTTATTAGCTTTCAGCTCTCATTGCCCCTATCATAGGCATCTTGAATTGATTAAGGTTAAAGTGAACAAACTATGGAGTATATGCTTGACAAAGTATAAGTTGGAAATCTCATGTCCCTTGAATACGAGGGACGCTCCTCATGCTACTCAAGTTTAGTTACCGGTAAGTTCTTGTCATAGTAAGGACATGTGTATCATAGAAAACCATCAACGGGGTACCCCTTGCCCGATGATACGGAGGAATCCCCATGTCAAAATGACAAGGCAAGCAGACAATGAGCATCTCAACAATCTTCTTATTTACCATGGGAAAATGGTGCTTTTTTATGTCTCTCCTCTTTTCTCATATCTCTTTTTTTTTTCTTTTTCTCTTTTTCTCAATCCCTATCTCTTTATTTTATAAGAAGAATGCTTCATAGACAGCTCATTATGGTTATGATGCAGGTTTCCACCATGATTAGGCATGGATTAGACCGGCGGCCCAGGCGTTCTCTAACACATATACATAACTCCATGTACTTACAAGCTCCCCTTTCATTTCACACTGACGACATCCATAGACAAAAGAGCATGCTATCAACTAGGTACAAAGTACAAGTGCAATGTTGTAAGCGTTCCCCATGACAGCATGGTTCTGCTAATTCCCAACAAATAAGTGCAAGCATATACAACATAGACGACACAATGGTTCAAGTTTATTAAAGGGAAGAAAAGTAAGTGTGCCATCAAGTTCGTGAGAGCTTTAATCACTAGTTTTCTCATAATAAGTTTAATTTGGAAGGTAAACAAAAGCAGGAATATACTTGGAATAGCATATGCTAGTAGGTAGGTATGGTGGACTCTTTGGAATAACTTGGTTTAAGGAGTTGGATGCATGAGTGGAACTCATACTTGATTGCGGAGGCTAGCAAAAGACTGGGAGCGACAAACTAAGAGAGCAATAATGGTCATAATCATGCGGAGCGACAAAACATCATTGATCAAAGCATAAAGTGATACTACAAGTTGAAAACTAAGTGATCATAAAGTCTATGGTGACTTGAGATAGTCATAACATGGTGTGAGCATGGGCCAAGTCAACCCAAATAAAGCATCAAAAACTGTGCATGAAATAATAAAAATGAAGCGTTTGGAAGAAACCTGGGATTTTTATTGATGAAGAGGGGGATGCCTTGGGCATCCCCAAGATTTGACGCTTGTACTTCTTGGATATTTCTTGGGGTGACATGCGTGGCATCCCCAAGCTTGAGCTTTAGTCCATCCTTCATCTCATTACTCATTTCTTCCATACACCTGAAATTTGTCCTTCATACAAAACTTCACACAATCTTTATTAGCAACATTAGTGTACTCAAGATAAATAAGTCTTAAGGTTCAGTTCCAACACCAAATAAACTTCCATTAGAACACTAGCTACCGTAGCACTTCCCTCAAAAAGCTCAATTCCCCAAAAGAACTCAAAAAGGAACCAACAAGAAACAAATGCAGAAAATGGCAGAAATCTGTCAAAACAGACTAGAAGGTAAAGAAGAATTTTTTCGAAGACTTTCTGTTGCTCAAATCAAAAAGTGTTGAACTAACGAAAGTTATATAACAACCTGGGGCAGAAGCACAAAAATTCACGCCTCAAACAGACGTTCGGAGATTTTACACGAATTGTTACGGTGAAGCACAGAAATCTGTTTCGGGACAACAACTTTCCCAATCATTACTTCTCTCTCATTAGAGATTACTCTTGGCTGCAATCAAGATACAAGAAGTCTCTTGTGTCCCCAACACACCCAATACACTTGTCAGGTGTATAGGTGCACTAGTTCGGCGAAGAGATAGTGAAATACAAGTTTTATGGATATAAGATAATGGTGCTAGAAAATACTTTGATGGCGTGGAAGAGACTAAAGGCAAACTGAAATAAAGATGGAAGCTAGCAAACATGTAACAGATGTAGTAGCAAACAGTGTTTCAATGTTTAGAAACAAGGCCTAGGGATCATACTTTCACTAGTGAACACTCTCATATAAATATCTTCTCTTTATGATACTACTCTTAACTACTCTCCGGTTGAACACTCTAATCGATGGTAGGGCTATAACAGCACACCTCAAAGTAAGCCTTTCCCATCTAGATAACCCCACACTGTCACCTTGAGTACTAGATGAGTCCAACAAACACCACAATTTCATAAACACATCCAACTCCAAATATAACTCATAACAAGTATTTGAAATCTCTAGCCTAAGTTCCACCATGGTGTGCACGCTGTCACTTTCACACACATGGGGAGAGCAGAGATCTATTAAAGCACTTGAGTAGCAGGGTAGATGTAATTGATTACAAAGCTCATGATCACCATATGATCATGCATAGAGAGAGAGATGAACACATAGCTACCAGTAGAACCCTTAGCCTCGAGAGAGAACTACTCCCTCCTCATCATGGGAATCAACAATGGTGATGGAGATAGTGGTGGAGATCGATGGAGATGGCTTCGGGGGCACTTCCCCGTCCTGGCAGGGTGCCGGAACAGAAACTTTCTGTCCCCCGAATCTCCCCTTCGGTGGCAGCGGCGCTGCGGAACTTTTCATGGATTTCTGATTGACTATCTAGGGTTTATGCATCAGGAGGCTTCTTATAGGCGAAGAGGCAAGGTCGGTGGGAGGCCAGGGGGCCCACACCACCTGGTGGCGCGGCCAGGGCTAGACCGCGCCACCACATGGTGTGGCCGCCCTGTGGCTGAAGGAAATATACCCTGAGAGGCAATAATAAAGTTGTTATTATATATATTCCTTATATATGATAGATGTCTATTTTACATGCTAGAATTGTATTGATCGGAAACATCAATACATGTGTGTTTAATAAACAAAAAGGGTTCCTAGTCATGCCTCTCTTATAGACGTCAAGGTTTCCTGATCTTGGATATTGGATGTTGTTAATAACAAGGTCACACCATTGGTGGAATGATGTGATGAACATCCATCCGAAGTATAGCATTACGATCAAGTCATTATGTTTATATTGCTATAACATCATACGAAGTAATCTTTATCCTTAGACCATGAGATCATGTTAATTGCTAACACCGGAAGAGTATCTTGATAACATCAAACGTCACACCGTAACAGGGTGACTATAAATATGGGTTCAGTACTACGAAGGTGTTATGTTGAGGCTCATGGATCAAGAGTGGAATTTGTCATTCCAGATGACGGATAGATATACTCTGGGCCCTCTCGGTGATATCACATTAGGATAGCTTGCAAGCAAGTGATGTGATCACTAGAATGTTATACCACGGGAACGAGAAAAGAGTGCATGTCGGTAACAAGATCAAACTAGGTATGGAGATACCGATGATCGAATCTTGGACATGTAATAAATCGAGATACAAAGGGATTTAGTTACAAGCGTTAAAGGTTCTCACGATCACATAAGTCATCGTTGAATGTGTAGGAGTCAGTACGGATCTCTAGGTCCCACTACTGATTATTGATCGGAGAAGGGTCTCGATCATGTTTGAATTATTCGCGAACCATAGGGTGGCACACTTAAGAGTTACCGGAAACCATTTTGGAGCACATATGTTTCAGACGAAAGAATTGCAAAGCGCGGGAATTGTTTCAATAGAAACCGGAAATTGTTTCGGGTGAAATTGCAGAAGGTGGTTCTGCATGTGATATTGAAATATTGCAAGGGGCTATATGTGAATGTTTGTTAATTGAAGTAATTAACAAAATTCTGAATAAATTTAATAAAAAGAGTTTGATTAAATGAGAGATCATTAAATTTGGAGAAATTTAATGCATTTAAAGTGGAGACTTTAAAAGGGAATGTGAAGAGGCATTTTAATGTCGAGGGGCTACCACCACATGAATGGGGTAGGTGAGGGGTCACCCCCCATGCACCGGCCATGGAGAGAGGGGGGACCCCCCTCCTCCTATAAAAGGCCACCCATTCCCTCCTTCATCCTTACACCTCCTTGTGAAGGATCTCTCTCCCCCTCTAGAATTATTCCCCCATGGTCTCGGATTAGCGAGATACATGTTCCCAGTGGCATTTCGTCTAGAAGGAGTTGCTGCTTCCGCTGGATCACTGGAGCAAGGAGGTGGAGGTTGTCCGGTGGCTTGAACGTGTGTGCGAGTGCGGATGCGCTGCTGAGTTGCGGCGCTCGGACTTCCTCACGATCTTGAGATCGGCAAGTGTACGACTACATCAACCACGAGTTCCTACTCGTTCAGAAATCTCGTTGTCTACGAGGGTAAGTTCTCGTTGGATGTATGTCCACCCGTTGCTTTGTACCTAGTAGATAGATCTTGGCGTGTAGTTCACACCGTAGGAAAATTTTTGTTTTCTATGCTGCGGACCCAACAGTCGTATCAGAGCCTGATCTATGTGTAGGTGCTTAGCACGGGTAGTACACATATGGTTGATATGTGGGCGATGATGATCATGTTATTGCATCTTCTATGTATTTTGGATATTGGTGGCATAGTGGGATGAAGCGGCCCGAACCAACCTTACATATCATCGTACATGAGACCGGTTCCACGACTGACATGCAACTTGTTTTGCATAAGTGGCTGGCGGGTGTCTGTCTCTCCTACTATAGTCAATATCTGATTTACAACGAGTTGCTAATAACTTAGTTATCCTCGTTGTGGTTCATGTTCGTAGGTAAGAACGGTTCTATCTCCGAAAGCCCTAAGCCACGTAAAACTTGCAATTGATAAATTAGAGGCGTCTAGTTTAGATCGTTGCTGGGCTAGTGTATTGATATGGTATTGTTGTAAGTAGATGTATGGTTGATACTCTTACAACACAGTCAACGTGTAAATTCCATATACCTTGGACTTACACAAAAAGGAAGGATAGAGATCATACCACGATGCAAGTGATAGAGATCAAATGCATGGACCATATCATCTCACTTTACACATTAGATGTTAGCATCTTATACTGCTAGTTTGGCGCGTTTGATAGCATTATAAGATGATTCCTCTGTTAGATATCAAGATAAAAATGTGTTCTTCCTTGAGTATGCACCATTATATGGATCGTGTTTCGAGACATCACGTGATGATCGGGTGTACTCGAATCTACTCTTTCATAGGAACGGGTGTAAGAAAGTTTTACACACGCGAATACTAAGGTTCTTACTTGGCGAGCCTAACATGTACATACATGGCCTCAGAACACGGACCGGAAGGTTAAGCATGAGTCATATGGTTGATATGATGCCCATATAGATGCTCACCTTTGAAGCTATATCAACTCACGTGATGATCGGACTTGGTATAGTGGATTTGGTTCATGTAATCACCAAAAGGACACGAGGGATGTCGTTTTTGAGTGGGAGTTCATTAGTAATTTGGATTAGTTGAACTCAATCTATCATAAACTTAGTCTAAATAAACTTTACAAGTTCTGTTGTAGATGGCACCACCTGCTTTTAATTTCAATGTGTTCATGGAGAAAGAGAAACTTCCTGCGAATGGTAGCAACTTCACCAACTGGGCTATGAATTTGAGGATTCTCCTCACTGCTGAACAAAAGCGATATGTGCTAGATGCACCGCTAGGCCCCCCACCAGCTCCTAATGCCCCTGACGAGGAAAAGAATGTCTATGTGACTCGTCAGGAGGACCACAACTTAGTTCATTGCGGCATACTGTATGGGCTAGAGCCAGAACTTCGAAAGCATTTCGAAAATGGCAATGCCTTTGATACCATGGGAGAATTGAAAATGATTTTCGATACCCATGCTGTCATAGAGAGTTATAATGCTACAGAAAAGTTCTTTAGCTGCATGATGGAGGAAAATAACTCCGTTAGTGAGCACGTACTCAAAATGTCTGGGTACGCCAATAAGCTTGTGTCCTTGGGAATAACGATTCCCATTGACTTAGGCATACATCGTGTTCTCCAATCTCTACCACCTAGCTACAAGAGCTTCATGATGAACTATAATATGCAGGGCATGAAGAAGTCTCTTCCTGAGCTTCTGTCAATGCTTAAGACTGCAGAAGTGGAGATTAGGAAAGAACATCAAGTGTTGATGATCAATAGAACCACCGGTTTCAAGATGGACAATAAAGGAAAGCACAATGGAAAGAAGGGTGGCAAGTCTGTTGCCATGCCTGAAAAGAAACCCAGGGCTGGTCCTAAGTCTGACACCGAGTGCTACTATGGCAAGGGGACTGGCCATTGGAAGCGCAACTGCCCCAAGTATTTGGCGGACAAGAATTCCAGCAAGGCAAACAAAGGTATATGTGATATACATGTTATTAATGTGTACTTGACTGGTACTCGCAGTAGCACCTGGGTATTTGATACCAGATCGGTTGCTAATATATGTAACTCGGTTCAGGGGCTACGGAACAAGCGACAACTAGCAAGGGATAAGGTCAGGATGCGGGTCGGCAATGGATCAAGAGTTGATGTGATCGCCGTCGGGACGCTACCTCTCCATTTGCCATCGGGATTAGTTATAAACCTAAATAATTGTTATTTGGTGCCTGCACTGAGCATGAACATTGTATCTGGATCGTGTTTGATGCAAAGTGGTCATTCCTTTAAATCTGAAAACAATGGTTGTTCGATTTATAAGAATGATATCTTTTATGGTCATGCACCTATGTTGAATGGTTTATTTCTGTTAGATCTCGATAGTAATATTACGCACATTCATAATGTTAATGCTAAAAAGATTAAACTTGATGATGATATGTCCACATATATGTGGCACTGCCGTCTAGGTCATATTGGCGTTAAACGCATGAATAAACTCCATTCTGATGGACTTTTGGAATCACTTGATTTTGAATCATTTGATACATGTGAGCCATGCCTTATGGGCAAGATGACTAGAACGCCGTTTTCCGGTTCAATGGAACGGGCGACAGATCTATTGGAGATCATACATACTGATGTGTGTGGACCAATGAGTGTGTCGACGCGAGGTGGATATCGTTATTTTGTTACTTTCACGGATGATTTGAGTAGATACAGGTATATCTATTTGATGAAACATCTGAAACTTTTGAAAAGTTCAAGGAATTTTAGAATGAAGTGGAAAATCATCGTAATAGAAAGATCAAATTTCTGTGGTCAGACCGTGGAGGAGAGTATCTAAGTTACGAGTTTAGCACACACATGAAAGAGTGTGGAATAGTTTCACAACTCACGCCTGCCGGAACACCACAACGTAATGGTGTGTCGGAACATCATAATCGTACCTTATTGGATATGGTTCGATCTATGATGTCTCTGACTGACTTACCTCTGTCATTTTGGGGTTATGCACTGGAAACAGCAGCATTCACTTTAAATCGGGCACCATCTAAATCCGTTGAAACGACACCGTATGAATTATGGTTTGGAAACAAACCTAAGCTGTCATTTCTTAAGGTTTGGGGATGCGATGTTTATGTGAAGAAACTTCAACCGGATAAACTTGAACCCAAAGAGGAAAATTGCATCTTCATAGGATACCCTAAGGAAACAATTGGGTATACCTTCTATCACAGATCCGAGGGCAAGGTTTTTGTTGTCAAGAATGGATCCTTTCTTGAGAAGGAGTTTCTCGCGAAAGGTGTGAGTAGTCGGAAGGTAGAACTCGAAGAGGTTATTGAACCTTCTCTTCATGGAATGGCGAGTGGCACAGCACCGGAAGTTGTTTCGGAGATGACTTCACCTGATGAAGAGAGAGCTCATGATAGTGATCATGAAACTCCGAAAGAGGACACTACCGAACCTCGCAGGTCAAGCAGGACACGTGCAGCTCCTGAAGTGTACGGCAATCCTGTTGTGAATTTCATGGTTGATGAAATGGATGACCCTGCGACGTATGAAGAAGCGATGATGAGCCCGGATTCCAACAAATGGCTGGAAGCCATGAAATCCGAGATGGAATCCATGTACGAGAACCAAGTTTGGAACTTGGTGGACTTACCTCACGACCAAAAGGCCGTTGAGAATAAATGGATTTTCAAAAGAAAAACTGATGTTGATGGTAATGTGACCATCTATAAGGCTCGACTTGTCGCAAAGGGGTTTCGACAAATTCAAGGAGTTGACTACGATGAGACATTCTCTCCTGTAGATATGCTTAAATCAGTTAGGATTATGTTAGCAATTGCTGCATATTTCGATTATGAAATATGGCAGATGGATGTCAAAAATGTGTTCCTCAATGGTAAGATTGAAGAAGAGTTGTATATGATACAACCTCAGGGTTTTGTCGATCCTAAGGATGATAATAAGGTATGCAAACTTCAGGGATCCATCTATGGACTGAAGCAAGCATCCCGGAGTTGGAATCTCCGCTTTGATGAGGTGATCAAAGAGTTTGGATTTGTCCAAACTTATGGAGAGCCTTGTATTTACAAGAAAGTGGGTGGGAGCAATGTGGCATTTCTGATATTATATGTGGATGACATATTATTGATTGGAAATGATATAGATCTTTTAAACAATGTTAAAGTTATCTAAATAGCAAATTTTCGATGAAAGACCTTGGTGAAGCGTCATATATATTAGGCATTAAAATCTATAGGGATAGATCAAGGCTCCTAATTGGGCTATCGTAGAGTACATTCCTTGATAAGATATTAAAGAAGTTTAATATGGACGAAAGTAAGAAGGGGTTCTTACCTATGTTGCAAGGCAAGACATTGAGTAAGACTCAAAGTCCGGCTACGGCGGAAGAAAGAGAGATGATGGATAAGATCCCCTATGCCTCGGCCATAGGCTCTATTATGTATGCCATGCTATGTACAAGACCAGATGTGGCACATGCTATTAGTTTGACTAGTAGGTACCAATTTGATCCAGGTTCGGAACACTGGATAGCGGTAAAGAACATCCTCAAGTACTTGAGAAGAACTAAGGATATGTTTCTGATATACGGAGGTGAAGAAGAGCTAGTCGCTAAGTGTTATGTTGATGCTAGCTTTGACAGATGACTCTAAGTCTCAATCCAGATACGTATTCCTCTTCAACAGAGCAGCTGTTAGTTGGAGAAGTTCCAAACAACCTGTGGTGGCTGGATCAACAACGGAGGCAGAATATGTTGCTGCTTCAGAAGCGGCACAGGAGGCGGTTTGGATGAAAGAGTTCATCACGGAACTGGGTGTGGTTCCCAGTGTGTTGGACCCGTTGGTGATCTATTGTGACAACAATGGAGCCATAGCCAACGCAAAGGAACCAAGGTCTCACAAGAATTCCAAGCATATTAAGCGCCGGTTTCACTCCATCCGCGAGCATGTCAAGGATGGAGATATAAAGATTTGTAAAGTACACACAGACCTAAATGTAGCAGATCCGTTGACTAAAGTTCTCCCTAGGGCAAAACATGATCAACACCAGAACTCCATGGGTGTTAGATTTATCACTATGTGAACTAGATTATTGACTCTAGTGCAAGTGGGAGACTGAAGGAAATATGCCCTGCGAGGTAATAATAAAGTTGTTATTATATATATTCCTTATATATGATAGATGTTTATTTTACATGCTAGAATTGTATTAATCGGAAACATCAATACATGTGTGTTTAATAAACAAAAAGGGTTCCTAGTCATGCCTCTCTTATAGACTAGCTTGTTGATTAACAAGATGATCAAGGTTTCCTGATCATGGACATTGGATGTTGTTAATAACAAGGTCACACCATTGGTGGAATGATGTGATTAACATCCATCTGAAGTATAGCATTACGATCAAGTGATTATGTTTATATTACTATAACATCATAGGAAGTAATCTTTATCCTTAGACCATGAAATCATGTTAATTGCTAACACCGGAAGAGTATCTTGATAACATCAAACGTCACACCGTAACAGGGTGACTATAAATATGGGTTCAATACTACGAAGGTGTTATGTTGAGGCTCATGGATCAAGAGTGGAATTTGTCAATCCAGATGACGGATAGATATACTCTGGGCCCTCTTGGTGATATCACATTAGGATAGCTTGCAAGCAAGTGATGTGATCACTAGAATGTTATATCACGGGAACGAGAAAAGAGTGCATGTCGGTAACGAGATCAAACTAGGTATGGAGATACCGATGATCGAATCTCGGACATGTAATATATTGAGAGACAAAGGGATTTAGTTACAAGCGTTAAAGGTTCTCACGATCACAGAAGTCATCGTTGAATGTGTAGGAGTCAGTACGGATATCTAGGTCCCGCTGCTGATTATTGATCGGAGAAGGGTCTCGATCATGTCTGCATTATTCCGAACCATAGGGTGGCACAATTAAGAGTTACGAGACACCATTTTGGGGAACATATGTTTCAGACGAAAGAATTGCAAAGCGCAGGAATTGTTTCAATAGAAACCGGAAATTATTTCGGGTGAAATTGCAGAAGGTGGTTATGCATGTGATATTGAAATATTGCAAGGGGCTATATGTGAATGTTTGTTAATTAAAGTAATTAACAAAATTCTGAATAAATTTAATAAAAAGAGTTTTATTAAATGAGAGAGCATTAAATTTGGAGAAATTTAATGCATTTAAAGTGGAGACTTTAAAAGGGAATGTGAAGAGGCATTTTAATGTGGAGGGGTTACCACCACATGAATGGGGGAGGTGAGGGGTCACCCCCCCATGCGCCGGCCATGGAGAGAGGGGGCACCCCCCCCTCCTCCTATAAAAGGCCACCCATTCCCTCCTTCATCCTTACACCTCCTTGTGAAGGATCTCTCTCCCCCTCTAGAATTATTCCCCCATGGTCTCGGATTAGCGAGATACATGTTCCTGGTGGAATTTCGTCTAGAAGGAGTTGCTGCTTCCGCTGGATCGCTAGAGCGAGGAGGTGGAGATTGTCCAGTGGCTTGAACGTGTGTGCGAGTGCGGATGCGCTGCTGAGTTGCGGCGCTCGGACTTCCTCACGATCTTGAGATCGGCAAGTGTACGACTACATCAACCACGAGTTCCTACTCATTAACAAAGCTCGTTGTCTACGAGGGTAAGTTTTCGTTGGATGTATGTCCACCCGTTGCTTTGTACCTAGTAGATAGATCTTGGCGTGTAGCTCGGACCGTAGGAAATTTTTTGTTTTCTATGCTGCGGACCCAACAGTGGCCCCTCCCCATCTCGTCTTCTGGCTCTGTGAGTCTTCTGGTAAAATATCGACTTTGGCTTTTGTCCAGTCCAATTCCGAGAATATTGATTTTCTGACTTTCATGGAACCAAAAACAATAGAAAACAGGCAACTGGCACTGTGGCATCTTGTTAATAGGTTAGTCCAAGAAATCATATGAATAGTACTCGAAAGTGTGGACAAAACATAACAAAGTAGATAAAACCAAGCATGGAACATCAAAAATTATAGATACATTTGCAATGTATCATGCCCTTAGCGTCAACCAAATCTAAGGAACCCGTTTTGCTCACTATGCAAGACATGACTTCATGGGAATGCCAATGGAGATGCCAAGTCACCCAGAGCTGAAGCATCAAGTGGAGAACCTTGACTTCCTGATGTACGACCGTCAGAAGGAGTTGGACAATGCTAGGGAGTTTGCCAACCACAACCGTGCCATTGCCACGCAGAAGGCCCAGACTTTCTCACTGCTAGTCAAGGATCATCAATATCTTCGCCTCTAGCGCGAGAAGAAGAATCGCACCATTGCCCGTCTTCGCAAGAAGGTGGCCGACCTCGAGAAGACCGCCAAGGAGCAGGAATGTCAGCTTGCAGCAAAGGAGGAAGAAGAGGAGAGTGAAGACATCCAGGGAGACATGGATTCTTGTCTCAACAATGATGATGACTTTCTGGAGGAGGATGCCATGGACTTCTACACTAACAACGAGGACTCCGACTTCATCGATGATGAGTAGATGCACTAGAGCATTGTCATAGAATGAGATGTATCGGTCCCACTGTATCGTAGTTGGCAGAATGGTTCTTCAGACCATCTGTTTTCCTTTGATTGTTGTGGTGTGTGTTTGTATTGTGTGCTTGTTTGCATGAATGAAATGGAGTTAGTTGAAAAACCTAAGTCTAACTCAAAGTTCAAGATTTGAAACCAAATCCCTGAACCTTAGAACTTTCCCTCTTATCCCTTTATCTACCTCAATCTTCAGATGACTCGTGGAAACCAAGGAGAGAGAAGCTCGTCGTAGGACCCAATGCTGCAGATTATGCAGATGTTAGTTGCAGACCGTGAAGCAAGCAGGCCAGAGCGCCAAGCCAACTTAGCAATATTACAGCAGATAGCCCAGATCGCCCAAAACAACCAAGGTCATGGAAATTAGGATCACCATGGATCCAAACTCAAAAACTTTCAGAATACCAATCCCCCAATCTTTAACCAAGCTGAAAACCCAGTAGATGCTGATGACTGGTTGCAGACAATGGAAAACAACTTAGAAGTTGCAGGAGTTCATGACAACGACAAACTTCTCTTCGCCACCCACTACCTGGCGGGAGATGCAAGAGCATGGTGGACTAGTATCCATAACATAAACCATGGTCAAGTGATGACATGGGAAGCATTCAAAGTCAAGTTCAGCCGCACCCACGTGCCACAGGGTCTAGTCCCCAAAATGAGGAATGAGTTTCATGACTTGAAGCAAGGCAGAATGACTGTGGTAGAGTACCGTTATAAATTCCTGTCGCTTGCCAGATATGCACCCGATGAGATCAACATGGAGGCAAAGAAGAAGGAGAGATTCCTGAACGGACTACATGATGAGATGTAGATTGTCCTTGTGAACATTCGTTTCCAGGATCTCGAAGAGCTAGTCGACTCTGCCATTCAGATGGAAGGGAATATTAACCAAGCAAACGACAACCGCAAACGTCGTATGATGCGGCAATCTGGATCCAGCAGTCACCAGAAGTACCGCCCCAACCCCTCACCAGGATATGCACCAAGGAACAATCGACCCCCAATGTCTCGCCCAAGCTACCCCAATCGTAGCGGAGGCAATGTGAAGTTCGGAGGAAACAATCACAACTCCGGCAATGCCAACAACTTCAACCATGCACCTCCTAAGAACAACAACAACAACACTGCACCCTGAACTGGCAGCAATGTTGTGCCTGTCGCAGCAAAGGACAAGTCCCAGATCACTTGTTTCAAGTGTGGAGTGAAAGGTCACTATTCCAATGAGTGTCCCAAGAAGACTGCCACCACTGCCAATGTGAATGCCCCAGCTCAATAGCAACGTCGTGTTCAACCAGGGAGAAGGTTTTTCCCAGGGAACCCTCACAACCGCAACGACCGTCTCTTCCACATGAACACCGAAGAAGCCCAAGAAGCGCCAGATGTAGTGTTGGGTATGTTTTCTGTCAACTCAGTTTTAGCAAGAGTGTTGTTTGATTCGGGAGCATCACATTCATTTGTCACCAAAGAATTTTCATGCACTAGTAAGATTCACCCAACCAACCTGAAGCATGTCATGATAGTTCAAATCCCCGGTTCAACAACCAAAGCTAGAAAATTTTGCAAAGTTGTGCCTATCAGAATACATGGGATAGATTTTTATGCCAACCTAATTGTACCTGGAACCAAAGGATTGGAAGTTGTACTAGGTATGGACTGGATGTCAAGGCATAAAGGACTGATAGACTGTGCCAAGAAAGCCATTACCATGACCAATAGCTCTGGAGTAATAGTAGAGCATATCTCTGAAACCTTACCTCATCAATTCAAGTGCAACAAGAGTCTAGCCCTACCCACCATTGACCGAGTCAGATTAGTCTGTGAATACCCTGACGTATTCCGAGATGAATTGCCAGGTATGCCCCCGGATAGGGATATTGAGTTCATTATCGAACCAATCCCCGGAACCAGACCCATAGCCCAGAGAACCTATAGCATGAACCCCTCAGAGTTAGTGGAACTGAAGAAGCAGTTGGATGCTCTGTTAGCAAAAGGCTTGATTCAACCAAGCGCACCGCCATGGAGATCACCAGTGTTATTCGTCGACAAGAAAGATGGAGGTAACCGTTTGTGCACAGATTACAGAAAGTTGAATGATGTCACCATCAAGAACAAGTACCCCCTGCCAAAGATACAGGATCTATTTGACCAGTTGACTGGAGCCCAGGTATTCTCAAAGATTGATCTTAGGACTGGTTATCACCAACTTAAGATGCGTGCAACGGATATTCCGAAGACCGCCTTTACTACTCGCTATGGTTTATATGAGTATACGGTTATGTGTTTTGGATTAACCAATCCCCTGCTTATTTCATGAATCTCATGAATAAGATCTTTATGAATTTCCTAGATAAGTTTGTAGTTGTGTTTATCGACGATATCCTTATCTACTCCAAGTCATAAGAAGAGCATGAGCAACATCTGAGAATCATCCTAGAAACCCTGAGGGAGCATCAGTTACATGCCAAGTTCAGCAAGTGTGAGTTCTGGCTGAAAGAAGTAGGATTCCTAGGATATATTGTGTCTGCAGGAGGAGTCTCTGTTGATCCCGCCAAGATCAAAGATGTCGAAGAATGGGAAGCCCCAACCACCCAAACCCAAGTCTGTGCATTTCTCGGATTAGCGGGATACTACCGCAAGTTCGTAGAAGGATTCTCGAGCATTGCCAGACCCATGACCCAATTGCTAAAGAAGGACAAGAAGTTTGAATGGACTGACAAATGTGAAGCCAGTTTCCAAGAACTAAATAAGAGATTGATATCAGCCCCAATATTGATCATGCCAGACATCAAGAAACTGTTTGATGTATATTGTGATGCATCCAAGATTGGTCTCGGATGTGTGTTGATGCAAGAAGGCAAAGTCATCGCTTATCTGTCTCAACAACTGAAGCAACATGAGCAGAACTATCCGACCCATGATCTTGAATTAGCAGCCGTAGTTTTAGCATTGAAGACATGGCGTCATTATCTGATGGGTAATCACTTTGAGATTTACTCAGATCACAAGAGCTTGAAGTATATTTTCACTCAGAAGGAGCTGAATATGAGGCAAAGGAGATGGATAGAGTTAATCAAGGATTATGACCTTGACATTCACTATCACCCCGGTAAAGCCAATGTGGTAGCGGATGCTCTTAGCAGATTTCCATGTAGGCTAAACACCATGATCAAGGAGAAGCAGCTAACTTTGTATGAGGAGTTGGAGCAGTTCAGAACTGAATTAGTTAGCAAAGGATTCTTAGCTAGCATTGAACTTCAACCCACTTTGATTAGCCAAATCAAGGAAGCCCAGAAGGGAAATGAAAGTATCGACGGAATCAAACGTCGTATTGGTACAAGAAAGGTACCTGGATTCACTGAAGACGAAGAAGGAGTTATGTGGTACAAAGGACGTATCTATGTGCCAGCAGATTCGGAGCTGAAGAAAGTTATCATGCAGGAAGCTCATGATACTCTTTATTCTATCCACCCCGGAGGGACGAAGATGTATCAAGATTTGAAAGAGCAATTTTGGTGGCACAAGATGAAGAGAGAAATCGGAAGCTACATCGCCAAGTGTGACATCTGTCAAAGAGTCAAAGCAGAGCATCAGAGGCATGCAGGACTATTGGAACCATTGCAGATTCCAGAATGGAAATGGGATTCCGTTGGAATGGACTTTATCACCGGTTTGCCTACTTCCAGTAGGGGAAATGACTCAATCTGGGTCATAGTTGATAGACTGTCCGAGGTAGCTCACTTTATCCCTGTCAAGACTACCTACCAGAGTTCGAAGCTAGCAGAACTATATATTGCTAGGATTGTTAGTCTACATGGAACCCCCAAGACCATAGTATCAGATCGAGAGACCCAGTTTACCTCGAGATTTTGGCAGAAAGTTCAGGAAGGATTAGGAACCAAGTTGAACTTCAGCACCGCTTATCACCCGCGAACTGATGGACAGACTGAGAGAGTCAACCAGATCCTAGAGGATATGTTAAGAGCTTGTGTGTTGGAATACGGATCAAAATGGGAAGACTGCCTTCCTTTCACAGAATTCTCTTATAACAACAGTTATCAAGCTAGTTTGCAAATGGCACCATTTGAATTCCTGTATGGAAGATAGTGTCGCACCCCTTTGAATTGGTTGCAAGTAGGAGGAGTCAAATCTTTGGAACCGACATTCTCCGAGAAGCCGAAGAGAAGGTTCACAAAGTCCGTGAGCACCTCAAGACCACCCAATCCAGATAGAAGAGTTATGCTAACAAGAGAAGGAGAGACCTGACTTTCAATGTCGGAGATTTTGTATATCTCAAGGTTTCACCATTGAAGGGAACCCAACGCTTTAGTCTAAAAGGAAAGTTAGCCCCCAGATATATCGGGCCCTTCAAGATTCTAAACCATCGAGGAGAAGTATCATGTCAACTGGAACTACCTGAAGAAATGTAAGCCATCCACAATGTGTTCCATATCTCGTTGCTTCGCAAATGCCTGGAAGTGCCAGAGAAGACTGAAGTTTTCAAGAACATCGATCACAGAGCTGTTAAGATCAACAATGACCTAACCTATCGTGAAGTGCCCATCCGTATCTTGGAAGAAGCCTACAGAACCACTAGGTCCAGGAGTATCAAGTTTATCAAGATTCAATGGAGCAACCATACTGAGGAGGAAGCCACTTGGGAGCGAGAAGATTATATTAGGACAGAGTTCCCAGATATCTTTAGTTCCTAGTCTTCTTTGTAAATCTTGGGACGAGATTTTGTTTAAGGGGGAAGGTTTGTAACATCCCAAAACTTTAATCCAATGGTATTAAGATCCAAAGCATCAAAATTAGGGTTAACAAAAACTTTTCCAATTAAAATTATTAAAGCATTCATATGTGTGTGCATTTAAAATAGGAGTTGATTTGAATTGCCATGATTAAGTGATCCATTGCTTGTAAAATGATTCTCAGGTGAAATGAACATCATCTAGATCATTCCCAAACAAATCCCAAAGAAAAACAAATCAAAATGAATAAAAGAAGCAAATGGTCATTTGTGCCAAATTAACTACCATGCCTACTTTGGCTATTCCTAGTACTCCAAACCTAACAGAAACAATTGTGGATCCTTGCACCCCTTGCTAGTACATGTAATGATGTACCAAGGCCCACTTGGTGATCTGCCAAAAACATTCAAACACTAAATCTAAATAACATTTGAAAATTGAATCTAGTGTAGGTATCAAGATCACCCTATTTCAAAAACCACTCAAATGAGCTCAAATTTCAAAACCCAAGAACCCACAGAGTCTCAAGCTTAATACTAGCACACCCACCAAAAATATTTTCAAAATTCAAAAGTAAATTTCTTGCGGCCATTTCCACAAACACATGGTAGGCAAGAATCAAACTCTGAAACTAGCTCACTGTTTTCTACAGGGTTTTGCACCCAATTATCCTCAAAACACTTCCTCTGTCCCCAAGTGATCAAACCAGGCCATTTACACCCCATCCCCTACCCCCTAGTGGCCTAACTTGCCATCACCGTAGCAGACCACCTCTCTCTCTCTCACCATGTCTAGTAGCTAGCCTAGACCTCACCGCCACCCTCTGTCCCCTCCCCGAGCACAGATGAGCCGTGGACCACCAGCTGAGCACCGCACACTAAGTGTCTGAGCCATGCCGAGCACGCGCCAGAGCGCCGTGCCCGACACGCGTGCACACGCCGCCCCTCGACCGCAGCATGCGTCCACCACGTCGCCATGACCCAGGGAACACCCTAGACATGCCCATTCACCGCCCTTTGCACCACAGCCACCACTCGCCATGAAGACTGCCGTCTCTACTGCTTAGAGCGTGCGCACCGCCCGACCAACCGCCACCGTCCCTAGGCCCGCATTTAAGCCATAGCGCACCGCCAGGAGACCAGCCACCGTCCCGTACCTTGAGCCACGCCGCTAGCACGCTTTGCAGCCCTCGCCGGAGTCGCCCGCCCATCCCTTTCGGTCACCTCGCCGAGCTATAAATAGAGGCCACCCCCAGCCGTATTGTGCACACCACTCACCTCCCCTCTTGCCACTGATCAGTCCCCACTTCTCCCTGGAGCCGCTCGAGCTCGCAATCTCCAGAATTTCACCGGAGCTGGACGCCTCTAGAGGAGAAGGGCCCCGCTGATTGCTACCACCCCTGGAGCTGCCTCGACCACCCCTGAGCTCGCCATCGACCACCAGTTCATTTTCCCCCATCGCTGTCGTTGCAGGAGCCCTAGTACGCCCCCTAAGCACCCCCACCGAGCCGCTAGGGTTAAACCTCGTCGGCGATTTGTCCGTCATCGACGACGAGCACCAGCCGTCGATCCTAGTTCTAATCTAACAGCCCACATCGCCCTGTACCGGTTCACGTGTTATGAGCCTCTGACCGGTTGACCCCCCTGTTAGCTGTGCCCCATTCCGCGGAGTGTCACTGGGCCGGCCCGTTAGCTTTCCCGCGCGACCCATTTAATTCAAATTAGGATTTTTCTTTTTAGTTTGAACTTAGTTATGTCCCCTAGTTTGAAAATCAATTCAGAGAGATTTACAAATCCAAATGGAGTTATTCCAATTTTGTTAGAAACCTACTTAAAAGACCTACCCAAGCCCGTTGGATTTAATTCAATTAGAGTTAGAGATCTCTCCTAGTAAAAATAATAAGACAGAAGCATTTGCACATTCAAACATTTTTAAAAAATCAACCATGACAGCTTTTGAGTTGATTCCAATTCTCAAAAATCACATTTCACCATACCTATCTGAATATGTAATAATATTAGGGTTTACATACAGTGACTTTGGAATAGTACCAAAATAATGCTATATAGGCATTTCTAGTCACTTTAAATCATTAAATAATAAACTTAAACCAAAGTAATTGTGATCCAACCCTTAAATCACATTCCCACATGTTAGAATATGTGGTGATGACATGTGTCCACATGATCCTATATTTTAAGTGGTGAATATTAAATCTTAGTTAATTCTTCAATGAGTAGAAATTACTTTTCTAAAATAAAAAGAATGAAACTAGTTAATAAAGCTTGTGATGCTTGTGATGATAATAGATCATCAACTGTGTGCCTTAGAGTGCTAATTAGACTAGTTAAGTATTTTTTGGTGATTGTGTACTCCCTATGTATTTCTAGACGATAGTACCGACCAAGCTTTCGAGGAGGAGGAGTTCTACCAAGAAGAAGAAGAAGAAGAAGAAGAACACTTCAACCACTGCATCAACCAAGGCAAGCTAGCACTATCCAAGTTAAACCCTTGCAAGTTGTACTTGCAAGCCACCATTAACAATGCAAGCAAACTCTTGCAATCTAGATAACCCAAGCAAAGGCATTAGGCATGCTTTGGTTATACCATGTTGACTAGTATTTACCCCAAGTCTTATTTTCAAGCTTTATTTCCTTTACTCTACCCAAAGTTCTTTACTTGTTTTGAAGGTAGCATAAAGAGTATAAAACTTGACCTATATAGAACCCTTTAGATGTCATTCTATGGCATGAGATTGATCCCATCATTTCCACCTTAGTGAACACTCTTAACTTAGTAGTTTAGAGTAGATAAAAACTTGAGTCACTTTAGATGGGAGCACTTGGTGAAAATGAATTATGAAAACCTTTGAATGATGAGTCATTCTATTGACATGTTTTGACATGTCTTGAGAAACACAAATGATTTATGTTGATGAAAATGTTGAGGCATGAGCCTTAACCCTTTTACAAAACTGATGGATGGATTCGGATGCGATACCATTCCAAATTTACCATACAACCACATTACCTGAATTGGGTAAGGCTTAGCCAGAAGTCTATATGCATTAGTATTGGTTCCCTCGCGGGAGAGGTTTGAGCTGAGGCTACCTCTCAATGTTGTCCACCTATGCAGTGCCCAAGATGACAGATGGTCATGGTTGGGAGGCCATGCTCATAGGAGAGGTGCTTATACTAGGGTGTGTAAAGGAAAGGTTATGTTTGCTTATCTGCATACTAAGTATGATGATTCGGGGTTATCCCTGACAGATGTATCGAATCTTGTGGTGAAAGTGTACCACCTCTGGAAAGTGTCAAACTATTCAAATAGCCACGTCCGCAGTTATGGACAGTTGGAATGGCCATACTGTGTCGTTGTCAGATGTTTTCAAAATAACTTATGAAAGGAGTGATGAATCTTGACTTGACCACAACAGGGTTGCGTTTATGACACTAGCTTCCCAACTTAAGTGATTCTAGAACTTTATTTTATATTTGTTTGCTTCTGAACTTAGCTTAGGTTTCAAACTTAACTTTATAGTTAAACTTAGAGTTAGCACTTTAACTTAGAACTATACTACCTGTTAGTGGTAGTTTACGAGTACTTAAAGAGTACTCATGGATTTTGTCCCTGGCTATTCTCATGGCCAGACTATGAAGGAGACTACCAAGATGATGGCCAGCAGGACGACTATGATAACTAGGACTATCTGCCTTCATCAGCATTGCCTGTGCCCCTGAAGATGGACCCCACCGTTATGTTATCTTTATTTCCGCTTCTTGTTGTATTTAGACTGGATCATGAGATCCTTATTTGTGTAAGACCTTATGTATGGTTTGTAATGGATGATGTACTGTGATATCCAATATGTTATGTCTCACAAAAATGGTAATCCTAGGATTGCGATGAATGACATAATAGGCATCTGGGATTAAAAATCCGGGTGTTGACACCTTCGTGTCTTGATCAATAAGAACCTAAAGGATTCAGAGGGATGCATTTCCCACGCCGAGTTCGCCTACAATCAAGACAATCACTCTACAATGAATATGAGCCCATTCATGATCGTCTATGGCTTCGAGCCCCTCACCGCGCTTGACATACTACCACTTTGTAACACCCCCGAATTGGCCCTATGTAGATTTTAGCTATTCCCGGCAAACCCGCATAGAAACAATTCAAAGATGCCCACCAGGAACTTGCGTGTGGGTGGAAAACAAAGTAATACCATTACATGATAGTTCACGATGGAACCCACAAAACATATATATACAATAGCAACTCAACGAGTCAAGAATACAGATATACAATACAAAGGTCCAAGTCACCTTGAAAAAAATACACATCCAAGTATGGACAAGAAGAAAATGGGGCTAAGAGCCCTCAAGAATAACCAATGGCATCCATAACCCTACCCAAGCAAAGCCGGAAGGGTAACCATGCTAATGACGTTGATCTCAATGCTGCTAAAACAAAAGGGGCACCGGCACAGGGCAAAGGAAAATAGAGCGGTCAGTACTGAGGCTAGTACACGACGGGTCTAGAATTTGACGGCTCTCGCCTACATAGGTACAGTGGACTGAAGCGGCAACGGAGTGTGCACTAAACAACCTATAGAGACTCAATACATGTGTCGGCTATCAGACATTGGTAAGAAAGACCTATGCGGGACCAACCTTATACTAACACCAAACATACCCATCCTGGTATTTCCCTCTCGAGACCAAACGAGGAAGTCACCCGAGGAACTCACATAGTTGGTAGTTTCATTCATTCTATTATAGTTGCAACACTTACTAGTCAGATATAGATAGCATGAGCCATCCTGATATCATAAGCAGTGGGCAGTTTTAGTTAACCATTCCATTGTAGTTGCAATACTTACTAGTCAGATACAAGTAGCATGAGACATTCCAAATCTTGTAGTGGTTGGCACTTTTATTTACTCATTCTGTAGTAGTGAAACTGATTACTAGACATGTCAAAGTCAAATTTATGGCCCTACTTTAGTTATAGTTGTCTATGATTGAGATACTGTGCTCCAAGTCGTCCATAACCACGAACACGGCTTTCAGAAAGTTTTACCCTATAGGGGTGCACAAATAGAAACACACACATGATCAACCTCGGGAAGAACCAAATAAAAAGCAACGAGGCCTCATGAAAATGCATTCATAGGATTCATAAATTATTTTAGGGTACGCCCCACTAAGCTACCCGCAACGAAGTTGGCCGGCTCCGAGAGACCCAGAGTTTGCGGGAACAGTTGTAAACATTTGGGAACCCAAAAGTGTGACTGGGCTTGTTGATACGGTGAAATCATTCCATGTTCCAAAACTGTATAGGCGTTCCACACGCAATCATAAATAAAGCAGTAAAGCATGACATAAATATAGGATAGTAATTGACATGGGTATACCCTACGGGTACTCGAGCTTGGCATATACGGTCCAAATACATACAGGCCCACGGTGTCGCCAAGGCCCAGATGGAGGGACTCGAGTAACCTACGGACTCTCGATTGCTTGAAGGACAAGAAGAAGCTCAAGACTAGAGTTTTAATCCAACTTGTAACCGACTCGACCTGCTACCTGAGACCTAGCCTATCTATATAAAGGCTAGGAGGGGGCGGCGAGGAGGACGCACGTAACCCTAGTTTCCACAACCCTCGCCAGATTTCGTCTGCGCACCATTGTAACTTTCGACTCCCTCGATAATTCCACGAGCAGACAAGCAGGAGTAGGGACCTCTACGAGGCTTGAACCTGGGTAAATCCTTTGTCCCCTGTGTGCTTGTTTGCTAGCCGATAGATGTCTCCAGCGCTCCCTCCTTCTCCAAAACCCAAGTCCATAACAATGGGCATTGACGAGTTAAAACCTCGTCAATTGGCGTCGTCTGTGGGAATTGGGAGTGCTGATGTTGCGGCTTCTTTGGCCCCATCAACTGCGATCTACAACTCCGCAACAGCGGAGATTCGCCAGCTCTTCGGCGCCTTCGACTTCACCGTCCACACGCCGGCCACTCGCCCGGCCTTCGAGTCCGGGGGCGACGGAATCGGACTGGCGATTGGGAGCTTCCGCTTCCAAGTTGGTCAGATGGGCACGCTCCGCATGCCTGATCAGCCGACAACACCGGCGATTGCCCCGGCATCATGGTTCCCTCCATCGATCGGCACCCTCAGCAAGCTCAATGCTCCGGTGGCAGTCGAAAACAGCAGTCGCGACTCCGATCTAAGCGATCTGGCCACTGAAGAAGGAACCTATGGTTCCGGATCTGAAAGTTGTGGAAGCAACAGCTTCCCAAATCACTTCATGTGCACCGTCATCAACGCAGGCGACACCTCCGCCAACCGCGGAAACGGCACCGACCCACCCAACGCCACCAACAGTGGCAACGGTGGCAATGGAGGAGCAGTCGAACCCCCTACCATAATCAACGAACAAACCGGCGAACGCGTCATGATCAGGCTCAACGAGCAAGAGTGGGAACGCTGCCGCGAAGCCCTACGAGGTACACCTCTACCCTTCGGGTCCCCGCAAGAACTACTGATGGGCTACCACTGGCTCCTAAAGGAGGAATTCAAGCGCCAGAAACAAGCAATCGTGGAACTTGAGGCGCGTAAAAAGGTGGCAGACGAGTCAAGCCTTCGTCGTGCTGGGCTATCCTCCTACGGAGGATCCTCCTCAAGAGGCAACGAACATCTCGCCAAGAAGAGGCGACGACAGTCAAGACCTGTCTCGACACCGCTGTTCACGATGACACGATCGCAACTACGATGCACGCGACGAGCTCACGCAGCGCAAGATCGACAAGTCAAGGGCACGACGTGCTCGGTCGACTGATTCGGAAGAAGAAGATGGAGAGCTCTGCGGCGCCAGATGCTTCAGCAGATCCATCAGGCAAAAGCGAATGCCCAAAGGGTTCAAACTCCCATCAGAGAACCCGAAATTTGATGGTCTACAGGACCCCAAGATCTGGCTGGAGGATCACATCTCCTCAGTCAGGCTGCACGGAGGCAGTCGAAGTACTTCCATGCAATGCTTGCAGCTACAGCTGCAAGGCGCAGCCCGAGCATGGCTCAGTAACCTCCCACGCGGATCCATTCGTAGCTGGGATGAGCTGGTCTACAGCTTCGTATGCAACTTCAAGGGCACATACAAACGACCCGCTTCAATCGAAGTATTGAGATGCTGCCAGTAAAAATCTGGAGAATCGCTGCGCTCTTACATCCAAAGGTGGTCCATCATCAAGAACTCCGCGGAGAACATCTCGGAAGACCGCGCGATTGATGCATTCAATGACGGTGTCCGCCGCATAGAACTCAGGGAGGAGCTAGGATGCTCAAAGCCCAAGACCATCGACCACTTGATGGAGATCGTGAATCGGTGGGCTGACGGAGAAGATTCGCTGAAGAACCGCGCTCACTCTGACGAGGAAGTAGAACTCAGACGCGACCGCCGGGGCAAACGTCGTATGCGCGTCTACGACGATCGCGATGACGTCAACATGGTCGCCGCTGGCTATGCCGATAGACACGACGACAACCGCAACAGCGGATACCGCAGTGGCGGATCGACTTCGGGAAAACCACGCAAGTATGGCAACGCCGCACCCGCGATGAAGCACCCGCGACCACCATCGAAGATAAATTGTCCGGACCATGCACGGTACACTTCTACATCGACATGCATGATGGCAAGAGAAAATCCAGCCACCTCCTCAAAGAGTACCGCGAGTTCCTCAAGCTACACGAGGGGTTGGTGCGGATGAACCGCAACACGGTCGAAAGAGGCTACAGAACCGCTCCAGGTGCAGTGGCACATGGCGCACCACCACCACCACCTGGGCCACCCCCGAACGGAGCTGCACCAGACCAGCACCACGGAGGCGAACCATACCCACGGGCCATGGGCACCATGATGATCCAAAAGGGACGCCCCTCCAACAGGGTGCAGAAGGCCATCACTCGCCAAGTCAACTTGGCTATGCACTCGCCACCATCCACCACTGAGTACCTCAGTGGCAGTGAATCGTCTATTACCTTCAACAAACGCGACCACCCGCCTCAAGTACCTCTCCCAGGTCACTGCCCCCTCGTACTCGAGACGCAAATTGGAGGCTTCGACATGAGTCACGTCTTCATGGACGGCGGAAGCGGTATCAACCTCATATTCGCGAGTACCTTGCGAGCAATGAGGATCCCTCTAACCTGCTTGGAGGCATCGGACACAACGTTCCACGGCATCGTACCAGGAAAAGGCGTATATCCCCTGGGCAAAATCAACCTCGACGTCATATTCGGCACGCCGAAGAACTTCCGGCACGAGCGCATCGACTGGCCCTCACAATACCACTTCATCCTCGGGCGCGTCGCGTTCGCTAGGTTCATGGTAGTACCTCACTACGCCTATCTACAGATGAAAATGCCAGGTCCCAATGGCATCATCACGATCAACGGGAGTTTCGAGCGATCTGACAGTTGCGACAGGGAATTCAACAGAATCTCCCAGTCCTTCGGCATGCAGGAGGAACTCACGCGATTGAAGGAAACGACAGACAACAGTCTGCCCCCTCTGAGTAGGCCAAGCTCACCTGATCTCTCCTTCGACTCATCTGTGCACACAAGGAAGGTGCAGGTCCATCCATCGGATCCCGCTAAAACGGCCCTCATCGCCAACAACTTGAGTCCCGCATAGGAACTCGCGCTCGTCGAATTCCTCCGTGAGCACTGGGAAATTTTCGCCTGGTGTCCTGCGGACATGCCAGGAGTTCCCAGGGAATTCGCCGAGCACGCACTCAACGTCAACCCCGACGTAAGGCCAGTCAAGCAAACAATCAGGCGACTGTCTGAGCCACGGGTGCAGGCAGTCAGAATGGAGATCAACAGACTCCTCGAGGCCAAATTCATACGCGAGATCAAGGAAAGCACTTGGCTCGCCAATACGGAGCTGGTGCCAAAAAAGGACACGGATATCCTGCGGATGTGCGTGGACTTCACTTCTCTTAACAAGCACTGCCCAAAAGATCACTTCCCGCTACCACGGATCGATCAAATCATCGACTCCACTACTGGATGCGAGCGCCTCTGCTTCCTCGACGCCTACTCAGGCTATAACCAAATTCGAATGAAGGAGGAATACCAGGAGAAGACCGTGTTTACAACGCCCTTCGGCGTGTTCTGCTACAACAAAATGCCCTTCGGGCTAAAAAACGCAGGAGCCACGTACCAGCGGTGCATGCAGGCCTGCCTCAAGGAGCAACTTGGTCACAACATCCAAGTCTATGTCGACGACATAGTGATCAAGACCAAGGAAGAAGCCTCTCTAATCGACGACTTGCGTGAAACCTTCGCCAATCTTGATCGCTACCGGATAAAGCTCAATCCGGACAAATGCGCCTTCGGCGTACCCTCGGGACAACTGCTCGGATATCTCATCTCCGCGAGAGGGCTTGAGGCAAACCCAAAAAAGATAAAGGCCATACTGGCCATGGAGAAGCCAAAGAACATAAGAGGCGTTCAACAACTAGCCGGGCGAATCGCGGCCCTCAGTCGATTTATCAGTCGAATGGGAGAAAAGGCGCTGCCTTTCTCTCAGCTCCTCCGCAAAGATGACAAGTTCGAGTGGACCAACGAAGCACAAGAAGCATTCGAGGACCTCAAGCGCCTACTATCCACCTCGCCAGTATTGGTAACTCCACGAGAAAGGGAACCACTGTTGCTGTACATCTCCGCCACCAACCAAGTGGTTAACACAGTGCTCGTCGTCGAACGGGCCGAGGAAAACAAGGTCCATGGCGTACAACGCCCGGTATACTACCTCAGCGAGGTCCTCACGCCAATAAAGCAGCGGTACCCACACTACCAGAAGCTGGCGTACGGCGTCTTCATGACCGGCGACTGCGCCACTACTTCCAGGAACACCCAATCGTGGTAGTCAATGACGCCCCATTGGGACATATCCTCAATAACCCTGACACCACAGGGCGAGTCGCGCTTTGGGGAATAGAGCTGTCTCCACGAGACATCACATATGAAAAGCACGGCGCAATCAAGTCGCAAGTTCTCCCGGACTTCTTCATACATTGGATGGAAAACCAACTCCCGGACAGGCCAGACATGTCCTACCTCTGGACAATGCACTTCGATGGGTCCAAGAGGAAAGACGGAGCGGGGGCAGGTGTCATACTGACATCACCTCAAGTTGACAAGCTGAAATACGTCCTGCGATTGCAGTTCACAGCCTCAAACAACGAGCCTGAATACGAGGCCCTGTTACACGGGATGAGGATGGCAAAAGCCTGCGGCGCAAAGAGGCTAATTATATATGGCGACTCCAAACTAGTCGTCAACCAAACAATGCACGAGTGCGACGCACTAAACGATAACATGATCGCATACCGCGACCTCTACGACACACTTGAAGGAGACTTCGATGGTTGCGAATTGCGACACATAGGTCGCGAAAGCAACGAGGAGGCGGATGCACTCGCCAACATAGGCTCCACCTACGCACCCATACCACCTGGGTCTCGAGCGCATATGCGAACGCTCCATCAAGACGAAGGCCGCAGAGAAGAAAACAAGCGCAGCAACGGACTCGGGGGCTACGCCACCCAATGAGCCAACACCAATCGATGATTTGGAGCTCTACACAGGACTCGAGGGGCCAATGAGCGTCATGATGATCGAACAATCCTGGACGCAGCCGTACATTACGTACCTCCTCAGCAAGCGCCTGCCGGACAACCCGACAGATGCGCGACACATCGCGTGACGCTCCATGGCATTCACCGTTATGAACGGCGAACTGTATAAACGTAGCATCACAGGCGTGTTACATCGATGCGTCTCCCTAGCTGATGGAAGAGCAGTCCTCCTTGACATCCATGAAGGGACCTGTGGGCACCACGCTGGCAGCCGCGCCCTCGTCGCCAAAGCTCTATGAGCTGGATTTTACTGGACCACGGCCATCCGCGACGCCAAGGACATAGTCCAAAAGTGCAACGCCTGTCAGCGATTCGCGGACAAGCCACACGCACCAGGCGCAGAACTACGGCCTATTCCATTTGCCTGGCCCTTCCCCCAGTAGGGACTCGACATGGTCCGCAAACTTCCAAGGTCCTCGCAAGGAGGCTACGTCTACCTCTTGGTCGCAATCGACAAATTCACCAAGTGGATCGAAGCCATGCCAGTGACCAAGCAATCAGGCCACAGCGCAGTCAAGTTCTTCGAGTCCATCGTCTATCGCTTCGGCGTGCCGCACAGCATCATCACCGACAACGGAACAAACTTTACATCCAAGGAGTTCCAAGATTTCTGCGAGAACTTGGGGATCAACATTAGCTATGCCTTAGTCGCACACCCACAGACCAACGGTCAGGTAGAAAAGGCTAACGGGCTCGTCTGCAGCGGTATCAAGAAGCGACTTCTTCGGCCACTCGAACAAGCCGTGGGGTGCTAGCCAAACGAACTGCAATCCGTACTCTGGAGCCTGCGTACAACTCCAAACAGCGCCACCGGCTACACACCATTCTTTATGGTACACGGAGTAGAGGCAGTATTACCCGCCGAAGTACGGTATAGAGCGCCATGCGTAGTCGCCTACAGCGAGAAGGAGTCATCCCTCGCACTAGAAGACTCCGTCGACCTCCTTGACGAAGCAAGAGAAATCGCCGCAGAAAGATCTACGATCTACCAGCAGAACCTGCGCAACTACCATAGCAGAAGGCTTCGCCCAAGATCCTTCGTCGAAGGTGACCTGGTCCTGCGACTGAAGCAGCAGGGGCATCTCAATCTTGAGTCCCCCTGGGAAGGACCCTACGTGATTACAGAAGTAATCCCAGGTGGCGCCTATCACGTTCAAGATTTAGAGACAGGAGTCGCATACTCCAACCCTTGGAACGTCGCACAACTGCGACGCTTCTACCCTTAGTCATTTCTCCTTTAATTTTGCATCGCAAATAAGGCTACTCAGCCAAGGCTACTTAGCCGCCACATTGTACTATGTACTGTTCTCCGAATAAATAAAAGCTCAGTGCCCCAAAACTCCGTGTTCTCTTTTGTTTTGTCAATTTCCATACTCGGGGGCTACGCCACCCTATATACATATGTTCTTTGAACAATAATGCGACATCCCGAGTAGCTGGCACCTCAATCGCATCCCTTAACACAAATACAACCCAGTTGCCACGCAACTGACAGGTTGACAAGGGAAAGATACAAAGATGGCCAGACGAACGAAAAGGATTCGCATAAGTGCAACGCACCCCACGCTTATAAAGCTATTTGTAAATTATCTACAAACTATATATGAGCTTTACAACACCGGTACACTTGTATGTAGGATACATATTTGGCTACCCTTGCAACAGAAGAACATTTGTCTGTTCCTCGAGGAAGTCGACGATTTCCTCAGCTGGACGATCCACCGCTTGATAGTGCGGCACCATGTTCCAAGAAGATCCTGCTGGTGGCACCGGTGGCCCAGATGCAATGGCGGCGACATCCACATCAGGCTTGTGCAAACGCACCACGGAGAGCGCAGCCTTGGCACCAGCCACCAACTGCTGCCTCACGCACTCGCGGACCGCGGACATATCTTGAAATTTCGTCAGAAGGGCCAGCAGGCTTGATGGAGTATCATCCAGCGGGAACATCGCCCGGTAAATGTTCTTCAAGCACGAATGCGACTTCTTCAGAAAAAGCAACACTCATGAGGCGTGATCCTGCAGGGTCGCTAACGCAGTCGCACGATCATGATCTACCCAGAAGTATCCACTCTCCCAAACTAGTTATGGCCCCAAGAAATAAGATATGAATCAATCTCATGCGAAGGGGGATCCATAGAGTCTCCCACATGTGGATAGTGTGAATAACCCAGGAACAGGAATCAAGTACTCGGGGTCTACCGGACAGAAGTGTGCGGTTAAAAACCAAATATTAGCTATTTCCCATCGGTGCCTCTACATTAGTTATATCCATACCATCATTTTAATTATCGAGTTGTAATTAAAGTGATGATCATATCCACCATTAAGCATGTGCCAACCTCCCAACAACGGTGGAACGACAACGACACGAAGTAACACCTAAGCAAGCAACTACGACTCGCAAGGCCAACTGTCTACCAAACAACATGAAATAGGAGGTGTATAAGGATTCATAGAGGTTGCGACGAATATAAATGGTACGGAAACTAAAGCATCACAACACAGATAGCAATAGATCATCAGGAAGGAAGTAAAGACTATAAATGCAAAATAGGTAGAAAGAGGGAGATTTCTCGCATGAGAAACATAGACGTAGGTTCACCGGAGATCGGGTCTAAGATCACATCAACTCAACGGCCTAATCTGTAACATCCCAATTTCAGCAACACTGATTAGTTGTCCAGGAGGCAAAAATCAGGGGGAACAAAAACTTTTTCTTGTGCTTTGGTGCAGTGCTTGCTTGTTGTTTGTTTGCACTTGTGATTATGAGAGTGTATCTTATGATACTCCTTACCCCACCCTCAGTTGACAAAAGCTTTTTTGAATGCCTCCTTTTCTCAAACCATGTGTATTTTTGGAAATGCACTTGAACCATCTTGTTAACCATGCTGAGGACTACCAAGACCCACATTGGCCCTTGGTTAAATCCTCCTCCAACCCACTTGTCCGTGATGGTTTTGCAGACAAGAAAATAACAATTCCTACAAAACTAGCCATCATGCCTACTTTGGTAGAAGCTCACACCCTCATCCAAACCCCTTTGGACCAACTACATGCATGGTTGTGTTCTACTCAATGAGGTCTATCAAAACCTACTTCACTTGCTCCAAGTGGATCTCTGTGCTGCTTAAACCCACATGGTTTAGATGGCTTCATGACTCTTTCTGCAAGGCAGCCTTAATTTCAACAAAGTTTGCCATCATTTCTAGATCACCTCAAATGCAGTTAATTCAAACTCCTCCTGTCATGATCATCTATATGACCTGGTCTAACTACCCATCCATTCCTTGCACCTAGGTAAGCTCTGAGCTCCAAGATGCAAGCATATTATGGTGGTATAAAAATAATAACACCCTAGATCATCAACTCCTTGTTCTCCACCTTATTCAAGTTGATTTTTCATTCCCCAAGGTTGCAACTGCCTGCAACACCCGGTCTATCTTATCCCATTTGATCCTCAAGATTTAACAATAATTATCCATAATTATTTTGGCCCCAAAACTATTTAATTCCTTAAATAGTCAAATTCTCCAAAACTCCCTCCATATAGGAAGGTTTGGTTTTTGCCAAAACACTTCTCCAACTTTTGGCTCAAGTGAGTTCCATATATCATACCTCACCTTCCCACCTCAAATTTTTTTTTGAGAAGCTTTATTATTTCTTTTTGTCCATTTTCTTAAATGGCTGAATTGGAATAATAATGGTTTTAAATACTTTTATGTCCCAATAAATCTTGGGAAAATTCTCCTAAGTGTGTATTCTCATTTGGGACCTTGTCCAATGGAATTTTATGAAATGATCATCTACAAATCACTTCTGTCCTTTTTGAGTAAGTGGATTAAAGTGGACTAAAACTCCTCTGAAAAATCTCAAATAAATCCTAGGAGTCTACCTTGAACTCATCTACCTACCAGCACCATTTTCTCCTCTGGTCCAATGCAAGAATTTGGACTTCCTTCATAAACCTCTAGTTTGATCAAATTTGCCAATTAAGCCAACCACTACTCAAACCATTTCCAAATTTCATCAAACCTTGCTTAATGCTCATCCTTAGCACCAGGACACCCCACTGGTCGACCAGCCCTATAGCACCACATTAGCATTACCCATTTTGCCCTTGTACTAGTAGTAAGAGAGAGAGAGAGATGCAAGAAAATCTTACAAGGATCTTGACCATTAATCACCACATCTCCCCACACTGCCCTTACACTACCAAATACCCACCTTACGCCTCCCCACCTCCATCTAGGCCAGTCCCTGGCCAGCATTGCCCCTCCCCATGTCCAACATGGACTTTTACCCCATCCACTCCCTCTCCTTGGTATATAGGCCAGAGGCCACTCCAGCCAGCCCTCTGCCCCACATTTGCCCCCTCTCTCCTCCCACTCACCTCCCCCAGTTCCACTCTCACTCCCTAGCTCTGTGCCGCCCGAGAGAAGTAGAGGAGGAAGCTTCGGCCTCCTCCAGAAAATCGAGCAAGGCACCTCCTCCCCTGATCCATTTTCTCTGCATATCTGCTCACGAGTTCCCCTAGCACTCCTCTACCTAACCCTAGTCTTGTTTTTGCCCAGGACCATCTCCTTCGCCGTCGCCACTAAGCACGGACGAGGTTGCTCTCGGCCGTCGTCGCGCGAGCTACCTCCCGGCGTCAAACCAAATCGTGCCGCCCACCGATCTACTCGCCGTTGTCGACTGCATCGCCCTGCAGCCTCCCCGACCCTCCTAGAGCCATCTGGTGAGCTCCCACCTCTCCCTCCGCCTCTCCCTAGGGTTCTATCCCCGGTGCTCTGTCGCTACGACTACGACAAGCGCGGCCGTCCATCGCCACTTAAACGGACGGCTGGGATCCGCCGGTACCGCTTCGGCCCTCCCCTCTCGCTGACCGCCGGGCCCCGCCTGGCAGGTTCGAGTGTTGGCTCCTGCGCGCCGCGTCGCCTCGCCGTGGGCCGAATCTCCCGAGCGCGGCCCAGTTCACCCCAGATCCGGCCCATTGCACCCTTTTTATTTTTCTTTTTCTTTTAGCAGATCCATTTATTCCAGAAAAGCTCTTGCTAGGATTTAATCCAAATAAATTCGTAAACCAAGTCCAAATGCCTAGATCTAAATTTCCAGTAGTACTCTGATGTTTTCTCAAACATGCAGAGGCAACCCCAAGTCCAAATTAAATCCCAATATTTGCTAGTAATTAATTTGCTATAATGTATCCGGAACACAAATTAAATTCCTCAAAAAGTTTCACTTTTCCATTTGAGATGAACCAAGGCTCTACTGAGAGGTATCTGATATACATATTCTCCAGCACAGGTCTCACACCAAGGGGAATAGAGGCGTGCCTTTAAGAAAAATAACAAAATTAGTCTTTATCTTCCTTAGATAAATTTCCCAGGTCTAACCAATTGTGGTATTGACCTGATTCCAATTCCCAGTACCTCACGTTCTCAATATCTACCAAAACCCAGCAGATCAGAATTTATTGTTCTCTGGTTGAATTTTAGTGATTTAAATACTTCTGTAAGGGGTATTTTCACTAAATAAATCACTCCAGGAGTTTGGCAATTCCAAAATGAGTGAATCCAATTTCTACAGAAAGGTATTTTAATACCTATCACATGACCTTATAACCAACTCAATATCTCTTGTATATTTAATCTGGTGAATAGGAGAAAAATCATACAGAACTGCCTTGGGGAATTTCTTGCGGGCATTTTGATAATTCTTTTGACTTGATTCCAACTCTAGGTGGTTCCGTACAGCAAGTACTACCAAACCATCGAAGGAAATAATTTTTGGAGCTCCAGATAATTTCTGGTGAATTATTTCCTCAAACTAGAGTTATTACCACAATAGAAATCCTAATTAAATCTAGGAAATTGTTTTACCAGTGAAACAACTTGTGTTGGTTTTGTCTAATCCTAATTATCAGTTTGGCACCTTGGTATCCTACTGACCTCAAAACCCAAATCCAAATGCATTGTATCTAACCTTGACAACTATTTTCCCAAAAGAGAAACACTACAATGGCAATCTAGTAAATTCCACCAATAAAACCCAACCTCTCCAAGACCTCCCAAGTTTAGTAGTAAATCCTATGCTTGTTTGCTGTATGATTTGATGTTTGTATGCCTTGTATTGATTGTGGTATTGACTGCTTGCATGTATACCCGATGACGACGATAGTGTGAGTGTCTGACGACAAGAAGGAAAGGACTTCTTCTTATTATATATTGGGTATTCTGGGTCATCTGAAGAAGTCCAGGGACTTATTGCTGACCACAGGCAAGCCACCATTCCCGAACTCTGATATATGTCATATTCTATTTTACATGTTTTATATCCTCTTTATAGATTGCATAATCTACCTGCATGTTTTGTTTTACAAATATTGCGATAGTAACCTGGCTCCTCCAGGTTATCACTTCGTGTCCTTCGAGGCACCACCCCGTTGAACCTATCATTTTATCCCCTTTAGACCGAGAGTACGATGGTTAGCATCCTACCTCCTTATAAAAATCGGTTTTGAGAAAATAAACTGTTTTGGGACTTTTCCCCACTACAAATGTTTCAAAACGACTTTGTAAAATCCTAGGAGGAGGCATCATTCTCAGTGGAGGTTTTAACAAAGGAAATGATGATGAGAAGTGAAAAGGTGATGGGATGTTCTATGCCTTTACTGGAACATTTTTAATCTGTGCAACCACATTACCCCAGGTGTTGGGGCTTAACTCGTAGTTTGTCCGCATTAGCCAAGGCAGCTTCTACCATGCTTATAGGGAGAAATCCCTAGAAGTCCGGGCAGGCGCCACCAGATCAAGGATCTGAAGCCTGTCGCTTGCCTAGGCAAGAGTGCACCTGAACTGGCAGGAGGCCGGTGCAACAATTGGGTCTCCCGCGGACAGTATGACTTGGAGTACGGAAGGAAGTGGAGTCACCAGATTTAAGGTATACGCAAAGTTGCGGCTTGGGTATGCGCGTGTACGGAAGGCAGGACTATGGCTAGGAGCCACATACTCGTTGTTGGGGAGGACAAACCCTAGAGGAAAAGCATGCCTTTGCTAGGGTAGACAAGCGAAAGGTTAGGTTTGATTATCCGGAACCCCATCTATAGTGGTAGTGGGCCATAATTGTATCCCGGCGGATGTACTGATTCTTGTGGGGAAAGTGCGCAAAGTCTGCAGAGTATAACCTATTCGAATAGTCGTGTCCATGGTCAAGGACGGTTGTAAAGGTGTTGGCTAGGAGTACCCAAACTATGCTTGTTTGGGAAACAAGTACTTTGAGGACGAAGGTTGTGGGCTCCCCGGATTATTCATCTGAGGCTCCCTGCTATGCATACATCCACGTTCCCATGATCAGTGAGCCATGGAACATAACCGACAGGTACCATTACAACATCCGAAAGATAACGAAGTACGAGACTTACATAGATGCCATTATGGCTACATCATCATTAGCAGCGGAACAATCTCAAGCGCAAAGCCCAATCGTGCCTCAACCTACAAGCAGCTGACTGGGAAGACGGCCTAGCTTGCTGGACGTCACCTTAAACTCCTGATAGTTTGGCCAAGTAAATAGCCAGGGACAAAGCCGTGAGTACTTTTGAATGTACTCGCAAAACCACCAAGATAAGTGAACAAAGGAAATGAAATTTTGGCTCTGGCGAGATGGCTCTATCTGGGTTGCTTTTGAAAAGTCTAAACTAGCTTTTGAAGTTGTGGCATCTCCATATCTTTGTTGAAAAAGAGTTTGGAAAACATGCTTCTGTTTTATAAATCAAGATATCTCCATATCTTTGTTGAAAAAGTGTTTTGAAAATAGTTTTGTAGTTGAAACCCCTTTTTAAACATCTTCGACCCCTCGGGTCAAAACAAAACCTTCGACTCGGGTTCCCCCGGAACCTTCATCCTCAAAGTACTTGTTTCCCAAACAAGCATAGTTTGGCTACTCCTAGCCAACACCTTTACAACCGTCCTTGACCATGGACACGGCTATTCGAATAGGTTATACTCTGCAGAGTTTGCACACTTTACTCACAAGAATCAATACATCCACCGGGATACAATCACGGCCCTCTACCGTAGTAGATGGGGGTCCGGATAATCAAACCTAACCTTTCGCTTGTCAACCCTAGCAAAGGCATGCTTTTCCTCTTGGGTTTGTTCTCCCCGACAACGAGTATGTGGCTCCCAGCCATAGTCCTTCCTTCCGTACACGCGCATACCTAAGCCGCAGCTTGGCGTATGCCTTAAATCTGGAGACTCCACTTCCTTCTGTACTACCTCAGTCATACCGCCTGCGGGATACCCAATTGTTGCACCGGCCTCTTGCCAATTCAGGCTCACTCTTGCCGAAGCAAGCGACAGGCTTCAGATCCTTGATCTGGTGGCGCCTGCCCGGAATTCCAGGGATTTCTCCCTATAAGCATGGCAGAAGTGCCTCGGCTAATGCGGACAAACTACGAGTTAAGCCCCAGCAACATGGGGTAATGTGGTTGCGCGGATAAAATTGTTCTAGTAAAGGCGTAGAACATCCCAACATCTTCTCATTTCTCCTCATCACCATTTCTTTTGTTAAAACTTCCACTTGGAACGATGCCTCTTCCCAGGGTTTTAAAAGTCGTTTTGAAACATTTGTAGTGGGGAAAAACCCAAAACAGTTTATTTTCTCAAAAACCGGGGTTTCCAAGGAGGTAGGATGCTAACCATCGTACTCTCGGTCTAAAGGGAATAAATGATGGGTTCCTCGGGGTGGTGCCTCGAAGTACACAAAGTAATAACTTGGAGGGGCCAAGTTACTATCGCAGTATTTATAAAACAATACATGTAGGTACATAATGCAATTTATAAAGAGGATACAAAAGCAGGTAAAAGAGAGTAGGACATATATCAGAGTTTGGGAAATGGTGGCTTGCCTGTGATCAGCAATAAGTCCATGGACTTCTTCAGATGACCAAGAATACCCAAAACAATAATAATAAAAGAAGTTCCTTCCTTCTTGTCGTCAGACACTCACACTATCGTCGTCGTCGGATACACATGCGAGCAGACAATATCACAATCAATACAATGCACACAAGCATCAAACCATACAGCAAACAAACATAACAAAATACTACTGGACTTGGGAGGGTTTTTGTAACACCCTCAGAATCGGACCTATGCAAGTTTTAGCGAAACCCGCCAAACCCGCATAGAAACGATTCAAAGGTGCCCACCAGGCACTTTCGTGCGGGTGGAAAACGAAGTAATAACATTACACAACAGTCCTCGATGGGACCCACAGAACAGATATATATAACAGCGACTCCATGAGTCAAGAATACAGATATAATATACAAAGATCCAAATCACCTTGAAAACGATAGAGCGTCCAGCTACGGACAAGATGCAAATGGGGCTAAGAGCCCTGAAGAATAACCAACGGCGTCCATAACCCTGCCCAGGCCAAGCCGGAAGGGTAACCCTGCTAACGGCGTCGATCTCAAAACCTGCTTAAACAAAAGGGGTGCCGACAAAGGGCAAAGGAAAAAGAGGAGCGTCAGTACTGAGGCCAGTACACGGCGAGGCTAGAATTCGGCGGTCCTCGCCTACATAGGTATGGTGGACTGAGCGGCAGCGCAGCATGCACTAAACAACCTATAGAGACTCGATACAACTGGCGACTATCAGAGAGGGGTAAGAAAGACCTATTCGGATCCAACCTGATACTATCATCAAACAAACCCATCCTGGCGTTTCCCCCTCGAGACCAAACGAGGAAGTCAACCGAGGAACTCACCCGGTTGGCAGTTTTACTTATTCAGTTATCGTTGCAGCAATTACTAGTCAGGTATAGATAATCATTCTGATAAAAATAAGCAGTGGGCCATTTTAGTTAACCATTCCGTTGTAGTTGCGACACTTACTAGTCAAATACAATTAGCATGAGATAACCCCAAAACCCAGCAGTTGTTGGTACTTTTACTTAGCCATTCCGTTGTAGTGAAGCTGATTACTAGTCATATCGGATACAAGTCAATTTATAACAGTAAACTTTAGTTATAGTTGTCTATGATCAAGCACTGTGCTCCAAGTCGTCCATAACCGCGGACACGGCTTCTCGAAAAGATTTAACCCTGCAGGGGTGCACCAAAGTATCCACAAGCACTTCGACCCTTTTTGCCAGATCAGTTAACATACACCCATCGGTATGTCGGCGGGGCCTAAGTCACGACGTTCCCAGACCCAAAGCAAGTACGTGGGGGCCACCCCACCAAGTCGACACCCGCAACGAAGTCGGCCGGTCTCCGAGACGGACTGGGGTTTGGGCAAACGGCTGTGAACGACAGCAAATCCCCAAACGGGGACTGTCGACACCGCGAAACGTGGCCCGATCCTAAACAGTACAGTGTGCTATCCATCGCACAATCGTAAATAAAGCAGTAAAGCATGGCATAAGTACAGGATCGTAAATAAAACCTCAAACTAGTTTGTGGCCCCCAGTACAATACTTTGAAAATCAGGTAATAATCAATGGGGGGCCCATATCTCCCCACCTGTGGTTAGCGCGCTCGATCTCGGAACAGGTGTCAAGAACTCGGGTCCTACGGGACACAAGTGGGCGGTCGGAAACCAAAATCTTACCTATCACCCACCGATGCCTCTGCTTAATTCAATTTTAGTTGTTAAACAAGAATTAAAGTGAACATTAAGTAGAACCATGATCATCTCCAACATTGGACCTGCGGCACTTCTCCAACAACTGTGGTACTTGACGACACGCAACAACACTTGAGCAAGCGACTACGACGCGCAGGTCCAACTAGCCACCAAACAACAGGTAATAGGATGTGTCCAAGGCTATATATGGCTGCAAGGGATATCTCGGGTACGAAAACTAGAGCAACGCAACACAGATAGCAATAGATCAACAGGAGGGAAATAAATACTATAAAGTAAGATAGGTAGAAAGGGGGAGATGCTCGCCTGAAAACATTGTCGAAGATTCATCCGAAGATCGGGTCGAAGCTCACATCAACTCAACGGCCTTATCCGCGAAGAAGCAACACACTAGAAGAAACACCGGATGCAATATTTAATACAACGGCAGAAGATCGGCATGATGCATGGATGATGCATGACATGGCAAAGGTGCGGTGCAATTAGGTCACATTAAGCGGAACCGGGGGTCCCGACAATTACTTAGGTGGTTCATGTTGTTTAGAAGCCCCGCAAATTAAATGTTGTATTAACATGGCAAAAGATAGCACCGGGTTCGCTACACAAATTTAAATGAGGCCGATATGAGACTGGATTTGCCCGCATATGGGCCCCATATTTAATTAGCGGTGAATTGGCATAAGGCCCCCAAACCACACGACAATATGCATGCATGATCATTTAATATGCGACAAGTTGTATTATATTATAAAATAGGGTTTCGGGAAGGGGTTCACACATTAGGGTTCGGCGAGCTTGGGGTTCCGGGGTTCGGGGTCGGTCTCAGGGTTCGACGGAAGCGGTCTCTGCGGAATAGCGTCCGGGAAGGAGGACTTGGTTCGGTGTCGGGGCGCATCGGACCCGCTCTGGTCGGTGTCGATCTTGTCGTCGCCGTGGTCTTCGGGTCCGAGGGTTCCACGTGGCCGATCTTGTTTCGATTGTCCGCGATGGAGAACTTGTCGTCGAGGTTGCGGTTTTTCACATAGCATCAAAATTGCCACGCTAGCTTCCCACAATTGGAATCATCGTCTTCATTTCAGCCTCAGATCATCTTGTACTTGGTCTGCCCCTATCATCTCCCAACACAAACACAGGAGCACACACACGCGAGGCGTCCGAGACAGACTCGACGCCGGTGAGGGCCACCTTGGCGGCGCGCGGCCGCGGGGACTGCTGCCGGAGGTCGACGGCGGCCAGGGGAAGAGGAGCGGCCGCGGGCGCGCTGCTGCACCGGGGAGGCGGACAGAGGCGGTGCGGCGGGCTGGAGGCGGGGCGTCGGGGTTCCTGGCGACGGCGACGGAGATGCGGGGCCGGCGAGGCGGGGAAGGGAGGCCGGAGGCGAGGCGAGGCGAGGCCGGCGACGCACGGCGGTTGGCGGCCGGAGATGGTTGAGCGGGGCCGACGGGGACGCGCGGCCAGGGCGGAGGAGCAGAGGATGGAGGGGTCGCCGGCGGCGGAGGCGCTCGGGGCCGCGGGTCGGGGATGCGGGGGTCGGCAGAGGCGGACGCGGACGCCTGGCGGCTTGGTTGGAGGCGGGGGTCGGCGCCGGGGGAGGCCGGAGGCGGAGCTTGGCGCGGAGGAGGCGGGGCCGGAGGAGGGCGCACGGAGGGGGAGGTGGTTGGTGGCCGGAGGGAGGAGGAGAGGAGAGCGGTGGCCGGAGGGAGGAGGAGAGGCGGCGCGGTCCGGGGAAGGAGAGAGGACGCGCGGGGTAGGTGGGGGAGGGCGACGACAGAGGGTGGAGGGGGAGGTTGGGGCGCGGGGTTGGTGGAGGGAGCGGCCGCGGAGGTGGTCGCCGGCGGCCGGCGGGAGGGAAGAGGGGAAGCTAGCAGAGAGGAGGGAGGAGGTGGGCGCGAGGTGGGGGTCGCGTCGGGGACAGGGGCTGTCGGGGCGTGGGGCCAGGGGGTCGGCGCGGGTAGGGTGTGGAGCGTGGGTCCGGTCGGGGTCGGTGTGGCAGGGTGAGAGAGGGTGGGTCTAGGTGGCAGAGTCTGATTGGCTAGGGGGAAGGGTGGGGTGAGGTGGCGACAGGGGGTTGGTTGGGGTGAGGTGGCCGGTGGGTGTGGGTAGATAGGTTGGTAGCTTTAGGATTTAGAGGGGCTGATTAGGTGGACCGTTTTTTTTTGGTTCTGGGGGTGGTCGTTCGGGTCGGGTCGGCCCGTTCGACTGCCCCTACTAAAATAATTAAATATTTTATTTATTTCCAACAGGCTTTTGCAACTCCGTTGGCCGACAAAACAAAATAATCCGGAGACCGGGTTTTGGGTTTTGAATTAAAGACAGGCGTTTAGAAAACAAAACCAGGCTTTTCCGAAAATAGTTTTATGCACACAATGCATGATGATGACGATGCAATGCACAAGTTCAACGCGATTTTCTAGTAGTGGTTTTGCGGGATGCCACAATTCGACACCACTAACAATGGATCTCGCCCTCGAGATCCGCCTCATGGTACCGGGAAGGAAGGTCGGCGATCTGCGTCTTCTCGCTTCGTGTAGATCCTCGCGACACCACTAACAAGAGGTCGTTGTCCGTGATCGTCAGAGAACACTCCGGGAACGAAGGGCGAAGGTAGAGGTATCCACAAATAAAGCCACCTCTAGCTTCTGTGGACGGAGTAAAATTGCATCGATCCACTATTCAATATACAAAGCAAATGATAAGAGTAGTGGTATGGTCGCGACTCCATCCCGCACTCAAAGCATTACTCTGTACACGAACAGATAGGTTATGCAACCAACCCTCAGGATTCAGACTGAAGATATCGACAAACAAGGTTCAGGAACAAAGGGGTGATGCAGACTCTGCATCGGATCTGGCGTAGATGATGTCGTCGCGTCGGAAAACACCGGAAGGCACAAACAAGGAGCAAAGAATGGTACCACAGAAGATGGATTCCTCGGGCAGCATGAACACCGGACGTAGCATCACCGTTACCAAAGGAGGAAGCGAAACCCTGAAGGTACGACGGAAACCCAACCACGAGAATTCCTGGACTCGAAGAAAGAGACGAGAGCGGATTCACAACACGTAGAGGAAGAGGAGAACAGCAGAGGGGTAAGGAGTAAAATCAGACCTAATCAGAACTATCCAACCGATTTTGCAAAATAGTTTTGACACTCTACTTCGGCCGTTAGCTAGGTTATCCTACAGGCTGGACTTGTGGGGTATCGCAACTGCTGAGCTCTGATACCACTCTGTAACACCCTCAGAATCGGACCTATGCAAGTTTTAGCGAAACCCGCCAAACCCGCATAGAAACGATTCAAAGGTGCCCACCAGGCACTTTCGTGCGGGTGGAAAACGAAGTAATAACATTACACAACAGTCCTCGATGGGACCCACAGAACAGATATATATAACAGCGACTCCATGAGTCAAGAATACAGATATAATATACAAAGATCCAAATCACCTTGAAAACGATAGAGCGTCCAGCTACGGACAAGATGCAAATGGGGCTAAGAGCCCTGAAGAATAACCAACGGCGTCCATAACCCTGCCCAGGCCAAGCCGGAAGGGTAACCCTGCTAACGGCGTCGATCTCAAAACCTGCTTAAACAAAAGGGGTGCCGACAAAGGGCAAAGGAAAAAGAGGAGCGTCAGTACTGAGGCCAGTACACGGCGAGGCTAGAATTCGGCGGTCCTCGCCTACATAGGTATGGTGGACTGAGCGGCAGCGCAGCATGCACTAAACAACCTATAGAGACTCGATACAACTGGCGACTATCAGAGAGGGGTAAGAAAGACCTATTCGGATCCAACCTGATACTATCATCAAACAAACCCATCCTGGCGTTTCCCCCTCGAGACCAAACGAGGAAGTCAACCGAGGAACTCACCCGGTTGGCAGTTTTACTTATTCAGTTATCGTTGCAGCAATTACTAGTCAGGTATAGATAATCATTCTGATAAAAATAAGCAGTGGGCCATTTTAGTTAACCATTCCGTTGTAGTTGCGACACTTACTAGTCAAATACAATTAGCATGAGATAACCCCAAAACCCAGCAGTTGTTGGTACTTTTACTTAGCCATTCCGTTGTAGTGAAGCTGATTACTAGTCATATCGGATACAAGTCAATTTATAACAGTAAACTTTAGTTATAGTTGTCTATGATCAAGCACTGTGCTCCAAGTCGTCCATAACCGCGGACACGGCTTCTCGAAAAGATTTAACCCTGCAGGGGTGCACCAAAGTATCCACAAGCACTTCGACCCTTTTTGCCAGATCAGTTAACATACACCCATCGGTATGTCGGCGGGGCCTAAGTCACGACGTTCCCAGACCCAAAGCAAGTACGTGGGGGCCACCCCACCAAGTCGACACCCGCAACGAAGTCGGCCGGTCTCCGAGACGGACTGGGGTTTGGGCAAACGGCTGTGAACGACAGCAAATCCCCAAACGGGGACTGTCGACACCGCGAAACGTGGCCCGATCCTAAACAGTACAGTGTGCTATCCATCGCACAATCGTAAATAAAGCAGTAAAGCATGGCATAAGTACAGGATCGTAAATAAAACCTCAAACTAGTTTGTGGCCCCCAGTACAATACTTTGAAAATCAGGTAATAATCAATGGGGGGCCCATATCTCCCCACCTGTGGTTAGCGCGCTCGATCTCGGAACAGGTGTCAAGAACTCGGGTCCTACGGGACACAAGTGGGCGGTCGGAAACCAAAATCTTACCTATCACCCACCGATGCCTCTGCTTAATTCAATTTTAGTTGTTAAACAAGAATTAAAGTGAACATTAAGTAGAACCATGATCATCTCCAACATTGGACCTGCGGCACTTCTCCAACAACTGTGGTACTTGACGACACGCAACAACACTTGAGCAAGCGACTACGACGCGCAGGTCCAACTAGCCACCAAACAACAGGTAATAGGATGTGTCCAAGGCTATATATGGCTGCAAGGGATATCTCGGGTACGAAAACTAGAGCAACGCAACACAGATAGCAATAGATCAACAGGAGGGAAATAAATACTATAAAGTAAGATAGGTAGAAAGGGGGAGATGCTCGCCTGAAAACATTGTCGAAGATTCATCCGAAGATCGGGTCGAAGCTCACATCAACTCAACGGCCTTATCCGCGAAGAAGCAACACACTAGAAGAAACACCGGATGCAATATTTAATACAACGGCAGAAGATCGGCATGATGCATGGATGATGCATGACATGGCAAAGGTGCGGTGCAATTAGGTCACATTAAGCGGAACCGGGGGTCTCGACAATTACTTAGGTGGTTCATGTTGTTTAGAAGCCCCGCAAATTAAATGTTGTATTAACATGGCAAAAGATAGCATCGGGTTCGCTACACAAATTTAAATGAGGCCGATATGAGACTGGATTTGCCCGCATATGGGCCCCATATTTAATTAGCGGTGAATTGGCATAAGGCCCCCAAACCACACGACAATATGCATGCATGATCATTTAATATGCGACAAGTTGTATTATATTATAAAATAGGGTTTCGGGAAGGGGTTCACACATTAGGGTTCGGCGAGCTTGGGGTTCCGGGGTTCGGGGTCGGTCTCAGGGTTCGACGGAAGCGGTCTCTGCGGAATAGCGTCCGGGAAGGAGGACTTGGTTCGGTGTCGGGGCGCATCGGACCCGCTCTGGTCGGTGTCGATCTTGTCGTCGCCGTGGTCTTCGGGTCCGAGGGTTCCACGTGGCCGATCTTGTTTCGATTGTCCGCGATGGAGAACTTGTCGTCGAGGTTGCGGTTTTTCACATAGCATCAAAATTGCCACGCTAGCTTCCCACAATTGGAATCATCGTCTTCATTTCAGCCTCAGATCATCTTGTACTTGGTCTGCCCCTATCATCTCCCAACACAAACACAGGAGCACACACACGCGAGGCGTCCGAGACAGACTCGACGCCGGTGAGGGCCACCTTGGCGGCGCGCGGCCGCGGGGACTGCTGCCGGAGGTTGACGGCGGCCAGGGGAAGAGGAGCGGCCGCGGGCGCGCTGCTGCACCGGGGAGGCGGACAGAGGCGGTGCGGCGGGCTGGAGGCGGGGCGTCGGGGTTCCTGGCGACGGCGACGGAGATGCGGGGCCGGCGAGGCGGGGAAGGGAGGCCGGAGGCGAGGCGAGGTGAGGCCGGCGACGCACGGCGGTTGGCGGCCGGAGATGGTTGAGCGGGGCCGACGGGGACGCGCGGCCAGGGCGGAGGAGCAGAGGATGGAGGGGTCGCCGGCGGCGGAGGCACTCGGGGCCGCGGGTCGGGGATGCGGGGGTCGGCAGAGGCGGCGCGGTCCGGGGAAGGAGAGAGGACGCGCGGGGTAGGTGGGGGAGGGCGACGACAGAGGGTGGAGGGGGAGGTTGGGGCGCGGGGTTGGTGGAGGGAGCGGCCGCGGAGGTGGTCGCCGGCGGCCGGCGGGAGGGAAGAGGGGAAGCTAGCAGAGAGGAGGGAGGAGGTGGGCGCGAGGTGGGGGTCGCGTCGGGGACAGGGGCTGTCGGGGCGTGGGGCCAGGGGGTCGGCGCGGGTAGGGTGTGGAGCGTGGGTCCGGTCGGGGTCGGTGTGGCAGGGTGAGAGAGGGTGGGTCTAGGTGGCAGAGTCTGATTGGCTAGGGGGAAGGGTGGGGTGAGGTGGCGACAGGGGGTTGGTTGGGGTGAGGTGGCCGGTGGGTGTGGGTAGATAGGTTGGTAGCTTTAGGATTTAGAGGGGCTGATTAGGTGGACCGTTTTTTTTGGTTCTGGGGGTGGTCGTTCGGGTCGGGTCGGCCCGTTCGACTGCCCCTACTAAAATAATTAAATATTTTATTTATTTCCAACAGGCTTTTGCAACTCCGTTGGCCGACAAAACAAAATAATCCGGAGACCGGGTTTTGGGTTTTGAATTAAAGACAGGCGTTTAGAAAACAAAACCAGGCTTTTCCGAAAATAGTTTTATGCACACAATGCATGATGATGACGATGCAATGCACAAGTTCAACGCGATTTTCTAGTAGTGGTTTTGCGGGATGCCACAGTTTTGGAGAAGTGGGATTTTAATGGTGGAATTTACAAGATTGCCATTGTAGTGTTTCTCTCTTGGAAGATAGGTGTCTAGGATGAATACAAGGAACTTGGATTAGGGATATATGGTCAGTAGGTTATCAATGGATAACCATTACATCCCCATATAGGTATTGTCAAAACAAAACCCACACAAGTGGTTTAACTTGATTATCCATTTTCTAGAATTAGTTATGCTTTTTATATTGGATTAAACTCTAGTTTGAGGAAATAATTCACCAGAAGAGTTCTAGAGCTTCAAAAATTATTTCCTTGGATGATTAAGTAGTACTTGATGTACTAAACCACCTAGAGTTCGAATTAAGTCAAAAGAGTTACCAGAATGCCCTCAGGAAATTCCCAAAGGCAGTTCTATATAGTTTTTCTCTTTATCACCAGATTACTTCTAAAGAATATATTGAGTTAGTTCCAGAGGCAGGTGATAGGTATTTAAAATACCATTATGTATAAATTGGATTCACCCTTTTTGGAGTTGCCAAACTCCTGGAGGGATTCAATTAGTGAAAATACCCATCACAGAGGTATTTAAATCACTAAAATTTAACCAGAGCTCAATAAATTCTGGGCTTCTGGGATTTGGTAGATATTGATAATATGATGTATTGGGAAGTTGAATCAGGTCAATACCACATTTGGTTAGACCTGAGGAAATTATCTAAGACAGATAACGGCTGATTTTGTTAGTTTTGCCGAACGCAGCATACTTCTCAACTTGGCATGGGACATGTGCTGGATGATAGGCATTCCAGATACCTCTCAATAGGTCTTTGGATCATCTCAAAAGAAGATCTCAAACTCATAGAGGAAATTAATTAGGGTTCCAGATACATGTTAGCAGATTAAATACCAGTAATTAAGGAAAATTACTTTGGACATGGGGTTGCCTCTACATGTTTGAGGAAACATCATAGAACCATCAAAAAATTAGATCTGGTCATTTGGGATTGGTTTACCATTTTATTTGGAATTAAACTTAGCAGAAACTTTTCTAGAATAAAAGGATCTGCTAAAAGAAAAAAAAAGGAGGGGCAGCAGGCCGGATCTGGGGAGCTACTGGGCTGCAGGGGAGGATTCGACCCACGTCAAGGCAGCACGACGTGTAGGAGGGCTCGGTTCGAACCTGACGAGCGGGGCCTGCTATCAGCGAGCGAGAGCGTTGAAGCGGTATCGGCTAGATTTGGTCGTCCACTTAAGTGACGATGGACGACGCAGCGTCGTCGTGCACCCGGGGCTCACCAGCGACGATACTAACCCTAGCAGAGGGTGGCGCAGGGAGGGGAGGTCACCAGAGGGCTCAGGAGGCGGCGTGGAGGGTGCAGGGCGACGCGGTCGACGAAGCTGAGCAGATCGGTGGGCGGTACAATGAGGGTTGATGCCGGGAAGAAGCTCGTGCGACAGCGGACGAGGATGATCTCGTCGGTGCTCGCCGGCAGGGACAGATGAGTTGGCCCTAGACAAAAAGGAGAGCACCGTCAGGTAGAGGAGGAGGAGGAGATCTGGTGGGCGGACATGCAGAAGGAATGGAGTAGGGATGAGAGAACCTTGCTCGATTTTGTGAGGAGGCCGAGGCTCTCCTCTTCTACTTCCTTCGGACAGCACAGAGTAGGGGAGGGTGTGTGGTGCTCGGGGGAGGCAAGTGACAGTGAGAGGGGGCAAATGAGGGCAGGGGAGAGCTGGGGGAAGGGTTGCTGGCCTTTATACCAAGAGGGAGGGCTAGGTGGGGTGAATTACCATTTAGGACAAGGGTGAGGGCAATGCTGGCCAGTGATTGGTCTAGGGGAGGTGGAGAGGGGTAGGATGGTAATTAATGGGTGGTAAATAATGGGGGACAATCTTGTAAGAATTGGGGGTTATTTCTTCTTCTTTCTATTATGTTAAAGGCAATTGGTGATTTGTTGGGGTGGAGCTTGCAATGGTGGTTGACCAAGGATGTGTCCTAGTGCTGAGGGTAAGCATTGATCAAGAATGGATGGAGAATGGAAGTGCTTAGAGTGGTGATTTGCTTAATTGACAAATATTGATCTAATAGATGGTTGTGAAGGAAATCCAAAATCTTGCATTGGACCAGAGGAGAAAAGGGTTATGGTAGAGAGATGGGGCAAAGGTAGACTTCTAGGATTTATTTGGGATTTTTATGTGGGGTTTTAGTCCACTTAAATCCAATTACTCCAAAAAGGACAGAAGTGATTTCTAGATGATCATTTGATAAATTTGTATTGGACAAGGGTGGATTTTGACGTGGAAGGGTCCCAAATGTGAATACACACCTACAGGAAATTTCCCAAGATTTATTGGGGATTAAAAGTAATTAAAACAATTATTATTCCAATTCAGCCTTTTAAGAAAAAGGGAAAAAAGAAATAATAAAGCTTCTCAAAAATATTCATTTTTGAGAGGGATAGATGAGGTATGATAGTTGGGACTCACATGAGTCAGAAGTTGGGGAAGTGGTTTGGTAAAAACCAAACTTTCCTTTATGGAGGGTGTTTTGTAGATTTTGACTATTTAAGGAATTAAATAGGTTTGGAGCCATAATAATTATGGATAATTATTGATAAATATTGAGGATCAATGTAGATGAGATATACAAGGTATAGCAAGCAGTTGCAACCTTTTGGAATGAAATTCCAACTTGAAAAGGATGGAAAACAATGAGTTGATGATCTAGGGTGGTGTTATTTTTATACCACCAAAACATGCTTGCATCTTGAAGCTTAGAGCTCAACTTGGTGCAGCAGATAGGTGGGTAGGTATACCAAGTCATATAGATGACCATGGAAGGACGAGTTTGAATTAATAGTATTTGAGGTGATCTAGAAATGGTGGCAAACTTTGTTGAAATTAAGGTTGCCATGAAATATGAGTCATGATGCCTTATAAACCATGTGGGTTTAAGCAGCACAGAGATCCACTTGGGGCAAGTGAAGTAGGTTTTGATAGACCTCAAAGAGTAGAACATAACCATGCAGAAGGTTGGTCCAAAGTAAGTTTGAGGGTGATGTGAGCTTCTACCCAAGTAGTCATGATGACTAGTTTTGCAGGAAATGTTATTTTCTTGTCTGCAAAACCATCATGGACAAGTGGGATGGAGGAGGATCTAACCAAGGGAAAATGTGGGCCTTGGTAGTCCTTAGGATGGTTAACAAGATGTTGCAAGTGCATTTCCAAAAATGCACATGGTTTGAGAAAAGGAGGCATTCAAAAAGGTGTTGTTGAAACTGTTTCCAGACTGAGCCAAATTTGGCAGTTTTGAGGAATTTGGCTAGAGTGAGAGGGAATGTTCTTGGAGGAGTTGCAAAGTATCAGAGCTTTAACAAGGGGAGTAGCTTTAAGTGTAGATTGATTAGAAGATATCCTTGCTTGATATAGGTCTTCAAGGACATGGAAACATCTAGATTGGAAATCTTCAGAATGGATCTGGTTGAAGGTTTTAGATGATCACCTAGTGGCTAGGGATCATATCAAGGTTTGCTTTATTGCTTAGGGATTGAGGAGTTGGAAACATCTTGATCCTAGTGATGAGCTCCTAGAGTGGCTCATACTACTTCCTAAGCAAACAAATCAATCAGCAGATCAAGCAACTTAATAGACAGCAGATCAAGGCAACTCATCTAAGCATAACCACTAATGTGGTTACCATCAAGATTAGCTTGAGGTAAGGTTGGGGTGTTTTGAAGAGGTTGAGTTTTGAATAAGATAAGGGTTCTTGGTATCTCTACCAAGAGTAGGATTCAAAAGCTTTGAACAAAAGTTTTGAGAAAACTAGAGGTAAGATTAGTTGAATGTTCTATCTTGAAAACATAAGGAGATTGTATTGTCTATCTCTCCATAGTTTTGTTAATAAAAGCTACCAAAATATTTTTGGTTACTTAGGCATCTTGGCTCCTGTTTTGAAATGCCACAACATTTGAGAATATGTAAAGTAAGCCAAGATAGTTTTGGTAAATAGCTTTTGTCAACTAAGGTTGAGATAAGGAGTATCCTAAGATACACATCATAAACATAAGTGCAAGCAAACAACAAACAAGCATTTCACCAAAGCACAAGAAAAAGTTTTTGTTCCCCTTGATTTTTGCATTCTGGACAATAAATCAGGGTTGCTGAAATTGGGATGTTACAGACCTTTCCCCCTTAAAAGAATCTTGTCCCGAGATTCGGGAGAGTAGGGTTAGGGGATTGGTCTCGGAGTTAGTACTATTTGGTTCTTGTGGACTAACTTGCCGACTTTGCCTTCGAGTCGAAGCACCTTGATAGTGAGGTTGAACTACAATCTTCTTGAAACTCGGGGGTCGAGCTGGCTTCAACCTTGCTTGCGGGGAGGCATCTTCCTACTGTAAGGGTCTATGGCGCTTCACTTAAGTGGATTGTTGTATCCAAGTCTGTGACAAGTCTGTGTCTTTGAGATCTACGTTTTCGGGTCCCATGGTTGGATTTTGTAGAGGGGTACTTTATTTTGTAGGAAAGACGTAGTCTTTGCCCCTTAGGATTGGACTTGGGTAAGTCGGAGAGTCACAAATAGGAGACTTACTTAAGAGGGTGGCAAAAGTAGATCTCAAGGTAGCATAGGACAACATAGGGAGGATGGCATCCTAGCGGTCCTTCCAGGGGGGACAGAGGCTAGTTTATTACAAGAGACACTCGTCGACCTTCGGGGAGTCCTGGAGTGGGTTAAGGAGCTTCCCTCTATCTTTACTTCCACTGGGCGCTGTCACCTAGGAAGGCGCGGGACATCTTCAGTCTTGAGCTGCGGGGCAGCGAGCGATAAGGTGACCATCTTTTATGAGGGAGGGGACCTTGGATGTCTTCGAGCTTCTCTGCAGAGGAAGTCTTGGCGGATTTTCTCTTGGGGCATTCTCTTTTGAAGTGACCGGGTAGTCCACACGTGAAGCAGGGGTTCTTCGTCCGTCGTAGCTGAGTTGATGACTTTTCTAGGCTGTCATCGGGGGGTTGATGGGCCTTGCCAATGAGAGGATATATTGGGCATTTGATAGGGACATGGTCTTGGCCTTCGCAGAGGAAACAAGTGATAAGTCGAGTTGGGCAAGCTTTGGGTGAATGGGGTTCTCCGTAGTTGGGGCAGTTATCGGAACATCTGTTGGCTAGGTGCCCTTCGTCTCCACAGCGGCTACATGCCTTCTTCGAGCTTCTGGTCTTCATAGACATCCTGGGGAGGTTTTCTTGGTGGCAGACGATTCGGGTTGGGTCTGATGCAACGACTTGGGTAAAACACGCAAGAAGGAAAAACAATCCAAATAGGCATAGCAATCAAGGAAGTCATCACATACCAACCAAACTGCACCCGAGGGTGCTGATAGTACTAAAACATTACAAAACGCGTTCAGGGACGATACATGACTCTACCCTATTGCTAGCGGGGCGAGTATCGCGACGTGGGTGATTATTCGCAGGGTGCCTTTGTGGAGTCGAGGCTGGGTTCGGGCAGAGTAGTAGAGCTTTCCTGCGCCTCCTTGATGGGCTTGAACGTACTGAGGTACTGACTAGCGGTGGTGCACTTCCTGCTTTTCTTGGGGTCGGCTTCCCTCGAGGTTCCTTCAGTTGCAGTTGTTCGTGCTTGCTTTCTTTGCAGGGTTTCCATAGCTTCTTTACGATTGAGAATGGCTTGCAGGCGACGGAGCTCCATTTGGGAGTGGCGGTATTCATCAATGACTGTTGTTAATGCCTCATTGCTAGAGTAGTTGTAGCAGGTCTGAAAGGAGAGGGCAGGATTCGCTAGGCGGGGGTCTTGAGTTCCTCCAGTGTCGTCGACATTTCCCTTCATGGGGAGGTAGAAGGTTGTGGGCTGTCTCATTTCTGGGAGGGAACTACTGATGCGGATCAAAACATCTCTGGCTACCAAGTCAAAAGCCAGCACGGGACTAGGCATCTGAGGTTCGGTGGAGTAGATAGGGCTTCCATTGGTTCCTGGCTTGGGTAGTATGACAATTTGTCCCACATAATCTCCTGATTCCAGTCCCTTGTGAAGGGTGTAGGTAGGTTTCTGCTGGTAACCGCACAGTTGCATCGAGTCCCATAGGATTTGGGGAAATCCTATCTTCAGCCACTCTTCATCAATAGGCTCCATCTACAGAAGGGTTTAGGTTCAGGTCGGGGTTAGTGACAGGTGTGCAGGATTTTAAAGTTTATGAAATCATCTTAAGGCAAGTGGTTTTCAAAACCAGAGGGGGAGAAGACATAAGAAATTTTGCAAATAGTCATCTTTTCTCCCTTGTCTTTTAGAAAATAGGTTTGTCGTTTCCTGTTTAACGTCCATGCTAACTAAGGTCTCCTATAGTCAGGATGGCTCTGATACAAAGTCTATGGGCTCCCCGGATTATTCATCCGAGACTCCCTATTATGCATACATCCACGTTCACATGATCAGTGAGCCGTGGAACATAACCGACAGGTACCATTACAACATCTGAAACATAACGAAGTACAAGACTTACATAGATGCCATTATTGCTACATCATCATTAGCAGCGGAACAATCTCAAGCGCAGAGCCCAATCGTTCCTCAACCTACATGCAGCTGACTGGGAAGACGGCCTAGCTTGCTGGACGTCACCTTAAACTCCTGATAGTCTGGCCAAGTAAATAGCTAGGTACAAAGCTATGAGTACTTTTGAATGTACTCACAAAACCACCAAGATAAGTGAACAAAGGAAATGCAATTTTGGCTGTGGCGAGATGGCTCTATCTGGGGTTGCTTTTGAAAAGTCTAAACTAGCTTTTGAAGTTGTGGCATCTCCATATCTTTGTTGAAAAAGAGTTTGGAAAACATGCTTCTGTTTTATAAATCAAGATATCTCCATATCTTTGTTGAAAAAGAGTTTTGAAAACAGTTTTGTAGTTGAAAACCCTTTTTAAACATCTTCGACCCCTCGGGTCAAAATAAAACCTTCGTCTCGGGTTCCCCCGGAACCTTCGTCCTCAAAGTACTTGTTTCCCAAACAAGCACAGTTTGGGTAGTCCTAGACAACACCTTTACAACCGTACTTAACCGTGGACACGGCTATTCGAATAGGTTATACTCTGTAGAGTTTGCACACTTTACCCACAAGAATCAATACATCCGTCGGGATACAACCACGGCCCTCTACTGTAGTAGATGGGGGTCTAGATAATCAAACCTATTTCGCTTGTCAACCCTAGCAAAGGAATGCTTTTCCTCTTGGGTTTGTTCTCCCCGGCAACGAGTATGTGGCTCCCAGCCATAGTCCTTCCTTCCGTACACGCGCATACCCAAGTCGTAGCTTGGCGTATGCCTTAAATCTGGAGACTCCACTTCCTTCTGTACTACCTAAGTCATACCGTCCGCGGGAGACCCAATTGTTGCACCGGCCTCCTGCCAGTTCAAGCTCACTCTTGCCGAAGCAAGCGACAGGCTTCAGATCCTTGATCTGGTGGCGCCTGCCCGGAATTCTAGGGATTTCTCCCTATAAGCATGGCAGAAGTGCCTCGGCTAATGCGGATAAACTACGAGTTAAGCCCCAGCAACCTGGGGTAATGTGGTTGCACGGATAAAATTGTTCCAGTAAAGGCGTAGAACATCCCAACATCTTCTTGTTTCTCCTCATCACCATTTCTTTTGTTAAAACTTCCACTGGGAACGATGCCTCTTCCCAGGGTTTTACAAAGTCGTTTTGAAACATTTGTAGTGGGGAAAATCCCAAAACAGTTTATTTCTCAAAAAATAGGGATTCCAAGGAGGTAGGATGCTAACCATCGTACTCTCGGTCTAAAGGGAATATATGATGGGTTCCTCGGGGTGGTGCGTTGAAGGACACGAAGTAATAACTTGGAGGGGCCAAGTTACTATCGCAGTATTTATAAAACAAGACATGCAGGTAGATAATGCAATTTATAAAGAGGATACAAAAGCAGGTAAAAGAGACTAGGACATATATCAGAGTTCGGGAAATGGTGGACTTCTTCAGATGACCAAGAATACCCAAAACAATAATAATAAAAGAAGTCCCTTCCTTCTTGTCGTCAGACACTCACACTGTCGTCGTTGTCGGATACACATGCGAGCAGACAATATCACAATCAATACAATGCACGCAAGCATCAAACCATATAGCAAACAAACATAATAAATACTACTAGACTTGGGAGGGTTTTGGAGAAGTGGTATTTTAATGGTGGAATTTACAAGATTGCCATTGTAGTGTTTCTCTCTTGGAAGATAGGTGTGTAGGATGAATACAAGGAACTTGGATTAGGGATCTATGGTCAGTAGGTTATCAACGGATAACAATGACATCCCAAGATAGGTCTTGTCAAAACAAAACCCACACAAGTGGTTTCACTTGATTATCCATTTTCTAGAATTAGTTATGCTTTTTTATATTGGATTAAACTCTAGTTTGAGGAAATAATTCAACAGAAGAGTTTTGGAGCTTCCAAAATTATTTCCTTGGATGGTTAAGTAGTAATTGATGTAATGAACCACCTAGAGTTGGAATTAAGTCAAAAGAATTACCAAAATGCCCTCAGGAAATTCCCAAAGGCAGTTATATATAGTTTTTCTCTTTATCACCAGATTACTTCTACAAAATATATGGAGTTAGTTCCAGGGCCAGGTGATAGGTATTTAAAATACCTTTCTGTAGAAATTGGATTCACCCTTTTTGGAGTGGCCAAACTCCTGGAGGGATTTAATTAGTGAAAATACCATCACAGAGGTATTTAAATCACTAAAATTCAACCAGAGCTCAATAAATTCTGAGCTTCGGGGATTTGGTAGATATTGATAATATGAGGTACTTGGAATTTGAATCAGGTCAATACCACATTTGGTTAGACCTGAGGAAATTATCTAAGACAGATAATGGCTGATTTTGTTGGTTTTGCCAAAGGCATCATACTACTCAACTTGGCATGGGACATGTGTTGGATGATAGGCTTTCCAGATACCTCTCAATAGGTCTTTGGATCATCTCAAATGGAGATCTCAAATGCACAGAGGAAATTAATTAGGGTTCCAGATACATGTTAGCAGATTAAATACTAGTAATTAAGGAAAATTATTTTGGACATGGGGTTGCCTCTGCATGTTTGAGAAAACATCATAGAACCATCAGAAAATTAGATCTGGTCATTTGGAATTGGTTTACCATTTTATTTGGATTTAAACTTAGAAGAAACTTTTCTAGAATAAAAGGATCTGCTAAAAGAAAAAGAAAAGGAGGGGCAGCGGGCCGGATCTGGGGAGCTACTGGTCTGCAGGGGAGGATTCGGCCCACAGCAAGGCAGCGCGACACGCAGGAGGGCTCGGTTTGAAACTGACGAGCGGGTCCTGCTATCAGCGAGCGAGAACGCCGAAGCGGTATCGGCCAGATCTGGCCGTCCTCTTAAGTGACGATGGACGGCGCAGCATCGTCGTGCACCCAGGGCTCGCCGGCGATGATACTAACCCTAGAAGAGGGTGACACGGGGAGGGGAGCTCACTAGAGGGCTCGGGAGGCGGCGTGGAGGGTGCAGGGCGACGTGGTCGACGACGCTGAGAAGATCGGTGGGCGGCACGATGAGTGTTGACGCCTGCAAGAAGATCGTGCGATGGAGGCCGAGGATGATCTCGTCGGTGCTCGCCGGCAGGGACAGATGAGTTAGCCCTAGACAAAAAGGAGAGCACCGTCAGGTAGAGGAGGAGGAGGAGATCTGGTGGGCGAACATGCAGAAGGAATGGAGTAGGGAGGAGAGAACCTTGCTCGATTTTGTGAGGAGATCGAGGCTCTCCTCTTCTACTTCCTTCGGACAGCACAGAGCAGGGGAGGGGGTGTGGTGCTCGGGGGAGGCAAGTGAGAGTGAGAGGGGGCAAATGAGGGAAGGGGAGAGATGGGGGAAGGGTTGCTGGCCTTTATACCACATTTAGGACAAGGGGGAGGGCAATGCTAGCCAGTGATTGGTCCAGGGGGAGGTGGAGAGGGGTAGTATGGTAATTGAGTCGTGCTGGACCAGAGAGAGAGAGGTGGTGGCATCGGTGGTAAATAATGGGGGACAATCTTGTAAGAATTGGGGGTTATTTCTCCTTCTTTTTATTATGTTAAAGGCAATTGGTGATTTGTTAGGGTGGAGCTTGCAATGGTGGTCACCAACGATGTGTCCTAGTGCTGAGGGTAAGCATTGATCAAGAATTGATGGAGAATGTAAGTGCTTAGAGTGGTGATTTGCTTAATTGACAAATATTGATCTAATAGATGGTTGTGAAGGAAATCCAAAATCTTGCATTGGACCAGAGGAGAAAAGGGTTCTGGTAGATAGATGGGGCAAACTTCTAGGATTTATTTGGGATTTTTATGTGGGATTTTAGTCCACTTAAATCCAATTACTCCAAAAAGGACAGAAGTGATTTCTAGATGATCATTTGATAAATTTGTATTGGACAAGGGTGGATTTTGACGTGGAAGGGTCCCAAATGTGAATACACACCTACAGGAAATTTCCCAAGATTTATTGGGGATTAAAAGTAATTAAAACAATTATTATTCCAATTCAGCCTTTTAAGAAAAAGGGAAAAAAGAAATAATAAAGCTTCTCAAAAATATTCATTTTTGAGAGGGATAGATGAGGTATGATAGTTGGGACTCACATGAGTCAGAAGTTGGGGAAGTGGTTTGGTAAAAACCAAACTTTCCTTTATGGAGGGTGTTTTGTAGATTTTGACTATTTAAGGAATTAAATAGGTTTGGAGCCATAATAATTATGGATAATTATTGATAAATATTGAGGATCAATGTAGATGAGATATACAAGGTATAGCAAGCAGTTGCAACCTTTTGGAATGAAATTCCAACTTGAAAAGGATGGAAAACAATGAGTTGATGATCTAGGGTGGTGTTATTTTTATACCACCAAAACATGCTTGCATCTTGAAGCTTAGAGCTCAACTTGGTGCAGCAGATAGGTGGGTAGGTATACCAAGTCATATAGATGACCATGGAAGGACGAGTTTGAATTAATAGTATTTGAGGTGATCTAGAAATGGTGGCAAACTTTGTTGAAATTAAGGTTGCCATGAAATATGAGTCATGATGCCTTATAAACCATGTGGGTTTAAGCAGCACAGAGATCCACTTGGGGCAAGTGAAGTAGGTTTTGATAGACCTCAAAGAGTAGAACATAACCATGCAGAAGGTTGGTCCAAAGTAAGTTGGAGGGTGATGTGAGCTTCTACCCAAGTAGGCATGATGACTAGTCTTGCAGGAAATGTTTTTTCTTGTGTGCAAAACCATCATGGACAAGTGGGATGGAGGAGGATCTAACCAATGGAAAATGTGGTAATTGGTAGTTCTTAGGATGGTTAACAAGATGGTGCAAGTGCATTTCCAAAAATGCACATGGTTTGAGAAAAGGAGGCATTCAAAAAGGTGATGTTGAAACTGTTTCCAGACTTAGCCAAATTTGGCAGTTTTGAGGAATTTGGCTAGAGTATGAGAGGGAATGTTCTTGGAGGAGTTGCAAAGTATCAGATCTTTAACAAGGGGAGTAGATTGAAGTGTATATTGATTAGAAGAGATCCTTGCTTGATATAGTTCTTCAAGGACTTGGAAACATCTAGAATGGAAATCTTCAGAATGGATCTGGTTGAGGGTTTTAGATGATCACCTAGTGGCTAGGGATCATATCAAGGTTTTCTTTCTTGCTTAGGGATTGAGGAGTTGGAAACATCTTGATCATAGTGATGAGCTCCTAGAGTGGCTCATACTACTTCCTAAGCAAACAAATCAATCAGCAGATCAAGCAACTTATCAGACAGCAGATCAAGGCAACTCATCTAAGCATAACCACTAATGGGGTTACCATCAAGCTTAGGTTGAGGTAAGGTTGGGGTATTTTGAAGAGGTTGAGTTTTGAATAAGATGAGGGTTCTTGGTATCTCTACCAGGAGTAGAATTCAAAAGCTTTGAACAAGAGTTTTAGGAAAACTAGAGGTAAGATTAGTTGAGTGTTCTATCTTGAAAACATAAGGAGATTGTATTATCTATCTCTCCATAGTTTTGTTACTAGAAGATACCAAAATAGTTTTGGTTACGTAGGCATCTTAGCTCCTGTTTTGAAACACCAGAACGTTTGAGAATATGTAAAGTAAGCCAAGATAGTGTTGGTAAATAGCTTTTCTCAACTGAGGTTGAGATAAGGAGTATCCTAAGATACACATCATAAACATAATTGCAAGCAAACAACAAACAAGCATTGCACCAAAGAAGAAGAAAAAGTTTTTGTTCCCCCTGATTTTTGCATTCTGGACAATAAATCAGGGTTGCTGAAATTAGGATGTTACAAAGGTTCCGGGGGAACCCGAGTTCGAAAGCTTTGTTTTGACCCGAGGTGGTCGAAGTTGTTTAAAAAGGATTTTTACTACGAAACTGTTTTTTCAAAACCCTTTTTCAACAAAGATATGGAGATTATAAAATAGAAGCATGTTTTCAAAACTCTTTTTCAACAAAGATATGGAGATGCCATAACTTCCAAAGTTAGTTTAGGCTTTTCAAAAGCAACCCCAGATAGAGCTATCTCGCCATAGCCAGAATTGCATTTTTCTTGTTTCACTTATCCTGGTGCTTTGCGAGTACATTCGATGTACTCACGGCTTTATCCCTGGCTATTTACTTGGCCAGACTTTTAGAGTTTCGACTTCGGAAGATTCAAGTGACGTCCAGCGAGCTAGGCCGTCTTCCCAGTCAGCTGCCTGTAGGTTGAGGCACGATTGGGCTCTTCGTTTGGCAATGTTCCGTTGCTAATGATGATGTAGCCATAATGGCATCTATGTAAGTCTTGTAATTCGTTATATTTCGGATGCTGTAATGGTACCTGTCGGTTATGTTCCACGGCTCACTGATCATGGGAACGCGGATGTATGCATAACAGGGATTTCTCGGATAAATAATCCGGGGAGCCCACATACTTGGTATCAGAGCCATGCTGACTGTAGGAGACCTTAGTTAACATGGACGTTAGACAGGAAACGACAAACCTATTTTCCAAAAGATAAGGGAGAAAAGATGACTATTTGCAAAAGTGCTTATGTCTCCTCCCCCTCTATTTCGAAAAACTACTTGAATTAATATGATTTCATAAGCTTAAAATCCTGCACACTGTCACTAACCCAACCCCATCTCACAAATCTGCTATAGATGGAGCCTATTGATGAAGAGTGGCTAAAGATTGGATTTCCCCAAATCCTTTGGGACTCGATTCAACTGTGCGGTTACCAGCAGAAACCTACCTACACCCTCCACAAGGGACTAGAATCAGGAGATTATGTGGGATAGATTGTCATACTAGCCAAGCCAGGAACCAATGGAAGCCCTATCTACTCCACAGGACCTCGAATGCCTAGTCCCGTACTGGCTATTGAGTTAGTAGCCAGAGAAGCTTTGATGCGCATCCGTAGTTCCCTCCTAGAGATGAGGCAGCCCACAACCTTCTACCTCCCCATGAAGGGAAATGTTGACTGCACCGGAGGAACTCAAGACCCCAGCCTGGCGAATCTTGCCCTCTCCTTTCAGACCTGATACATCTACTCTAGCAATGAGGCGTTAACAACAGTTATTGACGAATACCGCCACTCTTAGATGGAGCTTCGCCGCCTGCAAACCATTCTCACCCGTAAAGAAGCTATGGAAACCCTGCAAAGAAAGCAAGTACGAACAACTGCAACTGAAGGAACCTCGAGGGAAGCCGCCCCCAAGAAAAGAAGGAAGTGCATCACCGCCAGTCAGTACCCCCGTAGGTTCAAGCCCCTCAAGGAGGCACAGGAAAGCTCCACTGCTCTGCCCGAAGCCAGCCCCGACTCCACAGAGGCACCCTCCAAGTAATGACCCACGTCGTGGTACTCGCCCACCTAGCAATAGGGTAGAGTCATGTATTGTCCCTGAACGCGTTTTGTAATGCCTAAGCACTATTAGCACCCTCGGGTGCAGATTTGGTTGGTATGTAATGACTTCCTTGATTGCTATGCTTGCTTGAATCGTTCCTTCTTGCGTGTTTTACCCAAGTCGCTGCATCAGATCCAACCCGAATCGTCTGCCACCAACAAGACCTCCCCTAGGATGGCCATGAAGACCAGAAGCTCGACGAAGGCATGTAGCCGCTGCGGAGACGAAGGGCACCAAGCCATCAGATGTTCTGACAACTGCCCCAACTGCGGAGAACCCCATTCACCCAAAGTTTCCCCAACTCAGCTTATCACTTGTTTTCTCTGCGAAGGCCCAGAACATGTCCCCATCAAATGCCCAATATATCCCCTCATTGGCAAGGCCCATCAACCTCCCGACGTCAGCATGGAAAAGTCGTGAACTCAGGCACGAAGGAAGAAGAGCCCCTGCTTCATGTGTGGACTACCCGGCCAGTTCAGCCGAGAATGACCCGAGAGAAAATCCGCCAATACATCCGCGAAAGAGAAGCCCAAAGGTCCCCTCATTCAGAAAAGATGGTCACCTTACCGCTCGCTGCCCCTCAGCTCAAGACTGCAGATTTCCCGCGCCTTCCTAGGTGACAGCGCCCCGTGGATGTAAAGATAGAGAGAAGCTCCTTAACCCACTCCAGGACTCCCGAACGTCAGCAAGTGTAGCTCGTAATAATCTAGCACATGTCCCCCTCGAAAGACAGCTAGGATGCCACCCTCCCCTATGTCGCCCTCCGCTACCTTGAGAACCATCTTTTGCCACCCTCTTAAGTAAGTCCCCGGCTTTTAACTTTCCGACCTACCTTAGTCGAATCCTAAGGGGGAAAGACTGCATCTTTCCCGCAAAATAGATTACCCCTCTGCCAAAAGAAAATCCCCCCGTGGGACCCGAAGACACAGATCTCAAGACCCAGACTTGTCATAGACTTGGATACAACAACCCACTTAAGGGAAGCGCCGAGGATCCTTACAGAAGGAAGATCCCTCCTTGCCAATCATGGATGAAGCTAGCTCGACCCCCTCCCCCCCCCCCCCCCCGAGTTTCAAAAAGATGGAAGTTCCACCTTGCTGTCAAGGTGTTTCGATTCAAAGATGAAGTCGGCAAGTTTTTCCGCAAGAACCACATATCACAAACTAAGACAAATCCCCGAACTTTACTCTCCCGAATCTCGGGATGAGATTCTTTTAAGGGGGAAAGGTCTATAACATCCCAATTTCATCAACCCTGATTAGTTGTCCAGAAGGCAAAAATCAGGGGGAACAAAAACTTTTTCTTGTGCTTTGGTGCAGTGCTTGCTTGTTGTTTGTTTGCACTTGTGATTATGAGAGTGTATCTTATGATACTCCTTATCGCACCCTCATTTGACAAAAGCTATTTACCAAAACTATCTTGGCCTGCTTTACATATTCTCAAACATTCTGGCATTTCCAAAATAGGAGACAAGATGCCTATGTAACCAAAACTATTTTGGTAGATTCGATTAACAAAACTATGGAGAGATATATACTACAATCTCCCTATGTTTTCAAGACAGAACACTCAACTAATCTTATCTCTAGTGTTCCCAAAACCTCTTTCCAAAAGCATTTGAATTCTACTCTTGGTAGAGATACCAAGGACTCTCACCTTATCCAAAACTCAACCTCTTCAAAATGCTCCAACCTTACCCAAGCTAATCTTGTTGGTAACCCTAGAGTAGGTGATGGATTATAAGATGAGTTGCCTTGATCTGCTGTCTGATGAGTTGTTTTGATATGCTGCTTAACTTGTTTGCTTAGGAAGTAGTATGAGCTACTCTAGGAGCTCATCACTAGGATCAAGATGTTCCAGCTCATCAATCCCTAATCAAGAATACCAACCTTCATATGATCCCTAGCCACTAGGTGATCATCTAAGGCCCTTAACCAGATCAATTCTGAGGAGTTCCATTCTAGATGTTCTCAAGTCCATGAAGACCAATATCAAGCATGGATCTCTTCTACTCACTCTAGTCTTCAATATCTTTCTCTTGCTAATGCTCTAATACCCTTCAACTCCTCCAAGAACTTTCCCTCTCCTACTCTAGTCAAAATCCTCAAAACTGCCCCTCTTCTACTCACTCTGGAAACAGTTTCAACATCATCTTTTTGAATGCCTCCTTTTCTCAAACCATGTGCATTTTTGGAAATGCACTTGAACCATCTTGTTAACCATCCTAAGGACTACCAAGTACCACATTGTCCCTTGGTTAAATCCTCCTCCAACCCACTTGTCCATGATGGTTTTGCAGACAAGAAAATAACAATTCCTGCAAAACTAGCCATCATGCCTACTTTGGTACAAGCTCACACCCTCATCCAAACCCCTTTGGACCAACTCCCTGCATGGTTGTGTTCTACTCAATGAGTTCTATCAAAACCTACTTCACTTGCTCCAAGTGGATCTCTGTGCTGCTTAAACCCACATGGTTTAGAAGGCTTCATGACTCTTTCTGCAAGGCAACCTTAATTTCAACAAAGTTTGCCATCATTTCTAGATCACGTCAAATGCAGTTAATTCAAAATACTCCTGCCATGATCATCTATATGACCTGGTCTAACTACCCATCCATCCCTTGCACCCAGGTGAGCTCTGAGCTCCAAGATGCAAGCATGTTATGGTGGTATAAAAATAACAGCACCCTAGATCATCAACTCCTTGTTCTCCACCTTATTCAAGTTGGATTTTCATTCCCAAAGGTTGCAAGTGTCTACAACACCTGTTATATCTTATCCCCTTTGATCCTCAAGATTTAACAATAATTATCCATAATTATTTTGGCCCCAAAACTATTTAATTCCTTAAATAGTCAAATTCTCCAAAACTCCATCCATATAGGAAGGTTTGGTTTTTGGCCAAAACACTTCTCCAACTTTTGGCTTAAGTGAGTTCCATATATCATACCTCACCTTCCCACCTCAAAAATAAATAGTTTTGAGAAGCTTTATTATTTCTTTTTGTCCATTTTCTTAAATGGCTGAATTGGAATAATAATTGATTTAAATACTTTTATGTCCCAATAAATCTTGGGAAAATTCTCCTAAGTGTGTATTCTCATTTGGGACCTTTCCACATCAAAATCCAACCTTGTCCAATGGAAATTTATGAAATGATCATCTACAAATCACTTCTGTCCTTTTTGAGTAAGTGGATTAAAGAGGACTAAAACTCCTCTGAAAAATCTCAAATAAATCCTAGGAGTTGACCTTGACCTCATCTACCTACCAGCACCATTTTCTCCTCTGGTCCAATGCAAGATTTTGGACTTCCTTCATAAACCTCTAGTTTGATCAAATTTGCCAATTAAGCCAACCACTACTCAAACCATTTCCAAATTTCATCAAACCTTGCTCAATGCTCATCCTCAGCACCAGGACACCCCACTGGTCGACCAGCCCTATAGCACCACATTAGCATTACCCATTTTTCCCTTATACACGTAGTAAGAGAGAGAGAGAGATGCAACAAAATCTTACAAGGATCTTGTCCATTAATCACCACAGCTCCCCACACTGCCCCTGCACGACCAAATACCCACCTTACCCCTCCCGACCGTCATCTAGGCTAGTCCCTAGCCAGCATTGCCCGTCCCCCATGTCCAAAATGGACTTTTACCCCATCCACTCCCTCTCCTTGGTATATAGGCCAGAGGCCACCCTAGCCAGCCCTCTGCCCCGCATTTGCCCCCTCTCTCCTCCCACTCACCTCCCCCAGCTCCACTCTCACTCCCCAGCTCTGTGATGCCCGAGAGAAGTAGAGGAGGAAGCTTGGGCCTCCTCTAGAAAATCGAGCAAGGCACCTCCTCCCTGCTCCATTCTCTCTGCATGTCTGCTCACGAGTTCCCCTAGCTCTCCTCTACCTAACCCTAGTCTTGTTTTTGCCCAGGACCAGCTCCTTCGTTGTCGCCACTGAGCACCGACGAGGTTGCTCTCGGCCGCCGTCACGAGCTACCTCCTGGCGTCAAACCACATCGTGCCACCCACCGATCTGCTCGTCGTCGTTGACCGCGTCGCCCTGCAGCCTCCCTAACCCTCCTCGAGCCCTCTGGTGAGCTCCCACCTCTTCCTCCGCCGCTCCCTAGGGTTCTGTCCCCGATGCTCTATCGCTGCGATGACGATGAGCGCGGTCCGTCTATCGCCACTTAAACGGACGGTTGGGATCCGCCGGTACCCGCTTCGGCCCTCCCCTCTCGCTGACCATCGGGCCCCGCCTGGCAGGTTCAAGTGCTGGCTGTCGCGCGCTGCGTCGCCTCGCCGTGGGCCGAATCTCCCCAGCACGGCCCAGTTCACCCCAGATCCGGCCCATTGCACCCTTTTTCTTTTTCTTTTAGCAGATCCATTTATTCCAGAAAAGCTCTTGCTAGGATTTAATCCAAATAAATTGGTAAACCAAGTCCAAATGCCTAGATCTAAATTTCCGATAGTACTCTGATGTTTTCTCAAACATGGAGTGGCAACCCCATGTCCAAATTAAATTCCAATATTTGCTAGTAATTAATCTGCTAAAATGTATCTGGAACAGAAATTAAATTCCTTAGAAAGTTTTACATCTCCATTTGAGATGAACCAAGGCTCTACTGAGAGCTATCTGATATACCTATTCTCTAGCACAGGTCTCACACCAAGGGGAATAGAGGTGTGCCTTTAAGAAAAATAACAAGATTAGTCTTTATCTCCCTTAGATAAATTCCCCAGGTCTAACCAAATGTGGTATTGACCTGATTCCAATTTCCCGTACCTCATATTATCAATATCTACCAAAACCCATCAGCTCAGAATTTATTGAGCTCTGGTTGAATTTTAGTGATTTAAATACTTCTGTAAGGGGTACTTTCACTAAATAAATCACTCCAGGAGTTTGGCAACTCCAAAATGAGTGAATCCAATTTCTACAGAAAGGAACTTTAAATACCTATCACATGCCATTGGAACCAACTCAATAGAACCTGTATATTTAATCTGGTGAAAAAGAGAAGAATCATACAGAACTACCTTGGGGAATTTTCTGAGGGTATTTTGTTAATTCTGTTGACTTGATTTCAACTCTAGGTGGTTCATTACAGCAAGTAATACCAAACCTTCCAAGGAAATAATTTTTAGAGCTCCAGAGAATTTCTTGTGAATTATTTCCTCAAACTAGAGTTATTACCAAAATAGAAATCCTAATTAAATCTAGGAAATTGTTTTACAAGTTAAACCACTTGTGTTGGTTTTGTCTTGACAATACCTTTCTGAGGGTATCACTTTGGCACCTTGGTATCCTACTGACCTCAAAACCCAAATCCAAATGCATTGTATCTAACCTTGACAACTATTTTCCCAAAAGAGAAACACTACAATGGCAATCTAGTAAATTCCACCAATAAAACCCAACCTCTCCAACACCTCCCAAGTTCAGTAGTAATGCCTTGTATTGATTGTGGTATTGATTGCTTGCATATATACCCGATGACGATGATAGTGTGAGTGTCTGACGACAAGAAGGAAAGGACTTCTTATTATTATATATTGGGTATCCTGGGTCATATGAAGAAGTCCAGGGACTTATTGCTGACCACAGGCAAGCCACCATTCCCGAACTCTGATATATGTCCTATTCTCTTTTACCTATTTTATATCCTCTTTATATATTGCATAATCTGGCCATAGCTAGAATTGTATTTTTCTTGTTTCGCTTATCCTGGTGGTTTGCGAGTACATTCGATGTACTCACGGCTTTGTCCCTGGCTGCTTACTTGGCTAGACTTTCAGAGTTTCGAATTCGGAAGATTCAAGTGACGTCCAGCGAGCTAGGTCGTCTTCCCAGTCAGCTGCCTATAGGTTGAGGCACGATTGGGCTCTGGGCTTGGCAATGTTCTACTTCTAATGATGACGTAGCCATAATGGCATCTATGTAAGTCTTGTAATTCGTTATGTTGCGGATGTTGTAATGGTACATGTCGGTTATGTTCCATGGCTCACTGATTATGGGAACGTGGATGTATGCATAACAGGGATTTCTCGGATAAATAATCCGGGGAGCCCACATAATCCGTGAAGAAGCAAAGCACTAAAAGAAACATCGGACGCACTATTTAATACTACGGTAGAAGATCGGGTATAATGCATGTATGATGTATGACATGGCAAAGATGCGATGCGACTAGGCAATATTAAGCGGAACTGGGGTCCCAAAAATTAAATAGATGGTTCTTGTTGTTTAGACACCCCGCAATTTAAATGTTGGCTTAACAAGGCAATCATGGTATCGGTTCGCTACACAAATTTAAATAAAGTCAATATAGGACTAGAATAGCCCGCATATAGTCTCCATATTTAATTATAAGGTGAATCAACAAAGTACCCCCAACCCACAACATGTGTATGCGACATGAATGATGTAATATGCAACAAGGTATATTATATTCATCAAAATAGGGGTCTTACATCTCAGATCGAAGATCTTGGAGTTCGGAGGGTTCAGTTCGGTCTTCGGAATCCGGGATCGGTCTTAGGGTCCATGTGGGCGATCTTGTCATCGATGGAAAACTTGAATGGATCGGTGGTCTTCAGGGTTCGATGGGATCGGTCTTTGGAGGGGTTCGGATTCGCCAGGATTGGGCTTCGGACTCGTGGAGCAGGGTCTTTGGATTCGCAGAGGATGTCTCGGGCTTGATGGTCTTTAGATTCTGAGAGCATTGCCTTCAGGTTCTGTGAGGAAGACCTTGGAGTTCCGTCTTCGGTGGTCGATGAACTTGGTTCAGCCCTGGTTTAGTACATTATACTTCTCGAGCACATCTTCTTGACTGCCATGATGCAGACAGAAATTGCAGAAGACAACGTCGGTGAGGGTCTAGAAATGGAATTGAATTAAACATCGAAAGATTAGTGTTCTCACAAACACAGAAGCACACATGCCCACTTAGGCAGAAGTAAGCGAGGCTGCCTAATACAAACGGTACCTGCAAGAGAAGACGGTTCACATGGCAAATGTGTGGGAGGCCACCTTGCAAGGATGCACTGGGCAACAAACGCAGGTACCCTAGGCTGTCCGCCTACAATGTGCACTGATACATCCATTTTGCATCACTATTCTATGTCTTAATTCACTATTATTCATTGATATATTTCGTATTGAGAGGTGATACTTATGTTTTTTCATCTGTTTTTGCATGGTTGATGACTTTTGGAGCATGGACCGCTGCAGTCAGGATTCTGATGGAAAAGGTGTTGTTTGGAGGCAAAATTCGCGAAGATCAGAAAATCCGGGAAAATATACAGAAAATTCTATTTTTCCAGAAGACTCAGGATGCCAGAAGATGGAGTGGAGGTGGGCCACAGGGGGCCCACACCACCCCATGGTGCGGGCAGGCCTAGGCCGCGCCAGGGAGTGGTGTGGTCGCCCTGGCCCACTCCAGCCTCTCCCCTCTGGCGTATATCAACCTCCCGAAACCCTAAGACTCGAGGAGCAACCACAGAAATATTCTGCCGCCTCTGCGGGGCAGAAAACACCGAGAGAGAAAGATCTCTCCGGCAGACAGATTTCTGCTAGGGGAATTCCTTCCCAGAGAGGGGAGATCGTTGCCATCAACACCACCATCAAGCTGGACTTCATCGGGATCATCATCATCACCATCATCATCAGCAGCAGCACCCTCATCACCATCTCCATATTGCTGTAACAATTGAGTTGGATCTTGCATTAGTTCATAGGGGAAACTTTCCTGGTGTTGATTACTCTTAGTAGTTGATGCTATCAAGTGAACCATTGAATTATTGTTTATGTTCAGATTGTTATACATCATTATTCCATCTCTAATCATGATCCATATGATGTCTTGTGAGTAGTTCGTTTTGTTCTTGAGGACATGGGAGAAGTCTTGTTGTTAGTAGTGGAGTTGTGTTGAGAAAGATTCAATAGTTTGATATTTAAGTTGTGGTGTACTTCTTCTAGTGGTGGCATGTGAACGTCGACTACATGACATTTCACCTATATGGGCCTAGGGGAATGCATTGTGTATTTGGCTACTAATCGTAGGGGTTGCCAGAGTGACAGAAACCTGAACCCCCGTTAGGAAACCATTGCACAAGGGACATAAGGGTCTTAGAGTTTAAAGCTATGGTTAGGTTTCTACCTTAATTACTTTCTTGTACTTACGGATGTTTGCAAGGGGGTTTAATCACAAGTATGTATTAGTCTTGGATGGGACGGTACATTGGCACAGGTTCACCCACACAACACTTAGCAAGCTAGAGAAGATTAATCGACTATATGAAGCGAAAGCACTTGACAGTCTTCCCATGTGTCCTCGAGAACGTTTGGTCATCTATAGAAATACAACCGGCTTGTCCTTTGCTACATAAAGGATTGGGCCACTTGCTGCATTTATTCCTACTGTCTTTTGTTTACTCGTACTTTGTTTACTTGCTTTATCGAAAACCCCTAAAAATCCGTTTGCTAAGTATTTGCAGAGAATTCCTGATCCATACCACTAGCCAGCACCTTCTGCTCCTCGTTGGGTTCGACACTCTTACTTATCGAAAATACTGCGATACACCCCCTATACTTGTGGGTCATCATGCACAGACACGAGGCTCGAAGCTGCTGCCGATGCGGGGCGAGGAGCTTGAGGCAGGAGAAGGTTGGCCGGAAGGGGAGTCTGAGGTGGAGGCGCGGGAGGCGACGGAGTTCCTGGGCGGCACCGTTAGAGACGAGGCCACAGAGAGGTCGAAGACACGGTATACGAAGGTGCTACGGTGTGGTCGCGCTCGAGGAGGAGCGGCCAGCAAGGAAGATCGCAGCGAGGGCGGTCTTGGCAGCGGGACGCGTGGCGGTGGTTGGTGATGGGGCGAGGTCAAGGCAACGAGCCACGCGGAGGTTGCGAGCGGTGAGGCGCTGGTGACGGGGAGCTTGATCCTGGCACAGGGTCTAGCGAGGCGGGGTGACGGTGGCCAGAGGGAACCATGTCAGAGCCTGCAGAGGGAGACGACGAGGCGTGGACGGCGGTGGCAGAAGGAGGTCGGGCTCAAGAGGCTTCGCAGGGAGGCGCAGGGGCGGAGCTGGTAGAGAGGAACCACGGGAGGGCATGGTGGACGGGACCGGGGCAGCCTCGAGTGAGGGAAGGCGACCGACGGCGTCGGGGTGGTTGCAGAGGAAGAAGAGGGAGGGACGTGAGGTGAGAAGGGAGCAGGGTAGGGATCGCGTGGATCAAGGCCAGAGGTGGGGCCGGTTTCGATCGCGGGGGTGGGGGTGGGCATCACGTTGGTTGTAGCATCCCAATTGTCTAACAATTGCAATGCTTCTAGCCTAGTCTACATAAATGCTACTTCCTATATATAATTGTTGCATCATAATTATATCATGCTCATGTCATCATGCCACCTTGCAATTTGAGCATCATATAAAACCCTCTTTCTTTGGTTCTTCTCTCATATGCATTATTAATTGTATTTGCCTCTTGATATTGTATTTGGTTATTGATATATTGTTTAATGCCCAAGTTGAGTTGGGGGCATCTCTTTTTGACTCCACCACCTTTCTTGTCACCACCCCATCATTCCACCATTCCACCATATGTGAGCATTGCATTTTATTCGGGTTTATCTCTAGCTCATGTTGTTTGGAATGGACCCTTTTCCATTCTACCTGCTTCCATATGGAATGATATGGGAAGGTTGTTCATGTTGGAATATTTTGAGGATAATATGCACATAGTGGAGTATAAACACTAGCATGTCCAAAATATATTCAAATATGGTCATCTCCATTCACTCCACATGGAACATTCCTTCAATCCTTAGCTTGGCCCTTACTCCATCTTTTGAGGATGCACATAAATAAATGCCATGAGTTTTTATTTTGTTTTCACAAGATTAACACTTGGCATTAAATACTTGCATGGGCCATGCAACCATCACCACCATTTGATCTCCTTTGGTTTTTTTTTGGTTTTTGAGTGGATCATGTTCAAACCCTACCACCACATCACCCTCTCTCTCTAATCCTCTCTCCTAAAACCTAACACCTCATCTAACCCTAACTCTAGTTTCCTCTCTTTTCTTCTAACCCTAGTTCTAAGCCAACCCTAACCACACCTCTCTCACCTCTCCCTCTCTCTACCATGATAACCCCACCGGGCTACCCCCTCTCCCTGGTCCCACACCCCATCTACCCCATCTACCCCACCCCAAACCCTAGCCTTACCGAGCATGCCCTAGCTCACCCTAGTTTTCCTCTCCTCTCCTTTTCTCTCTCACTGCCGACCAGGTCCCACGCGACCATGCCCCGCCTTGACCGCCTTCTGGCCCACCTGCCATGCCCTGCCTGCCCAACTCGATCCCCAGCTCGAGCACGTGCATGGGAGGAGGGAAAAGGGCCGAAGCTACTTTTCCTCTACCCCGTACCCCACGGCATCCTCCTCCCTTTTTCCTCGCCTTGTCCCTCTCCTCACGTCTCCTGGCTTCACCAGATCCACCCCAGAGCCCCTGCCTCTCCCCTCCTTCTTCTTCACTGCCGCCAACCCCTCTCTCGCCGGTCATGGCCAGTAGCGCCGCCGCCCCCTCGTTCCAGTGGGCGTGGTCGACATGGAGGTGGTCGAGGAGGTCAAGGAGGATCCCCTGCTTCGCCCTGGACACGCCAGCGAGAAGGAGGAGAACCAGATCCGCCAGCACCACCACCGCCTCGACGGAAACCCTAGCTCTCCGGCCGTCTGCCTCGCCACCGCGGTGAGCTGCTGAATCTCCCGGACATCCCATTCCTCGCCGGCGTTTCCTATATTCGCCGGACCACATGTCGAACGCTCTTGGTGTGTTGCGTGCGCGTGCATTCTCTGTGTCGTCGCGTCGCGAGAACCTTGTCTAGCCGCGCAGCCTTCCCCTAACACCAATCCCACCTAGCCGCAGCGGTCGCCGCCGCCGTGCGCAAGCGCCAGGTCGTGGGTTCGACCCCCGCGCCGCGCGCCGTTCGCTGTCACCGATCGGTCGTCAGTAATATTCAGAGAAGAACAACAGTGGCCGCGGACCCTTTTGCACTTAACCCCCCTGCGTCTTTTGTCGGCTCAACCCGCGCTCCTAGAGGCCCCACCTGTCGGTCACCCTGGCTTTTTACGAATAGGTACCTGGGTTTCCATAGCCTCAGCCCACGGTCCCCTGGATCCACCACGTGTCGCGTCCCGGCTGGCCGCGCGCGCCATGGACCCTCAACCCCACCGACCCCACCTGTCAGCCGCATGGGCTAGCTCAGCTCGCGGTGAAAAAGGTTTCTCCGCGTCATTTTTTTTTTGCCAGTTCAGCCCGGGCCCATCTGTCTGTGTCTATGGTTAGGTTTGCCTGAGTGACAAAAGGTTTCTGTTTTTCTGTTTTAATTTAAACTTTTCAAATTTGTTTTAAATTCAAATCCAAATCTGTTTTCAAATATCTTTTAAGATATAATTCCAAATTAAACATGTAATATATGTTTTGAAATAAAATGTGAGGATTTCAAATATGCCATTCAAAATATATTTTGAACACTTTAAATTTCGAGTTGATTAAAATTACAACAAAATTCCCTTTATCTTAATTAATTAATAACTTTAGTTTTATAACTCCAAATTTGACAAATACTATGTCTAAATTGATCAGCTCGACGAGACCTTTCTGTTTATGCATTCCATGTTCTGAATTGCAGCATGCATCATACAAATATAAAGTTTACAACAACTTATTTGAGGATAAAATGTGACTAAAACTCAATAAAAGGCTTTATTCTTGTATTCCACATCTCACCCATGCCATGCTACATTATTGCCATGCAAATTGTGCATCATTCATCATGGCATGATTGTTTGCTTGTCGCATTTTAATTCATATGCTTGTGCACTCTATTTATGTTGGCTCTTGTTTGTTTGGTTCTTCTTCGAATAGACGCTGAGCAGGGGATATATCAAGAAACCCAGGAGCACTACCCAGATCCGTCCCTCGCTTCAACTGAGCTGCCAGGCAAGCACTACCACATGCTCGCATACATATAGTACCTATGGCCTCTATCTTATTCTTGCATCATTGAGTCGCGATTGCATTAAACTGAATCCCAAGTACTGCATAGCCTTTACTTTTAAACCCCACTGAAGCTTGTTCCTCCATCCCATGAGCCATTACTACAGGAGTTGTTTGAGCCATGCGGGTCGTAGAACAGCCTGTGTAGGGTATGTGAGTGTCTGATGGATAACGAGGTACCTAAACAACTTAACCTGAGTAGTAATGGGATAACTAAAGACAGAGGCACCGGTGAGCAATATCTGCTATTTGGTTCTTCATGCTCACTTGTGTCCCGTAGGACCTCGAGTACTTGATTCCTGTTCCTTGACTATTCGCACTATCCACATCCGGGAGGCCTTATGGACCCCCCTGAGCCAGAGCTTGATTCATTCTTATTTCTTGGGGCCACAAAGTAGTTTGGGGCTTTATTACTATCCTGTACTCATGCCATGCTTTACTGCTTTATTTAAGATTATGCGAGGAGCACCTGTACTGTTTTGGATGCGGAGTGTTTTCGCGGTATCGACAAGCCCAGTCACACTTTCGGGTTCCCAGTCGTTTACAGCCATTGACGCAAACCTTGAGTCCGTCTCGGAGCCGGCCAACTTCGCTGCGGGTAGCTTAATGGGGTGGCCCCCTGAAACATTTCTCAATCCTGTGATCGCTTTGTCGTGAATGCCTCGTTGGGTTTTGATTTGGTTTTTCCGAGGTTGATCGAGTGTGTGTTGCTATTTGTGCACCCCTGCAGGGTAAATCTTTCTGAAAGCCGTGTCCGCGGTTATGGACGACTTGGAGCACAGTTTCTCGACCATAGACAAGTATAACTAAAGTACCGCTTTTAATTTGACTAAGTACCTGACTAGTAAATAGTGCAACACTCATGGAATGGATAATAAAACTGCCAACGGACTGGGGGGGCTGTTCGTCTGCTTCCTCGTTGGTAAGCGAGGAGGAGGATGGATCTGTTAATATTACTGTTATAACTGTTGTTACTAATTCATGGACATCCATCTATCTTTGGTTAGGCGGATGGTTAGCGAGTATCTATAGAATTGTTAGGTGTTATCTTTTGCTGCAAATTGCGTCACCCCAGGTAGTGTCCCCTTTAGAGGCATAAAGACTTGCTGAGTACCCCTAGGGTCTCACACGATAAATTGTTTGATTCAGATGAACAGGTAAACTCGCAAGATGGATACTGGGTGGATGAGACGAACAATGTGGACAACGATCACTCGGTGTAGAGATTCCGGGAATGGGGATCCGTGAGATCTGTGGGCGGGATGTGTTTATTTATGGGGCATCTTATGCTGATTTGCTTCTTATCCGTACTCGGATCTTGTTTTCCGCTTCCGCCTGATACTCTGATGTTTGATGTATGAGGAGGTATCCTAAACTACTATATCTATCTAGGATATTTGGATCTTGCCGTATGGCGTTGCAATATTTCTATTTCTTTTAGATGGAATGGCTCTGAGGACTGTTGTATGGTGGCTTGCATACATACTCATTTGTGTATGTTTGGAAATGGTTAGGACGGCCGAAAGGTCTACCTGTGAGTGGCATTTAGCCCCACCGTACTATTTTAACCATTTCCGCTCATCCAGGCTTGTAACTAAGAGCATAATTCACCGAGGTAGTTACATTGGTCATACGCGGTAGGTGGGCGATGAGGCGTGTGTGCGTCCTTTGCGTGTACCGCGGGGCCGAGGAAGAGTTGCTGCGTGAACGAGGTGGTTCCATCAGGTGGGGGTTGGTGTTAGGTTTCGGTGGTGGGAAAACTAGTGTTTGGGGATAGGGTTTGGTTTATGTTGGGGTAGTAGGTGGCTAGCCGGGCCTTTTGGCCCGGCTGGCTACCTCCCCCTAAAATAATTTTATCTATTTATTTTATCTTTTAAATACTTTTGTAAATAGTTTTCAGACAAATAAAATATCTAGAAAAGACTGGGGGTTTTTGATTTGAAATAAAGACAGGGGATATCTGGAAAACAAAGATAGGCTTTTGGGACATAGTTTTAGGCGAACAAATGCATGGTGACATGATGATGCTCAAATACAATGTGGCATGATGACATGAGAATGTTGTCATGATGATGCAACGCACAAAGTAGTAAACAATAAGCGATTTTCTAGTTGTGGTTTTACCCGGGGTGCTACAATTCGACACCACTAACAATGGATCTCGCCCTCAAGATCTGCCTCATGGTATTGGGAAGAAGGCTGATGATTGGATTCTTCTTGCTTCGTGTATATCCTTGCGACACCACTAACAAAGACTCTTGCTCCATCTTGAAATTGGCGACACCACCAACAAGAGTTCATTTTTCACGTTCATCGAGCGAACACTCTCGAGAAACAAAGACGAAGGCAAAAGGTCTCAAAAGATAAGTCCACCTTTAACTTACGTGGAAGGAGTAAATCGCATTGATTCCCCATTAAATGTACAAAATAGAATGATAAGAGTAGTGGTATGGTAGGTACTCCATCCCAAACTCAAAGCATTACTTTGTACATGAAAAAAGAATCGTGCAACCATCTCTCGGAATTCAGACTGAAGATCTTTACAATTGATGTTCAGAAACAAAGGATTAATGTAGGGTCTTCTGATGTAGATGATGTCATCGAGTTGGAAAATGCCGGAAGATACAAAGAAAATCGTATGAAAAGACACAATGATTAGGTTATGTGATTGTTCCATTAGCATGAAAAACACATGCTGAAGGTATACTCCAAATTCACCAATAATAATCCTTCGCATATGATCTTCAATTATTCGGATATTTGTCAAGGGGTGCATACAGATAAAGAGTTCAAGGATAAAAGATTGGATGAAGGGTACAAGAAACGAGATGCAGGTTGATGCTTGAAACAACACATTATAAAAGGGGAAGCGAAATCCTGAAGGTACGACAGAAAACCAACCACGAGAAATGCTGGACTCAAAGAAAGATAAGAGAACAGATTCAAAACACGCAGAGGTAAGAGGAAAATAGCATAGGGGTAAGGAGTAAAAGCAGGCCTAATCAGATCTATACAATCGATTTTGCAAAATAGTTTTAACACTCTACATCGGCCGTTAGCTAGGATATCCTTTAGGCTGGACTAGAGGGGTATCGCAATAGCTGGGCTCTGATACCACTTTGTAACACCCTTAAATCGTCCCTATGCAGATTTTAGCGATTCCCGCCAAACCCGCATAGAAACGATTCAAAGATGCCCACCAGGCACTTGTGTGTGGGTGGAAAACAAAGTACTACCATTACACAATAGTTCATGATGGAACCCACAAAACATATATGTACAACAGCGACTCAATGAGTCAAGAATACAGATATACATTATAAAAGGTCCAAATCACCTTGAAAACGATACACATCCGAGTATGGATAAGAAGCAAATGGGGCTAAGAGACCTGAAGAATAACCAAGGGCATCGACAACCCTGCCTAGGATAAGTCGGAAGGGTAACCCTGCTAATGACGTTGATCTCAAACCTGCTAAAACAAAAGGGGTGCTGACAAAGGGCAAAGGAAAAAGAGAGCGGTCAGTACTAAAGCCAATACACGGCGAGTCTAGAATTTGGCGGCTCTCGCCTACATAGGTATAGTGGACTGAAGCGGCAACGCAGCATGCACTAAATAACCTATAGAGACTCGATACATCTATCAGCTATCAGAGATAGGTAAGAAAGACCTATGTGGGACCAACCTGATACTAACACCAAACATACCCATCATGGTATTTCCCCCTCGAGACCAAACGAGGAAGTCACCCGAGGAACTCACATAGTTGGCAGTTTTATTCATTCCATTATAGTTGCAGCACTTACTAGTCAGATATAGATAGCATGAGTCATCCTGATATCTTAAGTAGTGGGCAGTTTTAGTTAACCATTGTATTGTAGTTGCAATACTTACTAGTCAGATACAATTAGCATGAGACATCCCAAATCCAGAAGTTGTTGGCACTTTTATTTACTCATTATGTTGTAGTGAAACTGATTACTAGACATGTCAAACTCAAATTTATAGCCCTACTTTAGTTATAGTTGTCTATGATCGAGATACTATGCTCCAAGTCGTCCATAACCATGGACACGGCTTTTAGAAAGTTTTACCCTGCAGGAGTCCACAAATAGCAACACACGCACGATCAACCTCGGAAAAAACCAAATAAAAAGTAACGAGTCCTCATGACAATGCAATCACAGGATTCATAAATTATTTCAGGGGGGCACCCCACTAAGCTAACTGTAATGAATTTGGCTGGCTCTAAGATAGGCCCAGGGTTTGCGAGAATGGTTGTAAATGATTGGGAACCTGAAAGTGTGATTGGGCTTGTCGATACCGCGAAATCGTTTCGCAATCCAAAATAGTGTACAGGCGCTCCACGCGCAATCATAAATGAAGCAGTAAAGCATGGCATGAGTATAGGATAGTAAGAAATATGATATGAATCAAGCTCAGCAAAGGGGGATCCATAGAGTCTCCCACATGTGGATAGTGCGAATAGTCAAGGAACAGGTATCAAGTACTCGGGGCCTATAGGAGACAAGTGAGCGGTTGAAACCCAAATATTTGCTATTGCCCACTGGTGCCTCTACATTAGTTATATCTATTCCCAAAATTTTAATTATCAAGTTGTAATTAAAGGCATGATCATCTCTACCATTAAGAATGTGCCAACCTCCCAACAACTGTGGAACGACAATGACACGAAGCATCACCTAAGCAAGCAAATACAACTCGCAAGGCCAACTATCTACCAAACAACAGGCAATAGGAGGTGTGCAAGGCTTTATAGAGGCTTCAAGGAATATAAATGGTACAGAAACTAAAGCATCGCAACACGGATAGCAATAGATCATTAGGAAGGAAGTAAAGACTATAAATGCAAAATAGGTAGAAAGGGGGAGATTGCTCGCATGAGAAACATAGACAAAGGTTCACCAAAGATCAAGTCGAAGCTCTTATCAACTCAATGGTCTAATCCATGAAGAAGAAAAGCACTAAAAGGAACACCAGACGCACTATTTAATACTACGTAGAAGATCGGGTATGATGCATGTATGATGTATGACATGGCAAAGATGCGATGCGACTAGGCAATATTAAGCGGAACTAGGGTCCCGACAATTAATTAGATGGTTCATGTTGTTTAGATACCTCACAATTTAAATGTTGGCTTAACAAGGCAAAACATGGCATCGGTTGACTACAAAAATTTAAATGAAGTCAATATAGGACTAGAATAACCCGCATATAGTCTCCATAATTAATTATAAGGTGAATCGACAAAGTATCCCCAACCCACAAAATATGTATGAGACATGAATGATGTAATATCCAAAAAGGTATATTATATTCATCAAAATAGGGGTCTCGGAAAAAGGGTCACACATCTCGGATCGAAGTTCTTGGGGTTCAGAGGGTTCGGTTCGGTCTTCGGAATTCGGGATCAGTCTTAGGGTCCATGTGGGCGATATTGTCATCGATGGCGAACTTGAATGGATCGGTGGTCTTCAGGGTTTGACATGATTGGTCTTCAGAGGGGTTTGGATTCACTAGGATCAGGCTTCAGACTCAGGGAGCAGGGTCTTCAGACTTGGGGTGCGGGGTCTTCGGATCCGCAGAAGAGGTCTCGGGCTTGAAGGTCTTCGGATTCCAGGAGCATCGCCTTCGGGTTCCGTGAGAAAGACCTTGGAGTTCCATCTTCGATGGTCGGTGAACTTGGTTTGGCCCCAGTTCAGTACATTGTACCTCTCGAGCATATCTTCTTGACTACCATGATACAGATAGAAATTGTAGAAGACAACGCTGGTATGGGTCTAGAACTAGAATTGAATTAAATCTCGATAGATTAGAGCATCTCCACTCGTTGGCCATTCCCAGGCTGAAATCTAGACCTAAATAGTGCTGAATGGAGAAAAGTTTCGGCCTGGGAGTGGCCGATTTCCCACTCACGTTCCCAGGCTAAGTTTCTTGGTGAAGCAAAAAACGGCGACATTTTCGAATTTTCTCGTTCCCGCCGGCAAAATCTTGGCCATAGGGTGTTCGACAGAAATACGCCCAAAAAAGTTCGGCCATAAAATTATTACAGAACAAGGTAAAATAGGTCGGTAATCAATCGTCGATGGGGGTGATCTCCTCCGGCGTGTCCGGTGCGACGGGGATGTGTTTGTCGGCGTTCCTGTCGGCCGACTGGTTGGAGGAGGTCGAAGCGGAGCTCGGCGAGGGCACGACGCCGGTGGTGTTCGGCGGAGAGCTTGGCGCGCTCTTGGCGTTTTCCTCCTGGAGGACAGTGTTGTGGTGTGCCATGTACCAGGCCTTGACCTGGGTGCTCATCGCCGAGGTGTCTTCACCGCCCATGAGAAACTGCAGATCCGTGTTGCTCTTCTTGGCGGCGAAATTCACTTTGAGGAGATCGAGCTTGAGGTCTTGGTTCTGTAGCAGCTGCACCCATCTTTTCTTGGCCTTCTCCTTCCTCTTCTTGGTATGGTCCTTCGTTTCGCCGATGCACCTCTGGATGGATTCCTAGAGGCGCTCGGCAGGAGGTCCTACGGCTTTGAGCATCTTCGCCTTTTTCTGGCCGAGCTCTGGCCTTCCTTCGCCGACAGCAGGTGGAGGGGCCACCGGGTTATACACGCCGTCCTTCGTCTTGGCGAGGGTTAGCCGAGTATCCGCCCATTTTTGGCATTTCTCAATCAAAGGAAGCACGTGATGGAACTTGAACTCCGTCCCGGTGTCATTTTGGTACATGCCGAGTGCGCGGAGGAACTGCAAAGGCAAGGCAAAGTGTGTCAGGATAGGCATGAACAAATACCATCGGCTAGTGTTCGACGAAGTACGTTGGCATCCATGCTCTCGCCGCTGATGGGTGTGCGTTCGACCTCCTTGAGAAGGCTGTGCCACTTGCTTCATGCCTGCTAGATGAGCCCCCAGTGGTTGGTCATGGCTTTCTCGCCGCACTCCATGTGGGTTTTGTTGTAATTCGGGTCGCGAAGGTCGCGTTCATCGAATGCTAGCTTCACGCGCTTCCAGTACTTGTCCTCAATCGACGTCCACTTGATCCGGGGCTCTGTCGTCGAGGTGCTCGCCTTCTTCTTGCCTTTGCCTTTGCCCTTCGCCGGAGCCAGGCCAACGCCTTCCTCTTCCTCATCGGTCTGGGTCTGCTCGGCAAAATCCTGAGACTCGATGCCGTGTTCAGCGTCAGCCCGAGACTGTTCTTGGGTGAAGAAGCCGGCATTGCTGGCCGCAGCGGCTGCCGATCCTTCGACGATTATGCCCTGCATGTAGGCTTCGTTCGACATTCCGCCGAACATGTTCTGAGCGTCGGTCTTGCCGTGGGTCGCGTGCGACAATCTTCCGGCGAATGGTAGCGGACCGCGAGGAAGCGACGTACGACGGAGAGGAGTAGGGTGCGTTAATTACGATGCCGAATGCCGAAGGAGGGCATGGTGTGGGGTAGGGGAAGACGGTGTTTGGGTTGAATTCGTCGTCGAACTTGGGGGAGGAGGAGTACCTTTGTCGTGGGTTCGCCTGGTTCTCCTGGAACATCGCCGGCGAGATCGGCGAGAAGGCGATCAGCGACTATCCGGCTAGCGAAGCGACGCTTGGCTGGCTCCCCCAAACGCCATCGTACTACGTACGCGACAACGCCACTGCCGCTTCCCTCATTGCCTGAGCCTCGCCCGCCGCTTCCCTCAACGCATGTGCCTCGGCCGCCGCTCCCCTCATCGCCTGAGCTTTGGTGAGCTCCTGCATCTACTTGGCCCTTGCCTTCATGTCCCTACGGCTGTCCGTAGTGAACCTTCTCTTCGTGGATAGGGCCAACCAGTCAGGGCCTCTCATGCCTTGAGGTCTCGGCGTGGGCGCTCTCGACTTCCTCACCTTTTTCTCCTTTGGTTCGCGGGCGGCGGATCGGGGTTTGGCGAAAGCCTTGGACGGCATGGAGGGCGGGAGCTCGGCGAACTAGCGGGAGATGTGGGGGATTGTGGAGGGAAGGCGGGAGGGAAAGAAGAAAAGGGCGGGAACTCGACATCCACTCGCCGACAGGGCTAGCCCACCCTTGTTTTCTCTCCATCCGGCGTTTCCAGGCCGTTCCCGGCACCTCGGGTTCGGCCTAGGAACGCCAGACCAATTTTCGGCCACATCCAAAGGAAACTGACGTCTTGAAAACGTGACTGAACGAATGTCCGCCGTCTGGACGAAAAATAGGCACTCGGAACGCTCTTAGTGTTCTCACAAACACATAAGCACACATGCCCTCTTAGGCAGAAGTAAGCGAGGCTTCCTGATACAAACAGTACCTACAAGACAAGACTGTTCATAGGGAAAACATGCGGGAGGCCACCTTGCAGGGACGCATGGGGCAAAAAACGCAGGTACCCCAGGACGTCCGCCTGTAGTGTGCATAGACACGAGGCTCGAAGCCGCTGCCGGCTCGGAGCGAGGAGCTTGAGGCAGGAGAAGGCCGGTCGGAAGGGGAGCCTGAGGTGGAGGCACGGGAGGCGACAGAGTTCCTGGGCGGCGCCGCTAGAGATGTGGCCACAGAGAGGTCGAAGACGCGATTGATGACGGTGCTGCGGTGTGGTCGCGCTCGAGGAGGAGCGGCCGACGAGGAAGATCGCGACGAGGGCGATCTTGGCGGCGGGGCACGTGGCGGTGATTGGTGATGGGGCGAGGTCAAGGCAACGAGGCGGCCGAAGCTTGCGAGCGTGGAGGCGCTGGCAGCGGGGAGCTTGAGGTCGGCGTAGGGCCCAGCGAGGCGGGGCGGCGGAGGCCGGAGGGAACCAGGTCGGAGCCTGTAGAGGGAGACGGCGAGGCAGGGACGGCAGCGAGCTTCGCGGGCGACGGAGGATTCGGTGGCGGCAGAAGGAGGTCGGGCTCGAGGAGCTTCGCGGGGAGGCGCAGGGGTAGAGCCGGTGGAGAGGTACCGCGGGAGGGCGCGGCAGACGGGTCCGGGGCAGCCTCGAGCTTGGGAAGGCGACCGGTGGTAGCGGGGTGGTTGTAGAGGAAGACGAGGGAGGGACGCGAGGTGAGAGGAGAGCAGGGTGGGGATCGCGTGGATCAAGGCCAGGGGTAGGGCCGGTTTCGGTCGCGGGGTGGGCATCGCGCCGGTCGTATGATATTTTTACAAATATACCTATCTGTAAATCTGCATCGGTAAAAATACCTTTTTTGTTAAAGTAATTGTCAAAACTGCCTTGACGGGATGTGAAAAAGCTTTCACGTGGCTCTTCCCGCGACTATGCATGGTAGCCTAATCATCCCACCACGGGGAGAGGCGGAAAGGCCGTCCCGCCCATGGGGTTGGCCGAAGGGGGCCATGCCACGTCGATGTGTAGCGGGAGGAGCTACCTGCCAGGAGGTTGGCGGGATATACTCCCTCCATTCTCAATTACCTCGCATCATAGGTTTAGTTAAGGTCAAAATTTAAAAACTTTGACCATATATTTAGGAAAAAATATCAATACAAAAAATATATAATCTATTGTATTATAATTTTCATAATCTATATATTTATATTATATGCGTCAAAAATAATAGATGTCCATATTTTTTCTTATATTCTCGGTTACTTTGTAAAGTTTAACTTTGAATAACCCAAAACGCGAGGTAATTGTGAACCGAGGGAGTATTGTGCATCATCACTACTATTAAACAGTCAAACAATATCTTTCCTACGTACCCCCTCCCCCCTTACATATGTGTGCCAATCAGAAACACACGATAAGTCCAATCGATCTCAATCTAACAGCCACAATTGCTTTAAGCGGGGCCGGTGTGCACTTAGCAATTTCCGTTGCCTGACCAAACTCCACCCCAGAGGAAACCACGCACACCCCATACATCACGGAGTCCTTTAATTCATTCACGTACAAAATAGGATACTGGACAATAAAAACAGAGGAAACTGACACTAAATTAGACTACAATCACGCCATAAGGATACTGGACAATAAATGCACCCTATAATTACACATGTGGCTAACAGAGGAAACTGGCACTAAATTGTATCGATTCACCACCGCGTGAGACCTTGCACCACCACACCATCGCCTCCCTGCACGGCAACCTACACTTCACCGTCGACTGGGTGCAAGGTCTCTCCTTCAACTCCTTTGACCCCAGACGACTGGAATCATGTTGCCTCCCTGTAGGGCGACCTGAATCTGCTACACTGCACTCTGCCTTCCTCCTACAAAATTGGGATCGAATAAAGACACGGTTTTCTGGTGACTATACTGCTCCCATGATACATCAAAAACACCTATATATATGGGAATGAATTGAGAAGATTAGGTGTGGGCACGGTAGCAAAAAATACCTCGGTAAATTGATTTTAGTCTTTCACTTGTTTCTGCATTTCTTCATATCTTCATTCATTACCTCTTTCTCTATTGGTACCATGTGCACATAGTCCCTGCCTAATATTTGATGAAAATAGATAAACCAAAATATAAGAATCAGTTCTTGCTAATATTCTATTGGTAGACTTCTCCTAGGAAATATTTGACATAATAACTGGATATGAGTATATATACACTTGTTACCGGTAATAAGAAAAAGGTAATCCAATATATCATGTACTGACTAATTTAAATAGTTGATCATAAACATTATGGAGTAATAACAACGTAATAATGATTTGGAGATTTTACAGAAGCGCATATCACGGCGACGGTATGTCATCTCCCAATCACGATGATTCCCGCACCCCGCAGCCTGTTTCAGGATATAAGCAACACTCACTCCTTGGGTAAGCATGAGCAACCTGACTTTTTAAAAACGTTGGTAATATTTTGATGACGTGCTAACTTGCGGTATGCAACAGACCCTAGAGAGTTGAAGAGGCAAAGGAACCGAGAATATTATGCCCGAAATAAAGATGATATTCTGAAAAGACGTCGTCAAGCCCGTGAAATAAAACTGGCTTCCGCTACACTGCTTAATGATGAGCAAGATAGTCCACATACACCCCTCACCATTCCCATATGTAAGAATGAACTTCAACTTCATGCTTTTAAGATTGTCTGGGCACTAATGGCTTAATTTAATGATCCGCTTCGTGATTTATATATGCTTTAAGCTCATGATGCTACGCCATCTGCCACTCCCAATGGGAAGAATACCATATTTTGAGACATCACTAACACTCACAACTTAGGTAATATGGGATGAATATATGATCTCACTGAACACTTATCGATGGGGAAATATTCTTAGTTGATTGTATCATGTATGTAGATCCTAATGAACTGAAGAGGCAATTAGAGAGGGAACAGTATTCACAAAATAGGGAAGATATATTAAAGAAACAACGTCAAGCTTATAGTCAGAAAAAAATGGCTGCTGCTTCCACCGAAGTCAACGGACAGGGGAATGAAACACAAACACCGGTGTCCATAACCATTGGTAATGATGCCCAACTAATGCATTTACCCCTACTTATATTTATCTAATACTAAATATCGTTTTCATCTACGCGGATCCTAAAGAAATAAGGAGACAAAGAGATAGGGAGCGGTATGCACAAAATAGGGATGAAATATTAAAACGACAACGCCAGTCCCGTGAACTGAAAAAAGCTTCTAATGTCCTTCACAGTAACGATGTCACTGCGACACCCACACCAGCTACAGGACTATCCGTTGTCACCCAACTACAAACTATAACATGTCTAGGTAATGTCTATGAAATTCCAAACATTAATAAATCTTAGCAGCTTTCGTTTGTATCTTACCGTGATTACTGTGAATGCAACCAAAATCCATATCTGTCAGTGGTTCAGCAATCCCATATGAGTAATATCGTCAACCTACCTACATAGGGTTGCACAATTGAAGAGGATGGTTAGTATATTCTGATTATTTATTACTAAGTAGTGATTACAAAAGTTCTTGCTTGACTGTCATTCTCATGTTTGCATTCAGATATGGATCAATCTTTCAGATGTAATCAACCAAATGAAACTACAACTGATGTTGAAGAATCTGATTTGCTACATAGAAACGATAGGTTCCAGATGCAGGATATAGGAGGGCGGATGAGACCGGTAAACATATCCAGACCTGCTCCACAGGGAGACCCACCCATGGATAAATATATTGGTATATTTATTGACTATCACTAGCTTACCTTCCATTCAATCGCAGCTACTTACTCAACATTTATCGAAATAAAATATCAGGGAACGACCATGGCAGAGATGCTTACGGAATACTTGAGCCTGATGGGAACACATCAAACGTTGATGGTATGCATCGTGTCATTTGATTCTTGACCATAATTTTCGAGGGCATGAATTTATTTTACTATCTTATTTATACGTAATAGATTGCTTGAGAAACGAGAACCTTCGAGAGGCTGCATATGCTGAACCTGATGAGGAAGCTAGGCTTTTTGCTGAACAGGGTAAGAACATTATTGTGATAATACAAATGAGATATGATATAATACTGTCACTTATGCAAAATGTTTATTATGTTCCAGATGTTGATTTTCAATCCTACCGAGTTCAGTGACAACAGGCGAATGCAGTTCCCAATGATGATACCTATGATAATGTTTACAAAAACATACCTAACAAGCATCATGTCCTAAGAAAAGTTCCGGACTGCCGACACTGTGGGGCATTGCATTTTCCATTCGAGGGACCTGCCTTTTGTTGCAGGAAAGGAAAAGTCAGTTTAGTTACTCCTGTTGTTCCAGAAGAGCTGAAACGGTTGTTTACAAGTCAAGAGGATGATGATGCTAAATACTTTAGAGAGAATATACGATATTTTAACTCCCATTTCTCATTCACAAGTCTAGGAGTTACCCTTCATCGTCGAGTAAGCACAGCTGCAAAAACTGGCATATATACATTTCGAGCTTGTGGTGGATTATACCATTCTCTTGACAATCTGGTGTCAGCTGGTAATGGCCCTCGGCATCTACAACTCTATATTTATGATACAGATGAAAACTTGATTCACAGGGCACAGAGGTCTCCAGATCTTAATATAGATGTCATACGGAAGATCCTGGGAATACTGCAACATAACCCTTATGCGCAAGTTTTCAAGATCCTAGGGTATGTTCCAAATCTAGATGAATATAGGATCTCACTGAACACCGATATCAACCTAGATCAACGAAGGTACAATGTCCCAACGACTTCTCAGCTGGCAGCAATATGGGTTGAAGGGAGCGACCCACAAAATTGCTTTGATAGGAGTGTTATCGTGCATGGAAAAGGAGACCGTCCCTTGTATATTAGAGCATATTATGGATGCAATGACCCATTGTCATATCCACTATTCTTCCCACGTGGGGAAACCAGTTGGAACCGTTGGATGCCATATGTTGACCCCCCTACCGACACGACTCAAGGCTCGGCGGATAATTTCGCACGACAATGGAACCAGTCCTCTGATTTACTTACTGGTACAATGTTTACTATTGATTTTAGATTTACCTATTTATGAACGAAACTTATGTTTTCACCTATCTTTCAGATGAAAGCTCGACCATAGAACAAGTTGCTGAATTTTTACCACGTGAAGAATGTGCCACCGACGTTCCAGCAGGTATTGGTCATCATTGGTAGTTTTAATGGCTTGACGATATATCGTCCTTATGTCAATGTTTTTAAACAATCTTTCAGATAATAACATAATGCAAGAACCAGTTGATAATTATGCAGAACATGAAGACCAAGCCAATGATTTACCCGAAGCCGAAGGTACTGGTCATCATTTCTATTTTATATTTGTAGTAACTGTAGCCATTCTACAACTATTTATAGTGTCCACAAATTTATAGATGACAACGAGGATAACCCAGATGAAAGCTTTGGTGATGATGATGATGAGCTAAATGCAACACAACTCAGAAAATTTGTTAGTGCGAGAGAGTACTACTGTTTTAAGTTGCAGGTGAGGAAGAACCTTTTTAACATTGTCTTGTTTGGAGGGCGCCTTTTTCCAACAGTGGACTGTTGACATGTACATCAAAATTGAGACTATGAGGCTTGACTGGTACTCAAAGCCAGAAAATCAGAAGGTTATACGCGCTGACCTCTACCAGCTAACCTGCTTGTTTCTATTCTAATACATTATTACATATGTGTGTTGCATGCTTTTCTATAATGTTATGTACTTTTATTTATTAATAGGGTCTTGTTGACACTGTCATTGCTGGCGAGTCCCGTGGTGATCGGATTGGCAAAAGAATCGTGCTTCCATGTACATTTCCTGGTGGTGACCGCGACATGCAACGGAGGTTCTTGGATGCGATGGCAATAGTTCGGCGTTGGGGCAAACCAGACTATTTCATCACGATGACTTGCAATCCTTATTGGGAAGAGATAACTGAGAAATTGTTGCCTGGGCAACTGCCACAAGACCGTCCTGACCTGGTGGCAAGAGTATTCAAAGCAAAACAGCGAGATATGATGGATTTACTAACTAAGGGTAAGCATTTCGGAGAAGTGGCAGCTTATGTCCATGTCACAGAGTTCCAAAAACGAGGTCTCCCGCCTGAACATATACTTCTAATAATGAAAGCAAACAACAAGTTAGCGACCCCAGATGACTATGATCAGGTGATATCTGCAGAGATACCTGACAAAGATAAATACCCTATCCTACATGAACTGGTCATCAAACACATGTTGCACGGACCATGTGGTGAACTGAGGAGAAGTTCCCATGCATGATTGACGGACAATGTCGGTTTCGTTACCCCCGAGACCTTTGCAATGCCACACAGCAAGGGAAAGACTCATGTCCCATCTATAGGAGGAGGGATGATGGACGTGCAGTAAAGATCAAAGGAGCAGATTTGGACAATAGATGGGTCGTCCCTTACAACCCCTTTTTGCTTATGAGATACAACTGTCATATTAATGTCGAAGCATGCTCGAGCATCAAAGCCGTAAAGTACTTATTCAAGTACATCTATAAGGGCCATGATCGGACATCCTTTGCATTCGAGCAGGATATTATCAATGATGGTGGAATCGTCAATGAAATTCGACAATATAAGGATGCAGGCTATGTAACTCCTCCAGATGCTATGTACAGGCTCTACAGTTTTAAAATGTTTGGTGTCAGCCCATCTGTGCTGCAACTCCAGCTTCATTTACCAAACATGCATACAGTCGCATTTAAAGCCAGTGAAAATCTAGAAGATGTTGTCGCTCGACCATCTTCTTCCAAGTCCATGCTTACCGAGTACTTTGAGATGAACCGGAAATTTCCAGAGGCACGAAAATGGTTGTACAGAGAGTTTCCTGAACATTATAGATGGATTGCTAGAAAAAAGTGGCAGAATAGAAGAAATAAGAGATCACAAATTGGAAGACTTGTGTATGCACACCCTGCTGAAGGAGAAAGGTACTATTTGCGAGTGCTCCTAAGTCATGTCCGAGGTGCCACTTTGTTTGATGATTTGAAAATGGTAAATGGCATGCCATGCAGTTCCTTCAGGGAGGCATGTGAGCATTTAGGACTCATTGAGCACGACAGGAGCCTTGATGATTGCATGACGGAGGCGGCCACATTTCAGATGCCTTGTGCCCTAAGACGGATGTTTGCCACGATACTGGTATTCTGCGAGGTAACAGAAATCACACAGATGTGGGACAAACATCTAGCATCAATGTCTGGGGATTGCCGTCTTAATCAACCGAATGAGGCAGCACTTGAGCAGATGGTCCTTAGAGATATCAGGGATATGTTGCAATCTATGGGAAAGGATATTACAAGCTATGGACTTCCGGATCTTGTTGAGACCGATGGATCTTATGATGCTGAGTATAGAGAAGTAGCAGAGGAAAGGCAAGTCACTGCAGACAAAGAACATCTAGATTTAATCAGCACTTTGAACAATGAGCAGCTGGATGGTTTCAATGATATAATGGATCATGTGACGAACCAAAAAAGCAAGGTATTCTTTGTTGATGGTCCAGGAGGAACTAGGAAGACTTACTTGTACAAGGCATTGCTTGCAAAGGTGCGGGACATGGGCCTAATAGCGATAACAACTGCTACATCAGGTATAGCACCATCGATAATGCCCGGAGGCCGGACTGCGCACTCTAGGTTCAAAATTCCAATCAAGCTCACCGACAACAGCATGTGTAGTTTCACAAAGCAAAGTGGTACTGCGGAGTTGCTTAAACATGCGTCATTGATAATTTGGGACGAAGTAGCCATGACAAAAAGGCAAGCAGTTGAGACGCTTGATAGATCCCTCCAGGATATAATGGAATGTCCTCTGCCGTTTGGTGGAAAGGTTGTCGTCTTTGGTGGTGATTTTAGGCAGGTCCTTCCCATTGTGACACGTGGGACAAGAGCACAGATCACAGATGCTACACTTTTAAAATCCTATCTGTGGGATAAGACACAAAAGATACGCCTCAAGCACAATATGCGGGCACAGGCTGATCCTTGGTTCTCCGAATACCTCCTAAGGATAGGCAATGGAACAGAAGAGACAATTGGCGATGACTATGTGTGTCTCCCTGATGACATTGTGATCGGCCACACCGAGGATGAAAATGCTATTAACACGCTCATCGATAATGTCTTCCCATCGCTGCATGCTAATGCTAGGTCAAGAGAATACATGAGCATGCGGGCAATTCTTTCGACCAAGAACGATCATGTGGATAACCTGAATGACAAGATGATCGCCAGGTTTCCAGGCCAAGAAAGATTATACCATAGTTTTGACTCAATCGAGGATGACTTGCAGAATAATTACACTATTGACTTTCTGAACTCGATCACACCAAATGGCTTGCCCCCGCATGTCTTGAGATTGAAGGTGAATTGCCCAGTCATTCTGCTCCGGAACCTCGACCCTCATAATGGCCTATGCAATGGAACACGGCTTATGATTAGAGCCTTCCAGGATAATGCAATCGACGCGGAGATAGTTGGTGTTCAGCATGCTGGAAAGAGAGTGTTCATACCTACGATCCCTATGTCTCCCTCGGATGACATCTCACTTCCATTCAAACTCAAGAGAAAACAGTTCCCCATCCGTTTGAGTTTTACGATGACCATTAAGAAGGCACGGGGTCAGACCATACCAAACGTCAGTATTTACCTTTCCGAGCCAAAACGTAATTACAGTGATGTTTGGTTCTAGCATATATCAACATGAAGTGATTATAAACTGCTTATTTCTTACTATTTCTACTTAGGTATCCAAATCAGAAGTAAAAGCGGCACATAGAGATAGATATAATAGCTACCTTAAAAAAACCATTTGGAGCAAATAGAGATAGTAGCAACCTTAAAAGAACCATTTGTATGGGCACGGTATGAACTTTTCTCTTGCTGGCGAGCTTCCACATTGGCTGAGATATTTAGTGCCATGAAGAGATATCTATTGTCCACCTTGTTGCAACATCAAAAAGGTGGATCCATCTAGAAATCAATAAACATAAATAGACATTATTATTTTTACTGCATATACTTGCATTGGTACAAATATTACTGCAAATTCCAATCTCCGTCAGTATTGCCTCACTGACAGGGTTGCGTACTTAAACATTTCAGTACTGAGTGGGCTTCTTTTGTGCACTCACATGATTGTGTTTACCGATGAAGAAAAGACATGAATACTTAACTTGGTTTTACATGGATTCTCTTTTTTATTCACCGACTAAAAACAATGAATATTGCAATTAAATTCAGCATTGATTTTGTACGACGCGCTTAGTGAACCTGTCGATGGATCTATATAATGAAAAAACATGCATGCAATATCTGGATGTTTCATTAGCAACATACCGTCTTTATCGTGCTTGCTGTAGAGATCCTACTTCGGTGTCTATATCTTAACTTTCCGAGGCTCCTTTCAAGATATCCATGAAAGTTTTTGGGTCATTGGATTTGCTAGAACTTTTCAGTGCTTCCAACATCTACATATTAAGTTTATCACCAAATGTCAGAAATAGACAAAAACCATTTTTCCCATACATCGTTGTGCAATGAGAAAGCATCTGTCGGACAGACTTCTCCGGCAGCTACATACTATACTGGGAGGTGCCAACATGTTCTCATTAAAGTTCAGAAAATAAAAAATAAAACATCCATTACCACCACAAACATTTCAAATACGTGATTCGATTCATGGTATTTCGTTCACCGTGTCTATGACTGCAGCTAAGATAAAACCAAATCACTATAACCAATTAAGTCCATCCTCATATCTAGCTCATCACCCTAGCCCAGATGCAACAACCGCTCCGAAAGAGGTACGAAAATGGTTTGCTATCTTGTTCCTAAAATCCTACCTAAAGAGGAAATGACTTGACCTGGCCGGCGTTGTGGAGCCGGAGCCCTATGACACGCGATGGCCGCGGCCGCTGGTCCGGTGGAGACGGGTCTCGCGCCTCCATGTCCGATTCCGACGACGCCTAGCGTTGGGCCGCCGGCGGCATGCCGAGCTCGAGCGCCTCGCCGCCTCCTTGGCACTTCGGCGACCGGATTTGACGAGAAGGGACAGAGAAGAGAAGGGGCACGCGAGTCCCGTGCCTCCGCGTCCGCCTCCGACGGCGCCTAGGTTGGGTCGCCGGCGAGCATGTCGAGTTCGAGCGCCTCCTTTAGCACTTCGGCGACCGGGATTCGACAAGAAAGGGCTGGAAAGAGCAGGGGCGTGCGAGTCCTCACGCCGACGGTGGGGGTGAAGAGGAGGGGCGGCCAGACGAGGTGAAGAGATGGAGCTGGCGAGCACGCGAATGGGGAACAGCGGTGGGAAGCAGCTGATGCGGCGCTTGACCAGAGAGCAGTGACGAAGCTTGGCTATTATTTTTTTATTTAGGACGGTGCTGGATCTTTGTCACTGGTATTAGCTGACACCAAGAAATTAGGAAATATTCATTTTTTGGCGAAAGGAGGAATATACAGTTCTTGTGTCCATTTGAAGAATGGAACCCATCGTGCAATGAAGTTGACACGGAAAATTGAGATCGAGTGTGTGACGTTGTCCAATCTATCTTTTTTTGTTTATCGAGCATGTCCGATTCAGCCATGCAGCTATGATCTTTTTGTATGATCAGGGTCTGCCGTAATGGTTCCGTAGAGAAATGTTTAGTCATGATAATTTGATGATTTTGAAAGAATTTTTGTATGTTATGATACATTTATATGATATGGAATTTTACGTGAAGACACGTGTACGAATCGTGTGTTACATGCGCCCTCGGGCTAGCATCATGAAACACATTTAAGTGGCAAAAACTCGCTAAAACATAATACCATTCAAAATAGATGAATTCATTATAGATGAGACGTGTGTTGCACATACATGCTTACTATAATACAGCCATGATTATTTAGTGATTTTAAAATTTTCATAAAATTATTTACAAGATAATCACTGTTTTATTGAATATTAAATTTAAAAAAATATTAAAAAGGTAATTATGCAGGACATCTTTTGGTCTTTGGAGTTAAATTTTAATGGAGTATTTTTTTTTGAGATTTAGCAGCTGCGTTATATTAAGTGGCCAAATCAAGTGCCAACTGGTTCAAAATACACATACGTGCATCCCAGCCCATACGTTACATAGATTATTATCGCTGGTTTCTTTAGCCATCAAGTGCGCCGCTTCATTCGCCATACGCCGCACCGACACTCCTAGACAGGTATTTTTTTGCTCTATATCATTATACTTATTCTGAAATTTTATATGAAGATATATGTGTGGTCTTTGTTAGAGCGTGCTTACATCGTCGGGCATGAGACCTAATTAAGTGGCTAGGGTAAAAACAGATAAAAGATATTTATGATTTAAATTACAAAATTATAAGACCTGCGTTGCACGGCATGCTTACTAGTGGTGAGAAAGGGAAAGGCAGACCTGACGCGCATGCAACCCTGACACCCGTACAGATTTCTGCCATTAATTACTTGGCTCTTATCTGTTGAGATGCATGCAGGATTTTAATTTCTTCAGTATGTATTGTAATAATACTCATCTGCTAATATTTAACTTAAAATATACTATGTAGTACTTTTTAAATCCACATTTACCTTAATTTTATTAATATTCCGTCCGATCTAAAATATAACCCTTTTCAACTGTTCAAATTGTATTAGTAAAAAGGTACCATATTGCTAATTAATCCAAATATCCAAATTTAAAAATATTAATTACACACTTGTAATTACTTTTACTAATTTACCATATACTCCCTCCGTTTCAAAGTAGATGCCGGAAGTTCGTCTAATCCTTACTCTAACAATTTCTTTAACATGGGACACGTACTACATAATAAATTAGTACAATGTTTCATGTCTTATCAACCGATTTATTAGGCCAAAATGTAGTATTACAAAAGATTTGTTTACGACAATATTTGTCTACTTTAAGAACATCTCCGTGTTTCCAGAACGCCGTTCCCAGGGCGTATTTTTCGTCCGGACGGCGAAAATTGCCCAGTCGCGTTTTCAGGACGCCGGTTTCGTCCGGATTTGGCCCAAAATTGGTCCGGCGTTCCCAGGCCGAACCCGAGGCACCGGGAACGACCTGGGAACACCGGATGAAGAGAAAACGTGTGTGGGACCCACCTGTCGGTGAGCGTAGTCCGAGTTCCCGTCCTTTTCTTCTCCCTCTCCCGCCTTCCCTCCACAATTCCCCACATATCCCACCAAAGCTTTCGCCAAACCCCGACCCACCGCCGGCGAACCAAAGGAGAAAAAGGTTAGGAAGCCAAGAGTGCCCGCGACGAAACCTGATGGCATGAGCGCCCCCGACTGGTTGTCCCTATCCACGATGAGAAAGTTCGCTACGGATAGCCGCAGGGACCGGAAGGCAAGGGCCAAGATGGAGTAGGATCTTGCAGAGGTTCAGGCGATGAGGGGAGCGGCAGAGGAGGCTCGGACGATGAGGGAAGCGGCGGCTTAGGCTCAAGCGATGAGGGAAACGGCGTTGGCTTCATTTCATTCATCTCATGCGCAGTACGGCGGCGTTTGGGGAAGCCAACCAAGCGTCGCGTCGCCGGCCGGATAGTCGCCTGCGGGATTCCCGCCGATCTCGCTGGCGATGTTCTAGGAGAACCAGGCGAACCTACGGCAGCGGTACTCCTCCTCCCCCGAGTTCGATGGTGGATTCAACCCGAACAACTTCTTCCCTTGCCCTGCACCACGTCCTCCTTCAGCGTTCAGCATCGACGTCAACGCCCCCTACACCTCCTCCTCGAGGGCGCACTGCGGTCCTCTGCCGTTCACCGGGAGCTCGTCGCACGCGACCCACGGCGAGGCGGACGCCCAGAACATGTTTGGCAGAATGTCCAATGAAGCCTACATGAAGGGCATGATCGCCGAAGGATCGGCCTCCGCCTCGGCCTGCAACGTCGGCTTCTTCACCCAGGAACAGTGCCGGGCTAACACCGAACACGGCATCGAGTTCTAGGATTTCGCCGAGCAGACCCAGACCGACGAGGAAGAGGAAGGCATTGGCCTGGCTCCGGTGAAGGGCAAAGGAAAATGCAAAGGCAAGAAGAAGGCGGGCACCTTAGTGACCAAGCCCCGCATCAAGTGGACGCCGACTGAGAACCTTTGCCTCGCCGATGCTTAGAAACCGGTGAGCATGGACCCGATCACCGGCGCCAACCAAAATTCAGACAACTACTAGAAGCGCATGAAGCTGGCGTTCGACGAACGTAACCTTTGTGACCCGAAGTACAACAAAACACACATGGAGCGCGGCGAGAAAGCCATGACCAACCATTGGGTACTCATCCAACAGGCGTGCAACAAGTCGCATAGTCTTCTCGAGGAGGTCGAGCGCACACACGTCAGCGGCAAGAGCGTGGATGCCAAGGTACTACGCCGAACACTAGCCGAAGGCACTTCTTCATGCCTATCCTGACACACTTTGCCTTGCCTTTGCAGCTTCTCCGCATACTCGGCATGTACCGGGGTGACACCGGGACGGAGTTCAAGTTCTATCACGTGTTCCCTGCAATTCAACATTGCAAGAAATGGGAGGATACTGGGCTCACCCTTGGCAAGACGAAGGACGACGTGGACAACCCGGTGGCCCCTCCACCTGCTGCCGGCGAAGGAAGGCCAGCGCTCGGCCAGAAGAAGGAGAAGATGCTCAAAGCCACAGGACCTCCTGCCGAGCGCCTTTAGGAGTCCATCAAGAGGTGCATCGCTGATATGAAGGCCCATACCAAGAAGAGGGAGGAGAAGACCGAGCAGAGGTGGGCGCACCTGCTACAGAACGAAGCCCGCAAGTCGACCTCCTCAAAGCGAACTTCGCCGCCAAGAAGAGAAACACGGATCTGCAGTTTCTCATGGGCGGCGAAGACACCTCAGCGATGAGCTCGGATGTCAAGGCATGGTATCTGGCCCGGCACAAGGACATCCTCGAGGAGGGTAACGCCGAGAGCGCGCCAAACTCTGCGCCGAACACCTCCACCGCCGTGCCCTCACCGATCTCTGCTTTGACCTCCTCCAACTAGTCGGCCGGTAGGAACACCGACGAGCTCATCTCTGTCGCACTGGACACGCCGGAGGAGATCACCCCCATCGATGACTGATCGCCGACCATTCTATCTTGTTCTGTAAATAATTCGATGGCCGAACTGCTTTGGGCGTACTTTTGACGAACACCCTATGGCCACGATTTTGCCGTGGGAAATAGAAAATTTGAAAATGTCACCATTTTACGCTTCGCCTGGGTACCCGGCCTAGGAACGCGAGTGGGAAGTCGGCCATGCCAAGGCCGAAATCTTCGTCCTTCCGGCGCTAATTAGGTCCGGATTTTGGCATGGGAACAACCAACGAGTGGAGATGCTCTAAGACGGAGTATATAAAAATTGACCGATGCAGCTTAATTAGCATGCACACATCTTCATCAGGTAACAAACGAGTATTGTCGGGAAGCGTGATTGCAGAAATAAGCTGACGTACGGAAGAAGGCAAGCATCCGAGAATGCTAACCTTGATTTATCTTTTCTTCCACTAGTTCAGCTCCTAAATCAAATTACTAATGCATGCTATGGGAGAGAGGGATCTCTGCCTCTTTGCTATAATGGAATCTTGGAGGTGTGGCAGGGCCTATCCCAGGATTTCCGCCAAGCAACGATGCTAGGAACACTCCTTCCGCCCAACCAATTGTCCCAATGTTCCTCCCGCCAGCTCATCGACATGCCACACTCCCTTCCGCCCAAGACAAAGGCGGGAAGGCCTGTCCGCCATGGGTGGTTTTGACAATTTGTTTTAGAGATGTGTATTTTTAACAATGCCAATATGAAGAAGGGTATATTTGTAAAAATACGGTAGGTGGGCGGCGAGGCGTGCGTGCGTGCTTTGCATGTACCGCACGTCCAGGGAAGGGTTGCCGAGTGAGCGAGGTGGTTCGGTCGGGTGGGGGTTGGTGTTAGGTTTGGGTGGTCGGGAAACTAGGGTTTGGGGATAGGGGTTGGTTTAGGCTGCGGTAGTAGGTGGCTAGCTGGGCCTTTTGGCCCAGACGACTGCCTCCCCCTAAAATAATTTTATCTTTAAAAGACTTTTGTAAATAGTTTTTTAGACAAATAAAATATCTAGAAAAGACTGGAGGTTTTGATTTGAAATAAAGATAGAGGATATCTGGAAAACAAAGATAGGATTTTGAGAAATAGTTTTAGGCGAACAAATACATGGTGACATGACGATGCTCAAATGCAATGTGACATGATGATAGAAGCATGTTGTCATGATGATGCAACACACAAAGTAGTAAAAAATAAGCGATTTGCTATTAGTGGTTTTACCCGGGGTGCTACACACTTCCTCTCCATGAGCGCGCCAACATGGACATTGACAAACGTGCCCAGGATATGAAGAAACTCCACGAAGACTAAGGGCTACCATCGAGCAACAAGTGCTTCGCCAAACTTTAAGGTTAAACAAGAGCAAAAAAGAGATGGTCTTCGAGGAAGGCGACCTCGTGTTGATACACTTAATCAAGGACCTCTACCCCAAGGAGCACGACTACAAGCTCAAGCCAAGAGGAGATGACCCATTCAAAGTCCTCAAGAGTATCAACAACAATGCCTACGTGATCGACATACCAACCTCGAAGTATCTCTTGAGCTCAACATTCAATGTCAAAGACCTTTCACCTTTCCATGTAGATGTTCAAGATGATAATCATGAAGAGTCGAGGACGACTCTTTCCTAAGGGAGAGCTGATGCAGCCCGTCCTACTGACGTTTCTACATCTACACCACCAAGTCCCTCAAGTGGACCAATGACTCACGTTCGAGCCAAACTCCTACAAGCTAAGGTTAAATCGCTCCTATCCTCATGTGATTTTGATACATCCTTGGATGTCTTGCTACTTCATGCCAATAACGTATGCATCCTCAGCCATGAACCCCATGAAGAAATGCCAAGAGAAGGAACAAAGCACCCACAAGAAGGAGCTTCAGCTCAAACCGGCACCAGGTCTGGTGAACCGATACTCACACCGGAATTCCCGGTGGACCGATCCTCGTGCCGGAATTACCGGCGATGACTGAAGGAACTGGTGGTGACCGAAACGCTTCTTTGAAAGCCATTCTAGCACACATCGAAGCAAACTAGCGGCGATCAGAATTTCTGGAGCTAATTCTATGTTTGATTCCCTGGAATATTCCCTATTCGTTCAGACTTTACCTTTTTGTACCCAAACTACCCCTGTTTTAGTGGCTGGCCTATAAATATCCCCCACCCTCTATTGTAATGCTTAGGCATAGATGATATACTAAAGGCAACCCTTGTGGAATATCTAGTTTTACCTAATCCCCTTAATCAAGGGGACCCACTATCGTCACCAACCTTGTTGGAGTTTGCATCATGCCTCCCTCATTGTACAAGGCCTTGGCATCGGAGCCCTTTGCCAAGACGTCAAGATCTCAACAATCCTCCCGCTCGCCGTGCCGGTTAGATAGAGAGATCCTTGCTCGACGCCGATCCTAGGGATTGCGCCGGACCGGTACCCTCCGGCATGAGCTATTGGCTTGTGTCATGTTTTCGTTTGTGTGTGTGTGTGTTCGTTGTGTTCTTCATGCGTGAGTTTGTGGATTTCATCCCCTCCCTCTTTCCCTCGCACCTCCCTCTCAATTTCCACGGGGATTCGTGAAAGATCAGGCATACCCCAATATAGCAGCAAGGAGGAACCAAGCCAGCCCCGCCCTCGCATAGAGAAGCACCCTGAGAGATGTGAAGCCAGCCACCACGTGCGATGTCATCACCAGTGGAGCGGCTGGTGGCTGGAGGGATGTTGGGGGGATGACCCTAGGTAGGGTCGAGCCGAGGTATAAAGGTAATGCCTGCCAAGGTAAAGGAAGGTCAAAGCAGGAGTTGACCAGGTTATCTAAAGGTTAACCGAGTTACGGCCGACCCAGCCATGGATGTATTCGATCAACATTACCTCGGCCGACTGATGCATCCAAAATTGAATCATAATTACCTTTTGTTTTTGCATAAATAGAGTAGGGATTTTTGTATATCTACGTGCGCTATTTCGCTCTTGTTTCAACAGGATCCCAAATCATGGAGTCATATATGAACATATCAATTATATTTGTCATATTGTGTAATTATATGATATTTCTAAGTGATAAAAGTCATTTTATGAATTTACCTTCACACCTGGAAGAATAGCAAACAAGGAGGAGGCATCAGAACCGAAAACGACCACTGGAACGGGCGAAGCCCGCCCATACCGTTCGCCCGTACTAGGCGCCATCAGGATCGCCTCATGAAATAGGTTCTCCTGGCAAAGATGAGAGAGAGTTTCGACATTCACAGCCACCAGAAACCACGACACACCACATCCAAGAGGGATTTGAAGGAGGAACTTGGCCGGGGTAAAATCCCGGCTGCTTCGTGGATCATTGGAGGACAACGCATCACCCCCTTCACCGTCAACCGCTGCATTCTCATCACCACCATTACTCCATCTTTCATCTTTTAGATCTCTTTGTAATTCTAGATCCAATTGTGGTTTGCATTAGATCTATCCCCGTACTTTAATCCTTCCATTTGATTATGATGTTGTTGTTGATTGCTTCCATGAGTGAGTGATGACCCACAAGTATAGGGGGTGTATCGCAGTATTTTCGATAAGTAAGAGTGTCGAACCCAACGAGGAGCATAAGGTGTTGGCTAGTGGTATGGATCAGGAATTATCTGCAAATACTTAGCAAACGGATTTTTAGGGGTTTTCGATAAAGCAAGTAAACAAAGTACGAGTAAATAAAAGACAGTAGGAATAAATGCAGCAAGTGGCCCAATCCTTTATGCAGCAAAGGACAAGCCGGTTGTATTTCTATAGATGACCAAACGTTCTCGAGGACACATGGGAAGACTGTCAAGTGCTTTCGCTTCATATAGTCGATTAATCTTCTTTAGCTTGCTAAGTGTTGTGTGGGTGAACCTGTGCTAATGTACCGCCCCATCCAAGACTAATACATACTTGTGATTGTACCCCTTGCAAACATCCATAAGTACAAGAAAGTAATTAAGGTAGAAACCTAACCACAGCTTTAAACTCTAAGACCCTTACGTCCCTTGTGCAATGGTTTCCTAACGGGGGTTCAGGTTTTTGTCACTCCGGCAACCCCTACGATTAGTATCCAAATACACAATGCATTCCCCTAGGCCCATATAGGTGAAGTGTCATGTAGTCGAAGTTCACATGACACCACTAGAAGAAGTACACCACAACTTAAATAACAATCTATTGAATCTTTCTCAACGCAACTCCACTACTAACAACAAGACTTCTCCCATGTCCTCAAGAACAAAACGAACTACGCACAAGACATCATATGGATCATGATCAGAGATGGAATAATGATGTATAACAATCTGAACATAAACAATAATTCAATGGTTCACTCAATAGCATCAACTACAAAGAGTAATCAACACCGGGAAAGTTTCCCCTATGAACTATGAAAGATTCAACGCAATTGTTACAACAATATGGAGATGGTGATGAGGGTACTGATGGTGATGATGGTGGTGATGATGATGATGATGATGATCCCGATGAAGTCCAGCTTGATGGTGGTGTTGATGGCGACGATCTCTCCTCCCCGGGAAGGAATTCCCCCGGCAGAAATCTGTCTGCCGGAGAGATCTTTCTCTCTCGGTGTTTTCCGCCCCGCAGAGGCGGCAAAATCTTTCTGTGGTTGCTCCCTGAGTCTTAGGGTTTCGTGGGGATGATATACGCCAGAGGGGAGAGGCTGGAGTGGGCCAGGGCGGCCACACCACTCCCAGGCGTGGCCTAGGCCTGCCCGCGCCATGGGGTGGTGTGGGCCCCCTGTGGCCCACCCCCACTCCATCTTCTGGCATCCTGAGTCTTGTGGAAAAATAGAATTTTCCGTATATTTTCCCGGATTTTCTGATCTTCGCGAATTTTGCCTCCAAACAGCACCTTTTCCATCAGAATCCTGACTGCAGCGGTCCATGCTCCAAAAGTCATCAACCATGCAAAAACAGATGAAATAACATAAGTATCACCTCTCAATACGAAATATATCAATGAATAATAGTGAATTAAGACATAGAATAGTGATACAAAATGGACGTATCAACTCCCCCCAAGCTTAGACTTCGCTTGTCCCCAAGCGAAACTGAGCTCAATAAACATGATCTTAGGTTTATGGAGTGAAGAGTCGATAAAAGAATACGGACAAGAAGCATCACATTCATCTAATACATAGATCATAATAGAAGACAACTCACTATTATAAAACTCAACTTGCAATGAGTAAAGGAAACAAAATAAAGATACATAAAGTGAATCATAATTGGTAATAGCAAACTTAGCTCTTGGTCGAAGAATAGTTGATAATTTGCTAGAGTTCACAAATAGCTGGTTTTCAAAGTACTAAACTTCAAGATAAGAGTAATGTGCAAAAACAAGGAACATAAGAAACATGAATGCATAAATCACCATGTGAATGAATGAAACACATCAACTCAAAGTACTTGCTGAGATAGAAGGGAATAGGTTTACTGACTCAACTACAAAGCCAAAGAAAGGCCCTTCAAAGAGGGAAGCAGCGATTGCAAGTCTCATAAAGAGCTCCCAAAAATTATGATACTTACTAGCTTTCAGCTCTCATTGCCCCTATCATAGGCATGTTTAGGTGATTAAGGTGAAAGTGAGGTCCAATTTGAGTTATATGCTTGACAGACTATAAACTGAAAATCCCAAGTCCCTTGAGTACGAGGGCCGCTCCTCATGCTACTCAACTTTAGTTACCGGTAAGTTCTTGTCATCGTAAGTATGTGCGTATCATTGAGAACCGCCAACGGGGTACCCCTTGCCTGATGATACGGAAGAATCCCCATATCAAAATGACAAGGCAAGCAGACAATGAGTATCTCAGCAATCTTCTTATTTACCATGGGAAAATGGTGCTTTTTTCTCTCTTTCCTCTTTTCATAGTATCTTTTTTTTATTTTCTTTTTCTCAATAGCTATCTGTCTCTTTTTTTATAAGAAGAATGCTTCATAGATATCATTATGGTTACGCTGCAGGTTTCCACCATGTCAGCATGGATTAGACCAGCGGCCCAGGCGTTTCTCTAACACACATACATAACTCCATGGACTTACAAGCTCCCCTTTTATTTCACACCAACGACATCCGCAAACAAAAGAGCAAGGTATCAACTGGGTATATATTTACAAGTGTTGAAAGCATTCCCCGTGACATCACGGTTCTGCTAATCCCCAGCCTATAATTTGCAAGCATATAACTTTCATGGAGAGTTCACAATGGTTCAGGTTTATTAAGTGAAAGAAAGTAAAGTGTGCCATCAAGTTCGTGAGAGCTTTAATCACTAATTTTTGCATAACAAGTTTAATTTGGGAGGTAGAAAAAACTAGAATTTACTTGGAATAGCAATAATGCTACTAGGTAGGTATGGTGGACACAAATGGCAAAGGTTTTTGTTTAAAGGAGGTGGATGCATGAGAAGAATACCCTCTCAGTACAGTTTTTGGCTATCAAGGCTGGGTAGCGAGTATAAGAGTTGAAGGAAACAAACAAACATACAAGTGATAAAAACAAACATGCAATCTTCCTTGGAAGCACAAAAGATCTTAACTAGAGAATACTAGACTTATGAGCAAATCAAGAAAGAAAGATGATGAAATTATTTTTATAGAGTACTTCTATGTTTTTCTTTTCAACTCTCAAAAAGGGTGTTGCTACTAACCGAGCCAGGTTTGCCAAAACCAACTAAATTAACTCAATGATCCCAAAGTGCTACCAATACTAACAACAAGATCAATCATATAACCATAAATTGAAAACTAAAATAAGCTAAGCAAAAGAGTGAATGATAGAACTTCTCATTAATATTCTATAACGGCAACTCACACCAAGGGATACATATCTAACGAGAGAGGGGACACTTCCATAATGCAAACCATACTACATAATAACTCCTCTATTCATGATATGACTCTACTAATAAGGTAAAAAGATAGAAGATAGTGATATGATACCGCGACACTCCCCCAAGCCTGGAACAAACCAAGGGGATGCCAAACCTGATGATGAATTACTCCTTTGGTGGTGGTATACTCTTGATGACCTCTTTGATCAGTTTCCCAAAGTCCTCAATCTCGAAGGTGAGAGTGCGAATCAACTCTGAGTTGTGCTCAATACGGCCCATAATCATTTCAGTTTGTGGATCCCAGCTCTTGTGATTCTTTTTCCATTCTTCCCACTTGGAGTCTTCTTTTCCTGCATAGCTGGTGCATGGAGGACGAGATCGTGGAGCCAAACTGTGACGAGGAACTTTCCCCCCAGTCTGCATCCGTGCAGTCCTTCTGATCTTGGCAGGTTTCACCACTCCAATGCTTGCAATGGTAGTGCCAGTGTGCGGACGTTGGCCTTGCTCCTCTTCACCTTCACTCTCGATCTCCTTCTCCTTCCCGGGGTCTTGGAGGTCTTCCTCCATGGGCTCCTTTCCTTTATCCTTGGCAGACACCATTGTGCTTCTGAGCCTTCAAAGAGTATGTCCTGGAAGAAACAGACCGAAACAAAAACACGACGAAAACACGATATACGAACCTTAGGGGATCCAGGGGGTTATATATTACGAAGTTTCATATCAAAAGGAAGGTACTGAGAGAAAACGAGTTGGAGGCGGTGTCCTGGGTGGCCTCACCACCTGGTGGCGTGGCCAGGGGAGGGCCCGCGCCATGGGGTGGTGTGGGCCACCCTGGCTCCGGTTCTGTCCCTTTTTCTCTTTGAAACTTTCCTTATTGACTAAAAACTGCAAAAATATAGTTGGATTGTGTTTTCACGGAACTTTTCTTACCAGAACTGTTACCTAGTTGGAAACAGACTCTGCAGGTCTCTGAATTTGGTATTTAGTGGATCCTTCCGGAGTCACCACTTGAATCATCAATATCTTCATCTTCATATACTTATTACTTGAGTCATAAAACCTTTCTCTTCTTTATTGCACCATTATCTCCACTTCCTGGAAATTTCTTTCACACAAAACTTCACACAATTCTCATTAACAACATTAGTATAAGTGAAGTGACAAAAACTTTTGAGTTCAACTTTCAACTGAAAACCATCAAAACAAAAGCTACTGTAGCAATTCCTTCCGAAAACCCAAAAAGAATTAAAAAAGGAAATCGAATAAAGAAGCAAATGCAAGAGTGGCAAAATCTGTCAAAACAGGCCAGCAGGTAAGGATCAATTTTTTAGAAAATCTTCTGTTGCTCAAATCAAAAAGTGCAAAACTAACGAAAGTTAAATAACAACCTGGGGCATAAGCATAAAAAAATTCAGCTCAATCCGATATACAGAGATCTCTCACGAATTTTTACGGTGAAGCACACAAAATCTGTTTCGGGACAACAACTTCCCCAAATATTACTTCTCTCTCATTAGAGGTTGATCTTGACACAAAAACCAAACAAAATGGATAAGGAGCGTTTATTACCAAAGTAATAACTTCCAAGAGTCAAAGAAACAAAGACAAACTAAAAGCAAAAACAAATTGGGTTGTCTCCCATAAAGCTCTTTCTTTATAGCCATTAAGATGGGCATGATAATTTTGAAGAAGCTCTCATAGGGATATGAATTGAAGTAAAAAAGAGCATTAAGAAGCAAAAACACACACACATTTAAGTCTAACCCACTTCCTATGTAAGGGGATTTTGTAAACAAACAAGTTATTAAAACCAAAGGCAACTTGCATAAGAAGGCAAAAGAAGTGCAACATAAAAACTTTCAGCATGAAACGAGGGAACTTGATATTATTTGGATGCATAAGAACACTTTTCCCTCTCTCATAATAGCTTTCAGTATCATGCATAAACTTAACAATATAGCTATCACAAGGACCATCATAGCAACGATCACTTATTCTAACAGAAAACACAGGAATACTAGCTCTCATAACACTACTATGTGAAACAATACTAGAGGTATCCTTACAAAGGATAGGGTGTCCCTCTTCCTCATACTTAGTGACAAAGTCTTTCACACTTGCTATTATAGGTTCATCAACCATTTGTTTATCTGGTTCAACAGCCTTATTCATACTTTCATTAACCATACTAGCTATCATAGAATGTTCCTTTACCTTAACTGGAAAAGGCATTTTCTCAATATAAGGTTCAGGTAAAACATGATTAGAAGTATAAACTTCAGTACTTCTCGCAGGAACACTCTTAGCAATATCTTCATAAGGTTGGTGATACTTATTCCACTTCTGTTCAGGCACTTCAATATAAGAAGCAAAAGCCTTAAAATAAGAAGCAATAGCTTGAGAGTCTAGACCATAAGCATTTTTAATATTTTGAAAGTCATCAGTTCCCATAAAAGATTCAATGCATTTATAATCATAATTTATACCTGACTTTCTACCTTTGTCATTGTCCCAAGCTTCAACATTGTCTTGAATATGATCTAGAAGGTCCCATTTAACTTCTTCTTCCATGCGAGTGAATGATCCGGCACAAGAAGCGTCCAATAAATCCTTGTCATGTAGAGGGATCCTTGCATAAAATTTGTTGATAATAATATCGATGGGGAGCTCATAAATGGGACATTTGAGCATTAGTAACTTCAATCTCCCCCAAGCTTGAGTTGTACTCTCTCCATCCAGAGGCCAAAAGTTGTATATTTGATTTCGATCTTTATGAATCTCACTAGGAGGATAAAACTTTGAATAAAAGAGAGGTACTATTTCCTCCCATTCCAGAGCTTGACCATTCTTCAGCAGCTTATACCATTACTCAGCTCTTCCTTTTAGGGATAATGAGAATAACTTCTTCTTAACTTGATCTGTAGTAATACCTGCACACTTGAACAACCCGCATAATTCGTGTATAAAGAGTAAATGATCACCAGGATGGACATTTCCATCCCCAACATAGGAGTTATCCATAACACGATCAATAATTCTTGTAGGTATTTGATAACATCTTTCTCAGCAGGTGGTGGCTTATCTACTACCTTAGCAGTGGTAGTAGCATTACCAAATAAGAAACTCAGCGGATTATCCATAACGAAAATAAAGCAACTAGCAGAAGTAAACAATACTCACGGTAGAAGTTTCCTTTACCAGTTCCACTCTCCAATAGCGCTTCATTCCCCGGCAACAGCGCCAGAAAATAGTCTTGATGACCCATAAGTATAGGGGGTGTATCTCAGTATTTTTGATAAGTAAGAGTGTCGAACCCAACGAGGAGCAGAAGGTGCTGGCTAGTAGTATGGATGAGGAATTCTCTGCAAATACTTAGCAAACGGATTTTTAGGGGTTTTCGATAAAGCAAGTAAACAAAGTATGAGTAAATAAAAGACAGTAGGAATAAATGCAGCAAGTGGCCTAATACTTTATGCAGCAAAGGACAAGCCGGTTGTATTTCTATAGATGACCAAACGTTCTCGAGGACACATGGGAAGACTGTCAAGTGCTTTCGCTTCATATAGTCGATTAATCTTCTTTAGCTTGCTAAGTGTTGTGTGGGTGAACCTGTGCTAATGTACCGCCCCATCCAAGACTAATACATACTTGTGATTGTACCCCTTGCAAACATCCATAAGTACAAGAAAGTAATTAAGTTAGAAACCTAACCACAGCTCTCAACTCTAAGACCCTTACGTCCCTTGTGCAATGGTTTCCTAACAGGGGTTCAGGTTTCTGTCACTCTGGCAACCCCTACGATTAGTAGCCAAATACACAATGCATTCCCCTAGGCCCATATAGGTGAAGTGTCATGTAGTCGACGTTCACATGACACCACTAGAAGAAGTAAACCACAACTTAGATAACAATCTATTGAATCTTTCTCAACGCAACTCCACTACTAACAACAAGACTTCTCCCATGTCCTCAAGAACAAAATGAACTACTCACAAGACATCATATGGATCATGATCAGAGATGGAATAATGATGTATAACAATCCGAACATAAACAATAATTCAATGGTTCACTCAATAGCATCAAATACAAAGAGTAATCAACACCAGGAAAGTTTCCCCTATGAACAATGCAAGATTCAACGCAATTGTTACAGCAATATGGAGATGGTGATGAGGGTGCTGATGGTGATGATGGTGGTGATGATGATGATCCCGATGAAGTCCAACTTGATGGTGGTGTTGATGGCGACGATTTCCCCTCTCCGGGAAGGAATTCCCCCTGTGGCCCACCTCCACTCCATCTTCTGGCATCCTGAGTCTTCTGGAAAAATAGAATTTTCCATATATCTTCCCGGATTTTCTGATCTTCACGAATTTTGCCTCCAAACCGCACCTTTTCCATCAGAATCCTGACTGCAGCGGTCCATGGTTCAAAGTCATCAACCATGCAAAAACAGATGAAATAACATAAGTATCACCTCTCAATACGAAATATATCAATGAATAATAGTGAATTAAGACATAGAATAGTGATGCAAAATGGACGTATCAGTGATTAGTTCCTTTGTTCTTGGGGAGATGGAGAAACCCTAGCACCACTATGAACTTGTAATAAAGATGATCTATTCTTGTGTCCATATGACTTGCTTGTCTATGATATAATTATGACTTGTGTTTGATTTCTCTCTTTAGATGATATGTGAAGTCGACCACATATTGTTTTCCTCCGAGATTAAAGGGAGGAAGAAACCCATTGGACGTGTCTTGGAAGCATACTCGAAGTGCCCTGGGACAGATTGGTGTCTGCTCGTAACCAACACGGACAAAGGGGGATAAAGAGGGCTCCCTAAGATAATTACGATATCCATGGGGAAACCCTTAATTGAAGTGGCCTATATGGGTGATTGCTCTAAGGCACTACAGTGGTTATTTAGAGGTGACCTCACACTTGGCAACAAAGTGGCTTCCTACAAGCCTTGTCGTGAACATCTTATTATCGGGCTCTCTCCATACATATCATGACATAAGAAGTATTTTATATTGATTACATATAATAATAGTACTATGCTAGCGGTGTATCCTATATCCCTGAGAATCTTTTAGCCCTATCGAGTTCAACCATGCTTTCATACAATCTTGTTCCTTGTTTTCTTTTACCTGTTTTAATTACTTTTATACAAACAACCATAAACCATTCAAACACCCTTTACTTGAGATCAAAGACAACTTATAAGTATTCTTTGGTAGAGAGTAATGAGGGGCATAAAGACATCTACCAATAGCTCTTTGTGGTTTCGATATCTTTACTTCGAAACTAGCTACAATTGATCTGTACACTTGTAGTCATCAAGCTATTTTCTGGCGCCGTTGCCGAGGAGCTAAGCGCTTTTGGTCTTTGTCCTTAGTTACTTATTTTACTCCTTGTTTTACTAAAATTGTTTATTAGTTTTAGGTGATACATTATGGGCGAGTACTGACATATAATCCAAGCTTGAGACTGTCAGGAATTCTGGTCCATCCATGGATGCCTATTTAAAATCCAATAACCCAAGACGGTACGATATTAACCCCATGCTCTTAGATCTTTTGCATGCAATGAAATTTGTAGGAGTTGGTACGGAGGATCCGTATGAGCATGTAGGGTTCTTCGAAGATATTTGTGGGACTTTCCATCTTAATTTACAAACTGTGGATGAGGTTAAATTTGCTCTCTTTGCTCAAACTGGTATATTCAAAGTTCTGCAAAGATTACTTATTCCTGGGAGAGCCCGGCCTCTCTATTTTATTTGATTTCTTTCCTAGGACAAAAACTCTCGGTGCAAGGCGCATGATTACGAATTTTAAAGGAAAACCGGAAGAAATCTTGCATGAAGGATATACAAGATTTCGGGGTTTGCTTGATCGTTGCCCCCATCATAATTTCCCACCTTGGCTAGTGACACACACCTTCTACGCAGGTTTGGATGATAATAATAGAAATGAACTCGATTCCCTTACCAATGGGCCATTCACCAAATTCAGTATTGTGAGGGCATGGAATTTGTTAGATATGGTGAATAGGATAGAGAAATCCTATTGTGAGGAAGAGTTTAAAAAGAAGAACCCAGAGAGTATAATTGTTTAAAGAGGTTTCTAGCTTATGGAAAGGTAGAAAAATTGCTTGGGAATTTTAATATTGACCATCGCATGATTATTCAAATTGTTATATCCTATGCTGACTACCTGCAAATTCCGAAAGATTAAGAACGCTATACACCACCTATGGAAGAAAAACCCTCTAAAACTAGACGCAATGGTAGATATTCAAAATGCAAAATAAAATGTTAGCTGAAGTGGAAACTATTCTAAGTAAGGTAATGGATACTAGGGGTAAAGGGAATAAGAGAATAGGAAGATTAACTAAGAATTTAGGAGCCATTAAAGAAAACATTAGGATAGTAAAAGAGCTTTTGGAACCTGGATTGTTCAAGGGAGAGGTTATAATGGTAAGCAAAGAATCCTCCAAAATGGTAGGAGGAAATTTTGATGGTAAGAATAAGAGTCAACAGAAAATTCCTTTTTGTTTAGGAGGGACTACTTATATAGGGTGAAGGGAATATGCCCGAGAGGCAATAATAAAGTGGTTATTATCTTATTCCTTATTTATGATAAATGTTTATTTTGCATGCTATAAGTGTATTAATTTGGAATTGTTAATACATGTGTGTTTAATAAACAAAAAGGAAAGTTCCATCCCAATGATTATAAAGGTGGGTTCAGTGCTACGAAAGTGTTATGTAGAGGCTCATGGATCAAGAGTGGGATTTGTCCATCCCAATGACGGATAGATATACTCTGGGCCCTCTCGGTGATTTCATAATGGTTAGCTTGCGAGCAAGTGATGTGATCACTAGAATGTTATATCACGGGAACGAGAAAAGAGTACATGTCGGTAACGAGATCAAACCAGGTATGGATATACGGATGATCGAATCTCGGACATGTAATATATCGCGAGACAAAGGGTTTTAGTTACCAACGTTAAAGGTTCTCACGATCACAGAAGTCATCGTTGAATGTGTAGGAGTTAGTATGGATCTCCAGGTCCAGCTTCTGATTATTAATCTGAGAGGGGTCTCGATCATGTCTGTATTATTCACGAACCGTAGGGTGACACACTTAAGGGATACCGACACCATTTGGAGCAAATATGTTTCAGATAAAGATTTAAGAAAGCGCTAGAATTATTTCAATAGACACCGAAACTGTTTCGGGTGAAATTGTAGAAATTGGTTCTGCATGTAATATTGAAATGTTGCAGGGGGTTTTATGTGAATGTTTGTTAATTAAAGTAATTAGAAAAAGTCTGAATAAAATTAATAAAAGAGTTTTATTAAAAGAGAGATCATTAAATTTCGAGAAATTTAATGCATTTAAAGTGGAGACTTTAAAAGAGAATGTGAAGGGGCAAATTTATGTGTAGGGAGTTACCACCACATGAATGGGGGAGGTGAAGGGACACCCTCCATGAGGCGTCTGCCATGGGGAGGGGCACCCCCCTCCTCCTATAAAAGGCCCCCCTCACACCCCTTCTTCTTCACACACCTCCTCATGAAGGATCTCTCTCCCCCTCTAGTATTTTTTCCCCATGGTCTCGGATTAGCGAGATACATGTTCCCGGTGGCTTTATCTGGAAAGGATTTGCTGCTTTCGCTGCTTTGCTAGAGCGAGGGATGGAGGTTGTCGGGGTACCGGACGTATGTGCGATCACGGATGCACCGCTACTTTGCGGTGCTGGACTTCGTGGTGCTGGACATGCTGGAGCTAGATCTGATGGACGTGCTGGAGCTGGACCTGGACCTGCTGGACCTGCTGGACTTCAGCACGATCTTGAGATCGGTAAGTGTACGACTACATCATCCACGAGTTCCATCTCGTTAACAAAGATTTTTTGTCTTCGGGGGTAAGTTCTCTATGGATGTATATCCACCCGTTGCTTGTATCTAATAAATAGATCTTGGCGTATAGTTCCCATCATAGGAATTTTTTCTATGATGCGAACCCTTCAGTGGTATCAGAGCCTGATCTATGCGTAGGTGCTTTGCACGGGTAGAACACATAAGAGTATGTGGGCGATGATGATCATGTTATTGCTTATTTCAAGTATTTTCGATATTGGTGGCATAGTGGGATGAAGCGGCTCGGACCAACCTTACATGTCATCGCACATGAGACCAGTTCCATGACTGACATGCAACTAGTTTTGCGTAAGTGGCTGGCAGGTGTCTGTCTCTCCTACTATAGTCAATATCTGATTTAAAACGAGTTGTTAATAATTTGGTTATCATCGTTGTGGTTCCATGTTCGTAGGTAAGAACGATTCTATCTTCGAAAGCCCCAAGCCATGTAAAACTTGTAGTTGATAAATTAGAGGCGTCTAGTTTAGATCGTTGCTGGGCTAGTGTCATGATATGGAAATGTTGTAAGTTCATGTATAGTTGATACCCTTACAACACACCTAACGTGTAAGTTACATAGACCTTGGCCTTACACACAAAGGAATGATAGAGATCATACCACGATGCATATGATGGTGATCAAATGCATGGACCATATCATTCCACTTTACACATATGATGTTTGCATCTTTTATTGTTAGTTTGGCGCTTTTAGTAGCATTATAAGATGATCCCTCATTTAAATATCAAGATAAAATGTGTTCTTCCTTAAGTATGCACCGTTCTATGGATCGTGTTTCGAGACATCACGTGATGATCGGGTGTACTCGACTCTGCGCTTTCATACAACGGGTGTAAGACAGTTTTACACACGCGAGTACTAAGGTTCTTACTTGGCGAGCCTAGCATGTACAGACATGGCCTCAGAACACAGACCAAAAGGTTAAGCATGAGTCATATAGTTGATATGATGCCCATATAGATGCTCGCCTTTGAAGCTACACCGACTCACGTGATGATCGGACTTGGTGTAGTGGATTTGGTTCATGTAATCACCAAAAAGGCACAAGGGGTGTCATTTTTGAGTGGGAGTTCATTTCTAATTCGGATTAGTCGAACCAAATTTGTCATAAACTAAATAAAAGTGAATTTGCATAATGTGTTGTAGTCATTGACATCTATTTACACCTTATGCTTAGTTTTTAATTGAGATAATAGAACTATAGAATTCTGGATATTTACTTTACGACTGGTATCGTATTGTTTTGAATGTCAATTTAAAGTTTTGAATTCCTATTGCAAACTTTTAGCAAACTCTATTTACTCCATGAAGTTTAATAAGTAGTACTAAATCAAGAGTAAGAATTCCAATGTTAGTATCTAAAGTATCATGTTTGCCTCCATGATTCTTGATATTCAAAAGTTGTTTTAATATCGAGGTTATCTGGGAGCTAAAATAATTGTTTCAGAAACCGTCATGTATGAAAGATATTGTGATATCTGAAACAATGTTTATGGTTGCAATATGATAGAGTATAATTTAACAAAATACACGTTGTCACATTGTATGAGAATTTGTGAAGATTGGAGACACTAGGCGTCCTAATCTACCAAAAAGGTTTTGGGAACTGATATTGTACTCACGATTCATCCTTATAGGATATAGTAGCTTGATCATGAAAGTTCTCATGATAAGGATGAATAGAAGATGTAAGCAAAATGTTTACTACACTGAAAGATTACTAAAGAATGGATTTTTGAAAGAATACCAAACATTTGATGATGGTGATCCACTTCAAAGTGCAAGTCCAAAGGTATTAGTATTTGACTATACACGCTTTGTACTATGTGTCATGTGAATGACACCACTATTGATGTTGATAGATTCTTTTAAAAGGAAAAGGAATTGCTGAAAGAGAATCTATAAAATATTTGACAGAAAAGAAAAGTTGGAGATGTCCAGCTTAGGTATATAGAAGATATACATGTTATGGCTGTATTCTTTGCTTGTTAAACAATGTGGTTCTTCGGTATTGGATACCAAATTGGTTGGTATGAAGTGTCATACAGGACAACGCAATTCATGAACCGCAATGGCCTAAGTAACTAGCAAGAGAATAAGTGATGATGTTCATCGAAAACAAATAAAGTGTTATTGTGTTTTTCGTTGTCATCAAACCTAGCCTTCAAGATTTGTTTTAATAATTGTTATTTTGTTCCGGTATTACGAGAATAATGGTGTTCAAATAATTACCGTATTCCATAAAGGATGGATGAACTTTTACAAGTTTAGTTGAAGAAATCACATCCATAAACATTATTGCTAAAATTTCGCAAGACAAATGATTGAAAGATCACTTATGAAGTGACATCGCTGTTTAAATTATATTGGAAAGAAAACATGAAGAAACTTCATGTTGATGGATTTTTGGAGTCTTTGATTTTGATCAAATGACGCTTGTGAGACTTTCCTTGAGATAATTGAAACTCCGTCCATATGCCAAAGAGGAACGGATGACTAACTTATTGGATATCATACATATTTATGTATATAGTCCATTATATGTAGCCATATGCGATGGATCTTTTTGCTTCATATGGTTTCTCCAGAAATTTGAGTGAACATATCTATATATTTACTTAATAAGGAAGAAGTATGAAACATTTGAAAGTTTTTCAAAGACTTTCAAGATGAAGTGAAAAATCATTGTAACAAGAAAATAAAAGAGTTTATGATTTGATCATAAAGGAAGATATTTGAGTTAAAGGTTTAGCAAAACACCTAAGATTTGAGGAATTGTTATATGATTTGTGTTTCCCAATAAACCATAGGAGTATGGCATATTTGAGAGATGAAATCAAACCATGTTTGACATGGTAAGATCAAAGGTGTCATTTATAAAACTGCCACTATGTTTTAAGTACTAAAGCTATAGAGACTACCGCTTTTACACTAAAAAGAGCACCATCGTGATCTGTTGAAATGACACCATATGAGTTATGGTTTGGGATAAAACCCTAATTGTCTTTTCTAAAAAATTTGTATGATATGCATAAGTGAAATGTTTACAACCAAAGTCGGATAAACACGTCTTTGTAGGTTATCCCAAAGAATTTGTTGGGAATTTCTCCATAACACTAAGGACAAAAGAGTTTGTCGCTCGGAACATCAAGTTTCTTGAGAAGGAACTTTTTGTGAAAAGTTAAGTGGGAGGACAATAGAACTTTGATAAGGTTGTTGAACCTTAGCTATATGTGCTAAGTAGTGTAGCGCGGGAAAGTGTCCCGGTGGCGGCCACAATGCTCATGGCTTCCGTGATTACAAACGTTGTGATCTCGGAGATTAGAGTTCCTATTGAACCGTGTGGGTCAGTAAGAATCAAATAGTGATATTTGATAAACAAGTCATTATTGGTTTGACAATGTTGAACCGACTGCATGCAAAGAAGCGATGATGGGCCCTGACTCCATAAAATGACTAGAAGTCACCGTGATAGTATCCATACACGACAAATCAAGTTTCTAAACTTGGAAGACCCTACAGAAAGGCGTGAAGCCTATCGGTCGTGTTTGGATCTATAAAGAAATAGACATGGATGTTTTAGCATCTATGAAATAGTCGACATGTTGGAAAGAAGTTTACCACAATGTTCAAGGAGTTGACTATGACAAGATTTGATCTTTCATAGCGATATTTAGTCTTCACTGATTAATAGCAACCATTACATATAATTTCGTGTATGGTAGTTGAACAAACAGAACAATGTTCTTATAATAGATTGGTTACCTAGGACGTGCACAAGACACGGTCCGAAGGGTTTTGTTAATTCAAAGGGTGCCAAAAGGGCATGCAAACTTCAATAGTTGAAGTGAGAATATCGGAGTTAGAATCTTCACCATGATGAAAATTTTAAAGGAGTTTAATTTCATCGGAGACGATGAAGATGCTTGCATTTGCAAGAAATTAAGTGGGAGCGCTGAGACAAATTTCCAATACAATATGTAGAGTACATATTGTTGATTGGAAATGATGTATCTTTTATTGACACAAGTTAATAATTTCATTAAAATAGGATTTTGATGAAAGACTTGGGAAAAACCGGAATATTTAGCATCAATGTCTATATGTATAGATTGAGGCACTAATATGGTTGTGCCAGACGTACATATATGAGATATTGAAAGGGTTCAATATGGAAACAACATGAAAGGTTCTTGCTGCATGGAAAGGATTATATCAAGATTCAAGTGTTTCAACACCTGGTGAGTAAAATCATATGAAGATTTTGATCGATTATACAGTGATATATATATATCCAGATATGTCCTATGCTCTAAATGTTATGAGCACATACCAAAATGATTCATAAGATGATCATTGGACGATAGTAAAGATATTATTATGAGCTTTGGAAGCACTAAGAATATATCATGTATAAGTGACAAATATTTGCAGATAGTTCTTTGTAAAGAGTTACATTGATACTAATTTGTCACAAGATAAAATTAAAATTTATCTCAATTTAGACTATGGGTGGCACAATGTAATGGAAATGATGTTCCCTGGTGGATTTGAATGAGTTCCAAAGTTAAGACATTGTGACGGATACTACAACAAAAGCCTAAGTATATGACTGCTATAGTAGCAGCATAGGAGGGCATTTGTGTTAAGTAGTTTGTTATCAAACTAGGTGTGGTTCAAAGTGGGATAATACTATGAAGAAATATTGTATGACAATAATAACCACATATTTTAACCCGAACGAACTAAAGGTCTCACCAAAGGACCAAATTTATACAATGCCATCTCATTTGAGAATGAGTGACGCATAGAGACGCAAAGACATGCAAATACACACAAAACTGAAACTGTCAGATCCGGAGATTATGTTAACCACTAGCAATCACATATATGCAACACCATAAAGCCATAGGTGTTCAATACGCAAAGTTTTTCAAACTAGATTATTGACTCTAGTGCAAGTGGGAGACTAAAGAGAATATGACCGAGAGGCAATAATAAAGTGGTTATTATCTTATTCCTTATTTATGATAAATGTTTATTTTGCATGCTATAATTGTACTAATTTAGAAACTTTAATACATGTTTGTTTAATAAACAAAAAGGAAAGTTCTTAGTTATGCCTCTCTTATAAACTAGCTCGTTGATTAACAAGATGATCAAGGTTTCCTGATCATGGACATTGGATGTTGGTAATAACGAGGTCACAACATTAGTTGAATGATGTGATTAACATTCATCCGAAGTATAGAATTACGATCAAAGTCATTGTGTTTATATTTCTATAACATCATACAAAGTAATCCTAGTCCTTAGACCATGAGATCATGTCAATCACTAACACTGGAAGAGTATCTTGATAACATCAAACGTCACACCGTGAAAGGGTGATCATAAAGGTGGGTTCAGTGCCACGAAAGTGTTATGTATAGGCTCATGGATCAAGACTGGTATTTGTCCATCCCGATGACGGATAGATATACTCTGGGCCCTCTCGGTGATATCACATTGGTTTGCTTGCAAGAAAAGACTACATGTCGATAACGAGAACAAACTAGGTATGGAGATACCGATGATCGAATCTCGGACATGTAATATATCGCAAGCCAAAGGGTTTTAGTTACTAGCATTAAAGGTTCTCATGATCATAGAAGTCATCGTTGAATGTGTACGAGTCAGTATGGATCTCTAGGTCTCGCTTCTGATTATTGATCTGAGAGGGGTCTCGATCATGTCTGCATTATTCGTGAATCGTAGGGTGACACACTTAAGGGATACCGACACCATTTGGACCAAATATGTTTCAGATAAAGATTTAAGAAAGCGCTGGAGTTATTTCAATAGACACCGAAACTGTTTCGGGTGAAATTGCAGAAATTGGTTCTGCATGTAATATTGAAATGTTGCAGGGGGTTTTATGTGAATGTTTGTTAATTAAAGTAATTAGCAAAAGTCTGAATAAAATTAATAAAATAGTTTTATTAAATGAGAGAGCATTAAATTTGGAGAAATTTTAATGCATTTAAAGTGGAGACTTTAAAAGAGAATGTGAAGGGGCAAATTTATGTGGAGGGAATTACCACCACATGAATGGGGGAGGTGAAGGGACACCCTCCATGAGGCGCCGGCCATGGGGAGGGGCACCCCCTCCTCCTATAAAAGTCCCCCCTCACACCCCTTCTTCCTCACACACCTCTTCGTGAAGGATCTCTCTCCCCCTCTAGTATTTTTCCCTATGGTCTCGGATTAGCAAGATACATGTTCCCGGTGGCTTTATCTGGAAAGGACTTGTTGCTTCCGCTGCTTTGTTGGAGCGAGGGATGGAGGTTGTCCAGGTACCGGACGTGTGTGCGATCACGGATGCACCGCTGCTTTGCGGTGCTGGACTTCGTGGTGCTAGACTTGCTGGAGCTAGATCTGATGGACGTACTGGAGCTGGACCTGCTAGACTTCATTATGATCTTGATATCGGCAAGTGTATGACTACATCATCCACGAGTTCCATCTTGTTAATAAAGCTTTGTTGTCTTCGAGGGTAAGTTCTCTATGGATATATATCCACCCATTGCTTGTATCTAATAGATAGATCTTGGCATATAGTTCCCATCGTAGGAATTTTTTTGTTTTCTATGATGCGAACCATTCATAGGGTTCTGTGACTTAAGTTATTCTATAAACATAATGCCTTATACTATTTATAAAGAATTGTGCGATCACCTTGATAAATCCTACCTTGAGCCATCAGAAGCAATTTTATGTTCTCTAATCGAACTTTGCATCCTACTCGCGGAATACTTCGCAATGTTTGCAACTCTGTTGGGGCTTTTGTGTATGTAGTTGATTTTTATATTATCGAAATACCCTTGAACTCCAGTTGCCCAGTTATTTTTGGTAATCGTTTTACAATTCTATGAATATCGATATTGACAACAAAAAGCAGGCTTTATCTTTACAGTTTGGTGAAGAAACTGTAGAAAGAAGTTACAACCAATTCATGAGACTACCTTATGAGAAGAAAATCGAGATTAAGGAGGAGAAGACTATTGAAGAATTGGCAGCAATCTACTTCTGCACACCACAATCCGAATTGGAGAGAACTTTGACAAGTGATGATTCCTTGCCAACGACCCTGCAAACGAAGATTTGGATGAAATCCTCAACACCACACCGGAGGCTATACAAGGGCTTAGGGATGAATATGAAGAGCTTGAAAGGAAAGGGGACACGGATCCGCTGTCTATTATTCTAAAACCTCTTTGTCCAGGACTCAGGTATGAATTCTTAGACAAGGAAGGTAAATGTCTATTATTTGTTTATGATAAGCTCTCTCCTGATGAAAGCACGAAGCTATTAGAAGTACTTGTCAAACAACGAGAAACTTTTGGATATACTCTTAATGACATAAAAGGTATAGATCTGACCATAGTAACTCACAAGATACCTATGGTTGAAGATGCTAAACCATCTATTGATAATCAAAAAAGGTTAAATCCCAAAATGAAAGAGGTAGTGAGAAAGGAAGTAATTCGTATGCTACAGTGGTATTATCTACCCAATTTCAGACAGCAAATGGGTGAGTCCAACTCATTGCATACCTAAGGAAGGATGCATAACAATAATTAATAATGATAAGGATGAACTAATTCCAGCTAGAACAATAGCAGTATATAGAATGTGTATTGACTTCAGGAAGTTGAATAAAGAAACCATAAAAATGCATAAGAAATGTCCCTTCATTAACGATATTATGGATAGGATGTCCACTAATTTGACGGATACTCCGATTATTCTCAAATAGCTATCCAACCTAAAGAAAATACTACTTTCACATGCCCCTGGGGAACCTATGTTTATCAATTAATGCCTTTTGGATTGTGTAACACAGCTGCTACTTATCAAGAGTGTGTTTTAAAGATCTTTGACAGTTTCGTGGAAAGTTCCAGGGAAGTTCTTATGGATAACTTAGTTGTCTATGGATCTACTTTTGAACAATGTCTATATAAGCTTAATAGAGTTTTGCAGAGGTGTAAAAAAACCAAGATGGTTCTAAACTGGGAGGGTTGCCGCTTCATGGTAAGGGAAGGTATAGTTTTTGGGCATAAAGTTTCTGAGAAGAATATTAAGATTGATAGTTCAAACTTAATTACTTTAGAAACACTTCCAATTCCGCAAGATATAAAAGGAGTAAAGAATTTCCTTGGGCATGCTGGTTTTTACAGACGCTTTATGAAAGATTTTACTAAAATAGCCACCGCTTTAACTCGTCTCCTAGATAAAGATATTATTTTTGCTTTTGATAGAGATTGCCATGATTCATGTTTGGTATTAATTTCCTTGGGCGGCTGTTGTTGTTGGAGTCCATGTTTGATGATCTGGGAAGAGTAGATCGATGAGGCGCGCTGATGTCAAAGTTTGGTATTTCCACCATCGGAAACCTAGGATGATGTTTAGGAGGAGGGAAGGAGTACCTGGGCGTGCGGGTCGTGGCCATGTACTTGGGCATTGCTGCGGCGAAGAGGGAGGAGGGCGGCGGATCTAGGGGCTTGGTGCTCCACGAGGCGCGGCCGCGGGCAGGCTGGTTCGACGGAGCGCCGTGCATCTTTGTCGAGATGCACGCGCACGCCGGCGAGTAGGCCAGCCGTGGCGTGATGCGAGCGGATTTGCCTGTTGAATGTCGGCGGTGGCGGGGAGCGAGAGAATGGGGATCCGTTACTTTTTTGCTGTCGTTGTGTTTTCTGGAGGAGAGGAGGGATGGGCGTTACATGAATGCGTCGACGCATCATGGCGGAAGTGGACAATTACTTCATCAACATCTAAAGCAATTGGCTCATTAAAAAAAGATCTAATTTTTGCACCTGTTATTCAAGCACCCAATTAGGACGAACCATTCGAAATTATGTGTGATGGTAGTGATTATGCTATTGGGGTTGTTTTAGGATAAAGAGATGACCCTAACCTTAACATTATTCAATATTCTAGTCGAGTCTTTAATGATGATCAAAGGCACTATGTAACAACTCAGAAAGAATTACTTGTTGTTATTTTTGATTGTGATAAGTTTAGACACTATATCATCAACTCAAAAGTAATAGGTCATACTGATCATCAAGCTCTAAGACATCTTCTAGCTAAGAAGGATGCTAAACCCCATCTAATCAAATGGGTCTTGTTACTTTTTGAGTACGATTTACAAATAGTGGATAGGAGGGGAAAGGATAACCCTGTGGACGACCATTTGTCACGAATGGAAGGAATCATGGAAGATCATATCCCTATTAACGAATCTATGCTGGGCGAATATCTTGCAGTAGTAGAATCTCATGATCCCTAGTTTGCAGATTATGATAATTTCCTAGTAGGCAAGTTTTTACCAAAAGGAATGGATTACAATCAAAGAAAGAAATTCTTCAGTGATTTATAACATTACTTTTGGGATGATCCTTACTTATATAGACATGGTCTAGACGGGATAACCTAGAAATGCGTGCCCGAGCACGCGGTTAAAGACATCCTTAAAGCCTGTGACGATAGTCCCTACGGTGGACACCACGCTGGTAACCGCACTACAGCCAAAGTTTTGAAGTTAGGCTTCTACTGGCCTACTTTAGTCAAACATTCTCATGAATATGTTAAAAATTGTGATGCCTGTCAACGTATGAGTAATATAGGAAAAATACAAGAAATGAATATGAAATATAACTTTGTAATAGAACCATTCGATGTATGGGGAATGGATTTGATGGGACCATTTGTTCCCTCTAACGGTTATAATCATATTCTGGTTGTTGTTGCTTATGTTACTAAATGGGTTGAAGATATACCTATAGCTCATACAGATGCAGCGACCTCCATCAAGATGGTCAAGGACATCATTTTCCCCAGGTTTGGTGTACCTCGATTTTTGATTACTGACAGTGGAACTCATTTTATGAAAGGAACTTTTGACAAGATAAATAAAAAATATGGAGTAGACCACCGGGTAGCTTCGCCTTACCATTCTCAAACCAGTGGACAAGTGGAATTATCTAATAGATAAATCAAGGTCATAGTCCAGAAAACGGTTAATGGATCAAGAAAAGACTAGGCTTTAAAGCTTAATGGTGCATTGTGGGCTTATCGCACAACATTCAAGAACCCCATGGGAATGACACCATACAAAATGGTTTATGGTAAAAATTGTCACCTCCCACTAGAACTCGTGCATAAGGCTCGGTGGGCTATCAAAACAATGAATTTTGACTTTAAAACTGCAGGTGAAAAACGACTCTTAGATATTCATGCTTTAGATGAACTAAGGAATGAGGCTTATGAAAATGCTAGAATATTTAAAGTTAGAAGGCAAGGGATTTAAAATCAGAGATAAAGTTTTGCTTTACAACTCTAGGCTTAAGATTTTTGCAGGAAAGTTGAAATCCAGGTAGGAAGGACCATATGATGTTGAAGAAGCATATCCATCGGGAGCGGTGAGACTGAAAAATACTACACCCTCTTCTTCATCCTGGATTATTTATGGGCAGCGATTGAAGCATTATAGAGTTAGTGAAGTAAACACTATGGAATTGATCTTTGTAATCCCAGCTGAAGAATACAACAAGCGGAGGCTAGGTATCGAAGTGTAAATTACTTAAGTTTTGCTTCTTTGGAAACCTTTTTTGATGATTCTATCTTTTGCTTTGAACTCGTCTAGGTTTTCTGGTTAATATCAATGGTTTTTTGACCTGGTACGGGCGGACCGTACGGTCGGACGCGCCCTTACCATTGGTCGTTAACCATTCGGAGAACCAAATTCGATTACTTTCAATACGGTATGACCGGAGAGTACGGGCTAACGCACCCGTACTGATGGTCGTCACCAATACTGTTTTCCTCACGTTAAATTTATTCATTTCCAAAAAAAATCGAAGTCAGTAAGTAGTCCTTACGGGAGCGTGGTACGGGCGGAGCCCGCCCGTACCACAGCTCGCGACCGACTCTGGCCCCTTGAACTTACGATTTGATATTCCAATCTACACTTTTTCTTCCTTCTCGCACTTTTCCGTCTAATTTTAGATATAGAACTTCTTCCTGTCCTTTTACAATGAAAACCTCAGATCTCACTTGATTACTCAAGGTCCGTGCAACCTTTTCATATCAAGCAGATCTGGGCCAAGAAGGAGCACGCCGCTGAAGGACGAGTCAGAAAGGAGGGATCCGAAGGAGATACTTCATCTTCCTCCAACCGTGGGCCCGAACATGAGGTTTCACTCCCAAATTGGGAAGATATGTTCCCACAAAAATTGGAGATGCTCAGGCACGTGGAAAAAGGAAGGAACAAAGAAGAATCTCCACTCAACACCTACAGGTATAACCTTCATGGATCTTCTCTTAAATCACCTCCAGAAACCTCTTCCAAGAAAAGGAAGACCAAGATGAGATTCAAGAAAAGATCAAGAACCTTGAAAAGATTTCTAAGGCTTGTGTTGAGACCATTGGGGAAGGAGTTGACTCTTACTGGATGATGGGCAAAGACCTCAAAAAGAAGGTCGATGACATCGGCAGTAGAGTACAACTCCTTACCAAGATCATTATGGAGATGGCAGATGATAGAAGGACTTTAAGCAAAGTAATCAAGGAATTATGGGTCGGCATCATAGAGATGTTTGCACGATGCACGTGTATTTCTCAAGCATGCAACCTTAAATCAGATGAAGAAGAGGAAGATGATGACTTCTTTACTCCCAAAAAGGAGTAAGTAATCACAAAGAATTATTTGATCCAACCGGCTTGAATCCAAGCTTGGGGGATCTGTGAGAACCTTGTAATCTATCTTACAGTTTTAGCATGTTTACTTTTTTTCATGCATCGTTAGGTTTAAATTTCCAAATTTGCATTAGTTGCATCAACTTCGAGTTCCCTTTTTACAAAAGAAGAATTATATACATTGAGTTATGAGACTTTATGGTAATTCAAGCTGTGTTTGATTCATGATTATTTTATTAGATGATTGAACTAGGTTGAGTGTTATGATACTTGTACAACTGTCATAATTTTAGGGACTTCCACACCTGTAGAAGTATTGATTAAGTTATGATAAAAACAATTTTGGTAGCATATTATGATTAAGAGTTTTCAAAAGCCATTGAAGTAGTGAGCATGATCAAATAGCTTGCTGAAAGGAAGATGAGAAAAGGGAGAAAGGAAACATATAGATATGCAAGTATCAAGAAAGAAAAAGAAAGCATCTATCAAAAGAATCAAGCATATAAAAAGAGAGAGAAAGAAGAAAAGAGAAAATGATCATGAATCTTCACTATTAAACTTAGAGATATAAATCTCTAAACTCCATGATTATATGATATGTTGAATCACTAGTAGCTTCTTATAATTTCATTAAAGCTGGAAAAAAGGTGTGGAAGCCTCTAAGTTATGTAACGTGTAAGGGTATGGTAATACGCCTGATGTATCTCTACATCCGGTGTTATACTCCTGTTTCAAATTTTGCCTCATTTATTGTAACGTCTCATGTCTCATAAATATGATGATCTTGTCTATAAGCCACCATCTTGCTCGGGGATGAGCAAGATCCTAGCTTGGTGGAGTTGATGTGTCCAAAATTCAAGCATATTTACCTTTTTTTTTGCATAAATAGAGTAGGGATTTTTGTATTTCACTGCGCCTACGTGCACTATTTCATTCTTGTTTCAATAGGATCCCAAATCCTGGAGTCATATATGAACATATCAATTAGAGCTGTCATATTGTGTAATTATATGATATTTCTAAGTGATAAAAGTCATTTTATGAATTTACCTTCGCACCTGGAAGAATAGCAAACAAGGAGGAGGCATTAGAATCGATAAAAACCACTAGTACGGGCGGAGCCCGCCTGTACCATCCACCTGTACCAGGCGCCATCAGGATTGCCTCGTCAAATAGTTTCTCCTGGCAAAGACGAGAGAGAGAGATCCGACATTCACAACCACCAGAAACCACAAAACACCACATCTGAGAGGGATCTGAAGGAGGAACTTAGCCGGGCTAAAATCCCGGCTGCTTTGCGGATCATTGGAGGATAACACATCATCCCCTTCACAATCAACCACTGCATCTTCATCACCACCATTACTCCATCTTTCATCTATTAGATCTCTTTGTAATTCCAGATCCAATTGTGGTTTGCATTAGATCTACCCCCGTACTTTAATCCATCCATTTGATTATGATGATGTTGTTGATTGCTAGCATGAGTGAGTAGTTCCTTTGTTCTTGGGGAGATGGAGAAACCTTAGCACCACTATGAACTTGTAATAAAGATGATCTATTCTTGTGTCCATATGACTTGCTTGTCTATGATATAATTATGACTTGTGTTTGATTTTTTTCTTTACATGATATGTGAAGTCGACCATATATCATTTGCCTTCGGGACTAAAGGGAGGAAGAAACCCTTTGGATGTGTCTTGGAAGAGTACTCGGAGTTCCCCGTGTCAGATTGGCACCGGCTCGTAACCAACACGGTTAAAGGGGGATAAAGATGGACTCCCTAAGCTAATTACGATATCCATGGGGAAACCCTTAATTGCGGTGGCTTGTATGGGTGACTGCTCTCAGGCACTATAGTGGTTATTTAGAGGTGACCTCGCACTTGGCTCAACAAAGTGGCTTTCTACGAGCCTTGTCGTGCACATCTTATTATGGGGCTCTCTCCACACATATCATGACATAAGAAGTATGGTATCTTGATTACATATAATAATAGTACTATGCTAGTGGTGTATCCTACATCCCCGAGAACGTTTTAGCCCTATCGAGTTCAACCACGCTTTCATACAATCTTGTTACTTCTTTTCTTTTACTTGTTTTAATTACTTTTATGCAAACAACCATAAACCATTCAAACACCCTTTACTTGAGATCAAACATAACTTATAAGTATTCTTTGGTAGATAGTAACGAGGGTCATAAAGACCTTTACCAATAGCTCTCTATGGGTTCGTCTTCTTTACTTCAAAACTAGCTACAAATGATATGTGCACTTGCAGTCATCACCGACATAAGATGTATGTCGGCACAACCATGTTACTTATTTGCAGGTATTGTAAAGGCCAACTTAACCAGGTAGGAGTCGGGTTACTAGTTGGCTTACAGGAGAAGGAAGGTATCTTCCATGGTCAGCGCTCTTCTCTCTCCACTATAGAGTGAGCGTAGAAGACAGAGAGGTATGGACTGACGGTCCTGGACGACAATGGTGACATCGCCTGACCGTTCCTGCTGGGTGACACTGCACCGTAGAGGCTTACGCCAGGGGTTCAGAGAGGCTTACACCATGGCGTCTAGACATCTTACAAAGGTAAAAAAGGAGCACACCACTTTGCTATTTTGGGAGGAGCATATTCTAGGAATATGCCCTCTGATAGCTGCGAGATTCAACACATTTTTGATGGTTTTATTGATGGTTTTCTGCTGGATTTGATCATTTTCTAGCTTTACCTCACGCTAATACTTTGGTAGCAAAGAAAACTTGGTTTTTAATGTGTGTTTCAGGTTCTGAACATCAATAGAAGGTTTTAACTAGAGAAACACAATCTTTAGGCGAAAACAAGCAAGTCTCTCTTTGGAAGCAATCGAGGTAAGCATATAGAGGCTTTAATGAGCAACTATATGGCGGGAGCAATTTTTACGGTCGTATTGCTCCCGCCATATAGCTTCCGCCACCACTGTCTTATCAAAAGGGATAACTTCCATGAAGGGACCATACGCGAAAACACAACACAGCAACCACCATCCCATCCAGAAGGGAGGAAGAAGAGATCCAGTGAAGAAGGGGAAGATGTTCTTCATCTCGCTCCACGATCTTCGACCTCCTAGCCAATACACCCCCATAGGCATTACTTGTACTTGAGAGGGAGATGGATCTTCACCTTACAAGACTAGGGTTTGAGATTGTTTCTTCCTATCTTGAATTATGTTGGATACTTTCCTATTCTTATTGTCGATCTCCACGGTAACATCAATAAGGATTCCTTTTATGTAATTATATCGATGATATGTTATTCTCTTAAGTGTGAGTAAGATCCTTGGGCATGGGAGATGTAGGGGATTGGTGAGATGTGATGTGCCTTCATATATTTTCCATTAGCTTGTGATTGATTCTAATTATTATATTATGTGTGATTGACTACCTGTGGGATGCCTAATGCTTGTTGTCCAATTAAGGGACCAGACAACATGATGCTTTGTTCTACATAGATAGGATCATGTTCGCTAGTAGACCGGCGACCTCCGAGTGACACGGGGATATCAATGGAAAACTAGTAGACTCGAGGATAACAATGAACCACCGTGTTTATTGCATTAGTCCAATACAAGGAGCTTAATCACTAAGCAACCTAAAGGGTCCTAATCGTCTAATGTCTGACCATGGTTTTGGTAACAGACTATTAGGATTATTGAAGTTGGGATGAAATCTACCAAGAGGAGTTCCGGCTAATTATGGGTTGCTCGCCTACGCATATACTTATAAGATTATAATTGTTACATTTATCATCCGTCCACCTGGCACAGTCACTATCACCATGAACAGAATCTCCCCGCACCTTCTTTTGCCATCTGCTTGTTACAAGTTTTAACTGAAGAAGATGAAACTAGAAAAGTTCTTCAAGGATTAAAACATCGACAAGCAAAACCTCATAATAACCTGCATAAGCACTTTCAAAACACACAAAAAGATTTTGGCGAAACTCATGGAAAATTATGATGAGATTGGTCAAGAAATAAAATTATTTCACAAGTATCTTAGTATGATTGAAACCCAATGTGAACAAATAGCATCTGGTTATCAAATTTTTCTTCGAGATGATAAAGATATTCCTGTTTCTACTAATGTTGTTACAAGAAGAGGTGTAGTTGTTACAAGACCATTAGGGCCACTAGAATATGAAGCTAAAAAAGAGCGAAAGGAAAAGAGCCTTGCTCGAAGCAAGCCAAGAAGATGATATATTTGTGGATCCTCAAGATGAAACTGCTCAGGAAACACAAGATCAAACCAAGGAGGACCAAAATGATGCACATGATGACCGTTATGACTCTGATGTAGAGATGGTTGATCCAAGAGAAGAAAAAGAGATAAGCAAGGAAGATGAAGTTGTTGTAGTAGAAAAGAAGAAAATCAATAGGAAACAACAAAAGAAAGCAACAAAAGAGCCTGACCCCCCCACAAAAGGTAAAAGACAAGAATAAGTAAGGTGAAAAAAAGCTTCCTTATCTAGATCGAAAAAGAAAGCACCATATCAGGTAATTTATAATTCTTTTACAAAGGCACTTGGTGACGTTCTTCTCGAAATTCCATTTGCGGATGCAATCAAAGTTCCTACCTATTCAAAATTCCTCCGTGATATTCTTAGTAGAAAGAAGGAAATAACTGAAACTATTGCCATGGTAACTAGTTATCCTGCTAACCGGAAGCTGTCTTCTAAGTTTGGAGATCCCGAAATACCAACTATTTCATGCTCAATAGGCAAAACTGATATGCACAATGCCTTGTGTGATCTAGGTGTAGGAGTTAGTGTAATGCCATACTCCCTCTATAAAAGGTTATGATTAGGGGAGTATTCTCCTACTACTATCACTTTACAGATGGCTGACAAGTCCACTAAACAACCCATTGGTATGATTGAGGATGTTCTACTTAGAATAGATGAGAATGTTATTCCCACTAATTTTATTATTCTTGAGATGCCAGAAGATGAAAAAATATCCATAATACTTGGAAGACCTTTCCTTAGTACGGTAGGGGCATCAGTTGATTGTGCTGAGGGAAAGATAATCTTCAATGTTTATGATGTTGAAATCATCCAGTATTTTCCAAAGAATATAGAAGCAGGAGAAAGATATTTTCCACAGGCAAAACAAGTTCATGTGGTAAGTGCCTTTGATAAGGGGCAACCCAAGGCAAGAATTCGAGAATAGAGAAGGGGTTGAGTTACTAAACCATTCTTAATAAAATGCTTAATGGGAGTCAACCCATCTCATCAATAAAATAAACTAGAGAGTAAAAAGTTCATCGCATTCCTACCACTTTTTCACAGACATCCTTGCGGAAGCGCGCCCGTGAAGATGCAACTATCAAAAAGTAGTAGAAACATCAATTGAATGAGTATAGAATACGAATAATAATAAAAGTTTGAGTTTTATCTACAAATACTAAAATTCTGCTCTTCATACACTAATGTTGGTCGATAGTTTCTACTGTTAATTTTTTGTAAAAAATAATGTATTTCGCTAAGTTTCGAGATAAGAAGGTATTCTGGAAGAAATAGAAAAAGTTTGATGACTACTTATGCTTTAATGACCAACTATACGGCAGGAATAAAAATTCCGGTTGTATAGTTCTGGCCGTATAGATATGTTTTCCATCAACAAGTTTTCTTCGAAGACAAAGATAATTTAGTGACCAACTAGGAATAAAAGTTCCTCCTGTATAGGTACGGTCATATAGATATCAATGCCTTCTTACAATATCTTCTCAAAGGTACTAACAGTTTAATGACCAACTATACGACGGGAATAAAAATTCCGGTTGTATAGTTCTGGTCTTATAGATATTGATGCCCATTTTAGAATTTTGTCTCAAAGGTACTGACGGTTTAACGACCAACTATACGGAGGGAATAAAAATTCTGTCCATATAGTTTCGGTCGTATAGATATTGATGCCTATTTTAGAAATTTACCTCGAGGGTACAGATGGTTTAACGACCAACTATATGGCGGGATCATTGCGATCCGGCCGTATAGTTGTGTCCGTATAGCTGTAGTACGCATAAAGAAACCCTATTTGGCGGCGCTGCCGCAACTATATAGGCAGAAGAACATATCCTGCCCGTATAGTTCCGGCCGTATAGTTTGGTGTGACCACAAAATTGGACCAGGGCGGCGAGGTCTCTTCCCCCTCATTATTTCTCTCATATTCTCTCTCCAAACCTCTCAAAACCCACCTAGAACTTTTGATTCTTCGCGGATTTCGTTTGTTTGAGTGGGGGAATCAACGGATCTGTATGTTACTCTCCCTATCCATGCTTTATTTTCAGATTTCCATGATTAAAACTCTCACATTGATCTTGTGGATGAACTCAAGCTTATTTTGTTTGTCCTATTGATTTCTCACGTTACGATTGAATTTTTCTATGTAGGATCGTTCATATATCATGTAGAAACTATATGCCTAAGGTTTTATGGTGAAATTTTTCAATGCATCAAGATGAACAAAATCGGTAACATCTTTCGCAAGAGCAAGTGCCAACGTGGTGAGGGCTCATGCTCGGGGTCCCGAGCCGAGTGCATCCCCATGTTGGCCATGGTTTCATCAAGGAGGGTGTTGCCCACACGTTGGGCCGACCACAGCTTTCTCACCGCGGCGGGGTTGAAGGCGGACTTTTACCTCATGTGTAACAAGGCGGGGCTCATAGTACTTGGCTTCGCAAGCCACGACACCTACACCGAGCTTACCCATGAGTTCCTTGCCTCCTTCTACGATGACCACAGGGAGAAAGGTCATGCGTGCATACTAAGCTTCACCATGAACCGACAACACTATGAAAAAAAATTTGAACAATTTTGCAATGCTTTTGGCTTCCCTCGCGTTGGGGAGTCAACTGTTACTAACCTCTATAGCATCACAAGTGGAGAAACTTGGGAGGCTATTTCTGTTAATGGTGGCACCGAATTCTACCAGAAGAAGATGTACACCATTCGGAACCCAACAATTCGCTACTAAGCCTTGTTCCTCGCTAATACACTATTGGGAAGAGGTGACATTTGTTCCATGGCCAATGCGGACATGGCAATGATCACCAAGGCTCTCTTCCCCACTGCACCGCAAAGCCCCAATCCTGCAGCTCTACTCATCTAACACTTTCTCCACCAAAGCAACAAGACGAAAGGTGATATTCACATTGCTGGATTGGTAACCCACCTTTCCCATGCATTGAATATTACATTACCTGTTATGCAATCTGTTGACGGTTCCAAGCTTATGGACATCAAGTATTTAACTACTTGTGGCTTCCTTGGTGTTTACCAAGCTAACCGGTGGCTTCGAGCCTATCAGTTTAGTTATCATGATAATGCACAAGGTGAGTAGGTTCCATTGCCCTATCCCCAAGCCTTCTCAATTGTGGATAAGGATACTTGGATCCTCACCAAGGACCAAGTCATGGAGATCCTGGCAGAACTTCATCCCGATGAAGAAGGAGGGTAGCAGGATGAGGATGAGCAGGAGCATGAGGACGAGCAGGGACACAACCCTGCTTGGGAGGGACATCATCACAAGCAAGGGGGAGCTTGGGATCCGTAGCCTAGCCAGCCGCAGCAAGGGTACAACTACATCCCCTATCAAGAATTCCAGCAGCTCAACCAGCGCGATGGGGAGATTGCCCACACTCTTCAAGGACTTAATGAAGACATGAGTGCTTTGACTCACAACTTCAGTCACTTCATGAACCACTTCCCCGACTACTACCATCAGTCTCTGCGCTAGCCACCTAATGACGGCAACAACTGAGACTGGCAATAGCCTAAGCTTGGGGGAGGTTTGAAAACCTCCAAACCTTGCATTCATTTTTTGTTTCTTCTTTTGATTTATTTCTTAAAAATTGCATGTTTATTTTCAGTTTGCATTCCTAAACCAAAAATACAAAAAAATAGTTGTAACTTTATTTCCAAGTTTGTTTCTTTGTTTCTCTCGAAGATTGCTCAATTTGAGGTGACTTGGAAATATGGAAATACAGAGGGGGTTCGACTCAAATACGAGAACAAAGCAAGAAAGAAGAGGTTATCACATTCCTTTCATCACCATTTCTGCAACCTTAAATTGATCCTACAATTATTTACTCGCTTGCGCTCGAGTCACTCCCCACTTAGCTTGTTATCCTATAAATTCTATTCCTTTGCTAGTGTCTCCTTTTTAGCTTTGAAACAATGAACAATGAACTTGGTTAAAAATATTTCCTATATTTTTACAACAAGAAAAGGCATCCAAAAGATGACTTGAGTCCATGTTCATCCCAAAGAATTTGATTTTAGAACTACTCCATCATGTTTGAGATTAATATAAATAGACTCGCTAGTACCCTTGAATGAATTTGTTTGATAAAATGGATGCTTTGAAGTATTAGAGATTATGCCACTGCTTTTTCTAATAATTAATGTAAGATATTGCTTTACGCGTGTCATTACAAAACTGTCATGCTCCATGGGGAACTATTAACTCCACTGGCCAACGAACGATCTAAATGCGGGGAACCACTTGATTTCGGCTATTGAGTTATGTAAACGTCTGTAGTGGCAATGCTATGGTGGGTAATTTTAGTCTCCTTGTGGTTTCACGTTCCAAGTGAAGTTGTAGTACACCTCTGACCAATTATTTCTCAACATATTCATTGGCATGGTCACGAGTGCACAACACAGTCCCAATTAACATGTTAAAAACAGTGGCATGATTTATCTATGAAAGAGCTGAAGTTTTTGAAAGGCAAAGGAAGGAAAAAGGGGCTTTGAGAGTCTTGAAATTTTGACATGGGAATAGATGAGTTGTTCTTAAATTGAATGTTTGTTGAGAACTCTTAATTAGTTAAAGAAACAAGAGTAAAAAGTTTTCATCTCTCAACAAAGAGAGATACCAAAAGAATGTTTCTCACTTTCCTAGCTAAACTTTTGACAATTGCTTAGGCGTATGATTTATTTGCTAGGAAGATATACGTGGTTAGGAAGTGGACTCAGTGCAATCTTGTAAATACTTGTATGATCATGTTTAAGATTGCAGGGATCATGAAGAAAAGAATTTGACACCAATCGAAGGTTGTAAGTTTTTTTATTTCGGTCTCGAATCTCCGCTATTCTTCTTTATATCCTTGTCACTCGAGGGCAAGCAACACCTAAGCTTGGGGGAGTTGATAGTTGTGAAATTCAACACATTTTTTATGGTTTGTATTGATGATTTTCTCCCGGATCTGATCATTTTCTAGCTTTACCTAACACTAATACTTTGGTAGTGAAGAAAACTTGGTTTTTAATGTATGTTTCAGATTCTGAACGTCAACAGAAGGTTTTAACTAGAGAAACACGATATTCAGGCGAAAACAAGCAAGTCTCTCTTTGGAGGCAATAGTGGGAAGCGTACAGAGGCTTTAACGAGCAACTATACGGTGGGAGAAATTTTTCCGGCCATATAGCTCCCGTCGTATAGCTGCCACCGCCTCTGTCTTGTCAAAAGGGACAACTTCCATGAAGGGACCATATGCGAAAACACAACACAATAGCCAGCTTCCCATCAAGAAGGGAGAAAGAAGATATTCATAGAAGAAGGGGAAGACGTTCTTCATCTTGCTCCACGATCTTTGACCTCCTAGCCAATACACCCCCATAGCCATTACTTGTACTTGATAGAGAGAGGGATCTTCACCTTGTAAGACTAGGGTTTGAGATTGTTTCTTCCACTCTTGAATTGTGATGGATATTTTTCTATTCTTATTGTGGATCTCCACGGTAACATCAAGAAGGATTCCCTTTATTTAATTATATCAATGATCCATTCTTCTATCATGTGTGAGTAAGATCCTTGGGCGTGGGAGATGTAGGGGATTGGTGAGATGTGATGTGCCTTCATATATTTTCCATTAGCTTGTGATTAATTCTAATTATTATATTAGGTGTGCTTGACTATCTGTGGGATGCCTAATGCTTGTTGTCTAATTAAGGGACCAAACAACATGATGCTTTGTTCTACATAGATAGGATCTTGTTCGCTAGCAAACCGGCGATCCCCGAGTGACACGGGGATATCAATGGAAAACTAGTAGACTCGAGGATAATGAGGAACCACCGTGCTTATTGCATTAGTCTGATCCAAGGAGCTTAATTTCTAAGCGACCTTAAGGGTCTTAATCGTCTAGTGTCTGACCATGGTTTTGGTAATAGACTATTAGGATTATTGAAGTTGGGATGAAATCTACCAAGAGGAGTTCCAGCTAATTATGGGTTGCTCACCTACACATATACTTATAAGATTATAATTGTTACATTTATCATTCGTCCACCTGGCACAGTCACTATCACCATGAACTGAATCTCCCCGCGCCTTCTTTTGCCATCTGCAGAAAACAACAAACAACTAAGTCGTTCTTTACTTTCATGCTTTATATTTCTGAAGTTTACATTTTAGTTCTATTTAAATACATCTCATCTAATTAAAACTCCATTCTTATTTCAACACTTGCAGTTAATTCACTCGAAGACTTGTGACAACTTCGGGTGTGACAAAGACTTCACTCATAAACACTTACCTTTGGGCTCCCTATGGGATCGATATCTATACTTCCAAACTAGCTACAAACGATCTGTGCACTTGCAGATATCACCCTCCCCGTATACCCTAATTGTAACGTGGGCTCTCCTATATAAGGAGCGCCAGGACCTCCATAGAGAGGGTCGATCATTTTGGTAGAGGGAAAACCCTAAGGAGAAAGGCTAGCTAGGAAGAACTTCATCTTCCTTCTCTCCTCGATACAGCTCAAGGAGCATCTGTAAACCACCTCAGATCTTGAGAATACAAGCTTATGTGTGTGGAATCACAAAACTATCCCTCTCTGGATACCTCTAGCGCATGTTGGACCGATTTTTAGCCCATCCATGGCATCTGCCGTGACACCACCATGACAGTTGGCGCCCACCATGGGGCATGCAGTGGCACTAGCTGGAGTCAAGATCCGAACGGGAAACATCGTCGCCACCGGAGAGCGCTTCGTCTCCGGGATCATTCAGCGCTTTAGTGCACTAGACTATGCCAACGATAATGTGGGTAGCTTTGGCAACCATCCTCCTCCGCACAATGGGCTTTTCATCAGCTTCGGCACCCACAAGATCTATGTCAATGTTTACGAGTCGTGCTTGCATCCACGACACGTCATGGAGGGAGGGGAACCTCGTCTCAGCGTGGCTCGCGGTCCGTCTATCACTCGCCCCGCAGGCTGTGTTGAGATGATGATGACCGTGGCTAACATGGGATCAAGCAAGGATCCAGTGTAGGACCCGGAAACAACACCCAAGGTACCTAGGACTAGAGGTTCACCGTTTTAAAAGCCACAGAACATCTTGCAGTAGGTGATAGAGAGCCGCAGAACATCTTGTAGTAGGTGATAGAGAGCCTAGGACTAGACGTCCACCGTTAGAATAGCACATATCATAGATCCGGCTCAGGCACAGGCCGAGCTAGACGAGATTCAGCAGAAAATGTTAGAGGGTGCAAAGAGGTTAGCCGCATCTCAGTAGGCATTGAACATCACGTTGTGTGATTATGCGAAGGCAAACAGGCTTAGTCCCACCTGGATGGATGGAGTAAAGATTAGGGGTATGAACATCCTTAGTGAGATAGACAGAGAATATGTACCTAAGCCAGGGCATTCAGCTACGCTTATGTCGGCAGGGCTGCCGAGGTATAGTACCCTGGCAAAGAACCTTAGGGCTACAGACGCATCAGCATCCGAGTTAGAGGGTCTGACTGGTGAAGCCTAGGAAAAGGGTTAATTACCTGGTAAAAGTCGCTAACAAGAAGAATGAGGAATTGCTCAAGGCAAACCTAGCAGGAGCAGGAGGCTCCTATGTTGTTCATTCGGCAGCGGGAGCTCCGACAAAATCCGCTGGAGCAGCATCATCCCCTCATGATGGCCCGAGAAGAGAAGAGGTGAAAGATAAGAAAAATAATCCCATATGACCCGACAAGGGAAGGGAAAGGAAAAGTTATACACTGTGATGAGGATTGCCATAGTGCTAGCCGAGGTGAAGCTGGATGAGTTAATCGCGGCCAAGTCCATGTGGAACATGGAAATGTTGGGCACGACAATGTCAGACAGCATAACTCGGCAGGAGCCGGACAAAACCAACTTGGTAAGCAACCACAACAGCGCATACCTCGGCAAGAGGAAAGTGCTGGCCCAGCTATGCAACAACAATATGTTCATCTAGGTCGTGATAGGTGTAACGACGGTTATTTGGCAATGGCCCATGCCGGGTTTCCCCAGCCAAATCATCATGTGATAGGGTCTAGGCTAGGAAACAGGAACCTATAGTCATATGACACAAGGTTGAAGTTCGACAAAATTTATAGGCCGAAGATGATGGAGGGACAAGGTCCTTCAGGTCTAGCATGCATTCGGCCTCGTATTATGAGGGAGCCACCTATGCCAAACTTCTAGTTGGCCAGAGGGACAAAAACATATGATGGAACTGCCAAGCTAGAGGATTGGCTAATTCACTATGCAACAGCAGTGAACAATGCCACATGCAATTTGAGATGGGCAGTGAGGTATGTGCCTAAAATGCTAGAAGGACCAGCAAGGGTCTGGCTTAATACACTAAAAGAAAAGTTGTCTTTTACAACGAATCATTTTCGCGGTTGAAGGCCCGTTTTTCGTGCCTAAAAAGTTGTCTACGACGGATGTCCTTCGCGGTAAAATCCGCGTCACAAAAGAATCTAACACGGTTTTTTTCCTCACCGTGGCGGATCACGACCTTTTGATTTGCTAGTTGGCAATGTTTTGATTTGCTAGTCTTGATCCAATGGTCAATGTTCAAAGTTAATCCGTACACTATGCAGTGGTTTATTGTATTGTATTGTAAGAGATAAGACACGATAAAGAGAAGATAAGAAGTACAGTACTGCGAGTGGCCGATCTTTTGAATAACCTTCCCTCCTGATGTTTGGGAAGCAAGTGAAATTTTTGAAAACCAGAGAACTTTGAATTTTTGTGGCGCGAAGGACCAAAGTGGTTTCCTTCCTATGTACTCCTCGTCCCTACTCCATACCAACGCCCGGCTACCGAACATGCGAGAGACATAAAGCCGCCATACCAAGGCACCTCTGTGCAGTGCCATGCTGTGGACGAGGGAGAGATCAGCCGGGCTGGTGCGCGAGGAGAAAGGGGAGGAGAGAGGGAGGATAGCGAAGGAGAGAGAAAACACATGATTTTTTTGTGTGCATAGGTCCTAAAATTTACTTGTAGTAGAGTGTAGTACACTGTAAGGCCGCAGGAGTACCTCATGTCAGAAACCCATCAAAACTTTGCTCTGACATGGAACTGCCTTTAACTTCTCTTCACTGATGCCCTCTTCTCCTGCCAACATTTTATGATCTCAGCATGTACATCATGTGGACATAGGTGACCATATGTCTAAGCAAAGAAATATACTACTCCCGCATTGTGTAAAAAAGCACACCTTAATAAGGCCTACTATGTGGGATCCGCTAAGGTTCACCTTATACATAGTGGAAAAAAATAAAGTTATCTTTAAGCCTAAGGTGCACCTCAAGCTTGTGGGTTGCCCATAGAGAATAGAAATATCATTTACCCTCCCTCCCTATTTCATGTGATCATTTTCAAAAGGGGTTCAAAATTTTCAAGATGCAAAATCTTTTTTTGAGGAAGATGCAAAATCTTAGCTAGAGGTCAAACCAGTCATCAAAGCTCTTTGCGGTTTCTGATGGGTATAATAATTGACTGCTCGATGGTACCTCCAAAAGATTTTTCATAAAACTTTCAAAGAAACCTACAATTTATTACTTGTAGTTCAAATTCGACCTTATTTCAATACATCCACATGAAGTCATTCAAGGGGGCGGAGTTAGCTAGGAAGCTTGAAAACTCATAAAACATCGGAATCCGCAAGTACAAGATGATGTTGATCCACTATATATGTGTGAAAACTTGGCTGGTGGCATTCAGATTGAATATTCTTCAGGCTTTCTAGATGCTAAGAATGGAAAAGAAGATCCAGTGGTTGGCAATGTTTGGATTTGCTAGTCTTGATCCAACGGTCAATGTGCAAAGTTAATCTATACATGATGCAGTGGTTTATTATATTGTAAGAGATGAGACACGATAAAGAGAATATAAGAAGTACAACGAATGGCCTACCAAATGGTAGGTCTCGTAGGAGAGAGGTGCTTGAGAGTTTACACGGTCGGTGGAAGTACAAGTTACATCAAGGACCTCATAAAAATGAATATTGCATCCAAGTCCATGCATTTATTAGCACAAGGACCCAGAAAAACTGAGCAATGGAGTTTGTGTTTTGAGGTTTGCACATACTAGCGTTCATCGTGCTAAAGTAGAATCTTTCTAGATGCTAATAATGGAAAAGAAGATCCAGCGGTTGGCAATGTTTGGATTTGCTAGTCTTGATCCAACGATCAATCACTACAAGAAAAGTTGTCTTTTACGACGGACGATTTTTGTGGTTGAAGACCCATTTTTAGTGGCCAAAGAGTCTTCCATGACGGATGGCCTTCATGGTAAAAGCTCAGTCACAAATGAGTTAACCACAGGTTTTTTTCGACCGTGGCAGATCGCACCCTTCAGCCACGAAAACTTGTTCCATCGTAGATATGTTCGCCAGCCGCATTGACTGCTGACGTCATGCAAACTACCACGTGGCAACCGCCGTTAGCAGCCAGTTACCATCGTTAATGGGCATAGAAACCGTGGCAGAAGCCAGGCCCAGCCAAGGCCTGCTAAATACTAACTAGGCCGGCCCATTAGGGGATCCCAATAAAAAGATGGCCCGTTAGTGTTTTGTCTACACTATTTCAAACGGGCCCAAATTTGCAGCCAACAGTGGTCCGCAACCTTTCAGGCCCAATTCTATTTCGGCCTAAAGAAGACCCATGATGGTCCAACACTCTGCGGCCCATTAGCAGCCTGCGCCAAGTCGCTCCTATACATTTAATGCTTGTGGGCGGCCCATCACTGTTTATCGCAACCCATCGTGGGCCGCCTACTGACGGCCCTTGTCTGAGATGGCCCATTACTATTCAGGCATGTTACTGTCCTGGCCTTTCACTGTTCCAGCTTTACCTATTCAGGCCCACAAGCGGCCCTTTACTGTTCTAGTCTGGTAAATGTGTCGGTCTGTTATTGCCCTCGCCTGGAAATTTCTCGAGCCGTTATTGTTTTAGCTTGTCACTATTCTGGCCTTTCACTATTACGGGCCTTTACTATTGAGGCCAGCTACTGTTTTGGCATGTTACTGTTATGGGATTTCACGGTTTCTCTCCTGTTACTATGTTGGGATGTTTCTGTTATGGCCTGCTACTGTTAAGGCATGTTACTGCTATGGCATGCTACTGTTATGAACTGTTACTCTTACGGCATGTTACCATTACAGCCTGTTACTATTATGTCCGGTTACAACTTGTAGGTCGGCCCATTACGTTTACGGACTTTTACAGTTTCGGCCTTTTCTGAAGCCCATGCCAATATCATAAAACTTCTATATAATCCAACATTTTTTACTGTTCATCATCGGTCAAAGACACGACGGGCCAATAATAAAGCACGGTATTGTTCCCTAACCGACCTACTTGGTGTATTTACCATAACGACTACCGCAATGTGTGGATGGCGTCAACTAAATGCATACATGGCCTACACGAGTTATCTAGATATTACATCAGCTACAAACTTCTTAAAATTATTACATATTATCAAATCAAGGGAAAGAAAAATCGGCATTTCAGTTGACAATCAAGTTGATAGTAGAGTCCTCAATTGATCACCTGCATCTTCCTTTGAGTGTGAGAGCTACATTGGAGGAGACATGATCTTGCAGCCCCCACTTTGGTGGCGATAGAAATAATTGCACCCTAAAACTAAGTAATAACAAGTTAATACATCAAACAAGACAAACTACTCATTTGATTGATATGACAGGAGCTATGATCTAGAGTTTGCAACTGGTCAATGGTTCAATTATTGACCAACACGTCAAACAAACAGGACAAGCAAGTATGCATTAAACAAGTGTGCCTATCGTGAAACGAGCAATGAAAAATGGTGTGTGTGTGGCTTAGAATTTCAGTAAAAATAAACTAGCCAGGTCATTTCAACAAATATATATTGAAGCAGTTCTATACCCTAAAATGTACGAGACGTCGAGTGACTCAGAATTTGCGCTGAGACACAAAATGGCATGCAGATACGGTCATAGCAAAGAATGAACTAGATAGAAATTATAACTGCATCATACGAGAAGTTGTAGAGAAGGAATGCAAACCACGAATGAACTATATATTGTAGAGGATAGTTATGTCGTGACTTAGGACGAACCAGACCCAGAACCAGATGCAAGATATAATGGCGTCGCTCGTGAATCTGTAGAGAAGGACAAACAAGCATTAGCCAAGTGTGCATAGAATGAAATGAGCAATCAAACAAAGTGTTTCTTATAATTTCAGCAAATATAATCAAGCGAGGTCCTTTCAGCAAATATATATGGAAGCAGTGGCATCTCCTGGAATGCATAGTCATTGGGTGACTCAGAATTTGCGGTGAGCTACACACTGGCATGTAGTTACTGTCATAGCTAAGAATCAACCAGACAGAAATTATATGTCACATTCCAAAATTTTCCAAATTTTGAAATGTGAAAATCAAATAAACAAAATAAATAAAGGATGAAATTTAGGGGGGAAAGAAAACTTTTTGTTCCTCTATGGGAACCTTACTTAAAAAAAAGAATTTTTGAATGAGGAAGTGACAAACAAATTATCCAAAGATAAAATTCAATCATCCATGACATGTATCTTGTCAACCTCTGAAAAAAAAAGATAGACCCGAAACCTAAAGACTAATAAAAGAAATCACCATCAAGTTCAATACAGACTATGGCTTTGTCCCATATAAAAATTGAGCAAGAGCATTCCTAAATGATCTATAAGGAAAAATAACAAAATTACAAAACCATAGGAGATTGGTTTCACACTATTTGGAGCCATAGATAAAAAGATATGGTTTATTTAAGAAAGGAAAAGAAATAAGAAATAAGAAAATTCCAAGGCCAATAAAACACCTACCAAAAATCAATAACTAAATAAAATAAAAGTATTCTTAAATGGTTTATAAAGATAATTATTAAAAATAATTATACAAATGATAATCACCTTTTTGTTTTTTTGAAACTATAAATCAAATTATATAATTTATTTGGTAAAGAGAAAAAGAGATGGGATTATATTGCAAAGTCAAGATAAGCCAAATCTAAAATCCATGTCTAAATGGAACAAAAGTATATTTAAATAACATATAATGGTAAAGAATTATTTTATAAAATTTTGTAAATTGGTTTGACCCTTTTTGGAGTTTTAAATAAAAAGATATGAAGAAAAGTAACTAAGTAAAAAGAAACAAAACCATATAGGCCAAAGTAAATATTTATAAATGATATTGTTTGAATTGGATAATAAATAAGATAGATAATATCATAAAATGATCTTGTTGTTTTTACAAATTTTTAAAAATTTGAATGGATCTATTTAGAGCTCTAAATCAAAAGTTATTGAAGAATCAGAAAAAAAAGAAAAAGAAAAAAAAAGCTGACCCGGCCGGCCTTCTCAGCCCAACAAGCCAGCCCTCTATCCCTACCTTTTTTTTTCTTTCTCCCATTTATTTTTCTCCTTGGGCCGGTTCAGCCATGCCCATGTAGACGGATCGAGTCGTCTTCTTCTTCCTGGAGAGTTCACATACATAGCCTGGGCGTTACTCCTATTGCTAACTGTAACCTCTTCCTCTCCTTCCACCATCCATTCCATTGATCTTTTCCCTTCGACCTCAATACAAAAGTTGTTCATAATTTAGTGGAGGTTCCATTCAGGGAAGTAATTTTCCACTTAGTCGACTTAATCTCTCAAACCGATGCGATGAACCGAATGCCATACGTCGGCATACGTCTCTCGATCTCCCTCCCTATAGAATATCAAGACAAACCGAGAGAAGCAGCGCGTTCCTCTGTTCCTCCTCCTTCACTTTCTTTCCTAAACTTTATCGAGAGGATGTCTCTACGATCCATACCAGCGATGCCAAGATCAGCCAAAAACCGGAGTTCATCGTCAGATCATGTCGTCCACGGTGAGCAACTTGTCAATTCCTCGAACCAGAATACTCTCCTCATCGTTGCCTACCTCCAGGACATCATGGTTCACCTTCTTGTTGCAGTTGACCGCGCCGCCCGACATCGTACGTCACTCCAGCCGTGGATTTCCGCCAACACAAGAGAGGAACGAGCTATTCATCACCTCTCCAAACACCGCATCGACGTCCTCTACGCCGTCCACGTCTTCTTCAACTCCGGATACGTTCCTAGCAACGAGAACGACAACGCCAAGCTCGTGCCCGCTATTCCGGCGATCTTTCCGGCGAGCTTTTCCGGTGAGCTAACCTCATCTGTTTGATCTTCATCTAAGGGCCATCAAAAGATCACTTACCGAAGGGGTATCCTCCAATAGAAATCTGCCAAGTGTAATGTCTACTTGTATTTTCGGATTTTTAGACATATAAACCTACAAACTTCAAAAATTCATAGATTAAGTTTTGCTTATCCAAATTTAGCAAATAATATGTCTATGGATTCACAAAAATGAGTAGAACATATTAGAGAAACAATTCGGTACTTTTGTGATGGCTATAATCACGTTTTATACAGAACCAATTGTGGAGTAATTTGGCTATAAAACATGTTCTAAAAATTATATTTGAGTGAAACCTTTTGCAAATGGTTATGTATTGAACCCTTTGACCATAAACATAAACACAAAAAAAATAAACTTATAATTTTATGGCAGTAACAAATATCACATTGAATAAGCCTTATCCTAGTAAAAGAAAAATACTTTAATTAACCAAATTGCACTAAAATGGTTCCAATTGGAATTTCAATTATATAAAAGGACAAGTAGGTGTTTGTAGTGTTTAGAACCTTGCTGTAACATCGTAAGATTAGAAATGCTTTGCCCTGCTATAGTTTTCGGGGTGGAATATCATATTATGATTATATGGAGTATTAGAAAATATATGTTTTCTATAACAAAACAAGTACTTAATGAAACACCTGGGTGGAATGGGACTTGCTTGGATTATGTTGAGTGGTTACTCAGGGGCCATGTCTATGGTTAGCTGGTGTATCGCACTTGTGGACGGCCACCCAGGAACAAAGAGATTGGAGACGTTCTTGTCGCGAAGCTTCCAGTGCAGCCACATGGCATATGGGCTCTGCCTTGACCGACTAAGTTGCGAGAACTCAGCCAGACGGACAGAGGGTGGTAGTGATGATAGGATGGAACGCGTCCGTGGTGGTCTGAGGGATTGCTTCTGAAAATTCTCGGCTCGATGCATGTCGAGTCTTGTGGGGAAAGTGCACCACCTCTCAAGAGGGTAAAACTAAGTACTTAGCCGTGTCCTCGGTTATGGACAATTTCTGAGCATCAAGACAATGAAGCAGAATCAAGAATCTCATCATTCCAATTTCCTAAGTTAAAACTTGATGGGTGAACAAGGGTTGTTGGTTCATTGATTTCTATCAATGGAACCTAGGTTCACTGATTTCTATCGGTGGTACCACTATGTTGAGATTGGAAATATTACCTGGAGGGTATCCAGTGTAACTTAGTTGATAATAATTGTTGCAAACTATTTATAAAAGGATAGGGAAAAACTTTCTTGCTACAAACTAGCCAAAGCTCTACCTAGCCAGATATGCATGTAGTAATAGGTTCCCCTTTACATCCACATACTAGTGACACTTGCCAATACAATTCAAAACGTATTGACCCTTGTGGTTGTAACTTATCATGTTGCAGGATTACTTGATGATAGTGAAGTTTGATGAGTAGGGATTACGAGTCTGCACCCAACATGTTTGCTTGTGGCACATGAAGATGAAGGACTCCATGCTTTATAGTTATATCTGCTGCTTTGTATTGAGATAGCCATATGAACTATGTAAGTTGTAATGAACTATTTTTATTCCTGGATATGCGATGTAATATGACCTTTGTTTCTTGATATTACATCTTAAACTGTGGGTGCTAGCTAGTCGATCCAGGGACTAGCACTATAAACACAGGGACCTATACCTTGTTGGGTTCGGGTCTTGATAGATGGTATCAGAGCATTGTGTTGCCTGTAGGTTCATAACCCTAGGATTTGGACAACCCCTTTAGAAAAATAAGAGTTGAATTTACTCGAAGTTATTTACAAACAATCTTGTAAACTCTCTCCTTAGTATTCTGTTTTGTTCCTGAGTCTCTCCCTTTTTTTCTTGATGACAAAGGACTTCAACACCATCACTGCAAAGGACTTCAACTTTATCTCAAAGGACCTTCAACTTCATCATTGCAAAGGGCCTCAACTTCATCATCACTAAGGAGTCCGTCTTCAGCATCACTAAGGATTTTAGTTTCAACATCACCAAGGACTTCAACATCACAAAGGACTTCAGCTTCAGCATAGATAAGGACTCCGGCTTTAGCATCATCAAGGACTTCATCTTCGGCATGGCTAAGGACTTCATGTCTCAACACCTCAAAGGACATTCGCTTCGGGATCAATGAGGACTTCAAGACCACCTACTTTGGATTTGGACTTCTCAACATCGTCAAGATACTAAATCAACATATCTCCATCACTAAAAGAAGTCGGGAGGAGAAATTTTAGAAGGAAGATTTATTCTTCAGTAATTCTAGGACTTAGAAATTTTATATAGGATCTTGTTGATAATTGGAGCAATGAACTATTTAGGAAATGATGATCTACATTTCTAACTCAAGGATACGGACAAGGCATTCTAGGATCAAGAAGAGAAGTCAAGATCAATGGAGGAGAAGTTCAAGGATCATACAAGGATTTCAAGAAAGAAGAGAAGTTCAAGATTTTTAGAAAATAAGATGAGAGAGAAATCAGGAAAGATCTTAGGATTAGAAACTTATCTATTATGGTTTTACTAGGTTATATTAGCTTTTGTTCTCGTGGAACTAGCTTGATTCATTTGGTTGTCTTCAAGAAGTATATCAAGGTAGACAACAACAAAACAATGGGACTTTGGATATTCACAAACTTGGAACCTCACTCTACGAGAAGTGCTGCATACAGGGATATTGAAGAACTTGGAGGAAGACTTAGACATAGACTGCACAACACTTGGAAGGACTTCAATTAAGAGAAGACGAATACTCAAGACCTAGAGACTAAGGAAACTCAACTTAGGAGGACCTTGTGACAAGATGACATAAGGACACCTTGATCTCATTCCTAATTCATTAGCTATGGAGAAGGATGGAATAATCCCAAGGTAATAATATCAAGTAGAACCCTATATTTGGACCACTACATTAGTTATTCGTTTAAATAATCGATTTTGTGATTGTTTATGGGTCATACCAATATATGTGGTATGGCAATAATATTTTGTTTTCCTAAGTGATGATTGAACTTTGTTGTTGAATGCATGATTGATATTGCTTGCATATTGCTTTGTGTGAATTGTTGTGTATGAATATATCTTTCCATAGGAATCTTTTGTCTATTCTAATCCCAATCCCAATCTAGCCCAAGCAGATGACTTATCCAAGAATCTATCCAAGAAACCAAAACTCCATCATCAATCTCGAGATGACCATTACAATACAACTGCTAACAACTCAAGCAAAGTTGAATCAAGTGACAACCTAGTTTTTAGCCAACAACTGCAACAACACTAACTTAGACCCAGAAATGTGAAAGTTCTTGGGATCCCAATTCCAATTGTTGCAAAGGATGACCAATCAGATGATCAACAACCCTTTCTAGAGAGACCAAGACAACAATGAATCCAAGGATAAACTTGTGGAAAGACCACGAGCCTGAAAAATCTATGGAGACATAGGACACTTATAAAGAGCATACTGACCAATTCCCTAATTGTGAGAATGCTCCATATCTCAAGTTACGTGTTTCCTATGTGAAGTCACTAATCATGTCCCTATCTAATGCCACATCTATCTTAGAGTTCAAAAGAAAAAAAATGTGTCAAGGATGGAAATTTTCAATCTTCCAATGATAGCCAAAGACTAAAGTCAAAATAAATTCTCAAAAGACAACCTAGTCAAATTCCTTTTAAGGGTGGTAGTACCCTAGTTATTCTGAAACCCAACCTAATATTTCCAGCCTTCCCGAATCTCGGGACGAGATTCCTTTTAAGGGTGGTAGCCTGTCACATCCCAAAATTTTCCAAATTTTGAAATGTGAAAATCAAATAAAAAAATAAATAAAGGATGAAATTTAGGGGGAAAAGAAAACTTTTTGTTCCTCTATGGGAACCTTACTTAAACAAAAAGAATTTTGAATGAGGAAGTGACAAACAAATTATCCAAAGATTGTATCTTGTCAACCCCTGAAAAAAAAGATAGACCCGAAACCTAAAGACTAATAAGAGAAATCACCATCAAGTTCAATACAGACTATGGCTTTGTCCCATATAAAAATTGAGCAAGAGCATTCCTAAATGATCTATAAGGAAAAATAACAAAATTACAAAACCATAGGAGATTGGTTTCACACTATTTGGAGCCATAGATAAAAAGATATGGTTTATTTAAGAAAGGAAAAGAAATAAGAAATAAGAAAATTCCAAGGCCAATAAAACACCTACCAAAAATCAATAACTAAATAAAATAAAAGTATTCTTAAATGGTTTATAAAGATAATTATTAAATAGAATTATACAAATGATAATCACCTTTTTGTTTTTTAAACTATAAATCAAATTATATAATTTATTTGGTAAAGAGAAAAGGAGATGGGATTATATTGCAAAGTCAAGATAAGCCATATCTAAAATCCATGTCTAAATGGAACAAAAGTATATTTAAATAACATATAATGGTAAAGACTTATTTTATAAAACTTTGTAAATTGGTTTGACCCTTTTTGGAGTTTTAAATAAAAAGATATGAAGGAAAGTAACTAAGTAAAAAGAAACAGAACCATATAGGCCAAAGTAAATATTTATAAATGATATTGTTTGAATTGGATAATAAATAAGATAGATAATATCCTAAAATGATCTTGTTGTTTTGACAAATTTTTAAAAATTTGAATGGATCCATTTAGAGCTCTAAATCAAAAGTTATTGAAGAATCAAAAAAAGAAAAAGAAAAACGAAAAAAAAAGCTGACCCGGCCGGCCTACTCAGCCCAACAAGCCAGCCCTCTACCCCTACCTTTTTTTTCTTTCTCCCGTTTATTTTTCTTCTTGGGCCGGTTCAGCCAAGCCCATGTAGGCCGATCGAGTCGTCTTCTTCTTCCTGGAGAGTTCACATACGAAGCCCGAGGTTACTCCCATTGCTCACTGTAACCTCTTCCTCTCCTTCCACCATCCATTCCATTGATCTATTCCCTTCGACTTCAATACAAAAGTTGTTCATAATTTAGTGGAGGTTCCATTCAGGGAAGTAATTTTCCACTTAGTCGACTTAATCTCTCAAACCGATGCGGTGAACCGAATGCCATACGTCGGCATACGTCTCCCGATCTCCCTCCCTAGAGAATATCAAGACGAACCGAGAGAAGCAACGCGTTCCTCTGTTCCTCCTCCTTCACTTTCTTTCCTAAACTTTCTCGAGAGGATGTCTCTACGATCCATACCAGCGATGCCAAGATCAGCCAAAAATCAGAGTTCATCGTCAGATCTTGTCGTCCACGGTGAGCAATTTGTCAATTCCTTGAACCAGAATACTCTTCTCATCGTTGCCTACCTCCAGGACATCATGGTTCACCTTCTTGTTGCAGTTGACCGCGCCGCCCGACATTGTACGTCACTCCAGCCGTGGATTTCCGCCAACACTGGAGAGGAACGAGCTATTCATCACGTCTCCAAACACCGCCTCGACGTCCTCTACGCCGTCCACGTCTTCTTCAACTCTGGATACGTTCCTAGCGACGAGAACGACAACGCCAAGCTCGTGCCCGCTATTCCGGCGATCTTTCCGGCGAGCTTTTCCAGTGAGCTAACCTCGTCCGTTTGATCTTCATCTAAGGGCCATCAAAAGATCACTTACCGAAGGGGTATCCTCCAATAGAAATCTGCCAAGTGTCATGTCTACTTGTATTTTCGGATTTTTAGACATATGAACCTACAAACTTCAAAAATTCATAGATTAAGTTCTGCTTATCCAAATTTAGCAAATAATATGTCTATGGATTCACAAAAATGAGTAGAACATATTAGATAAACAATTCGGTACTTTTGTGATGGCTATAATCACGTTTTATACAGAACCAATTGTGGAGTAATTTGGCTATAAAACATGTTCTAAAAATTATTTTTGAGTGAAACCTTTTGCAAATGGTTGTGTATTGAACCCTTTGACCATAAACATAAACACAAAAAAATTAAACTTATAATTTTATGGCAGTAACAAATATCACATTGAATAAGCCTTATCCTAGTAAAAGAAAAATACTTTAATTAACCAAATTGCACTAAAATGGTTTCAATTGAAATTTCAATTATATAAAAGGACCAGTAAATGTTTGTAGTGTTCAGAACCTTGCTGTAACAACTTTTTCAATAAAATATCTTGTTGTATGCTTACATGTATTTTGTTATATTTATGTGTTGTTTTGTGATGCTAGTTTTGAGAGTGTGCTTTTTTGCTTGATTGTATTGTTGTAGACTTTGAGGAGTGTAATCTTTGAAAGATCAAGAAGAGTACCTAAATATTCTACTACCAAGGCAAGTGGCACTATCATTAAGTCTTACTGTTTTCATTATACTTAGTGGATTTTTGTACTATATGCATGATAGACTATATTATTGTGCCATGCTATATCTCCTACGTAGAATAGGGAATGGTAGTTTCTACTTGGTAGGTGAAACATCGTAAGATTAGAAATACTTTGCCCTGCTATAGTTTTCAGGGTGGAATATCATATTATGATTATATGGAGTATTGGAAAAAATATGTTTTCTATAACAAAACAAGTACTTAATGAAACACCTGGGTGGAATGGGACTTACTTGGATTATGATGAGTGGTTACTCAGGGGCCATGTCTATGGTCAGCTGGTGTATCGCACTGGTGGACGGCCACCCAGGAACAAAGAGATTGCAGACGTTCTTGTCGCGAAGCTTCCAGTGCATCCACATGGCATATGGGCTCTGCCATGACCGACTAAGTTGCAGAACTCAGCAAGACAGACAGAGGGTGGTAGTGATGATAGGATGGAACGCGTCTGTGGTGGTCTGAGGGATTGCTTCTGAAAAGTCTCGGCTCGATGCATGTCGAGTCTTGTGGGGAAAGTGCACCACCTCTCGAGAGGGTAAAACTAAGTACTTAGCCGTGTCCTCGGTTATGGACAATTTCTAAGAATCAAGACAATGAAGCAGAATCAAGAATCTCACCATTCCAATTTCCTAAGTTAAAACTTGATGGGTGAACAAGGGTTGTTGGTTCATTGATTTCTATCAATGGAACCTAGGTTCACTGATTTCTATCGATGGTACCACTATGTTGAGATTGGAAATATTACCTGGTGGGTATCCAGTGTAACTTAGTTGATAATAAGTGTTGCAAACTATTTATAAAAGGATAGGGAAAAACTTTCTTGCTACAAACTAGCCAAAGCTCTACCTAGCCAGATATGCATGTAGTAATAGGTTCCACTTTACATCCACATACTAGTGACACTTGCCAATACAATTCAAAATGTATTGACCCTTGTGGCTGTAACTTATCATGTTGCAGGATTACTTGATGATAGTGAAGTTTGATGAGTAGGGATTACGAGTCTGCACCCAACATGTTTGCCTGTGGCACATGAAGATGAAGGACTCCATGCTTTATAGTTATATCTGCTGCTTTGTATTGAGATAGCCATATGAGCTATATAAGTTGTAATAAACTATTTTTATTCCTGGATATGTGATGTAATATGACCTTTGTTTCTTGATATTACATCTTAAACTGCGGGTGCTAGCTATTCGATCCAGGGACTAGCACTATAAACACAGGGACCTATACCTTGTCGGGTTTGGGTCTTGATATTACAATGGCATCATAAGAGAACTTCTAGAGCAGGAATGCAAACCACGAGTGAACTACATAGTAGAGGACAATTATTCCGTTGTCAGGACGAACCAGCACAAGATAAGGAATTAATGGCATCCCTTGTGAACCTGTAGAATAGGCTATGCAAACCAACATGTTCATTGTTGCATTTTGAGCTATATGCAAGAAAAAGGAAATAGTTAGTGATGCAGCTTTTGAAGAAGCAGATGGCAACAACAAAATTATAATCGAATTAGTACGAAGAGTTTAAATGGCTACTATAGGATAGCAGAACAATGCCAAGGAGGAAATAATAGCAGGAACTGATCTCATGACGAACCAGATAGATCCAGCAACTGTAGAGCAGGGAATCCACACTAATATTTTCCGCTGACTTCAGATTTTGCAAGAATTACACGGTAGCATGCAATTACTGTTGTATGGAGTAGCTAAGAACATGTGTATAACAAACTAATAGACATGTCCATGACTTGAAATTTGTAGAGCAGCGAATGCAAACCAACATGTCTAATGACCTTGTATGTACTAGCACGAAGAACATGCATGCCCACTGACTTGTATGTACGAGCACAATGACAAAAATGCAGTCCACTGCTATAGGCTTGAACCTGCTATACTGCTGACAAAACAAAAACGGGTTGTAGATTTGGTTAACCTTGGTCGGAGAGGCGTCTAAGCATCATCGGTACCGTGCGGGTGACGTCCAGGTCACCGAGGGTGATGCGGTTGTGGTGGCTGTTGGCATCGGGGAAGCAGATCTGGGGTGGTCGATGCCGGCTTAAGCGTGGTGGACAAAAGTGTCGCTGAGGCAGATTTAGTGCAGTGAACATGGAACTCCCTAAACTAGAGCGGTGGACATGGAACTCCCTGAACTAGATCATGTCTGGTGTACACCGGTGTAGCAGATCCAATATGGTAGGGTAGCTTTTGGCGGTTGGGAAGCAGAGCTTAGGTGGTCGATGACGCCATCGGCATGGTGAATGACACCGCAGCTCCGGTGCAGTGCCAGAGAGACCTGGTGAACTAGATCGGGTGGGTGAGCATCGGCGAAGCGGCTCCGTGGTGGTGCACAAGACCGCCGCTCAAGCGGGTCCGGCCGCCGTGGAATTGCCGTCGGCCGGTGCGCGTGGTGGTCATGGAGGTGAGGGCGTGGGAGAGAGGGGCTGGGATTTTTAGAAGGACTAGCGGGAGAATCTGGGCGAATCCGGACTAAGGAGGTGAACAGAAACATAAATTATGATCGTGCCCCCCAAGCTACCGACTTTAGCTTGCCCATAGGGCGTCAGAACAATGGGTAGAATCAGAATTTTAAAGTCAAAAGTTTTTGAAACTGAGGGGCGGGAAATGCTTCAAGATTGGTGTGTGATTTTTCCGCTTGATTGACATATTGAATTTGGCAACCGTCCATCTAATAATAATATAAAAATGGTACTACCCCGGTGGGATATTTTTCCTCAAACACTACAAGAAAAGTTTCCTTCCACAACGAATTGGCCCGACGGTCGTCGTAGAAGGCACGTCTTTCGCGACGAAATTGTTGGCTCGGTCATGGCTGATGAAAAACTTTTTTTCCGGTTTCACGGCCCTCTACTACGACGAATCTTCTAAGAACATGGAGGAAGCTCGACTGGCGTGTGGCAGAAGCAAGATTTTTGTTTCCTCATGCGATGTTGACTCGTCGAAGTCTTTTGAGGCGTGTGGGTCCCAGACATCAGTGTCTCTAGCGGACCATACTTTTCGGTCGCGCCTCCCTGATTTGAACTTGATAATGTAGCTCGAGGCGTATGCCGTTTAGTCAGGCTGCTAGGTCCCACATGTTAGCCTCTCTTTAGAAGGATCGTTTTTATGATGGATTTTTCCCTCGCTCGCGCTACCATGTTTCGAAGTTGATAGCGCTGCTCGATGCATCTACCGTCTAATCAACTTCCTAGGACCCACATGTCATCCTCTCATTATAATAAACGTGTGTATGATGGAATTTTATTCCTTCGTTGGCGCTACCCCGTTCCAAGTTGATAGCGCTGCTCGACGCATCTACCGTTTAACCAACCTCCTGAGCCCCACATGTCATCCTCTCATTAGAAGAAACGTATGTATGATGGATTTTTTCCCTTCGCTCGCGTTACCCGGTTCCGAACTTGATAGCGTTGTTTGATACATCTACCATTTAATCACGACGCTGGGCCCCACATGTCATCCTCTTATTAGAAGAAACATGTGTATAATGGATTTTTTGCCCTCTGTTGCGCCTTCATGTTCCGAACTTGATAGCTTTGCTCGCTGCTTCAGCCGTTTATACAGGCTGGTGGGCCTGACATGTCAGCCTCACATTAGAAGAATCGTGGGTACAATGGATTTTTTTTCTTCTCTAGCACTACCATGTTCCGAACAAGATAGCGTTGCTCGACGAATCTGCCGTTTTCTCATGCTACTAGGTCCCCCATTTCAGCCTCTCATTAAAAGAAACGTGTACATGCTGAACTTTTTTCTCGCTCGCGCCTGCCTGTTTCGATCTGGCTATATTGCTCGATGCAACATCTGTAGAAGGTCGCGCTGCTGGGTCCCACATATCAGTCTCTCTATAAATGAAACGTGCGTATGACGGACTTTTTTTGGTCATGTCCATTGTTTTGATGTTGGGAACTTGCTGGGTCCCAGATGTCAACCACCTCTGTGCAGGAAACGTGTCTATGCTAGGTCCTAGCTGACAGCCTCTATTTGAAAGAAATGTGTGCATGTTGGAATGTTTTTTTAAGTCCTAGATGTCAGCCTTAGAGTACTAAAAAAGCTTAGAAAGGCCGAATTAAAAAGATTCTAGGCTAACTCGGGGCGGATGTCCTATTCGTCATGGCTTATATTCCATGGGTGCACTCCTAAACTGAATGGGCTACGGTCGATGGTCACAAGACCACGAAAAGACTGAATTAGAAGGTATTGGGCTATGCTTGGGGCTGATAGGCTAATTTCATGGGCTATTCCTGGGCCTACTGGATCCGACATGTCAGCTTCTCTGTAAGTGCAACGTGTGTATGATGGACTTTTTTTGGCCGTGTCCGCTGTTTTCACCGTGGCAGTCGTGTATGGTCTTACTGCTAGGTCCCTTATGTCAGCCTCTCTCGCATATTCTGACTTGTGGGTCCCTGATGTAGCCTTGTATGTTATGTCTGGTGGGTCCCCGAGGCAAGCCTCTATGTACAAGTATTTAAACTTTTGTTTCGAACCCACCCTCAAAACAAACTCCAGGGACGCTGCATGCTGGTGGGTCCGTGATGTCAGCCTCTCTGTAATGTGATATTGCTAGAAAAAGAAAATATAAATCCAAGATACGATTCAAACAAAAGACCTTCAAATTAAATAAACGTAAGCTGAGTATGTTGCCACTACAACAAAGATATTTATAGAATAAATATCATTAAACTTTTATTAGTACTACAATTTATGTATTAGTCTTCTTCAACATATTTTGGGTGTCTATGTTTATCTCTTCTAAAATATAAAAGGGCAGCGCTCCTGGCATCTCAATTTATAAAATGCCACATAATGGAGTATTTTTTTAAAAACATGGGTAGGCAGAGTTTTTTATTTATTTTGAGAGGTGGGGGGAAATGCCCAAAAGGCTGAATCAAAAGGAGTTTGGCTATTCTGAATAGGCTGCTCTACGTGGGTTATACTCCGTAGGGCAGGCTCCATGGGCATCATTCTCAAATTTTAGTGGGTTGTCCTCAGCAGCCCCCTTACCCCTAAAAGGCCGAATTAATATGTTCTCGGCTGTGCTCCATGGGGTCCTTTCTCAAATTTCACTGGGCTATGGTCAGCAGTCCCCTGACCTCGAAAAGACAGAATAAAAATGTTCTGGGCTAAAGAGGGGACGAATGAGCTACTAGATTTCTTCTCCTGGTTAATAAAAATTGCATTGTGATGTGCTCGGTCGGACTCGAAACAAAGACCTCAGATAGGGAGGGGGAAAGCGATAATTCTTTTTGGTAGCTATTCATGTCAAAATTTAGTAGTACAAAATAAGATAGAAAAATTATCAACAGATTCGAAGTTCATATTCATGAGCACTTGACCAATTCAGTAGCATTTCAAAAGTGAGCAATTCAGCAATACAGACAATGAAATACAATAGCAGTACAGAGAGAATCAGTTTTTGTTTCAGCTCTAAAAACCTTGTCGTGCGATCAGTTTTCTCTTTTCACCAAACATGCTTGACCATTGGAGCAAGCAAAACTGACGATCAAGTATGCTTTGAGTACCTTCTTCTCACATCAATGCCTATGTGACCCCTGTATGCAACCCAAAATTCCCAAGTCTCATCTAGATTGTGACACAACCATGTTTCAAAATAAAAACAAGTACTAGTACATCAGTATTAGTTCCACAAAATGCTTTAGTAATAGTAACGACAGAAGATTTGAGAGATTCAGTAGCTTTTCTGCTTGAAATTCAATAGCAGTACAGAGATAATAAGTTCTTGTTCCATCTCAAAAAACCTTGGCGCATGATCAGTTTACCCTGTTCTCTGAATAGGCTCGATCATAGGATTCTCCCCCGCGATTGATGTATATTGAGTAATGCAGGCAGTTAATATGAGATGGTTCACTGCAGAATATAGAGGAATGTTTTTCCTCCGGATGATGCCTGACACCTCCTAGCTCCCAGGCATGGAGGAACTGCAGATTGTACGGGTCCAAAACTCTAGCTCTACTGTCGAGTAATAGGCAGTGATCATCACATTGTACAAGGGCGATGAGCATTCGTCCGGCCTGACGCACATGACGGATCCGCTGATGTCGCCCGACTCGCGCATGTCGAATAGCAGCACAAACACCGTACCATCGTCCCCTGATCCGATCTTCTCTACTCTCGATGAGCGTGGTGCGAACAATGGCTGAGAGATGTAGCTGGAGTTTCTAAAGGAAGTAAGAATCAGCGGACTAACTTGTAGCATGCTAAATATTATAATAAAAATATGATAATGTAAATATGAGTAACCTGACTTCGATAAAACATACGTAGTACTCCCTCCGATTCAAATATAAGATAGTTTAGCTTTTGTGAAACAAGTGTATCTAGACCCCTTTTAGTATATAGGTTCACTCTAAACTACACACTAAAAAGAGTCTAGATAAACTCGTTTCACAAAAGCTTTCCTGCTTGAAATTTAATAGCAGTACAGAGAGAATCAGTTCTTGTTCCAGCTCAAAAATTAGACTCGATCATTGGAGCAAGCAAAACTGACAATCAAGTGATAATGCTTGTGTGACCCCCCATATACAACCCAAAATGCCCAAGACTCATCTAGATAATTGTGACAATGCTAACTTTCAAAAAAAAAGCAAGACAAACTGCTGCACTTGATCTAAACAAGTAACAATACATCACTATTAGTTAAACAATATATTTCAGTAATAGCGACGACCGAATAAAGGCAAAGCAAGACCATCTCCGGTCCTTGGCCTAAACAAGTACTACCAGTACCGGTATATAGTAGTACAAAATAGTCCGAAGTACAAGAACTAGTGCTATACTAGTACTACTCTGCATCCAAAATCCAATCTCCACTACACGTACGTCTGTGGTATGTAGTGAGAGTGGGATAAACAAAATCTGAGGTAGTAGAATGGTCAATTTGGAATTCTCCCTCGTGATGGATGCATATTGAGTAATACAGGCCCTGGGGCTGAGAAATTTGAAGGTACACCACCATGAATGCTTTTCCTTTTGCATGATGCCAGGCATCGCCCTGCTCCCAGCAGTGAAGGAATTGCGTACTACACCCTCCCAAAACCAGCCTCTGGTGACGGGTGATAGACGGTGAACTGCACATTGTACAAGGGCGACGAGCACCCTTCTGGCCTGACGCACACGACGAATACGATGATGTCACCCCACTCGAGCATGTCAAATAGCACAGCGAACACCGTACCATCGTCCCCAGAGCCGATGTTCTCTAGTCTTGATGAGCGTAGTGCTGACAGTGGCTGATAGATGAACGTGGGATTTCTAAAGGAAGTAAGAATCGGCGGACTAAATTGCAGCATGCTAAATATACATATAAGAAGTTCTCAGGCGCCTGAGATCTATCCACTCCCAAGAAAAAAATACAGAGCCATGTTTCAAAGGAAATGCTAGATCATCTCCAACGTTTGATCTAAACAAACTTGAACAGCAGATCATCATCAGAATCATGTTGGTCATATTTGCCATCTCCAACATTGTGGATGCAAAATGAGTAATCTAGTGTGCACCTATCATATTTTTTAATCAGGAAATTGGTAATCTTCAGTAATATTGACGGAGGCCGGCGACGCGCTGCTCTTCGCCTCGAAAAATAGGCTATCTTCGGCAAACTCCTCCAGGTCATCTCCAATCATTGAAGGTTTATAAAAGTGCAACTCCACCACGTACCGCGAAAACAAGCATGCCGCCGACCTGATGCACTGGATGAATACGGAGAGGCCATAGTCGAGCATGTCAAATCGCATGGCGAACAATGTACCATCATCCCCGGATAACACGGTCTCTACTCTCCATGAGCCAGGTGCCAGGTGCCAGCAAAGGCTGAGAGATGTACCTGTGTTCCTCGCCGTAGTGGAAACTCTGCACTTCAATTGAGTGGGCTTTTTTGAGGTGAGCAAGGGGCGCTGTGGGCGGGGCAGCTAACTCGCAGTCAGGCTCAATACAGTTGCACGGGCCATGCGGGCACGCCATCCTGTGGTTGAGGAAGTCGTGGAAGGTGACCAATGTCCCGCAGTCGACATTGCGGCATCTGCTACCTTTTCCGCCGACAACTTGGCATCGCAACTCCTTGGAGCATGCGGCCAGCCGGACGACGCTGGTAGTGTCCATACGCATAGCGATTTCTCCGAAGGCATCGTCGCTGACCTTCCGCCAGCCACCGTACCGAATGTTGTGCATCGAATCCACCATTGCGTCCGGATGGACTGGGGGCGAGGGTGGATTCAAATATGATTGTTGGGGTTTCTTGGAGGATAGTGATGGAGGCCTGCAAGAATCGATGCAGCAGGCGAGAAATGGCTAGGAAAATTTAGGAAGTGCGTCGCTAGAGAGGATCCAAAATGCGGCTAGCCAGCGTTAGTGAATGGGGTTCGCCAAAGATAGGGAAGATGGGAGGCTCTTTGAACGAGGGGTGTTAATTTTGCGTGTTCCCTTGTCAGTCTTCTGCAGTGGATCGAGGACGCCTACTGGAGTTATAGGTAGAGTGCTAGACTAGCAAGCTGTCACGTCCTGGCTCAGTATTGTACAGTCTCGTCACGTAGACTGTGTTTCAGGAAAGGACGTGAACCCACATTTCTCCTCTCCCTGCTAGATAGCGTGCACCGTAGAATTTCTTTTCTAGCACGCGAAGGATTTGAACCCACATGCCCAACTCTAATAATTAGGACTACCAAAAAACTATAATAATAGGTGAAGCTTCAAAAATAATTATAATTTTGAGCCACGTCCATAGAATATCCGTTGTATATTTGGTTCTTATACTTTGTATCATGTAATCCCTCCGACACATGTTAGTTGACTCAAATTTGTCTAGATATGTATGTATCACACATTTTAGTATTAGATACATCTGTATCTAGACAAATCCAATTTAACTAATATGACTCGGATGGAGTAGTAGTAATCAACCTATTAGCTACCTAATAGTACTCGCCATGCTCTAGAGAAATGACGAAGAACATTCTAGAATGATTGAGAAGTGTGTTTTGAGGTTTGTGCATATCTTTTAGTGTGCTAAAGGCTATCAATAGTATCTTCTAGATGCTAGAATGGATAGAATTAAGATCCAACGGTACTTGAGGGACGTAGCTCGAAATTATAATTATTTTTGGGCTTCACCTATTATAATTTTATATAAACTAGTAAAAGGCACATGCCACGCACGTATATACTGTATGAAATGTGATTAACAAACATTAAGTTGTTCTAAACCAATAGTCTTGTTTGAGAAAAATGTGTATACTAAGTCTATTAAGAATAACTATCTACACATATTGAGAATACAACCTACTATGCTATGAAATTTTGGGAGGAGGGGTGACATGATGGTTCTAGAACATGGTGGAGTTTGAGTTTGCTCTAGGTAGTACTCAACACAAATCCACCTGCTCTGAACCATTGGATCTAACAGCCCAACGGTCAGGATTGGTACTATGGATCCAATTCAAAACTGCTCCTTTATCGTAGTCGAGAAAAAATGATATGGCATATATTTCTACTATCTGATTCTCACGTGGAAGGCATGTGCAACTTACTAATAAGATATATAACATGGATATCTTTGAACATCGATCATTGGATATAGATTGATATATTCCAACACTGCTAATTGTTGGATCTCTTGCAAATTCAAGAAAGAATCTATCGCGCTTACTTGTAGTTTAAATTTGACCTACTTTCTTTAAATCGACATAAAATTATTTGAGTGCATGGGTGTAGTTAGGTAATATATAGGAAAGCTTGAAATGTCCTAAGACTAGGGAATTGTAACAAAACATGTCCGCGTTTTCTGAAAATTGGGTGGTGGCACTTTATTTTTTTTTGACTGGGGTATGTCCCGAAGGAGTGAGATGCTTCAATAATTAACATAGCTAGTGCATGTGTACATGTTACACCTAGGACTTTAAAAACGTGAAAATTGCATCCAAGTCCATACATTCAACACAAAGGACCCTACAATCAAGCAATTAAAATTTGTAGTCAGGTCCTGCTCCTCTATCACGGAGCTGAGCCATGCTCTTTATAGTAGTACCAGTTAGCTGCACGTGCCTTGCACGTGAAACTCACATAATATACAGAAGCATGACATGTCATTAGTATATAACATTTTAATAGGTAAATCTTGAAATATCTATGAATTTGAGCCATGTCATTTCTAAAGTATGAGTGTATATTTGGTTCTTGCACTTTATATCATGTAGAAATAAATGTTTATTAGCTACCTAATAATTGAAAATTTTAGAACCATGGTGTAGAGAAACAATCGAGAAGATTCTAGAATGATGGATAAGTGTGTTTTGACGTTTTTCTACATATATATCTTATCTTGTCTTATCTTATCTTACCACTATATAGTGTAAGGATAACTTTGAATATTGACCGTTGGATCAAGACTCGTGAATTCCAACATTTCCAGCTGTTGGATCTTCTTTTCCATTCTAGCATCTAGAAGATTTTATTGATAGGCTTTATCACAATAAATGGTATGCACACAACTCAAAACACACTTCTCCATCATTCTAGAATCTTCTCCCTCGTTTCTCTAGAGCATGTTACCAGAATTTTCTAGTTTTAGATAGCTAATAATCGTTGACTTATAAATGATATACAAAGTACAAGAACCAAATATACACCCATACTTTATAGATATCGATCAAATTTATATTTTTGTATGCTTTACCTATTAAAATTATATATAGTGATGATATGTCAGACGTCTATTATTCGAGTCTCACGTGTTGATCAAAAGGGACGTGCCACACACGTATATACTGTATGAGATGTGATTTAACAAACGTTAAGTTGTTATTAACCAATATTCTTGTTAGAGAAAAATGCTTACATTAAGTCTATTAGTAATAAATATCTACCCATATTGAGAATACATCCTACAGTGCTATGAAATTTTGGGGGTGGTGAAATGATGGTTCTAGAACATGTTGGAGTTTGCTCTAGGTACTATTCAACACGAATACACCTACTCTGAACCATTGGATCTAACATCCCAACGGTCAGGATTTGTGCTATGGATCCAATTCAAAACTGCTCCATTGTAGTAGTAGAGAGAATATAGCCTACTATGCTATGATATTTTGGGGGTGGTGACATGATGGTTCTAGAACATGGTGGAGTTTTCTCTAGGTACTATTCAACACGATTCCAGGTACTCTGAACCATTGGATCTAACAGACCAAAAGTCAGGATTGGTGCTAAGGATCATATTGAAAACTACTCCATTATCTTATCTTACCACTATATAGTGTAGAATAACTTTGAATATTGACCGTTGGATCAAGATTCGTGAATCCCAGCATTTCTATCCATTGGATCTTATTTTCCATTCTAGCATCTAGAAGATTCTATTTGTAGTCTTCGGCCTAATGAATTCTATGCACAAACCTCCAAACACACTTCTCCATCATACTGGAATCTTCTCCTTTTTTCTCTAGACCATGTTATTAGAAATTCATGTGCTAGGTAGCTAATAATTTTTGACGTCTACATGGCATACAAAGTACAAGGATACACCCATACTTTATAGATGTTGATCAAATTTACAGTTTATTGTGCTTTACCAATTATAATTTTATATAGTGATGATATGTCATACGTCTACTATCTGAGTCTCACGTGCAAAGCACGTGGAACTTTCTAGTAATAGTACAGATAGAGATATGATGTTGATATGGTCATCCTTTGAATAACCTTCATTCTCGGTGCTTGGAAAGGAAGAGAAAAAATCGAAAGTTTGAATTCTACTCCATTGGATCCAAATTAATTGACTCGGATTTGTCTAGATTCGGATGTATCTAGACATGTTTTAGTACTAGATACATCCGAATCTAGATAAATCCAAGTCAATTAATTTGGATCGGAGGGAGTACTAATTTTTGCCGCCAATGCCCGGTTCCTTCCTATGTACACCAACGCACACACCGGACACACAGCTGAGCCGCCATACCAAGACACACATGTGCAACGATGTGGACGAGGGAGTGTTGAGATGGATGGTGAGGCGGCGACTGAGAGAGAAAAAAATAAATTTGTTTTGTTTTGAGTGCACATAAGTTCTGAAATTTACTAGAGATTGTACGCTGTAAAAGCTATAGTACCTCATGTCAGGAACCCATCATAATTCTGCTCTGACATCACACCGCCTTCAAGTGCCCTATCACGCTGCCCACCCACCCGACCTCCCTTTTATTCTCCGAGCTCCTCTTGCTCTTCGGTTTTTCCCTCATCTCACTAGTACCTCCGTCCCAAAGCTTAAGGCCCCGTTTGGAATGCAGGAATGCAAAACATAGGAATAGAAAAAATGTAGGAATTAAGATACTCAATTCTTACAGGAATCAATACCACAGGAAAAAATTTAGGGTATCATTTGGATGTCACACAGGAAAACCGCAGGAATTGTAGACACAAGGAGATGAAACATGAGGTTAAACCTCATGTAATTTTTCTTAGAAAATTCCTATGAAATAGCATATACCATAGGAATTTCATAGGAATCTTAGATTCCTATTCCTTTGTCCCAAACGAACCCATAGGAATTTTTCCTATAGGAATCCTATCCTCCAAAAATCCTATGATTTTCCTTTGTTCCAAACAGGGCCTAAGGCTTTTTTTTATAAGTGAAGCTATGAAAAGTTTGACCAAACTTCTAACAAAAATATCAAGAACTACTATATGATATTAGTAGATACCATGTGAATATATGTTTCATGATGTATCAAAGGGTATGTATTTCATATTATAAATATTAATATATTTTTCTACAAACTTGGTCAAACTTTGCATAGTTTGACTTTTCAAAAAAATAGGCCTTGAGCCTTCGATGCAGGTACTACTAGTGTTTAGTGCTCCGTCCCAGAACTTAAGTCTTGATATATAGACATCGTGGGCCCTTTAGACGATGTTAGGAAAATTTAAGAGGAATCTACCGCGCTTACTTGTAGTTCAAGTTTGACATAATTTATTTAAATCGACATAAAGTTATTTAAATGGGCACGGTTTGCTAGGGAATCTTGAAATGTTCTAAGACTAGGGAATTGTAAGAAAACATGGTCCCCACTTTTTCAAAAAACCCGATGGTGGTTAGGCCTGGAGTTATAACTCGAAACTCGCGAGCAAAATGAGTGTAACTCGCGACTCAGCTCGACTCGGCTTGAACTCGGTGTCTAACGAGTCGAGCCTAGTTTTAGATTTGAACTCGTTTGTTCACCCAAGGTAAATGAGCTACTCGTTTAGCTCGTTAAACTCATTCAAATATAGAATTTGAAATTTTTCACTGATGAGTGCCATATTACGAATGTTTCTTGTACATGTAATGGTGTAGGACTACTATATTTTCCATTCAATCTTTCCTTTGTGTTATTATGAAAGTTTTGTCCTTATTCTAGTTCTTAATTAGTAGGATAATTACTAGTTTTTCTTATATGTGCTCTTGTTCGTAACTCATAACGTGCTAAACGAGCTACTCGTGAGTTACTCGTGAGTTTACCGAGTCGAGCCGAGTTTCAAATATGAACTCATTTTGTAAACGAGCCGAGACAAGCTAGGTCATTAGTTGAATGAGCTTTAGTGAGTCGAGCCAAGCTGATTCGGCTCGGCTCGAATTCCAGCCCTAGTGGTGGTACTTTTTTTGACCAAGGTATGTCCTGAGGGAGCGAGATTCTTCAATTAGTTAACACGGTAAGTGGATGTGTACATGTTATACCAATGACCTCAAAAAACGAAAAATACATCCAAGTCCATACATTTAGCACAAAGGACACTAAAATCAAATGCTTGAAAATTTTGGTAACATGGTCTATAGAAACGGGGGGAAGATTCTAGAATGATGGAGAAATGTGTTTTGAGGTTTGTGCATATTATTTCACTGTGATAAAGATTATTAATAGAATCTTCTTGATGCTAGAATGGAAAAAAAGATCCAGCGGTTGGAAATGTTGGGATTCGTGAGTCTTGATCCAACAATTAATATTCAAAGTTTTTTGTACACCATATAGTGTTAATATAGTGGTAATGGTAAGACTAGTACTTGCTTAGAAAAAGAAAACAACGCACTTCTCACTTTCAGCATATCTTGTTGAAGAAGATGCACGAAACTACTAAATGCAGGTACTGTATCATAAACTATATATGATGTCAATATGATCATGACCTTGGCTATTCGGGTCGAAAACAGGAATGTTTATACACCTTAGGCCAATACACATTGTGAAGCAGCGAGAGCATTTTTTTGTATTCAAAGGTGTCAAAACACATGTTTCTCATTTTTTTCTTAGCACTATATAGTGTACGAATAACTTTGAATCTTGACCATTGGATCAAGACACGAATCCCAACATTGTCAGACATTTGATCTTTGTTATTTCCATTTTAGCATCGAGAAAATACTATTGATAGTCTTTCTTTTCTTATCTTACCACTACTAGTAAAAGGCACGTGCCACACACGTATATACTGTATGAAATGTGATTTACCAAACATTAAGTTGTTATTAACCAATAGTCTTGTTAGAGAAAAAATGGATACATTAAGTCTATTAATAATATATCTACACATATTGAGAATAGGACCTATTGTGCTATGAAATTTTGAGGGTGGTGACATGATGGTTCTAGAAAATGGTGGAGTTTGCAATAGGTACTATGCAACACGAATCGAGCTGCTCCGAACCATTGGATCTAACAGCCCAACGGTCAGGATTGGTGCTATGGATCCAATTCAAATTAAAACTGCTCCATTATAGTAGTAGAGATATGATGTCAATATGGTCATGACCTTGGCTATTCGGGTCAAAGCCAGGAATGTACATACACCGTAGGCCAATACACATTGTGAAGAAGCCATAGCATTTTTTTGTATTCAAAGGTGTCAAAACACATGTTTCTCATTTTTTTCTTAACAGTATATAGTATACGAAAAACTTTGAATATTGACCGTTGGATCAAGATGCGAATCCCAACATTGTCAGATGTTGGATCTTCATTTCAATTTTAGCATTAAGAAGATACTATTGATAGTCTTTATTTTCTTATCTTACCACTATTTTTCATATAGTGTGCAGACAACTTTGAATATTGACCGCTGATTCATGACCTGCGAATCCCAACATTGCTGCTAGTTATTGGATCCTCTAATCCATTCCATCATCTAGAAGATACTATTGATAATCTTTGTTATCTTATCTTACCACTATATAATGTACGAATAACTTTGAGTATTAACCTATGGATCAAGACTCACGAATCACAATAATGCTAGCCTTTGGATCTTCTTTTTTCCATTCTACCGGGTGGTGGTACTTTTCTCTACTACTATAATGGAGTAGTTTTGAATTGGATCCATAACACCAATCCTAACCGTTGGGCTGTTAGATCCAATGGTTAAGATCAGATGGATTCATTTTGAATAGTACCTAGAGCAAACTCCAACATGTTCTAGAACCATCATTTCACCACCCCAAAAATTTCATAGCACACTAGGATGTATTCTCAATATGGGTAGATAGTTATTACAAATAGACTTAATGTATGCATTTTTTCTCTAACAAGAATATTGGCTAAAAAAACTTAACGTTTGTTAAATCACATTTCAAACCACTTTATCATTATCAATTTGTTTTCACCCATCAATTCAGGCATCCACGTAGGGCCCACAGATTGGGGAGGTCACGGTCGCCTTGGACACACCACAAAATTATGACTGGGCCATCAAGTGTAGGAAGCAGAGTCAGCATTCCGTCCAATCGCTTACCCTAGTTATCGTCATCGATATTTGCCACACGCACCAGCTTCATCAGCGACATTGATTTTCCCCTCGCTTCGTTAATCTGCCACATTAATCTTGGATCACCTCCTTCCTATTTAATCTCTCCCCTTCCCCGCACCAAACCATCTCTAATCCCCCGCTTCTAGCAACCATCTCTGGCCTCGTCTATTATCCATGGCCACCTTCCGGCTGCCGCCCGCCGTACCGGAGTGCAAAGACCCCGACATCGCCGCACAGGAGGACAATGCCCTGCGCATTTGGGCCTTCTCCCCACGGAAAACAAATAGGCAGCTGGCGTGCGCCTTCCTCGATGCTGGGTACAGTGACCGCAAGTACCAGATGTACGACATCTATGACAATTTGGATGGGACGCTGAAGGTCAAGTTCGTCAACTTCAGGGACGCCCATCTCCTCTACGGCCAGGCCTTCCACTGCGGCTGCGAGAAGGTGGTGTTCACCAGCTCCAACATTTTTACCAACTACTAGAACCGGCTCCCAAACAATAGCAACTTTATCGACATTGTTCTCCTGGAGCTTTCGATGGCTCCGAAGGTGCCACCTCGTTTTTCGGCGGTGCCGCCGCCTTCTCCGGAGGTGCCAATGAGTCAGGAGTCGGCTCTATCGCTGGAGCTGTCATTGGTGCCGATGTCACGAGTTGCCGCTGGCGGGGCGGACTAGGTGCAAGGAGGTGCCGGACCCGCACTAGTTCAGCAGCGAGTCCTATATGAAGTTAATGGTTGAATGAAGTTCCTTCTGGTACTACTCGTCAAAAAAGTTTCTTTGGTACTACTCACTATACCCTGTAGTACTAGTAGTAGTATTGCGAATGACGATCTATTGAATATCCTTGCCCCCGGATGTTTGTGAAGGAAGTGAAAATTTCGAAACCAGGAAAGTTTGAATTGCTACTCTATTGTACTACTAATACTATTGGACGCCAATGACCAAAATGGTTCCCACCGACGTAGCTGAAGAACACACCAGACATAGACACAGAGCCGCCGACACAAGGCAGGTTCTCGGTCGACGCGCGTGCACAGCGCCACTTTATGGACGAGGGAGAGATCAGCCGGCTGGGGTGTGGGGGTGGTGATGGGGGAGTGAAGGAGAGAGAAAACACATTTTGTTTTGCGTGCATATATATTGTGGTCCTGAAATTTAGTCTACTCACTATACCTGGTACCTCGCGTCAGGAACCCATCCGAGCTTTGCTCTAACATTGCACCACCTTCAAATCCTCCTCTTCGCAGCTCTCTGGCTGCCTGCTCTATGCTCATATAGTCTCTTCTCGCTCTTTATTTTCTTAACAGAAAAAAGAAACAAATACTTCTTACTTGCTTTTCAGAAAATAAATTCCTACCACTTGGAAAAATGAAATTGATTATTTTTTGTTTTTAATATCTTCGATTGTTTTCAAAAGATGGCCAAATTTTTCAGCATGCAAATTCTTGGATATGGAATCATAATCATAATGTACATTCTACATAAAGGACCTAAAAATGGAAAAAATACATCGAGGTCCATACATTTAGCATAAAGGACCCTAAAATTGAGCAAAGAAACAGTCGGGTTCGGCTCCTTCTCGAGAGAGCAGCTGGTCGAGCCATACTCTTCATAATACTTTTTCTTCGATTGTTTTCAAAATATGGCCAAATCTATCGCCATGCCAATTCTTGGATATGGGATCATCAACATAAAGTATGATGTAGAGATATGGCCTTCACCTCGTGGTCGTTCGGCTTGAAAATCTAAGATTTTTTCATACTTGTTGACAACTATGCTTAAATTCATTGAAATTTCATCACTTACTTTTAGGTTACATTTTACATGGTCGTGGGAGTACATTCTACACAAAAGACCTAAAAAGGGGGAAATTACATCGAGGTACATACATTTAGCACAAAGGACCCTAAATTTGAGCAAAAAAAACAATCAGGTTCGGCTCCTTCTCAAGAGAGTAGTTGATCGAGCCATACTCTTCATACTAATTTCTCTTCGATTGTTTTCACAATATGGCAAAATCTATCGCCATGCAATTTCTTGAATACTCGATCATCAGAATAAAGTATGATGTAGATATATAGCCTCGACCTTGTGGTCGTTCGGCTTGAAATCAAAGAATGTTCATACTCATTGACAACTATAAGTTGAAATTTCCCACTTACTTTTAGGTTAGAATTTTACACGGTCGATGGGAGTACATTTTACAACAAGGACCTAAAAAGGGGGAAAATTACATCGAGGTCCATACATTTAGCACAAAGGACCCTAATATTAAGCAAGAAAAACAATAGGGTTTGGTTCCTTCTCGAGAGAGTAGCTGATCAAGCCACACTCTTCATACTACTTCATCTTCGATTGTTTTCAATATATGGCCAAATTTGTCGATATGCAAATTCTTGAATATGGGATCATCAGCATAAAGTATGATGTAGATATGGCCTTTGCCTTGGTCGTTCGTCTTGAAATACAAGAATGGTTCATACCTGTTGACAACTAAGCTTAAATTTGTTTAAATTTCACCACTTACTTTTAGGTTAGAACTTTACACGATCAATCGGAGTACATTTTACATCAGGGACCTCAAAAAAGCAAAAAATACATTGAGGTCCATACATTTAGCATAAAGGCCCTAAAAGAAAAAAATTGGTTCAGCTCCTTGTCGAGAGATCAGCTGATCTGAGCCAAACTCTTGATACTACTTCCTCTTCGATTGTTTTTCAAATATGGCCAAATTTGTTGCCATGCAAATTCTCTCATATGGGATCATCAACATAATGTATGATGGTTGATATATATGGCCTTGACCTTTGTCGTTCGGCTTGAAATCCAATAATGGTCGATGCGCGTGCGCAGCGCCACGTTGTGGAGGAGGGAGAGATCAGCCGGCCGGGGTGTGGGGGTGGTGATGGGGAGTGAAGGAGAGAGAAAACACATTTGGTTTTGCGTGCATATATATTGTGGTCCTGAAATTTACTCTACTCATTGTACCTTGTAATTCCTATCAGGAACCCATCCCAGCTTTGCTCTGACATCGCAACGCCTTCAAATCCTCCTCTTCGCAACTCTCTCGCTGCCTCCTCTATGCTCATAGTCTCTTCTCGCTCATTATTTTTTAACAGAAAAAAGGAAATAAATTCTTCTTATTTGCTTTTCAGAAAATAAATTTCTGTCACTTGGAAAATTGAAATTGATTAATTTTTGTTTTTAATATCTTCGATTGTTCTCTAAAGATGGCCAAATTTGTCCGCATGTAAATTCTTGGATACGGGATCATGAGCATAAAGTCTGATGTAGAGATATGACCTTGACCTTGTGGTCGTTCGCCTTGGAATCTAAGATTTTTTCATACTCGTTGACAACTATGCTTAAATTCGTTGAAATTTCACCACTTACTTTTAGGTTAGCATTTTACACAGTCGGTGGGAGTACATTCTACATCAAGGACCTAAAAAGGGAAAATTACATCGAGGTCCACACATTTAGCACAAAGGACCCTAAACTTGATCAAAGAAAACAGTCGGGTTCGGCTCCTTCTCGAGGGAGTAGCTGATCGAGCCACACTGTTCATATTACTTCATCTTTGATTGTTTTCAAAATATGGCCAAATTTTTCGGCATGCAAATTCTTGGATATGGGATCATCAACATAAAGTCTAATGTAGAGATATGGCCTTGACCATGTGGTCGTTCGCCTTGAAATCCAAGATTTTTTCATACTCGTTGGCAACTATGCTTAAATTCGTTGAAATTCACCACTTACTTTTAGGTTAGAATTTTACACGGTCAGTGGGAGTACATTCTACATCAAGGAACTAAAAAAGTAAAATTACATCGAGGTCCACACATTTAGCATAAATGACCCGAAAATTGAGCAAAGAAAATAGTCGGGTTCGGCTTCTTCTCGAGAGAATAGCTGATCGAGCCACACTCTTCATACTACTTTATCTTTGATTGTTTTCAAAATATGGCCAAATTTGTTGACATGCAAATTCTTGGATATGGGATCATCATCATAAAGTCTAATTTAGAGATATGGTCGTGACCTTTTGGTCGTTCGGCTTGAAATCTGAGATTTTTTCATACTTGTTGACAACTATGCTAAAATTCATTGAAATTCACCACTTACTTTTAGGTTAGCATTTTACACGATCAGTGGGAGTACATTCTACATCAAAGACCTAAAAAAAGGGAAAATTACATCGAGGTCCACACATTTAGCACAAATGACCCTAAAATTGAGCAAAGAAAATAGTCGGGTTCGGCTCCTTCTTGAGAGAGTAGCTGATCGAGCCACACTCTTCATACTACTTCATCTTCGATTGTTTTAAAAATATGGCCAAATTTGTCGGCATGCAAATTCTTGGATATGGGATCATCATCATAAAGTATGATGTAGAGTTATGGCCTTGACCTTTTGGTCGTTCGTCTTGAAATCCAAGGATGTTCATACTCGTTGACAACTATAAGCTAAAATTCGTTTAAATTTCACCACTTACTTTTAGGTTAGAATTTTACATGGTCAGTGGGAGTACATTTTACAACAAGGACCTAAAAAGGGAAAATTTTACATCGAGGTCCATACATTTAGCACAAAGAACCCTAAAAACAAGCAAGCAAAATAGTCGGGTTCGGCTCCTTCTCGAGAGAGTAGCTGATCGAGCCACACTCTTCATACTAGTTGATCTTCAATTGTTATCAAAATATGGCCAAATTTGTCGGCATGCAAATTCTTGGATATGGGATCATCATCATAAAGTATGGTGTAGATATGGCCTTGACCTTGGTCGTTCGTCTTGAAATACAAGAATGGTTCATACTCATTGACAACTAAGATTAAATTCGTTTAAGTTTCACCACTTACTTTTAGGAGGTTAGAACTTTACACGATCCATCGGAGTACATTTTACATCAGGGTTTTGGGGTTCTTTTCCATAAGGACAATTTTTGCTAAGTAAGAAGAAAAGAGGAAGGGTTTACCCTACTTTGGGGTAAACATTGATAAGTAGTATAGGGTCGCATGGAACATGTGCATATTACTCACCAAGTGTCCAATCAACCTCGCACTTGGATATTACGCACCAAGTTCCCAAAATCCCACCCAGTGGCGATATTACTCACGCCTTGGGGTTTATAAAACTTTAGGTTTGGGAAAAGAGAGAGAGGAAGATCTTTCAGAGGCTCCATCCTTCAGATGCTCAAAGTGTTCTTTTCTGTGAACTCGGTAGATCGATCAGATTGCAATACTCTCGAGAGGTTGTGCACCTTCCCCACAATCCATGATCAAGTCCTTTTACAGACAAGACCATGGTGAAGCCTTCCCTTAGTAGCCCCTCTACCAGCTGGATCCAACCGTGCCAAGAACCTTCAAATGTTGGTACCCCGGTGAGGTTTCCCACTAAGTACTAAGCCAAGACAGAGCCCATAGGTATTGTGGTTGCACTGGAAGCTTCTGAATTCTGAAACATGGCAGACTTCTTTGTTTCCTGGGCGGTCGTCCTCCACCAAAATCCCTCTCGTTGTCCCGACAACCAATCCGCCCAGAAGAAAACTTAGTTTTATTTTGAAGGGGTTTTGGAGCAGAAAAGTTCGCTCGAGAGAGCTCTCATACTTAGAAAATTTTGAGTCTTTCGAACCCCCCAACGGTGTATATATAGCATAGCAAGCAATACTTAGTAAAAACAGGGGAACCTAATAGGACGGAAATTCCTAAGTGTAAAGCTACTCATGGCATACTACAAAACCACACTTGCAAAAATAGTAATAAGAAAATCTACTAAGGACCTACACATGCATACTACTAGATTTGAAGAGTAAAAACATGCATAGTCAAAAACTGGGACATAATATGTACAAGTGGTGTAACTTGCCTTGATCCGAGCAGCACTCTACACAACAGTACTGCTCAGCGCACTCCGAGCAATCTAACGAAACACAAACAAAGATCCAATCACAATTTGCACAAAACAAAGTCACGAAGATGAATATGCATGCATGCAACATGGTAATATGCAAGGATGAATTCAATTTCGACCAAGGGTTTTATTTTGGGGTGTTGTTGAGTTGGGGATGTTATTAGAATCGATTCTCCATAGATTTTAAGTATTTTGGGTTAATACCTAAATAAACACGCTCATAACTAGATCTACACCTCCAATCTACCTCGAAACACATCTGAACACTCTAAGCAAGTTATAACAATTTTTCACAGAAGATCTCGTAGATACAAAGCCAACGCAACAAGAATCAACTAAAACGGATCTACGGATATTTTTCTAGAATTAAAATACTCTAATCTAAACTTCAACTCCTACTGCAATATTGCTGCAGTAAACTAGCAATATTATTGTAGATCTGTGTTCCACTCAATTTTATGAATCCAACGGTATATTACACGCAATTTTTGGACAAAAACTCGATTTACTATGAATTAAACGAGATTAAAATGATTCTGCCTATTAAAAAGAAAAACAGAACGGCGGCCAGCTATGTGGCGCCAAGTGGCGGCTTGGGATTGGTCCATCGGGGCGGGAGGCGCTGACACGGTGCTGATGCGGTGATGACGCAAGCACATGCCACATGGCGCTACACGACTTGTCAGTACCGGTTCGGTAGGAAGATCTAATCTACACCGTCGGATTCAGATCTAACGGTCAGGAACGAAGGAGACTCACCTCAGCGGTGGTGACTCGTCGACGACGATGAACGGTGGCGGCGCATCGGGTGGCAACGCTTGGCGGTGGTCCGGTGGTCCCCCGAGGCGGTGGTGTGGACAACGAGGTGCAGCTCCTCCTCGCGATCCTTCCAACACGGACGACGACGGCTCTCGCTGCCTCGGCTCGCGGTGAAGCTCCACTGATCTCTCCCGTCTCCGGCGAGGCTCCGGCGACCAAATCGGAGCGGCACAGGGCTTTGTTCAAGGGGAAAAGGAGGTGAATCGAAGCGGTACTAAATAGGGAAGACAAAGAGGGTGGGAATAGGTGGAGAGGTAGCCTTGAACCCTGTTCGTCGAGCTTGGCGGCGACGCTCTTCGGCGAGATTCGCTTCGAGCTCTATGGCGGCAGCCCAATGGAAAACAGCGAAAAAAGTAGGGTTTTTGGGAGGCGTGTCGAGAGGTATAAGTAGACGGTCTTGCTTGGCGCGGGGGCTGCGGAATCCGTTCCGAATCGGCCGGGAAGATCGGCACAGACGCGGTTGTGCGTCGTGCTCGTCCTGGACTCGAAGAGGGAGGGGGATGACAGGTGGGGCCGCAGCGTCAGCGTCTGCGGGGCGCGGGCTGGCTGCTGCTGGCGTCTGCTGGGCCGGCCTACGTGGCGCCCACTCCGCCAGGCGGGGAGACAGATAGTTCACGGGCCGGTCTAGCCAGCCCGTTAGGCTAGATCTTTCTTTTTTTATTCTTTTTATTTTTTCTATTTCTCTATTTGTTTCATAACTTTTGCAAACGGACTCTGAAATAAGTGAGATTGGTCTCTAAAAATTTGTAAAAAGAAGAAGATTAGTATGGGGTTATCAAAAACACTTTTGCAAGGGTTTTGGAGGATTGATTTTTGTTTAACCCCTTTCTTTGTCTTTATATAACTATAGGGTTTAGGGAAAAATATTTGATGCAGCTTCTTATTGTGTTATGACATGATGCAAGGATATGATGCATGCTTCTAGTAACATCTGAAATCGTGAAATTTGGGATGTTACAAACCTACCCCCCTTAAGAAGAATCTCGTCCCCGAGATTCAGGTTGGTTAGCAAATAGGTGTGGGTGTTCTTTCTTCAGGTCTTCTTCACGTTCCCACGTGGCCTCTTCCTCGGAATGGTGATTCCATTGAACTTTGGAAAACCTGATAGTCTTGGGACGAGTAATCCTCTCAGCTGTTTCTAGAATCTTGGTGGGTTTTTTCTCGTAGGTGAGATCGTTTTCCAATTGACCTCATCCAAGGGAATCGTATCTTTTAGCGGTGTTTCAGCCATTTTCAGGTGACACTTCTTTAGTTGTGACACATGGAATACATCATGAACAGTCAAAACTTCGAGCAATTCCAACTGATAGGCAACCTCCCCTCTACGACCCAAAATCTTGTAGGGCCCTATGAATCGGGGTGCTAACTTACCCTTGATTCCAAATCTCTTAACTCCTCGTAGTGGTGAAACTCGGAGATATGCACGATCTCCCACTTCATAAGTTACATCCCTGCGCTTGGAATCAGCATAACTCTTTTGCCTCGATTGGGATACTTTTAACCTGTCTTGAATCTGTCTTACTTTTTCTTCGGCATCCTTGATCAGTTCAGGTCCAAACAAACTACATTCTACAACTCCACTCCATAGCAGCGGAGTTCTACACTTTCTGCCATATAGAACTTCAAATGGAGCCATATTGATACTAGTTTGGTAACTATTATTGTATGAGAATTCCGCATATGGAAAATTATCATCCCAACTAGACCCATAGTCTAGTGCATAGGCCCTTAACATGTCTTCCAAGATCTGATTGACTCTTTCCGTTTGTCCATCTGTTTGTGGGTGGAAGGCAGTACTAAACTCCAGTCGTGTCCCTAGAGACTCGTGTAGCTGTCGCCAAAACTTCGAGGTGAATTGGGTACCTCTATCAGAGACAATCCCCTTGGGTACACCATGAAGACTTATGATCCTTGACATATAAATCTTGGCAAGTTTAGCACTTGTATAGGTGGTCTTTACGGGAATAAAGTGGGCCACCTTTGTGAAGTGATCGACCACTACCCAGATGGAGTCATATCCAGAACGAGTCCGCGGTAGTCCTGTGATAAAATCCATGCTTACATTGTCCCACTTCTAGTCGGGCACAGGTAATGGCTGCAGCAGCCCTGCAGGTTTTTGATGTTCGGCCTTGACTATGTTGCACACGTCACACAAGGAGATGTATTCAGCAATTTCTGTTTTCAAGTTATTCCACCAGAATCTATCCTTCACATCCATGTACATCTTTGTATTACCAGGATGAATTGAGTAAGGCGAATCATGAGCTTCTTGAAGAATTAACTTCCTGATATCGGGATCATCGGGAACGCACAAACGCTTCTCATACCAAAGTGTCCCTTGTTCATCCGTATGAAACCCTTTTGCTTTACCCTTGCTTATATTAGCTTTTATCTCTTCCAACTCTTTGTCCCCGTTCTGGGCCTCCTTGATTTGGTCCAGAAGCGTTGGCACTATCTCCATAGTCGCTAAGTACCCGTCCGGAACTATTTCAAACCTGAGATCCTGGAACTGCTCACACAAATCCTTTGGAAGTTCTCCCGGTAAGTCCATTTACATAGACCTTCCGGCTTAAGGCGTCAGCCACAACATTGGCCTTTCCAGGATGGTACTGCAGGTCCAAGTCATAGTCCTTGATGAGCTCAAGCCATCTCCTTTGCCTCATATTTAACTCCTTTTGAGTGAAGATATACTTAAGACTCTTGTGATCCGTGAACACATCACAATGTTTGCCCATGAGGTAATGTCTCTATACCATGAGTGCATGCACAACTGACGCTAGTTCCAAATCGTGTGTAGGGTAGTTATTCTCATGGTTCTTAAGTTGTCGGGAGGCGTAAGACACTACTTTTCCATCTTACATTAGTACACTACCAAGTCCTTGTCGGGAAGCGTCGCAATAGACTTGGAAATCCTTTTGGATGTCAGGGAGACACAAAACTAGTGCTGTTACTAGGCGCTTCTTCAATTCTTGAAAACTTGCTTCACATGCATCGGTCCATTGGAACTTCTTTTCCTTCTTCAACAATTCTGTCATAGGCTTTGCAATCTTGGAAAAGTTTTCAATGAACCTTCGGTAATATCCTGCAAGGCCCAAGAAACTCCTGATGTCACCCACATTCTTAGGTGACTCCCATTCTGTCACGGAAGCTACCTTACTTGGGTCCACAGCAACTCCTTTAGCTGACACAATGTGACCAAAGGATCCCACTTCTTTTAACCAGAACTCACATTTGCTAAACTTGGCATACAACTTGTGTTCCCTTAACTTTTCCATAATTAGGCGCAGACGCCTCTCATGTTCCTTCTCGTCCTTGGAATATATGAGTATGTCATCAATGAATACCACAATAAACTTATCCAAGTACTCCATGAACACCTTGTCATCATAGTCATGCTGGGGCATTGGTTAGGCCAAACGACATCACGGTGTACTCATACAATCCGTATCTTGTGGTGAAGGTTGTGTCGTTGTATTGGGAACGACAGTACCTGGGGAGGTTAGATAGAGGTGTGGGGACTAACAGGGAAGCTATCGACGGCGTCCGCAGGCGGGATTGGATACAAGCGAGCATAGCGGGACGCAAGAAGTACCTAGGTTCGGGGCCCTCGTGGTGAGGTAAAGCCCCTACTCCTGCCTGATCTGTCTATGTGGGATATACGAACTACAAGTGCTCCTTGAGCTGTATTCTTTAGCTACTGCCTTAAATGCACTGAGACCAACCCTTTCTACTGAGGCCCTGCCTCTCCTTATATAGGAAGAGAGGCAAGGGTCTCGCTAGCTAGTCCGACTGGTGGGCTCCACAGGCGGGTCCCAGCCGACTAGTCATCTACAGTGTCCAGCATGGCTTGTCCCTTCGGTGTATGAGCGGTATGGCTGTCGTAGGCACAGTGGATGCCGTGCGAGCCCGTCGTCAGCACAGGCCACTATTCCAGCATCAGCCACACAAAGTCTTCGGCATGGGCAGGTGGTTGCCCGTCTTGGCATCGTAGGGCGTACCGTGCACTGATACGCACGTCGTCCTGTCTCTCTGATTGGATCTGGCTACGTCGTCGTATCCGGCTACCTCTTTATGATCCGGCTACTGGGTGGTAGCCGGCCCATCCTATCCTGTCCGGCTACATCTGGTCAGCCGGACGCGATCCGACTGTCCTGTTTCTTATTCAGGTGGGGTACCCGGGGATCATCCCCCTGACACTAGCCCCCGAGCACGTGTGGATTCCGCCCTTAGGCGAAATGTGCGCGCGCTCCTTCTTGCTTTTCGAATTTTCATCCGGCTGAGCCTGGCGGTTGCGCTACCCGCGATGTCAGTGCTGACGCCGGCCACGCGCGCACGCGCCATCATTGCTCTGTGGCGGGTAGCGTAACGTCCCGTCGCACGTCGCCTCGGGGAACTGCTGTCCGGCGCTTCGGTTCTCGCTGCAGGATCTTCTGCGCATCTTGTCCTGGCACACGGGATCTAGGTGGTGGTTGGGATGTGGGTTGCCCGGATGCGCGCCACGTGGCCCTGCCGACGGTTGCCCTTCCGGTCCTTTAAAGGGACGCCGCGGGGGAGGCCGTTCTTTTCCTTCGCTCCCCTGCTGCAATCTCCTTCTCTCTCGCGTGCTCTTGCTCCTGCGCCCTTGCCCTCTGCGCCGCCCGCTCGCCGTCGTCGGCATTACGGGCCACCATCACTCCTCCGTTGCTGCTCCTCTCCCTCAGCCGGAAATGGCCGCTGACCGGAGAGCCTGGTGCGGCTCCTCCGTCACCGAGGACCAAATCGCGAAGTATCGCGCGACCCGCGTCCTCCCGCCGGCGGAGGAGGTGGCGGTGCGGTTGGCACCGGTGGGGGAGGTGTCGCCGCATCCGGCGGAGGGGGAACGCGTCATCTTCCTTTCGCACCTGGTGGGCGGGTTTGCGCTGCCGCTGCATCCCTTCTTTCTCACGTTTCTGGCCTTCTTCGACCTCCGCCTCCACCACCTCGGCGCCAACGCAATTGGAACGCTGGCGCACTTCATGGCGTTCTGCGAGAGTTACCTCAGGATCCAGCCGGATCTCGGGCTCCTCTGCCGGCTCTTCCGAGTTCGGCCGCAGGTGCAGTACACGAAGGGCCCGCTAGTCGTCTGCGGCGGCGCCTCCATATACTCCCGCGCCAAATCCGGCTACCCGAAATTCTTGCTCCAGGACACGGTACGGCTGTGGCAGCAGTCGTATTTTTATGTCAAGAACGTCACCGACATCGACCGGATAAACCTGTCGGCCTTCCAAGACGTCGAGTCCAGCCGGCGGCACTGGGATATGAAGATCTACGGCGACAAGGCGGAGACGGATGCGATGCTGGCACGCATGCGCTCCCTTGTCACCTGCCAGCTAACCGGTCGGGACATCACTCTTAGCTGGATGTCCCGGCTGATGATGCCGCTGCAGCAGCGGGTGCACATGATGTGCTTCTACTCCGGCCGGCTAGACCCGACCCGGCTGTCGCGCCGCGATCCCCACTACCACAACTTGAAGGAGTGGTTCTGGACGATCAGCAAGGAGCAGCTGCCGGAGAACTGGAAGTTCAGCCTGGCGACCTACAGCCGGGAGAACCGCGCGCCCCGGGTAAGTTCTCGTAGCCGGAAATTTTGCTTATTCCCTCTGTGTTATCTCCTTGTTTTGTCTGGTTGACCTCTTGCATTCGCCAGATCTTCGCCTGCATCCTTCGCGAGGAGGGCGAGGCTCCCCTCGAGGTATTCGCGTCGGACTTGCCCGAGCCGCGCGCTCGGCGATCCGGCGAGGAATCGGATGGGGACGGCGACGCCTTCCCCAGCCGGAATGACGAGCCGTTCGCCGACCCGCACACGCAGGTGCACGAGAAGGAGGAGGTCGGGCCGACTGCGGAGCCGGTGACGCGCTCCGCGACGGACGGCGAAGCAGGCGAGAGTGGCTCCAGCCGTTCTGGCTCCCGCCGGCCTGCGGCGGAGGAGCCGGCTCCGAAGAGGGGCCGTACTAGCGCCCTGCCACCAAGCCGTCTTGGCCGGAAGAAAGGGCCGCCCCCGATCGTGCTGGGGTACGTTTTTGTCCCCCATCCTTCGGTGCTTTCTGTCTGTTTGTCCTCTTTCTTGCTTTTCTGACTTTAGCTTGTTTTGCTCTTGCCTTTTCCTCCTTCTCTTTAGCGCGCTGGTTTCTTTCGGCGCTGCGAGCCCGGCCCGGACGCCAGCCGGGTCGCCGCCTCGCGCCCCGACTGATCCAACCGGCGCCTCTCCTTCCTCCGAGGCGCAGCCTCCTCCTCCTCCTCAAGCTGAGTCGGCTGCCCCCTCCCAGCCAGAGGGTCCCCAGCCGGAAGCGATTCACTCCCAGCCGGAAGGTTCCTCCGCGGGCGCGCGGGGGGGCTGCTGGCAAGGAGCTCGTCGTTGTTGGCAACGACAACTCCGACAAGGAGCTCGGAGAGGAGTGGCGAACAGCGGTGCTCGCGGCGAAGGAGTCCTTGGCCGTCAACACCGTGGACGACGACGCCTCCTCTGCTTCTTCGCTCTCGGATCTTGCCGCCACGCTCGAGCTGTCGGTGAAGGAGATCCGGCTGCTTGAGGCCACAACCGGTGGGAACCGGACCCTAGAGCAGAAGCTTGCTGCCGCCAACGGGACCTCCCAGAGTAAGTTCGCTTTATCCGTCTGGCTCTTTTTTTTTAATAGCCGGCTTCGTTGCAGCTGTCCTCGTGTGCACCCAGCGCGAGATCGATCGCTTGAAGAAAGCGAACGACCGGCTGAGCAGGTCCAACTCCACTCTGCGCCTGCAGAACAAGGATTGGCACGCGCGAGTAGACAGCTTGGAGGTCACCGTCAAGGAGCGTGACGCCTCGCTCGCTAGCCGGGCCGAAGCCTTCTCCCTTCTCGAGGCCCAAAACAAGGACCAAGAGAAGGAGATAAAACGGCTAGCGGTTAAGGAGAAGGCGCTGGTGGAGGAGCTGATGCAGGTCGGCCACACTGCCAAAGGTGAGTTCTTTCTTCCGTCTTCTTTTCTTTCCGGATCCGGTAGCTAGATTTGACTCCTCTTTTCTGATAGCCTTTTACCCCGGCATAGACCTGCTGGCCTACAACCGGCTGCAGGAGAACTGGCCGAGAGCACAGCCGACGGCTCAGGAGCTCGTCGTCCTTCTTGGCGAGGAAGCTGCGAAGCTTCATCAGGCGGCACGGGACGTCTTCTCCTTTTTGTGGCCGAAGGCTCCGGTTCCGGAGACGATGGCGCAGCTGGCGGCGAAGGTGGGAGAGGTACCGGCTGCGGGACCTGGCGGCGCGGGGTGGAGCGGAGATGGCCCTGGCACTGATGCTTTCCTGGTATAAGGACGCTCGCGTCGAGAAGATCGACGGGGGCTTCCGTGCCGGAGCTGATCTTGCCGCCATCCGCCAAGCCCATCCGGAGCTTCGCGGGTCCGCCATCAAGATCGCCGACTATGTGGATCCGGACAAGGTGCTCACCGACTCGGAGTCCCCCGGCACTCCGGATGTGGAGTCCCCGGTGCCGCCGCCTGCCAGCGCCGGAGCCGGATCGAGCACTGCGGCTCCTCCCCCGCCCCTAGCTTCTGCCGGACAAGAACTCCCCCACGGCAAAGGCCCTGCCATTTAGCTGCTGCCCCAGGATGCCGGGTGTATTTGTCTTGTCCTAGATATTCGTGAAACTTGTCTGTCTGTACCGGCTATCTTTGATGCCGGGTAACTTATGGGAGCTTCGTCTCCCTTTTGCTTGTTAATGTTGAATTCTTGAGTCTTCCTTAACTTGTGTCTTGAATTTTCTTTTGATATTTTGCCGGCTCACTTCGCCTGGCTAACCTCGTCCGGCTACACACCTTTAGCCGGACGAACTACACCTCCAGTGGGGGCGCGCCAGCGCACCCACTGGGTGTAGCCCCCGAGATTCGGAGTAGCTGGCGTAGCCAGGTGCTTCGAATCTTCCTTGTTTTTCCCCACTCTTCAAACTTTATCCGACTGGCCTCGTCCCAGTCGGCTGCTTTCGTCGGCTGAACGCCTTCAGCCGGGGGAACTAACATTCCAGTGGGGGCGCGCGAGCGCACCCACTGGATGTAGCCCCCGAGATTCGGAGTAGCTGGTGTAGCCAGGTGCTTCGAATCTTCCTGGTTTTTCCCCACTCTTCTAACTTTATCCGACTTGCCTCGTCCCAGTCGGCTGCTTTCATCGGCTGAACGCCTTCAGCCGGGGGAACTAACATTCCAGTGGGGGCGCGCGAGCGCACCCACTGGGTGTAGCCCCCGAGATTTGGAGTAGCTGGCGTAGCCAGGTGCTTCGAATCTTTCTTGTCTTTTCTTGCTCCCGCCCTTGCCCTCACCTAGGCTCCGAACGGCCGGCTAAACGCCCTTAGCCGGTCAGGAACTACAAGATTCCACTGGGGGCGTGCGAGCGCACCTAGTGGGTGTAGCCCCCGAGATTCGGAGCGCTTGATGAAGGCAAGGACTTCGAATCTTCTCTCCTTCTCCTGAATTCCGACTCAAAGTAGTCGGACAAGAACGCACATATGCATACACATACATCTCCACAGGTTAATAGGTTAGTCTGTCAAATCATAGACGGAAAACGGCTTATTTTTTCAAAAACTGGCTTGCTCCTTTCTAGACACTTAGTCGCCTTCTCGTGTGTTCTGCTGTTTTCGCTGCGTCCTTGCCGGGCAGCCGAGTTGCGGTCTATAGCTGGAATCGAAGGGAGCTGATAGTACATTACGCACGGTACTAGCGGCTTAGCAGCTGGATTGGTTTGAGCTAGTTGCGGGGCCAGGACGCCCGATCTGTCACGCCTCTTCCCCGTTTTTCGTGTGGGATGCCTAGGGCTTTTGCTCTTGCTAGCCGGACAGCCGGGTTGCGGTCTGTAGCTGAGACAAAGAGTGGGCCTCTGACATCATCGCACACTACTCAGTCGGTTTGTTGGCTTAATAGGCCAGGCCAGCCGGTGAGCCCCCGGGTAGGGGTTGCCGGAGCCAGAAAATTTGAACCGAAGAACAGGAACGCACACTTTTCTAGAAGGAGCCCCCGAGATTCTCGTGGGAGTTTGCATTTTCATTCATGAGGTTTTCGGGATACATACACTGCCTGGCGACTAGGTGTAAAACGGGCGCAACAGGGCCGCGTTCCAAGGATGTTCGGTCTCCTCGTCCGATTTGTCCATCTTGTTCTTGCACGGCTGCTGTGCATCGATGAGTTAGTAGGAGTCGTTGGGCAGCGCCCGGCTGATGATGAAGGGGCCCTCCCAGGGTGGTGATAGCTTGTGCGTGCCCTTCGTGTCTTGCACCAGCCGGAGAACTAGGTCGCCCTCACGGAATGCGACTGGGCGAATCTGGCTTGAATGGTAGCGGCGTAGTCGCTGCTGGTACAGGACAGATCTGGACAGGGCCAGCTCACGGGCCTCCTCTAGGAGATCCACCCCGTCCTCCGCGCCTCCTTGTTGGCTTGCTCGTCGTAGAGGAGCTTGCGGGGGGAGTCAAATTCAATGTCGGCGGAGAGGACGGCTTCCGATCCGTAGACCAGGAAGAATGGCGTGTAGCCGGTTGACCTATTTGGTGTGGTGCGGAGGCTCCACAGCATAGCCGGAAGTTCTTCGATCCAACATCCGGGTGACCGCTCCAACGGCTCGATGAGACGTGGTTTGATGCTGGCTAGCACCAAGCCGTTTGCTCGTTCGACTTGCCCGTTGGACTGCGGGTGTGCAACGGAGGCGAGGTCTAGCCGGATGCCCTTGTTGCTGTAGAACCGGGCGAAGGCCCCCTTGGCGAAGTTCGTGCCGTTGTCGGTGATGATGCTATTGGGGTAGCCGAAGCGGTTGATGATGTCGGTGAAGAAGGTAACAACCGTCGCTCCATCCAGCTTCCGGATAGGCTTGGCCTCGATCCACTTTGTGAACTTGTCCACCGCTACCAGCAGGTGGGTCATTCCTGTGTGAGCTCGCTTGAAGGGCTCGACCATGTCGAGGCCCCAAACTACGAAGGGCCAGGTGATCGGTATGGTCTTGAGCACCGAGGTTGGCATGTGCCTGAGCTGCCCGAAGCGTTGGCACCCATTGCACGCGCGGACCAGCTGCTTGGCATCCTCGAGGGCGATGGGCCAATAGAAACCGTGGCGAAACGCCTTGGCGACTATCGCCCTTGACGAAGCGTGGTGCCCACACTCACCCTGGTGGATGTCCTTGAGTAGCCGGTAGCCTGTGTCTACATCGACACATCGCTGGAAGATACCAGATACACTGCGCTTGTACAGCTCGCCGTTTATGATGGTGTATGTATGCGCGCGGCATTGGATTTGCCTGGCCTCTACCTCGTCGTCCGGGAGTTCGCTGTTGGCGATGTAGTTCATGAAGGGTTGTGCCCAGGATGGCACTTCCCGGATGACGAGGACGCTCCTGCCCTCCGGCTGACGGGTGTCGGGGGTCGTCCGGGTGGAATATCCGGGACGGCAGCCCCCGAGCCACTGGGCAAGCCGGCAGTCCCCGGGTCCTGCGAGCCGGAGGGCACCGCCTGGCCGGAGTTGGCGCGGTTTTTCTTCTTTGGCGGTTCTGCCGGCACCGTTTCCGCTGCTCCGGCCGCCGGAACGCTTCCCGCCCAGACGATGGAATCTGATTCCGGCGATGGGTTGATGGATGGCTTGCATAAATGCTCCAAGGAGACCCCCGGTGGGATGGCCTGCCTGGTGGATCCTATCTTGGAGAGCGCGTCAGCTGCCTCGTTGTTGGTGCAGGGGACGTGATGAAATTCGCACCCGTCGAAGGAGGTGCTAAGCTTCTGGATGTGGAACTGGTAGAGGGCCATGTTGGCGTCTCTGGCGTCCCATTCCCTGGACACCTGTTGCACCACCAAGTCCGAATCACCAAAGCACAGGATCCGGTTGACACCGATCTCCTTGGTCAGCCGGAGCCCGTGCGCCAGTGCCTCGTATTCGGCTACGTTGTTGGAGGCCTTGAAGTGGATCTGCAACACGTACTCCAGCCGGTCTCCCTTGGGCGAGGTGAGCACGATGCCGGCTCCCAAGCCCCCGAGCATCTTTGACCCGTCGAAGTGCATCCGCCAGTGGTCTGAATCTGGCACCGGTGGGAGATACTGGGTCTCGGCCCAGTCAACGAGGAAGTCTGCCAATGCCTGTGACTTGATCGTGAGCCGGGGCTCGTACTGGATGGAGTAGGCGGCGAGCTCGATGGCCCATTTGGCGACTCGGCCTATGGCGTCCTTGTTGCCGATGATTTCCGAAAGGGGTGCAGTGCACACGACCTTGGTCGGGTGCTCCTGGAAGTAGTGCTTGAGCTTCTTGCATACCAGGTACACACCGTAGCACATCTTTTGGTAGTGGGGGTAGTTCTGCTTGGAGAGGGAGAGAACCTCGCTGAGGTAGTAGACGGGTCTCTGAACCGGCTGAGCCTTGCCTTCCTCGGGGCGCTCCACCACCAGGACGACGCTGACGACCCGGCTGGTGGCTGCTATATAGCGCAACATCGGCTCCTTGCTTGCCGGCGTGGCTAGAACCGGTGCTGTGGATAGCATGCGCTTGAGGTTGTGAAACGCGGTGTCGGCCTGCGAAGTCCAGGAGAACTTGTCCGTCTTTTTCATCAGTTGGTACAACGGGAGCGCCTTCTCCCCCAGCCGGCTGACGAAACGACTGAGGGAAGCCAGGCATCAGGTGAACTTCTGGACTCCAACCAGGTTCTTGGGCGGCTGCATCCTCTCGATGGCCGTGATCTTCTTCGGATTCGCCTCGATGCCTCGTTGAGATATGAGGAAACCGAGTAGCTGGCCGGATGGTACTCCGAAGATGCACTTCTCCGGGTTCAGCTTCATCTGGTACTGGCGGAGGTTGCCGAATGTTTCTCTCAGATCTTCGAGGAGGGTGTGCTTCTCCTTGGTTTTGATGACTACGTCATCAACATAAGCGTGCATGTTTCGGCCTATCTGCGAGTGCAAGCATTTCTGCATACATCGCTGATTGGTGGCGCCTGCGTTCTTTAGGCCGAAAGGCATGGTTACATAGCAGAAAGACCCGTAGGGGGTGATAAATGATGTCTTAATCTGATCAGCCGGGTTTAGCTGGATCTGATTGTACCCGGAATAACAATCTAGAAAAGACAACAAATCATAGCCGGTCGTGGAATCGATGACTTGATCGATGCAGGGCAAGGCGAAGAGGTCTTTCAGGCACGCCTTGTTCAGGCTGGTGTAGTCGATACACATGCGCCAGGTCTTGTTCTTCTTCAACACCAAGACTGGGTTCGCCAGCCAGTCCGGGTGGTACACTTCCATGATGAACCCGGCTGCCAGGAGCCGGGTGATCTCGTCACCGATTATCTTTCTCTTCTCCTCTGCGAACCGGCGCAGAGGTTGCTTGACCGGCTTGGCATCCGGACGCACGTGAAGTGAGTGCTCGGCGAACTCCCTCGGCACACCCGACATGTCTTTGGGAGACCATGCGAAGATGTCCCGATTCTCACGGAGGAAGTCGACGAGCGCGCCTTCCTATTTGCTGTCTAAGCCGACACCAATGGTGACGAACTTAGTCGGGTCGGAGGGGTCGAGCAGGATCCTCTTCGTCTCCTTTGCCGGTTGGAAGGCTCCTTCTCCAGCCGGTTTGCTGCTAGTCGGGATGTCCTGCTGGGCCATGGCCACATTGCGCATGATCGCGCGCTTTTCTTCGGTTATGATGAGGGCCTAAAATAGTTTGGAACCGGCTGAGGCGCACTCCATCGATCGCCTGAAGCAGCCGGCGATGGTGATCACGCCGTGGGGTCCTGGCATCTTCGTCTTGAGGTATGCGTAGTCGGGGATGGCCGTGAACTTGGCGAGGGCGGGGCGCCCGAGGAGAGCATGGTAGGAGCTCATCAAATTTACCACCTCGAACCAGATTGGTTCGTGGAGGAAGTTCTCCTCGGTCCCGAAGATGACGTCCAGCTGGATTTTTCCCAGCGGAGCACAGGCTGGCCCCGGCAGTACGCCGTGGAACGTCGTGGTAGTCGGGCGCAGGTCGCTTTCGCGAATGCCCAACTTCTCCAGCGAGGACTGGTAGAGGAGGTTGAGGCTGCTGCCTCCGTCGATGAGGACGCGCGAGAATCGGCAGGTGTGTGCATTGGAGACGATGAGGGGGTCGAGCACCATGGCATAGCCCCCGGGAGTCGGCAGATGCTCAGGTTGATCTGCCCGGCTCCAGGTGATGGGGGTTTTCGACCAGTTCAGGTACTGGGGGACCGAAGAAACGATGGCGTTGACCTCCTTGGAGCGTCGCCTGCGGCTGTGCTTGTCGTCCTTCTCCGTCTCGAAGATGTGGTAAGCGGCGTGCGGCTGGGGGTAGCCGTTGCTGTTCATCGTCTGCTCCTAGCATGGCTGGCCCCTGTTGCTGGAGTTGCGACGCCTGCTGTGGGCCCTGGGCAGCTGAGGGGAGGACGCCTGCTGGGTGTCGCGCGGTGCACCCCTGCTCTTGGCAGGTAGCCTGCCTCCTCTGGAGTAGCTAAGGTCCTCCTGCGTCTGCCGGTTGGCGCCGGCCTGCTCGTCCGCGACGAGGAGGAGTTCCTGGATGCGAGCGTGCTGGCGGGCTCGCTCCTCGCCCTCCAGGCTGGGTAGTTCTTCTGTTGCGGCTCGCGCCGCGCACAGGTTCTTGATGGGCGTGCTGTAGGTGGGCCGTGTGGGGGCAGGCGCGGGATCCGTTTCTCTGTCCTTCTCCATCCTACCGCCCAGCTTACCGCCCCGACGCCGTACCTGGCCGCGCCGACTCGGCTCCATGGTAGCCGGAGTGAGGCCGTGCGCGCGGTCGTACTCGCGCCTAGCAATCTCCAGTTGCTTGCGGGCTGCTGCCAGTTCCATGGCCTCCTGGAGGAGGATCTGCCTCTCCATGGTGAAGTTGGCCTCCGCCTCCTCTAGGTTGTCCCCGAGGTTAACCGGCGTCAGGAGCCAATCAATGGCGTCCTCCACCGGGTTCCGAGGCTGCGGGGGAGCAGAAGTTCCGACCTCGTCCACGCCTTGCTCCCACGGCTGGCGGGGATGCGAGCTGGATCCGGCCATCATGACCTCCACGCCGTGAGGCGCGACGGAGGTGCTGCCGCCTGAGCACGACGGCCCCGCGACAGAGACGATTTCCCTAGGGAAACGCTCCGGGATGGTGGCGATGTAGATGGGGAGATCACCGAATAGCAGGACGGTGCCGTTCGCTGGGAAGGAAGTTCCGGCGAAGCAGGAGGCGTTGTCGATGACGCGGTCAAACTTGCCGAGCGTGAGCACCAGGCCGGAGGCCACGCGCTCACTGGCTGAAGTGCGGGGTCCCGTGCGGAATGTGACTCTGGTCGAAGCCATCATGCCCCACGGTGGGCGCCAATTGTCGTCGTATTGGGAACGACAGTACCTGGGGAGGTTAGATAGAGGTGTGGGGACTAACAGGGAAGCTATCGACGGCGTCCGTAGGTAGGATTGGATACAAGCGAGCTTAGCGGGACGCAAGAAGTACCCAGGTTCGGGGCCCTCGTGGTGAGGTAAAGCCCCTACTCCTGCCTGATCTGTCTATGTGGGATATACGAACTATAAGTGCTCCTTGAGCTGTATTCTTTAGCTACTGCCTTAAATGCACTGAGACCAACCCTTTCTACTGAGACCCTGCCTCTCCTTATATAGGAAGAGAGGCAAGGGTCTCGCTGGCTAGTCCGACTGGCGGGCCCCACAGGCGGGTCCCAGCCGACTAGTCATCTACAGTGTCCAGCATGGCTTGTCCTTCGGTGTATGAGCGGTATGGCTGTCGTAGGCACAGTGGACGCCGTGCGAGCCCGTCGTCAGCACAGGCCACTATTCCAGCGTCAGCCACGCAAAGTCTTCGGCATGGGCAGGTGGTTGCCCGTCTTGTCATCGTACAGGGCGTACCGTGCACTGATACGCACGTCGTCCTGTCTCTCTGATTGGATCCGGCTACGTCGTCGTATCCGGCTGCCTCTTTATGATCCGGCTACTGGGTGGTAGCTGGCCCATCCTATCTTGTCCGGCTGCATCTGGTCAGCCGGACGCGATCCGACTGTCCTGTTTCTTATTCGGGTGGGGTACCCGGGGATCATCCCCCTGACAGGCTGTCTTGGGTACATCCTGTTCCCGGATCTTTAACTAGAAATAACCTGATCGGAGATCAATCTTAGAGAACACACTAGCTCCCTTTAATCGATCGAACAGGTCATTGATATTGGGTAGAGGGTACTTGTTCTTGACTGTCACTTCATTCAACGACCGGTAGTCCACGACTAGTCTCTTGGTTTTATCCTTCTTCTCCACGAATAGTACAGGCGCTCCCCAAGACGACGCACTTAGTTGAATGAAGCCTTTGTCCAATTGCTCTCTAAGCTATTTCTTAAGTTCCGCCAACTCATCAACATCCATCTTGTATGGTCTCTTTGCTATTGGTCCAGTGCCAGGCATCAAGTCAATGAGAAACTCGATGTCTCGGTCAAGAGGCATCCCTGGCAATTCTTCTGGAAACACATCTGGATACTCCTTCACAATTGGCACATCGTCCAAGCTAACCGCCTTAAGAGAGTTCACCATACTTCCTTTGAGTGCAAAGTCGATTTAAAGCGGATTCTCTTCTTATCCGGAGTTGTGAGGGCAATAGTCCTTTTGGCACAATCTATGACTCCCTCATATTCGGTCATCCAATTCATGCCCAAAATTATGTCTAAACCTTGTGACTCCAGAACGACTAGGCTTGTGGGAAAGATGTGTGCCCCAATCCTCAGTTCTAACACACGGCATCCAGAGTTTGCCACTATTTCTCCTCTAGGAGAACTTACACTTAGGGGAGTACTAATAGTCTCCGTTGGTATCTTGCCTCTATCCACGAATACCCTTGAGATGAATGAATGCGATGCACCAGTATCAAAAAGAACAACTGCGGGGGTGGAGTTAAGCTTGAACTTACCAATCACGGAGTCAGGTGCCTCACGAGCATCTTCCACGGAGACATGATTCACCGTGGCCTTAACGAATGGATTCGGCTTCTTCCCATTTCCATTACCATTGCCATGGTTGTGTCCGTTGCCATTCCCATTCTTCATCTTTTCGGGGCAAGTAGTTGCATAATGCCCTGTCTTGTTACACTTGAAGCATGTCACCTCACTTAGATCCTTCCCATTGCCATTTCCATTGCGGTGTTTATGGCCATTGTGGTTATGTCCTCCATGACGATGACCATTGTGGTTGTGGGGTGGTGGTGACAAAGTGTGTTGATTCTGATATGGGGCTGAGTTGTGCTCGTGGGAGGTGGACTTTCTCTTGTGGTTGTCTATACTCCTTTGCTTTGCTTCAATCACAACTGCCCTCTCCAGAAGTTCCTAATAGTTATCAAACTTCAGAGCCACAAGCTGAATGGATATCTCATCATTAAGTCACCTTAGGAACTCCTCATGTCTCTTGGCATCAGTGGAAACATCATCAGGTGCATAACGTGCCAGCTTGCTGAAAAGGTCCCCATACTCGGAGACAGAGCAGTGCAGTTGTTTCAAGTCGCGGAACTCACGTCTCTTTAGTGACATGACACCAGCGGCTACGTGATGAGTACCAAAGGCCACCTCAAACTGGTTCCAGGTGATAGCTTCAATATCAGGGTGGGTGACCTGGTAATTATCCCACCATTCAGCAGTTGGTCCCTCAAGTTGGTGCGCAGAAAAGTGCACCCTGTCAGCTCCAACAACTTGGACGGTGTCTAACTTCTGTTGGTGGTGCAGAGCCAGTCATCTGCCACAATTGGCTCAGAATTACTTGAGAAAATAGGAGGATTCAACCTCAAGAAACGAGTCAGGCGATCATGTTGGGGCGGTGGAGGTGGTGGAGGCGGCAGGTTGTTGTTGTTTTGCATGTTTTGAGTGGGGAGTTGGATCAGCTGATTCTGGGAGTTCAGAAGTTGTGCTATCTCTGGGGGCATGTTGTTGTTGTTCCCACGTCTCGCCATTTGTTGGGTTTGGGAAAAAAGTTAAGAATAGATAGAAAGCCTATGGAATAAACTCCTACCCTTATGTAAACACGAGAAAAACACACGAGAAACACAAGGCACACATAGCACATAGTTTAACACAACTCAACCAAGTTTAACTAAACCAAAATAGTTTTGGTACTCATTACAATCGCGAACAACGTTTCACTATAGAAATAAAGGTGGTCCAACTATCTACTCTACTCATCATCCACTTCCTCATCCTCAATAGTGAAGCCTTCCTTCTCCAGTAGTGACTTGTATAACTCCATGTCCTTCGTCGTGGCTTCAAGCTTCTCCTGAAGTTCCTTCACCTCTTGCGGCTCCGGTGTAGCAGCTTCGAGCCTCTCTTGAAGTTCCTTCACTTCTTGAAGCTCCTGGGTAGCAGCTTCGAGCTTCTCTTGAAGTTCCTTCTTCTCCTTCTGCAGCTTCCTGATCAATCTTGACCCCATAGTCACGGGCTTGATCTTCTCCTCCAAGCTCCTCGTGGCTGCTCGCAGGTCCTTCAACATGGTGGCAAAGTTCTTGAACTCCATCTCGTTTTTGCGAGCACAAGAATTTGTTCCCTAATCCTCTTGTTCTTATCCTGCACCCTCTTCTCTTGATTAGTGAACTTCTTGTCTTGGGCGGTGAGCTTCCCTCCTAGGGTTTTGATCTTCTCTTCCAGCTCTTCGATCTTCTCGTCCTTCTCCTTGACTAGGGCGCATAGCTCATCATTCCTCATGATCTCAAGGCAGCTCCCCTTCTCAAGATCGTTGATGTGGGACTCCAAGTCTTGATATTGGATCCTTCGACGCTTGCATGTCTTCCTTTCCTCCGGGTTTAACTCGATTGGAACTCCCTTCTCATCACGTCTTCCAAAGAGTTTGATGTAGTGGCCTTCAACCTCTTCATGGTGGCGTCCACAAAGGCATCCAATGAGCTCCTGCATGCTGATGCTAAGTCCTTTCTCCTTGGAGTCGCTGGTGATGTTGAGTACAATGGCCTCCGTCTTGGGTTCAGACTCACTTCGCCCCGGTTGGATGACTTCAATCGCCCAGCATCCTTCCTTGTGCATCTTCCTCAACTCTCTCCCCTTGATTGATGGCATGGGCAACTCCAACGTCTTGATGATGTCCAGAAGGCATTCCCCAAAGTGTAGGCACTTGATGTCTTCGGCGGTGTCGTAGTAGAAGGTCGTCATCTTTAGGTTAGGAGAAAATTAGGCACAAAGTGATAAGGAAGAGAATTAATAGAAGATCATAAATAGCTTAGAAGAATATGGAAAGCAAAAACACACAATGGTAAAGGTGGTTTCCAATCCTAGGGTCACGTCCTACATGCAACTTTGTGCTCTGATACCATCTGTTGTGACCTTGGATCATTAAGGATCCTAAGTCCCTGTGATTAACATGCTAGTCCCTGGATCAATAGCTAGCACTTCACGGTCGATGAATACCATGTAAAACACAAGTCATTATTACACGAATAATTCAGAGTATCATTATTAGAACTTTCATATCTTATAGCTAGCTCAAATAAAACAGCGGAAACGAAGTAAAACTTGAGTCCATCAATGCCGCAGGCTAGTTGCGTGAAGACCCGCGATCCCTACGCACCTTTCAGTCTTCGGATTCTGCACATAAGACGTGCAGCCAACAAGTTGGGTCAATACTTTGAATGTATTGGCAAATTACACCAAGGAAAGAATAAGATTATCTCTACATGCAAGGCTAAGTGTAGGCTTTGGGGTTCTTTTGCATAAGGCCAATTTTCGCTAAGTAAGAAGAAAAGAGGAAGGGTTTACCCTACTTTGTAAACATTGATAAGTAGTATAGGGTCGAATGGAACACGTGGATATTACTCACTAAGTGTCCAATCAACCTAGCACTTGGATATTACGCACCAAGTTCCCAAAATCCCACCCAGTGGCGATATTACTCACGCCTTGGGGTTTATAAAACTTTAGGTTTGGGAAAAGAGAGAGAGGAAGATCTTTCAGAGGCTCCATCCTTCAGATGCTCAAAGTGTTATTTTCCGTGAACTCGGTTGATCGATCAGATTGCAATACTCTCGAGAGGTTGTGCACCTTCCCCACAATCCACGATCAAGTCCTTTATAGACAACACCATGGTGAAGCCTTCCCTTAGTAGCCCCTCTACCAGCTGGATCCAACCGTGCCAAGAACCTCCAAATGTTGGTACCCCGGTGAGGTTTCCCACCAAGTACTAAGCCAAGATAGAGCCCATATGTATTGTGGTTGCACTAGAAGCTTCTGAATTCTGAAACATGGCAGACTTCTTTGTTTCCTGGGCGGCCGTCCTCCACCAAAATCCCACTCGTAGTCCCGATAACCATTCCGCCCAGAAGAAAATTTAGTTTTATTTTGAAGGGGTTTTGGAGAAGAAAAGTTCGCTCGAGAGAGCTCTCATACTTAGAAAATTTTGAGTCTTTCGAACCCCCCAACGGTGTATATATAGCACAGCAAGCAATACTTAGTAAAAACAGGAGAACCTAATAGGACGGAAATTCCTAAGTGTAAAGCTACTCATGGCATACTACAAAACCGCACTTGCAAAAATAGTAATAAGAAAATCTACTAAGGACCTACACATGCATACTACTAGATTTGAAGAGTAAAAACATGAATAGTCAAAAATTGGGATATAATATGTACAAGTAGTGTAACTTGCCTTGATCCGAGCAGTACTCTACACAACAATACTCCTCAGCGCACTCCGAGCAATCTAACGAAACACAAACATAGATCCAATCACAATTTGCACAAAACAAAGCCACGAAGGTGAATATGCATGCATGCAACATGGTAATATGCAAGGATGGATTCAATTTAGACCAAGTGTTTTATTTTGGGGTGTTGTTGAGTTGGGGATGTCATTAGAATCGATTCCCCACAGATTTTAAGTATTTTGGGTTAATACCTAAATAAACATGCTCATAACTAGATCTACACCTCCAATCTACCTCGAAACAGATCTAAACACTCTAAGCAAGTTATAACAATTTTACACAGAAGATCTCGTAGATACAAAGCCAACGCAACAAGAATCAACTAAAACGGATCTACGGATATTTTTCTAGAATTAAAATACTCTAATCTAAAATTTAAATCCTACTACAAGATTGCTGCGGTAAACCAGCAATATTATTGTAGATCTGTGTTCTACTCAATTTTACGAATCCAACGGTATATTACACGCAATTTTTGCACAAAAACTCGATTTACTATGAATTAAACAAGATTAAAACGATTTTGCCTATTAAAAAGAAAAACAGAACGGCGGCCAGCTATGCGGCGCCAAGTGGCGGCTCGGGATTGGTCCAGCGGGCCGCGCGGCGCTGACACGGCGATGACGCGATCACATGCCACATGGCGCTACACGACTGGTCGGTACCGGTTCGGTAGGAAGATCTAATCTACACCGTCGGATTCAGATCCAACGGTCAGGAACGAAGGAGACTCACCTGCGGCGGTGGTCACTCGTCGACGACGATGAACGGCGGCGACGCGTCGAGTGGCGATGCTCGGCGGTGGTCCGATGGTCACCCGAGGCTGTGGTGTGGACGACGAGGTGCAACTCCTCCTCGCGATTCTTCCAACACGGACGACGATGGCTCTCGCTGTCTCGGCTCGCGGTGAAGCTCCACTGATCTCTCCCGTCTCCGGCGAGGCTCCGGCGACCAAATCGGAGCGGCACGGGGCTCTGTTCAAGGGGAAAAAGAGGTGAATCGAAGCGGTACTAAATGCGGAAGACAGAGAGGGTGGGAATAGGTGGAGAGGTAGCCTCGAACCCCATTCGTCGAGCTTGGCGGCAGCGCTCTCCGCGAGATTCGCTTCGAGCTCTATGGCGGCAGCCCGGTGGCAAACAGCGAAAAAAAGTAGTGTTTTTGGGAGGCGTGCCAAGAGGTATAAGTAGGCGGTCTTGCTTGGCGCGGGGGACTGCGGAATTCGTTCCGAATCGGACGGGAAGATCGGCACCGACACGGCTGTGCGTCGTGCTCGTTCTGGACTCGAAGAGGGAGGGGGGTGACAAGTGGGGCCGCGGTGTCAGCGTCTGTGGGGCGTGGGATGGCTGTTGCTAGCGTCTACTGGGCCGGCCTACGCGGCACCCACTCTGCCAGGCGGGACGGCCGATAGTTCACGGGCCAGTCTAGCTAGCCCGTTGGGCTAGATCTCTTTTTTTTTTATTCTTTTTATTTTATTCTGTTTGTCTATTTGTTTCATAACTTTTCCAAACGGACTCCGAAATAAGTAAGATTGGTCTCTAAAAATTTGTAAAAATAAGAAGATTAGTATGGGGTTATCAAAAACACTTTTGCAAGGGTTTAGGAGGATCGATTTTTGTTTAACCCCTTTCTTTGTCTTTATATGACTATAGGGTTTAGGGAAAAATATTTGATGCAACTTCTTATTGTGTGATGCCATGATGCAAGGATATGATGCATGCTTCTAGTAACATCTGAAATCGTGAAACTTGGGATGTTACAATCAGGGACCTCAAAAAAGAAAAAATTACATCGAGGTCCATACATTTAGCATAAAGGACCCTAAAAGGAAAATTTTCTTGTTCGGCTCCTTCGCGAGTGATCAGTTGATCTGAGCCAAACTCTTGATAATACTTCATCTTCGATTGTTTTCAATACATGGCCAGATCTATTTCCATGGAAATTCTCTGACATGGGATCATCATCATCATATAAAGTATGATGTTGATATGGCCTTGACCTTGGTTGTTCGGCTTGAAATCCAAGAATGTTCATACCCATTGATAAGTAAGCTTAAAATCGTCTAAATTTCACCACTTACACTTTTAGACCTAAAAAGGGGGAAATTACATCGAGGTCCATAAATTGAACACAAAGGACCCTAAAATTAAGCAAGGAAAATAGTCGGGTTCGGCTCCTTCTCGAGAGAGTAGCTGATCGATCCATACTCCTCTTCATACTACTTCATCTTTGATTATGTTCAAAATATTGCCAAATTTATCGGCATGCAAATTCTTGGATATGGGATCATCAACATAATGTAGGATGTAGATATGGCCTTGACCTTGGTGGTTCATCTTGAAATACAAGAATAATGCTTCATACTTCGTTTAAATTTCAACACTTACTTTTAGGTTAGAACTTTACACGGTCGACCGAAGTACATTTTACATCACGGACCTCAAAAAGCAAAAATTACATCGAGGTCCATATACATTTAGCATAAAGGACCCTAAAAGATTTTTTTTTGGTTTGGCTCATTCTGGAGAGATCAGCTGATCTAGGCCAAACTCTTAATACTACTTCCTCTTCGATTATTTCCAAAACATGGCCAAATCTGTTGCCATGCAAATTCTCTAACATGGGATCATCAGCACAAAGTATAATGTTGATATGGCCTTGACCTTGGTCATTCGGCTTGAAATCCAAGAATGCTCATACTTATTGCCAAGTAAGCTTAAAATCATCTAAATTTCACCACTTACACTTTTAGACCTAACAAAAGGGGGAAATTACATCGAGGTCCATACATTTAGCACAAAGGACACTAAAATTAAGCAAGGAAAATAGTCCGGTTCAGCTCCTTCTCTAGAGAGTAGCTGATCGAGCCATACTCTACATACTACTTCATCTTCGACTGTTTTCAAAATATGGCCAAATTTGCCAGCACGCAAATTCTTGGATATGGGATCATCAGCATAAAGTATGATGTAGATATGGCCTTGACCTTGGTCGTTCGTCTTGAAATACAAGAATGGTTAATACTCATTGACAACTAAGCTTAAATTTGTTTAAATTTCACCGCTTACTTTTAGGTTAGAACTTTACACGGTCGATTGGAGTACATTTTACATCAGGGACCTAAAAAAAGTAAAAATTACATTGAGGTCCATATACATTTAGCATAAAGGACCCTAAAAGAAAAAAAATCTGGTTCCGCTCATTCTCGAGAGATCACCTGATCTAAGCCAAAGTCTTAATACTACTTCCTCTTCGATTCTTTTCAAAACATGGCTAGATCTGTTGCCATGCAAGTTCTCTAACATGGGATCATCAACATAAAGTATGATGTTGATATGGCCTTACCTTGGTCGTTCGGCTTGAAATTCAAGAATGTTCATACCCATTGACAACTAAGCTAAAATTCGTTTAAATTTCACCATTTACTTTTAGATTAACATTTTACACGGTCGGTGGGAGTACATTTTACATCAAGGACCTAAAAAGGAAAATTATTACATCGAGGTCCATACATTTAGCACAAAGGACCCTAAAAAGAAAACTTTATAGTTTGGCATCCTTCTCGAGCGGCCAATACACAATGTTGATATGGTCATGACCTTGGCTGTTTTGGTCAAAACCAGGAATGTTCGTACACCGTAGGCCAATACACATTGTGAAGAAGCCAGAGCATTTTTTTGTATTCAAAGGTATCAAAATACATGTTTCTCATTTTTTTTCTTAGCATTATACATAGTGTACAAATAACTTTGAATATTGACCGTTGGATCAAGACTCGCATCCCAACATTGTGAGACGTTGGATCTTCATTTCCATTTTAGCATCAAGAAGATATTATTGATAGTGTTTCTTTTCTTATCTTACCACTATTATATATAGTGTGCGGACAAAAGTATGAAAATTAATTTATGCAAATTTGTTAAAATTATATGTTTGTATTTTTTTAATAAATATATGCATGTATTTAAACTATTAATGACTGACAAAATGTTTTTATTGTCTAGTGTTTAAAAAATTAAACATAGTTGAAAAATTGTAACACCCCAAAACTTCTAATCAAGATTATCAAGTTCTAATCACCCAAGTTTAGGGTTAACAAAAACTTTTATTAAGAAAATGAATATGAATGCATGTGCATTTTGCATTAGTGTAGAATTGATTGAAATTGCTAAGCTTGATTGTTACAAATGATGTGAAATGGTTTAAAGGTGAATGCTACATCATCTAGGACAATTACAAACAAAATACAAAGAAAAAGAAATCAAATATGAATAAATAAAACAAATGGTCATTTTGACAAAAGTAAACCACTAGGCTACTTTGTGTGTTCCTAAAAGAAGATTTCTAACAGAAACAATTCTAATTATTTTCACCCTTGCTAGAACAAGTAAAAGTGAATCAAGGCCCACTTTACAAACTTACAAAAACATTTTCCAAATCAATTAAATGGACTGTTGAAAATTGAATCTAGTTCATATGTTAAGATCCCACTTTTTCAAAAACCTATCAAATCAAATCCCCTTGACCTCTCCAAGAAAACATAGACTCTCAAGCTTAACTTAAGATCACTCAAAAAATTTCCAAAGCAAGTTTCATGCGGCAATTTCCACAAACACCTTTCTTACACTAATTTAACCACCTGCCTAACTTCACTGTTGTGCATAGTGATCCTAGACCATTTGGTCTCCACTTCACTCCCTTGTCCCCTCTGGTGTCTAGCAGCACCCAGACCATCCCCCCTTTGGCCTTATGCACAGTGGAGTGTCGCCCGTTTTTGGTCATCGACTGTCGACCACGGCCAGCTCACAGCAGACACTGCCGCAGCCAACCATGATGTCCAGGAAGCACGCCGCACTCCACCGCCACTCCTTGTCCCAGCCTCGACCCCAGCCAAGCCCTGGACCACCCTAGCTATGCCGCGCACCGTGCCTCTGCACCATGTCCAGAGCGAGCCAGCTCGCCGCGCCCGACCAGCTCGCCTAGACCGAGCCTTGCCTTCGCCGCGCACGCTCACGCCCGACCAGCTCTCTCTCGCCAGAATTTGGTCGGAGCCCGCCGCTGCTGGAGGAGAACGGCGCTGTTGATTTCGACCACCCCAAGCCCTGCCGTGACCGCGCCTCGACTCGTCGTTGTCTACCACGTCGATCGCCCCCGTCGCCGACCCTAGCTGGAGCCTAGGTGAGCCCCGCGAGAACCCCACCGCCGCATAAGGGTTGATTCCTCACCGGAGTAGTTCATCGTCGACGACGACTCCCAGCCGTTGGATTAGAATTAGATCGCGCGGCCTAGAGCCACCGATACCGTTTCGCTTAGATGCAGACGCTGACTGGTGGACCCCATCTGTCAGCAGCCCGTTGTGCTGTGAAGTGCAGTTGGGCCGGCCCGTTTAACTTCTCGCGCTGGCCTGGAAATTCAAATATCGAATTTTCCTTTTTAGTTTAAACTAATTCTGTCCACAAATTCAGAAATCAATTCAGAGAGTTTCACTGAACCAAATTGCATGATTCAAATTTTGCTATAAAGGTATTTAAATTATATATCCAAGCCCGTTGGATTTAAAAAAATTGGTGTTAGAGATAACTTTAGTAAAAATAACAAGACGGAGACTTTGCAACTTCAAACATTTTTCAAAAATCAACCATGATAGCTTTTGAGTTGATTCCAACTCTCAAAAATCACATTTGACAATATCTATCTAAATTTGTAAAAATATCTAGGTTTTCATGCAGTGACATTGGACTAGTACCAAAAGAATGCTATTAGGGCATTTCTAGTCACTTTAAATCTATTAAATGATAATCTTGAAATTAATAAAAGTGTTACCAACCCTTTAAATCATGTTCCCATGTATTAGAATATGTGGTGATGACATGTGTCCACATGATCCCATATTTTAATTGTAGAATATTAATTCTTAATTAATTTCAATGAGTAGAAATTACTTTTCTCTAATAAGATAAATAAAACTAGTTATTTATTTCATGTGATAACTGTGAGGATGCTAGATCATCAAGTGTGAGCCTTAGTGTGCTAATTAGATCTAGTTAAGTATTGTTTGGTGATTGTGTACCCCGTATTTATTTATAGACGATAGTACCGACCCAAGCTACGAGGAGGAGGAGTTCTACCCCGAAGAAGAGGAGGAAAACTTCAATCACTGCACCAATCAAGGGAAGCTAGATCTATGCAAGCTAGAATTATACAAGTTAACCATGCAAGCTTTAACCTAAGAAATATGCATTAGGCATGCTTTGGTTATATACTTTGATTTATACCCATCCCAAGTTTTACTTGCAAGCTTTACTCTTTTACTTCACCAAAGTTCTTTACTTTTAGTTAATGCTTTGTGAGGATTTGGAAAGATAGTATAGATAGCATAAAAAGTATAAAACTAGGCCTATACTAGATGTCATTCTATGGCATGAGGTTGAAGAGTAGCACCCTCATTAGTGAACACTCTTAACTTAGTGGCTAGTGCTAAGCATAAAACTTGATCGCTTTAGATGGGAATACTTGGTGAAAATGATTATGAAAACCTTGGAATGATGAGTCATTCTATTGAAATGTTTTGACATGTGTTGAGAAACACAAATGGATTTTGATGATGAAAATGTTGAGGCATGAGACTTAGCCCTTTATAAAAACTGATGGTTGGGTTTGGATGCGATATCATTCCAATTTTACCGTACAACCACAAAACCTGAATTGGGTAAGGCTTAGCCGGAAGTTTATCTGCATTAGTATGGGTTACCTCGTGGAGGAGGTTTGAGCTAAGGATACCTCTTGACGATGTCCATCTATGCAGTGCCCAGGAAGGCAAATGGCCATGTCTAGGAGGCCAAGATCATAGGGGAGGTGCCTATACTAGAGTGTGTAAAGGAAATGTTATGATTGATTATCCGCATACTAAGTATGATGATTCAGGGTTATCCCTGATGGTTGTATCGAATTTTGTGGTGAAAGTGTACCACCTCTGCAGAGTGTCAAACTACTCGAATAGCTGCGTCCGCGGTCATGGACATTTGGAGTGGCCATACTGTTCCGTCGTCAGATGTTTTCAAAATGACTTGTGAAGTGAACTATGATTTGACTTGACCACAACAGGGTTGTGAATATGAAAACTAGGTTCCCACTTAAAGTGATTTAGAACATTTACTTAGTTTTCTTTACTTCTAAACTCAGTTTAGATAAACCTGGCTTCTTGCAAATAAACCTAGAGCTTAAGATTTCCTATTAGAGCTACTTGTTAGTGATAGTTTGCGAGTACTTAAAGAGTACTCATGGCTTTGTCCCTAGCTATTCCCGTGGCCAGACTATGAGGAGGACTATCAGGATGATGGACAGCAAGGCGTCTATGACAACTAGGATCATCTCCCATCGTTAGCATTGCCTATGATCCTGAAGATGGAGCCCACTACTACGCTTATTATTCCGCTACTTATCTGTATTAAGACTAGATCATGAGATCCGTTATTTGTGTAAGACCATATTATGGTTTGTAATGGATGATGTACTATGATACCCAATCTGTTATGTCTCGCAAAAATGGTAATCCTGGGAGTGCGATGTATGGCATAACAGGCATCTGGGATTAAAAATCCGGGTGTTGACAAAACTGGGCGTAAGTGTGAGATGTTTCTTTTCTACTTTGCTTTGGATCACTTTTGTCCATCAAATGAATATTGGGTGGTAGATACAGGGGCATGCTGATCCGAGTCCCCCTAGCAGTGGGCACGTGGAGTAGTAGTTGAAGAATTTTAGAAAACACTTAAAATCCAAAATATAAACATTAACAAAAAAGACAGTTTACAGCCAAAATACACTCTTCCTAGTGCCAAAAGAGACCCTGCCTCCGACTACTACTACATTAACTAGTAAACGAGTGGTACTTTTCTACAACTAAATTAACTAGTAATACATCATTACCATCGCACTAGGATCACTTAGCCGAAGATTGTCCTGTCGATCCAAACACAGAAAGACAACACCTTGATTGTCCCGTACTGTCCATCAGCCGCGATAATGTACCGCGGCGGCACCGTGAGGAACGTCAGATCTTCAAGGACAACACGGTCGGGCGACGCGCAGCTCGTCGGCTCAATGACCCCATTAAGGGTGTCCGTCGAGAAGTCCGCCGGTGACTGCGGGCCAGTCGCGCACAGCTTCACCCTATACTGGAGCCATGAGCACGAGGCCACCCTGACGCACACCGAGGAAACGGCAGCGGCCTAGCCGAGCTTGCCGATGATGAGGCTGAACACGGTAGCGTCATCACCGTAGACGATGACCATGGATGGCAGAAAGGACGGTAACGGCATCGTTACTATACACTCCATGGGCTGGCCGTATGATAGCCTATGCACTTGTACCTTGTGGACGCTGTTGAGGTGCAAAAGGAGCTCGACCGGCGAGGCGGTGAATATGCAGCTGACCTCCGTGCAGCCGCACGGGGTGTACGGGCACACGGCCTTGTGGTCGTCGAGCTCGTGGTAGGCGACCATGGTGAGGCAGCCGTCGTGGGGGCATAGAACAGTTATCGGCGCTAGCTCATCTTTGTCCATCGCCGGCTAGCTCTTGGTGGAATCCGCCTACGCGCCCAGCGTTGCAGTGGTTCCCTGAAAGCTCAGCTCACCCAGGAGTGCCCACAGTCCTAAATTTTTATATAGCATTGAGTTTTTTTGAACGAAGGCTGCAGAATGTTGATAGGTGAGAGTAAATCAGGCACTTAATACCCTGTACAGTATTGTACCAGACAAACAGATCCTACCCGCGTGAATGGTAAGAAGGTCTACGCTTTTTTTGGAAATGGAAAAGGTCTACACCAAAAGAGAGACAGATAAACCTGGGGCCTGACACAAAGTGTACAGTGTTGCGGGGAAGAGAATGAGAGCTCCATGCGGGGAAGAGAATGGGAAGCTCCATGCTCTTTCTTTCTCGGCATGGCAGACTCGTTTCTCTTCTCCATTTCTTTCTTGTGGTCAAAGCTTGTCGAGATACAAATACATAGTACTAGTAGTATTACGTAGTACATTTCAACTAGTACTCTAGTAATATGGATTATATGTGTTTTTTTACTCGAGTTGTACTAACAGTACTCTAATAGTAATACAGTACATATGTCTTCTTTTTACTATACTACTACTACTAGTACTCTAGTAGGTAGGCATCTACGGGCGGTGGGTGGCGGACAGCGGTGGCTATTTGTTGCTTTTTACTACTCATTGGGCAGCGGGCGGCGGGCAACGGTGGCAGTAGGGTTCTAGTAGTACGGAGTAGTACTCGAGTACTCCTTCTCACTAATTCATTAAGTAAGACTTCAGTAGTGTACTGCAGTCCTGTGCTGCTTAGATGTAGCTGTCATTATACCACAGTTTCTAGGGAGACGCCAGAGACACAGGTGCTTCAATGGACGTCCCAGGTGGGCCCCGATGCCTAGCGATTGAATAAAGCATTGCTGCCTAACCACACAGCCAAGGCAATTCATTTCGCTACTCTCTACTATAGTACGTAGTAGTATACTATTTCTCGGTGTGTTTCGAACTTAACTTCTTGCTAAGAATAAGCATGCCTAGATATTTGACCGTGTTTTGAAAACAAACAAAGAGACTATGATTCATCGTGTTTTGAAATTTTGGCTGTGTTTCAAAATTAACTTCACACCTTGCGATAATATTTTCAGTGGACCCACCAGGCAGTTAATGTATCGAGAACGAGTGAGAGTTGTTTGGCAAGATTCAACTTCTTGCTAAGAATATGCATGTCTCCAAAGTTTGACCATGTTTTGAAAACAATCAAAGAGGCTATGACTCACCGTGGTTTGAAAGTTTGGTTATGTTTCGAAATTAACTTCACACCTTGCGATAATATGTTTAGTGGACCTACCAGGCAGTCAATGTATCAAGAACGAGTAAGAGTTTGGAATAATTCAATTTATTCCTAAGAATCTGCATGCCTAGAAATTTGATCGTGATTTGAAAATAATCAAAGTGGCTATGGCTCGCTGCGTTTTGAAATATTGCATGCGTTTCGAAATTAACTTCACACCTTGCAAAAATATGTTCACTAGACCCACCAGGGAGTCAATGTATCGAGAATGAGCGAGAGTTTGGAATGATTCAACTTATTGCTAAGAATATGCATGCCTAGAAATTTGACTTTGTTTTGAAAACAATCAAAGTGGTTATGGCTCAACGTGTTTTGAAATTTTCTGTGCGTTTAGAAATTAACTTCACACCTTGTGAAAATCTGTTCACTAGACCCACCAGGCAGTCAACGTATCGAGAACGAGTGAGAGTTTGGAATGATTCAACTTATTGCTAAGAGTATACATGCCTAGAAATTTGACCGTGTTTTGAAAACAATAAAAGAGGATATTACTCACGATGTTTTGAAATTATAACTGTGTTTCGAAATTAACTTCATACCTTGCGAAAATCTGTCCAGTGACCCACCAGGCAGTCAATGTATCAAGAACGAGTGAGAGTTTATCAAGATTCAACTTCTTGCTAAGAATATGCATGTCTAGAAATTTGACCATGTTTTGAAAACAAACAAAGAGACCATGACTCTCCGCGTTTTAAAATTTTGGCGGTGTTTCGAAATCAACTTCACCCCTTGTGATAATCTTTTCAGTGGACCCACTAGGGAGTCAATGTATCGAGAACGAGTAAGAGTTGTTTGGCAAAATTCAACTTCTTGCTAAGAATATGCATGCCTCGAAAGATTAACCGTGTTTTGAAAACAATCAAATACGCTATGACTCACTACATTTTGAAATTTTGCATGTGTTTCGAAATTAACTTCACACCTTGCGAAAATCTGTTCACTAGACCCACTAGGCCGCAGTCAATGTATCGAGAACGAGTGAGAATTTGGAAAGATTCAACTTATTGCTAAGAATATGCATGCCTAAAAATTTGACCGTGTTTTGAAAATAATCAAAGTAGCTATGGCTCACCGTGTTGTGAATTTTTGCGTGTGTTTCGAAATTAACTCCACACCTTGCGAAAATCTATTCACTGGACCCACTACCAGGGAGTCAATGTATCGAGAATGAGTCAGAGTTTGGAATGATTCAACTTATTGCTAAGAATATGCATGCATAGAAATTTGACTTTGTTTCAAAAACAATCAAAGTGGTTATGGCTCACCGTGTTTTGAAATTTTGCATGCGTTTAGAAATTAACTTCACACCTTGCAAAACTCTAATCACTAGAACCACCAGGCAGTCAATGTATCGAGAATGAGTGAGAGTTTGGAATGATTCAACTTATTGCTAAGAATATGCATGCCTCGAAAGTTTGACCATGTTTTGAAAACAATCAAAGAGACTATGACTCACCCTGTTTTGAAAGTTTGGCTGTGTTTCGAAATTAAATTCACACCTTGCGAAAATATGTTCAGTGGACCTACTAGGCAGTCAATGTATCGAGAACGAATCAGATTTTGGAATGATTCAACTTATTGCTAAGAATATACATGCCTACAAATTTGACCGTGTTTTGAAAACATTCAAAGTGGCTATGGCTCATCGTATTTTGAAAATTTGCGTGTGTTTCGAAATTAACTTCACACCTAGCGAAAATCTGTTCACTGGACCCACTAGGCCGCAGTTAATGTATTGAGAACGAGTGAGAGTTTGGAAAGATTCAACTTATTGCTAAGAATATGCATGCCTAAAAATTTGACCGTGTTTTGAAAATAATCAAAGTGGCTATGGCTCACCGTGTTTTGAATTTTTGCGTGTGTTTCGAAATTAACTCCATAGCTTGCGAAAATCTATTCACTAGACCCACTACCAGGGAGTCAATGTATCAAGAATGAGTGAGAGTTTGGAATGATTCAACTTATTGCTAAGAATATGCATGCATAGAAATTTGACTTTGTTTTGAAAACAATCAAAGTGGTTATGGCTCACCGTGTTTTCAAATTTTGCATGCGTTTAGAAATTAACTTAATACCTTGCAAAAATCTAATCACTAGAACCACCAGGCAGTCAATGTATCGAGAACGAGTGAGAGTTTGGAATGATTCAACTTATTGCTAAGAATATTCATGCCTAGAAATTTGACCTTGTTTTGAAAACTATAAAAGAGGCTATGACTCACCGTGTTTCAAAATTTTGGTTGTGTTTCGAAATTAGCTTCACACCTTGCGAAAATCTGTTCAGTAGACCCACCACCAGCAGTCAATGTATGGAGACGAGTGAGAGTTTGGAAAGATTTAACTTCTTGCTAAGAATATGCATGCTAAGAAATTTGACCCTGTTTTGAAAACAAACAAATAGACTATGACTCGCCATGTTTTGAAATTTTGGCTGCATTTCGCAATTAACTTCACACCTTGTGATAATATTTTCAGTGGACTCACCAGACAGTCAATGTATCGAGAACGAGTGAGAGTTGTTTGGAAAGATTCAACTTCTTGCTAAGAATATGCATGCCTCGAAAGTTTGACCATGTTTTGAAAACAATCAAAGAGACTATGACTCACCGTGTTTTGAAAGTTTGGCTGTGTTTTGAAATTAACTTTACACCTTGCGATAATCTGTTCAATGGACCTACTAGGCAGTCAATGTATCGAGAACGAATGAGAGTTTAGAATGATTCAATTTATTGCTAAGAATATGCATGCCTACAAATTTGACCGTGTTTTGAAAACATTCAAAGTGGCTATGGCTCATCGCATTTTGAAAATTGCGTGCGTTTCGAAATTAACTTCACACCTTGCGAAAATCTGTTCACTGGACCCACCAGGCCGCAGTCAATGTATCAAGAACGAGTGAGAGTTTGGAAAGATTTAACTTATTGCTAAGAATATGCATGCCTAGAAATTTGAGCGTGTTTTGAAAACAATCAAAGTGGCAATGGCTCACCGTGTTTTGAAATTTTGCGTGCGTTTCGAAATTAACTCCACACCTTGTGAAAATCTATTCACTAGACCCTCCAGGCAGTCAATGTATCAAGAACGAGTGAGAGTTTGGAATGATCCAACTTATTTCTAAGAATATGCATGACTAGAAATTTGACCGTGTTTTGAAAACAATCAAAGAGACCATGACTCACCATGTTTTGAAATTTTGACTGTGTTTCGAAATTAACTTCACACCTTGCGATAATATTTTCAATGGACCCACCAGGCAGTCAATGTATCGAGAACGAGTGAGAGTTGTTTGGCAAGATTCAACTTCTTGCTAAGAATATGCATGCCTCGAAAGTTTGACCATGTTTTAAAAACAATCAAATAGACTATGACTCACCGTGTTTTGAAAGTTTGGCTGTGTTTCGAAATTAACTTCACACCTTGCGATAATCTATTCAGTGGACCTACAAAGCAGACAATGTATCGAGAACGAGTGAGAGTTTGGAATGATTCAACTTATTGCTAAGAATATGTATGCCTAGAAATTTGACCTTGTTTTGAAAACAATCAAAGTGGCTATGGCTCATCGCATTTTGAAATTTTTCGTGTGTTTCGAAATTAACTTCACACCTTGCGAAAATCTGTTCACTGGACCCACCAGGCAGTCAATGTATCGAGAACGAGAAAGAGTTTCGAATGATTCAACTTATTGCTAAAAATATGCATCACTTGAAAGATAACCGTGTTTTGAAAACAATCAAAGAGACTATGACTCACCGTTTTTTTGAAAGTTTGGTTGTGTTTCGAAATTAACCTCACACATTGCGATAATCTGTTCGGTGGACCTACCAGGCAGTCAATCTATCAAGAATGAGTGAGAGTTTGGAATGATTCAACTTATTGCTAAGAATATGCATGCCTAGAAATTTGACCGTGTTTTGCAAATAATAAAAGTGGCTATGGCTCACCATGTTTTTAAATTTTGTGTGCATTTCAAAATTAACTTCACACCTTGCGAAAATCTGTTTACTGGACCCACCAGGCAGTCAATGTATCGAGAACGAGTGAGAGTTTTGGAATGATTCAATTTATTGCTAAGAATACGCATGCCTAGAAATTTGACCGTGTTTTCAAAACAATCAAAGAGGCTACGACTCACCGTGTTTTGAAATTTTTGCTGTGTTTCGAAAGTAACTTCACACCTTGCGAAAATCTATTCACTGGACCCACCAGGCAGTCAATGTACCAAGAACGAGTAAGAGTTTGGTAAGATTCAACTTCTTGCTAAGAATACATGCTTTAAAATTTGACCGTGTTTTGAAAACAATTCTAGAGAGCAAAACGGGTTCATAAACAACCTCACAAATTTCAAATTATAAAAAGCAACACAAAGAGCGTATGATTCTGATGGGACCGAGGCTAGCTAGGGCTATGATTATGATGTTTGCATGTCTGCTGGATTCTTCTAGCATATATAGACCAATGTTTCGTGCTTTCTTGATTTTGCAGGCGACGCAACCTTTTTGACGTGCCGTGGTGATGGCCAGGAGATAGGGGAGAGCACGTGGCACGTTTGGCACAGTTGAGTTTTCAAATCAATGTGACATTAAATAATTTAAAATCAATGCCCCAGAAATACCGCGCAAGGAGATGATTTACGTGAACTGTACAAAGGTTATTTTTTATCCATGGACTTTGATATACTACTAATCAATATTTTACTTATAATGATTGATATTGGTAACTAAAGAATACATGTGGGTTCCCATGCTTCTTCCTTTCAGTATTAATTACCTGAATTCACGTGAGTAATTAACGTGGGTTTCTTTGTATTGGCACCCTTCTTTCCCTGAACGCATGTAGAAATTAATTGGAGAAAGTAATTTCACCTTCCTCGGTAATAAAAGAGGTTTTATTGCGTCGCAATGGAAGATGAAATGACAAACGGAGTACTTATGCTAGTACTAGATCGCAAACACCGTTGTAATTTGCGCTTGATAATACTAATATTCAATCTCCGAACATTATTACAGAAAGGAAGTAAAGGTGAAATTAAACAAAATTAATCTTAAGACTTCTTCGTCTTCTTGGACCTGGATCCTTCTGTTGTCATCTTCGTGCTGGCGTCGTCCTTCCGCTTCCCGTGGCATCCCCCAGCTCTCGCCGTCTTCTTCTTATTCAAGCCTCCTGCCTACTTCTCCTTCCTCTTCTCATTGCGGATGAAGGTGGGATCGAGTGCACTCTTCTTGGAGACGAAGTCGAGAAATGGCCATAAATCTTCCGACCCCTGATCCTCCTGCTTGTTCTCCCTCTTCTTCTTGACGATGGAGGATGGATCGAGAGAAATCTCCTTGAAGACGAAGTGTCCTTCATAGATGAAAGACCAAGGATCCTCCTCCTCTTTGCTCTCTGCCGGTGGCGTCCCCTCCATCAGATGACGGTAAGAAGGGTCCTCGTCGGAAAAATTACCTTCCGGTGTGTCCGAATAGTATGGCCCGTCAACGGACTCCTCGCCATCACCATGGTAGGGACCGATATCCCCATTCGCCCGTGTGTTGGACTCGTCAATGGAGGTGCACTGATCGGAGCAGCTGCGTCGGCATTTTTGTGTGTGTGGTGGCTTGGCCGGCCTAAAGGGATAGGGGAGACAGAGAGAGTTATTCGTTGTGTGTGTCGTGCTTGGATGGGAGAGGTGGTCGTTGTTGATTGCCCCTTAAAAAGGCTTGCTCGGGACATCCAGGAGTTGCCACGTGCCGTAGGAGCAGCCTGGCAGTTCCCTTCCATCGTTTTTTTATACTCCCTTAAATATTTTTTTTACAAAAGTTCCATTCCATCGTTGAAACATGATCGAACGGTTGGTACTCCTTCACCCTGAGAGCATCAACGGTAAGGATATTGCAAGTACCATCACATGTTGGGGAGATTTTTGCACATAACAACAACCATAGACCTTTTTTGTGCAAAATACAGATATTTTCTGTAATCGTTCTACATAATGCATAACCAGTCATTGAATGTTTCTTATTTTTTTGGAAACGTTTCATAGTTAATTATATAATATTGTACTAAAATATAATTTTATCTAAATTAATAATAGGTAAAGCTCAAAAAATAATTATAATTTTAAGCCACATCCATAAAGTATCTGGTGTATTTTTGGTTCTTGTAATTTGTATCATTTAGAAATCAACATATTAGTAGGTACATAATTCCCGACATGCTTTAGAGAAATGATATATAGATTCTATAATGATGGAAAGTGTGTTTTGAGGTTGATGCACAGCGTTCATTGTGCTAAAGACTATCAATAGAATCTTCTAAATGTTAGAGCGGAAGGAAAATCCATCGATAAGCAATGTTAGGATTTCCAATCTTCATCCAACGGTTAAAGTTCAAAGTTATTCGTACACTATATACTGGATATGATAAGATAATTAAATGTGTAACATGTCATTAGAATCTTTGTGGTTTTTTCATAGTGTTCATTGTGCTAAGGACTATCGATAGAATCTTCTAAGTGCTAGAATGGAAAAAAAGATCCAAGAGTTAACATTGTTGGGATTTGTCTTGATTCAATTTTCATTGTTCAAAGTTACTCGTACATTATATAGTGCAAGATTTGCAAGAAGTCACACGCTACATCCTACTAGTAAAAGCCACATTCCACACTCGTGAAATGTAACTTAATGATCATTATGTTGTTATTAACCAATAGTCTTGTCAGAGAAAAAAGCCATTACATTAAGTATATTAATAATAACCATCTACACATATTGAGAATACAACCTACTGTGCTATGAATTTTTTTGTGGAAAAGAGGGGTGACATGATGGTTCTAGAACATGGTGGAGTTTGCTCTAGGTACTACTCCTTCAACACAAATCCAGCTGCTCTGAACATTTAGATTTAACAGACCAACAGTCAGGACTGATGCTATCTTTCATATATATATATATATACTAATTGAAGGCACCAAAGCTGCCCCCACGTTAATCCTAGCTATTAGTAAATTTCCATCGTCCAATCTGGCTGAAAGCCGCCCGGAGCCATTGGATCAGATTTTCCGGCCCATGCCTAAACCTTACGGTAACTGTGGCTCCCTCGCCCCCCGGCAAGCGGCAGCCCTGCAGGCGATCCAGAAGCTCTGCAGCCAAAGGGCTAGGTTTCCACTTTCCACGTCCTACGTCTTGTGGCCGCGCTCTAGGCTCATCCTTTTCTTCCCGATTGCTGCCAGATCTTGCCAGGAAAGGCTGACCCAGCAGTGATTTCTTTAAGTTGGACGGGAATCAAGCTAGCCACCGTGTTTAGAGCAGATTTAAGCAGCTTCATCGATCTTCCTTTTACCTCAAGGCCAAGGTTTGTCTTCTTCTACGTTAATCTCAACTTCTCCATTTGGATAATGATCTCTGGGTGGAATTAGCAGATGGAAGAAGATATTTGAAGTGGGAGTACGATGACCGTGAACAGGTTGAGTAGGTGCATGTACAGAAATCAAGCATAATATTTACTGTCAGATTTGGTGATAACAAGAACACACCACGTGTATGCTCATAAGCCCATCTGTAACTGTGAAATCATAGCAATCGGTCCGTATCTAGCTTGCCCGCTTAGTTCACTCGTAGCATATGTCTGCATTGTCATTGGCAATCCTATTTAAAGTTTATGTAGGTTATGGATAAAACTCAGATGCTCATCTTTGAGTAGATAAAATATTGAAGTTGTTAATCATCTTTCACTCCGTTAATACAATTTTCTTACCTTTTGGAAAGATGGTAGATGAAAAGATTTCTCAATGGAACGAGCTATTTGGAGCCTTCATAAACAGGACCGTGATACATGCCAGGTAAAAGCTTCCGATTCAACTTAATAATTTTGTTTGGCAGGTACATCTTATTTGTGAAATATAGAATATACAAAAGGTAATACTAATTATCTATTTTGCTAATTAGCTCCGTGTTTTACAAAATTACATGCTGATGCCACTCAGAAGTACATGAGGCGCTTGAAGGGTTGTACTAATGGATTTCTCGCAAATATCTAACAATTAAGTACTGGACCTCTTTTATTGAAATCAAACATTCTCATTAGAATTTGGAGGAAATAATTTTTATAGTAGTTGTTTGATTTGTTGTACTATTTTTTGTTGGAATTTCTTAAATATTCAATTACACTATATTGATTGGAAAATTTCCATACACTCAAATATTTTTGAAATAATGTGTTTTCCCTATGGTGCGATCAAACTAACTTGGGTGCAAACTTAATTGTGTATCATTTGACTGGGCTTGATGGTCCAATCATAAATTTTACCAATTCCAGCATTTTTAGAATCCGGAAATCAAAGATAAAGTTAATGGATTAGCGTATCACCAAGACATGCTTTGGTCCTGTTAATAATATTGATCGTTGGTTTTATGTTGAATTCAGTGGATGACTTTTTGCTAAGATTACACTGTGTATTGCCATTTGTAAGTTTTTTCTGTGATTAGTCCATTTCATAGAAGCACTAAGCACAACTGGATACTCCTCCTCTTCTAAATATCATCCGCACTGATAAACTACTTCCAACCATCATATTGTACTTGAAAAAATGCATATACTAATACTGTTACAGTTTTCATTTTTAGCGCTAATGTAATGTGACCCATGAAAGCAGTAATTAGGAGGTTCAAAGTTTAAACAATTAACAATATTCTAGATATATAATTTAATATTTACAGGGATGCTGCAGGGGAGTCCCTGACAGTGAAAAAATTATTAGCTAATTGTCTATTTAGAAAATGCCATGATCATGTATTCGTATATAACTGCCAAACACCTAGGTGCATCATTTCACTTGTGTTTTTTGTGCACATAACAATAGCTCCATCTACTTTTCATGTTTAGTAAAGCCTGCAACGATGATCATGGATGTACTCAGTTTTAGTACAAGATCTATATCTATACCTTTTCGTGCGGCTGATTCTCCATCTAATTGGTTTGGCCTATGTTAAAATGAGTTTGATACACACTTTACTTACCGAGCTATCCTTCACGGCAACAATGAAAATCCACCATTCTGCTCTTTCTTTCCTTGGTTGTATCTTTATTTTCATGTGATGCATTTATGATGTGTACTAATTTGAATATGCATGTCTTTTCTTTGTTTCCAGGCATGCCAAATATGGTTCTTCATGGAAAGTTAATTGTACCACGACTTATTCAAGGGTACCATGGGGGCCTTTACATTGACTACTTTCCGTAGACCAGCATGTTGGTGAATATCCCTATTCAAAAATGTTAGTATATGCATGTGACAATTTTCTCTTTATACACAAGCTTTCTTTAGTACAGACCTATGTTTTAACTATTGTATTGTCTTGATACATTTAGAAACATCTAATGGTGCTATTTTCAAGCACACTCCATTTCAAAATATAAAATGTTTTAGCTTTTTGAAAGGAGTGTATCTAGACCTCTTTTAGTGTATAGGTTCATCTAAGTTCGGAGAGAACCTATACACGAAAAAGGTCTAGATACACTCCCTTCACAAACTGAAAACATCTTATATTTTAAAACGGAGGGAGTATCTGTTAACACTTTAGATGTAGATGATAAATGGGAAAGCATCCAAGATAAGGTTGTTCACGCAATATAAACAAATTAGCGTTGATTACTATAATTCTGCCACAATATTCATCCAACAGTAATCAAAATTCATTTGGAACATGTATGCTGTTATTTATTGAAAATATCAAGAATATGCCAATAAAGAATATAGGTTAATCAATATATTGATCAGGTACCTTAATAAAAATGTACTGTCTTTTGTTAGGACACGACCCCCTTAAATTTAATGTAATTGATTCCCTTCATTTGTGTACCGAATGAATCAATATTTGAAAATTGTTTGTCCTGACATGTATCAGGAGTACTCATGTGTCTCGATTACGATATATACATGCATTCATGTGCCATCATAACGACATGTATTCTAATATAGTTCATTAAGTTCCTTACAAAGTATCTATATGTAACGAATTGGTCAATAGTGCCTATGTGTCCATAATATTGCTAGCTCGTGCAGGTGCACAGGTTAATGAATAGTGGATCTAATTCAAAACTGCTCCGGAGATAATTCGAAAATATTGGCGATGATGCTATATGTGCATGACTGAACAACTTTCGGATAATCTCAAAAAAAAATAAGGACGCATGTATCAATGAACGTGAATGGACAATAAAAGTTGTGAGGATACATTACTGGGACCTAGCAACCCCACATTTCTTCTTGTTTTTAATGAGCTTACCTCATGGGTGGCTTTGATCTCGTTGTTCAGGCGCACTATATTATTCACGTTAGCGAAATAGTGGGTTCCCAAAATTTCCTTTTAAACATAATGTTGAACACTCCCAGTCATAGTGATTCAAAAATTTATCAATAAAGGGGGTTTATTTATTGGGTGTCCGAGTGGTTGACACTGTACGTCATTGTCATGTACTTCCTCCATTTAGAAATATAAGATATTTTAGCTTTGTGAATCCAATGTATCTAGACGTCATTTAGTGTATAGGTTCGTAGATGTTCGGAGTGAACCTTTATATTACTAGCACAAAATCCGTGCGTTGCTACGGGCTGAAAAGGACAGTAGTATATGTTTATTTATTTATAATATAATAATGTATACTGATCTCTCATATCACACCAACTATCCCCATAATCTTAACTGTTGGTAAAATCAAATCTTAAAAGGTATATAGCAAATTTGTCCGGGCGTTGTTATGGGTCTATTTACTGATTTTTTTAGTCTAACATGAGCACAATGCCATATCATACATGTTGATGAACGCGTGACCCGTTGGAGACGGAACCGGTCCTTGAAAGCATCCTCCGCCACACCGGAGAAGCACTCCACCAGCTCACAGGCGAGGCGTCGAGGACGCGGAGGATCTCGTCCAGGGTGGGGCACCAGGCGCCGGCGGCCAGAAGCAAGCGCTAGCTCGATATATATATATGCTCAGCGGTGTGAACACCAGGTTGATATTTGAGTTCTCCACGGCGAGGAGCCTCATGCGGCCTAGTAGCAAGCGCCAGAAGACCACTGAAGTCGGACTACCGCGGTTCTCTCTGGCCCTACTTTTAAAAACATCGCTAAATTTTAATCGGTAGTTGGGGTGGCACATAGAAGAATAGATGTGAGGGTGATCGGTTGCGTTTTCTACACGTACAAACCATGAAACGGCATCAGGATCACGTTCAGACGGGCATTGATATCTCAGCTCCCAGGTCCCGCCGCCACTGGCGACGGCTAGAGAACGCTCGATGATGGGTGTCGACGGACTTGTGGCTGCTCTCTCATACAAAATCAGGAGAAAAATGAGAAAATAATTATTAGCTTGGAAAAGCAAGGATGACGCAGATTAATCTTGCTTGCTATGCAATATTCTTAATTTCTTCTTAAGTGCTAACCTTGACTCATTTAATTATGCACGCCTCCTTTACCTCCCTCGCTTATAAGCGCAGATGCCCACAATCCTTCCCTTTAATTCCTCCGCTTAATCATAGTGCAATCCTTCCTTTACCTCCCGCACTTAAGCATATGCCGACAGTCCTTTCCTTTAATCCCTCTGCTTAATCAAAGTGCAATCCTTTCCTTTGCTCATGTCCAAGGTCCAATCAGTGTGCGGCTGCTTGTTTTTACCGAGTTGGCTTGCTGATACTGAGCCAACTTGCCCAGAATATAAATCGGTGGGGCTTGATTTAAGAGAGCAGGGTGGGACTAATTGTGAGTTGTCCTAGATCTTAATTACACCTTATGATCGAACCAGTGTATAATTAATGTTGGGCCTCGGCCCATGTGTACGTGTGAACACGACCAAGCCAGGCTTGAGCTAACCGGGCTCCTGGAAGCCGCGCCGCTCCCTTGTCCTGGGCGTGTGCGCCACGCCAGCCTTTTGTTTCTTTTTCTTTCGAGCCGCGCGTCTGCAGCTTCAACCGCAGGTCAACTCAGGTCGCGAGCGGATTGTTCCGGGCGAGAAGATAAAAATAAAAGGAACCAACCGGGCACAGGTGGGTAATACGTGATTTTATGGGAGGCAAATAGTCTAAAAAAGTGTTGAACCGGGAGAAATAATTCGTCATTTATTATTAGGTATAGAAAAGGAATCTAGATATATTTATTTCACAAAGCTAAAACGTCTTATATTTCGGAACGGAGAGAATAGACATGATTTTTGTTAGGAAGGGCAAACACTAATGAATGCTTATAGGAAGCTAGGAAATTGGAAATTGTGTTCCATTGATAAACCTTCACGCTCCTCCTCCTAGAGTCAGATTTTAGCAATTCAATAAAAAAAGTTGTTGGACATGCTCCAAAGCCCTTTTTTCTTTTTAAATAAGAACAATAGTGATTAGCTCGAATAATTAATTGGGATCTATGTATGTTGTACTACTCTACTTCATAGAATATGTTATGTGTGCATGACCGAACAACTTTCGAAAAACCTGAAGGAAAACGTGGCAGCATTAATGAATGAGCGGAAGTAAGGCTAGCAATGGGTAGGGTGTGAGTAAGGTAGAACAATATCATACCTAATCCCGTTTAGTCAATGTGTAGAAAATTTTACCCATACCCGTACTCGCGGGTATAAAACTTTACCCATGCCCGTACCCATAAAAAATATCGAAGTTTAGAAGCCACAGTATCATACTCTTTCCTAGGTTGCTTGGCCCCATAGGTTGTAAGTCTACAGGTAAGTTTTACTACTATGTCAGTTTAAAATGGGTAGGGTATGGGTCTATCTACTCGTGCCCATACCCATGACTTAACGGGCTAGATTATTCATGATTAGCGAAATAGTGGGTTCTCATATTTTTGTTTAGCATAGAAGTATGAACACTGCCAACCATAGTGATTGAAAAGTTATCATAAAGGGTGCTTTATTTTTTTAAAGCTCACGGCGCTTTATTATTACACTTGATTCCCCATACCACTGGCCTACCATTCTACTATTATTAGTTGGGCTATGGATAAATAAATTCACTCGAGTTGGTTGGGGATTTAATCATAATTTTTGAGCTCACTACCTGTCTTGGTGACAACATATTCATACGCATCATCGTTCATGAATAGATATAATACGGAAATATATCAATGCCATAGTATTTTAGTGCCTACCAAAGTAATACTTCAGTTTTATCTCTTCTTAGTTTCTTCAAAAAGGGGTCTAACCTCTTTCTCAATTATTTAAAAAAACATAGTTTTGGAGAATACTTCAGTTTAAACCCGTATTATTTGTTGGAAGAAAACACTAAAAGGTATTCAATAGTTGAGTTTATTCAAAAATCAAAATGTTTTCTAAATAATTTAAAAATACTTTGATGCCAAACTCGTCCTTAATATCTGAACCGAGCCAATCTGGGCCATGGATGATCAATATCTAGATGTCAAATGGCTAAATGGGCCCTTAATTTCTGAACTGAGGCGGTATGGGCCATGGATGATCACCGATGTGCCTGTCGGCCTTTGATTTCAGGGAGTACAGCCTTACCAATTTACTACTACTAGGACAATACATCAATCTAAATTTAGTCGACCAGGAAAATCTCCCGCTATCCAATGTTTCAAACATCTTGGAACCCCCTTCTACCCCTAGTGAAGTCGGTTCATTGGGGCTTCAATCGTAATTTCCCTGTTCAGTACCTCTATACCCCGCCCCTACCACCGACCCCCCCTTACCCACACACAATACTCGCCCCCAGCTGCGCTAGACCTGCGGAAAACCCTAGATCTACCTTCAGCACCTTAGATCTGATTCACCATCCTCGTCGTGCACTACACCAGATCTAATACACCGACCCACTCTCCTGGTGAACCGAATACATTTCAACCGCCAGGAATCTGCTTCTTCGCCGTTGTCGATCAGCGCTCGGAGGAACGCTTGTTCTGTTTCACCTTCGCCCACAAGCACCACAACCATAGCACCCTCGACAACCTCGACGTCACCACCCAGGATTCGCATCATGCCTAAACGCCATCGTGACCGAGGTAACCATATCTCCTTGGAGTTTGGTAAGATAAGTATGTAGCAGTTAACTGTATATTGCATTGGTGCTACTTTTGTAGTAACTTATAAGTACTATACTTGTTACCCGTATCTTCCTAAATAACTTTTTTGTAGTCAGGTTTAACGTAAGGCATTCAAGTGCGATTTCGTATTTCATGGCGAAATATGAGTCAGCCAATGGTTAACACATTTGTTTCCATTATCTACTTTAGTAAATGCCCATATGTGTTGCGGTTATAATTTCTCTCTGGCTTGGCGTAGGCTATGTCACTAATTGTTATTTCTTGCTTGATGCTTTTGTCGTATGTATGCAGTACGCATTTACATTAGTTATGCTGCTTCCACTAAGATGTCTATTTTATTTGCTTCTGCTTACCCCACTATTTCTAATAGTTTGTTGTTGTTACGCAATGAACAGGTGCAGTTTACACTAGAAATCGTAGAATGAATGGCCCCTATAATCTCGTAAATATCTATTGCTTTTGTACCACTTCATGCTAACATCTGTGAAACTAGAATCTTTTTGTGTTCACTATTCGCTGCACCATTATGCAGAGGATCGACACTGAATTATGGAGAGCACCAGTCCAATTAATTGATGCAGCGGACATCATCGATGACCATACCTGTAACCAGATCAGCAACCCTGAGACTCTACATAGAGCTACTGTAAGGACGCCCGCCCCTTTTTAAGGTTTAAGTCCCTTGGTGTCATGTCATTGACTCTAGTTGAGTTGTTATTTTTGTTGGAGGCACTAGGGTGATTAAAACAAGGCCAGAAATGCAACGGAATCCAATATAAAGAACCACCTACTTTAAATCTCACTATGGTATCTACACGTGTATGACTATTTTAATACGAGGAAGATGATAGGACACTTTGTCTTTGGGCAGACAATTAAAAAATTTAAACATTCTAACTATTCGATAGATTATTGACCAATTCTCTAAAATGATTTTTCTATTCTATTAGAGGCAGCCGTCTGCATGAGATCCTTGTGTCGAGTGCTTACTTCGCTATAACCGACCAAATAATCTTTTGAAAATATTTGAGAATGAACATGGTAGGTTTGTTTCTTTGTATAATATTGTAACTTCTTTTATCTTAGTTTCAGCCTTCATCAAGTAGAGCAGTCATTTCATAGGGCATAAGTGACAGTTGCACACTATCTCATCCCTCCATGAAGTCAATTGTTCCAGTTATTCCAGAAGAAAGAGATGTATGATGCCATGTCGTTACTAATTGCTTTCTTCCTTATAGCAAAAGGACTGATTTTAAATTCGTTGGTTTTTGTTTTCCTTGATAATTATGTTATATGACGTTTCTTTTTGTTTTAGTTTGCAAATATAAATATGAACGCAAAATAGAAAACAACTACCTCAAGTGTAGATCTCTTTGGACAGAGCAGCAGTGACAGTGCGTATTTCTCACGTAGGTACACAATCTCGACTGCTCCATACATTCCAGCAGAAAGAGTTTTTGGTGCTGCACTCCAAGATGCACATGATGTAGTTGGACAGGAAGCCAACAGAACAGATGCAGTAGTCTCCATAGCAAGGAAGATACTTAATAATAAATAGGCAAGATTTGACGGAGAATCTACTTAATAATATCCTCAACAAGTCTCGTGGTAATCCCGCTATTACATATGAGGTGGCGCGAACTCCCTAAAAGGAACATTTTTGAAACTGAGATTATATTGTTTATTAGCTGTGTTGTACTCCAATGATGCTTTACGAGCTACGGAATTTTCCAGGACTGTAATAATTTACTAATTTTCCAGTTATAAGTTTTTTCCACAGTTCTAGAATTTATTTAGCATTTTAGAGAACTTGTGTTCTTTATTTATCCATGTTTATGTCCTAGCAATGGATCAAAGTTAGATAGGCTTAAACAGTAGAAGACCCACAATATTTTATCAGTCCTTGATGGGCCACCAATCAATAGTGATGGGCCTACCCCGAGTAAAGGCCGGAGTAGTTAAAGGCCGGAATAGTGAAAGGCCAGAACAGTGAAAGGTCGGAACAGTAAAGGCCGAAACAGTGAGAGGCCAGAATAGTGAAAGGCTAGAATAGTAACATACTAGAAATAGTAACAAGGCCAGAACTTTAGCAGGCCAGAATCTTCAGCCCGTTTATGGGACTGAATAGTAGAAGACCAGAACAGTGAATGTCCAGAACAGTAAATGCCGTAACTGTAAAGGGCCGTAACGGCCCACGATGGGTGCGAGAAAAGTGACAGGCCGACAGAAGGCCTTAACAGTAACGGACAGACTTGGCCCATGCTAAAAATTGGCCGCATAGTATTGGACCAAGGTGGGCCTTCTGTAGGATGAAATAGTGTCGGGCCTGAAAGTTCACGGGTCACAGATGTCTGCACTAGTGGGCCCATTTCAAACAGTGCAGTACTAAACAAAAACGGGCCATAATCTTATTGGGCTCCCCTTATGGGTCGTCCCACTTAATTATTAGCAGGTCTTGGCTGGGCCTGGCTTCAACCACGGTGTCTGTGGTCGTTAACGGCTGTAACTAGGTGTTAACGGTGTTTTTCACGTGGCATTTTGTATGACATCAGTAGTCAACACAGCTGGCGAACAGATGAACACGTTTTCATGGCCGAAGGGTGCGATCCGCCATGGTCAGGAAAAAACCATGGTAGATTATTTTGTGATGGGGCTTTTACCATGGTGGGAATCCATCGTAGAAGACTTTTTAGGCACGAAAAACGGGCCTTCAACCACGAAAATCGTCCGTTGTAAAAGCCAAATTTTCTTGTAGTGAAAGTTCTTGAAACTGAGGGGCAGAAAATGCTTCAAAATTAGTGTATGGTTTAGCCACTCGATTGAGATTTTGAATTTGACAAGCGCACATCTGATAATAATACAAAAATTGTACTGCCCCCAGGTGGAAGATTTTGCCTCAAAGTTTTTGAAACGGAGGGACAGGAAGTGCTTCAAAGTCGGTGTGCGGTCTTGCCGCTCTATTGAGATTTTGAATTTGACTAGTGCATCTTCTGATAATAATACAAAAATGGTACTCCCCGGTGGGAGATCGTGCCTCGAAGTTTTTGAAATGGAGGGGCGGGAAATGCTTCAAAGTAGGTGTGCGGTTGTGCTGCTCGATTGAGATTTTGAATTTGGCTCGCGTCCATCTAATAATAATAATATAAAAATGGTACTCCCTAGGTGGGAGATTTTGGCTCAAAGTTTTTGAAATGGTAGGCGAGAAATGCTTCAAAGTTGGTGTGTGTGATTTTTGCTGCTCGATTGAGATTTTCAATTTTGCTAGCGTCCATGTATTACTAGTAGCAGTAGTAGTAAACAAAGGTGGTAGAACGTACGGCTATATGGTCAGGAATTCATGGCCGATAGTCACATCAAATGATCATCCATATAACCACACTTGAGGTACTCCCTGTGTTCGGTATTACTAGGCCGGAGTAGTACTAGTTCAGAGAATTAACTTCACCTACTCACTTTATAGCTAGTTATTGCATGCAGTAGTAATCCTAAAATCCGGCCAATGCACATGGTCACCGTATCTAATTGAAAACATGCAAGCAAATAGATGCACTCCCATTTTAGCAATATGATCGGCCATGAGCATTACACGATGTGATGGTTCATATTTTATGGTCAACTAGAGGAGTAATTGAGCAAAACTAGGAGCATTAATTGGTCCTCTAGCCTAGCAATTGAGGCTATAAAATAATTAAGAGGTATATACACCTTTAGTCCCACATCTTGCACCGGAAGAGCGTTTTAGTCCCACGTATTAGAAAATGAGAAATACTAGTCCCACTTATATCTCGAGAGCATTTTAGTCCAGTTTAATAGAATTTCAGTGAATTTGACTTAATTTATCGACAAATGACATTGATTTTTTTAAAATGACCCTACTATATTTTTTATGTCATTTGTGTCCCTATACGGACTGATAAGTGGGCCACCTGTTAGTAGACGTACAAATAAAATAGTTAAATCTCTAAGAGGAGAATGCATTCGAACTTAACACTTTTGTACAACGACACCCACACCCACAAGCCACTATGCTGGTAGATTCCTACGACTACTCATGTGAGACGAGGAGTACTTGAGATGATATAATTATGCCAGACCAGGAGTAATTGGGGGAAGTAATTATTTAAACAATAAAAAAGCACATACGAACGCAAAAAATACTCACGTCCATGTTGGCACGGTCCATAATATCAATTGTATAGCTTTGTCATTAACCTAGTAGCTAGCTACAGTGTCTAGAATAAACTTGAGTTTTTTCTTATTCGCAAAAATGAAAATGAATAAAGTTGAGTTGTTATTGTAGCCCAAAACACATATTTTGAATATCCAAAATAATGAACACATCAGCCAGAGCGCTCTTCAATTAATCACTTCTGTGTGCATGTTGTAGTAACAAGGTTGATTTCTTCAGTAGCGCGGGTAATCAGTTTGATACACTATAATGCATTGGTAGTTTTTCTTATTTGTTTTCTTATTCAGATCCTCCTATCAAGTCGTACCAAGGTCACAACTGGCAGGCAGAAAATATACAGGGGTCATTTTACAAAAATTATGATGCCACATGTCACTTTTGGAATTAGTTATGACGAATTCGGACAAAATCACAGAAATTCGATTGAATTGGACTAAAATATTCCTGGTTACAAGTTGTGGGGTTAGTGTTGCTCACTTTGCAAGATGTGGGACTAAAACGCTCCCGTGGTACAAGTTGTGAGAATAAAAACGTATATACCTCAATAATTAACGACCATGTTATTGAGAAAACATGAGGTTTTTTGCTCCACGGAGCATACACCCCATCCGGCCACATGGTGAGCATCCAAGGGCACAGCCAAAAAGCAAAATTGAAAAATGGAAAATGTCATTCAAAAAATGGAAAAAATGGGACCAGGGAGCGCACATTTTCTTCTTAGATTTTGGGATAATTAAATACAATGAGGTTATGATACTACTACTAGTAGTATCATCCTACATCTACACACTCGCATGCTCCCAGGAGTCGTAAGCTGGTGTGGCACGACCATTGTACCGTAATTAGTGTGCGTGCACATGCGCGTGCCCGTGCCAGTTTGATGAAACACGCTTGCGGTTCCTATGTGCATGTCGCGTCTCGTTTCCACACGATTTGCTTGGCTTTCACAGGCCTCTGTTCAAGTGTGTATCTATGGAACCGCTTCCTGTACCAGTTGGTGGGGCCGAGAGCACACGAACGCCATCATCCATGGCCGGCAAGAAGCAGGAGGACTCGCCATGGGCTGGTCTCCCTGAGGGACTCGTCCAGAAGATAGGTGACATCTTCTTTTCGACGGACGACTTCGACTACTATGCCACCTTTCGGGCAGTCTACAGCACCTGGCGTGGCTTCACGGAGGAGCGCTTTATGCTAGCCAACTGGATTGTTCTAGAGCACCAGTTGTCAGAGGAGTATCGGGTAGAAGATGCCGCCATCACGTTGCTGAACGTGAGAACTAGCTGCCACCTTGAGAAGAAGATTAGCTGGGTTATTCGCAGGTGCATTCACATCCTATTTTTGCATTCACATCCTATACTATCTATTTTTCAAGTTTTGTTTCTTCGTCCACTTGTTGCCCAGGGTTTTGCTCCATGGTTTACCCTGATTGAATTTCAGTCTATCTACCTTGACTGAATCTCTATTTCTCCTTCCTCTCTCTCTAGAAGGTACTTTTATGTCGGTAGCACAACTGGCGGCCTCCTTATGCTTGGACAGAGGGTGCAGCCACACAATACCTGGTTGTACAACCCCTTCTCGGGCGCTATCAAGCGCTTAAGGGTGGAGATATCGACCGAGCAGGTGGCTTCTGTCGCTGTGGCGATGTTCTTGTCGTTGATGGTGTTTACATCAAACCATCAGAACACCACCATTCGGTGGGCGGATGAGAGCATGGAGGAAGGGAGTCGTCCGGTCTTTGGTGAAGGTTGGTACTCACCGTAGGACTTCGCGGAACTCCAGAGCATGACTTCTTACGCCGGTGATATTTTTGTCGTAGACAGATACGGGTCTGTCCTCTCGACTATGTGTGATGCTGCTCATGGAGATGTCCAGCTCTAGCACTCCGCATGAACCCTGGAGATGCATCCCACCGCTGCAGGCCCTATTTCGGGCTGCTAGTTCCCAGAGAATCGTTTTTACCTTGTCGAGTCCGACAGGCAGTTGTTGTTCGTTGTGAGTGGACCGGTCTACAGCGGCAGGCCGGTTGTTTACCGGGTTGATACCCAGAACCGTGTCCTTCAGCCGGTCAGAGGCATCGGAAGTTGTGCTCTCTTCGTTGTTGACAATCGGTGCGTTTGTGTCGACAGTGCCTGGGAACCCACGGTGCAGGTCGGCAGCATATACTATGCGGACCTATCCGAGATTAAATCTTACAACTTTGAGGATCTTGCATGGGAAGAGGAGCCAAGCGTATATGGGTATGGAATAGGAGGATTATGGATCAATGACCGTCCTTTCGAACTCGATCGATTGCTGGCAGAGTATTGCAGAATCACCAAGCATTCTGAGCTGCAGATTGTGTCGCCTTATGGTCAGGATGGTACCACCCACTACGATTACTATGACGGCTATCCATCAGATTGTTGGATTGTGTGGGTCTGCTCCTGATGTATTCTCTTCAGGTCAGCTCTTTATGTGTTCACTTTGTTGAGTGAAGGTCTATGAATTTTGCAAGTTCTATGGTGCCCGTGTTATACAATGGACGTTCTCCCAGTTCCAGTAGATCGTGTGTTGTACCTCTTACAACTTCACTGTTTTTTCATGTGTGTGTAGTAATTCTGATAGATGCTCAGTTTGTAACAATCCTCAAACAACTTACAACTATAAATTATAGTAGATTATTACTATCCTCAGTAAACTTTATAGTAATAAAATGAAGCATAAAAGTTGCATCAGAGTCCAGACAACTAAAAAACACCATAACTGGTGTTACAGAAAAGGTCTCTATGGAGCTTGCATCCCGAGACATGTAACAACTGGCTTCCCATGAGAGCTGCAGATAAGATTATTAAGTATGTTTTGCGTTAAAGCTTGTCTGTTTTTCAATTCGTATAAGTCTTTGCATGCTATGGTGATTACTGAATTTGTTTTGTTGGCTTCTTGCTCAACATTATCACGGGCATCTTGGAGGGCATCCTCAAATAAACTTTCGGCTAAAAAAAGAGGATCAGTCGAAGCGGTGTGCCATGAGCAATGGGTATTGTCACACTGCTGCTGTGTGAAACAAAATCTAAACTTGGAGAAGCGAGTCTTTGTTCAGATTTAGATGGTCATTTGTAGCCTAGAACAAACACAAAACAAGTTATAACAACATTACCATGCAATCACACCACCATGAATTTTAAATGTGTCAATGCGGTAATATATAAGGAAGGAAGCAATTAATAGTGGTGGCTCATACATCTATTTCTTCTTGAATAAGTGGACCAGCTGGCACCATGGAGCGATGCGAGCATGTGCTGCTCTGTGAAATGGCTGCTCTACTTGAAGATGGCTGAGACCAAGACAAAACAAGTTACTTAAACAACAGACTTGGGAAACAAACTACAAGTTCATTTTGAATTACGATGCAAGCAATCAACCAAAGTACCTGATGCAGACTACTCAAACTAGAATGTGCAGTACATGAATAAAACGAATATTAAGACTAATCCATTATGTTTCTCATATATAAACTAGCCAGGAACTACAGAACGAAATCTACCACTGATTTAATCATAGACAAAAAAAGAGTAACTCAGCCAACAAAAACCGATCAATTGTGAGTCTCGAATATGCTAGCCAGATAATTTCAGACAAACAATGAATCAAGCAATCATACATTGAATTATTAATGAATAGCCAGATAATTTCAATGCTTTGGCGGCCTGAGAACAACAAATTGAACCATCAAGTGCCTCGTATTAAAATAGCTACACTACAAGAAAAGTTGGTTTTTAAAACGGACGATTTTCTTGGTTGAAGGCCCGTTTTTCGTGGCTAAAAAGTCTTCTACGACGGATGGCCATCGTGGTAAAAGCCCCGTCACAAAAGAATCTACCATGGTTTTTCCCTGACCATGGCGGATCGCAACCTTCAGCCACGAAAACTTGTTCCGTCGTAGATCTGTTCGCCAGCCGCGTTGACTGCTGACGTCATGCAAACTACCACGTGACAGCCACCGTTAGCGGCCAGTTGCTGCTATTAACGGCCATAGAAACCGTGGCAGAAGCCAGGCCCAACCAAGGCCTGCTAAATTCTAACAGGGTCAACCCATTAAGGGAGCCCAATTAGAAGATGGCCCGTTACTGTTTTGTCATGTACTATTTGAAATGGGCCCAAGGTTGCAGCCAGCAGCCGCCCATGAATTTTCAGGCCCAATAGTGTTTCGGCCTAAAGAAGGCCCATGATGGTCCAACACTCTGCGGCCCATTAGCAGCCTGCGCCAAGTCACTCATGTACATTTAAGGCCTGCGGGGAGCCCATCACTGTTTATCGGAGCCCATCGTAGGCGGCCTACTGACGGTCCTTGTCTAAGATGGCCTGTTACTTTTCAGGCCTGTTACTGTCCTGGCCTTTCACTGTTCTGGGATTTACCTGTCTAGGCCCACAAGCGGCCATTTACTATTCTAGTCTAGTAAATGTGTCGGCCTGTTACTACCCTAGCCTGGAAATTTCTCGGGCCATTACTGTTCTGGCTTGTCACTATTCTGGCCTTTCACTGTTGTGGCCCATTACTGTTGCCGCCGGCTACTGTTTTGGCCTGTTACTGTTCTGGAATTTCACGATTTCTTGCCTATTATAGCGATTGGCTGTTTCTGTTATGGCCTGCTACTGTTAAGGCCTGTTATTGTTATGGCATGTTACAGTTATGAGTTGTTACTCTTACAACATGTTACTGTTACATCCAGTTACAACTTGTAGGTCGACCCATTACGTTTACGACCTTTTACAATTTCGACCTTTTCTGAGGCTCATAACAATATCATAAAATGTTTATATAATCCAGCATTTTTTACTTTTCATCATCAGCCCAATACACGGCGAGCCAATAGCAAAGCATTGTACTGTTTCCTAATCGACCTGCCTGGCGTAATTACCGTAACGACTACCGCATATGTGGACGGCGTCCAACAAATGCATACATGGCCTACGCGAGTTATCTAGATATTACATCAGCTACAAACTTCTTAAAATTATTATATATTATGAAATCAAGGGAAAGGAAAATCGGCATTTCAGTTGACAATCAAGTTGATAGCGGAGTCCTCAATTGATCACCTGCATCTTCCTTTGAGTGTGACAGCTACATTAGAGGAGATATGATCTTGTAGGCCCCTCTTTGGTGGAAATAGCAATAATTGCACTCTGAAACTAAGTAATAACAAGTTAATACATCAAACAAGACAAACTACTCATTTGACTGATATGACAAGAGCTATGATCTAGAGTTTATAACTGGTCAATGGTTCAATTATTGACCAACACGTCAAACAAACGGGACAAGCAAGCATGCATTAACAAGTGTGCCTACTATGAAACGAGCAATCAAAAAATGTGTGTGTGGCTTAGAATTTCAGCAAAAATAAACTAGCTAGGTCATTTCAACAAAAATATATGGAAGCAGTTCTATACCCTAAAATGCAAGAGACGTCAGGTGACTCGAAATTTGCGCTTAGACACAAAATGGCATGCAGTTACTCTCATAGCGAAGAATGAACCAGATAGAAATTATAACCGCATCATACGAGAACTTGTAAGGCAGGAATGCAAACCATGAATGAACTATAAATTGTAGAGGATAGTTATGTCGTGACTTAGGACGAACCAGACCCAGAACTAGATGCAAGATATAATGGCGTCGGTCATGAACCTGTAGAGAAGGACAAACAAGCATTAGACAAGTGTGCCTAGAATAAAATGAGCAATCAAATAAAATGTTTCTTAAAATTTCAGCAAATATAAACAAGCGGGGTCATTTCAGCAAATATATATGGAAGCAGTGACATCTCCTGGAATGCATAGTCATTGGGTGACTCAGAATTTGCGGTGAGCTACACAATAGCATGTAGTTGCTATCATAGGTAAGAATCAACCAGATAGAAATTATGATGGCATCATAAGAGAACGTCTAGAGCAGCAATGCAAACCACGAGAGAACTACATAGTAGAGGATAGTTATGCCGTTGTCAGGATGAATAAGCACCAGATAAGGAATTAATGGCATCCCTTGTGAAACTGTAGAATAGGCTATGCAAACCAACATGTTCATTGTTCCATTTTGAGCTATATGAAAGAAAAACGAAATAGTTAGTGATGCAGCTTTTGAAGAAGAAGATGGCAACAAAAAAATTATAATCAAATTAGTACGAAGAGTTTAAATGGCTACTACAGGATAGCAGAACGATGCCAAGGAGGAAATAATAGCAGGAACCAATCTCAGAATGAAAAGGATAGATTCAGCAACTGTAGAGCAGGGAATCCACACTAATATTTCTCGCTGACTTCAGATTTTGCAAGAATTACACGGTAGCAGGCAATTACTGTTGTATGGAGTAGCTAAGAACATCTGTATGACAAAATAACAGACATGTCCATGACTTGAAATTTGTAGAGCAGCGCATGCAAACCAATATGTCTAATGACCTTGTATGTACTAGCACGAAGAACAGGCATGCCCACTGACTTGTACTCCCTCCGTTTCTAAATATAAGATATTTTAGCTTTATGAAAGGAGTGTATCTAGACTCCTTTTAGTGTGTAGGTTCATTTCAAATATAGATGAACCTATCTAAAAAGGGTCTAGATACACCCTATTCACAAACCTAAAGCATCTTATATTTTGAAACGAAGGGAGTATGTACGAGCACGATGACAAAAATGTAGTTCCCTGCGACAGGCTTGAACCTGCTATACTGCTAAAAAAACAAAAACGGGTTGCAGACTTGGTTAACCTTGGTCGGAGAGGCCTCTAAGCATCATCGGTACCATGTGGGTGACGTCTAGGTCACCGAGGGTGCTACGGTTGTGGTGGTTGTTGGCATCACGGAAGTATATCTTGGGCGGTTGATGCCGACTTGAGCGCGGTGGACGAGATCGTCGCTGAGGCAGATCTAGTGCAGTGAATGGCGACGACAGAGCAGCTAGTCTAGAGTGGTGGACATGGAACTCGCGGAGCTAGATCACGTCCGGTGTACACCGGTGAAGCGGATCCGGTACGATTGGGTAGCTTTCGGCGGCCGGGAAGTAGAGCTTGGGCGGTCGATGACGCCATCGGCATGGTGAACGACATCGTAGCTCTGGTGCAATGGCAGAGAGACCCGGTGGGCCAGATCCGGTGGGTGAGCATTGGTGAAGCGGCTGCACGGCGGTGCACGAGACCACCGCTCAAGCGGGTCCGGCCGCCGTGGAATTTCCGCCGGTCGGTGCGCGTCGTGGTCGTGGAGGTGAGGGCGTGAGAGAGAGTGGGCTAGGATTTTTGGAAGGACCGGCGGGAAAATTTGGGCGAATCCGGACTAAGGAGGTGAACATAAATATAAATTACGATCATGCCCCCAAGCTACCGACTTTAGCTTGCCCATTGGGCGTTAGAACAATGGGTAGAATCAGAATTTTGAAGTCAAAAGTTTTTGAAACTAAGATATTGAATTTGGTGACCGTCCATCTAATAATATTATAAAAATAGTATTGCCCCGGTGGGATATTTTTCCTCAAGGTTTTTGAAACTGAGGGGCGGGAAATGCTTCAAAGTCAGTGTATGGTTTAGCCGCTCGATTGAGATTTTGAATTTGACAAGCGCCCGTCTGATAATAATACAAAAATGGTACATCCCTGATGGGAGATTTTGCCTCAAAGTTTTTAAAACGGAGGGGCGGGAAATGCTTCAAAGTAGGTGTGCTATTTTGCCGCTCGATTGAGATTTTGAATTTGACAAGCGCCCATCTGATAATAATAATAGAAAAATGGTACTCCCTAGGTGGGAGATTTTGGCTCAAAGTTTTTGAAACGGTTAGGCGGAAAATGCTTCGAAGTTGGTGTGTGTGATTTTGCCGCTCGATTGAGATTTTGAATTTTGCTAGCGTCCATGTACTACTACTACTAGTAGTAGTAGTAAAAAAAGGTGGTAGAACGTACGGTATAGGGTCAGGAATTCATGGCCGAGAGTCACATGAATTGATCATATATATAACCATACTTGAGGTACTCCCCGTGTTCGGTATTACTAGGCCGGAGTAGTACTAGTTCGGAGAATTAACTTCACCTACTCGGTTTATAGCTAGTTATTGCTTGCAGTAGTAGTCCTAAAATCCAGGCAATGCTTGTGGCCACCGCATCTAGTTGAAAACATGCAAGCCAATGGATGCACTCCCATTTTAACAACATGATCGGCCAGGAGCATTACACGACGTGGTGGTTCATATTTTACGGTCAACTAGAGGAGTAATTGAGCAAAACTAGGAGCATTAATTGGTCCTCCGATCTAGCAATTGAGGCTATAAAATAATTAAGAGGTATATATACCTTTAGTCCCACATCTTGGACCGCGAGAGCGTTTTAGTCCCACATATTAAAAAATGAGCAATACTAGTCCCTCAACTTATATCTCAAGAGCATTTTAGTCCAATTTAATGGAATTTCACTGAATTTGACTTAATTTGTCCACAAATGACGTTGATTTTTTAAAATGACCCCTCTATATTTTTTATGTCATTTGTGTCCCTATGCGGACTGATAAGTGGACCACCTGTTAGTAGACGTACAAATAAAATAGTTAAATCTCTAAGAGGAAAATGGATTCGACCTTAACACTTCTGTACAACGACACACACCCACACACCCACAAGCCACTATGCTAGTAGATGCCCACGACTACTCATGTGAGACGAGGAGTACTTGAGAGGATGTAATTATGCCAAAGGAGAAGTACTTGGGGAAATAATTATTTATACAATAAAAAAGCACATACGGACGGAAAAAATACTCACGTCTATGTTTGCACGGTCCATAATATTAGTTGTACATCTTTGTCGTTAACCTAGTAGCTAGCTGATGTCTACGCACTTCTATTCTTATAGACAGTTGTTGGGCCTCCAAGTGCAGAGGTTTATAGAACAGCAACAAGTTTTCCCTTAAGTGGATCACCCAAGGTTTATCGAACTCAGGGAGGAAGTGGTCAAAGGTATCCCCTCTCAAGCAACCTTGCAATCAAGATACAAGAAGTCTCTTGTGTCCCCAACACACTCAATACACTTGTCAGGTGTATACGTGCACTAGTTCGGCGAAGAGATAGTGAAATACAAGTGGTATGGATAATTATAAGTGGTAACGGTGATAGAAAATACTTTAATGGCGTGGAAAAGACTAAAGTAAAACTGAAATAAAGATAGAAGCAAGTAAACATGTAATAGATCTAATAGCAAATGATGTTTCAGTGCTTAGAAACAAGGCCCCTGGATTATACTTTCACTAGTGAACACTCTCATATAAATATCTCCTTTTTATGATACTACTCTTAACTACTCTCCGGTTGGACACTCTAATCGATGATAGGGCTATAACAGCACACCTCAAAGTAAGCCTTTCCCATCTAGATAACCCCACACTGTCACCTTGAGTACTAGATCGGTCCAACAAACACCACAATTTCATAAAGACATCAAACTCCAAATATAACTCATAACAAGTATTTGTAATCTCTAGCCTAAGTGCCACCATGGTATGTACGCTGTCACTTTGATACACATGGGGAGAGCAGAGATCTATTAAAGCACTTGAGTAACAAGGTAGATCTATATATTACAAGCTCATGATCTCAATAAGATCATGCATAGAGAGAGAGATGAATACATAGCTACCGATAGAACCCTTAGCCTCGAGAGAGAACTACTCCCTCTTTATCATGGGAATCAACAACGGTGATGGATATCGATGGAGATGGTGGTGAAGATGATGAAGAGGCGGCGGCGCCGGTGGCGGCACGGAGGACTCCTTCCCCGCCACCGGTATCACAGGGGAGCATCGCCCCTTAGCATCCTTCCTTCATGGCTTCTTTGAAGAACTTCCCCATGGAGATGGGATCTATGGGAGAGGCAAAAACATGGCTTTGGTGACTGCAAATTCGTGGGTGGAGGTGTCCTAAGCGAATTAGGTTTTCTCCCTTTATATAGCTTTTCGGATTCCCGTCATCCAATCTTGGGCTGCAGTAAATCGGTACTAAAAGACCCGTCCGGACTCGGAATCAGCTAAATTTTATGTCTAGAACGTTTGTCGTGAAATTTCCAACAACTTTGTAGTTGAAGAGTTTTCCGTTTGATACCTTCTTCGACCGGAAACAGGACCATCTTTAAAAAGCGTTCTGAGACAGATTTCTGAAAAATCCCAATTTGACTCCAATAAGGTTTCCACTTGTATTCTTGGTAATGCGTAAACATCAAAGTGTAAAACAAGAACATTGTGCACTTTTGAAACTATTAGTAGGTTAGTCTAAGAAATCATATGAAAAGTACTCCAAAGTGTGGACAAAACACAAGAAAGTAGATAAAACCAAGCATGGAACATCAAAAATTATAGATACATTTGGAATGTATCAACATCCCCAAACTTAACTCCTGCTTGTCCTCGAGTAGGTAAGTGATAAAAAGAAAGAATAAAGTTTGAGGTGACATGCACCATCATAAACTTGATCAAAGTAATTGTAAAACATTCGAAGCTAGGATCATAGTACTTTAATCATAACATGAAAGACAAAATTTTAGTAATAAGGCAAAGAAACTATGTTGCAACATGAAAAGACACAAACAAAATATTCATGAATAACAATGCTTTGCAATACGTTTGTTTGTTTCACATAAAGAAAACATAGCATAATAGCATTCAGCTTGTCCCTCATAGAGTAGCAAATATAAATGCATAGGACACCTTCAAAGTTCATAAGAGTGACTAGATACAAATAGTTTAAAACAAGCAATGTCAAGTTATGCATCAATCAACTAGTCTTGGGACAATGCACATAGAACTAAGAATGGCCACTATGCTCTCTTAATTGGTGCATAAAGATAGAAGTGGATACTCAATATAAAAGTGGAAGAAAGGCCTTCATAGAAGGAAGTAGAGATTAAAGTCTCATAAAGAGCTTCCAAAAATTATGGTACTAAATAGTTTTCAGCTTTCATTGCCCCTATCATAAGCATCTTGAAGTGATTAAGGTTAAAGTGAACTAACTATGGAGTATATGCTTGATAAAGTATAAGTTGGAAATCTCATGTCCCTTGAATACGAGGGCCGCTCCTCATGCTACTCAAGTTTATTCACCGGTAAGTTCTTCTCATCGGAAGTACATGTGTATCATAGAGAACCGCCAACGGGGTACCCCTTGCCCGATGATACGGAAGAATCCCCATATCAAAATGATAAGGCAAGCAGACAACAAGCATCGCAACAATCTTCTTATTTACCATGGGAATATGGTGCTTTTTTCTCTCTTTCCTCTTTTCATAGTATCTCTTTTTTCTCTTTTCTCTTTTTTTCTCAATATAGGACTCCTTTTTTATAAGAAGAATGCTTCATAGACAGCTCATTATGGTTACGCTGCAGGTTTCCACCATGTCAGCATGGATTAGACCAGCGGCCCAGGCGTTTCTCTAACACATATACATAACTCCATGGACTTACAAGCTCCCCTTTCATTTCACACCGACGACATCCATATACAAAAGAGCATGATATCAACTAGGTACAAATACCAAGTGCAATGTTGAAAGCGTTCCCCATGAAACCATGGTTCTGCTAATTCCCAACAAATAAGTGCAAGCATATACAACATAGAAGACACAATGGTTCAAGTTTATTAAGGGCAAGAAAAGTAAAGTGTGCTATCAAGTTCGTGAGTTCTTTAATCACTAGTTTTCTCATAACAAGTTTAATTTGGAAGGTAAACAAAAGCATGAATATACTTGGAATAGCATAAGCTAGTAGGTAGGTATGGTGGACTCTTTGGAATAACTTGGTTTAGGGAGTTGGATGCATGAGTGGAACTCATACTTGGTTGTGGAGGCTAGCAAAAGACTGGGAGCGACAAACTAAGAGAGCAATAATGGCCATAATCATGCAGAGCGACAAAATAGCATTGATCAAAGCATAAAGTGATACTACAAGTTGAAAACTAAATGATCATAAAGGCTATGGTGACTTGAGATAGTCATAACATGGTGTGAGCATGTGCCAAGTCAACCCAAATAAAGCATCAAAGGAGAATACCACTATACTATGCTTTAATATGCTAAAACAACGCATGATTCATCCAAGGCACATTAAGCAATCTCAATTGTTTATAACAAGTCATGCTACAGCAAAGAATACTAAGCATAAAGCCAAAACAATATCAAGCATGGCATGAAAAAGCATAGGCCACAGTCAAAAACAAGCTCTCTTTACCATATAAGCTACTCTTTTCCAATCCAAACCAAACAATTTAAAAACCAATGTATGAAAGAGGGGGTCCAACCAATTTATTCAGCAAACTAAGAAAACCAAGCAAACTAAAAACTAAAATGAAAACGAAAAAGAAGACGCTCCAAGAACAACACAACTGTGCATGAAAAAATAAAAATGAAGTGTTTGGAAGAAACCTGAGATTTTTATTGATGAAGAAGGGGATGCCTTGGGCATCCCCAAGCTTTGACGCTTGTACTTCTTGGATATTTCTTGGGGTGACACACCTGGCATCCCCAAGCTTGAGCTTTAGTCCATCCTTCATCTCATTACTCATTTCTTCCATACACCTGAATTTTTTCCTGCATACAAAACTTCACACAATCTTTATTATCAACATTAGTGCACTCAAGATAAATAAGTCTTAAGGTTCAGTTCCGACACCAATAAACTTCCATTAGAACACTAGCTATTGTATCACTTCCCTCAAAAAGCTCAATTCCCCAAAATAACTCAAAAAGGAACCAACAAGAAGCAAATGCAGAAAATGGCAGAAATCTGTCAAAACAGACCAGCAGGTAAAAACGAATTTTTTCGAAGACCTATTGTTGCTCAAATAGAAAAGTGTTGAACTAACGAAAGTTAGATAACAACCTGGGGCAGAAGCACAAAAATTCATGCCTCAAAAATACGTTTAGAGATTTTACACGAATTTTTACGATGAAGCACAGAAATCTATTCAGGACAGCAACTTTCCCAATCATTACTTCTAGAGGTTACTCTTGGCACAAAAAGCAAATAAAAAGGATAAGGAGAGGTTATTACAAAGGTAATAACTTCCAAGACTCATCTAAAACTTTTAGGTTTTCTCCCAATAATTACTTTTCTTTAACGCCTTTAAGTTAGGCATGATAGTTTGAGAAGATGCTCACATAAGAAATATGAATTGAAGTAAAAGAGAGCATCAAGAAGCAAATTCAAAACACATTTAAGTCTAACCCACTTCCAATGCAAAGGAATCTTGTAAAGAAACACGTCATGAAAGCACAAAGCAACCATAGTAAAGCAAAACAAGTGCAACTTCAAGACTTTCAACATAAAGAGGGGAAACTTAATATTATTGAAATGCATAAAACCATGTTTCCCTCTCTCATAATAACTTTCAGTAGCATCATGAATAAAATTAACAATATAACTATCACATAAAACTTTCTTATCATGAGACACATGCATGAAAGAATTAATACTCTCCACATAAACATAGTCATTCTTATTAATTATAGTGGGAGCAAATTCAACAAAATAGCTATCATTATTATTTTCATCACCATAATCATCAAATATAGGAGGCATATTGTAATCATAATTAATTTTCTCCTCAATAGTAGGTGGACTGAAAATAACATATTCATCATTGTAATCATCATATATTGGAGGTATAGTATCATCAAAGTAAATTTTCTCCTCCATGCTTGGGGGACTAAAAAGATCATTTTCATAAAAACTAGCTTCCCCAAGCTTAGACTTTTCCATAGCATTAGCAATAATGGTGTCTAAAGAATTCATACTAACAAAATTGCTATTAGCATGCAAATAAAGTTCCATAGGTTTTTCAATTTTCTTTTCAAACACTTCATGTCCTAACTCAAGATAAATACTATAAAGCTCTCTAATTTTTTGTTGTTTTCCATTAATCCTAACTAAAAACAAGAAACAAAAAGACAAAATTGCAGAATCTAAAGGAAGTAACTTCGAGCACTCACACCGGAGGATGTGATTACCTTTTACCTTACCTCCCCAGCAACTGCGCCAGAAAATAGCTTGATGTCTACGCACTTCTATTATTGTAGACAGTTGTTGGGCCTCCAAGTGCAGAGGTTTGTAGAATAGCAGCAAGTTTTCCCTTAAGTGGATCACCCAAGGTTTATCGAACTCAGGGAGGAAGTGGTCAAAGGTATCCCCTCTCAAACAACCCTGTAATCAAGATACAAGAAGTCTCTTGTGTCCCCAACACACCCAATACACTTGTCAGGTGTATAGGTACACTAGTTCGGCGAAGAGATAGTGAAATACAAGTGGTATGGATAATTATAAGTGGTAACGGTGATAGAAAATACTTTGATGGCGTGGAAAAGACTAAAGTAAAACTGAAATAAAGATAGAAGCAAGTAAACATGTAATAGATCTAATAGCAAGCGGTGTTTTAGTGCTTAGAAACAAGGCCTAAGGATTATACTTTCACTAGTGAACACTCTCATATAAATATCTCCTCTTTATGATACTACTCTTAACTACTCTCCGGTTGGACACTCTAATCGATGGTAGGGCTATAACAACACACCTCAAAGTAAGCCTTTCCCATCTAGATAACCCCACACTGTCACCTTGAGTACTAGATCAGTCCAACAAACACCACAATTTCATAAAGACATCCAACTCCATATATAACTCATAACAAGTATTTGTAATCTCTAGCCTAAGTGCCACCATGGTGTGCATGCTGTCACTTTCACACACATGGGGAGAGCAGAGATCTATTAAAGCACTTGAGTAGCAAGGTAGATCTATAGATTACAAGCTCATGATCTCAATAAGATCATGCATAGAGAGAGAGATGAACACATAGCTACCGGTAGAACCCTTAGCCTCAAGAGAGAACTACTCCCTCCTCATCATGGGAATCAAAAACGGTGATAGATATCGATGGAGATGGTGGTGAAGATGATGAAGAGGCGGCGGCACCGGTGGCAGCGCGGAGGACTCCTTCCCCGCCACCGGTATCACAGGGGAGCACCGCCCCTTAGCACCCTTCCTTCATGGCTTCTTTGAAGACCTTCCCCATGGAGATGGGATCTATGGGAGAGGCAAAAACGTGTCCTAGGCGAATTAGGTGTCCTCCCTTTATATAGCTTTTCGGATTCCCGTCATCAAATCTTGGGCTGCAGTAAATCGGGCCGAAAAGGCCCGTCCGAACTCAGAATCAGCTAAATTTTATGTCCAGAACATTTGTCGCGAAATTTAGAACAACTTTGTAGTTGAAGAGTTTTCCGTTTGACACCGTCTTCGACCCGAAACATGACCATCTTTAAAAAGAGTTCTGAGACAGATTTCTGAAAAATCCCAATTTGACTCCAATAAGGGTTCCACTTGTATTCTTGGTAATACCTACACATCAAAGTGTAAAACAAGAACATTGTGCACTTTTGCAACTATTAGTAGGTTAGTCCAAGAAATCATATGAAAGTACTCCAAAGTGTGGACAAAACACAAGAAAGTAGATAAAACCAAACATGGAACATCAAAAATTATAGATACATTTGCAATGTATCACTAGCTGTAGTGTCTAGAATAAACTTCAGTTTTTTCTTATTCGCAAAAATGAAAAGGAATGAAGTTGAGTTGTTATTGTAACCGAGAACACATATTTTTGAATATCCAAAATAAATAACACATCAGCCAGAGCGCTCTTCAGTTAATCACTTCTGTGTGCATGTTGTAGTGGGAAGGTTGGTTTCTTCAGTAGCGCAGGTAATCAGTTCGATACCCTACAATGCGTTGTAGTTTTTATTATTGTTTTCTTATTCAGATCCTCCTGACAAGTCATACCAAGGTCACAACTAGTAGGTAGAAAATACACAGGGGCCATTTTTCAAAAAATATGATGCCACATGTCACTTCTCGAATTAGTTACGACGAATTCGGACAAAATCACAGAAATTTGATTGAATTGGACTAAAATGTTCCTGGTTACATGTTGTGGGGCTAGTGTTGCTCACTTTGCAAGATGTGGGACTAAAATGCTCCCTCGGTGCAAGTTGTGGGACAAAAAACATATATACCTCAATAATTAACAACCGTGCTATTGAGAGAACATGAGGTTTTAATGCCCTGCGTTTGCGTGTGCCCTGAGGACCTGGAAGTGCAAGTTTTCTTCTTAGATTTTGGGATAATTAAATACAATGAGGTTATGATACTACTACTACTAGTATCATCCTACACCTACACACTTGCGTTCTCCCAGGAGTCGTAAAGCTGGTGTGTGCATGACCGTTGTACCATAATTAGTGCGCGTGCGCTTTCCTGTGCTAGTTTGATGAAACGCGCTTGCGGTTTCTATGTGCATTGATACGTTGCAAACGTATCCATAATTTTTGATGTTCCATGCTTGGTTTTTATCTACTTTCTTATGTTTTGTTCCAACTTTGGAGTACTTTATATACACTTTCTTGGACTAACCTATTAACAAGAGCCACAATGCCAGCTGCCTGTTTTCTGCTGTTTTTGGTTCCAGCAAAGTCAGAAAATGAATATTCTCGGAATTGGACGGGACAAAAGCCAAAGTCAGTTTTTCACCAAGGGACACAAGGAGCCAGAATATGAGACGGAGAGGGGCTAGGGGCCGGCCACACCACCTGTTCGCGTGGCCCAGCCTGGCCGTGCTAGGGGGTGGTCTGGCCGCCTCCGGCACCCCCTCGGCCTCCCCTTTCGCCTATAAGATGCCTCCGATATAGAAACCCTAAGTACCCGATCAAAATTGCACGAAAGAGTCAGTAGTCGCCGTCATCTCCATACCTAGATCGGTAGGGATCTGAAGCTCTTCCCAGCAACCTGCCGGAGAGGGGAATTCACCCTGGAGGCCTTCTTCATCACCATGCAAGCCTCCGGTGAGATGCGTCAGTAGTTCATCCTTGGACTACGGGTCCATGTAATATCTAGATGGTTGGTTCTCCTCCTTTATGTTATCATGTTTAGATCTTCTGAGCTCCGTTCATGATCAAGATCATCTACTTGTAATTCCTACATGTTGTGTTTGCGGGGATCCGATGGATACTGAGATGCTATTTCAGATTGATTATTGATTCTATCATGTCTTTGTTATTTGTGATCTTGCATGCTTTCCGTTGTTAGTAGCTATCTTGGCCACGTAGATGCTAGGAACTCCAAGAGTTAGTATTTATGCTCGATAGTGGGTTCATGCCTCTAGTAATCTGGGGAAGTGACAGAAATATCTAAGGTACTAGATGTGATGTTGCTACTAGGGAGAAAACAACAATCCTTTGTTCATAGAACAATCATATTGTTTACTTTACACGCAATGCGTATTGCAATTATCTGTTGCTTGCAACTTAATATTGGAGGGGATTTGGATGATAACCTGAAGGTGGATTATTAGTCATAGATGCAGTTGGATTACGGTCTATGTATAATGTTATATTGCCCAATCAAATCTCAAAGGAGTCAAGATGAGTAGTATATGCATGATTGCTTTCTCGATGTTTGTCAATTGCCTCGCTATAATTTGTTCACCCAACATGTCATCTATCTTAAGGAGAGCCACCACGAGTGAACTATGGACCCCGGTCCTTTCTTTTACTATCAATCTACAATCAACTGTTTACTGCTTTCTGTTTACTTTCTGCAAACTATTACTTTCTTCCGCACAATATGTTTAATCCTTTGTTTTTAGCAAAACCGGTGAGATTGATAACCGCACTATATGTTGGGGACAGAGTTTTGTGGTTGTGTTGTGCGGGATTCCACGTTGCTGCTGGCACCAGTAGTGCGCCCTGCCAAAGTTCAGCTAGCAACACCTTTGAGGTGTTTCCTTGCTCCTACTGGTTCGATTAAACCTTGGTTTCATAACTGAGGGAAAACTTGCTGATCTGCTCATCATACCTTCCTCTTGGGGTTCCCCAACAAGCTCTATATATCTTGGGCCATCAAGCTCTTTTCTAGCGCCGTTGCCGGGGAGTCAAGGACATCTTCACAAGGGGAGTCCCCCATAACCAAGCTCTTTACTTTGTTGTTTTTGTTTTCCTTAGTTTACTTTTGCTTTGTTTGATTGTTTCGTTATCAAAAACACAAAAAACTAGTTTTACATGTTTTCTTTCTTTATTAAAACACACACAAAAAATGACTACTCTGGAATAATACTAAGTTGTGTGACTTCACTAGCACCAACAACAATGATTTCATGAGCACACCTATTGCTCCACCTATTCCTGAAGCTACTTTCTTTGAAATAAAACTTGCTTTACTCAATCTTGTTATGAGAGAACAATTTTCTGGTATTGGTAATGAAGATGATGCTGCTCATCTAAATAACTTTGTTGAACTTTGTGAGATTTAAAAGCATAGGGATATAGATGGAGATATCATTAAGCTTAAATTGTTTCCTTTCTCTTTGAGAGGAAAAGCTAAAGAATGGTTGAATTCCTTAACTAGGAATAGTATTGATTCTTGGACTAAATGAAAATATGCTTTCATTGTAAAATACTATCCTCCTGCTAAGATTGTATCTATGAGAAGTGAAATAATGAAATTTAAACAATCTGATAATGAACATGTTGCTCAAGCTTGGGAAAGAATGAAATCTTTGGTAAAGAATTGTCCCACTCATGGACTGACTGCTTGGATGATTATCCAAACCTTTTATGCATGATTGAACTATTCTTCAAGAAATCTATTGGATTCTGCTACTGGAGGTACCTTTATGACCATTACTTTGGGTGCTGCAACAAAGCTTCTAGATAATATGATGGTTAACTATTCTGAATGGCATACTGAAAGAGCTCCACAAGGTAAGAATGTAAATTCTATTGAAGAAACCTCCCCCTCGAGTGATAAAATTGATGTTATTATGTCTATGCTTGTTAATGAGAAAGCTCATATTTATCCAAATCATGTTCCCTTAGCCTCTTTGGTTGCTCAAGAAGTGCAAGTTGATGTGAACTTTATAAGAAATAACAATTTTAGCAACAATGCCTACATGAATAATTTTGGTAACAACAATTATAGGCCATATCCTCCCAACAATGGTAATGCTTATGGAAATTCTTACAACAATAATAGGAGTGCTCCCTCTAAACTTGAAGTTATGCTTAAAGATTTTATTAGCAAACAAACTGCTTTCAATAAAACTATTGAGGAAAAACTCTCTAATGCTAAAAGAAATATAGCATCACTGGCTGAAGCTCAATCTTCTTTGAATAAAATGGCTGCTAAACCTGAAACTAATGATAATCCCTTTGCTGCTACTAATGCCATACACGTTAGAATTGATGAAAATGTTAGACTATTAGCTGAATTGCATGCAAAGTGGGAAAGAGAGGATGAAATTGCTAGAAACATTAGTGTTTCTACTGTCACTGCCACTAGTGTTGAGGCTAGTAATAACTCTACTACTTTAGATGATGATTATGATTTTGATCTTGATGGTTGCAACATCTCTGAAGTTATTAAGTTCCTACAAAATCTTGCTAAAAGTCCTAATGCTAGTGATATGAATATGGCCTTTACAAAACACATTACTGATGCTCTCATAAAAATTAAAGAAGAAAAGATGAAACATAAAGCTTCTAGTCCTATAAAACAAGAAGATGGTGGGGAACCCATCATCAATATGAAAGTGAATGATTTTGATTTCAAGGCTTTATGTGATCTTGATAGTAGTGTTTCTATTATGCCTAGAGGATTTATGATATGCTTGATTTGCCACCATTGGAAGTTTGTTATTTGAATGTCCCACTTGATGATAATGCTAAAAAGAAACTCATGGGGAGTACTCATGATGTTCTTATTATGGTTAACAATGCCTATGTCCCCGTTGATTTCTATGTTTTGGATGTTGAATGCAATGCTACTTATCCTATTACTTTGGGAAGACCTTTTCTTAGAACGGTTGGTGCCATTATTGATATGAAAGAAGGCACAATTAAATATCAACTCCCACTCAAGAAAGGTATAGAACACTTTCGTAAGAAGAGAGAGAAGATTTATTTTGCCTCTCCTATCAAAACAAAATTTGCTTTTAATGCTTCTTCATTTGAGAACACTTGATTCTTTTTCTTGCTTCTTATGCCTAACGTAAAGGCGTTAAAGAAAAGTACTTATTGGGAGATAACCCAAAAGTTTTATATGAGTCTCAGAAGTACAGTAATAACCGCTCCTTATCCTTTTTATTTGCTTTTTGTGCCAAGAGTAACCACTAATGAGAGAGAAGTAATGAGTGGGAAAGTTGCTGTCCCGTAACAGAATTATGTGCTTCACCGTAAATATTGGTGTAAAATCTCTGTACGTCCTTTCGAGGCATGAATTTTTTTGCTTCTGCCCCAGGTTGTTATCTAACTTTCATTAGTTCAGCACTTTTCGATTTGAGCAACAGAAGGTCTTTGAAAAAATTCGTCTTTACCTGCTGGTTTGTTTTGACAGATTTCTGCCATTATTTGCATTTGCTTCTTGTTGGTTCCTTTTTGAGTTCTTTTGGGGAATTGAGCTTTTTGAGGGAAGTGATACAGTAGCTTGTGTTTTAATGGAAGTTTTATTGGTGTTGGAACTGAACGTAAAGACTTATTATCTTGAGTGCACTAATGTTGCTAATAAAAATTGTGTGAAGTTTTGTATGAAGGAAAAATTTCAGGTGTATGGAAGGAATGAGTAATGAGATGAAGGATGGACTAAAGCTCAAGCTTGGGGATGCCATGCATGTCACCCCAAGAAATATCCAAGAATTACAAGCGACAAATCTTGGGGATGCCTAAGGCATCCCCTTCTTCATCAATAAAAATCCCAGGTTTCTTCCAAACACTTCATTTTTATTGTTTCATGCATAATTGTGTTGTTCTTGGAGTGTCTTCTTTTTTGTTTTCGTTTTGGTTTTTAGTTTGCTTGGTTTTCTTAGTTTGCTTGAATAAACATACATTGGTTTTCAAATAGTTTGGTTTGGATTGGAAAAGAGTAGGAAAAGTTCATGTTTAAGTGGTAAAGAGAGCTTGTTTTTGACTATGGCCTATGCTTTGTCATGCCATGCTTGATATTGTTTTGGCTTTATTCATAGTATTCTTTGATGTAGCATGACATGTTATAAACAATTGAGATTGCTTAATGTGCCTTTGAAGAATCATGCGTTGTTTTAGCATATTAAAGCATAGTATTGTGGTATTCTCCTTTGATTCTTTATTTGGGTTGACTTGGCACATGCCCACACCATGTTATGACTATCCCAAGTCACCATAGCCTTTATGATCCTTTAGTTTTCAACTTGTAGTATCACTTTATGCTTTGATTAATGATGTTTTGTCACTCTACATGATTATGGCCATTATTGCTCTCTTAGTTGGTCGCTCCCAGTCTTTTGCTAGCCTCCATAACCAAGTATGAGTTCCACTCATGCATCAAACTCCTAAAACCAAGTTATTCCAAAGAGTCCACCATACCTACCTATTAGCATATGCTATTCCAAGTATATTCATGTATTTATCTACCTTCCGAATTAAACTTGTTATGAGAAAATTAGTGCTTAAAGCTCTCACGAACTTGATGGCACACTTTACTTTTCTTGCACTTAATAAACTTGAACTATTGTGTCGTCTATGTCGTATATGCTTGCACTTATATGTTGGGGATTAGCAGAACCATGCTGTCATGGGGAACACTTTCAACATTGCACTTGTACTTTGTACCTAGTTGATATCATGCTCTTTTGTATATGGATGTCGTTGGTGTGAAATGAAAGGGGAGCTTGTAAGTCCATGGAGTTATGTATGTGTGTTAGAGAAATGCCTAGGCCGCTGGTCTAATCCATGCTGTCATGGTGGAAACCTGCAGCGTAACCATAATGAGCTGTCTATGAAGCATTCTTCTTCTAGAAAAAGAGTCAGATATTGAGAAAAAAGAGGAAAAGAAAAAAAGAGATATGAGAAAATAGGAAAGAGAGAAAAAGCACCATATTCCCATGATAAATAAGAAGATTGCTGAGATGCTTGTTGTCTGCTTGCCTTGTCATTTTGATTTGGAGATTCTTCCGTATCATCGAGCAAGGGGTACCCCGTTGGCGGTTCTCTATGATACACATGTACTTACTATGACAAGAACTTACCGGTAACTAAACTTGAGTAGCATGAGGAGGGGCCCTCGTAGTCAAGGGACATGAGATTTCCAACTTATACTTCGTCAAGCATATACACCATAGTTTGTTCACTTTAACCTTAATCACTTCAAGATGCTTATGATAGGGGCAATGAGAGCTCAAAGCTAATAAGTACCATAATTTTTGGAAGCTCATTATGAAACTTGAATCCCTACTTCCTTCTATGAAGGCCTTTATTTTACTTTTATGTTGAGTCTCTAGCTTCGATCTTTATGCACCTACTTTGAGAGTATAGTGGCCATTCTTAGTTCTATGTGCATTGTCCCAAGACTTGTTGATTGATGCATAGCTTTGATATTGCTTGTTTTAAACTATTTGTATCTAGTGACTCTTATGAACTTTTAAGGTGTCCTATGCATTTATGCTTGCTACTCTATGAGGGACAAGCTGAATGCCACTATGATATGTTTTCTTTATGTGAAACAAACAAACGTCTTGCAAAGCATTGTTATTCATGAATCTTTTGTTTATGCCTTTTCATGTTGCAACAATGGTTGCATTATCTTATTGCTAGAACTTTGTCTTTCATGATATGATTGAAGTACTATGATCCTAGCTATCAATGTTTTACAAATACTTTGATCAAGTTTATGATGGTGCATGTCACCTCAAAAATTATTCTTTCTTTTTATCACTTACCTACTCGAGGAAGAGCATGAGTTAAGCTTGGGGATGTTGATATGTTGCAAATGTATCCATAATTTTTGATGTTCCATGCTTGGTTTTTATCTACTTTCTTATGTTTTGTTCCAACTTTGGAGTAATTTCTATACACTTTCTTGGACTAACCTATTAACAAGAGCCACAGTGCCAGCTGCCTGTTTTCTGTTGTTTTTGGTTCCAGGAAAGTCAGAAAATGAATATTCTCAGAATTGGACGTGACAAAAGCCAAAGTCAGTTTTTCATCGAGGAACACAAGGAGCCAGAATACAAGATGGAGAGAGGCTAGGGGCCGGCCACACCACCTGGCTGCACGGCCCAGCCTGGCCCGCGCCAGGGGGTGGTTTGGCCGCCTCCGGTACCGCCTCGGCCTCCCCTTTCGCCTATAAGATGCCTCCGGTACAGAAACCCTAAGTACCCGATCAGAATTCCATGAAAGAGTCTGTAGCCGCTGTCATCTCCATCCCTAGATCGGGAGGGATCTGAAGCTCTTCCCGGCATCCTGCCGAAGAGGGGAATTCACCCTGGAGGCCTTCTTCATCACCATGCAAGTCTCCGGTGTGATGCGTGAGTAGTTCATCCTTGGACTACGGGTCCATGTAATAGCTAGATGGTTGGTTCTCCTCCTTTGTGTTATCATGTTTAGATCTTCTGAGCTCTGTTCATGATCAAGATCATCTATTTGTAATTCCTACATGTTGTGTTTGCGGGGATCCGATGGATATTGAGATGCTATTTCAGATTGATTATTGATTCTATCATGTCTTTGTTATTTGTGATCTTGCATGCTTTCCGTTGTTAGTAGCTATCTTGGCCAAGTAGATGCTAGCAACTCCAAGAGTTAGTATTTATGCTCGATAGTGGGTTCATGCCTCTAGTAATCTGGGGATGTGACAGAAATCTCTATGGTACTAGATGTGTTGTTGCTACTAGGGAGAAAACAACAATCCTTTGTTCTTAGAACAATCGTATTATTTACTTTACACGTAATGCGTAATGCAATTATCTGTTGCTTGCAACTTAATACTAGAGGGGGTTCGGATGATAACCTGAAGGTGGATTATTAGACATAGATGCAGTTGGATTACGGTCTATGTTTAATGTTGTATTGCCCAATCAAATCTCAAAGGAGTCAAGATGAGTAGTATATGCATGATTGCTTTCTCGATGTTTGTCAATTGCCTCACTATAATTTGTTCACCCAACATGTCATCTATCTTAAGGAGAGCCACCACTAGTGAACTATGGACCCCGGTCCTTTCTTTTACTATCAATCTACAATCAACTGTTACTGCTTTCTGTTTACTTTCTGCAAACTATTACTTTTTTCCACACAATATGTTTAATCTGTTGTTTTCAGCAAAACCGGTGAGATTGACAACCTCACTGTAAGTTGGGGACAGAGTTCTGAGGTTGTGTTGTGCAGGATTCCACGTTGCTGCTGGCACCGGTAGTGCGCCTTGCCAAAGATCAGCTAGCAACACCTTTGAGGTGTTTCCTTGCTCCTACTAGTTCGATTAAACCTTGGTTTCATAACCGAGGGAAAACTTGCTACTGTGCTCATCATACCTTCCTCTTGGGGTTCCCCAACGAGCTCGAGATATCTTGGGCCATCATGCATGCCATCGTCTCGTTTCCACACGATTCGCTTGGCTTTCCCAGGCCTTTGTTTAAATGTGTGTCTCTGGAACTGCTTCCTGTGCTAGTCGGTGGGACCGAGACCACACGAACGCCATCATCCATGGCCGGCAAGAAGGAGGAGGACTCGCCATGGGATGGTCTCCCCGAGGGACTCGTCCAGAAGATAGGTGACATCTTCCTTTCGACGGACGACTTCAACCACTACAATGCCTTTTGGGTAGTCTGCAGCGCCTGGCACGGCTTCACGGAGGAGCGCTTTATGCCAGCCAACTGGATTATTCTAGAGCACCAGTTGTCGGAGGAGTATCGTGTAGAAGACACCACCATCACGTTGCTGAACATGAGAACTAGCCGGGTTATTCGTAGGTGCTTTCTTTATATTCATATGTATATATGCGATCCATTTTTTGCATTCACATCCTATACTATCTGTTTTTCAAGTTTTGTTTCTTCGTCCACTTGTTGCTTAGGGTTTTACTCCATGGTTTACCTTGATTGAATTTTAGTCTATTTACCTTGACTGAATCTCTATTTCTCATCCCTCTATCTCTGGAAGGTTCTTTTATGTCGGTATCACAACCAGCGGCCTCCTTGTGCTTGGAAAGAGGGTGCAGTCGTACAAGACCTGGTTGTACAACCCCTTCTCGGGTGCTATCAAGCGCCTGAGGGCGGAGATACCGACCGAGCGGGTGGCTTCTATCGCTGTGATGATGTTCCCGTCGTTGATGGTGTTTACATCAAACAATCAGAAGACCACCATTCGGTGGGTGGATGAGAGCACGGAGGAAGGGAGTCGCCCAGTCTTTGGTGAAGGGTGGTACTCGTCGTATGACTTCGCAAAACTCCGGAGCATGACCTCTTATGCCGGTGATGTTTTTGTCGTAGATAGATACGGGTCTGTCCTCTCGACTATGTGTGATGCTGCTCATGGAGATGTGCAGCTGCAGTGCTCTACATGAACCCTAGATGCAACCCACTGTTGCAGACCCTGTTCCGGGCTACCAATTCCCAGAGAATCGTTTTTACCTCGTCGAGTCCGACGGGGAGTTGCTGTTCGTTGTGAGTGGACCGGTCTATGGCAGCAGGCCGGTTGTTTACCGGGTTGATACCCAGAACCATGTCCTTCAGCCGGTCAGAGGCATCGGAAGACTTGCTCTCTTCGTTGCTGAGAATCGGTGCGTATATGTCGACAGCACCAGGGTACCCATGGTGCAGGCCGACAACATATACTATGCGGATCTATCCGAGATTAGATCTTACAACTTTGAGGCTCTTGCGTGGGAAGAGGAGCCAGGCGTTGTATATGGGTATGGGGTAGGAGGATTATGGAATGACCGTCCTTTCGAACTCGATCGATTGCTGGCGGAGTATTGCAGAATCGTCGAGCATTGTGAGATGCAGATGGTGCCGCCATATGGCAAGGATGGTACCACCCACTATGATTACTACGATGGCTATCCATCAGATTGATGGATTGTGTGGGTCTGCTCCTGTTGTATTCTCTTAAGGTCTGCTCTTTATGTGTTCACTTTGTTGAGTGAACGTCTATGAATTTTGCAAGTTCTATGGTGCCCGTGTAATATAATGGATGTTCTCCCTGTTCCGGTAGATCGTGTGTTGTACCTCTTACAATTTCACTGTTTTTTCATGTGTGTGTAGTAATTCTGATAGATGCTCAGTTTGCAACAATCCTCAAACAACTTACAACTGCAAATTACAGTAGATTATTACAATCCTCAGTAAACTTGATAGTAATAAAATAAAGCATAAAAGTTGCAGCAGAATCCAGACAACTAAAAAAACACCATAACTCGTGTTACATAAAAGGTCTCAATGGAGCTTGCATCCCAAGACATATAACAACTGGCTTCCCATGAGAGCTGTAGATGAGATTATTAAGTATGTTTTGCGTTAAGGCTTGCCTATTTTTCAATTCATATAAGTCTTTGCATGCTATGGTGATTATTGAATCTATTTTGTTGGCTTCTTTCTCAACAATATCACAGGTATCTTGGAGGGCATCCTCAAATAATCTTTCGGCTGAAAAACGAGGATCAGTCGAAGCGGTGTGCCATGAGCAATAGGTATTGTCATTGCTGCTGTGTGAAACAAAATCTAAATTTGGAGAAGCGGGTGTTTGTTCGGAATTCAGAGGGTCAATTGCAGCCTAAAACAAACACAAAACAAGTTATAACAGCATTACCATGCAATCACACCACCATGAATTTTAAATGTGTTAGTGCGGTAATATATAAGGAAGCAATTAACAGTGGTGGTGCATACATCTATTTCTTCTTGAATAAGTGGACCAGCTGGCGCCATGGAGCGATGCGAGCATGTGCTGCTCTGTGAAATGACTCCTCTACTTGAAGATGGCTGAGACCAAGACAAAACAACTTACTTAAACAACAGACTTGGGAAACAAACTACAAGTTCATTTTGAATAACAATGAGAGCAATCAACCAAAGTACCCGATGTAGACTGCTCAAACTAGAATGTGCAGAACATGAATAAAACGAATATTAAAACTAAGCCATTATGTTTCTCATATATAAACTAGCCAGGAACTACACAACGAAATCTGCCACTAAATCAATCATTGTCAAAAAAAGAGTAACTCAGCCAATAAAAACACATCAATTCTGAGCCTCGAATATGCTAGCCAGATAATTTTAGAGAAACAATGAATTATTCATGAATATCCAGATAATTTCAACTCTTCGGCGGCCTGAGAACAACAAACTGAACCATCAAGTGCCTCGTATTAAAATAGCCAGTTTATTTAACTATGATACACAGTAGATACAAGAGTGAAATGAACTGCACAGAGTTCCTTATGATACATGTGTGGATCTTATCGCTAGTGTGGCCTTGTTCTTATTATCAGACAACTCAGATACAATACACCTGGCCTCTCCATATCTAGGAAATTGAACTAAGAACATGGAACAAAAGTAGACCATAGTGATGCTAAAATGTTTGACGCTATTTTTTGGCAAAAAATATGAAAACAAGAAAGACAAATGGTAAATTTAAGCAGGCAAAAAATGTGGCAAAGACCTAACTTCGGGTGGGGGACCTTATGGTAGGTGTTACACGAGATCTATGGCGGCTCGTGTGGATGGGCGGAGTTTGTACTCCATTGTTGCTACTCTGCATAAAGGTAAGGCCAACTGTAAATACAAACAGGCTCCAACATGATATACGTTGTCATGAAGTGAAACAAAAGTGATGGGGTATTTCGAGATTATAGGATCCATTCACTCTATGATATTGTGTGCAAACTGAGGCTGCTCCTTGCATAATAACAGCAAACAGTTTGAGCCGCAGGTTAAGAGGAATCAAATCGATAGTACATGATGGTCAAATAGTATAACGTGTGTAAACATGTAGTATAGGATAGCAGGACAATAGCACGATGGAAATACTATAGTTCGTAAATCGGCGAATGAGAGAGATATTATATAATCATATCTCATGTGGACAGGTACAACAGAGAATGTAAACAAATATGTCAGGTGACTAATAATTCACAAATAAATAGTACAGTACATAAAAACAGTTCAATGCGTGGAGTTAAGCGTAACCACAATGGGTTAATTTAGTACTCCCTCCGTTTCAAAATATAAGATCTTTTAGCTTTGTGAAAAGAGTGCATCTAGACCTCTTTTAGTGTGTAGGTTCATCTAGGTTTGAAGTGAACCTACATACTAAACTGAGTCTGGATACACTTCTTTCACAAAGCTAAAGAATCTTATATTTTGAAACAGAGGGAGTACATAATAGGTGTATATCAAGTAAAGAACCTGTTAGTTAGGAAATTTAGCATGAATAAAGTACATTGCCAACAAACAAATCACGCAGGGAGATCTGGTTTTACCTCGGTCGGGGCGGCGTATAGGCCTCTTCCGCATCCTCACGGGTCACGTCGAGGTCGCCGAAGGTTCTATGGTCGTAGTGGGTGTCGACGATGGGGAAGCAGATCTTGGGCGGGCGAGGATACGAGCAGAACGCTGGACCACGGTGTTCGTGGAGCAGATCCTAGGAGGTCGATGATGTGATGAGCACGCTGGACAAGAGGGTCAGTTGAGCAGATCATGTGCAGGTATGCCGGCTAAGGTATAGTGGGGATGTTCCGACCGGTGACGTATTCCAGGAGGAGAGATAGGGGGAGGGGGTTGTGTTTAGATACTACTAGCACTATACTGGGAAAATTACGAGTGAAGCCCCCACCTACCGAATTTAATAGGGTCGAATGGGAATTTTGAAGTATCTGAAATTTGGGGGCATGAACTGTCTGGATGCGCGCGGTCGTTTTCAAAAGGTGTTCAAAATTTTCATGATGCAAAGTCTTAGCTAGAAGTCGAACCACTCGTCAAAACACTCTATGGTTTCTGATATATTAATTAACCGCTTGATGGGTACCTCCAAAAGCTTTTTTCATAAAACTTTCAAAGCAACCTACAATTTATTACTTATAGTTCAAGTTTGACCCAATTTCATTAAATTCAAGAGCAATCTATCGCACTTAGTTGTAGGTCAAGTTTGACCTAATTTCATTAAATTGTCAAGACGCCAAATCTTAGCAAGAAGATGAACCTGTCGTCAGAACTCTCTTTTGGTTCCTGATAGTATATTAATTGCCCCCTTCCCCCCCCCCCCCCCCCCCGCCGCCCCCTTTGATGGGTACCTCTAAGAGCTTCTCTTTAAAACTTTCAAAGCAACCTACACGGTTTACTTGTAGTAGTTCAAATTTTACCTATTATATTTTTTCGCTTTGCCTATTATAATTTTATATAGTGATGATATGCGAGATGTCTATTATCCGAGTCTCAGGTGTAGGGAACGTGCAATTTACTAGTACTTGTAATTTCAAATTTGACCTAATTTCGATAAATCAACATAAAGTCATTCTAACGGGCAGAGTTAGCTGGGAAGTTTGAAAACTCATAAAACATGGGAATCGTTGGTACAACATGTTGGTCCAATATATATGTATGTAAACTTGGCTTGTGGCATTGAGATCCAATATTCTTTGGACTTTTCTTTAGGAAAAAGAACAACCTCGCTCGTATTCTTCACTAGGAAAATGTAGAATTGAATGTTCTTTCTTGATAGTTGGAAACTCACACCGATGAGACTGTTTACTACAAGAAGATGCACCGATGATCTACCTATGAAAAGACATTTAATTTAAGAGCAATCTATGGAGTTTACTTGTAGCTAGCTCAAGTTTGACCTAATTTCATTAAATTACCAATATGCAAAGTCTAGGAAAGAAGTTGAACCTATTATCGAAACTCTCGTTGGTTTTTGGTATATTAATTTTGAACCCTCGATAGGTACGTCCAAAAGCTTTTTCGTAAATCTATCAAAGCAAAACCGACAATTTACTTGTAGTTTCAAATTTGACCTAATTGCGAGATATCGACATGAAGTTATTCAAATGTGCAGGGTTAGCTATACGAAGCTTCAAAACCCATAAAACATGGGAATCACAAGTACAACATTTTGTCGATCCACATCCACTATATATATGTGTGTGTCTGTCAACTTGGCTTGTGGCATCCACATCCAATGTTCTTTGGACTTTTCTTTATAGAAAAGAACAACTAACCTCGTTCGTCTTCACTCAAAAAACGTAGAATTCAATGTTCTTTCCTGGTAGTTGGACACTCACACCCACGGCACTGCTTACTACTAGAAAATAAACCTATCTACCTCTAAAATGACATTTAATTCAAGAGCTATCTATCGCGCTTACTTGTAGCTCAAGTTTAACCTAATTAATTTTGTTAAATTCTCAAGATGCAAAATCTTAGCAGGAAGTTGAACCTATCATCAAAACTCTTGTTCTTTTCAGATATATTAATTGTGACCCCTCGATGGGTACCTCCAAATTAAAAGCTTTTTCGTAAAAGTTAAAAAGAAAAACTTACAATTTACTAGTAGTTTCAAATTTGACCTAATTTCGATAAATCAACTTAAAGTCATTAAAATGGGCAGAGTTAGCTAGGAAGTTTGAAAGCTCATAAAACATGGGAATCACAAGTACAACATGTTGTCGATCCACTATATATGTCTGTCAACATGTCTTGTGGCATCCACATCCAATATTCTTTGGACTTCTCTTTATGAAAAATAACAACTAGTAGCGTCGCTCGTCTTGACTCGAAAAATATAGAATTGAATGTTCTTTCCTGATAGTTGGAAACTCACGCTGACGACATTGTTTACTACAATAAGGTGCATCGATCTACCTCCGAAAATACATTTAATTCAAGAGCAATCTATTGCGCTTACTTGTAGCTCAAGTTTGACCTAATTTCATTAAATCGTCAAGATGCAAAATCTTATTAAGAAGTTGAACATGTCGTCAAAACTCTCGGTGCTTTATGATAAATTAATTGTGACCCCTCGATGGGTACCTCCAAAAGGTTTTCATAAAACTTTCAAAGCAACCTACCATTTACTTGTAGTTTCAAATTTGACCTAATTTTGATAAATCGACTTGAAGTCATCCGGTCAAATGGGCAGAGTTAGCTAGGAAGCTTGAAAACTCATAAATAAAACATCAGATCGCTGGTACAACATGTTGGTCCACTATATATGTCAATAAACTTGGCTTCTGGCATTCAGATCCAATATTATTCTTCGGACATTTCTTTATAGAAAAGAACCTCACTCGTCATCACTCGAAAAATTGAGAATAATTGAATCTTCTTTCCTAGTATAGTTCGACAATCACACCGTACCGACGACACTATTTACTATAATAAAATGCACCCATCTACCTCTCTAAAAAGTCATATATTTCAATAGCAATCTATCGCGCTTACTTGTAGCTCAAGTTTGACCCAATTTTGTTAAATAGTGTCATGTGAGGCAAAATCTTAGCAAGTAGTCAAACCAGTTATCATGTGAGGCAAATTTTTTTACCGCCAAGGACCAAAGTGGTTTCCTTCCTATGTACTCCTCGTCCCTACTCCACACCAACGCGCGGCTACCAAACACACCAGAGACAAAGAGCCGCCATACCACGGCACACGTGCGCAGCACCACGCTGTGGACGAGGGCAGAGAGATCAGCCGGACCGGAGCGCGAGGGGAAAGGGGAGTAGAGTTAGGACATGAACTGTTTGAAGAGAAAATTAAAAAACTTTTGGAACTTTATTTGCATGCTAATAGCAATGTTGTTAGTATGAATTCTTTGGACACCATTATTGCTAATGCTATGGAAAAGTCTAAGCTTGGGGAAGCTAGTTTTTATGAAAATTATCTCTTTAGTTCCCCAACTTTGGAAGATAGCTATTCTATTGCTTATGATGATACCAAACCTCCAATATATGATGATTATAATGATTAATATGATATTTTCAGTCCACCTACTATTGAGGAGAAAATTAATTATGATTAAAATATGCCTCCTATATTTGATGATTATGGTGATGAGAATAATAACGATAACTATTTTGCTGAATTTGCTCCCAATACAATTAATAAGAATGACTATGTTTATGTGGGGAGTATTAATTCTTTTATGCATATGGCTCATGATAAAATGTTTTATGTGATAGTTATATTATTAGTTTTATTCATGATGCTACTTAAAGTTATTATGAGAGAGGGAAACATGGTTTTATGCATCTCAACAATATTAAGTTTCCCCTCTTTATGTTGAAAGGCTTGAAGTTGCACTTGTTTTGCTTTACTATGCTTGTTGCTTTGTGCTTTCATGACTTATTTATTTACAAGATTCCTATGCTAAGGAACTGGGTTAGACTTAAATATGCTTTGAATTTGCTTCTTGATGCTCTCTTTTACTTCAATTCATATTTCTTATGTGAGCATCTTCTCAAACTATCATGCCTAATTTAAAGGCGTTAAAGAAAAGTACTTATTAGGAGATAACCCAAAAGCTTTAGATGAGTCTTGGAAGTTATTAACTCTGAAATAACGCTCCTTATCCTTTTTATTTGCTTTTTGTGCCAAGAGTAATCTCTAATGAGAGAGAAGTAAGACTTGGGAAAGTTGTTGTCCCAAAACAGATTTTTGTGCTTCACTGTAAAAATTCGTGTATAATCTCTATATGTCGTTTTGAGGCATGAATTTTTGTGCTTCTGACCTAGGTTGTTATCTAACTTTCGTTAATTCAACACTTTTCGATTTGAGCAACATAAGGTCTTCGAAACAATTGGATTTTACCTGCTGGTCTGTTTTGACATATTTCTGCTATTATTTGCATTTGCTTCTTGTTGATTCCTTTTTGAGTTATTTTTGGGGAATTGAGATTTTCAAGGGAATTGCTACAGTAGATTGTGTTTTAATGGAAGTTTTATTGGTGTTGAAACTAAACCCAAAGACTTATTATCTTGAGTGCACTAATGTTGCTAATAAAGATTGTGTGAAGTTTTGTATGAAGGAAAAATTTCAGGTGTATGGAGAGAATGATGTAATGAGATGAAGAATGGACTAAAGCTCAAGCTTGGGGATGCCACACTTGTCATCCCAAGAAATATCCAAGAAGTACAAGTGTCAAAGCTTGGGGATGCCCAAGACATCTCCTTCTTCATCAATAAATATCTCAGGTTTCTTCCAAACACTTCATTTTTATTGTTTCATGGACAGTTGAGTTGTTCTTGGAGCGTCTTCATTTTTGTCTTCAGTTTTTGTTTGCTTGGTTTTCTTAGTTTGCTTAAATAAGTTGGTTGGATCCTAGCACTTCTTTTAGAGAGAGAGACACTCCGTTTTCATTGCCAAGAACACTCTAGTTTTCACTCTTATTATTGTATGAGTGTTCTCTTTTGCTAGCACTGTGTTTAGCCTTAGTTTTCTTGTGCTTTCATCTTAGAACTTTTTAGTTCTTCTTTGTGGATTTGTGAGACAAGATCACTGATCTTTATTGATTATTATCTTTGTGAGTTGTTTCAAATAAGTCGATTAATGTTGGAAAACAGTAGGAAAGTTTATGCTTAAGTGGTATAAAAGGAGTTTGTTTTTGACTGTGACTTAGGCTTTGTCATGTCATGCTTGATATTGTTTTGGCTTTATGCTTAGTGATTTTTGCTGTAGCATGACCGGTTATAAACAATTGAGATTGCTTAATGTGCCTTGAAAGAATCATGCGTTGTTTTAGCATATTAAATTCATAGTATTGTGCTATTCTCCTTTGATGCTTTATTTGGGTTGACTTGGTGCATGATCACACCATGTTAAGACTATACGAAGTCACCATAGCCTCTATGATCATTTAGTTTTTGACTTGTAATATCACTTTATGCTTTATTTAACGATGTTTTGTTGCTTTGCATGATTATGGCCATTATTGCTCTCTTAGTTGGTCGCTCCCAGTCTTTTGCTAGCCTCCATAACCAAGTATGAGTTCCACTCATGCATCCAACTCCAAATAAAACCAAGTTATTCCAAAGATTCCACCATACCTACCTATTAGCATTTGCGATTCCAAGTATATTCATGTTTTTATCTACCTTCCGAATTAAACTTGTTATGAGAAAACTAGTGATTAAACCTCTCACAAACTTGATGGCACACTTTACTTTTCTTGCCCCTAATAAACTTGAACCATTGTGTCATCTATGTTGTATATGCTTGCACTTATATGTTGGGGATTAGCAGAACCATGCTGTCATGGGGAACGCTTTCAATATTGCACTTGTACATTGTACCCAGTTGATATCATGCTCTTTTGTCTATGGATGTCGTCGGTGTGAAATGAAAGAAGAGCTTGTAAGTTCATGGAGTTATGTATGTGTGTTAGAGAAACACTTGGGCCGCAGGTCTAATCCATGCCTAATCATGGTGGAAACCTGCAGCGTAACCATAAGGAGCAATCTATGAAGCATTCTTCTTATATAAAAAGAGACAGAGATTGAGAAAAAGAGAAAAAGAAAAAAGATGAGAAAAGAGGAAAGAGATAAAAAAAAGCACCATTTTCCCATGGTAAATAAGAAGATTGCTGAGATGCTCGTTGTCTGCTTGCCTTGTCATTTTGATATGGAGATTCTTCCATATCATCGGGTAAGGGGTACCCTGTTAGCGGTTCTCTAGGATACACATGTACTTACTATGACAAGAACTTACCGGTAACTAAAGTTGAGTAGCATGAGGAGCGGCCCTCGTATTCAAGGGACATGAGATTTCCAACTTATACTTTGTCAAGCATATACTCCATAGTTTGTTCACTTTAACCTTAATCACTTCAAGATGCTTATGATAGGGGCAATGAGAGCTGAAAGCCAATAAGTACCATAATTTTTGGAAGCTCTTTATGAAACTTGAATCCCTGCTTCCTTCTATGAAGGCCTTTCTTTTACTTTTAAGTTGAGTCTCCAACTTCTATCTTGATGCACCTATTGAGAGAGCATAGTGGCCACTCTTAGTTTAATGTGCATTGTCCCAAGACTTGTTAATTGATGCATAACTTTGATATTGCTTTTTCTTAAACTATTTGTATCTAGTCACCCTTATAAACTTTGAAGGTGTCCTATGCAATTATGATTTGCTACATTATGACGGACAAACTGAATGCCACTATGCTATGTTTTCTTTATGTGAAGCAAGCAAACGTCTTGCAAAGCATTGTTATTCATGAATCTTTTGTTTGTGCCTTTTCATATTATAACATAGTTGCCATGTCTTATTGTTAGAACTCTATCTTTGATGCTATGTTGAAAGTACTATGATCCCAGCTATCAATGTTTTACAAATACTTTGATCAAGTTTATGATGGTGCATGTCACCTTAAAAATTATCCTTTCTTTTTATCACTCACCTACTCAAGGATGAGAAGGAATTAAGCTTGGGGATGTTGATACGTCGCAAACATATCTATAATTATTGATGGTTTTATTCTAATAACATGCTTTTGATACTCCTTTTTATATAAAGTTTATGATTTATTTGGACTAACCTACTAATAGTTGCAAAAGTGCATAATGCTCTTGTTTTACACTTTGATGTATAGGAATTACCCAGAATATAAGTGGAAACCTTGTTGGAGTCAAATTGGGATTTTTCAGAAATCTGTCTCAGAAATCTTTTTCAAGTTGGTCACGTTTCGGGTCAACTCTGGAGTCAAATGGAAAACTCTTCAACTACAAAGTTGTTAGAAATTTCGCGTCAAACGTTCTGGATATAAAATTTACCTGATTCCGAGTCCGGACGGGGCCAATAGACCCGATTTACTACAGCCCAAGATGGGGTGACAGGAATCCGAGAAGCTATATAAAGGGAGGAAACCTAATTCGTGGGAGACACCTCCACCCACGAATTTGCAGCCACCAAAGCGACGTTTTTGCCTCCCCATCTCCATGGGAAAGGGCTCCCAATAAGCCATGAAGGAAGGGGGCTAAGGGCGGTGCTCCCCTATGATACAGGCGGCGGGAAAGGAGTCCTTCGCGCCGCCGTCGGCGCCGCCGCTGCCTCTTCACCATCTTTACCGCCATATCCTTCGCAATTTCTGATTCCTATGATGAGGAGGGACTAGTTCTTCCTCGAGGCTAAGGGTTCTACCGATAGCTATGTGTTCATATCTCTCTCTATGCATGATCATATTGTGATCATGAGCTTTCTAATCAAGTAGATCTATCTTACTACTCAAGTGCTTTAATAGATCTCTGCTCTCCCCATGTGTGTGAAAGTGAGAGCGTGCACACCATGGTGACACTTAGGCTAGAGATTACAAATACTTGTTATGAGTTATATTTGGAGTTGGATGTCTCTATAAAATTGTGGTGTTTGTTGGAACCATCTAGAGCTCAAGGTGACAGTGTGGGGTTATCTAGATGGGAAAAGCGATTTTGAGGAGTGTTGTTATAGCCCTACCATGGATTAGAGTGTCCAACCGGAGAGTAGTTCAAAGTAGTATCATGAAGAGAAGATATTTATATGAGAGTGTTCACTAGCGAAAGTATGATCCCTAGGCCTTGTTTCTAAGCATTGAAACACCATTTGCAATTAGATCTGTTACATGTTTGCTTGCTTCCATCTTTATTTCAGTTTGCCTTTAGTATCTTCCACGCCATCAAGCTATTTTCTGGCAACGTTATCTTATATCCATACCACTTGTATTTTACTATCTCTTCGCCGAACTAGTGCACCTATAAAGCTGACAAGTGTATTGGGTGTGTTGATGACACAAGAGACTTCTTGTATCTTGATTGCAGGATTGCTTGAGAGGGATACCTTTGACCACTTCCTCCCTGAGTTTGATAAACCTTGGGTGATCCACTTAAGGGAAACTTGCTGCTGTTCTACAAACCTCTGCATTTCGAGGCCCAACAATTGTCTACAAGAATAGAAGTGCATAGACATCAGTTGGAAACTCACACCGACGACACTGTTTACTACAAGAAGATGCACCGATGATCTACCTATGAAAAGACATTTAATTCAAGAGAAATCTATGGCGTTTACTTGTAGCTAGCTCAAGTTTGACCTAATTTCATTAAATTACCAATATGCAAAGTCTTAGCAAGAAGTTGAACCTATTGTCGAAACTCTCGCTTGTTTCTGGTATATTAATTTTGAACCCTCGATGTGTACGTCCAAAAGCTTTTTCGTAAATCTATCAAATCAAAACCTACAATTTACTTGTAGTTTCAAATTTGACCTAATTCTGAGATATCGATATAAAGTTATTCAAATATGCGGGGTTAGCTATAGGAAGCTTCAAAACCGATAAAACATGGGAATCGCAAGTACAACATGTTGTCGATCCACTATATATATATATATATGTGTGTGTGTGTGTGTGTGTCTGTCAACTTGGCTTGTGGCATCCACATCCAATATTCTTTGGACTTTTCTTTATGAAATAGAACAACTAACCTCGTACGTCTTCACTCGGAAAACATAGAATTCAATGTTCTTTCCTGGTAGTTGGACACTCATACCCACAACACTGCTTACTACTAGAAAATGCACCCATCTACCTCTAAAATGACATTTAATTCAAGAGCTATCTATCACGCTTACTTGTAGCTCAAGTTTGACCTAATTAATTTTGTTGAATTGTCAAGATGCAAAATCTTAGCAGGAAGTTGAACCTATCGTCAAAAGTCTTGTTATTTTCAGATATATTAATTGTGACCCCTCGATGGGTACCTCCAAATTAAAAGCTTTTTCGTAAAAGTTAAAAAGCAAAACCTACAATTTACTTGTAGTTTCACCTAATTTCGATAAATCGACTTAAAGTCATTAAAATGGGAAGAGTTAGCTAGGAAGTTTGAAAGCTCATAAAACATGGTAATCTCAAGTACAACATGTTGTCGATCGACTATATATGTCTATCAACTTGGCTTATGGCATCCACATCCAATATTCTTTGGACTTATCTTTACGAAAATAACAACTAATAGCGCCGCTCGTCTTCACTCGGAAAATGTGGAATTGAATGTTCATTCCTAATAGTTGGAAACTCACACTGACGGCATAGTTTACTACAAGAAGGTGCATCGATCTACCTCCGAAAATAAATTTAATTCCAGAGAAATCTATCGTGCTTACTTGTAGCTCAAGTTTGACCTAATTTTGTTAAATTGTCAAGATGCAAAATCTTAGCAACAAGTTAAACATATCGTCAAAACTCTCGGTGTTTTATGATATATTAATTGTGACCCCTCGATGGGTACCTCAAAAATAGTTTTCGTAAAACTTTCAAAGAAACCTACAATTTACTTGTAGTTTCAAATTTGACCTAATTTTGATAAATCGGCATGAAGTCATCCGGTCAAATGGGAAGAGTTAGCTAGGAAGCTTGAAAACACATAAATAAAACATGGGAATCGTTGGTGCAACATGTTGGTCCACTATATATGTCGGTAAACTTGGCTTCCGGCATTTAGATCCAATATTATTCTTCGGACATTTGTTTACGGAAAAGAACAACCTCGCTCGTCATCACTCGAAAAATTGAGAATAATTGAATCTTCTTTCCTAATATAGTTCGAAAATCACACCATACCGACGGCACTATTTACTACAAGAAAATGCACCCATCTACCTCTCTAAAAAGTCATATATTTCAACAACAATCTATCGTGCTTACTTGTAGCTCAAGTTTGACCCAATTTCCTTAAATAGTGTCATGCAATGCAAAATCTTAGCAAGAAGTCAAACCAGTTATCAAAACTCTTGGTTTTTTCTCATATATTGATTGTGACACCCCTCCCGATCAGTACGATACCTCCAAAAGCTTTTTCGTAAAACTTTTAGAGTAACCTACAATTTAGTTATAGTTCATGTTTGACCAAATTTCGATAAATCGACATGTAGTCATTCAAGTGGGCGGAGTTAATTAGGTAGGGAGTTTGAAAACTCAAAAAACATGTGGGAATCGTAACTAAAACACGTTGGTCCACTTAATATGTCTAGAAGCTTAGATTATGGCATGGAGATCCATATTCTGCTTCGAGCTTTCTTTACAGAAAAGAACCATCTCGTCAGCACTCGGAAAACTGAGAATTTTATTTCCTGATAGTTGGAAACTCACATTGACGACATTGTTTACTACAAGAAGATGCACCCATCTACCTGCGAAAATACATTTCATTCAAGAGCAATCTATCGCGCTTACTTGTAGTTCAACTTTGACCTAATTTTGTTAATCAATGAGAAGTCACTGAAGTGTGCGAAGTTAGCTAGGAAGCTTGAAAAATCCTAGTAATAAACACTTGGGTATTATGTATAAGAAACTGTTGGTCCAGTTTGTTTGATAATTGGGGCGGTTGCATTTTCTTTTAACCATGGCAGGTCTCGTAGGAGCAAGGTGCTTGAGAGTTAACATGGTCGGTGCAAGTACAAGTTACATCAAGGACCTCATAAAAATGAAAATTGCACCCAAGTCCATGCATTTAGCACAAGGACCCTGAAACTGAGCAATGAAGTGTGTGTTTTGAGGTTTGCGCATACTAGTGTTCATCGTGCTAAAGACTATCAGTAGAATCTTTGTAGCTGCTAAGAATGGAAAAGAAGATCCAGTGGTTAGTAATGTTTGGATTTGCCGGTGTTGATAAAATGGTCAGTGTTCGAAGTTATCCGTACACTATACAGTGGTATGGTATGGTATGGTATTGTAAGAGATAAGACAAGATAAAGATAAGATAAGAAGTACTGCGAATGGCCGATCTTTTGAGTAACTTTCTCTCCCGATATTTGGGAAGCAAGTGAAAATTTCGAAAATTGAAAAAGTTTGAATTTTTTTGCCACCAAGGACCAAAGTGGTTTTCTTCCTGTGCACTCCTCGTCCCTACTCCACACCAACACGACCGCCGAACACGCCAGAGACATAGAGCCGTTGTACCAAGGTACACGTGCGTAGCATCACGCTTTGGATGAGCGAGAGATCAGCCGGGCCGGTGCGCGAGTGGAAAGGGTAGGAGAGAGGGAGGATGGATGGTGAGAGGCAGCAAAGGAGAGAGAAAACACATAATTTGTTTTACGTGCATAGGTCCTGAAATTTACTAGTACTAGCATAGTGTAGTACAATGTAAGGCCGCAGGAGTACCTCATGTCAGAAACCCATCATAACTTTGCTCTGACATTGAACCGCCTTCAACTTCTCTTTAATGCTGCCCTCTTCCCCTGTCAACATTTTATTCTTTCAGCATGTACAACGTGTGGACAGAGGTGACCATATGTCTAAGAAAAGAAATATACTACTCCCGCATTGTGTAAAAAACACCCCTTAATATGGCTACTACCCGTTCAAAAAAATGGCCTACTATGTGGCATCCGCTAAGGTTGACCTTACACATAGTGGAAAAAATAAAGTTATCTTTAAGCCTAAGGTGCACCTCAAGTTTGTGGGTTGCCCATAGAGATTAGAAATATCATTTCCCCTCTCTCCCTATTTCATGTGATCGTTTTCAAAAGGTGTTCAAAATTTTCATGATGCAAAATCTTAGCTACAAGTCGAACCACTCGTCAAAACTCTCTATGGTTTCGGATATATTAATTAACCGCTCGATGGGTACCTCCAAAAGCTTTTTTTTATATAACTTTCAAAGAAAAATACAATTTATTACATGTAGTTCAAGTTTTACCTAATTTCATTAAATTCAAGAGTAATTTATCGCACTTAGTTGTAGCTCAAATTTGACCTAATTTCATTAAATTGTCAAGACGCAAAATCTTAGCAATAAGATGAACCTGCCATAAGAATTCTCTTTTGGTTCCTGATAGTATATTAATTGCCCCCCACGCGCCCCCTCCGATGGGTACCTCTAAGAGCTTTTCCATAAAACATTCAAAGCAACCTACACGGTTTACTTGTAGTAGTTCAAATTTTTCCTATTATATTTTTTCCGCTTTGCCTATCATAATTTTATATAGTGATGATATGTCAGATGGCATTGAGATCCAATATTCTTCAGACTTTTCTTTAGGAAAAACAAAACCTCGCTCGTATTCTTCACTCGGAAAATGTAGAATTGAATGTTCTTTCTTGATAGTTGGTGTTGGGAGGATACCCCCAGGTAGGGAAACACCGGGGTATAAGGGCCGAGTTAGCTAGGGTACGGCGCGGTCAAAGTAAAGTGCTGACCGGGTCACCTCAAGGCAGGCCGAATCACGGTGTGGCCCGGCCCATGGGGCATTTCCTTGACAATGGTCCGGCCGGCATAAGATCTATGTCGGCCATGACAATCTGTTTTGTAGGTAAAAGGGTAAGTCAGATTAGCTATATGCTATCCGGACTATCTTAGTTTCAAAGAGAAGGAATCACCCGCTGGTCAAAAGGTGGCTTTATAAGCTGAAACATGTGCAAAGTAAAGCAAAGGAGTGGACCAGCGGGTCGGTGGCGACCAAGGTGACGCGGGCAAAGCCGGATGACGTAGCCCGTGACGCCAAAAGACAAGGATGACGCCGCGGGTTACGTCCAAAGCCCGGACGAGCCGTTAAAGAAGAATAAAGAAGCATCTGCTTTAGGAAAGGAGCATATTCGTAGAATATGCTGCCACCTGTGCCCTAGAATTGTAACCCGGGCTCCCCTATATAAGGAGCACTAGGTCCTCCATAGAGAGGGACTACAAATAGAGGAATCACTCTCTATCTAAGGTAGAACTCTAGGGCTAGTTAGTGGGGGGTAAGAGACATTGTTTCCTTCTTGCTAAGGGCCTCAAGAGCACTTGTAAGCAACATTGATACAGAGAATACAAGAACTTCCATGCGTGGAATCACCACGCTCTCCCTCCCTGGATTCCCCTAGCACTCATTGGCCCCATCTTTAGCCTATCCATGGCATCTGTCGTGCCACCACCACGACAGTTGGCGCCCACCGTGGGGCTAGCGGTGCTAGCAGGGGTGAAAATCCAGATGGGAAACTTCTCGAGCACCAGCGAGCGTATCGTCTCTGGCTTGGTTCAGCGTTTTGGAGCGCTGGACTATGTCAGTGACAACGCGGGAAGTTTCGGCAGGAACCCTCCACCACGCAACGGCGTCTTCATCAAGCTAGGCGCGCACAAGATCTACGTCGGCGTGGATGAATCCTGTGTCCACCCGCAGCACATCATCGAGGGTGGCAAGCCTCCTCTCAGCGCCGATCGTGGAGTGCGTATCGCTCGCCCCACCACCAGTGTTGAAGTCCTGATGACCGCGCCAGATGCGGGACCAAGCAAAGATCCGGCGCCAGATCCGCAGGTAACGCCCAAACAGACCAGGTCTAGGTTTCCTCCGCTAGAGAAGCCAGAGAATGTGCTCCAGCAAGCAAGAGATAGCTTAGCAACACCGATAGCACCTGTGGTAGATCCGGCTCAGGTGCAAGTTGAGTTAGAGGAAACTAGGCAGAAGATGTTAGCTAGAGCAAAGAAGGTAGCAGAGCTGCATCAGTCGCTGAACATCACCTTGAGAGAGTACGCTAAGGCGAACCATATCGATGGAGTGAAAATCCGAGGCAGTAACCTGATCACTGAGATTGACAAGGAGTACGAGCCTAGGCCGGGTCAGACAGCTACAATAGTAACATGAGGGTTGGATCGATATAGTACCCCGGCAAAAAACCTCAGAGCAGCAAATGCGTCGTCAAAGGCAGCAAGAGAGAGTAAATCACTTGTTGAGGGTTGCATGCCAACAAAATGAAGAAACAAATAAAGCTAACCCGGCACCACCAAGGGCCTCACAGGTGGTACATTCGGCCAGAAATAACCCGGCGAAATCCAAAGGAGCCGCGCCGTCTCTGGGTCATGACCCTAGGAGAGAGGAGGTAGTGGACTCCGGGAGAAGAAACAAGCAAATGGTCCCTTATGACCCGGTAAGGGCTAGAAAAGGAAAAGCAGTGCAAGTTGATGAGGATCGCCACAGTAACAGCCGGGGTGTGGCTGCCCGGGGTAACCACATTGGCTTTGCCGGGGTGATAGTGAATGTCAAGGTCATAATCCTTGATTAACTCTATCCATCTCCTTTGCCTCATATTCAGCTCCTTCTGAGTGAAGATATACTTTAAACTCTTGTGGTCTGAGTAAATCTCACAGTGATTACCCATCAGATAATGACGCCATGTCTTTAATGCCAGCACTACGGCTGTTAATTCAAGATCATGGGTCGGATAGTTCTGCTCATGCTGCTTCAGCTGTCGAGACAGATACGCGATGACTTTGCCTCTTGCATCAACACACATCCTAAACCAATCTTTGATGCATCACAATACACATCAAACGGCTTCTTGATGTCTGGCATGATCAATATTGGGGTTGATATCAATCTCTTCTTCAGCTCCTGAAAACTGGCTTCACATTTGTCGGTCCATTCAAACTTCTTGTCCTTCTTCAACAATTGGGTCATGGGTCTGGTGATGCTTGAGAATCCTTCCACGAACTTGCGGTAGTATCCCGCTAATCCGAGAAATGCACGGACTTGGGTTTGAGTGGTTGGGGCTTCCCATTCTTCGACATCTTTGATCTTGGCGGGATCAACAGAGACTCCTCCGGCAGACACAATATGTCCTAGGAATCCTACTTCTTTCAGCCAATACTCACACTTGCTGAACTTGGCATATAACTGATGCTCTCTCAGGGTTTCTAGGATGATTCTCAGATGTTGCTCATGCTCTTCTTCTGACTTGTAGATAAGGATGTCGTCGATAAACACAACTACAAACTTATCTAGGAAATTCATAAAGATCTTATTCATGAGATTCATGAAATAAGTAGGGCATTGGTTAATCCAAAAGACATAACTGTATACTCGTATTAACCATAGCGAGTAGTAAAGGCGGTCTTCGGAATATCCGTTGCACGAATCTTAAGTTGGTGATAACTAGTCCTAAGATCAATCTTTGAGAATACCTGGGCTCCAGTCAATTGATCAAATAGATCCTCTATCTTTGACAAGGGGTACTTGTTCTTGATAGTGACGTCATTGAACTTTCTGTAATCTGTACACAGACGATTGCCTCCATCTTTCTTGTCGACGAATAACACTGGTGATCTCCATGGCGATGCGCTTGGTTGAATCAAGCCTGTTGCTAACATGGCATCTAACTGCTTCTTTAGTTCCACTAACTCTGAGGGGTTCATGCTATAGGTTCTCTGGGCTATGGGTCCGGTTCCGGGGATTAGTTCGATAATGAACTCAATATCCCTATCCGGGGGCATACCTGGCAATTCATCTGGGAATACGTCGAGGTATTCACAGACTACTCGTACTGGGTCTATGGTGGGTAGGGCTAGACTCTTGTTGCACTTGAATTGACGGGGTAAGGTTTCAGAGATATGCTCTACTATGACTCCAGAACTACTGGTCATGGTGATGGCTTTCTTACACAGTCTATCAGTCCTTTATGCCTTGACATCCAGCCCATACCTAGTACTACTTCCAATCCTTTGGTTCCAAGTACTATTAGGTTGGCATAAAAATCTATCCCATGTATTCTGATAGGCACATCTTTGCAAATTTTTCTAGCTTTTGTAGTTGAACCGGGGATTTGAACTATCATGACATGCTTCAAGTTGGTTGGGTGAATCTTACTAGTGCATGCAAATTCTTCGGTGACAAATGAATGCGATGCTCCCGAATGAAACAATACTCTTGCTAAAACTGAGTTGATAGAAAACATACCCAACACTACATCTGGCGCTTCTTGGGCTTCTTCTGCGTTCATGTGGAAGAGACAACCGTTGCGGTTGTGAGGGTTCCCTGGGGCAAACCTTCTTCCTGGTTGAACACGACACTGCTGTTGAGGTGGGGCATTCACAGTGGCATTGGCGGCAGTCTTCTTGGGACACTCATTGGAGTAGTGACCCTTCACTCCACACTCGAAACAAGTGATCTGGGACTTGTCGTTTGCTGCGACAGGCACAACATTGCTTCCAGTTCTGGGTGTGCAGTGTTGTTGTTGTTGTTGTTGCTCTTCGGAGGTGCACGGTTGAAATTGTTGGCATTGCCAGAGTTGTGATGGTTTCCTCGGACTTCACATTGCCTCCGCTACGGTTGGGGTAGCTTGGGCGAGACATTGGGGGTCGGTTGTTCCTTGGTGCATATCCTGGTGAGGGGTTGGGATGGTACTTCTGGTGACTGCTAGATCCTAATTGCTGCATCATACGATGTTTGCGATTGTCGTTTGCCTGGTTAATCTTCCCTTCCATCTGAATGGTAGAGTCGACTAGCTCTTCGAGGTCCTGGAAACGGATGTTGACGAGGACAGTCTGCATCTCATCATGCAGTCCGTTCAGGAATCTCTCCTTCTTCTTGGCCTCCGTGTTGATTTCATCAGGCGCATATCTGGCAAGTGACAGGAATCTGTCACAGAATTCTACCACAGTCATTCTTCCTTGCTTCAATTCGTGGATTTCATCTCTCATCCTGTTGACTAGACCTTGCGGCACGTGGGTGCGGCTGAACTTGACTTTGAATGCTTCCCATGTCATCACTTGACCATGGTTCATATTGCGGATACTATTCCACCAAGCTCTTGCATCTCCCGCCAGGTAGTGGGTGGCAAAGAGAACTTTCTCATTTTCATCAACTCCTGCAACTTTGAGGTTGTTTTCCATCGTCTGCAACCAGTCATCCGCATCTAATGGGTTTTCTGATTGGTTGAAGATTGGGGGATTGGTATTCTCAATTGTTTTGAGTTTGGATCCATGGTGATCCTGATTTCCATGCCCTTGGTTGTTGAGAGCCATCTAGGCGATTTGCTGCAATGTTGCTAAGTTGGCTTGACGTTCTGTCCTACTTGCTTCACGGTCTGCGATGAGATTTTGCAAGATCTGCAGCATTGGGTCCTGCGACGAGCTGCTCCCTCATTGGTTTCCGTGAGTCATCTAAAGATTGAGGTAGATAAAGGGGTAAGAGGGAAATTCTAAGGTTCATGGTTTTGGTTTCAAAGCTAAAACTTTGAGTTAGACCCAGGTTTTTCAACTAACTCCATTTCATTCATGCAAACAAACACACGATACAACACACACCACAACAAACAAAGGAAAACAGATGGTTTGAAGAACCATTCTGCAAGCTATGATACAGTGGGACCGATACATCTCATGCTACGACAGTGCTCTAGTGCATCTACTCATCGTCGATGAAGTTAGAGTCCTCATCGTCAGTGTAGAAGTCCACAGCATCCTCCTCCAGAAAGTCATCATTGTTGCTGAGGTAAGAATCCATGTCTCCCTAGATGTCTTCACCCTCATCTTCTTCTTCCTTGGCGGCAAGATGAGCTTCCTGCTCCTTGACGGTCTTCTCGAGGTCGGCCACCTTCTTGCGAATACGGGCGATGGTGCGATCCTTCTTGGCACGCTAGCGGCGAAGAGACTGGCGATCCTAGACGAGCAGTGCGGAAGTGTGGGCCTTTTGGTCGGCAATGGCACGGTTCTGGTTGGCTAACTCCCTAGCATTGTCCAGCTCCTGCTGTCTGTCATGCAGCAAGAAGTCAAGATTCTCCACTTGACGCCTCAACTCTGGGTGACTTGGCATCTCCATAGGCATTCCCATGAAGTCACATCTTGCATAGTGAGCAAAATGGGTTCCTTGGATTTTGTTGATGCTGAGGGCACATAGACGTGCAAGAGCTTCATGCATTGCCCTGGCTAATCCATCTAGCCAGTTGTTCTCTCTCACGCAGAACTGAATTCTCCCAGAAGTTGGTGCTTCAATGCTTCCTCTAAGATCCACGGTGACTAGCCACTGTAGGTCTCCTCCTAGGGGTCCTGGAAGTTAAGCTCCAAGAAACTCCGGATGTGGGCGTCCCAAGAACTCCGACAGTGAATCCAGATCCCTCTCGAAGATCAGCTGACCTCTGTTTCCCAACTGGTAAAACTGGCTGAACTGAGTCTCCATCTACAAGAATTAAGGATGAGGAAATTAGTGAAGTGATCAAGTGTGTCAAATTTTAAGTAGTAATGTAAGAATTGGAGGAACATGAATTTTTGAGAAAGAAAGAATTCCCAGGGATAAGAGAGGAGATAGTTTTTCGTAAATACTCACTTTGGTTTTGAAACTAAGTTTTTGTTCGGACGTCCATTCTAACTAGGGTCTCCTATGGTCAGGATGGCTCTGATACCAACTTGTTAACACCTAGATTTTTAATCCCAGATGCCCGTTATGCCATACCTCGCAATCCCAGGATTACCATTTTTGCGAGACATAACGGATTGGATATCACAGTACATCATCCATTACAAGACATACATAAGGTCTTACACAAATAGGGATCTCATGATCCAATCTTAATACAACAGGCAGCGGAAATAAAAGATAAGCATAGCGGTGGGGTCCATCTTCAGGGGCACAGGCAATGCTGACAAAGGCAGATAGTCCTAGTTATCATAGCCGTCCTGCTGGCCATCATCTTGATAGTCTCCTTCTTAGTCTGGCCATGAGAATAGCCAGGGACAATAGCCATGAGTACTCTTTAAGTACTCGCAAACTACCACTAACAAGTAGTATAGTGCTAAGCTAAAGTGCTAAATCTAAGTTTAACTATAAAGTTAAGTTTGAAACTAAGCTAAGTTCTGAAGCAAAGAAAGATAAAACAAAGTTCTAGAATCACTTAAGTTGGGAAGCTATTGTCATAAACATAACGCTGTTGTGGTCAAGTCAAGATTCATCATTCATTTCATAAGTTGTTTGAAAAACATCTGACAACGAAACAGTATGGCCATTCCAAATGTCCATAACCGCTGACGCGGCTATTCGAATAGTTTGACACTCTGCAAAGGTGGTACACTTTCACCACAAGATTCGATACATCTGTCAGGGATAACCCTGAATCATCATACTTAGTATGCAGATAATCAAACATAACCTTCCCTTTACACACCCTAGTATAAGCACCTCTCCTATGAGCATGGCCTCCCAACCATGACCATCAGTCATCTTGGGCACTGCATAGGTGGACAACATTGAGAGGTAGCCTCAGCTCAAACCTCTCCCGCAAGGGAACTAATACTAATGCATATAAATTTCCAGCTAAGCCTTACCCAATTCAGGTAGTGTGGTTATACGGTAAATTTGGAATGGTATCGCATCTGAATCCAACCATCGGTTTTATAAAAGGGCTAAGGCTCATGCCTTAACATTTTCATCATCATAAATCATTTGTGTTTCTCAACACATGTCAAAACATCTCAATAGAATGACTCATCATTCCAAGGTTTTCATAATTCATTTTCACCAAGTGTTCCCATCTAAGTGACTCAAGTTTTTTATCTACTCTAAACTACTAAGTTAAGAGTGTTCACTAAGGTGGAAAATGGTGGGATCAATCTCATGCCATAGAATGACATCTAAAGGGTTCTAAATAGGTCAAGTTTTATACTTTTTATGCTACCTTCAAAACAAGTAAAGAACTTTGGGTAGAGTAAAGGAAGTAAAGCTTGAAACTAAGACTTGGATGAAATACTAGTCAAGGTAGTATAACTCAATCATGCCTAAAGCATCTTTGCTAAACCATGTAGTTCAATCCTAGCTTGCTAAGTATTATACTTGCAAGTGTTAGCTTGCCTTGGTTGGTGCAGTGGTTGAAGTTTTCTTCTTCTTCTTCTTCTTGGTAGAACTCCTGCTCCTCGTAGACTTGGTCGGTACTATCGTCTATAAATACATACGGAGTACACAATCACAAAACAATACTTAACTAGTCTAATTAGCATTCTAAGACACACATTTGATGATCTATTATCATCTCAAGCATCACAAGTTTAATTCAATAGTTTCATCCTTTTTATTTTAGAAAAGTAATTTCTACTCATTGAGAAATTAACTAAGATTTAATATTCACCACTTAAAATATGGGATCATGTGGACACATGTCATCACCACACATTCTAACATGTGGGAATGTAATTTAAGGGTTGGATCATAATTACTTTGGTTTAAGTTCATTATTTAATGATTTAAAGTGACTAGAAATGCCTATATAGCATTATTTTGGTACTAGTCCAAAGTCACTGCATGTAAACCTTAATATTATTACATATTCAGATAGTTATGATGAAATGTGAATTTTGAGAGTTGGAATCAACTCAAAATCTATCTTGGTTGATTTTATAAAAATGTTGCAATGTGCAAATGCTTCTGTTTTGTTATTTTTACTATGAGAGATCTATAACTCTAATTGAATTAAATCCAACAGGCTTGGATAGATCATTTCAATACCTTTCAGACAAAATTGGTTTCATGCAATTTGGATTTGTCAAACTCCCAGAATTGATTTCTAAACTAGTGGATAGAGACTAGAGTAACTCTAAATAGAAAAAACTAAATTTGAATATTTAACACGTGCAGGAACTAACTGGGCCGGCCCATCTATGTACAGTGCACGCAACGGGCTGCCTGACATGCGGGCTCCACCAATCAGCAGCACAAAATCACCGAAACGGTATCTAGCATCCTGGGCCACACGATCTAAAGACGATCCAACGGTGGGAGGTCATCGTCGACGACGGATTACTCCGGCGAGAACCTGGCCTAGACGCGGCGGTGGGGGTCAATTGGGGGCATACCAAGGCTCCAGCAAGGTTGGTGAGGTAGGCAAACAGGCTGGTAGACGACGGCGAGGCGAGGCGCGGTTGCGGCAGAGCTTGGGGTGCCCTAAATCGCAGACGGACTTCTCCTCCTACTGCGGCGGCTTCGGCTCCAATTCTGGCGAGATAGAGCTCGAGCGACTTCGGGTAGAGGTGGGTAAGGTTCAGAGAGAGGTGGGGAGTGAGTGAGTGTGGAGAAAAGAGGGTGGGGTGGCTGCTTTATATAGGGTCGACGAGAGGGCAGAGAGGGCGCCGGTGAGGTCATCGGTGACGATGATGCGGGGCTCTCCCGGCATGGGCGAGGGCGGCGATGGATGCTCTGTCCCCCGGTGATCCTCTGAGGCTTAAAGGCGCGACAAGGCGGGGTCTCTACTAGTCGGGAGCGTGCGGTGAACTGCGCGCGGACGGCGGTGTTCGACGCGGTTCCTCCAGGCTGCTGGTCACTAGGCGGCGAACGGTGATGTCTGGGCGGTTGCTGGGCCTGCTGCGGGTGCTGCCATGCAAGGCTAAGGCTAGGCGAGGTTGGTGCTGCTCTGGCGGGCGCGGTGCTCCGGGGTGATCGGCATGGCGGACAGAGGCATGGGCGCGAGCAATTGGAGCTTGTCCTCTGCTCGATTTTGGTCGGGGGCTGGTCGAGGCGAAGCGGTGTGATGGCGCCTATCTGCCAGCGAGCGAAGGAGAGCGCGGGACGGGCTAAGGCGAGCTATCCGTGGTCGACCTGGCGCATGGCATCGGGCGGCTTGCTACTGGAGCAGACAGGGGAGAGGGAGAGAGAGTTAGGGCCGGGGTTTTAGCTGGGGGAACAAGGGGACCAAGTTAGGCCCAAATGGAGACCAAAGCTACTGCTCACTATAGTGTTTTAGGTTTTGTGAGATTTGTGTCTGCCACTGTTTGATGAAATGGCCGCAAGAAGCAAAAGTTTGAATTTTTGTTTCAAAAATTTTGAGTGATCTCCACTAGTACTAGGTAGCCTCTGGTTGCAAGGGTTTTGAAAATGGAGTTCAAATGGATGGTTTTTGAAATAGGGGTGATCTAGGCATATGCATTGAATTCAATTTTCACATGCCATTTAAAATAAGTATTTGAATGTTTTTAGTAGATCAAAAGGTGGGACTTGGTACCTCATTATGTGTACTAGCAAGGGGTGTAAAGATCTAGAATTATTTCTGTTGAGAAATGAGTGCTAGGAACACTCAAAGTAGTGTAGTGGATTAAAATGACCAAAATGACCATTCCTCATTTTAATTGTTTTTTATTTGATTTTCTTTGGGATTTGCTTGGGAAAGAGTTAGATGATGTTTAATTTACCAAACAAACATTTTACAACCAAAGAATCACAGAACCATGGCAATTCAAATCAATTCCTAAATTAAATGCACATACACATGAATGCTTTCATTTTTAATTTGGAGAAGTTTTTGTTAACCCTAAATTTTGAGGATCTGAATTTTGATAAGCTTGGGTTGAAGTTTTGGGATGTTACAAGTGGGCTCGCACTAGTCATATGCTCAAACTCCATCATGTTGGTGGAAACCTGTAACTCAAAACAAAATTTAGCAAGACAAAAATAAATAAACAAAAACTAAAAGACCTATAACGCTTAGCTCCCTGGCAACAGCGTCAGAAAATAGCTTGATGACTGCAAGAGCACATATCATTTGTACCTAGTTTCGAAATAAAGATATCGATCCCACAAAGAGAACGAGTCTGAAGTCTAATAACTCTTGAAGTAACTATTATGATAGAAATGCTAGATAACGTTTTAAGTGACAAGATAAAATGCGAGTATTGTGTAAAAAGGTGTTTTGGGTTTTGGGTATAAGAGCAATAATAAATTAAAGCAAAGTAACTTAATACATAAAGTAAGTATCGCAGATGTAAGAGAGATTGGAACTGCAGTAGGGAAAATGCGTTCTCAAGGAGTAGCGGATACGCCACTAGTATTGTAAAGATCTAAGATAAAGATTATTATCATGAACATTCTCAACTATGTATGTGTGGGAGGAACTCCGTATGTGGACGATTAGCCACCAACCACTGCACACATCATCCTCATAACCACACTAGACAACAATCGACATCAATCGAATTACTGCGCTATTAAGGGACATAATCACGTAGGACGTATCCCATGGCATGGATAGTGGTCCGTGAGTTTCCTCGGCTTCCCAAGTTGATATGTAAGGATTGCTAATAGTTTTATAGTCACCGTAAGTGCTATCACGCCCCCGTCTATCAACAAGTAGTTCCCTCCATCAAGTCCCCACGAGAGGCAAATATTGAGAGGTTGACTTGTCTCAACATCAAGATGTAGAGAATCTAACACATGGTCACAACGATGAATATCATAATAGACTTTATCTTATTTCAATCTCATACTAGGGTTTCTCCATATCCCCAAGAACTAATGATCTACTCATACATGAAGGCAATAAACATCATGGCAATGGTAATGGAAACAATCATAGATGAATAGTACTTGTATAAATCCACAACGAGTATAGGAATTACAACAAGATCTAGACAAGATATAGATGGGATGGATGGAGATGGTGTGATGAAGTGGTGGATGATGAAGATCGATGCCTTAGCCTCCCGGATCTGCGTAGGGCGAAGATTGATCCCTTGTGGATGAGTTTCTCCTCTAGATGCCTTCTGGAGGTGAGGTTTCGGCGATTTCTAGGTGCTCTATATGTCATCTCTTCGAACCAATTGCATGGGGTGAAACTATTTGATGAGGCGGAGGCAGCGCCAACTATACGGCCGGAGCTATACGGGCGGAAGAAATTCTCCCGTTGTATAGTTGGTCGTTACGCTCTCTGTCTCCTTTGTTCGCTTCTAGTTTTCTTCTGGTATTATTAATATTTCCCAAATAAGTGATTTACGTTGTTTTTACTCCTTTTCTCCATAGTACAACTATTTTAATAATTGTATCCATTGGATCCATCATCTGTCCTGATCCTGGTGAAAACAAACATAAAATATGTGCGCGAACGCCGTAAAATACCAAGATCCTACATCTACAATGCAAAATAATAATATAAAACATGATACAAATATGCACTCATTAGTCGCACAAGATTATTTCACTATGAGAGCCACGTTGGTCACTACGGTGTAAGACTATCCAGGTTGTGGACATTTCTCGGGGCAGGTTATCCAAGGATTCTTCGCATGCGTTAGGTGCATGGATAACGCGACCTATCTCCAACTAGAGAAAGATCCAGGGTCTTCGAAAACCATGTTCATGGGGGCACCGGAGGTGGCTTGGAAAGAATAATGCACGGATAAAATGTGGAGATCTGTTCGATGGGAAATCTAAGACCCAAGGAATCCCAGAGCAGAGGAGCAGTGAAGAAGTGGATGAATTGATGAAAAACTGGAAAGAATGTCCTAAGCCGGGAAAGAAGCGAAAGAGGAAGCAAGACAAGATGTTGAAGAAGGTATAGAAAACAAGGTTTGTTTTATGGGAGTTGCCATACTAGAAGTTTCTCCGCACTCCTCATAGCCTTGACATCATGTGTCGTGGTGGTGTCACGACAGATGCCATGGATAGGCTAAAGGTGGGGACTAATAGCACTAGGGGAATCCAGGGAGGGATAGTGAGGTGATTCCCTACACAGAAGGTTCGTATTTGATTCACTTCCAAGGTTACAAGTGCTCCTAGAGTTGTATTGGCAAGAGGAGGAAGAAGGAACTCTCTTACTCTCACCCACAGTTAACCCGTATAAGACCAACCAGAGATCAACCCATAGAACCTAAAACCAATCAGAATAGCCCCTTCTACAGAGGCCCTAGCCCTCCTTATATAGGGGTGGCTAGGCCTCCACTTAGGGCATACGTGGAGGCATATTCCCGGGAATATGCCTCCTCCCAAAATAGTAAGTCGACCGGGTTGCTTTCCCCCGCGTCACACAAGCAGAGGCTATGTGAGCCTCTGCGGCGCCCGTGTCAGCCGACACGGGCGTCATCACCTCTGTCGGCCACGCCTCGGTGGTCCTTCCCCTGTCCGCTTCGCTCATGCAGTGCGTACTGGGGCTTCTTTTGACCAGCGAGATTCCTTCCTTCTCCTAGAAGCTAGATATGACCCGGATCATAGTTGATCCGGCCGCACCCGTTCCTGCATACAAGTTAAATATGCCTTTCCGACTTACGGCTTAAGTCGGTTGAGACCTAGTTAGGTGGACGCCCCCTGGTCCAGGTTACCCCGTGATTCGGCCTACCTTGAAGTGACCCGGCCAACATCCGCTTTAGCCTTGCCGAACCTCGGCTAACTCGGCCTTTATACCCCGGCGTGATCCTACCCGGGGGTATCCCCCCAATATTAGTCCCCGAAGCTGGTGCGGTCTTAGCTGCCTTGGCTGCTAAGGCCACATCAGGTTCAATTTTGTTGAGCTTTGGATGTTATTTCTGAGTTATCTCCTTATCTCGGGTTGTATGGATTTACATTCCCTTGGCACGTTCCAAGTTTTCACTTGCTGGCCGGGTTACCACCTTAACTCGGACCTCATGGTTTTACCTTCCCTTGGCACATTCCAAGTTTTCACTTGCTAGCCGGGTTACCATGGTCTCATCCGGGTCTTCTTTCCTTCTCTCGTACGCTAACCCATGTGGAGGCTAATCATCAGGTTGCCTCATTTTAAGGGCCAGCCACAGTAACCGCTGTAGTAATTGTCAGTTATCACTGCGCGCGGGTCACGTCACGCCTGCCTCCTCGTTAACCGCATCAATGCGTCACGTCATGGGATCAGCTACACCCTGTGGCCTTCCGTGTGGCTCGCTGCTGATTGGTCGATGCGGGCTATACACGGCCACACCGTGTGGCGTACCCGCATGACACGATCCCACTTCCCCCTCGAGGGAGTGGTTAAATAGGGGAGGGGCGCACCCCTTAGGTCTTTTCCCCCTTCCGCGCCCCTCTGCCTCTAGCTCTTCTTCTTCGTCGTCTTCCCCGCGATAGCGCCGCTGCCATTGCTTCTAAGTAGCAGTGCCGCCGCCGCACTGCTTCTCCACGCCTCTGCATCACCGCCACCGCTACGCACCTCCTCCGCCACGGGTCATTGTCAATCTAGGCCGTTGCCCCCCACCGCTGCTAGCGCCAGTGAGGGTAGCAAACACAAGATGACAGAGGAGGAGCTCGCCGTCGCCGAGCAAGAGATGGAGGAAGACACCGCCACGGCGGACCGTGGTGCGTGGGCCGGGTCTTGGGTCTGCCAAGACGACCTGGACTGGCTCTACCGCACCAGACGCATTCCCGCCAGCGTCACCACGCGCCTCGCCTCCATCGAACTCGCCCCCTTGCCCAATCCGGGTGAGTACGTTGTGTTCTTGTCCCACTTCCAGCGGGGGTTCGGTTTGCCGGTCAGGGATTTCTTCCATGATTGGTTAAGCACCTACGAACTCCAGCCGCACCACCTTCCTGCCAACGCAATTACTTCTCTTTCTGCTTTCGCCTCCATGATCGAAGGCTATGCCGGACTATGGCCCACGAAGGAGCTATGGATATGGTTTTTCGGCCTTCATCGTAATGTCATTCCGAACATTCAACTTGATCCGGAGGACAAGCAGCTCACTCAATTCGAAGCTGCGTCCATCTCACCCTGGAGGCTATCCGTTTTCCCCCGAGTCACCGGGCTGGACTCCTGCAAAGGATGGGCCCGGACTTTCTTTTATGTCCGGAACGAGGGCACTGAAGACTTGATCCGGCTGCTTCCCTATGCTCCGGGTCCACCTAACCCGGAGTTGTGGGACATTGTCCCCAAGAAGCCCACAGTATTGGCCAACCAGGTCAACAAAAGGTTCGTGGAGCTGAAGGAGCTCGGGTTGCACAACGAGGACGCCATGATCACATTTGTCCGCAACCGGATCTCCCCTCTCTAGAAGAGCACTCACAAGGTGCGCCACATGAGCTGGCGCCGCGACCCCAACCGGACCTCGTCCTTCGAGCTTAGCAACACAAAAATTTATCGCCGGGTCAAGGCCCTCTTCACCACCCACAAGGACTTCTCCTCTGAGTGGACATGGGGAATTGAGCATTATTGCCGGGATAGGCTTCCTCCCGTGGTAAGCTTCGTGCCACCAACTTTCTCCGAATTAAACCTTATGTCGGTTGCCGTTGTATTTTTAACTCAGTTGTCTTTTTTCTCCCTTAGCAATTCCTTCAGCAAACTATCGAGGATGGCACCGATCCCACCCTCAAATGTGCGCCTGACCGGGAAAGCTCGGACAAGGAAGAACTGGACCAGGAGATGTTCCTCCCAATGGCCGACGCGACCAAGCAACCCACCGGTAAACTCTCTTCTATTAGAGATTGGTCCGATGATGAAGATGACTCGGATATCGAGGTGATGGAAGCTATTGACACTGTCCCCCTTTCTTATGCTTTTCCGGCATCAGCTAACCCCGGTGGGCAGATCCACGAGGACCCTCGACTTGCTACGGGTGAACCTGTTCCGATAGCGCCGAAGAAGAGGCGTGGAGCTGCATCAAGTTCCTCCTCCGGACCTTCTCAGCCTGCCAAAAGGCGAAAGAAGTCCGGAGACAAAACTGCCTCCAAGCCAGCAGGCAAGGCCCCAGCACGAAGGGCTCGGAAACCCAAGGAGCCCCTGACCTCGGATGGTAAGCCTCTTTTCCCTCTGCAATTTATTCTTCCTTGCATTGTTTTAGTTTCTCTTCTGACATTATTTGATTCGGTAGTGCTGCGGTGGAGGTCCCGCAGAGTGGATCTAGCATCTCTTCACCACTCCGACTTAGCCCTTCTCCCTCTCGTGACGACGAGCCACGCCCGCTGAGCCCTATTCCAGAGGGTTCTGCGGCTGCTCCGGGTTCTATTCCACCTCGTCAAGAGGGGGTAACCTTGGAGCGGGGGAGACCGGCCCAGACGAGGCGGCGTCATCCACAACTTTGCCTTTGCCGCAACCAGCAACTACCGAGACTACCTCAGCACCAGCACTAGCTCCAGCACCAGCATCAGCAACCACTCCAGCACCAGCAACCACTCCGGCACCAGCACCCACTCCGGCAGCAAGAACATCAGCAGCAGCACCAAGTCCAGCAACAAGAGCACCAGCGCCAAGCTCCTCCGCCTCGTCCGAGTCTTCTCAGTCTCGGCGAGGAAGTACCTAGGCAGCTCCTAAGGGAAAATCTACTGCAACCACTTCCTCTTCCTAGCAGCCCAAAGGCAAGAAGGCCCCTGACGCCACCAGGGCAGCGTCCGTCGAGTATGGACAGTGCACTCTCGCGTGCATGCTTGCCAAGAAGCCTCCAGCACCGAAGGACGCCCCTGCCGAGCCAGCTAATGCGCAACAACTTGTTCTGCCCACCAGCCCGGCCCTTGCTCAGGTTGAGAGGAGGGAAGCACATGCGAAGGGCTTGGGGGCGCCCCACATGCTCAGCGGTGAGCGATATCCTCCAACCTTGATCGAGTTTATGAACAATTGGAACAAGGCGGAGTTCATCTACAACGACGATCTCCTGGAGAAGTTTGGTCCCACCGAGTTCTCTGCTCAGATGAACACAGCCTCTAAGGCGATTAACCTTGCGGGTCGGATGATGGAGGTACATTACTTCACCTTTTCCTTAGCATGTACTAGCGATATAACCATTAGTCCCCGAGCCTCCGGGGGAGTAACTTGTTACTCGGCCAGATGCTCCTTAGAAACTAACGTAGCTTCTTGATATTTTTAAATATGCACACACCTAGAGCCGGGTTAAGTTCCACTTGGCCCGGATCTTGTACACTTCGAATATGCACAAGGCTTAAGCTAAATTTCTGTACTCTTTTCAGGTGACCACCAACCGCCGGAGCGCTGAGTTCCAGCGTCTCCTGGACACTCACAAAATGCTGCTCGCAAAGCAGAATGCACATCTCGCTGAGCACGAGAAAAGGGGTAAGTTATCTTCTTCACATTTTTCTGTTTTCCTTCATCTTTTTCTGCAGAACTAATCTGTCATTCGGTTTTCGCAGCTAGGGTGGAGGCTGAGAACAAGCTTATGAGGAAGAATCTGGATCAAATTAAGGGTAAGTTACTATTGTCCGACCTTGCTTTGCTTTCTATCTCCTTTTCTCCTTGGCTCGGCAAACATTCATACCTCGGCTTTGCCGGGTTAACAAACTATTTCAGTATTGCTGGAAGATAGTATGGCCGTGCCTGATATGATGCTGCATTTTCTCGAACAAGCAGGGTAGCATCAGGCCGAGCTCAAGAAGAAAGACGATGAGCTTGCCCTCCTACGAACCAAGGATGACGAGATTGCCAAGTTAAAGGCAAAAATGAAGAAGCTGAAAGCACAGCACCAAACCGAGCTTGAAAAGGCTGGCCAGGACTACACCGAAGAGCGCGAGCGCCTCAATCTCCAAATTGCCAAGGACCGAGAACTTCTCCAGGAGGCCGACGTCAAGCTTGAGCCGGCGAACGCTGAACTGGTGTAGCTCCGCAAAAGACGCGATGACTGTACCAAGGAATTGACCCGGATCCACAGCCACATTTTACGTAAGTTCCTTTTCCTTATCCGGCATATTTCTCCGGGTTACCTCACATGTCTTTTCATTACTTGCTTCTCTTGTCTTGTTTTTAGGAAAATTTCCAGAGGGTACTCCCATTGCGAGCGCCACTATTGCTGATTTCCGCCGAGAGAGGGGTACTCCCGTTGCTCCTGACGGTCAAGACATTCCTTAGGACATGGAGGACCTGCTGGTCAGCCTGTCATCTCACGTGGAAATTATCAAGAACTATGGCAAGGATCTCCTTAACGTTGCAGTCCGAGTCTTCAACACGTTTTGGCCTGCTGAAGACACTCCGGAGGGAACCGCGGTTCTTGCTGAAAAGTTGATGGAAATCGAGACCCATCTCGACCTTTGGAGGGAGTCCGCTGGACGTGCTGCAGCTGAGACCGTTCTTCACCACATACTCATGTGGTACGGGAAGATCGATCTCAACCTTCTGACGCGCCTGCGCACCGGATCCAAATGGTCTAATGACCCGGAGTGGGTAGCTCGGTGCCAGGCTTGCGCCCACAGCCTTGTTGAATATGCTCCCATTCATGGATGGACTGAGGGTCCGAGCTTCCTGGAAGCCGCTGGTGATGAAAATGCTGAGAACGTAGAAGATGGTTCAGACGAGGGTGAAGAGGACGATGCCTCGGATATCAACAAAGGCGAAGATGACGCTGAACTTCCTCCTCCTGCTGCTCCTTGAGTGAAAACAATTTAAAATTTATCAGATCCCCGGTATGCCGGGTGGAATTATATCCAGTACACATCTGATATTTTGCTACTAAGTTTTTATGCCGGATCAACTTGGGCATAGCCCCCGAGTTTCATTTTCTTGTTCGTCCAATCTTCTGGCTCGGTTCGTATCTACCTTGATTCGGTTTTACGACTTACGAATCCGAGCTTCAAAAATCGTTTTAACAATACTTAGAAACTTTAGGCTTAGCTCAAAATAATTCAGCATAATAATTTGAAAGTAAATACAAGGTTAGTCCGAAAAACAAACGTCGGCTCGATTAAGTTCTTTTCCTTAGTCGTTTTTCATGTGCTACGCAATTCCAAACTTGTTCTCTTGCTTGCCATGAAGCCAATTCTTGTTGGACAGTAGCAAGTCGAAGAGTTGGGTTTTTGGTGCTCACACACTACTAATCTGAGTTAAGTAGAACAACTTACTCCAGCTGAAGTATAAATAATGAAAGACAACAAATATTATTAAGGCAGTCCCCGAGTTACTGCTCGAGGTGCCAATATTTCATTGATAGGCTCATTGCCGGCATACATACCGACATATGAGAAGACTCGGATACATACACTTCTCTACTAAGTGTAGAAAGGACGAAGTAGAGCTACATTCCATGGACGCTTAGATTCCTCGCCGGACCTGTCCGCCTTGTTCTTTTCCTGTGGCTTTGCATCGATAAGATAATAAGAATCATTGTGCAATGCTTTGCTCACAATGAACGACCCTTCCCATGGGGGGGATAACTTATGCATACCAGCAGTACGTTGTACCAACCGGAGCACCAGATCACCTTCCCGGAAGACTCAGGGGCTTACTTTCCGGCTATGATAGCGTCGGAGATTTTGCTGATATATGGCGGATCTGGACAATGCCAATTCTCTCGCTTCTTCCAGTAGATCAACATCATTTTGCCGGGCTTCTTGCACTTCGGCTTCTGTGTATTGGGTGACCCTAGGCGAATCATGCTCTATGTCGGCTGGTAATACACCTTCTGCCCCATATACCAGAAAAAATGGCGTATAGCCTATTGATCGATTCAGAGTTGTTCTTAAACTTCATAGTACCACTGGTAGTTCTTCTATCCAGCACCTCGCTGATCTTTGCAGTGGCTCAATGAGCCGGGGTTTTATCCCGGATAATACCAATCCGTTGGATCTTTCCACTTGTCCGTTCGATGCGGGGTGGGTTACCGAGGCAACGTCCAGCCGAATCTTCTTATCCCGGCAGAATCGCGCGAATGCTCCTTCAGCAAAATTTGTGCCATTATCAGTTATGATACTGTGAGGATAACCGTATCTCAAGATGATGTCTTTGAGAAATGTTACAGCTGTAGCTCCATCATATTTTCTTATAGGCTTCACTTCAATCCACTTCGTAAATTTGTCCACCATGACCAAAATGTGAGTCATATTTCCCCTTGCTGGTTTAAACGGGCCAACCATATCCAAGCACCATACGGCAAATGGCCATGTAATTGGTATGGTCTTGAGTTCCGACATTGGCATATGTGTCTTGGTAGCATACCTCTGACAACCATTGCATTTCCTCACCAGATCTTCTGCTTGTTCTAAGGCACTTGGCCAGTAGAATCCATGTCGGAAAGATTTTGCCACCAAGGCTCGGGACAAGGCATGATGCCCGCACTCCCCTTGATGTATATCTCGGAGGATGTCAAGCCCTTCTTCTGGGTCAACGCATCGCTGGAGGACATTGGTCACACTCTGTTTGTATAGCTCGGAATTGATGATTGTGTATGCCTTTGCTCTCCTCTGAGTTTGCCTGGATAACACCTCCTCAGTGGGTAACGTTCCATCTTTCAGGAATTGAAATATAGGCAGTGCCCAAGCTGGTATTGCTCGCACAGGGAACACATCCTCATCAATTTCCATCTGATCCACCGGCATAACTTCAACCGGAGCACGCTGAGCAGTCCCCAGGTCCTGCGAGGCAGTCCCTGGGTTCGCTGAGGCAGTCCCCGGGTTTGCTGATGCAGTCCCCAGGTTTCGCGCACTACCTCCCATGTTAATGTCCATGGGCACAGCTTCGGATTCTATATCTTCCGGGACATAGATTGAGTCGGTTCCTGGGGACGGCCTGATAGATGGTTTTCTAAGGTGTTCCAATGCTACACCCGGTGGAATTGCTTGTCGGGTTGACCCGAGCTTTGACAACATGTCAGCAGCCTCATTTTCCACCCGGGGTACATGGTGAAATTCACATCCCTCAAAGTAACCAGATATCTTCTGCACATGAAATCTGTATAGTGCCATGTTTGGTTCAAGGGCGTCCCACAGTCCCGACACTTGCTGTACTACCAAATCCGAGTCGCCAAAGCATAGGATCCGACGTATCCCAATCTCTTTTGCCACTTTGAGCCTATGCACAAGTGCTTCATACTCAGTGACATTGTTCGATGCCGCGAAATGGATCCGCAGCACGTATTTCAGCTGGTCCTTCTTTGGCGAGGTAAGTACTACTCCAGCGCCTAGCCCGATTTTTGTTTTTGACCCGTCAAAGTGCATTCGCCAATAGTTCGGATCTGGTAACGGCGGTTCGTATTGCACCTCGGCCCAGTCCACAAAAAAGTCAGCCACAACCTGAGACTTAATTCCTTCTCTTCTATCATATTGTGGCGCATAAGGAGCTAGTTCAATTGCCCATTTTGCAATTCTGCCACTCGCATCTTTGTTACTCATTATCTCGGATATGGGAGCTTCACACATTACTTTGATGGGATGCTCCTCAAAGTAATGCTTTAACTTCTTATCTGCCATATAGACACCATATGCCACCTTTTGATAGTGTGGGTAGTTCTGCTTTGAGGCAGATAACACCTTGCTCAAGTAATACACTAGCCTTTGCACCGACTTACCCTCTTCGTCGCGCTCTACCACAATCACTGCACTTACAACTCGGTTGGTTGCAGCTATGTAGAGCAACATTGGATCCTTTGATAGTGGAGAGGCTAACACTGGTGCAGTGGCTAACATCTTCTTTAAGTGGGCAAAGGCTTCATCAACCTGTGGCGTCCAAACGAACTTATCCGACTTTTTCATGAGTTGGTACAGAGGCAATGCCTTTTCTCCCAACCGACATACAAACCGACTTAACGATGCCAGGCAACCAGTGAACTTCTGGACATCATTAAGACACTTCGGCAGTTCCATTCGTTCAATGGCCCGGATCTTAGTTGGATTAACTTCGATACCTCAGCTAGAGACGAGAAATCCGAGTAATTTTCCAGCCGGGACACCGAAGGTACATTTTTCTGGGTTAAGCTTCATTCAAAACCTTCTTAAGTTAGCGAATGTCTGCTTGATGTCGTCAAGGAGCGTTTTTCTTTCCTTGGTCTTGATAACCACATCATCCACATACACTTGTACATTTTGACCTATTTGGTCGTGCAAACATTTCTGCATACATCTTTGGTACGTTGCCCCTGCATTATGTAAACCAAACGGAATGGTGCGATAGCAATAAGCCCCATACGGGGTGATAAATGCAGTCTTTATTTGATCATCCGGATTCAGAGGTATCTGGTGGAAACCAGAATATGCATCAATGAATGACAACAGTTCACATCCAGCAGTTGAGTCTATGACCTGATCTATCCTCGACAGTGGAAATGGATCTTTTGGACATGCCTTGTTCAGGTTCGTGTAATCGATACACATACGCTGTGAGATCCAGGCAAATGGCTTAATAGGATTGATAGGATACCCATATCAACAAGTTGCAACTTCGTTTCCGGAAGCTCATTCGAAAAGAACTCTAAGGTTAAGCATGCTTGGCCTAGAGAAATTCTAGGATGGGTGACCGACCGGGAAGTGGGTAACCGGGTGCGCACGAGTGAGGACAAAGTGCACAGAAAAGACTAGTGTTGGTTCATGGGGCCAGTCTAGATATCCTATTAAGCCGCCAGGAGTGACACCCCCCGGGCCCAGGAGTGGACGGGGTGTTACAAGTGGTATCAGAGCCGACCCTTGCGATTACACGGGTGTGTGCGGGTCAGTGGCGGGACATGTGGAGCATGGCGCGTGTGGCCCGGAGTGGACACGGCATGGCACATGTGCCGGCACTGGACGCACAGACGCGTGCCAAGAGGGAACGTTCCTTGGGTGTGCTTGATCGATGAGGGCATCGATCTTCTAAAGGGTGGGTGTATGTGAGATCCAGGCAAATGGCTTAATAGGATTGATAGGTGTAGCATCCCAATTGTCTAACAATTGCAATGCTACTAGCCTAGTCTATATAAATGCTACTTCCTACATATAATTGTTGCACCATCATTATATCATGCTCATGTCATCATGCCACCTTGCATTTGAGCATCATATAAAACCCTTTTTGTTTGGTTCTTCTCTCTTATGCATTGTAAATTGTATTTGCCTCTTGATATTGTATTTGGTTCTTAATATATTGTTTAAATGCCCAAGTTGAGTTGGGGGCATATCTTTTAATCTACTCCACCACCTTTTCTGTTCACCACCTTATAATTCCACTATCCAACTAAATATGAGCTTTGCACTTTATTTGAGTTTCCCTCTAGCTCATGTGGGTTGGGATGGATCCAATTCTTTTCCACATGCTCTCATCTTAGCATCATGTTGTTTTCACATTATTGATATATGAGAGCCACATGGCCACCCTTGCATGCCTTGTGAGTGGAACCCTTTTTCCTAGCTTCCACATGGATTAATATGGATTATGCCATGTTGGGATATTTTTGGGACTATTGAGCATCTAGTGGCACATACACACTAGCAAGTCCCATTTCTATTCAAACATGGTCATCTCCATCTACTCCACATGGGGCATCCTTTTAATCCTTTTTGCTTGGCTATATTCCAACTTTTGGGAATGCAAAATAATAATGCCATGTAATAATATTGTTTCCACAAGAATCAACATGGCAATAAATATTTTGCATGGGCCATGCAAGTGCCACCTTTTCTAGTATTTGGTTTTTATTGGAATCTTGAGTGGATCATCATTTCTCTCTCTCTCTCTATCCTTTCTTTTGGCTTGATCTATTTTGATCTTGCTTAAACCCTAGCTTCACATCCCTCTCTTTTTCTTGACTTGATCTTGTTGGAGCTTGTATAGAGCATGCTTGATCTTGTCATCAAGGACCACTCCATCTATCTCTCTCTCTAAACCCTAAACCATCACCTACCCATCTAACCATACCCCATCCTCTCTAACCATACCCCCATCTAAGCTAAACCCTAACCCTAGCATGTTACACCACCTCTCTCTCTCTCGGCCTCTCTCTCCTGTCTCACCACATGGTCCCCTGGCCCCACCCAGCTAGCCCACCTGACCACCCCAACCCTAGCTACCCCAAACCAAACCCTACCCGAGCCTAGCTACAACCCGAGCTCCATGCCACCCATCTCCCTCTCCCTCTCTAGCTCTCTCTCGCTGCAGCTCGGCCCCACCCGAGCCTGGCCTCTCTCCTCCTGCCTTGCCCCACCTGGAAGCCTCCCCTACCTGCCCTGCCTGCCCAGACCGAGCACGTGAGGAGGAAGGAGAGGAAAAGTGGCCGAGCCACCTTTTTCATCTACCACCTCCCCACGGTACCTCCTCCCTCTCCCTCGCTTTATCCTCCACCCCCACCACCTCTCTGCCTCGCCCTGCTACCCCAGATCTACCCCAAGGCCGCTCCCCTTTTTCCCCTGCCTCTCCTACCACCGGCTACGCCGTCGCCGGCAAACCCTCGGCCTCCTCTCGGCTACACCGTACCAGGCGACGAGCACGACGTGGAGGTGATCGAGGAGTACAAGGAGGGTCCCCTGCATCGTCCTGTACACGCAGTCGCGAAGGAGAAGCGCCAGAGCCACCAGATCGACGCCAAGGCCGAGCCCAAACCCTAGTCTCCGGTTCGTCTGCGTCGTCGCCAATCCACTGCGCCTCGAGCCGATCCAACCGCACCGACGCACTCACGGTGAGCTGGCCAACCTCCCTGACACCTCCGTTTTCCCTGCCGTCGCCTGTGCTCGCCGTTAGTTTCTTCGAGCACCCTCTGCGCGCCGCTGCTCGTTTCTGTCCGCTCACTCCCTCCCCGCATAGCACCCTATCTAGGCCACGCCTACCTCCCTGACACCAAGCCCAAGCCACCGCAGTGGCTCCGCCTCTGCGCGCACGCCCGCAACGTCTCTGGTTCGAGCCCGCGCGCCGCGCTCTGCCGCTGGCATGCATCGACCTGTCGCGCAAGGCGGAGAGAGAAGAAGCACAGTGCAGGCCGAGTCGTTTTACGGAAAACCCCCTCTAGCTTTTTATTCCTAAACCCACGCTCCTCTAGGCCCACAGGTCAGCCTTCGTGGCGTTTTTGCAAAAGGCTCCCGGAGATTCGTACCCATCAACCCGCAGTCCCCCGCCGAGCCGCGTGGCAGCCCCGCACTCGCCCGCTGGCGTGTGGGTCCGCTTGGGCTCTGGCCCACCTGTCACTCTCTGTGGCTGGCAGCAGCCGCGGTGAGAAATCTTTTTCTGCGCCCTGTTCTGCTGAGTCAGCGCTGGACCCACCTGTCATAGTCTGTGGCTAGCTAATCCTGTGTAGAAAAAGTATTTTTCTGTATCTGTTTTAATTCAAATCTTTATAAATTTAATTCAAATTCAAATTTAAATTCTGTTTTTGAATAACTTTTAAAATATAAATCCAAATTAAACAAATAATATATGTTTTCAAACCAGAAAAATATGAGGAATTCAAATATGCCATTCAAAATATATTTTGGACAATTTATTTTCCAAGTTAATTAAAACTACATTAAAATGCCCTTTTTCCTTAATTAATTAATAACTTTTGTCTTATAACTCCAAATTCAACAAATAATATGTCTAAAATGATTAGCTCGACGAGACCTTTCTGTTTATGCATTCCATCATCTGCTTTGCAGCATGCATCATATAAATATAATGGGTACAGCAACTATTTTGAGGTTAAAATGTGGTCAAAACTCAATTAAATGCTTTATTATTGTATTCCACACCTCACCCATGCCATGCTACTTTATTGCCATGCAGATTGTGCATCATTCATCATGGCATGATTGTTTGCTTGTCGCATTTAATTCATATGCTTGCGCACTTTATTTATGTTGGCCCTTGTTTGTTTGGTTCTTCTTCGAATCGACGCTGAGCAGGGGATATATCAAGATACCCAGGAGCACTACCCAGGTCCTTCTCTCGCTTCAACTGAGCTGCCAGGCAAGCACTACCACATGCTTGCATACATATAGTACCTATTGCCTCTTTCTTATTCTTGCATCATTGAGTCGCGATTGCATTAAAATGAATCCCAAGTATTGCATAGCCATTACTTTTAAACCCCACCGAAGCTTGTTCCTCCATCCCATGAGCCATTACTACAGGAGTTGTTTGAGCCATGCGAGTCGTAGAACAGCATGTGTAGGGTATGTGAGTGTCTGATGGATAACGAGGTACCTATACAACTTAATCTGAGTAGTAATGGGATAACTAATGAAAGTGGCATCGGTGAGCCATATTCGCTATTTGGTTTTTCAGGCTCACTTGTGTCCCGTAGGACCCCGAGTACTTGATTCCTGTTCCTTGAATATTCGCGTTATCCACATCCGGGAGGCTTATGAACCCCCCTGAGCCAGAGCTTGATTCATTCTTATTTCTTGGGGCCACAAACTAGTTTGAGGTTTTATTTACTATCCTTTACTTATGCCATGCTTTACTGCTTTATTTAAATTGTGCGAGGTACTGCACACTGTACTGTTTAGGTCCGTGACCCGTTTCCGCTGTATCGATAAGCCCAGTCACACTTTCGGGTTCCCAGTCGTTTACAGCCGGCTCCACAAACCTTGAGGCCGTCTCGGAGTCAGCTAACTTCATTGCGGGTAGCTCAATGGGGTGGCCCCCTGAAATATTTCTGAATCCTGTGATCGCTTTGTCGTGACTGCCTCGTTGGGTTTTGATTTGGTTTTTCCGAGGCATATCGAGTGTGTGTTGCTATTTGTGCACCCCTGCAGGGTAAAACTTTCTGAAAGCCGTGTCCGCGGTTATGGACGACTTGGAGCACAGTTTCTCGATCATAGACAAGCATAACTAAAGTACCGCTTCTAAATTGACTAAATAACTGACTAGTAAATAGTGCAACACTCATGGAATGGTTAATAAAATTGCCAATGGATGGGGGGGGGGGTTGTTCGTCCGCTTCCTCGTCGGTAAGCGAGGAGGAGGATGGATCTGTTAATATTACCGTTATAACTGTTATTATTAATTCACGGACATCCGTCTATCTCTGGTTAGGCGGATGGTTAGCGAGTATCTATAGAATTGTTAGGGTTTATCTTTTGCTGCAATTGCGTCACCCCAGGTTGTGTCCCCTTTAGAGGCATAAAGACTTGCTGAGTACCCCTAGGGTCTCACACGATAAATTGTTTGATTCAGATGAACAGGTAAACTCGCAAGATGGATACTGGGTGGAGGAGACGGACGATGTGGGCAACGATCATTCGGTGTAGAGATTCCGGGAACGGGGATCCGTGAGATCTGTGGGCGGGATGTGCTTATTTATGGGGCATCTTATGCCGATTTGCTTCTTATCCGTACTCGGATTTTGTCTTCCGCTTCCGCTTGATACTCTGATGTCTGATGTATGAGGAGATATCCTAAACTATTATATCTATCAAGGATATTTGGATCTTGCCGTATGGCGTTGCTATATTTCCTTTCTTTTTAGATGGAATGGCTCTGATGTACTGTTGTATGGTGGCTTGCATACATACTCATTTGTGTATGTAGTTGATCCCTTCGCCTGCCGATTACGCCGCCCGTTCTTGTCCCGATGTTTGGAAATGGTTAGGACGGCCGAAAGGTCTACCTGTGAGTGGCATTTGGGCCCCACCGTACTATTTTAACCATTTCCGCTGATCCAGGCTTGTAACTAGGAGCGTAATTCACCGAGGTAGTTACAATTGGTATCAGAGCCATCCCGACCTTCAGGGTCTCAGCAAATGGTCGTTGTCAGTCTAGCAAATATTTTTGGTAGCTATGTATACTAGGGAAAAACAAAACGTGAGAGTAGGACTGCTTCCACTTTTCTTCTTACCCACCCACCCACCCTTTTTCTGGTAAGGAAGTGTAACGTTTTCAATCCTCTTCTTAAACTTCAAACTAGGATTCACGTGTTCTGGGTTTCCGTAGTACCATAGAAAGTGTGTGTGTGTGTGTAATTCCTTGTCTATCTGTTGCATCCAATTTATTATCACAATCTGCCTTTGGTTATCAACTGTTGGTACATTCCATACTGACAAGCTTTTGAAAACCGGCGCGATCTATCTGACTCCTTGCTAACCGGTGCCATCTTCTTAAGGGTGTCCTTCCTTCTAGCAACTCCACATTCTGTGTAAGCATCAGTTGCTAATCTCTATCTGATAAGTGATTTTGCGCATCTATTGGTATTTTAATGCCAAAAAATGCGGAAATTTTTTCTTTGATACCTCTGTGTTTCCACACTCCTTTCTAGTCGTGTGTGAAACATTATCTATCTCCCTTTTATCAGCATGTCTGAGCTAACTCATTCTTTTGTCACCGGCGCTTAATCCTAGAGTTTCTTTTCATCTCCAATTCTCTTGGGCTAATTACATAACATGTGTCGATCCGATGCTGGTGATTGTAATTTGGTTCTTGGCATAGCTATATGACACTTATCAGGAGTGGAATATGGAAAATGCAATCACCACTATCCTCCAAATAGTGACGGTTATCTCATGTGATTTTGAGTACATCGTGATCATATCTATGCATACTCAAGCATCTTTGGCAATCTGGAGTTTCCCAAACCACTACGGCGGTCTATCATCTGCCCATCATGCTGCACATCTTTTGAACTCCATATCTGCAAAATTCTCTTTGAGACGAGGGAATTGCATCTTTTCGTCTCTGGTAGCTTTGCTTGAGGTATGAGCTATCATCGTTTCTTTATCCAAGATCTCTTTATCTTTGTAACAGGTGATCTGATCGACAATGTGAACCAGGTGACATCTCTTTTTCTTCCGAAGGACCGGATAATCTATTCTTCCAGTACATCTTCTTCAACACGAACCCGTGCTCGTAACGTTGATCTTTCAAAGAGCGTTGAGCTCAGAAAGTGTTTCGAGTATTTTTTTGTTTCTCCCGCCTCTTGAACTTGGTATTCTGGGAATATCTTGTTAATCCATGGTGGTATATGTTGATAATATGCTTGCCTATTCGATATCAATGGAAGGACATGGAAGATCATCTGTGTCCCTTCTCTCAAGCTTTGTTAACACTGCCGTGTGCAAAGTTCCCAAAGTGGAAATCCTGACTTTTTGAAGTCACCTATCTCGACCACGTCCTTCTGCTAAATAGATTGCTTCAATTCGGGAATTAGCAAATCCATTGTTAATTCCATCCTCCATCTTCAACCAATCCGGAGTTGTTCCTTGTGGGCAAGTCATCATCGTCGTTCCGCTAAAGTTTTTCCTCAAGATTGCTAAATCTCCCTCAATCATTTCAAGAAGAACATAGAGTTCTTTCACCTCAGTCTCGTCAAGTAATCTCTTGAAACCTTCTTGCTCTATCGTCTATGCTCCGGAGGCCATGAAGACTTTTCAGATCTTTCGTAATCCTTCTGTTCAAGTGGTGCTATCTTTTTCTTTGCCTGATGAATCTTGCAGTTCGTCTCCGTAATCTTCCTTCATATCTTTCCGGTGGCTTGGTACTTCCGACATGACGACAACATCATCATCTATATCTATCTATGAATCCGGCGAACCGTTTGCATCTATCCTTGTTTTCTAACGGAGTTCCATGAGCTCTTTTTGTCAATACCTTCAGTCTGTTTCGGTAGTTGGGTTGCATGGTTTTCTTATTCATGTGCGGAGTAATGCTTTGAGTGCGGGATGGAGTAGCTACCATACCACTACTCTTATCATTCGCTCTTGTACATTGAATTGGGGAATTAATGTGAATTCACTCATTCCACGGAAGTTAGAAGTGGCCTTTATCCCTCGATACTTTTACTTCCGTCCTTGTTTTTCTGGAGTGCTCTCCCGAAGAAGGTAATCAATAATCTCTTGTTGGTGGTCTGTCTATTCTAGATGGAGTAAAATCCTCAATTATCTGGTGGAAACAAACGCAAACTCTTTTCTGTCCTCGTCTTTCTACCGGTGCTTGACATCCCCAAACAAGATGAAAGGAAACTATCTCTCTTTGTTTCATCAATTCTTTTTCTGTGGTAAAGCCAATTATGGTTGATGCCATCAGCCGCAAATCTATTGCGTTAGCCTCAAGGCTAAGGAAAGCAATAAGTATCTCTACAATAAACTCCAGATCCTCCATATTCTTTGCTTATCGGTATTCCACCATGATCTAGCTTCACATCCGTCTCTGGAAGTAATATCCGCGCACCTCAATTGCGTGATCCGTGGTTCTTACCGGCGCAACAAGAATCTAATCCGACGATGTCTAACTAAATCTTTCTGTTGATATCAAGGGACTCTATTGTTTGAAGGCAATATTGTTTCCGTACTTCATTTCTCAATCCGAGAGAAGATACGATGCTATTGTCATAGTAGTTCAAAACATCCTATCTCGTATCAATAAATCTTTAATCTTAACGGTGTGTCTTTCTTTATTCATGATGCATCATCTTGTCCTTTCTTTCACCAGTGGTTCTATTCTTTTATCATGTTTCTTGAGAAAACCGGAGCTATGTTCATCCTATCCTTCTTGTCTCACGACAATCCTTCAATCTTCTAACCCGTTGTTTCTCAAGCAAAACGCAAGACTCGCAACAAGTCTAGCAAGTTTTGCAAGGTGCAGTGGTCGCACCATTCCGCTCTTCATCATCTTGGGAACGCAAGGATCACCTTCGTTCCGAACACCTGCCTCTCCTTGTGTTGTTTTCTTTTTCCTAGGAATCTCGGGGCGAGATTCTTGTTTAGTGGGGGAGAGTTGTAGCATCCCAATTGTCTAACAATTGCAATGCTACTAGCCTAGTCTATATAAATGCTACTTCCTACATATAATTGTTGCATCATCATTATATCATGCTCATGTCATCATGCCACCTTGCATTTGAGCATCATATAAAACCCTTTTTGTTTGGTTCTTCTCTCTTATGCATTGTAAATTGTATTTGCCTCTTGATATTGTATTTGGTTCTTAATATATTGTTTAAATGCCCAAGTTGAGTTGGGGGCATATCTTTTAATCTACTCCACCACCTTTTCTGTTCACCACCTTATAATTCCACTATCCAACTAAATATGAGCTTTGCACTTTATTTGAGTTTCCCTCTAGCTCATGTGGGTTGGGATGGATCCAATTCTTTTCCACATGCTCTCATCTTAGCATCATGTTGTTTTCACATTATTGATATATGAGAGCCACGTGGCCACCCTTGCATGCCTTGTGAGTGGAACCCTTTTTCCTAGCTTCCACATGGATTAATATGGATTATGCCATGTTGGGATATTTTTGGGACTATTGAGCATCTAGTGGCACATACACACTAGCAAGTCCCATTTCTATTCAAACATGGTCATCTCCATCTACTCCACACGGGGCATCCTTTTAATCCTTTTTGCTTGGCTATATTCCAATTTTTGGGAATGCAAAATAATAATGCCATGTAATAATATTGTTTCCACAAGAATCAACATGGCAATAAATATTTTGCATGGGCCATGCAAGTGCCACCTTTTCTAGTATTTGGTTTTTATTGGAATCTTGAGTGGATCATCATTTCTCTCTCTCTCTATCTCTATCCTTTCTTTTGGCTTGATCTATTTTGATCTTGCTTAAACCCTAGCTTCACATCCCTCTCTTTTTCTTGACTTGATCTTGTTGGAGCTTGTCTAGAGCATGCTTGATCTTGTCATCAAGGACCACTCCATCTATCTCTCTCTCTAAACCCTAAACCATCACCTACCCATCTAACCATACCCCATCCTCTCTAACCATACCCCCCATCTAAGCTAAACCCTAACCCTAGCATGTTACACCACCTCTCTCTCTCTCTCGGCCTCTCTCTCCTCTCTCACCACATGGTCCCCTGGCCCCACCCAGCTAGCCCACCTGACCACCCCAACCCTAGCTACCCCAAACCAAACCCTACCCGAGCCTAGCTACAACCCGAGCTCCATGCCACCCATCTCCCTCTCCCTCTCTAGCTCTCTCTCGCTGCAGCTCGGCCCCACCCGAGCCTAGCCTCTCTCCTCCTGCCTTGCCCCACCTGGAAGCCTCCCCTACCTGCCCTGCCTGCCCAGACCGAGCACGTGAGGAGGAAGGAGAGGAAAAGTGGCCGAGCCACCTTTTTCATCTACCACCTCCCCACGGTACCTCCTCCCTCTCCCTCGCTTTATCCTCCACCCCCACCACCTCTCTGCCTCGCCCTGCTACCCCAGATCTACCCCAAGGCCGCTCCCCTTTTTCCCCTGCCTCTCCTACCACCGGCTACACCGTCACCGGCAAACCCTCGGCCTCCTCTCGGCTACACCGTACCAGGCGACGAGCACGACGTGGAGGTGATCGAGGAGTACAAGGAGGGTCCCCTGCATCGTCCTGTACACGCAGTCGCGAAGGAGAAGCGCCAGAGCCACCAGATCGACGCCAAGGCCGAGCCCAAACCCTAGTCTCCGGTTCGTCTGCGTCATCGCCAATCCACTGCGCCTCGAGCCGATCCAACCGCACCGACGCACTCACGGTGAGCTGGCCAACCTCCGTGACACCTCTGTTTTCCCCGTCGTCGCCTGTGCTCGCCGTTAGTTTCTTCGAGCACCCTCTGCGCGCCGCTGCTCGTTTCTGTCCGCTCACTCCCGCCCCGCATAGCACCCTATCTAGGCCACGCCTACCTCCCTGACACCAAGCCCAAGCCACCGCAGTGGCTCCGCCTCTGCGCGCGCGCCTGCAACATCTCTGGTTCGAGCCCGCGCGCCGCGCTCTGCCGCTGGCGTGCATCGACCTGTCGTGCAAGGCGGAGAGAGAAGAAGCACAGTGCAGGCCGAGTCGTTTTACGGAAAACCCCCTCTAGCTTTTTATTCCTAAACCCGCGCTCCTCTAGGCCCACAGGTCAGCCTTCGTGGCGTTTTTGCAAAAGCCTCCCGGAGATTCGTACCCATCAACCCGCAGTCCCCCGCCGAGCCGCGTGGCAGCCCCGCACTCGCCCGCTGGCGTGTGGGTCCGCTTGGGCTCTGACCCACCTGTCACTCTCTGTGGCTGGCAGTAGCCGCGGTGAGAAATCTTTTTCTGCGCGTTGTGCTGCTGAGTCAGCGCTGGACCCACCTGTCATAGTCTGTGGCTAGCTAATCCTGTGTAGAAAAAGTATTTTTCTGTATCTGTTTTAATTCAAATCTTTACAAATTTAATTCAAATTCAAATTTAAATTCTGTTTTTGAATAACTTTTAAAATATAAATCCAGATTAAACAAATAATATATGTTTTCAAACCAGAAAAATATGAGGAATTCAAATATGCCATTCAAAATATATTTTGGACACTTTATTTTCCAAGTTAATTAAAACTACATTAAAATGCCCTTTTCCTTAATTAATTAATAACTTTTGTCTTATAACTCCAAATTCAACAAATAATATGTCTAAAATGATTAGCTCGACGAGACCTTTCTGTTTATGCATTCCATCATCTGCTTTGCAGCATGCATCATATAAATATAATGGGTACAACAACTATTTTGAGGTTAAAATGTGGTCAAAACTCAATTAAATGCTTTATTACTGTATTCCACACCTCACCCATGCCATGCTACTTTATTGCCATGCAAATTGTGCATCATTCATCATGGCATGATTGTTTGCTTGTCGCATTTAATTCATATGATTGCGCACTTTATTTATGTTGGCCCTTGTTTGTTTGGTTCTTCTTCGAATCGACGCTGAGCAGGGGATATATCAAGATACCCAGGAGCACTACCCAGGTCCTTCTCTCGCTTCAACTGAGCTGCCAGGCAAGCACTACCACATGCTTGCATACATATAGTACCTATTGCCTCTTTCTTATTCTTGCATCATTGAGTCGCGATTGCATTAAAATGAATCCCAAGTATTGCATAGCCATTACTTTTAAACCCCACCGAAGCTTGTTCCTCCATCCCATGAGCCATTACTACAGGAGTTGTTTGAGCCATGCGAGTCGTAGAACAGCATGTGTAGGGTATGTGAGTGTCTGATGGATAACGAGGTACCTATACAACTTAATCTGAGTAGTAATGGGATAACTAATGAAAGTGGCATCGGTGAGCCATATTCGCTATTTGGTTTTTCAGGCTCACTTGTGTCCCGTAGGACCCCGAGTACTTGATTCCTGTTCCTTGAATATTCGCGTTATCCACATCCGGGAGGCTTATGAACCCCCCTGAGCCAGAGCTTGATTCATTCTTATTTCTTGGGGCCACAAACTAGTTTGAGGTTTTATTTACTATCCTGTACTTATGCCATGCTTTACTGCTTTATTTAAATTGTGCGAGGTACTGCACACTGTACTGTTTAGGGCCGTGACCCGTTTCCGCTGTATCGACAAGCCCAGTCACACTTTCGGGTTCCCAGTCGTTTACAGCCGGCTCCACAAACCTTGAGGCCGTCTCGGAGTCAGCTAACTTCGTTGCGGGTAGCTCAATGGGGTGGCCCCCTGAAATATTTCTGAATCCTGTTATCGCTTTGTCGTGACTGCCTCGTTGGGTTTTGATTTGGTTTTTCCGAGGCATATCGAGTGTGTGTTGCTATTTGTGCACCCCTGCAGGGTAAAACTTTCTGAAAGCCGTGTCCGCGGTTATGGACGACTTGGAGCACAATTTCTCGATCATATACAAGCATAACTAAAGTACCGCTTCTAAATTGACTAAATAACTGACTAGTAAATAGTGCAACACTCATGGAATGGTTAATAAAATTGCCAACGGATGGGGGGGGGGTTGTTCGTCCGCTTCCTCGTCGGTAAGCGAGGAGGAGGATGGATCTGTTAATATTACCGTTATAACTGTTATAACTGTTGTTATTAATTCATGGACATCCGTCTATCTCTGGTTAGGCGGATGGTTAGCGAGTATCTATAGAATTGTTAGGGTTTATCTTTTGCTGCAATTGCGTCACCCCAGGTTGTGTCCCCTTTAGAGGCATAAAGACTTGCTGAGTACCCCTAAGGTCTCACACGATAAATTGTTTGATTCAGATGAACAGGTAAAATCGCAAGATGGATACTGGGTGGAGGAGACGGACGATGTGGGCAACGATCATTCGGTGTAGAGATTCCGGGAACGGGGATCCGTGAGATCTGTGGGCGGGATGTGCTTATTTATGGGGCATCTTATGCCGATTTTCTTCTTATCCATACTCGGATTTTGTCTTCCGCTTCCGCTTGATACTCTGATGTCTGATGTATGAGGAGATATCTTAAACTATTATATCTATCAAGGATATTTGGATCTTGCCGTATGGTGTTGCTATATTTCCTTTCTTTTTAGATGGAATGGCTCTGATGTACTGTTGTATGGTGGCTTGCATACATACTCATTTGTGTATGTAGTTGATCCCTTCGCCTGCCGATTACGTCGCCCGTTCTTGTCCCGATGTTTGGAAATGGTTAGGACGGCCGAAAGGTCTACCTGTGAGTGGCATTTGGGCCCCACCGTACTATTTTAACCATTTCCGCTCATCCAGGCTTGTAACTAGGAGCGTAATTCACCGAGGTAGTTACAATAGGATACCCATATCAACAAGTTGCAACTTCGTTTCCGAAAGCTCATTCGAAAAGAACTCTAAGGTTAAGCGTGCTTGGCCTAGAGAAATTCTAGGATGGGTGACCGACCGGGAAGTAGGTAACCGGGTGCGCACGAGTGAGGACAAAGTGCACAGAAAAGACTAGTGTTGGTTCGTGGGGCCAGTCTAGATATCCTATTAAGCCGCCAGGAGTGACACCCCCCGGGCCCAGGAGTGGACGGGGTGTTACATACGCCAAACCACTGCCACATCCGGATCATCTTTCTTCTTCTCCACCAGCACCGGATTAGATAGCCAATCCGGGTAAAGTACTTCCATGATAAATCCTGCTGCTAGTAACCGAGCTATTTCATCTCCCATGACTTTTCTCCTATCCTTGGCGAAGCGGCGGAGAGGTTGCTTCACCGGCCTTGCTCCGGGTCTCACGTTCAAAGAGTGCTCAGCCAACTCCCTCGGAACACCTTGCAAGTCCTGTGTGGACCAAGCAAAAATATCCCGATTCTCACGGAGGAAGTTGACGAGCTCGCTTTCCTATTTATCACTCAACCTGGCACCAATTGTTATGGTGCGCTTTGGGAATATGTCACAACAGGCACTTTCTTAGTATCCTTTGTGGCTTGGAACGAAACGCTACCATGCGGGTTACTCAACGCCGGCATATACTGCTGCGCGGACTGAGCTAATGCCGCCACCTCTTGGATTTTTCTTTCTCTTGCGCAATCACAAGTGACTCGTCTAAGTTAGACCCGGCTGAGGCACACTCAATGGAACGTCTGAAATCTCCAGCAATGGTAATCACTCCATTTGGCCCGAGCAACTTCATCTTCAAATAACTGATGTGGCAGCTTGCCATGAACTTGTTCAATGCTGGTCTTCCGAGTAACGTGTGGTACGCGCTTTCCAAGTTCTCCACCTCAAACTCCAGATTCTCAGTTCGGCAATTATCTCTCGTGCCGAACAACACGTCAACCCGGACTTTGCCTATGGGCTCATAAGAAATGTCTGGTACAATACCATGGAAAGTTGTCCTTGTAGCCTGGAGCATGTTCTCCGAGATACCCAACTTGCGCATTGTATCCGCGTACATCATGTTAATGCTACTTCCATTATCAATCAGTACCTTGGAGAACCTCACATTGATGTTAGGCCCAATGAATGTCGGGTCCAGCACTAATGCATATGAGCCAGGACTCGGCATAAGCTTGGGATGATCTTTGATGTTCCAGGTGATTTCTTGGTTCGACCAAGGCATATACCTCGTCACCACTGGCATTACCGCATTGACCTCCATATGTCGGCGCTGCAAGCTCTTTCTATCGGTTTCCTATGTGGTAAACACACAGTAACTCTGATGATGCTCCCTATACACATTTCTCCCCTCATTTCCGGGGTACCTCTGATCCGGTTGATTCTGGTTCTCTACTTGATGCACTGCATCCCTTCTCTCATGATTATCATATCTCGGCGGAGGGGGAGGCAACATTAGCTGTTGCGTGTTTGCTCCAGAGAGCAATTGCTGCCGGGGTAACTCCTGCCGAGGTTGATCATTCCGGGGTGCCTGAGCATTCCCCGGACCACCTTGTTCAATCTTGCGCATCCACTCACATTGCCTCGTTGTATGACCCGCTGGGTTACTCGGATTCGGCGTGTGAAATTTACACGGCTGATCCAGCATTGACTCATAAGTATACCTCGGACGGTCTTTCTTTTCTTGCCACTGTTTCTTTTGCTCCGGCGTCCAAGTTTTCTTGCAATCATTTCTCGGAGTCCATTGCCCTCCAGTTTTCTGTCGTTGATTGCCCCCTACTCTGGGCTGATCTTGATTCACAACTGCCACTTGTTGCGAACTATACCGATGATCCGGTCTGTCATCTCTTCTTTTACCTCTGTAGTCATTTCTCCAGGATGATCCAGCTCCATCTCTCTGGTAGTACTCATCATTGGACTCGTTTGATACGAGCCTAGGTTGAGTCGGATCACCCATAGCATACGAATCAGCGATCCGGATCATCTCTACCAACATAGTTGGCATTTTCCTTTGCAACTTTTGCCACAGCTTGCTTGCATATCTGCATCCTTGCGCAAACCATGCTATGTCCTGTGACTCTATCACGCCATCACATGAGTTTCTCACGGTACACCACCGGGTCAAAAACTCCCGGTCCGTCTCATTCGGTCTTTGCTTGCACATAGCTAGGGTCTGCGGCCTATTTGGTCTCTGATATGTACTTAAGTAATTGCTGATGAACATCTCCTCAAAATCTATCCAGCAGTTAATACTTCCGGGTGGCAAATTGTTCAACCACACCCTTGCTGGCCCCTCCAACATCTGGGGTACATATCTCACAGCCCATCTCAAGTTGCCCGTAGCAATTTTCACTGCTGTAGCATAGTTTATCAACCAATCCTCTGGCTTTGTACTGCCGTCATACGTCTTTGTACCTCTAGGTAACTGGAAGTTAGGCACTGGAGGCTCCTTCATGATCCGTGGCCCAAAACACGTAGGACCCGGAGGACCTTGACACTCAATCTATTCCGACCTATACAGTCGATCCAGTTTTAACCTAGCATCATCAGGCATCAAATCTCTGATTCCCAATCTTGACCCTATCACATGATAGTCCGGCCTTGGGTATCCCGCGTTCACCATTTCTGAATCTCCATCATTATACCGGTCTTGCTCTCTTTGAGCACCTCTCTGTTGCATACCTCGGCCGACACTTTGCTCTTGCCTTGGTATATTCCGCTGCTGCGGTTGTCCTGCCGAGTTACGCTGTCCGACATTGCCATTTATAGCGTTTCCTTGACCGGCATTGCCTTGGTCACGATTACCTCGGCCAGCTTCACCTCGTCTCACACTTCGTCGATCATCATTTCTCTGTACTTCTTTTCCTTTCCCTGCCCTTGTCGGGTCATACGGGACGATCTGTTTGTTTCTCCTGGCCTAGGTTACTACCTCTTTTCTCCTAGGACCGCCATGAGGAGACGATGCGGCTCCAGCAGATTTCTCTGGGTTACCTACTGCCGAATGAACAATCTTGGAGGCCCTAGCTCTCTCTGGGTTTGCCCTGAGCAGTTCCTCATTTTGCCTGTTCACGATCCGAACCAACTCATTAACCCTATCTTGTTGTCTCTGGCGGGCTTCACCCGTCAGACCCTCTAGCTCGGATGCAGCTGCATCTGCTGCTCTGAGGTTCTTAGTCGGGGTACTATACCTCGGCAGCCCCACGGACAAACAGTTTTCCGATTCCTCAATCCTAGTGTCACCCTCTTGGTTCATTTCACTCATGATATTTCTCCCCTTCACTTTTACCGCATCTACTTTATTTGCCTTTGCGTACTCTCGCAGCGTCATGTTCAACGACTGCGGAGCCGCTGCTATCTTTTTTTCTCCTTCTAGAATTTTTTGCCTAGTTTCCTCTAGCTCAGCCTATGCCTGAGCCGGATCTACCACTGCTGCTACCGGGTTTGCCAAGCTATCCAAAGCTTCTCTCGGTACATTCTCAGGCCTCTCTAGTGGAGGTCCTCTACCTTTCCTCGGTGCCTTAGGTGTTACCTCCGGATCTGGTGCCTACGCCTGGCGCAGTCATCATGACCTCAGCATGGTCCGGGGAGCGAGTGATACGCACCCTGTGAACCATGCTAAGGGGTGGCTCCCCTGCCTCGACGATGTGCCACGGATGAACGCATGATACGTCCACAGCCACGTAGACGTTGTGCGCACCGAGCTTGATGAAGAGGCCGTTGCACGGAAGTGGGCGCGTGCCGAAGCAGCCAGCATTGTCGCTGACGAAGTCCAGCGCTCCAAAACGCTGAACGAGCCCGGAGACGATGCGTTCGCCGGTGCCGATGAGGTTTCCCGTCCGGATCTTCACCCCTGCTAGCGCCGCTAGCCCCACGGTGGGTGCCAACTATCATGGTGGTGTCACGGCAGATGCCATGGATAGGCTAAAGGTGGGGACTAATAGCACTAGGGGAATCCAGGAAGGGATAGTGAGGTGATTCCCCACACAGAAGGTTCGTATTTGATTCACTTCCAAGGTTACAAGTGCTCCTAGAGCTGTATTGGCGAGAGGGGGAAGAAGGAACTCTCTTACTCTCACCCACAATTAACCCGTACAAGACCAACTAGAGATCAACCCTTAGAACCTAAAACCAATCAGAATAGCCCCTTCTACAGAGGCCCTAGCCCTCCTTATATAGGGGTGGCTAGGACTCCACTTAGGGCATACGTGGAGGCATATTCCCAGGAATATGCCTCCTCCCAAAATAGTAAGCCGACCGGGTTGCTTTTCCCCCGTGTCACACAAGCAGAGGCTACGTGAGCCTCTGCGGCGCCCGCGTCAGCCGACACGGGCGTCGTCACCTCTGTCAGCCACGCCTCGGTGGTCCTGCCCCTGTCCGCTTCGCTCATGCAGTCTGTACCGGGGCTTCTTTTGACAAGCGAGATTCCTTCCTTCTCCTAGAAGCTAGATATGACCCGGATCATAGTTGATCCGGCCACACCCGTTCCTGCATACAAGTTAAATATGCCTTTCCGACTTATGGCTTAAGTCGGTTGAGACCTAGTTAGGTGGACGCCCCTGGTCCGGGTTACCCCGTGATTCAGCCTGCCTTGAAGTGACCCGGCCAGCATCCGCTTTAGCCTTGTCGAACCTCGGCTAACTCGGCCTTTATACCCCGGCGTGATCCTACCCGGGGGTATCCCCCCAACATCATGCATATCACAAAGAACATGCTCGAGAGTTTGGTCACCACCCTAAACAACTTGCCAGATAGGACGAAAGATGGTCCTAAAGCAAGGCACGACTTAATATTCATGGGCATCCAGAAGGATCTTCACGTAGGACGCACTACTCCTGATGATCAGGAAGATGCCGATGATCATCTGTTGGAGGCAACACAAGGTCATCAAAAGGGTAAAAAGGTTAAGAAGAACGAATATTACTGCCCCCTTCATGCTTCACACTAAGCCAGGATGAGATCAAATAGTGTTTCAAGTGCCTTCTAGGAGTCAAATTCCCTTACGACTACGCGGGCAAGATAAGCAGGTACCTAGACGAGGCTAAGCAGAGATTCAGTGGGATGAAGTCTCACGACTGTGCTGTGCTAATGATGCAGATACTTTAGTTGCACTACGAGGTATAATGGATGAGCACGTCCGAGAAACATTGTTTGGGCTCTACAAGTTTTTTGACGTCATCTCTCGAAAGTCAATTGGCGTGAAATAGCTCGAGAGGCTACAGGAGGAGATCATGGTGATACTATGTGAGCTCGAGATCTACTTCCCACCCGCATTCTTAGACATTATGGTGCATCTGCTGGTCCATAACATGGAGGATATCATCCAACTCGGGCTGATGTTCCTCCACAGCATGATAGCATTCGAAAGGATGAATGGACACATCAAAGGATACGTTCGCAACAGCTCCCGTCCAGATGGAAGCATAGCCAAGGGTTTTCTGGCCGAAGAGTGCATCTCTTTCTACATGAATTATCTAGGCAGCGAGAATCCTGTCGGTCTTCCTGTCAACAGGCACCTTGGCAAGCTCGACGGATCGGGTCACCGAGAGGGTCATCGCGTACTGCATGCAGACTTAGATTGTCGATGCGCAGATTTTGATAGAGAAAACCTGGTCACGCTCCAACATTTAGAACTGGTCGATCCTTGGGTACAAAACCACAAAAGGTCAATCGAGAAGAAGTATAGTGACCGGGGCATACAGAGGACGCAGGGAGAAATAATCAAAGAGCACAACTCATATTTCACGTGTTGGTTTATGCAGACGCTCCTAGATAATCCCCCGCAATCGCATTCTGCGGAGGAAAACATCATATTCACCTTGTCACAGGGACCCATGCACAACCTGGTGACCTATCAGGCGTATGATATCAACAACTACATATTCTACATGCAGGAAAAGGAAAACAAGTGTGACTATCAGAACTCAGGCGTAACGTCGGAATTCCACACCGATGACAAAATGAAGGAAAAAATTTACGGAAGGATCGAGGAGATCTGGGAGGTTGACTACTATGGATAAAAGGTGTCGATGTTCCGTGTCATATGGGCCAAGAGTGTCGAAAGAGAAGACTGGTATTTCACAACCATGGTTATACCCGAAGCAGCCAAATCCAAGGCCGCCGGTGTGAACGTCGCCGCAAAAAATGAACCATGGGTACTTGCTAGCAAAGTGAACCAATGTTTTTTATTACCGACCCGACAAAGCCTATTCGTGTTGTCGTGAGGAGAGGAAAAAGAAACATCATCGAAATGGATGGAGTCGCCAACGAGCAAGACTTCGACCAGTATGGCGATTCTATAGATTGAAGATGACGACAACTACGATGAAGAAACATACATCACAAGAAGAAAAAGGACAACCTTATCCAAAAAAGGTAGCCTGTTCAAGAGAAGAATCATAAAAGTGCCGGGGCTAAATCATTCAATCGCGACAAAGAAGGGAAAAAGATTGTAAAACGCTAGCTCAAAAAAGATTGTAAAACGTATGCTCAAAAAAGATTGTATTGATGCATATGGATAGCTTATTATTAATGAATACATTAGTATTTAATTTCTTTCTACTTTGAATCACTTTTTTACCATTTTGATGATATATATGTACCACTTTTGGCATATAAAACATATAACATATATTTTATATAGTTTACATAATTTTTGGAATATTTTTTAACATTTTAAAGTAGTTTTAAAATAAAAACAAAAAAGGGGGCACCAGGGTTCGAACCTGGGTGCTCTAGGTTTAGCAAGCATACATAGCTAGGGCAGAACCAGTGGGATACAATAGTGCTAGTGTCAACAAACGGGGTGGCAACCCTCTTATTTGACTTGACACGGCACTTAGCCATAGCACACCCTTACCTAGTGCACTACGGGCAAACGACTTAACCTAGCGCACTAGGTAAGGGTGCGCTACGGCTAAGTGTTGTGACAAGTCAACTGCTGCGCACGGTCATCTCCCATCTATCTCAAACAGATCGAGAGAAACCTAAGCTGCTACCGACGCGCCACCGCCACTCGATTTACCGCCTCCACTCGCCCGCTGCCTGCCGAGGAGGAGGAGGAGAGGAGGTCGCCGCGTCCGTGGAGGAGGAGAGGAGGCGACCGCGTCCGAGGAGGAGGAGAGGAGGCCGCCACGCGTATGTAGAGAAGCTCTATCCGTGCTCTTCATCATCGTCTTCACGCTCTTCGTCGTCGTCGTCTTTGAGGTGAGCGTCCCATCTCCCCTCTATCCCTCTGTCCCCTCTCTCTAACCTAGAACATCATTGCCTATCTCCCTGAGCCACCCTCCCACAAGTACCGCTCCACCTTCTCGTTGTGCATATTCATCGTTGTGCATATTTTTAGCGCCTATGATTGCGAAAATACTTGCACTAATTTTAGTTTTCATCTTGCGATGAAAAGAAGTTATCAGACCCCTTGGGCCTCAACAATTTGATTACACAAACTGAACCACCAGAACCTCCACCAGTAATGTTTGCACCAAATATACTAGGACCTCCATTTTGCGAGGGTGTCTTCCTGTGCTGGATTTCTTGTACTAGATTGACTATCCTGTCAATTCCGTTAGAACCAAGCCCGCAAGCATTGTAGTTGTAATGGCACTTCCATCAAGGAAAAAACAAGATGATTACCAGTATGGCACAGTTCTCTGGATAGAATTCAATATTTTCTCACTAGTAAAGCGGATGCAATTTACCTGATACATAAGTTCTCCAAGGGCTGAAAGTTGTTCGTCTGTTTTGGCTGCTGTTAATAATGCTTTGAAGGCCTACATATGAGTTAAGCCAATTTAAATGGAAAAACCTAAAGAAGCTTGCTATAAAAACATGTTATGAGCATAAGTTTTATCTAATCTGCTTTTGATGTTATCTAAGTTCAAATAAAACAAAAGGGTGTCTCTCTATGCTTCTGACCATAGACCTCTAAACAAGATACAAAGACATACAAATTTAGTAAACACATAGAAAACAAAAGAAAAATCAAACAACATTCTGCAAGTTTCATGAACAAACATCCTATGATTTTAGTTTATGCTATTGCTTCTACGCTGCCAATTCACACATAAATCTGATATGTTTTATGTCGACATGAATCTGCTAGTAGGTTAGCAGGTTAGCAATTCGGGCACTCCTATTTGTTATTGTTGTAGCACTTTAAATTATGCTTGTGCTTGTATGAAGCACTTTATTATGTCGTGTATGCAAGTGCTTGTATGAAATGAGTCCCGATTTTTGCTGAAATGTTGATTAACGTCTGTTTTGGCATAAATCGGACACTCCTATTTAAAGAAAATTAGCAAAGGTCATGCCGGATTTTTCCGCGCACTTTACTAACCATTATTTGCCTTTTATTAGTGCAAACATGTGTGACAAAGACGAGGCTAGCTCTTCTCAGAGCATCAATGTTGAAGGAGAAGTGAGACCTCAAAAGAGAAAATTGTCATTCTAGGATGAGGTTGAGCGGCTAGAAAGAATGACAAAGGACGATGAAGAATACAACCCTTCCGAGAGCGATGACAATGAGATGGAAGACATGGAGGAAGAAGAAGCGACCAAAGGAACGGCGGATTATGAAACCACTGATGGCAACAAGGACAAAACAAGTGGTAGTAATCCGCCTAAGAAGAAGAAGGAAAGGAGCCCGAACACGGTCGGCATCGCTGGAGAGGAAATTACCAAAGTGAGCCCAACAGGAGTTCCTTTGGCGCCCGACCATGTCGTCAAAGGGTACGGTGGGCAAGTGGTGGCTATCACCCGGACCACCATCTCGATCAACACCGAGAATATCCGGCATAAAGATAATGGCCATTTGCATTCACTCTTGTTCGAGAAGCTGCACGCAAGATACAGGTTCCCCACTCAGTATTGGAAAACAAATTATCATGGGAATGAAGTAAATAAATCCACCCTCACGAATATGAGCATCGCCCTAGCTAGCTGGAGAACCCGGATAAATAAGAAGATCTTTAAAGAAGAGAAAAGTCTCATGGAGATCCAGAAGATTGACCCGCAGATCACCAAAGATCAAATCCAGGAGTTCAGGGCCAAGTGCAATTCTGAAGCAGCCAAGGCCTCGAGTAGGCGGGGAAAGGTTTTGCAGGCGATGAATATAGGTCACCACCATCTCGGATCTAGTGGTTACAGAGCTGCGGAGCCCAAATGGGATAAGTAGGACGACGAGTATAGAGCTAAGGGGATACCTAACCCCTTTTCGAAATTTGAAAACAGGCAGCTTTGAAACTTTATCATGGCTCATTACCATGTCGACCCCAAAACCAAAGAACTCACCACGAATCATAAGGTGAAGGACTTCGAGCTTCTTGTGGCAAGTAATTCAATTATCGCGGATCAAGTTGATTGCATTCTAACCGATGAAGTCGAATTTCTAAATGGTTCACGTTACTTCTTCTGCAAGAGCAGGAAATTGCTAGTCAGGGCTCCAATGGTTCCTCATCCCAAGGGTCGACGGTGGCCACCCGATGGGATAACCCTTTCAACAGGGCGATGAACCGGGCCAAGGAAATCACGCTGGTTACAAAGAAGCCATCGTCGGCTGGCTGTCTGGCCGGCTTCGGGGCTAAGAATTGGGTGGATCATTTTGGTCCACCGCCAAGGACGCGTGTGGCGGGAAGGAGCGATGAGGAAAACCGCGAGGTTCAAGAACTTAAGGAAATAGTGGCACAGATCCCGCAAATCGTCCAAGACAACCTGGCAATCAGCCTCACTTCCATCCTGCCTACCTTGGTGGAGTCAATAGCGAACTAGAGTGCGGGTGGTTAACAAGGGTCGTGCCTGATTCTAAGCATGGTTAGTAGCTAGTCGAACAATGCGGCACCGGCGAATCAGATGAATTATGTGTTCGTGACTCCGCCCACTGGCACCGCGGCGCCGAAATCTTGAGAAACTTGATGCTCCTAGTCCTGGTGGTTCTGTAGGCTTCTTCTAAGATACGGATGGGTATTTCCCGATAGGTCAGGTCATTGTTGATCTCCACAGCTCTGTGATCTATGTTCTTGAAAACTTCCGTCTTCTCGGGCACTTCCAAGCATTTGCGAAGTAACGAGATATGGAACACACTGTGGATGGCTGACATCTCTTCAGGAAGTTCCAGTTGATACGATACTTCTCCTCGACGGTTCAGAATCTTGAATGGCCTGATATATTTGGGGGCTAACTTTCCTTTCAGACTAAAGCGTTGAGTTCCCTTCAATGGTGAAACTTTGAGATATACAAAATCTCCGACATTGAAAGTCAGGTCTCTCCTTCTCTTGTCAGCATATCTCTTCTGTCTGGACTGGGCGGTTTTGAGGTGCTCGCGGACTTTGTGAACTTTCTCTTCGGCTTCTCGGAGAATGTCGGGTCGAAAGATCTGACTCTCTCCTACTTGCGACCAATTCAAAGGGGTGCGACACTTTCTTCCGTATAGGAACTCAAATGGTGCCATTTGCAAACTAGCTTGATAACTGTTGTTATATGAGAATTCTGCGAAAGGCAAGCAGTCTTCCCATTTTGATCTGTATTCTAACACACAAGCTCTAAGCATATCCTCTAAGATCTGGTTGATTCTCTCAGTCTGTCCATCTGTTTGCGGGTGATACGCGGTGCTGAAGTTCAACTTGGTTCCCAATCCTTCCTGAACTTTCTGCCAAAATCTCGAGGTAAACTGGGTTCCTTGATCTGATACTATGGTCTTGGGGGTTCCATGCAGACTAACAATCCTAGCAATGTATAGCTCTGCTAGCTTTGCACTCTGGTAGGTTATCTTGACAGGTATGAAGTGGGCTACCTTGGACAGTCTATCAACTATGACCCAGATTGAGTCATTTCCCCTACTAGAAGTAGGCAAACCGGTGATAAAGTCCAATCCGATGGAATCCCATTTCCATTCCGGAATCTGCAATGGTTGCAACAGTCCTGCAGGTCTCTGATGCTCTGCTTTGACTCTTTGATAGATGTCACATTTGGCGATGTAGCTTCCGATTTCTCTCTTCATCTTGTGCCACCAAAATTGCTCTTTCAAATCCTGATACATCTTCGTTTCTCCGGGGCGGATAGAATAAAGAGTATCATGAGGTTCCTTCATGATAACTTGCTTTAGCTCTGAATCTGCTGGCACACAGATACGTCCTTTGTGCCACAGTACTCCTTCTTCGTCTTCAGTGAATCTAGGTACCTTTCCTGTACCAATACGATGTTTGATTCCGTCAATACTTTCATTCCCCTTCTGGGCTTCCTTGATTTGGCTAATCAAAGTGGGTTGAAGTTCAATGCTAGCTAAGAATCCTTTGCTAACCAATTCAGTCCTGAACTGCTCCAACTCCTCATACAAACTTGGCTGCTTCTCCTTGATCATGGTGTTTAGCCTACACGGCAATCTGCTAAGAGCATCTGCTACCACATTGGCTTTGCTGGGGTGATAGTGAATGTCAAGGTCATAATCCTTGATTAACTCTATCCATCTCCTTTGCCTCATATTCAGCTCCTTCTGAGTGAAGATATACTTTAAACTCTTGTGGTCTGAGTAAATCTCACAGTGATTACCCATCAGATAATGACGCCATGTCTTTAATGCCAGCACTACGGCTGTTAATTCAAGATCATGGGTCGGATAGTTCTGCTCATGCTGCTTCAGCTGTCGAGACAGATACGCGATGACTTTGCCTCTTGCATCAACACACATCCTAAACCAAACTTTGATGCATCACAATACACATCAAACGGCTTCTTGATGTCTGGCATGATCAATATTGGGGCTGATATCAATCTCTTCTTCAGCTCCTGAAAACTGGCTTCACATTTGTCGGTCCATTCAAACTTCTTGTCCTTCTTCAACAATTGGGTCATGGGTCTGGTGATGCTTGAGAATCCTTCCACGAACTTGCGGTAGTATCCCGCTAATCCGAGAAATGCACGGACTTGGGTTTGAGTGGTTGGGGCTTCCCATTCTTCGACATCTTTGATCTTGGCGGGATCAACAGAGACTCCTCCGGCAGACATAATATGTCCTAGGAATCCTACTTCTTTCAGCCAATACTCACACTTGCTGAACTTGGCATATAACTGATGCTCTCTCAGGGTTTCTAGGATGATTCTCAGATGTTGCTCATGCTCTTCTTCTGACTTGGAGTAGATAAGGATGTCATCGATAAACACAACTACAAACTTATCTAGGAAATTCATAAAGATCTTATTCATGAGATTCATGAAATAAGCAGGGGCATTGGTTAATCCAAAAGACATAACCGTATACTTGTATTAACCATAGCGAGTAGTAAAGGCGGTCTTCGGAATATCCGTTGCACGAATCTTAAGTTGGTGATAACTAGTCCTAAGATCAATCTTTGAGAATACCTGGGCTCTAGTCAATTGATCAAATAGATCCTCTATCTTTGGCAAGGGGTACTTGTTCTTGATAGTGACGTCATTGAACTTTCTGTAATCTGTACACAGACGATTGCCTCCATCTTTCTTGTCGACGAATAACACTGGTGATCTCCATGGCGATGCGCTTGGTTGAATCAAGCCTATTGCTAACATGGCATCTAACTGCTTCTTCAGTTCCACTAACTCTGAGGGGTTCATGCTATAGGGTCTCTGGGCTATGGGTGAGGTTCCGGGGATTAGTTCGATAATGAACTTAATATCCCTATCCGGGGGCATACCTGGCAATTCATCTGGGAATACGTCGGGGTATTCACAGACTACTCGTACTGGGTCTATGGTGGGTAGGGCTAGACTCTTGTTGCACTTGAATTGACGGGGTAAGGTTTCAGAGATATGCTCTACTGTGACTCCAGAACTACTGGTCATGGTGATGGCTTTCTTACACAGTCTATCAGTCCTTTATGCCTTGACATCCAGCCCATACCTAGTACTACTTCCAATCCTTTGGTTCCAAGTACTATTAGGTTGGCATAAAAATCTATCCCATGTATTCTGATAGGCACAGCTTTGCAAATTTTTCTAGCTTTTGTAGTTGAACCGGGGATTTGAACTATCATGACATGCTTCAAGTTGGTTGGGTGAATCTTACTAGTGCATGCAAATTCTTCGGTGACAAATGAATGCGATGCTCCCGAATCAAACAATACTCTTGCTAAAACTGAGTTGATAGAAAACATACCCAGCACTACATCTGGTGCTTCTTGGGCTTCTTCTGCGTTCATGTGGAAGAGATGACCGTTGCGGTTGTGAGGGTTCCCTGGGGCAAACCTTCTTCCTGGTTGAACACGACACTGCTGTTGAGCTGGGGCATTCACAGTGGCATTGGCGGCAGTCTTCTTGGGACACTCATTGGAGTAGTGACCCTTCACTCCACACTCGAAACAAGTGATCTGGGACTTGTCGTTTGCTGCGACAGGCACAACATTGCTGCCAGTTCTGGGTGTGCAGTGTTGTTGTTGTTGCTCTTCGGAGGTGCACGGTTGAAATTGTTGGCATTGCCAGAGTTGTGATGGTTTCCTCGGACTTCACATTGCCTCCGCTACGGTTGGGGTAGCTTGGGCGAGACATTGGGGGTCGGTTGTTCCTTGGTGCATATCCTGGTGAGGGGTTGGGATGGTACTTCTGGTGACTGCTAGATCCTAATTGCTGCATCATACGATGTTTGCGATTGTCGTTTGCCTAGTTAATCTTCCCTTCCATCTGAATGGCAGAGTCGACTAGCTCTTCGAGGTCCTGGAAACGGATGTTGACGAGGACAGTCTGCATCTCATCATGCAGTCCGTTCAGGAATCTCTCCTTCTTCTTGGCCTCCGTGTTGATTTCATCAGGCGCATATCTGGCAAGTGACAGGAATCTGTCATAGAATTCTACCACAGTCATTCTTCCTTGCTTCAATTCGTGGAATTCATCTCTCATCATGTTGACTAGACCTTGCGGCACGTGGGTGCGGCTGAACTTGACTTTGAATGCTTCCCATGTCATCACTTGACCATGGTTCATATTGCGGATACTATTCCACCAAGCTCTTGCATCTCCCGCCAGGTAGTGGGTGGCAAAGAGAACTTTCTCATTTTCATCAACTCCTGCAACTTTGAGGTTATTTTACATCGCCTGCAACCAGTCATCCGCATCTAATGGGTTTTCTGATTGGTTGAAGATTGGGGGATTGGTATTCTAAATTGTTTTGAGTTTGGATCCATGGTGATCCTGATTTCCATGCCCTTGGTTGTTGAGAGCCATCTAGGCGATTTGCTGCAATGTTGCTAAGTTGGCTTGACATTCTGTCCTACTTGCTTCACGGTCTGCGATGAGATTCTGCAAGATCTGCAACATCGGGTCCTGCGACGAGCTGCTCCCTCATTGGTTTCCGCGAGTCATCTGAAGATTGAGGTAGATAAAGGGGTAAGAGGGAAATTCTAAGGTTCATGGTTTTGGTTTCAAAGCTAAAACTTTGAGTTAGACCCAGGTTTTTCAACTAACTCCATTTCATTCATGCAAACAAACACACGATACAACACACACCACAACAAACAAAGGAAAATAGATGGTTTGAAGAACCATTCTGCAAGCTATGATACAGTGGGACCGATACATCTCATGCTACGACAGTGCTCTAGTGCATCTACTCATCGTCGATGAAGTTATAGTCCTCATCGTCAGTGTAGAAGTCCACAGCATCCTCCTCCAGAAAGTCATCATTGTTGCTGAGGTAAGAATCCATGTCTCCCTAGATGTCTTCACCCTCATCTTCTTCTTCCTTGGCGGCAAGATGAGCTTCCTGCTCCTTGACGGTCTTCTCGAGGTTGGCCACCTTCTTGCGAAGACGGGCGATGGTGTGATCCTTCTTGGCACGCTAGCGGCGAAGAGACTGGCGATCCTGGACAAGCAGTGCGAAAGTGTGGGCCTTCTGGTCGGCAATGGCACGATTCTGGTTGGCTAACTCCCTGGCATTGTCCAGCTCCTGCTGTCTGTCATGCAGCAAGAAGTCAAGATTCTCCACTTGACGCCTCAACTCTGGGTGACTTGGCATCTCCATCGGCATTCCCATGAAGTCACATCTTGCATAGTGAGCAAAACGGGCTCCTTGGATTTTGTTGATGCTGAGGGCACATAGACGTGCAAGAGCTTCATGCATTGCCCTGGCTAATCCATCTAGCCAGTTGTTCTCTCTCACGGAGAACTGAATTCTCCCAGAAGTTGGTGCTTCAATGCTTCCTCTAAGATCCACGGTGACTAGCCACTGTAGGTCTCCTCCTAGGGGTCCTGGAAGTTAAGCTCCAAGAAACTCCGGATGTGGGCGTCCCAAGAACTCCGATAGTGAATCCAGATCCCTCTCGAAGATCAGCTGACCTCTGTTTCCCAACTGGTAAAACTGGCTGAACTGAGTCTCCATCTACAAGAATTAAGGATGAGGAAATTAGTGAAGTGATCAAGTGTGTCAAATTTTAAGTAGTAATGTAAGAATTTGAGGAACATGAATTTTTGAGAAAGAAAGAATTCCCAGGGATAAGAGAGGAGATAGTTTTTCGTAAATACTCACTTTGGTTTTGAAACTAAGTTTTTGTTCGGACGTCCATTCTAACTAGGGTCTCCTATGGTCAAGATGGCTCTGATACCAACTTGTTAACACCTGGATTTTTAATCCCAGATGCCCGTTATGCCATACCTCGCAATCCCAGGATTACCATTTTTGCGAGACATAACGGATTGGATATCACAGTACATCATCCATTACAAGACATACATAAGGTCTTACACAAATAGGGATCTCATGATCCAATCTTAATACAACAGGCAGCGGAAATAAAAGATAAGCATAGCGGTGGGGTCCATCTTCAGGGGCACAGGCAATGCTGACAAAGGCAGATAGTCCTAGTTATCATAGCCGTCCTGCTGGCCATCATCTTGATAGTCTCCTTCATAGTCTGGCCATGAGAATAGCCAGGGACAATAGCCATGAGTACTCTTTAAGTACTCGCAAACTACCACTAACAAGTAGTATAGTGCTAAGCTAAAGTGCTAAATCTAAGTTTAACTATAAAGTTAAGTTTGAAACCTAAGCTAAGTTCTGAAGCAAAGAAAGATAAAACAAAGTTCTAGAATCACTTAAGTTGGGAAGCTATTGTCATAAACATAACGCTGTTGTGGTCAAGTCAAGATTCATCATTCATTTCATAAGTTGTTTGAAAAACATCTGACAACGAAACAGTATGGCCATTCCAAATGTCCATAACCGCTGACGCGGCTATTCGAATAGTTTGACACTCTGCAGAGGTGGTACACTTTCACCACAAGATTCGATACATCTGTCAGGGATAACCCTGAATCATCATACTTAGTATGCAGATAATCAAACATAACCTTCCCTTTACACACCCTAGTATAAGCACCTCTCCTATGAGCATGGCCTCCCAACCATGACCATCAGTCATCTTGGGCACTGCATAGGTGGACAACATTGAGAGGTAGCCTCAGCTCAAACCTCTCCCGCGAGGGAACTAATACTAATGCATATAAATTTCCAGCTAAGCCTTACCCAATTCAGGTAGTGTGGTTATACGGTAAATTTGGAATGGTATGGTATCGCATCTGAATCGAACCATCAGTTTTATAAAAGGGCTAAGGCTCATGCCTTAACATTTTCATCATCATAAACCATTTGTGTTTCTCAACACATGTCAAAACATCTCAACAGAATGACTCATCATTCCAAGGTTTTCATAATTCATTTTCACCAAGTGTTCCCATCTAAGTGACTCAAGTTTTTGATCTACTCTAAACTACTAAGTTAAGAGTGTTCACTAAGGTGGAAAATGGTGGGATCAATCTCATGCCATAGAATGACATCTAAAGGGTTCTAAATAGGTCAAGTTTTATACTTTTTATGCTACCTTCAAAACAAGTAAAGAACTTTGGGTAGAGTAAAGGAAGTAAAGCTTGAAACTAAGACTTGGATGAAATACTAGTCAAGGTAGTATAACTCAATCATGCCTAAAGCATCTTTGCTAAACCATCTAGTTCAATCCTAGCTTGCTAAGCATTATACTTGCAAGTGTTAGCTTGCCTTGGTTGGTGCAGTGGTTGAAGTTTTCTTCTTCTTCTTCTGGGTAGAACTCCTGCTCCTCGTAGACTTGGTCGGTACTATCGTCTATAAATACATACGGAGTACACAATCACAAAACAATACTTAACTAGTCTAATTAGCATTCTAAGACACACATTTGATGATCTATTATCATCTCAAGCATCACAAGTTTAATTCAATAGTTTCATCCTTTTTATTTTAGAAAAGTAATTTCTACTCATTGAGAAATCAACTAAGATTTAATATTCACCACTTAAAATATGGGATCATGTGGATACATGTCATCACCACACATTCTAACATGTGGGAATGTAATTTAAGGGTTGGATCATAATTACTTTGGTTTAAGTTCATTATTTAATGATTTAAAGTGACTAGAAATGCCTATATAGCATTATTTTGGTACTAGTCCAAACTCACTGCATGTAAACCTTAATATTATTACATATTCAGATAGTTATGATGAAATGTGAATTTTGAGAGTTGGAATCAACTCAAAATCTATCTTGGTTGATTTTATAAAAATGTTGCAATGTGCAAATGCTTCTGTTTTGTTATTTTTTACTATGAGAGATCTATAACTCTAATTGAATTAAATCCAACAGACTTGGATAGATCATTTCAATACCTTTCAGACAAAATTGGTTTCATGCAATTTGGATTTGTCAAACTCCCAGAATTGATTTCTAAACTAGTGGACAGAAACTAGAGTAACTCTAAATAGAAAAAACTAAATTTGAATATTTAACACGCGCGGGAACTAACTGGGACGGCCCATCTACGTACAGTGCACGCAACGGGCTGCCTGACATGCGGGCTCCACCAATCAGCAGCACAAAATCACCGAAACGGTATCTAGCATCCTGGGCCACACGATCTAAAGACGATCCAACGGTGGGAGGTCATCGTCGACGACGGATTACTCCGGCGAGAACCTGACCTAGACGCGGCGGTGGGGGTCAATTGGGAGGCAAACAGGCTGGTAGACGACGGCGAGGCGAGGCGCGGTTGCGGCAGAGCTTGGGGTGCCCTAAATCGCAGACGGACTTCTCCTACTGCGGCGGCTTCGGCTCCAATTCCGGCGAGACAGAGCTCGAGCGACTTCGGCTAGAGGTGGGTAAGGTTCAGAGAGAGGTGGGGAGTGAGTGAGTGTGGAGAAAAGAGGCTGGGGTGGCCGCTTTATATAGGGTCGACGAGAGGGCAGAGAGGACGCCGGTGAGGTCATCGGTGACGATGATGCGGGGCTCTCCCGGCATTGGCGAGGGCGGCGATGGATGCTCTGTCCCCCGGTGATCCTCTGAGGCTTAAAGGCGCGGCAAGGCGGGGTCTCTACTGGTCGGGAGCGTGCGGTGAACTGCGCGCGGACGGCGGTGTTCGACGCGGTTCCTCCAGGCTGCTGGTCACTAGGCGGCGAACGGCGATGTCTGGGCGGTTGCTGGGCCTACTGCGGGTGCTGCCATGCAAGGCTAGGGCTAGACGAGGTCGGTGCTGCTCTGGCGGGCGCGGTGCTCCGGGGTGATCGGCATGGCGGACAGAGGCATGGGCGCGAGCAATTGGAGCTTGTCCTCCGCTCGATTTTGGTCAGGGGCTGGTCGAGGCGAAGCGGTGTGATGGCGCCTATCTGCCAGCGAGCGAAGGAGAGCGCGGGACGGGCTAAGGCGAGCTATCCGTGGTCGACCTGGCGCATGGCGTCGGGCGGCTTGCTACTGGAGCAGACAGGGGAGAGGGAGAGAGAGTTAGGGCCGGGGTTTTAGCTGGGGGAACAAGGGGACCAAGTTAGGCCCAAATGGAGACCAAAGCTACTGCTCACTATAGTGTTTTAGGTTTTGTGAGATTTGTGTCTGCCACCTGTTTGATGAAATGGCCGCAAGAAGCAAAAGTTTGAATTTTGGTTTCAAAAATTTTGAGTGATCTCCACTAGTACTAGGTAGCCTCTGGTTGCAAGGGTTTTGAAAATGGAGTTCAAATGGATGGTTTTTGATATAGGGGTGATCTAGGCATATGCATTGAATTCAATTTTCACATGCCATTTAAAATAAGTATTTGAATGTTTTTAGTAGATCAAAAGGTGGGACTTGGTACCTCATTATGTGTACTAGCAAGGGGTGTAAAGATCTAGAATTATTTCTGTTGAGAAATGAGTGCTAGGAACACTCAAAGTAGTGTAGTGGATTAAAATGACCAAAATGACCATTCCTCATTTTTAATTGTTTTTTATTTGATTTTCTTTGGGATTTGCTTGGGAAAGAGTTAGATGATGTTTAATTTACCAAACAAACATTTTACAACCAAAGAATCACAGAACCATGGCAATTCAAATCAATTCCTAAATTAAATGCACATACACATGAATGCTTTCATTTTTAATTTGGAGAAGTTTTTGTTAACCCTAAATTTTGAGGATCTGAATCTTGATAAGCTTGGGTTGAAGTTTTGGGATGTTACAAGTGGGCTCGCACTAGTCATATCCTCAAACTCCATCATGTTGGTGGAAACCTATAACTTAAAACAAAATTTAGCAAGACAAAAATAAATAAACAAAAACTAAAAGACCTATAACGCTTAGCTCCCTGGCAACAGCGTCAGAAAATAGCTTGATGACTGCAAGAGCACATATCGTTTGTACCTAGTTTCGAAATAAAGATATCGATCCCATAAAGAGCAGGAGTCTGAAGTCTAATAACTCTTGAAGTAAATATTATGATATAAATGCTACATAACGTTCTAAGTGACAAGGTAAAATGCGAGTATTGTGTAAAAAGGTGTTTTTGGGTTTTGGGTATAAGAGCAATAATAAATTAAAGCAAAGTAACTTAATACAGAAAGGAAGTATCGCGGATGTAAGAGAGATTGGAACTGCAGTAGGGAAAATGCGTTCTCAAGGAGTAGCGGATATGCCACTAGTATTGTAAAGATCTAAGATAAAGATTATTATCATGAACATTCTCAACTATGTATGTGTGGGAGGAACTCCGTAAGTGGACGATTAGCCAGCAACCACTGCACACATCATCCTCATAACCACACTTGACAACAATCGAGATCAATCGAATTACTGCGCTATTAAGGGACATAATCACGTAGGACGTATCCCATGGCATCGATAGTGGTCCGTGAGTTTCCTCGGCTTCCCAAGTTGATATGTAAGAATTGCTAATAGCTTTATAGTCATCATAAGTGCTATCACACCCCCATCTAGCAACAAGTAGTTCCCTCCATCAAGTCCCCACGAGAGGCAAATATTGAGAGGTCGACTTTTCTCAATATCAAGATATAGAGAATCTAACACATGGTCACAACGATGAATATCATAATAGACTTTATCTTATTTCAATCTCATACTAGGGTTTCTCCATATCCCCAAGAACTAATGATCTACTCAGACATGGAGGCAATCAACATCATGGCAATGGTAATGGAAACAATCATAGATGAATATTACTTGTATAAATCCACAACGATTATCTGAATTACAACAAGATCTAGACAAGATATAGATGGGATGGATGGAGATGGTGTGATGTAGCGGTGGATGATGAAGATCGATGCCTTAGCCTCCCGGATCTGCGCAGGGCGAAGATGGATCCCTTGTGGATGAGTTTCCCCTCTAGATGCCTTCCGGAGGTGAGGTTTCGGCGATTTCTAGATGCTCTATATGTTGTCTCTTCGAACCAATTGCATGGGGTGAAATTATTTGACGAGGCGGAGGCAGTGCCAACTATAGCGCCGGAGCTATACGGGCGGAAGAAATTCGCCCGCCGTATAGTTGGTCGTTACGCTCTCTGTCTCCTTTGTTCGCTTCTAGTTTTCTTCTGGTATTATTAATATTTCCTAAATAAGTGATTTACGTTGTTTTTACTCCTTTTCTCCATAGTACAACTATTTCAATAATTGTATCCATTGGATCCATCATCTGTCTTGATCCTGGTGAAAACAGACATAAAATATGCGCGCGAACGCCGTAAAATACCAAGATCCTACATCTATAATGCAAAATAATAATATAAAACATGATACAAATATGCACTCATTAGTCGCACAAGATTATTTCACTATGCGAGCCGCGTTGGTCACTACGGTGTAAGACTATCCAGGTTGCGGATATTTCTCGGGGCAGGTTATCCAAGGATTCTTCGTATGCGTTAGGTGCATGGATAACACGACCTATCTCCAACTAGAGAAAGATCCAGGGTCTTCGAAAACCTTGTTCATGGGGGCACTGGAGGTAGTTTGGAAAGAATGATGCACGGAGAAAATGTGGAGATCTGTTCGATGGGAAATCCGAGACCCAAGGAATCCCAGAGCGGAGGAGCAGCAAAAAACTGGAAAGAGTGTCCTAAGCCGGGAAAGAAGCGAAAGAAGAAGCAAGACAAGTTGTTGAAGAAGGTATGGAAAACAAGGTCTGTTTTATGGGAGTTGCCATACTAGAAGTTTCTCTGCACTCCTCATAGCCTTGACATCATGCATATCACGAAGAACATGTTCGAGAGTTTGGTCACCACCCTAAACAACATTCAGATAGGACGAAAGATGGTACCACAAAGAGCACGAGTCTGAAGTCTAATAACTCTTGAAGTAACTATTATGATAGAAATGCTAGATAATGTTTTAAGTGACAAGATAAAATGCGAGTATTGTGTAAAAAGGTGTTTTTGGTTTTGGGTATAAGAGCAATAATAAATTAAAGCAAAGTAACTTAATACATAAAGTAAGTATCACGGATGTAAGAGAGATTGGAACTGCAGTAGGGAAAATGCGTTCTCAAGGAGTAGCGGATACGCCACTAGTATTGTAAAGATCTAAGATAAAGATTATTATCATGAACATTCTCAACTATGTATGTGTGGGAGTGCACACATCATCCTCATAACCACACTAGACAACAATCGACATCAATCGAATTACTGCGCTATTAAGGGACATAATCACGTAGGACGTATCCCATGGCATGTATAGTGGTCCGTGAGTTTCCTCGGCTTCCCAAGTTGATATGTAAGGATTGCTAATAGCTTTATTGTCACTGTAAGTGCTATCACGCCCCCGTCTATCAACAAGTAGTTCCCTCCATCAAGTCCCCACGAGAGGCAAATATTGAGAGGTTGACTTCTCTCAACATCAAGATGTAGAGAATCTAACACATGGTAACAACGATGAATATCATAATAGAATTTATCTTATTTCAATCTCATACTAGGGTTTCTCCATATCCCCAAGAACTAATGATCTACTCATACATTGAGGCAATCAACATCATGGCAATGGTAATGGAAACAATCATAGATGAATAGTACTTGTATAAATCCACAACGAGTATAGGAATTACAACAAGATCTAGACAAGATATAGATGGGATGGATGGAGATGGTGTGATGAAGTGGTGGATGATGAAGATCGATGCCTTAGCCTCCCGGATCTGCGTAGGGCGAAGATTGATCCCTTGTGGATGAGTTTCTCCTCTAGATGCCTTCTGGAGGTGAGGTTTCGGCGATTTCTAGGTGCTCTATATGTCATCTCTTCGAACCAATTGCATGGGGTGAAACTATTTGATGAGGCGGAGGCAACGCCAACTATACGGCCGGAGCTATACGGGCGGAAGAAATTCTCCCGTTGTATAGTTGGTCGTTACGCTCTCTGTCTCCTTTGTTCGCTTCTAGTTTTCTTCTGGTATTATTAATATTTCCCAAATAAGTGATTTACGTTGTTTTTACTCCTTTTCTCCATAGTATAACTATTTTAATAATTGTATCCATTGGATCCATCATCTGTCCTGATCCTGGTGAAAACAAACATAAAATATGCGCGCGAACGCTATAAAATACCAAGATCCTACATCTACAATGCAAAATAATAATATAAAACATGATACAAATATGCACTCATTAGTCGCACAAGATTATTTCACTATGAGAGCCACGTTGGTCACTACGGTGTAAGACTATCCAGGTTGTGGACATTTCTCGGGGCAGGTTATCCAAGGATTCTTCGCATGCGTTAGGTGCATGGATAACGCAACTATCTCCAACTAGAGAAAGATCCAGGGTCTTCGAAAACCATGTTCATGGGGGCACCGGAGGTGGCTTGGAAAGAATAATGCACGGAGAAAATGTGGAGATCTGTTCGATGGGAAATCTAAGACCCAAGGAATCCCAGAGCAGAGGAGCAGCGAAGAAGTGGATGAATTGATGAAAAACTGGAAAGAGTGTCCTAAGCCGGGAAAGAAGCGAAAGACGAAGCAAGACAAGATGTTGAAGAAGGTATAGAAAACAAGGTCTGTTTTATGGGAGTTGCCATACTAGAAGTTTCTCTGCACTCCTCATAGCCTTGACATCATGTGTCGTGGTGGTGTCACGACAGATGCCATGGATAGGCTAAAGGTGGGGACTAATAGCACTAGGGGAATCCAGGGAGGGATAGTGAGGTGATTCCCCACACAGAAGGTTTGTATTTGATTCACTTCCAAGGTTACAAGTGCTCCTAGAGTTGTATTGGCAAGAGGAGGAAGAAGGAACTCTCTTACTCTCACCCACAGTTAACCCGTATAAGACCAACCAGAGATCAACCCTTAGAACCTAAAACCAATCAGAATAGCCCCTTCTACAGAGGCCCTAGCCCTCCTTATATAGGGGTGGCTAGGCCTCCACTTAGGGCATACGTGGAGGCATATTCCCGGGAATATGCCTCCTCCCAAAATAGTAAGTCGACCGGGTTACTTTCCCCCGTGTCACACAAGCAGAGGCTATGTGAGCCTCTGCGGCGCCCGTGTCAGCCGACACGGGCGTCATAACCTCTGTCGGCCATGCCTCGGTGGTCCTGCCCCTGTCCGCTTCGCTCATGCAGTGCGTACTGGGGCTTCTTTTGACCAGCGAGATTCCTTCCTTCTCCTAGAAGCTAGATATGACCCGGATCATAGTTGATACGGCCACACCCGTTCCTGCATACAAGTTAAATATGCCTTTCCGACTTACGGCTTAAGTCGGTTGAGACCTAGTTAGGTGGACGCCCCTGGTCCGGGTTACCCCGTGATTCGGCCTGCCTTGAAGTGACCCGGCCAGCATCCGCTTTAGCCTTGTCGAACCTCGGCTAACTCGGCCTTTATACCCCGGCATGATCCTACCCGGGGGTATCCCCCAACATCATGCATATCACAAAGAATGTGCTCGAGAGTTTGGTCACCACCCTAAACAACTTGCTAGATAGAACGAAAGATGGTCCTAAAGCAAGGCACGACTTAATATTCATGGGCATCCAGAAGGATCTTCACGTAGGACGCACTACTCCTGATGATCAGGAAGATGCCGATGATCATCTGTTGGAGGCAACACAAGGTCATCAAAAGGGTAAAAAGGTTAAGAAGAACGAATATTACTTCCCCCTTCATGCTTCACACTAAGCCAGGATGAGATCAAACAGTGTTTCAAGTGCCTTCTAGGAGTCAAATTCCCTTACGGCTACGCGGGCAAGATAAGCAGGTACCTAGACGAGGCTAAGCAGAGATTCAGTGGGATGAAGTATCACGACTGTGCTGTGCTAATGATGCAGATACTTTAGTTGCACTACGAGGTATAATGGATGACCACGTCCGAGAAACATTGTTTGGGCTCTGCAAGTTTTTTGACGTCATCTCTCGAAAGTCAATTGGCGTGAAATAGCTTTGGAGGCTACAGGAGGAGATCATGGTGATACTATGTGAGGTCGAGATCTACTTCCCACCCGCATTCTTAGACATTATGGTGCATCTGCTGGTCCATAACATGGAGGATATCATCCAACTCGGGCTGATGTTCCTCCACAGCATGATGGCATTCGAAAGGATGAATGGACACATCAAAGGATACATTCGCAACAGCTCCCGTCCAGATGGAAGCATAGCCAAGGGTTTTCTGGCCGAAGAGTGCATCTCTTTCTGCATGAATTATCTAGGCATCGAGAATCCTGTCGGTCTTCCTGTCAACAGGCACCTTGGCAAGCTCGACGGATCGGGTCACCGAGAGGGTCATCGCGCACTGCATGCAGACTTAGATTGTCGATGCGCAGATTTTGATAGAGAAAACCTGGTCACGCTCCAACATTTAGAACTGGTCGATCCTTGGGTACAAAACCACAAAAGGTCAATCGAGAAGAAGTATAGTGACCGGGGCATACAGAGGACGCAGGGAGAAATAATCAAAGAGCACAACTCATATTTCACGTGTTGGTTTATGCAGACGCTCCTAGATAATCCCCCGCAATCGCATTCTGCGGAGGAAAACATCATATTCACCTTGTCGCAGGGACCCATGCACAACCTGGTGACCTATCAGGCGTATGATATCAACAACTACATATTCTACATGCAGGAAAAGGAAAACAGGTGTGACTATCAGAACTCAGGCGTAACGTCGGAATTCCACACCAATGACAAAATGAAGGAAAAAATTTACGGAAGGATCGAGGAGATCTGGGAGGTTGACTACGATGGATAAAAGGTGCCGATGTTCCGTGTCATATGGGCCAAGAGTGTCGAAAGAGAAGACTGGTATTTCACAACCATGGTTATACCCGAAGCAGCCAAATCCAAGGCCGCCGGTGTGAACGTCGCCGCAAAAAATGAATCGTGGGTACTTGCTAGCAAAGTGAACCAATGTTCTTTATTACCGACCCGACAAAGCCTATTCGTGTTGTCGTGAGGAGAGGAAAAAGAAACATCATCGAAATGGATGGAGTCGCCAACGAGCAAGACTTCGACCAGTATGGTGATTCTATAGATTGAAGATGACGACAACTACGATGAAGAAACATACATCACAAGAAGAAAAAGGACAACCTTATCCAAAAAAGGTAGCCTGTTCGAGAGAAGAATCATAAAAGTGCCAGGGCTAAATCATTCAATCGCGACAAAGAAGGGAAAAAGATTGTAAAACGCTAGCTCAAAAAAGATTGTAAAACGCATCCTCAAAAAAGATTGTATTGATGAATATGGATAACATATTATTAATGAATACATTAGTATTTAATTTCTTTCTACTTTGAATCACTTTTGTACCATTTTGATGTTATATATGTACTACTTTTGTCATATAAAACATATAACACATATTTTATATAGTTTACATAATTTTTGGGATATTTTTTAACATTTTAAAGTAGTTTTAAAATAAAAACAAAAAGGGGGGCACCAGGGTTCGAACCTGGGTGCTCCATGTTTAGCGAGCATACTTATCTAGGGTGGAACTAGTGGGATAAAACGATGCTAGTGTCAACAAACGGGTTGGCAACCCTCTTATTTGACTTGACACGGCACTTAGCCATAGCACACCCTTACCTAGTGCACTACGGGCAAACGACTTAACCGTAGCGCACTAGGTAAGGGTGTGCTACGGCTAAGTGTTGTGACAAGTCAACTGCTGCGCATGGTCCTCTCCCATCTATCTCAAACAGATCGAGAGAAACCTAAGCTGCTACCGACGCGCCACCGTCGCTCGATCTGCCACCTCCACTCGCCCGCTGCCTGCCGAGGAGGAGGAGAGGAGGCATCCGTGTCTGTGGAGGAGGAGAGGAGGCGGCCGCATCCGAGGAGGAGGAGAGGAGGCTGCCGCGCGTCTGTGGAGAAGCTCTATCCACGCTCTTCGTCATCGTCCGCACGCTCTTTGTCGTCGTCGTCTTTGAGGTGAGCGTCCCATCTCCCCTCTCTCCCTCTATCCCCTCTCTCTGACCTAGAACATCATTGCCTACCTCCCTGAGCCACCCTCCCACAAGTACCGCTCCACTTTCTCGTTGTGCATATTCATCGTTGTGCATATTTTTAGCGCCTATGATTGCGAAAATACTTACACTAATTTTAGTTTTCATCTTGCGACGAAAAGAAGTTATCAGACCCCTCGGGCCTCAACAATTTGATTACACAAACTGAACCACCAGAACCTCCACCAGTAATGTTTGCACCAAATATACTAGGACCTCCATTTTGCGAGGGGGTCTTCCTGTGCTAGATTTCTTGTACTAGATTGACTATCCTGTCAGTCCCGTCAGAACCAAGCCCGCAAGCATTGTAGTTGTAATGGCACCGCCATCAAGGAAAAAACAAGATGATTACCAGTATGGCATAGTTCTCTAGATAGAATTCAATATTTTCTCACTAGTAAAGCGGATGCAATTTACCTGATACATAAGTTCACCAAGGGTTGAAAGTTGTTCGTCTGTTTTGGCTGCTGTTAATAATGCTTTGAAGGCCTACATATGAGTTAAGCCAATTTAAATGTGAAAACCTAAATAAGCTTGCTATAAAAGCATGTTATGAGCATAAGTTTTATCTAATCTGCTTTTCATGTTATCTAAGTTCAAATAAAACAAAAGGGTGTCTCTCTATGCTTCTGACCATATACCTCTAAACAAGTTACAAAGACATACAAATTTAGTAAACACATAGAAAACAAAAGAAAAAACAAACAACATTCTGCAAGTTTCATGAACAAACATCCTGTGATTTTAGTTTCTGTTATTGCTTCTACGCTGCCAATTCACACATAAATCTGATATGTTTTATGTCGACATGAATCTGCTAGTAGGTTAGCATGTTAGAAATTCGGGCACTCCTATTTGTTATTGTTGTATCACTTTAAATTATGCTTGTGCTTGTATGAAGCACTTTATTATGTCGTGTATGCAAGTGCTTGTATGAAATGAGTCCCGATTTTCGCCGAAATGTTGATTAACTTCTGTTTTGGCATAAATCGGGCACTCCTATTTTAAGAAAATTAGCAAAAGTCATGCCGGATTTTTCCACACACTTTACTAACCATTATTTGCTGTTTATTAGTGCAAACATGTGTGACAACGATGAGGCTGGCTCTTCTCAGTGCATCAATGTTGAAGGAGAAGTGAGACCTCAAAAGAGAAAATTGTCATTTTAGGAGGAGGTTGAGCGGCTAGAAAGAATGAAAAAGGACGATGAAGAATACAACCCTTCTGAGAGCGATGACAATGAGATGGAAGACAGGGAGGAAGAAGAAGCAACCAAAGGAACGACGGATGATGAAACCACTGATGGCAGCAAGGACACAACAAGTGGTAGTAATCCGCCTAAGAATAAGAAGGAAAGGAGCCCGAACACGGTCGGCATTGCTGGAGAGGAAATTACCAAAGTGAGCCCAACAGGGGTTCCTTTGGCGCCCGACCATGTCGTCAAAGGGTACGGTGGGAAAGTGGTGGCTATCACCCGGACCACCATCTCGATCAACACTGAGAATATCCATCATAAAGATAATGGCCATTTGCATTCACTCTTGTTCGAGAAGCTGCACGCAAGATACAGGTTCCCCACTCAGTATTGGAACACAAATTATCATGGGAATGAAGTAAATAAATCCACCCTCACGAATATGAGCACCGCCCTAGCTAGCTGGAGAACCCGGATAAATAAGAAGATCTTTAAAGAAGAGAAAAGTCTCATGGAGATCCAGAAGATTGACCCGCAGATCGCCAAAGATCAAATCCAGGAGTTCAGGGCCAAGTGCAATTCTGAAGCAGCCAAGGCCTCGAGTAGGCGGGGAAAGGTTTTGCAGGCGATGAATATAGGTCACCACCATCTCGGATCTAGTGGTTACAGAGCTGCGGAGCCCAAATGGGATAAGTAGGACGACGAGTATAGAGCTAAGGGGATACCTAACCCCTTTTCGAAATTTGAAAACAGGCAGCTTTGAAACTTTATCATGGCTCATTACCATGTCGACCCCAAAACCAAAGAACTCACCACAAATCATAAGGTGAAGGACTTCGAGCTTCTTGTGGCAAGTAATTCAATTATCGCGGATCAAGTTGATTGCATTCTAACCGATGAAGTCGAATTTCTAAATGGTTCACGTTACTTCTTCTGCAAGAGCAGGAAATTGCTAGTCAGGGCTCCAATGGTTCCTCATCCCAAGGGTCGACGGTGGCCACCCGATGGGATAACCCTTTCAACAGGGCGATGAACCGGGCCAAGGAAATCACGCTGGTTACAAAGAAGCCATCGTCGGCTGGCTGTCTGGCCGGCTTCGGGGCTAAGAATTGGGTGGATCATTTTGGTCCACCGCCAAGGACGCGTGTGGCGGGAAGGAGCGATGAGGAAAACTGCGAGGTTCAAGAACTTAAGGAAATAGTGGCACGGATCCCGCAGATCGTCCAAGACAACCTGGCAATCAGCCTCACTTCCATCCTGCGGGTGGTTGACAATGGTCATGCCTAATTCTAAGCATGGTTAGTAGCTAGTCGAACAATGCGGCACCGGTGAATCAGATAAATTATGTGTTCGTGACTCCGCCCGCTGGCACCGCGGCACCGGAAGCATTGGTGACTCCCCCTGCCATCACCGTGGCATCGGAGCTTAATGCACCCGGTAGGGAGAATGCAGTGGCGGCCAGCACAGCGCCATCAAGCAGCCCCTTCGTCTGTTGCACACCCGTCGTCATGTGCAGTGCCTCAACATTAGCCGAGCTCGACGCCATCACAGTAAACCAAATACATTACCACCTTGCCATTTATTACTCTTATGGCATCTTTATTAATGCCATACATGTTTTTCACAGAGGGACGTTCCATGCACTCTCTTAAGCTATGTGAACAACGAGTTGAGGGATGTTGCCAAGTGTACCATCATTCAACCCCTGCACTGCATGTTCCACTCAAAGCTGATGCTAGATAGTGTGCATAGGGTAAAAATTATCTGGGTGCTAAGGGGCTGCGACGACCTGGAACCACCCATTCAACCCCTAGGAGCGGATGAAGAAGAGCCGGCTGTCCTCAGGAGTTACTTCAGCTTATTCCTGCTATGGCCAAAGAGCATGATTTGTTTGGGGACGGCCGGGGCCATCACCCCATAGAAAACAACACTGCCTCTCGTGCTAGCGCCAAGCCATGGCAAGACCCCCACATCGCTACCGCCGTCACCTCCAGGCGATTGGTCGGCTGGTCATATTGACTTGACCATGGAGAAGGATCCTAACGAGGATGACAAAGATGACTTTGATCATTTCATCAACACTAATCTTTTCCCCAAGTGACCTAAACGAAGACCCAGCTGGTGGCTCCAGAGAGAAAGCCACTTGCAACAAACGTCTCTTTGGTTCTCAGGAGATGCGTCCAGCTTGCGCCTTCACCGAGCTAGTAAATACATCCAACCGACCCTTTATTCTAAGCCCTGACACACTACATAGGGCGGCCTCTGCTGAGATTATAGTGCTTGCCTGCTTCCCAAAAGGCAAGAAGGCCAGGAAAAGAAAATCTAGCAGCCCGAGCCAGCCGGTGGCGTCAACTGCGAATCCGATCAGGTTTCAGGACGGGCCACCAAGACCCAAGGGTATTATGTGGAGGATGCATGTTTTAGGTGAGCCCATGCTAACTAATAAATTGCTCAGGCTTGCCACTTTGGAAATGAGGAGTGTGCATGACGGTATGCTGACGATAGAGAGACGCCTGGTATTCACGGTTAAGGTGCCACAAGGCTTGGGCTTTGTCGATCATGTCCTTGCGGATCTGTTCTTCCTGCGGTTTGATGACGTCTTCAATATGTTCTACCTATACCCTCTGCACTATACCATGGTACACCTGTTTTCGTTCATCTTGTCCATTCAGATCCTTACAGAGAACACCTCGGGCATCGCTATAGTGGACCCCTACTACTTGCGTGATGGCTGCTTGGGAAGCGCCATTGAATGGCGATTCGTGGCCTCGTACCTCCAAGGCAACTTGGTGGCAAACAAGACAAAGGAATACATTCTCGTGCCTTTCTTTCCAGAGTAAGTCATTATTCACTCGCCGCCATAACATGCTTTATTAGATTTTCATCATTCTTTTTCCAACACATTCTGTTTGAATTGTTTTGTGTAGAGATCAACACTGCACACTCATCTACTTGTTGTCGAAACATTCGCAAGCCATGTATTTCGACTCAGGGAGTCAAGAAAAGAAGAAAAACTATAACAAGATCAAGGAAGTTCTGGATGATGCCCTCACCGGCTATGCCTCAACGGAAGGCACCACCTTCGTGCGTAAGAAGGTCAAGTTTGGCAGGCACGTCTTCACCCATGTAACGAAATTCCCTTGCATGAAGCAGCCGGCAGGCAGTCAGAAGGAAGCCTACTACACACTCCATCACATGAGGGCGTTCCTACTAGAGCAACAGAATTGTACGCTGCCAGATCATCTCAAACAGTGGGCCGAAACCAAGGCCAAGATCAATGATTCAGATATTAGACAAGAGATATATCGCATCTAGAAATAGTTTGGGGCAATCATCAGCCATGATGTCATGACTTCGGGGGGGGGGGGGGGGGGGGTCTTCTATGGAGGCAATCCCCGAATAACCGTGACGTATAAGATCGCCTAAAGATGCATGGTGATTATAGGGCGTTCATGACGAAACAAGGCGTCCTCCCGTTCCCTGAGCCGATCCAGAAGTCTTAATGTGTTGATCTAGTTGTAGTTCTTTATCCCCACAAGTACTTGTGTGTGTCGAGATGTACATGCTACTGCTTACTAGGGTTATGAATCAACGCTTACTTTTTTTTGCTTACTCTTTGGTCCTTTTTTGCTTACTTTGGTCCTTTTTTCTTACTTTGGTCTTTTCTCGATAATGCCGATGATTGAAATGTCGTGGCACACTATATATGTGAATGTGCTACGATGGGATGGTGAGCCTTGTGCTATGCACAAGTTCAAGTCTTGTAGATCCTACTTGGCTTACTGTTCCATCGTAGAAGATTCCTATGTCCAACAACCTAGTTATATATGAGGCATGCTTTTTGAGTTGGGACTATTTGATAAGTGTATCTTTTTTTCTTACTTTTTGGTATTTTTTGCTTACTTTGTTACCTTATTTGATAAGTATATCTTTATATGCGACTTTTACTTGCTTTTTCACCCACCATTTAATTATTATTGCCAACTTGTAGATGACGTGGTACGTCGTGTACAAGGGACGGGTTCCCGGAGTCTACGATGATTGGGAATACTGCTAGAGACAGGTGCACCGTTTTAGCGGTAATAGATACAAAGGGTACAACACTATGGTGGAGGCGGAAGCTAGATACACACGCTATC